>OY804600.1:36062632-37475132 GCA_963680895.1 Fragum sueziense | reverse complement strand
GGGATAATAAGCTGACTTGTAACCTTAGATGAACCTTACTATGAATAGGGTATGATTTTATCTAGTTAACCGTGACGTAACTTCGGACAAACAAATAGTATTTCGTATGTGTTGTAATAAAATTTCGTACCTACGGCTTGATTCAAGCCGTAGGTACGAGATTTTATAACAACACCGACGGCTTATCAAAACTTAACAGCTAACCAAGTCTATTATTAGCAAGAAATTAATATCACCATTTGATGTCGAGGTCGTTCTATTATTAATGACTACTATTATCGATCATACAATTTCCCTAACTCACGGTTCACTGCACTGACCTTTATCATAGTCATGATGAGAGAGTCACGTACGGGTACATTCATTCTGCTTGGACACGGTGGATAATCACGTGACTTAAAATTTTAGAATATCATCAATATTTCAGTTAATATTTGACCAATTTGAATTCAGCATGAAGTAGAAAAGGTTAGTAAATGACGGGATGATTCGGACATTCTGGATTTTTGAAAAATCAGTTGATAAAAAAGATATTGAAGATCAATCAAATTTTTGGTTGACCTTCAATAACTTTTTTATCAGCTGATTGTTCAAAAATCCATCACCTCCATCTAATGTGTGACATCTGTCGACCTTATCTCCTTCCAACCGAATTAAAATCGATCACATATTAACAAAATCATTGAATATTTTCTGAAATTGTTGTATCACGTGATTATCCACCGTGTGAACATTGCGATTGGTGAGATAGAAGAGACAGGGCTACAGATAAAAAGGGGGTGATGGCTCTTCAAAATGCAATTTTTTATTTATTGTTCATCAAACCCTATGTTGTGGATACTCATTTGAATCGTCTCACAGAGACGATTCAAATGAGTATCCGCAACATAGTGTTTGGATTCCAAATAACAAATAGAATGTCTTCAGACCCTCTTATCCACGGTGTATAATCACGTGACCTAGAATTTCCGACAATCTACAATAAATTTGTCAATACTTGACCAATTTGAATTCTGTTTGAAGTAGAGAAGGTAAGAAAATGCCAGGAAGAAGCTGGACGTGTTGAATCTTTGAAAAATCGACTAATAAAAAGGTTATTGAAGATAAACCAAAATTTTGGTTTATCTTCAATAACTTTTTTAACAATTGATTTTTCAAAAATCAACCACGTCAATCTAATGCGTGACGTCTGTCCACATTCTCTGCTTCAAACCCAATTCAAATCAGTCCCATATTAATAGAGTTATTGAAGATTTTCTGAAATTGTTGTATCACGTGATTATACAACGTGTTATCTGTTGCTCTGAAGAGGTATAATAATTTAACACGACTGAGCATGCGCGACCTTTGAAGGACAAACTGAGTGGGATCAAACATAAGGACACGTGTACGTGTAATAGTAATTTCTGTTTCGTGAATTGAAACCTATACTAGAATACCACAAAAGAAAAATTTTGTTTTTTAGTCTTTGTGCATGTATAATTGTGGAAATGTGAGAAAACAATCATGTACAATTCAGCAGGTAGACCTGCACAGTCCGCAAAAGTGTAAGTTAATAAACTAATAATAATGACCATATCTAAGTTGTTAGAACTTATGGCCAGACCCATTCGTAAGAGGTCATTTCCCATTTACTGTGATATATCTACATCTACATGTTTATAACTATTTTGATGACAATAAAATATGTTTATATTTAGCTACGTTAGTCTTGAAGAAAATGAAGCATCTGTTTATTCCGTGAACACATTACCGTATAAATCGTTACCTGGCCCCGGTTTCTAAAAAAAAACTTAAGTACGTTCTCAGCACCGTGCTCAAATCACAATAAATCCACGTGAACTTCAACTGAATACCAATCAACGTTGATTGGTATTCAATTGAAGTTGAGCATGTGGTCATGAGTATTATACTTAAGTTTTTCCCCCGAGAAACCAGGGCCTTTAGTCCATGATTTGAGAAACAGATTACCTTTTATTTACATGAAAAATCGCAGATTGGTTTTTTAATTGTTGATGACAATTGCAGAATTACAGATTGAGGACAAACGAATTAATGTCATCACCATAAAATGAAAATGCCAGAGCACATTATTTTAACTCTTTCCCAAATGACAAAATTTTGGGGTAGAACAATGTCAAAGCTGCTGCAGACAAAAAAATAGATAATTAAAGATAGAATAACATTGGACGATAACCAAGAAAATATTTAGGCAAAAGGAGAAACTGCTGGTTATCAGCAGTTTCTTCCTTTGTCTCAATGTTTTCCAAAGCCTTTTCTATTAGGAACGTCAAAACCAGGGCCCGTATTCACCAATGCTTCTAAATTGATTTTCTAAAGTAAAATTACATACCAACGAATCAGAGTGGCCGAGACAAACGCAGACAAATTCATCCGCCACTCTGATTGGTTGTATTGTACATGTAATTTTACTTTAGAAAATCAATTTAGAAACGTCGGTGAACAGGCCCTGGTCTTGTTTGGGAAAGGGTTTATCAATAACGTTTTCGTGGTAAAACCATTTTTATATTGCTATCCGTCATTTCACATTTTAAAGTGACATTTCACAATTATTTTTACATAAATCTTACTTTTATTCTATCTGAAAGAGCATCCTTTCATACGGAAATTCTCAAAATTTCAAGTCAAAATATTGAACCGTTTACGAGAAATACATATTTTTGTGCGAAAATTAGACAAATTGTTGTGGACAACAGTTTAGATTTATAGAATTAGTCATTTCTGTCTTAACTTTAAAGGCGTATTGTCCGCTTATAGATAACAACTTCAAAAAACTGATAGCATTTCTACGCATTAGAATAAACAATCTTTGCATTAAGACATACTTTTAAAAATGGAAATAAACGTGAAATGTCCCTCTAATGTGTTGTTTTCTTTGCATAAATTATGAGCCTAAGAATACAGACAAAGCATAATACGGAAGTGTTTTGATCTTTCTGTCAGTTGTTTTCGTGGATTTTCGCAATGATTTTATCTTGACGTCAAAGAGGACATTATCGTAGATAAATTGAGATACCAGGTACACACGACAGTATTACCAAGAAAAAAAATATGATCGAGGTATAAAATAATAAAAAATAAAATAAATAATCGTGATTCTTCTATCGTGTATGTCATGACAGAAATATGTCATAATGATATTGTAAATAAGTATTCGTTGTTTAGATCTTTAAAATATGGAGTCATGTCTCTTTATACCTTCCGCGTACTTTGTAGGTTCTATTCTTTTTTATGATTTGCAAATAAATACGAAATAGAATACGAAATCAAAAGAAGAATTTTGTGCAGCCAGGAGCTAAACACCTAATCAAACTATATGAATAAAAATATCTGAAGAGATATTAAACAAAAGAGTATTTAGGTTTTTAACTCAAATATTGCGACTGTGAATTCAAAACGAATTTTCTTCATTTCGTATTATTAAGATAAGTTTGGAGAGCGGACACATGACTTTCTTGTTTATTCTGCGGCACCAATGCACATACTACAATTTTCATCAAATTTTTAAGGCGAAACATTCCCTTTTTGTGACGGTGAATGTCAAATGAAGAATTTTGTTGCTCTAAATTTAAACGCCTGCCAGAAAATTATACATTTTTTTTGAAAATATATACTGAGAGGCAAAAATAAGTATACACCCTAGTTATTCCACGTTTTCTGAATAAACGATTCATAATAGTATGTACGTCTTTTAATCGCCTCCGATGGTGGCCGTTTATTGATGTAACCTTCTTCACCTATCCACGTTTCTGTTCGTCCTGCCGTTACGAATGTCTTTTCATAGCATACAGCGTCACCGAAAAAGGGGATATAATCGATTAATTAATGACAGTGACACAAAGCCTACTTTTATTAACGGATTTTGATAAAATTTTCACCGAAAATTTCGAGTCACCTAAGACTATGCGTGCATTGTTATTGTTTTACCCTATGAATATGCGTCATGGCAAAAGGGGGCTTGATGAAAACAACCTACCTAACATAACTTCTTCTAAATTCATTGACGGATTTTGATAAAAATTTACGTAGAATGTTTCTAGACATCTGACTAAGTGTCTATAGTGTCAAATTTCTTTCATATCAAGCTGTGTCATAGAAAAATGGGCCTTAATGCAAAAGAGTGGCTTATTTGTCGATTTCTACCAGCCACCGAGAATTGGGTTATAATGTTAGAGAAAATTTAACATTGTGGTTTGCTATGATAAAGAATAAAGAAATCATACACGGTTTAACGGAAACATTTGATGCTCCACTAAGTCGCACGTGCAAAGTTTGCAAAATCGGCATGCAGCATAAATATGGGTAGTCGGGCAATTTCAGGTAAAAAATATCAACACTGTATTATTGGTATATACGTAGAAATGAAAAGTTCAAAATTTTGAGTCGATATGATGGAAAATAAGAGAGGTATTGACAAACAAAAAGAGTATACTTTATTTTGCCTCTCAGTGTAGATATTTTGTCATAATTAGGCTAAAACAGGATGGGTCGGGTAAGATAAAGTCAAATATCTTTTTCGTTTGCATGGAAAGGTGTGCTGATTTTTTTGTGTAAAAACAGCGTTCGGTATAATCTTCAAAATATCCAAAAACAAAACAAATTTATCGGGTAGGCCTAATTTTTCGGCGATTTGAAAAAATGTTGCAATAGTTTCTCAAACAATGGGATTTTTCAACTTTTCCCATATTTTTTTCCAGAAAATGGTTTTAAAATATTTTTTTCAATCATATTGGTCACTATTGTGCATTTGTTAAGTCTCTAAATTGATATAATTAATACTTGAAACTATCCATTCAGAATAACTTGCTACATGACTTTAAAACATAAGCTAATTTTCCAATAATGGTCAATACTAGCCAAGGAAACGATCATAGAAACTTATGCTGATTTTTTATACATGTATATATATTTGTTCAGGAAATGTTACTTTACAACATAATTTTGTACAAATAGAAAAAAATCATTGGGCGGATAAAAAGAAATCCCGGAGTCAAAATTAACCCTTTCCCAAACAAGACCTGGTTTTGACGTCCCTAATAGAAAAAGCCTGGGAAAACATTGAAACAAAAGAAGAAACTGCTGATAACCAGCAGTTTCTCCTTTTGTCTCAATATTTCCTATGCCACATTTTACACAAATCATATCTTTAATAACATCCATTTTGTCATTTGTGGCAGTTTTTGAAGTGGACCATCCTAAATTTTTGTCGTTTGGGAAAGGGATAAGGTGGCCATGAAGAGACATGTTACCCTATCCTGCCCAATCAATTTTCTTTAAAGGGGCCCACGCTAGGTTGTCAGAGGTTCAAGAAATATCATATAGAATGGTCTACTTGCATAGCTGGATTATTTCTGTTAAAGGAAATTTTAAATGAATTTCATTTAGTCCTTCCAGAATCTGTTATACCCGCCATTAATGTTTATAGTTACATTTATGGAAAACTGGACCTTCAGAGATAGTGAAAAACTTGTTATCAGTGTTAACATTCCTTTCTCTATGGCCCTAGATCATACAATGCACCACACAACAATGCAAACTCTGGCTGTCCCCATGTTGTTCAGATCCCTGAAAAACTAGCATGTGCCCCTTAAATTCATCTTATGTTATAAATCAACATGTCATGAACAAAATATAGAAAAAGAATCGTGGTATCTTTCCAAGCTCGTTGTTGTGTCAGAGTTACACGCCCTTGATAATAATGATTATTTTCGAGATAACTAGACCTACCCATACGTTTAGAAGACATGTATCAAATTATTTTAATGGACAATTTCGAATGATATATCTCGTTTGAAGACAAACATTTATAGGTTACACAAGTGCTGATTATAATTTTAAGAAATAGTCTTTAAACCGTTTTTAAATTAATGGAAAAATCGCATTTTTTTCACAGTTTTCTGAGAAAAGCTTGCAACATTTTGTTTCAATTTGAAAAAAGCGCAAATTAATAATTTTGTTTTATGGATATTTTGAAACTGGCATCAAGTTTATAGCTCTATTTAGCCTACAAACACACAAAGAAACATAGCCTACCTTTCTATGCAAATAAAATAAAAAGTTTGACTATATCTTGCCCCACCCACCCTGTTCCAGCATTATTATGACAAAAATATCTTTATAGAAAATATTTAATATTTTGCATTGCAATTTTGAAAAAAAATGGTAGTACTAGCATTTGATGGCGTATTGAAAGTAGTTCAAAGTAATACTAAAAGACAAAATGGATACACGTTTAACAGATTTCAAAAAATTTGAAGAAAAGAGCGAAAGTATTACCAGCTTTTTGCTGTTTTCATAAAAAACCCTCGTAACTGCAGCTTAAAACAAGCTGCAGTTACGAGTTTTTTTGCTGAAAAGCGACGATTTGATCTCATTTATTATCCAGCATAAAAAAGATAACTTTCGTTCAGATGAATTGACTTTGTCGTCCACAACACCTTTCAATTTAAAGAAGTCAAATTTTGTTATTTGAGAAAGGATTATCAAATAAAAAATGTGCCCTATTTATTCGACACGAATGAAAAAAGATATTAATTTTAATGGTCAGCTTTTCATCCCATTAGCATTCAGTACCTTCGTGCTAAGTGTATTGAAAATAAGGTCGATCGTTTTTATTGACTTTTTTGTACTACCATCGCTGTTCCACGCTTAGCCGATACACTGAATACACTGAATAGAATAGAATGGCAATGAATTTTACGCTTAAGGGGGAATGCTCCAGTTTCCTAAATTTTTTCCCAATAATAGAATTTATTTATAGTTTGTATGTTGAAATTACATGTTATTACCAATTGAAAAATAAAATAAAAATGGATGGTCAGCGATCTTGTTTGAATTTTATAGGCATTCGCATCACATATCCCTACAGCGAAAAAATGCACATTTTTTTGCACCTGTCCTAGGTAACTAAAATGCTAATAAAATACTGTATATTCATCGTTTAGTCCCGAAAACGGATTTAAAGTAACGTCTTACATTTAATAAGAACAGAAAACCCAAAGTATGTGGTACTGTAAACGCGCAAATGTATAAAACAGCATGCTCACATGTTCGGTTAGATCAACGAAGCTGGAGTGTTTTATGTCAAAATTTGCATATTTTTGGAAATATTCCAAGTTCTACATAATAGAATTTGATAAAACTCCCTCATTTTATTAAGCAACATGTCCTGGTAATAATTCAAAAAGAAAATGTATAGGTCAGCGCACTTATTTGTGAATTACAGCAATTTTTATTAGCTACACGTGAATAAAATGACGCAAAACAGTGGTAACTGCATACACACTTACGACTATCTTGCTCTAATAATCGATTTCCATTTTGAGGAAATCAGTTTCGCATAATAAATACACTTTTACCGTCGAAAATGGTAAATTGAAATGATGTGTTATATTATTGAAAATATGGTAGCGAAACATATTGGTGCGAAACATTTAATTTACTTCAGTAAAAACCGAGTGTTCCGAAAAACTGGAGCATTCCCCCTTAAAATACACTGGGTTTACATTTATGTATTGACAAACCGTCGGCGTTGTTATAAAAACTCGTAAATTCGGCTTGAATCAAGCCGTAGTTACGAGATTTTACAACAACACCTACCTACGAAAATACTATCATTCGTCCGAAATAACATCACCGTTAACTGGATAAAATCGTTCCCTATCGAATGTACTCTAACCCTTTCCCGGATTAGACCATTTTTATTTTCCTTTTAGAAAAGATCTGGGAAAATATTGAGGCTAAAAGAAGAACATGGTACCAGCATTTTCTCATTTTGCATAATATGTTCAGAGTTTCAATGTGCACGAATGATAAAATTCTGTCTTTATAGCAACTTTAAAATGACATTTCAGAATTTTTGTCATAAATATTAGGCCTACTTTTATTTTTATCTGAAAGAGCATATTTCCTTATGAAAATTCTGAAAATTTCAAGCCAAAATATTGCACCGTTTACGAGTAATTTATATTTTTGTGCTAAAATTGAACAAAGTGTTGTGGACAACAGTTCGGATTTATATGCAATTTATCGATTATGTGTCAACTTTAAAGTGACATTTCAGAATTATTTTTACATAAATTTTACTTTTATTCTATCTGAAAGAGCATGTTTTCTTATGAAAATTCTGAAAATTTCAAGCCAAAATATTGAACCGTTTACGAGAAAAATATATTTTTGAGCTTAAATTGAACAAAGTGTTGTGGACAACAGTTAAGATTTATATAGAATTTGTCATTTCTGTCTCAACTTTGAAGGCGTATTTTTCGCTTATAAATATCATCTTCAAAAAACTGATAGCATTTCTACGCATTAAAATGAACAATCTTTGCATCAAGACATACTTTTAAAAAAATGAAAATTTGTGAAATGTCACTTTAAATGCGTGTATCTCGCTTACTGGCAACCACTTAAAAAAACTAATAGTATTTATACTCATTAGAATACCCAATCTTGGCATCAAGACATATTTTAAAAAATTGAAATCGGAATGAAATGTCCCTTTAAAAGTGAAGCAGTCTGTCTAAATTCTGTTGTTTGGGAAAGGGTAAAGACAAGTTTCGACGCGATTTTTCTTTTGTTCGCTGTTCTGAAGTGTGGTAAAAAAGTTCAATATTAAATATGTTAATCGTTCAAGTCTAAAAAATAAAGTGAACTTTAATTCAATAAAATGGTTTATATAGCTCACGATAAATGACCTGGCAGAGCATCTCTAGCTATTATATAGAGATGTTCTGCCAGGTCATTAATCGTGAGATATACCGTATTCTCTCGTCTTTCAACTAAGCATACTCGTAGCAATTCTTTTCTCGTATACAACTGAATGTTGAGAAACACAATTCGCTGCTTTCCAACGAAAACCTCGTAACTGCAGCTTAAGACAAGCTGCAATTACGAGGTTTTCGTTGAAAAGCGACGGATTGCTATTTCTCTATTGACCTGGATTTTTTCGTAAGTGTTTTTAAGGCAATCAATACCAACATTGATACAGATAAGCATATTTATATGCACGCTCTGATCAATATTCACGCTATTGAATCCATGGTTAGGTGCTCCTGCCGACGCGACATGACCATAGTAGTTGAAAACGTTTTATCACGGTGGTTAATCACGTGAACACATAAAAAAGTTATTGAAGATCAACTGAACTATACTCAGTTCCAAAAGAAAGTGTGCACTTTTAAATTTTGAATATCTCGAAAAGTTTACCGTCTACCGTAAAGAAATTTTGTACGACACGTCTCAAGACTATTGACAAGCGATATATTGATTAAGAAATCACATATAGCGCGCACGAATTTACGGCTTGATTGCGATTTTGCATTTTTAGTGCTTGACGTATGCCTCACGTGTTTGGTGAGTTATCGATCAAAAATTGCACTCACTGCAATCCTTTAGTCATACCTTAGCATAAAATCAAATTTTCATTACATTTGTACATAGTGCATTAGCGTGAAACGAATTTAAATTAACGTCGGCTAACAAGACCGAACCTGGTGAAAACAAAAGTCGTCAACAAATTTTAATTTAAATGGTATTTATGTTCAAATAGCAAGTGACCATTTGTATGGCATCTTAAAGGCATACAAATTTGTTGTAGAACGTCATTGCACAGTTCAAAGACAAATTACTAGACTTCTAACATAGCGATTACTGACGTTGACGTACACGTAACGTCTACGGGAAAATTCAAACTTTAGCGTGGAAATTGCTTGAAGAACCTTGTCAAACCCTACAACGGCATATAAGCGAGTAACTCTTTCCACAGAAGAAGATGCAAGGAGTGCAAATCTCAACACCATCAACACCATAATGTTTTGACTGCGTGTATTCTTTCTGAGTAATTCTATCCACATCTGTTTTGATGCCAATTTTCTTTAAAGTCTAATCTGAAGTATGATATCACTTTTACTTCCTAAATTGACATAAATTTTATGAAAGTTGTGGTAAAAGCAAAATGCGAAAGTGCACACTTTCTTTTGGAACTGAGTATATTTTCAGCTGATTTTTCAAAAATCCAGAACTTCCATCTAATGCATGACGTCTATCGACATTCTCCGCTTCAAACCGAGTTCAAATCGGTCCCGTATTAACAAATTATTGAAAAGTTCGTGAAATTTATGTATCGCGTGATTATCCACCGTGTTTATGCTGTTACTCTTGGAGTGTAGTATGGATCACATGTGATCAGACTGTAATCAAGTTCAAACTGATCTGGCCCCGGTTTCTCAAAAATACTTAAGTACATTCTCATGCTCAATTCTGAGCACCGTGCTCAAATCGCACGAAATCCACGTGAACTTCAATCGAATCCCCTTCAACGTTGGATATTATTCCTTTGAAGTTGAGCATGTTCTCATGAGTAAGTACTTAATTTTTTCGAGAAATCATTATCATCATCATCATCATCATCATCATCATCATCATCATCATCATCATCATCATCATCATCATCATCATCATCATCATCATCATCATCATCTTCATCATCATCATCATCATCATCATCATCATCATCATCATCATCATCATCATCATCATCATCATCATCATCATCATCATCATCATCATCATCATCATCATCATCATCATCATCATCATCATCATCATCATCATCATCATCGTCGTCGTCGTCGTCGTCGTCGTCGTCGTCGTCGTCGTCGTCATCAAATTCATGATAATGATGATGATGATGATGATGATAACGGTCTGGAGTGAGAGAGTAAGACTATAATTATCCCGTGCTCTCATTAAATCATTCAATTGCAAGCATTTTTCTGTGTCCAAAATTGTGTTTAAATGTTTGAGTCATCCACGGTCATTGGTGTAACGTGAGATATAACCCGAAATTGTACCACCAAAGCCAAGGTATGGCGCGAGCTAGACTGTATTGTTCTGTTTAGCTCCATGGTTGTGACTTAAATTCAATGAAATTTTATTCGTGTCATCCCAAAATCTCTATCAGTTTTGCAGACGACCATATTGTAACAAAATTATTCAAACCTAGAGCAGACAGAGAGATATTAACCATGAACGCTCTAGAAAGGTGTTTTGTGAAAATGTACAGCTGGATGAAACATAATAAACTATAAAACCTTTTTCAATTTATAAATTTTGGAAGTAAAAACCAGATACAGCAAACTGTGTTTGTGAAGCACAAATGCCCCCGAAAAAACTAATGTTAAGTTTTCCCGCTAAGTTTTCGTGTTAAGGGTTGATAAGGGAAAATGGATTACCTTGAGGAAGATCATATTGCATGGAACAGATAGATATACATGTAATTGAAAAAGGGGTTGCATACCAAAAGTAAGCTATCTATATGGAACATACTCTCCAAAGCCGAGGTCTATTGATTAACCATAAAATATGATATAGCATTCTATCATAATGGAATGAAGAGAGAATGTGTTCTGTTCTTGAGAGAGTACGTGGAACACTATTGGTGGGGAGAAGTCCAATGTTTAGTTTTCGGGTTAAGTTCTGGACTGACAGACAGACGGACAGACGGACACACAGACAAAAGAACGGGCGGACAGACAGACAACGGTAAAACAATATACCTTCGATCTTTTGACACGGGGTCATAAAATGCACTTTTCATCAAATCAATATTGCTAGGGACCAAGTTATCCATTTAAAATAACTTGTTATATGACTTTAAAACATAAGGGTAATTTAAAACTAATTTTGCGAAAATGGCCATTACTAGTCAAGGGCAGATAACTCTGACACAAAAATGATGCAGGAAACTTTCCCTGATGTATTTATATACTAGGACAAAAAAGATACGCAACCCCGATTGTTCATAATATTTTCGACAAAATATGTTTTAATGGCTATAGAGTAAATTTTTAACATACCTGCATCCATACACATAAATACAGTGTCATTTTCTTCAGATGCCGTAAATTGATCACGAGATACATCGTAAATGGTTAAAAACTGATTATCCCCTGTCGTGTTTTCTAAATGTCTACTATCAAAACAAATTTTCATCAAACACAAGCTTGAACATAGACAAAGAATTCACACACTTCTCACTTCCCTATGCATAGCACGGCTAAGACAAAACCAGCGCCAAGCCGCAGTACAGATGTTGTTGGGTGGAAAAAAGTCAAAATTTTGTCGTAAGACATTGATGGGGCAAAATATCGACACAGTTTCGACTGTATACGTTGTTGGCTCTAAAAGGGACCACAACCGATCGAGCACGAAGCGTACATGCAAGAGATATGACGTCAAGCCAGGACCGTATCACAACGTTTACCCCACCTACGGGATTGGATTAAGATTGCAACGGGGAGCTCTAATAAATCGTTTGGGCTTCGCAACATACTAATATCGGACCAAACTGATCGAAATAGATTGTATTTTTCGACCAACATACATTTTTTGTCAAATTGTGTTGACGCCGGGTATAAACTGGGCGCTTCTTATTAATGGAATTTACTACAAATGAAATTTTGTGTACTTTACAATGTGAAATGTTATTGCATTAAATGTACTATATTTTGTTTTAATCTGATTTGATGTCTTTGTGTAAAAAGGAATTGAAATGGAAGTTGCGTTTCTTTTTTGTTTTAGTATATTTTGTTCAGGAAATGTTACTTTCCAGCATATGTATTAGTAAAAAAATCATTGGGCGGATAAAAAGTAACCCCCGAGTCCAAACTTACCTTAAACCAAATACTAAAAGAAAAACATGTACCCAACGTGGAATTTGAACCCTGGACCTCTGGAACACACGTCGGACTACTAGCTTCCATTGTAGATAATATAATTTACACAGGGCGATTCATAATATGTGATTCACTTTCAAATGAATTAAAAGCATGTTCAGTAACTTCATACATTGACAATTTATGTATTATTTTGAAGATATGATAATGGCATTTTATACAAAATATTCATTTGGGAATATCACGTCGTCAAGACATCATTGTTGACGTCATCTGACAGAAGAGTTTTTCCGAAATCACGCTATCCAGGGAAAGACGTTAGTGAATTCTGAGGTTGTATTTTGATAGAAAATATATTATTAATTCTATTAGACGATTGAATAAGATATATCCCTAAAAAAAGCTAATCAGTATAATGCAGGTGAATAGAATTAATATAAAGTTTGAAGAAGAGTACTTTAATAACGGAATAATCGCGAATTTCGTTAAAAGACTGAATGCCTTGTGACGTCAAAATGGACGCTATTTCGAGCAGTTGACGAGAAACAATGCATGTAAAAATGGCGTTGTCTGCTTAATTTATTTAATGTTACGATATATGATATAATAATGTCTCATAAAACTATATTCTCTACTTTAACAAATGATATACTTTCTGTTATTGCAAGTTTGTATGAAGTATGCTATATATCTATTTGAAACTGTGTCATATATTATGAAACACCCTGTATGCTTTAAAACTACTTTATTTTGGGTTAACCCTTTCCCAAACGACAATTTTTTAGGGTGGTCCAAATTCAAAGGAGCTGCAGACGATAAAATAAATAATATCAACAGGAGAAAATATGCATGTTATAGCCTAGAAAATATTGAGGCAAAAGGAGAAAGTGCTGATTATCAGCACTTTCTTCTTTTGCTTCAATGTTTTCCAAAGCCTATTCTATTAGGGACGTCGAAACCAGGTCTTGTTTGGGAAAGGGTTAACGGGATGCTCGTATAAAACTGTTAATGCAAGTGTTAAAAATATAACGAAAACTATCTACATGTATTTCAAAAATATATCTCGAAATTAACAAGATTTGCTCTTTATCTTTGTTGTGAAATCACCCCACTAGGGGCGGCCATTACTACTGAATGCCAAACGTAATAAAGGTTTGAGGGAACCTATACATTTTCCCGGCATCTGTCAAAGATTTTGTCCATGGAACGTCCGCACCATAAACAAGGTTCAGCGTGAACTCTGAATGGTTAATTATAGAATATTTGAGAATTGATATTTATTTTGTATAAAAATTGATATATTTTTTTTAAAAAATTTAAGACATTTTGGCAGTTAAAGAGCCATTTTTAAAAGTAGGTGAATAGCCAGTGAAAATGACTGCTCAAAAGTCAGTGATAAAAGGGTTCACCCCATATTAGAATTGCTTGTTTTGGGTGGTTTAGTCCCGATTGTCCCACATTTGATTTTATCGATACAATTCTCGTACAGGTAAGGTGTGGGATAATCCCCCGCCTGGGGCTAAAATATAATTACATGTAGGTTCAAAAATACTGCTCCATGGCGATTTCCTTAAAATTAACTAAGTTGATATGAATTGAATTAAAACATAGTTTACTGATATTTCCTAGTGAAACAATATTGTTTTTCTATTATATGTGCATGCATACCTCTTGAATTCTGTAAAAGGAACTGAGTGGATAAAGTGCATTGTAAATATTGTATTGAAAAAGGCTAAACTGTGTGCTACAATTTTTTCATTCTTTCGTAATGTTTCACTATTGTTTCTATAAAAGTTCAAATACGGAAATAGATAATCAGCAATTTCTCCTTTTCCTATACTATAATAACGAAACGGATAGATCACGATAACTGAAAAATACACGTTGATTTGTAGCATTTTCTCATTTTCCTTACAATATTAAACGGATAAGAATAGGTCACGAAAACATTCAAATTAGATGCTTTTTACAAACAATTTCTCCTTTTCCCATGTTATATTAAAGGGACAAAATAGGTCAGTGAATAATTAAAAGAACAATCGAAAGAAGAAAATATCGGTATCAAAAATGTATTAATTTCTTGTTCATCATATTCAACATTTTATAACACACGGTGGGGATTGTGCATGGTGGGATGAATAACGACTACCGACAATAGGGAACGATTTTATCAAGTAAACCGTGACGTAATTTCGGACAAATAAATAGTATTTCGTTGGTTTTGTTATAAAATCTCGTAACTACGGCTTGAATCAAACCGTAGTTACGAGATGTTATAACCACACCGACGGTTTATCAAAACATAACGGTAAACTCAGTCTATTTTTTGCACAAAATTTGATGCCAACTCGCCTCGCTTCAGGTAAGACATTTTGCAATAACTCTGTTACTTCTGTATCAATTTTCAAGCGGTTTGCTGCATGAACCCCGCCTTATCGAGCTCTTTCATCGAATGTATGACATATTAGATAACTCATGATACTTTTTCCGAAATATTGTCCCAACCGACCAGAAAGCGAAATGGTAACGACTACGGCCAAATTAACCACGCTTCAGGTAAGAATTTGTGCAATAACTTTCTTATTTCTGCGTCAATTTTCATGCGGTTTGTTGCATGTACTCCGTCTTACTGATCGCTTTTCTCAGATGTATTATTTATCTTGAACTTCCCTGTACTTTTCTCAAAAACCGATCCCAACCGACTAGAAAAAGGGCCTGAATTTTTTGTCGTTTTTCTGGTCGGTTGGGATCAATTTTTGGACAGAGTACAAAGATTCTACAAACAAGTCATATATCCGAGGAAAGAGCTCACTAATGCGGGGTACATGCAACAAACCGCTTGAAAATTGGAGCAGAAATAAGAAAATGATTGCACAATTTCTTACCTGAAGCGAGGCAAATTTGTCCGTATACTCCGTATTCGTTATCCATCCCATCATGCACAATCCCCACCGTGTAACAGTTATAGAATTTATGCAATTTAATCCTTTCTTCACAATGATATAGAGAACGTTGAAACAAAAGCCGAAAATCCCTAAAACTTCATGCTTTCTCTTTTTGTTTCAATATTCTGTGCCAGATTATACAAAGAATTTGCCTCGTGATATTTTTTCATACCTCGCTGATAGAATATTTTAGTCACAATGCATTCCGTAGCAATAACGTTCACCTTTTTCTACGATGATGTAAAATTGATTTATCGCTAAATGACATTAATATCCAAGAATATTCTAGTTATGTTATAATCAGTAAATTCAGTTTCTTTAATTATAAATTGACGGGACTAGCAATTATCTTTATTGAGATTTGTGGTCATACTTGCAACATTTTTTTACCATCAAGGACAAGACTCATTCCAACGTGGCTGTTGCGAACAAAATCAAAATGTAGTTGAGCGTTAGCCATGTTTACAATTGTAATGATAATGTATAAATGTTTCGAATTTCATACATTTCAAAATGGACTCAACTCTATCACTGCATTTGAAATTTCATAGTTTTCTTTCGGCACAATGAAAATCCATAAAAGTTGGCAAAAACAAATAAAATAATGATTGCAAAAAAAGTTAAATGAAAAGTCTAATTATGTAGATCTATGTATTCTTATAATTTCCCAAACATCTTTTCATTCTCTTCATTAACAAGATGATTTACTTTCGGTAAATCAATTATCTTAAAGATCAAACATTTCGAAATAAATTCAAGAAGGTTCGTGGAACAAATTTTGAACATAACTGTAATCACACCTTTACCCTTACCTACCGTTATCCCACAGGTTTAAGGGTATATTGGAAAATCGTATCGATTCTCAGGATCTCTCGGACGTAATACAGAGGCCGCCACGAACTTTTTTTCAAATTACCCTGCAAGCACAATGCACAACTGCTTAAGGCTACGTCAGAAAAAAAAACATTTGAAATAGTCAGCGTCCAAAAGTCGATTTTAGTCGTATCCTCATTAATGTGATAATTTTTTATCAGATAAAAAATTGATTTTATTTGCCGATTTTTAAGAAATATTTCACTTGAGTTATCAATTTCGTTAATAACGACGGTTAACTCTGTCCTGAACAGATCTTGTTTTGACCACACAAAAGGAAAAAATTGCGAAAATATTGAGACATAAGGAGAAAATTCTGAAGATCAACATTTCCCCTTTTGTCTCAATATTTTGCTTCATTATTCACTAACCCTTTGCTTATAAAGATCATTTTATTGTCTGCAGCAGCTTTAAGACAGGAACGGCAAAGAATTTTGTGCTAAAAATAGACTTGGTTTACTATTATGTTTTGATATACCGTTGGTATTGTTATAAAATCTCATAACTGCGGCTTGAATCAAGCCGTAGTTATGAGATTGTATCACAACACCAACAAAATGCTATTGTTTGTCCGAAGTTACGTCACGGTTAGCTAGATGAAATCGTTCTCTATTGTCTGATTTTTTTCGTTTGTCGTTTGGGGAAGGGTAAGTACCAATCCCTGCCACCTAGCAGCGTCGATAACCACTTTCCAAAGAATAACGAATTTTAACACATCTTTACGGTCTGTAGAAATATTGAAGAAAAAGATAGAATGTTGATAACCAGCATTTGCCCTCGTTTACTCAATATCATCCACCATATTGAAGAGAAAATTCACTCTGGAAGTTGGAATTATTTCGTCGTCTACAACACCTTTGAAGATAGAGAAGTCAGTATGTGTTATTTGAGAAAAAAATAAATATTATGGGGTTATTTAACAATACTGAATTCTATTGGATGAGTACTTTGCAGAACGAGGGTATATTTGGACGAGCCGATAGGCGAGTCTAAATATAGACTGGTTCTGCATTGTACGAATCCAATAGAATTCAGTATTGTACAAAGACATGTTAAGAGAGCCTGACACGAACCATCAAGCTTTTTTGGAAACTCAAAAATTTTCGATATTCATTTTTTTACTTTAAACTGACCACAGCAATGAAACGGAATTTTTACGCGACAAAATATTTCATTCTGACATATAAACAAAAAAAATATTTTATGGTAGAAAGACAACTAATCCAAAGTTTACATTTCAATTTTCATGCTCAGAATGAAGCTAATTTTTAATCAAAATTCGTATTTTAAAGCTGTTGCTAATGGAAAGAAACGGTTGCTAAGGAATGAAAATGGTTGCTATGGTAATTCCTTAGTACTTTTCACATGTTTCTTAACCCTATAATTTTTATTTTATTTTCAAGATTACCTATTTTATATGTCAGAATGAAATATTTTGTCGCGTAAAAATTCCGTTTTTCATGACGTTGCTTAGGGAAAGAAACGGTTGCTAAGGAATAAAAATGGTTGCTATGGTAATGCAAAAGTAGTTATAACTTGTTTCTCAACATAATTATTTGTTTAATTGTTGTTTTTGAAATACATTAGTTCAAAGTTTTGAATATGATTGAGTTTGATTCCATTATTGATATTTATGATTTTCCCAAAAATCGCGATATTTCATGCAATTTTTCCACTTTTTTTCCCCAAAATGCTTCAAATTTATATTGATGATTTTTGTAAATATACTTATCCTCAATATAAAACACTAAGTTTTTCATGTTCATCTAGTTGCAGTTTTGAAAAAAAAACGTTATAATACCAGTGTTTTTTTCTCAAATTCGAGAAAGTCTGCATATGTGTTGTTTGTGGTCTCCATAGCAACATACCTGCATGATGTAAACCATTGCAATGTTTCAATGGTGAAATTTCATATATCATAGATTACTTATCCTGTCATTTTATTTTCAAAATTACCTATTTAATATGTCAGAATAAAATATTTTGTCACGTAAAAATTCCGTTTTTCATGATGTTGCGTAGGGAAAGAAACGGTTCCTAAGGAATAAAAATGGTTGTTATGGTAATGCAAAAGTAGTTATAACTTGTTTCTCAACATAATTATTTGTTTAATTGTTGTTTTTGAAGTACATTAGTTCAAAGTTGTGCATATGATTGAGTTTAACTACAGTATTGATATTTTATGATTTTCCCAAAAATATTTCATGCAATTTTCCACTTTTTTCCCAAAAATGCTTCAAATTTATATGGATGATCTTTGTAAATATACTTATCCTCAATATCAAACACTAAGTATTTCATGTTCATCTAGTTGCAGTTTTGAAAAATAATCGTCATAATACAAGTGTTTTTTTTTCTCAAATTCGAGAAAGTCTGAATATGTGTTGTTTATGGTCTCCATAGCAAAATACCTGTATGTTGTAAACCTTTGAAATGTTTCAGTGGTAAAATTTCATACATTATAAATTATCAATCTAGTCATTTTATTTTCAAGATTACCTATTTTATATGTCAGAATGAAACATTTTTTTACTTAAAATTCCGTTTTTCATGATGTTGCTAAGGAAAAGAAACGGTTGCTAGGGAATAAAAACGGTTGCTATGGAAATGTCCAAGTACTTATAACATGTTTCTCAACCTAATTAATTGTTTTTATGCTGTTTTTGAGGCAAAATGATCAAAACTGTGCATATGTTTACGGTTAAATCTATTCATGGTATTTCTCATTTTTCCAAAATTTGTGATTTTTGGGCATTTTTTACTCATTTCCCTTCAGAGTGCCTCAAAATTTTATTAATGATTCTTGTAAAGGAAATCTTCCTCAATTATAGACACTGCGTGGTTTATTGTATCTGGTTGCAGATTTAAAAAAAAACGATTTTATATGAGGGCATTTTTTCAAAATTGTGAATTATTGAAAAGTAGGTCAACTTTTGGTAACTATAGCAACATAAATATAAGGTTTAAAGTTTTAAAAATATTCTTTTGTGAAATTTGATATGTTATTGAATTATGATATAATGTATTGAAGTATATTGTATATTTGTAAATGTAAATAAAATCTACTTCAAAATCGTGAAAAATCATTTCATTTCCTCAGTATCCATGGCAACAACAAAAATATCCCAAAAAAATAGAAAAAATGAAAAAAATGAAAACGAATGGCATCATATGTCTAGTTTCATTGCTGTGGTCAGTTTAAAGTAAAAAAATGAATATCGAAATTTTTTGAGTTTCCAAAGAAGCTTGATGGTTCGTGTCAGGCTCTCTTAATTAAATGACCTCTTTATTTCACATCATGGGTTTTCCCACACAAAACACGAAAAAAATTGATTATGTTTAGAAAATAAGATCTAAATCTAATTACTTTTGAATAGAATTCCGAAGACGCGAAAAAAAAAAAAAACCACATGTGTCACGAAAAAAATGTAGGCTTCATGTACATTTCTATTACTATGAAAAATACATGTATGGCATCTGACATAAAATCTATATTTATCGATTTATGTTTGTCTCAAAAGATTGAATAGACCGTCACATGATAGTGTGAAATGTACATGAAACTTGTCATATAGACTACACGGTGGGTAACCCACGTGACTTTTGGGAAGTATTCACACCGAAAAAATCACCCGCTTCAAGGTATGTTTTGTTTTATTTCTCAGCTAATACGCTACGGATTTTGACGAGATAAAGTGCACCGTACTCGCATTTGATAGGGCCATTCTCGTTTGTAAATCACTCTGCTCCGAATCTCGTGGTTTCTTCAAACATTCGGGCGAAAGTTTTTTTTTCTGTGCACGCGAACTCTTCCTACTTTCGTTTTGTACCTAAAAAAAACTTTCGCTTGAAGGTTTGAAGAAACCACTGGATTGTGAACAGAGTTAGTTACCAACGGGAATGGCCCACTCAATTGCGCGTTCGGTGCACTTTATGTTACCACAATCCGTAGAGTATAAGTTGGGAAATTAAACAAGACATACCCACACACTATTACCGGCTATCACTACAGCAGTTGCTAACCTTGGGCAGTATCATCTATAAAAAGCGGGTGTACTGGGTAGGTCATACTTTTTCCATCTTTGTTTTTGTGTTAAAGCCTTTCTCAGCTATATTTGTAGTGCACTTGGCTGGCCATACATTTGAGCACCTACATCATAAATATTAGCCCAAAGAATCCCTAAACAACAAAATTATTCAGCGACAAAGTCGTAACTTCACAATTTTTTACGTAAAATCCAACTTTCAGTCCATATAATGAGAAAATGATAAGACGATCATTAGAATTAATATAACTATTGAAATAGTTAATCAATTTTCTTACACTGTGTAAATTTAGAAAACTGTCTGAATTGAATTAACTTCAGACTGACCGATTAAAACTAAACACTGATGCCGATTTGGCTATCACGAACAGCATATTGAAAATTTGAATGGCAAACCCGGACATAAGTTGATGGCAACACAGAACAATATGTCTTGTTGGAAAAGCGACATCTCTTTCAACAAGAAGTTGCCTGAAAGGAGCATAAATAATGAATTAACACCATTTCTTGATAGACTAGCCAATTTCTGAATTATAGACATAGAAATCGTGCAAGTTCCTTTCATCTAGATATGGTTGAAGCTGAGTAGCACAAAATTGAAGGACGTATGCAACCATTAGTTGTAGATGATAGTTTGTCGGTTAAGGTATATATCCCATCATTAAAAACACCACTTTTTAGCCGTACGAAATGCATCAAATTACACACATTTGTACATACACTTCTTATAAGTTGATTCAACGTGCCGGATTTCAAGATTATGCTGCAAAAGGAAAATAATTTACAAATATTACTTTACTCTATATTCATATGCAGCGGAGGTAATTTTGAACATTTCTGTCAAATATTTCCGTAAGTATGCATTGATTCAAAATTCTAAATCGTTCAAAATGGTTATGTTTAGAATGGAAATGTAACACAGTTTAGGAATTACTGGCACTTATCAAATTCACCTCTAGTCTGGCTTACCTGCCCCTAATACTGCGTTATTGGGTCAGGCACACAGTAATCATGGCTGCGCCCACTGTTCTGATATTTTACCAAAGGTAAAGAACAAAGTTGTTTAATTTTGTGAGCAGAGAAGGGTCATTAGAAGAGTAGATAGGTTTCGGTATATTTTCAGCTCTAGCAATAAAAGTTTTACATGATCGCAACGCTAACCCGAAATAAAACGGTTTTGAATTATGTACATGAAAACTATATGAAGGCAATTTGGATCCAACTCTTTTCAGTAGTCTGATTAGCTCAGTGGTTAGAGCGGCTACCTTGAAATCCAGAGGTCCCTGGTTCGATTCCCGAGAGAGTAACATATTTTAGCCACACCCCCTTTCTTTTTACATTTTTCATACATAATGGTTCTACAGATTGCAAAGACGTAATAAAAACACAATTACCAATTATGTTTTAATTGCATCTTAGTGATTTCCAGAATAGTTTGGTTTGAGAAAATGTATTAAAACAAAAAGTAGACGAAAAACATTTGCCCAACATGGGATTCGATCCTTGGACCTCTGGAGTCGAAGTCAGACGCTCTACCACTGAGCTAATCGGACCTCTGGCAGCAGGTGCATCCAAATTGCCATAATAGAGTTTTCATGTACATAATTTAAAACCGTTTGATTTCGGGTTTGCGTTGAGGTCATGTAAATCTTTTATTGCTAGTATTAAAATATACCGAAACCTATCTACTCTTCTAATGACCCTTCCCTGCTCACAAAATTAAAGAACTTTGCTCTTTATCATTGTAATTAAATTACTCCACTGAAGGCGGCCATGTTTAGTGAATGCCTGACGTACTAAAATACATAGTACGACAGGGAACCAGACTAATTCACCTCTGGCTCTTTAGTGTTAAAGTGACATTTCACATTTATTTCAGTTTTTAAAAGTATGTCTTGATGCAAAGATTGTTTATTCTAATGCGTAGAAATGCTATCACTTTTTTAAAGTTGTTATCTATAAGCGCAAAATGTGCCTTCAAAGTTGAGACAGAAATGACAAATTCTGTATAAATCTGAACTGTTGTCCACAACAATTTGTTTAAGTTTAGCACAAAAATATATATTTCTCGTAAACGGTTCAATATTTTGGCTTGAACTTTCAGAAGTTTCATAAGAAAACATGCCCTTTCAGATAGAATAAAAGTAAAATTTATGTAAAAATAATCGGAAATGTCACTTTAATGATGGGATGCAAACCTTAAAAACTACACATACTTTACAGTGAAAATTGTGGATTTTACATCATGTCATCGCTGTTTCAGGCACAAAATATGCCTGTAATATTTTTAATGGGGTTAAATTTCATTTAGTCAGACTTAACTTAAATAGATTGAACCCACGCAAATATATGTATATGAGTCCTGCTATTTCAAAGTCGGTCAATGAATCTTCAAACATTTCGATTGAATGTTTTGGGCGGTGCAAATTTGTATTTTTCATTGCGAAACGATTTGGTTTATTCGGGTTTTACGCCGTTTTCAACTGCCATGGTTATATCGTGGCACCTTGAGCGCCTTACCATGGATTCCTGTTGTTTCTCATACAAGTACTAACACAATAGACTAACCGAGCCTCCAGCTGCTCGCCCACATAGGTTAACAATATCAAACCATTGGTGGGTAAAATTAGTTAGAAAAGATATTTGCCACGGCCGGGGATCGAACCCGGGTTCTCTCGAATGAGAGACAGATGCGCTATCAATGTTCAGCGTTTTGGCTTCATTGCGAAACGAAGAAGAGATATCGGTGATAACGGATTATCAAGCAAGAATCTGTTGATATCGATAAAACATCATGGTTGTCTGCATAAAGCACATGATTGCAACTAGCCTAGGTAAGTGAATACAGAAACTAGTGAAGGATCAAAGATCAGTCAGCTAGGTAAGGATCTCTATGGATAAGGCGAGAAATCTCCCTAAACGTCTCAAATGGAAAAGTCAATTTTCAAAACATTCAAATTGATAAATATCTCGAGCTGTATTGTTAGACCTATACCTAAATCATATGAAAATTGATTTTGTACAATCAAAACGATCCGACATGTACAGATAACTCTTGGTTTCTGTACCTACCCCTTAAATTATATTTTTCTTACCCTACCGATATTCATTTAACCAGAATTAAGTTTTCTATTGTTTTATAAGCAATAATTTTTTTTGTAAATGTAAGGAAAATTGGTTTTGAAATCACAAACCAGTTTTCGTTTTGTCCTTAGTGCGCATGCGCACCATTGAAATGAGTTTAAAGGCGAAATCTTCCCGCCAAAAAATATGGCAATTGGTATATGAGTACTATTTTTGATATGTACATGTAAAAGTATGTTCCCCCCAGTGACCCAGGAAATCCTTTTTACCAAGGAAGTGTATGATCAAGTGACAAAACATAGGCTATGTCAATGGGAAGCTGGGTCAAGGGGGGGAACGATGTTTGCCAGCCAAAGGAAGGTATGTATTCATCGGTTTTTGGCGGGAAAGTGCGTTTTTAAGGTTGTTTCAATGATGCGCATGCGCAATACCGACAAAACCAAAGCTGCCATATAAAGTCAACACCATTTATCATTGTATCTGTAGAAATTAAATTGGGAATAAAACAAAAAGAAACTTCATTTTACATCTATGAATACTGGTAGTGTAAGAAAATGAAAACTATTTAGGTGGGTAAAATAATCAAGAGTTATCTGCACCTATAGAATTTTTTAAATGGCATAAATCGGTATTCATTTCATTTATTTATGTAACTAACCATAAAGCTATATTTTGTTTCTCAATTTGTAAGTTTTGAAAATTGACCCATAGAGCTGAGCCTTTTAGGGAGATTTCTCGCCTTATCCATAGAGGTTCTTTACACCTAGGGTTGTAAGATTATCATTTTTATATTGGACCATAACTATAAAAATGTATACGGACAAGATTGTGAATGCCCAAATTGACAGGCTGTTGCAGAAGACAAAGTGGATGCTGACAAGACTATAACTGTGTACAAGATAGCAAGCTTTTTCTAAAAGGAGTGTAAAAAGAGGCTTTTTTTTAAATGGTTAAAAATGTTTATTTTTTTTATTCTGTGTTATGTTTCACCTTGCATGGTGAAGTAAAGCCGAGTGGTCATTGGACAAATAGACCTCCCAATAAAAGTACCCAGCCTCCAGCTGCGCTCTCACATAGATGATTCACACCCATTGGTGAGAGACAAATGACTTTTGTCAAATGTAAGAATGGATACTGGTCGGCCTGGGGTTCGAACTCGCGACCCCTGGATTGACAGACTCCGACGTTAACTGGACTCGGCTTAAACAGATACATGTTGCAGCAAATACTCTTTATAAAGCAAACCGCATGGAATCTCGGACAAACAAAAGTGCTTTGCCCGTATGATTCTAAAACCACACAACTGCAGCTTGAATGAAGCCGTGGTTACGAGATTTTTAACAGCTAAAACCGCTTGGACCATTCTATTTATAGCGTAAGATTTAACCCTATTAACCATAAGATTCCATTTCCTATATTATCAAAAGCAACGAACTCTGTGCTAAAAGTGCACTAGATTTACCGTTATAAGTATTGACAAACCGTCAGTGTAGGCCTAGTTATAAAGTCTCGCAACTATGGCCACATACGAGATTTTATAACAACACATACGATGCACTATTGTTTCACCAAAATTGCGCCAGGGTTAACTGGATAAAACATTCTCCATTTATCTGATTTTAATATCAAATAAATAACAACGACATCGCTGTATTGTCCACCCAAATTAACCCGGGACAACTTAATTTTCGTGTGCAAAGTCCGTAAGTTGAGTGCCTTAACCTTAACAAGTGGGGTCATTACATATGCAGAAGTCTCGGGTTAATCTTACTGGACAATATAAATTACCATTCTGATATTTGGCTAGTATAATTACCCGGTCAAGGTTAGTAATTATCCTCCAAATAGTGTTCATAATTAAAACTCTTATTAAATTCCCCTGCAAATAATCGAGTTCATAAGCAATAATTAGATAGAGCGGAAACTCACAATTTTAAAACTTAAATTTATATTGCTATAACAGACGAATAATGCAATGGTTTTTTTTGAGCATAGGATCTAATGTTGAAGGTATTTTTTTAAAGTTAGTCTGTGCCCGATTTTATATCGGTTATTTTTTCGATTATTCACATCGGAAAATTTGAACAAATCAGTGAAATATTTTGTTTGTGCTAAACAGCGTTGATACAATCGGGCCTATGACTTGATTTCATGAGATGTAACGCCGTTTTAAACCGCTATGGCCATATTGCAGTGGCTGGAGCACCTAACCGTGGATTCCTGTGAAGTTCTTGCTTCATATATAGCTTATTCTTATCTGATGCTCTTTTATCAAACAAAAGTACCAGCATTCATGTATTGTTGTAATTATTATCAGCAAATTTTAAATATTTCACACCATGATCACTTGGATAATGAAAAAGAATTGTACATAGACAAGCAAAATAGTATCATTTATGCTGTCTGTGATTGCCTATTTCAAGTACGAATCTCCTGTCGGTGATCCCCCTATGTGCTGTTCGTGATTGCATAAATTTGTAGCTCACCAAACTTTGTTTGACTATAACGACATAACGGAATAGTTGATTGTCTTCACAAGCAATTAGTTGGTAGATAATATACTAGATATCCATTTTGTAATAAAATTTCTAACATTTGCTTCAGTGTTTTTCTGCTATTTGCATGGAAAGATGAATTTTTTATGCAAATATGTGAAGTTTTGACTTTGTTGGTGAATTATTTTTTTGTTTGAGGACTCTCTGTGCTAAAATTTGACATGTAGGTGCTCAAATGTATGGCAAGCCAAGGGCACTACAAATTATAGCTGAAAAACGCTTTTACACAAAACAAATATGGAAAAAGTATGACCTAGCCAGTTCACCCGCTATTTATAGATGATACTGCCCAAGGTTAGCAACTGCTGTAGTGATAGCCGGTAATAGGGTGTGATACCATGAAGCGGACGATTTTTCAGTGTGAACGCTTCCCAAATGCCATGTATTTTTATAGTAATAGAAATGTACATGTAGCCTATATTTTTTTCGTGACACAGGTTTTTTTTATTTCGCGTCTTCGGAATTCTATTTAAAAGTAATTAGATTTAGATCTTGTTTTCTACACAAAATTAATCTTTGTCATTTTTTGTGTGAGAAAAAACATAATGTGAAATAAAGAGGTCATTTAAGAACCAGACTATATTTAGACTCGCCTATCGGCTCGTCCAAATATAGCCTCGTTCTGCATTGTACTCATCCAATAGAATTCAGTATTGTACAAAGACATGTTAAATATTAACCTCTTAGTAATACCTGAGTAAAATATAATGTATACTAGAGGAAAGAAGAAACGCAACAACTATTTTTGTTATTTCTCTTAATTCTTTTATGTTATTGAGTCAAAGTTGTTACTGATAATTACATGTAACGGTATCTTGATATTGATCATTGAGTTTACGTTAGAACCTGTCTTACCTATGAGATAACGTCAAAATAGACGTTTACACGTTTCTCACGTGAAAACCTTTAAATATCAAAGCTTTACATAAAACTCTTTTGTTTTTTGTAGATGCACGTCGACTCAACAAAAGACAATGATTTTCGTTCGGATTTAATCCCTCATTTCATTTTGCGACTTATTCAAAGACGTCGTCCGGTAGCAATTGTGGTGTTTACGAATGGAACATCTAAACCCGCAATTGCTGCTGACTTTGGTGTACATAGGATGACAGATGTCTTAGAACGAACGGAACAACTGACGGTCGCCCGAATAGCGGTCGTCAACGTCTAACGTCACAACGTCAGGACCATAATGTTCGCTCATTTTACATACGGAAAGGAATTTTCTTATCGAGAAAAATTGTTTATGCTAGTCATGGACAGTACAGCAATCAAATTTCAGGCAGGAATCGTTAACATCAAATTGGATTGCGTGCAAGAACGCATTTAACGTTGTCGCCAAATCGCTCTAATTTAAACGCATATCTATGGCACGTTAAACCTGTGGCCTTGATGAAATTTTGACAATAGAAAGTCAAATGATGAAGTTTTACTAAGCATTGAAAAAAATACTCGAATTGTGGTGATTTTGAGAAAGACAAAAGCAAAAAGTATGATCAAATTTATTTTTGTTGCGTTTCTTTTTTCCTTTAGTATACAAATGTTTCCTATTTATTTGACACGAATGGCAAAAAACTTCAATGGTCAGCTATTCATCCTTTTCAATTCACATTCAATACGTTCGTGCTTGTTGTGGTGAAAATAAACAAGGTCGTTTAATTTCAATGACATTTTTTAACTATAATCGCAATTAGACTCAGGTTGACTGAATGTAAATTAGCCAGTATACAGTATTGAATGTCCTTTAACTCACTCCTACGCGATGACTTTTTTGACTCCCTAAACGATGATAGCGTTTGATAACAAAGTGGAAAATGAAGACATTGCTTTTGACAAGCAATTTCTTCATTTCCCACATTGTTTTCTACCCCAGAAGACCAAATATTCGTAAATTTATCACTTTCAATTGTCGTCTGCATTTTTTTAAATTTAGAAAAGTCGTACGTAAATTTTGCCGTGTGGTAATGCGTTGTAATTGGGAAACACAAACACAATTGTCCTTCGATAAATCCAACTCAAACACACATACAACAAGTAAAGGTAGTAGTACTATTTAAAAGAAGTTACTTTCCTCCAAAACAAGCATCTACGAAATAATGCTTTGACGTTTCTTTATTTTTAATATGAAGTTCAAGGTGGAACTACTTTTTTGCAACACTTTGAAAGAATTGAAAATTCGATATTGGATAACTAAAACCCAAAATATAATTTTGTGAAAGAATTAAGAAAAAAGAAAGAATTCTCAAAATGAAGTATGATTATGGGAGAGCATTAAAAAGCTGGTAATGACTTTGTAAGTAATAAGTTCAACTGTCGCATAAGTTTTCTGTCTGATTTGTTGTCTCGTGGAAGTTTGTATATTCTCTCTCTCGGGTGGATGCAGTTGTCCAGAAGATCTTGGAGTTCGCCGGCGATGCTCGCTGGTGCACTACGTAGCAGACCGAACCGGGCATATTTGGATCGGAATATTCTGTCACAGATTACCTGAAACAAACAAACGTCTGTGTTACTGAAAAACCTTGTAACTCCAGCTTGATTGACGCATTAACAGATGGTCATTTCTTTTTTATCAAAGATGTTGCAGACAACATTTTCAGGTGAATGACTTTTTTTGTGATGGGAGTTATTTTCGGATAGAAAACATTATGGTAGATGAGGAGATGGCTTGTCAAAAGCAATTTCTTGATCTTCCGGAATGTTTTCCTATTTTTTTTTTTTTTCGAATGAGGGAGTAAAAAGGTGTCACTGGGTAATGAAAGCTGGAGTTACGAGGTTTGTAATAACACAGACGAAATACAGCGGACACTCGTTAAGTCGTTATCGGTTCACTCGATTGTTTTCTTTTGTCAAAATGAAAATCTCGGAAGCCATAATTTGTTCCGATTTTAATTTCGGTGTGGGTTGTCCATCATGGGATGGATGAAAATACGGAACAATTAGCCTCGCTTCATGTATAAAATTTTGCAATAACTTTCTTATCTCTGCGTAAAATTTTCAAATGGTTTGTTGCATGTATCCTGCCTTACTGAGCGTTAACCTCAAATCCAATGAAATATAGAGCAACACGCATTCATAGTACATAATCATGTTATTTCACTGCATCACCAGTTTAAGAATAATGAATGTTCAGTAAAACTGTTTAAGAAATTGATTAATACATAATGACTTAGCGGGTGAGTTATGCCACTCACTTTGATTTAATATACAGGTATCTCACAAACCAAAGCTATGTTCGAGTTGATACTTTGCCTTCATAATGTCAATATGTCGGTGTCAAGCATAGGCCTAGTGAAAAAGAAGAACATCGGGCTGGGTTACGGAAATGGCCTTATTGACGCTCATAATTTGGATTTTTAACGATTGAAAACATATTACCCACTACAATATAGATAATAAGGGTCGATAGTCCATAATTTCCAAATTTAGAAACATTAACTGATGATTAACCATTCACATCATAACATCAGTCTGGTTCCCTGTCGTACTATATATTTTAGTACGTCAGGCACTCACTAAACATGGCCGCCCCCAGTGGTGTAATTTAATTACAATGATAAAGAGCAAAGTTCCTTAATTTTGTGAGCAGGGAAGGGTCATTAGAAGAGCAGAAAGGTTTCGGTATATTTTCAATACTAGCAATAAAAGTTTTACATGACCTCAACGCTAACACGAAAAAAAAACGGTTTCAAATTATGTACATGAAAAGTATATCATACTATAATTTGAGCAATGTTTGTCTGTTTGTCCGTTTGTTCCCCTACTCCTCCCAGGTCCTTGGGCCGATCTTCACCAAACTTGGAGGGAAGGTGGAGGGCGGCCCCGGGTATTAGCTTGAGGGGTTCATTTTTTGAAAGGTCAAGGTCATCGAGGTCAAAGGTCAAATTTATGTTTTTACGGGTTACGGGTATCGTTTTTACGGGTTACGGGACGGGATTGCTTACGGGTTACGGGACGGGATTAGGTGGAGGGCAGCTCCGGATAGGTCAAGGTCATCGAGGGGTCAAGGTCATCGAGGTCAAAGGTCAAATTTCGAGACGGGTAAAATTGCTAGTTAAGGCAATTTGGATGAGTCTCCTATCAGTTGTCCGGTTAGCTCAGGGGTAGAGCGTCTGACTTGGGTTCAAGAGGTCCCGGGATCGAATCTTACGTTGAGTATATATTTTTTCTTTCACTTTTTGTTTTAATACATTTTCTCAAACCAAACGATTCTAGAAATCACTAAGATGCAATTAAAACATAATTGGTAATTTTGTTTTTATTACGTCTTTGCAATCTCTAGAACCATTTGGTATGAAAAATGTAAATAGAAAGGGGGTTTCACTCCTGGGATTCGAACCAGGGACCTCTAGCACACTACGCAGACGCTTTAACCACTGAGCTAATCGGACTTCTGGTTATAAGACCATTCAAATTGCCGTTATATAGTTTTCATGTACATAATTTAAAACCGTTTTATCTCGGGTTAGCGTTGAGGTCATGTAAAACTTTTATTGCTAGAGTTAGAAATATACCGAAACCTATCTACTCTTCTAATGACCCTTCCCTGCTCACAAAATTAAAGAACTTTGTTCTTTACCTTTGTTAAAATATTAGCGCAATGGACGTCGCCATTACTGATGTGTGCCGGACCCAATAACGCAGTATTAGGGGCAGGTAAGCCAGACTAATCATAACATATCAATTGGAGTTTTGGCTTACAACATATAATTGATGTACAGTCTAAGTAAACAATATCAGGAAAATTTTATCATAGCTCAACCATGATTATTACGGATTCCATTTGACCTGACACTGACCTTTATTCAAAATTCTTCAAAGAATCTTGTATGATAGTACACAGATAATCAAGAAAATATTACTGAATTGTTATTTCAAAAAATGTGAAATGAAATCTGTAAAATAATACAGGAATTACATTTCCAGAAACTTGAGTCATTATATTTTAAATCAAAACGCCCTAAATTATTGCTGCTTGAAGCGTTAAGGTTTATTTGCCAGATCGGTGTTCATACGCCTACCTGTATATTGGTCGAGGTCATGACCTTCTCACACAAGTGTGTTGTTGTGTTACATTTCCCCTTACATACGTTAAATCTGCAATGCTTATCTAAGTTACATCTACCACTGTTGACGACTTGTCCAAACTTAAGATCATCAGTATCCAAAATAACAGTATCTCCGGCCTCCGACAAACCAAAATTACGAGCAGTTGTTCCACACATGTGCATAGGTGTGGGGTAGTTATCCTCGACTTGTCGCACTATTTCTAGAATTTGTAAGGCGACCTGTGCCCTAAGTGTCCACGATATAGATTTTAAAGGATTCGCTGAGAAAATTTCCTGGAAGTTACTCATAAACATGATAAAGTTCTTGGAACTTAATGAAGGAGTGAATTCAGCGAAATATGCGTGGCCACATGTTCCATAAAGTCCGGGGAAATATGATTTATCACCCAATAAACGGAAAGTAAAGAACTCGTCCTGTGAGCCTAACAGTAAGGTGGTTATAAGAACATCATCAATTGCGTCAGCTGTATTAAGCTCTCTGGCAATAGTCTTATAATCAGCTCCGAGAATGACCTATACAAAATCCTTCTTGTCTGAAATATCCGAGTCGAAAAACTCTACTGCATGTTTTCGAAAGACACTTTCGACCAATGCGAGTTTTTGTGAGACATCATTTGTTGCTTTAATTTGACGAATGAGGTCTCTATGAAGATCTGCTATCGTGTATTCAGATTTCATCACCACGGTTGACTGTTTTCCCACCTCGATGCATCCATCACATTCTAAAACAGCAACCTTCTTGTACTGTTGGCTTTCACCGTTACAGTATTTCAACTTGAACACAGATTGATCACACAACATAGGACACATGTTTCCAAACGTCCGTTTGTTGTGGTACTGACTACACTGAAATAAAGATCAAAACAATCAAATTCTGGTTACGTATTAAATACAGGCTGAATAGTAGATTCTCTGCGAAATAAACATTCATAACAAATGCGCTGCGCATTGAATGTTTTTATCGCGTAGGATCTACTATACAGACATTATCTGACTTAGTGTTGTCTAGCGGTTCATTGGAGTTTGGGGCATGACTATGTATAGACGTCACATAAAGTAGCTGGCAGTCTCGTTTATTCGAAATATAGCGGCGACATTTTGAAATATATATACTGCAATTTCATTGGTCCAAAAAGTAGGCCAAACACTAATGTATTATGGGACATGTTTCGCAAATGTTACCTCTGTAAACACGGGATGTGCGTTCTGATTTTCAAACAGTTTGGAACGCATTGTTTCGAATCTGTCATGCATGAGACATCTGCAAGTTTCGAACTATCAAGGGAAAGGAAATTTAATAATACTCCATTATGAAGGTGTGTCATCGTTACGGCATAAATGCAATGTCTTAAGCCAGACTAAGAGTGTTACAAGTCGAGATCTCAAGTCAACACAAGTTTTCAAAATTTGTTGGTGGCAGCCAAACCAAAATAATATCACATGTGGTACAACAATTTACAAAAATATCGACTGTAGAATTGTTTACGTTCGGCTCAAATTTCATCATTTATAGGCCTATGCTATATGTTTAAAGAGGCATCACATTCTCATTTCATGTTTTAAAAGTATGTCTTGATGCCAATATTCGTTATACTAAAGGGTATAAATGCTATCAGGATTTTGACGTTATTGCTGATAAGCGAAAACCATCCCTTTAGAAATGTGACAGAAATGACAAATGCCACATACATCTGAACTGCCGTGAACATCAATTTGTTTGATGTCAAGACATAAATATTTATTTCTCGTAAATGGCACAATTACATGTACTTTGGCTTAAACTTTTCGGAATTCTCATAGGTAAACATGCTCTTTCAAATAAAGATAAAAGCAGTTTCTAGGAAAAGAAATACCGGTCAAATGTCACTTTAAGTAACAAAGAGTGAAAAAATAGAAAGTTGCAGACTTGTGGCATTTTGTTTATTTGTTTGTATGTTTTGATACCACGTATGATAATATTTTGCTATATTTACCTTAACCACATGCACACTTTATTGTGCGTGTCAGTATAGATCAATAGGATTTATTTGTCCGTTTCTACGAACAAGTTCTGTCAGAGTTAGCTAATGAATTTTCAATATACTGTCGACGATAGCCAATCAACATCTCTGTGTTTTTTAATCGGCTTGTTGATATGATAATGTATTTTTTCCATTTATATAATGTTAGAAATAAATAGGCTTTCTTTAATTAAATGATTGGAGCTCCTGATCATGGATTCCTGTTGTTTCTTATACCAATAATACAACGACCTCATTTCGGAATCTTCAGCTGCTCGCCTTCATCCTTTTAGACGCGGTATTGGGCAAAGGAAAATTGGGTGTTTCTTAACTAATTCTCCTAGTGACTTCAAAGACCGAGCAGATTTTTACTGTCCGTTGAAGACGACTTTGCGTTCAATCACACTAAGTTTACAAAACTAGGGCGAATCCGCAATGGTCATTGTCCTGTCAAGCAAATATTGTTTGTCTAAATGAGGCAAATACTCTTCAATTTACGCGGCAATCTTCGGTTGAGCCTTTGTACAAACATTTCAGAGATGATGCTAGAATATAATCATTTGAAATGGGATCTAGAAAAATGTACTTTATGGCATTTTTAACAGCATGGATCCAGATCAGTATGTCCACGAAGACTGACTAGGACCGATACTGTTCACACTTCCCAGATTGTTTCTTTTAGCGTTACGGGTCGTATTAAGGTTTACGAACTGAGAATGAAAACACCACTTTCTAGCCATACGAAATGCACCAAATTACACACACTTGTAAATACACTTCACATAAGTTGATTCACCAGGCCGGATTTCAAGATTATGCTTCAAGAAGAAAATAATTTACAAATATCATTTTACTCTTTGTTCATATGCAAGGGAGGTAATTTTGAACATTTTTGTCAAATATTTCCATAAGTATGCATTAATTCAAAATTCTAAACCATAAAAAATGCTTATGTTTGTATTTGGAATGGAAATTTAACACAGTTTAGGAATTACGGACACTTTTCAAATTTCGCCTCTGGGTCTGCATTTCATTCTCAGTTTGTAAACCTTAATCTAAGTTTATTTTACTACTGACTCTCTTTTTCTATCTCATCTTGGCACAGTGTGCTCAAAGGTGGGCTTTTGTGATCGTTGAATATCCGTCTTGCGGCTTGCATCGGTTGTCGTCAACAGTTACTTCGTTAGCACTCTAGAGGTCACAATTATAGTCCAGTATTCATGAAACTTGGTCAGAATCCTTGTCCAGTCATAAGGAAGAGCCCTATCGAAAATGGGAACATTCCCATTGATATCGGGGGAAAGGGGACATAAAAGACAAAATCCGTGTTAGCACTAAACATGCCTCATTTTGGTCGAATGATCATGAAACTTGGTAATAATGTTTGCCTTGTAACAAAAATAAAGCCTTTTGAAAGTAGCGATGCTCTCTCCGTTCGATATCACGGGAAAAGGGGCCTTAATAACAAAATCCTTGTTAATAGTCTAGAGGCCACGATTTTGGCTTAATCTTTGTGAAAGGAGGGGTTTCCATAAGGCCATTTTCCTGGGACCAAAATTTTCCAATGATATTTATAGTACAAATAGATACATAAAGGGGACGTGTTTTGCCGAAAAGTCTGAATCGAACGGACGTTTGGTTGGGTGTATATTGTATATTGAAAGTGGGTGGGGCAATTCTTTTCAGGCGCTACCCAAGGTTCTTATTAATCAATTTTCTATCTAAATGTAAATAACTGGCGAATTTTTTTAAAAATATTATGTTTTGTATATGAGCCCATGTTAAGATTACATTAAATCCATTGGCTTGCTTATTATAAATATTAAGATATTTGTTTTTTATGCATTTTTTCAATTTTTTGTATATTTTCATCTCCCAACGTTGGGGAAAACATCAACATGTTTTTATAAAGCAGCATAATGGAATAATATTTTAAAAGAGGAGTTGTTAATAAATCGTCATTGCAAAATTATGAGGGATTTTTGATAGCTAGTCGAGTAAATGAGTTACGGGCCCTTGAATGCACGAAAACCCATGACAAATTCCGGAATGAATAACAAAATACATTTTTCTGACTTTTTTTTTCGTACAGAAAGACAGAAATGTTTAATTAGCTTGAATTATAGCTGGCCTCAGCAAATATTACCACAAATAAGCTATTGCGGTCAGTTTCGTCTATTGTCTGTCCGTCTGTCTGTCTGTCCGTCCATAATATCAGGTTTACACTCTAGAATCCACAAATATTATCCGATCTTCACCAAACTTTGTCAAAATGTGTATGGTCATAAGCCCTTGTGTTAGAAAAATTTTGGACGGAATTGCTGCAGAATGTACTGAGTTATGTGCCCTTGAATGTCAAAAAATGCTATTTTTGACAATTTTTGCATTCAAAAATTTTCAAATATTATCCAATACAATGCAAAACAAAGTAAAAATGTTTGCATTTATAATATCTTGGGTGAGTGTGATTTTCATTCAGATTGAAAACGTAAATTTTGAGTTATTCGCCCTTGAATTTGGCAAAATTGCATTTTTTCGGCTTTATTTTCCCTTTAGCATCCACAAACATGGAGCAATTAAAACCGATAGAGGACAAATTATTTCTGTCTATAATATATCAGACGTGTATGAATTTAAGCCAGATTAAAAATGTATATCCTGAGTAATCCGCCCTTGAATTTAACAAAATTGCCGTGTTAGCCATAGATTTGCACGAAAACCCACAAATTTGTCTAATTCAAGGGCAGATAACTTGGGAAAAGCATTTCAAATGATGCCAAAATTTTAAGCTATAAAACATCTAATGGACATCAACATTTTGTCCAAGTTTTGCCTTCATTTTTTAAATATTGGTGGATGCTAAAGAGAAAATGAAGTCAAAAATAGCAATTTTGCCAAATTCAAGGGCGAATAACTCAAAATTTGCGATTTCGATCTGGATGAAACACTCACCCAAGATATTATAGATGCAAACATGTTCATTTAGTTTTGCATTTGATTGGGTAATATTTAAAAAATTTTGAATGCAAAAATTGTCAAAAATAGCATTTTTTGACATTCAAGGGCACATAACTCAGCACTTTCTGTAGCAATTTCGTCCAAAATTTATCTAACACAAGGGCTTATGACCATACATATTTTGACAAAGTTTGGTGAAGATCGGATAATATTTGTGAGTGTAAACCTGATATTATGGACGGGCAGACAAACAGACGGACGGACAACTGACGAAACTGACCGCAATAGCTTATTTGTAGTATTATTTGCTGAGGCTAGCTATAATTTAAGCTAATTAAACATTTCTGTCTTTCTGTACGAAAAAAAGTCAGAAAAAATGTATTTTGTTATGTATTCCACAATTTGTCATGGGTTTTCGTGCATTCAAGGGCCCGTAACTCATTTACACGACTAGCTATAAAAATCCTTCATAATTTTGCAATGACGATTTATTAACAACTCCTCACCTAAAATATTATTCCACTATGACGCTTCATAAAAACGTGTTGATGTTTTCCCCAAAGTTGGGAGATGAAAATATACAAAAAATTGAAAAATTACATAAAATTCCAAATATTTTAATATTTATAATAAGCAAGCCAATGGATTTAATGTCATCTTAACATGGGCTCATATATAAAACATAATATTTTTTTTTAAAAATCGCCAGTTATTTACATTTAGATAGAAAATTGATTAATAAGAACCTTGGGTAGCGCCTGAAAAGAATTACCCCACCCACTTTCAATATACAATATACACCCAACCAAACGTCCGTTCGATTCAGACTTTTCGGCAAAACACGTCCCCCTTATGTATCTATTTGTACTAAAAATATCATTGGAAAATTTAGGTCCCAGGAAAATGGCCTTATGGAAACCCCTCCTTTATAAAAATGCTTGTCTAGTGACAATGATGAAGTCTATCGAAAATCAGAATTTTCCTTTTGTTATCACGGGGAAAGGGGTCTTAATAAAAAATACTGGTTAGCACTAAAGAGGCTAAAATAGTTGCTAAATCTTCATGAAACTTTGACAGAATGTTTGTCTAGTCACACGTATATTATCTATTGAAAGGGGGAATGTTTCGATGCATATCATAGGAAAAGAGGTCTTAATGACAAAAGCCTTGTTAGCACCCTAGAGGCCACTATTTTGCTCAATCCTCAAGAAATAAACCTAGTCAAACCAATAAACTCTGAGGAAAATATGAAATTTCAATGGGATTGCATGGGAAAAGAGACCATAATGACAAAATTCTTGCTAGCGCTCTAAAGATCGTAGTTTTGGCCCACTTAGAATGTTTGTCTAGTTGCAAAGATGAAGCCTATAAATAATGAGAATGTTCTGTTGGATATCATGGGAAAAGGTGCCTTACAGACAAAATTCCTTGTTAGCAATATGACCATAGCAGTTTAAAACCGTGTTAAACCCCGATGAATTAATCCATTGGTTATCACAGGAAAATGGGCCTTAATGAGTTACATTTATCTTGTTTGAGTTATTGCCCTTTGTTGATTTTCATACAATTTTGCCATTGGACTGCTTCAATTGTTGAAGGTAGACGCTTGAGGGACCATGCATGTTTACAAACATCTCATGTATTAAGCTCTGTCAAAAGGTAACATTCTCCCTTTGTTCACCTTGCGTCATCATTTTTCTAACCTTATGACATCTCAGTTCATGTGAGCGATTAAGGGCCATCATGGTCCTCTTGTTTCTATTAGTATACTCACCGTCATAAAAAAGTAGCCACTTTTCAATTAACCCTAATGTTAACAATTCTTTATATCTTTTTGTTTTTACACATTCATGCGCATTCCCAATGGCTCCTCCTCTCACTTCGATGGTTAAATGCTTTAAATATGCCCGGAAAGATGCCTAGTTGGGCAAGTTTAAAAAAAATGTGACCGTTCACTTTTTACATGCCTCGGCTTTTGCAAAGAAACATATTCAACCCAATCGAAGCTAAAAGGATGTGTTATTGTGTCTTTATACTGGGTACCAAGTTTAAAGAAAATCGCTTCACAAATAAAAAAGATATGCCATTAAAACATGTCAAAAATGTCAGGAGTGAAACGCTTTTTGTGTGACACTTAAGACTTTATCCAAGTTTCTAAGCCCTGGTAAATAAAATACAGTGACAGGATACTACAATAAGCACTTGTAATTACTAAAACAACATGTGCATCATCATCTAAAAATTACCTTTTCATCTTATCTTCACTGGTTTAGGATGTGGAGCCCGTTTTACACAATAACCCTCTGAATTTTATGTCAGGAGTGAAACACTTTTATTTTTCAAAATGTGTTCTCATTTTTGACTATTCAGCCGGAAATCTACCACTCAAACTTTTTTTAGGAAGCCATCAACCTTGTGGGCATTCTTCACTCTACTATTTACTGATTCGTGGGTTACAATTTATCAGATTGTGCGATATATATGCTGTCAGGAGTGAAACGCTTTTTTGTTGTCATTTTGCAAGATTTCGCACACAAATTTAGCTAAAAACTTGTGAACATGAATTTAGAATATAATTTTGGCACTGCTTAACCATTTAGAATAGTTTTTAGCCACCCTAATTAAGAAATCTGGATGATATTCTGTAAAAATAGCTGTTGTTCTTAACATTTAAATGTCACGCTTTGGTCACATTTTTTTTAAACCTGCCCAGTTGTAATATAGATTCAAAACAGTATTTTAGGATACAAAGTTCAATTTTGTTTACTTACAGCTGTCATTTACTACATAAATTTTACGCTGATAAAAAACAATCCAAAGTCTTATTTCGATTTTACAGACACTATTTCCATTGAAATGATAGAGGTCTTTGGAAATTTAGCACTACCAGTATAGCATGACTCAATCTTAGATGTTTGATAATAACCGGAAGTGGTTGGTGAATAAAGGGAAGGAAATCTTTTTCTTACTTTGGAACTTGCTGAAGACCAAACAGAAGTGAAATTTCTATGCATAGAGCTCTTGAGAGGAAATTGTGGGGTTGTTGCGCTAAAAACCGAAAACCGCCATTTTACAAGGGTCTTGGGTGAACTGAAAATCTTTTATTAGTCAATAAGCTTTTCGAATAAAAACAGTATTATAAACACATATTCTTATCCATTTTTGTCCCTTTTCTAGCCCTATATATCGCCGTTTCAGTAGTTTGTTCCGTATCAGTTATAGATTTTCTGGAACTCCCACCAAGCTACCATAGCTAATGAGGTAAATCGAATGTTTTCGATACTTTCACGAAAGCGTTTTTACTTGCCATGCTGTAATGTTTTGAATTCATTTCGGTACGTTTAAGAATAATCCTAAAATTGTCGACAATTTGCAACAGACAAGTGGTTACTTTCTTATGACGAGGAATATATTTGCGACTTGTCACGCTAAATAAGACATTTTGCGGATGAAATGACTTAGGTTAGAGATATAGAGATTAACTTACTGAAACAATGTGATAAGAAAATTATTTTACGAGAATGGGGTAAGATGCGGTTGAAAAAAAAGTTCATAGTTGGGGAAGTAACCATGATTTTGGGGTAAAATGAGAAAAAACGTTCTTATTCCAATCTGATACCATCCTGCCAGGTGTCTTTACATCGCGCATAAATACATGTACTTTGTGTATTTAGAAAAAAAATGACCGCCTTTTTTTTTGAATTTTGAATCGAGCAAAACGTTAAGCATCTAACTAGACTTTAAATCATCAAAAATGACTGTAATAATATAATACAAAACGAACTTACTAAAAGTTAAACTTTCTAGTCTAATATATTTCCAAAATTTCAGTCTTAAATAAAAGTACAAGTCAACAATAACCAGCATGATGATGACAGATGAAATAAACAGAATTTTCTGCGGAAAACTATGGATTTAGCGTCTTTAGACAAAAGTGACGATCTGACATTGGGTAAAATCTGCCTTAGATGCTACGACACACCACAACATGCGTAAAACTAGTTTAATATAGCTTTTTAATTGCCCACAACATCTGGAAATTTCAAGCCAAAGTAGTACGCCGTTTATGAGGAATATATTTCCCCTACTTAAAATTGAACTAATTGTTGTAAACTCCAGCTCAGATGTATATGGAAATCGTAATGTTCGTCTCAACCTTAAGGCCGTTTTTTTTTCTTCTTCTTTTTTTCTCTTTTTTTTTTTTTTCTTTCTTTTTTTTTTTTGGGGGGGGGGGGGGGGGTTAACAGCAGCAATCTAAAAAATGATATCATTTAAACGCACAAGAATAAACAGTTTCTCCTTTTGCCTCACTATTTTCCGTACTATATGTGACCCGTCAGGCTAAAAGGGACCTTATCGGGTGTGTGAAAAATATCGACCCTAGTCAGTCTGCGCAGTCCGCGCAGCCAGACTAGGGCCGACACTTTTCACTTGTATGTAAGTTTCTAAATCCGGAATGTCTTCCCTATCTTACTATATATTCATTTCTAGCATACAGCATCTGGTTGACCTGTACTGAGTCTGACAAGTTTGTCAAAATTTGGATTTTCAGAGTTCGGATAAGGTCCCTTTTAGCGTGACGGGTCACATATTGTACACCAGACCCCTTTTTATTTACTCCAATGTTGTCGTCTGCAGCAGCGTTCAATTCGGACCAATCTAATATTTTGTCCTTTTAGAAATGGTTAACCCATTATCAAACGACAAAGTTTTAGAATGGTCCAAATTCGAAGACTTTGCGGACGACAATTTCAAGTGACTGAAATTTGTTTGGTTTTTGTTCTTTTTAAGTAGAAAACACTGTGGAAGATAAAGAAATTGCTCAAGCAATTTCTTCATTTTTCACGATGTTTTCCTATGCCATTATCTTGTAAGGAGTCAAAAAGAGTCACTGTGTGTCAAAGTGATGGTTATTACTTACCAAATTGTCTATCATCCGTTCAGTATACAAATGATCACATGCGCGTCCTTTTATCACAATATTTAAGAGTATCATCCCACTCACAGTTACAAAAACAAAAAGAAATATAACATTTTTATTGCCACGATGAAAGCACGACCCCATCCTTTCTGGTAAGATTGGTCTTAAGAACGAGTACATAAATGTCATGCTTAAGCTATCGGATCACAGAGTGACTGGACATGTCATACCCATTTGACTTGTAACCTCAAATAAACCCATTGAATTGGATGTAAATTTTAACTCATTTATTCATATAATTATACGGTATGTATTGGTTCACGTTACTGAATTCGCATACCTTCAAAAAGTCAGAAAAATGCATTGATTTGTGTCTACAAATTTTGTTAATCCCTATTAAGATTTGAGAAAGGAAATTTTTTCAATAAGTAACAAAAGTGAATGATGATATTTCATACTAATTAACTTCACGTTTCCCCTTGTGGGGGCATCTCGATCGCGTCGGATACTTTTGAATGTGACATTTCTGACTGAGGATCAAATTTGTGATTTACTGAAATCTAGTGATTTAGTAACTGAAGATTTAGGTTCTCTTGCAAGCTCGAAATTGAAGGAGATATTGACCGAATTCAACTGTTCCAAATACAGTCGAGTTAAATTAAATTGAGGAAAAGGTGTATGGCAAAATTGTTTCGAAATTACTGTAATCATTTACTTATAGTCCGAATACCGGTATATCAAAAATGATCTTTTAATCCTTTCCCAAACCTCAAAATCTGATTCAGAAGCCAAATCGAAGTTAATGAAAATATCATATGTGTATATTAAAGCTCAGAAAAGTTTAAGGCGAAAGGAGGTGACCATCAATCATTTTCTTTGTTATTCTAGATAATTGCATTTTACTACGTAACTCTACATGATATGATTTTTTCCTCATTGTTCTTGTGCCCACTGCCCTGTGTCCAAAACATTTTTACGCAGATATTTGAAACCAGGCATTGTTTGAGAAAGGGCTAAGATGATAAATAATGGTTTGTAGCCGTTGTTTTTATAACCAAACATTCCAATGTTTGTGGGTTCAATTATTTCACCAAAATCAAAGAAAGGGTGGTACATCTTGGATGCTACTGCAGGCGACAAAATGGATGCTGAGCATAAAGATAGTATTTTTGAATAAAAAAAAAACATAAGAAATATCGAGGCAAAAAGATAAAATACATATCATGAGTAAATTCTTTTGTCTCGCTGTTTCCAAGACCTTCTCCACTTCTAAAGGGCGCATAAATCAGGTAGCCTATTGTTTGGAAAAGGGTCAAGTACCTCGATATCAAATTGAAATTAGCGAGTTTATATACGAGTAGATCTTGGCTATGAGAACATTGGAGCCAATATATGAAAAAAATTATCTTTCTGTACGTAATTTGAGACCAACCTGGATCCGGATCAGCCTGTGCAAATGCACAGTCTGATCTGACTCCAGGTTGTTCTGCAATAGGCATTTCATAACCCGTAGCATCTGTGTGTAATAGGTGTTTGGACACAGACCGATATGCCGGGAATCTGGAAAAAGAATATGGAAAAGTGTCCCTCTGGTATTTGAGATCAACGTGGATCAAGATCAGCCTGTGCAAATACAGTCTGATCTGACTCCAGGTTGTTCTGTAATAGGCAATTCATAACCCGTAGTACACGTGTGTAAATATGCCTATTGTCACAGACTTACACAGCCGGGGAATCGAGTGACGCAACAAGAACATCGTCAGTAACTCTGAGAATGCATACATGAGTTTGAATTCTGTTTGAAGCAGTGGAGACTTATACCTGGTTTTGACGTCCCTAATAGAAAAGGCTTGGGAAAATATTGAAACAAAAAGAAGAAACTGCTGATAACCAGCAGTTTCTCCTTTTGTCTCAATGTTTTCTGTGCTATATTTTACACTTATCCAATCTTGATTTAGGCCTATATAAATTTTGTCGAAATCAGCAGCTTTCAAATTGGATGTTCCTAAAATTCTTGTCTTTGGGAAAGGTATAAATACCGATGGCTGACTTTTATTATATCTAGCACCATATATAGCAATTCCTCGAAATATTTCCGCCATATCTCTGCTTCAAACCATTTTGAAATTTTGCCATTTTTTTTTTTATTTATTTATTTATTTTATTTATAGCTCACGATAATTGACCTGGCAGAGCATCCCATTCGATTAGAATGAGCTGCTCTGCCAGGTCATTTATCGTGAGGTATAGAATTCTATTTTTTTATTATTATTTTTTTACAGGAATATTTCCTTCTTTTGGTATATAGGATCGTGTCATCTGTAGCACATTCGAATTTATAACATTCAAGACATGGTTTTGAAGTCCCTAGTAGAAATTGGATATAAAAACGCTGAGAGAAAAACCAACAACTTCTCCCTTTCTTTCAATATTTTCTGTGCTACAAAATAACTATTGTCTACATTCGACAGTATTTTCTTCGTCTGCAAATTGGGGCAGTTTTAAACTTTAGATTTTTATAATTTATGAAAATGTTAATGTAGGGGCACTTAAGGTCACGGTGTAAAATGACACTTGTAGACAAACATTTCTTGTCTGTCATCATATTTGGTCATCCTCTTGAGGATCATCCTATAGATTTAACCAATTACCAGATGGCAAAGTTTTGACTGGCCCAAATTCAAAGATCACGCAAACGACAACCTCATGTGTATGAAAATTTACATTTTTCGGACTTTTTGGGTAGAAAAAAAATGTGGGAAATGAAGAAATTGCTTGTCACAAGCAATTTCTTCATTTTCCACAATGTTTTCCAAAGCCATTGTCTTAAGATGAGTCAAAAAGAGTCACTGTGGTATTGATTAATAACCCTTCTCAGCCCTCTCGAACATGTTTTAAACTTTCGAGGATCATCCTGTAGATTTAACCCATTACCAGAATACAAAATTTTGACTTGTCCATATTAGAAGATGTTGCAGACAACAATGCCGAGTTAATTATTATTATTATTATTATTATTATTATTATTATTATTATTATTATTATTATTATTATTATTATTATTATTATTATTATTATTATTATTATTATTATTATTATTATTATTATTATTATTATTATTATTATTATTAATATTATCATTATTATTATTATTATTATTATTATTATTATTATTATTATTATTATTATTATTATTATTATTATTATTATTATTATTATTATTATTATTATTATTATTATTATTATTATATTTTTACATTTTTTTGTTCTTTTTTAGAACAAAACATTGTGGAAAATGAAGAAATTGCTTGTCACAAGCAATTTCTTCATTTTCCGCAACGTTTTCTTAAGTCTTTTTCTTATGGGGAGTCAAAAAGAGTCAATGTGTGGGAATGGGTTAAGCCGTCACAGGAAAGGGGACCTTCTCGGGACTGACCGATTATAGACGCCATCCAATCTTTAGATTAATCCTTGCCCAAACATGACCAGGTTTTGATTCCCACGAAGAAGAGAGGCCAGAAAACATTAAATTTTAAAGTGACATTTCACGATATTGTTTCATAAATCTTATCTTTGCTTTTATCTGAAAGAGCATACTTTCTTATGAAAATTCTTAAAATTGCAAGCCATAATATTGCGCGTTTACGAGAAATGTATATATATTTCTATGCTAAAAACAATCAAATTGTTGTCCACAACAATCGAATTTATATGTAATTTACCATTTCTGTCTCAACTTTAAAGATGTGTTTTCGCTTATAAACAACAACTTAGAAAAACTGATAGCATTTATAATATGCATAAGAAAAACCAATCTCTGCATCAAGGCATACTTTTAAATAATGAAATTGGAATGTTATGTCCCTTTTAGATAAAAAAAGAAAATGGGGATAATCAACATTTTTCCTTTTCCTCCTATATTGTATAAGCTATAATGTACATAAATTCCATATCAATCAACATTAGAATTAGAATTATTGTCAATGTTTTCTCTAGCCTTCTTTTATTTAGGATATCAAGATTAGGTCTTGTTTGTGAAAGATTTCATCCCTAATGATCGATGTAAAATGTCACCAACTATTATCGTTGACAATGATACAAATTCGATAGGAAAAGAAACGTTAAAAGTTTTACAACGAAAATTCGCGTAAAGCATTTTAGACCTTTTGAAATTCTCTTTGTTTTAGCCCTTTCCAAAACAACAAAATATATTAAAGCTGGAGGGTAATAGATGGTCTAATTGCAAAAATTGATTTTTTTTGAAAAATATGCAAAACTTTTGTGTTGGCCACCTCAGAATGATTAATAATATGCGATTCAGACAGAGATTGAGCCGAAATTATAAGAGAGATAGCCGAATTTAGGGAGAATCCAAACCCAAATTCAACTCCGTCACAGATGCGGTTGAATTTGTTTTTTAACTGTCACGCATGCGCATACAGCGCGGACCAAGATTCAAACGAGACTCATACTTGAATTTCAATATGACGTCATCATATATGTTGTGACGTCATTTAAGAAAGTCGCATGTCCTACTGTTTTTGACCTACTTTCGACATCGCTTCATGAATACACCCAAATACACTTCCAATTTGTTACTAAAAATAGTAACACTTTTTGATGCCAGATCGAGGCTCTGACCCAAATGTGAGTAAAGCATCCAACGTGCAATGGAAATGAACGGAGGAAAGAAGAAGTTTAAGAGGCTTCACACTCCGTTTAGTGATGATTCCTCTGTGAATCTCGACGGGATATCATTGACTGACTTCCATTTATGGCTTTTATCGGCTTTTAAGTCATTTTTGACCCTCCAAAAAAGTAGTATCCTCGGATCTTTTGAGGACCTAGCCGCAAGGTTAAACTGTCATATTCACGTAAACCCCCCCTTCCCCAACAAAAAAATAGTACGAAACATGCCATTTTCAGTGTGAAGATGATTATTATATGTCAGTACCGAAAGGTTTATGAAGAAAGATAATTCATTATGGTAGATCAATTTGATAATAAAACACAGCTGTTAAAGCCCATTTCCCAAACGACAAATTATTTAGACTTTTCAAGTTTGACAGCGGCTTAACCCTTTCCTAAACGGCACCTGATTCAATTTGGAAGCTCTTGCAGATAACAGAATGGGTATCATGAAAGTAGGTTTTTTAGTGCAAGGGCGGATCTAGAGTGGGGGGGGGGGTCGGAATATCCGCACTCCCCCCCCCTGGAATCAGCCAAAAATTGAATGTTGACTATATAATTATTTTTTAAGCGTCAATATAGGCCTAACGTTATATATAATTTAACACATTTAAGTCATCATTTGGGCGTGGACCCCCCCCCCCCCGTCCTGGCAATTGGTCTTGGACCCCCATGAAAAATATAGTAATATAGTAACGAAAACCTTGAGGCAAAAGGAGAAAATGCTGATTAAAAGAAATTTAATTATTTTGCCCCTTGAAATGATTTTTGAAACAATCTCTGTAAGACAGTCAAAGACGGATCTAAAAGGGGGTCGGGGGTCCGGACCCCGCCTTGAATAGGTCGAAAATCGAATTTTGACTACACAGCGTTAGTATGGTATCTAACATTACAAAATTCACAAATTTAAAGCCATCTTTTGGGCTAGACCCCACCCCCACCCCTTGAAAAAAAATCCTGGATCCGCCCTTGACAGTCAAAACATTAACATTTCTTGTTTGGTAAAAGTTTAAAACATTTTTCTTTTCATTTCTTTTTTTTAATTTAACGCCTCTCAACAATATTTCAGCAATAAGTTAATTTATAATTGTCCACGCTCCGCGGCTGGGAATCCATCCTGTGACCTGTCCATTATTGGCTCTAATCTAGAGCACAAACACATGCAAAATATTACCGCTCACACTTGTTTCTACTAAGGAGCTCACTTGCTCCTGCAGAATTCTTTTTATATGGTTTTCAAAAGCAGTAGCTCATCCTGAACTTGCATGGTGGTAATGGGCGATGGAGACAGGGTACGAATGATTACAAGCCAAAAAATCTCTTTTTTTCAATCAAAGTTGCAAAAATATTCCTGTAACTGAAAACTCTAATAATTAACGCAAATGACTGTATAAAATATTCTTAATACTTAGGCAGAATAAATGAAAAATGCTCGCGCGAAAATAACGACTCGCACAATGAATTATATAGTAAAAAGACCACGTGACCTTTTGTTTGCTCACATCATGCGCAGGTCACGGTTAAAAATTTGGAACTGTATCAGGGTGTATTTGGTATCAAATTGCGAAAAAATGAGTCGTTGCTTTAATAGTTTGTCGTAATCATTTAATCAGGTCATATAAAGCTTAAAAAGTGTACATTTCGTTTGTTTTTGACAAATTTTGGGTCCCAATCTGGGAAATAGTGCCTTTAAGGGTGGCCGAATTCGAAAGCTATGCCTATCGCAGACAACAAAACATATGAATTGATATTAAAGATAAGATTTGTATTTATCAAGAGAAATTGCAAGGCTAAATGAGAAAAATGATGGTTACCAGCATTTTTTTTCTTTTGTCTCAATGTTTCTTTGGGCCTTATCTAATATGGAATAATTTTCAGATCCTGTTTGGGACAGGGTAATTTCTTAATGGTCGCCAAACTTGATAAATATGGATAAATTTCGATAGCATTATTCTTGTAGAGGACACAGTGGATAAAGACGTGGTGCAATAATTTCAGAAAATCTTCAATAATTTTGTTAAAACGCGACCGATTTGAATTCGGTTTGAAGCAGAGAAGGTAAACAGATGTCACGCATAAGATGAACGTGTTGGATTTTTAAAAAAAATTCAACTGATAAAAAAGTTATTGAAGATAAACCAAAATTTTGGTTTATCTTCAATAACTTTTTCATCAGTTGATTTTTCAAAAATCCATCACGTACAGATTATTCTTGACATTTTAAGAACTTCTCTGCTTCAAACCGAATTCAAATACCAATGTATGTCAATTATTGACAAAAATATTGACGATTTTCTGAAATTTTGAGTCACGTGATTAACCATCGTGGAGGAATTGCGTGACACAACAATTGCTTAAAGTCTTTGACCCATTTCCACACGCATCTTCGCAAGCCAAGGCAATTGGATCACCAAGGACAACTCTATCGAATCATACCTTGGATGTGTGTGTATGAAGAAATCTTGAAAAAAAATGGATTTCTTAGCCGGAAGTGGCTACGCTTCATAAAGTAGTTTTCGAGGTCAACCAAATGCACAACCATGGCAACTTGCGGGACTTGCAGGTTGTAATCATTCTAAAAAGAGAGGACACTGGAACTGCAAACAATGTATTTCAGTATCATTGTCGCGTCATTGTTGACATTAGTCACAGACGAACGTTTTGAAATGTTGTTCTTTTCTATTCTATTCAAAGTCTGAAAGTAGTTCTACGAGATGCATCCAAGGTATGATTCGATAGAGTTGTCCTTGGTGATCCAATTGAAGCCAAGGGTGACATCTACAACGTAACGTCGTTTCTGTATTCACCCTTGGCGGATTTAGTCCACTTTTCTTGGTCTCCTGGAAAGCGTTTTCATTGGTTCCAGCGAGGTCTCGCTGGAACCAATCAGATTGTCGACTGATACATTTGTTATGAGTAACCAAATCATGACAACGGGCGGGAAAAGGCATTGCATTTGCAACTCAAAAACGCGAAGATGGGCGATTTTTCCTAAGAATTTCACTGCAATAGACAGGAATTCCCTAACTTTAATCGACGAATTATTATATTTTCGACAATTCGACCAAAAAAGCAGCTAACTTTAACATAATCCGTATGACGTATGACGCGAAAGACAACGCGCGTTAATGACGTCATCAATAATGGACGTAAACAACCAGCAGAACAACCGCTAGGCGGCGCTTCGCGATTTCAAGAAAAGTGGACTAAATCCGCCAAGGGTGAATACAAACGTAGGTGGGTTCAACCTTGGCTAGCGAAGATGTACCACACGATGACTCTTTTTGACTCCCTTCAAGATAGTTGCTTTGAAAGACATTGCGGAAAATGAAGAAATTGCTTGTAACAAGCAAGTAATTTCTTCATTTTCCACAATTTTTTTTCCCAGAAAGATCAAAGAATGCGAAATTTCATTCAATTCATTTTGTTGTATGCAGCATCTTTGAATTTGGACAAGTCGAAAATTTTGTCGTTTGGTAATGGGTTAATACAGAAAAGGAAAAAAATATTTCATTATACTGACATGACATTGTGTGAAATTATAATTCAGATTTTTTTTTACAATATTGTTGTAAAGATTTCGAGGCAAAAGGGGGAAACGGTGTTTATCAGCATTTTCTTCTTTTGCCTCAATGTTTTCTGGTCCTTTCTCATTTTTTCTAAACATTTCATTGATCACCAATATTTTCTCCTTTCGTCTTCGTATTTTCTGTGCTGTGCTGTCCTATGCACAAGTCCTATCTTCAGCAACCCATTCTGTCAGCTGCAGCAACTTTCAAAATGGAGCGTTCTGAATTATTTTGTTTGTGAATGGGCTGCTTTTTTGAAAAGCATTGATATATTAATCATTCAAGTTTAAAGCTACTATTTCCCAGATTTGGACCCAAAAATTGTCAAATACAAACGAAAAGTACACTTTTTAAGCTTTATATGACCTGATTAAATGATTACGAGAAACTATTGAAGCAACGACTCATTTTTTCGCAATTTGATACCAAATTCATGAAGCGATGTCGAAAGTAGGTCAAAACAGTAGGACATGCGACTTTCTTAAATGACGTCACAACATACATGATGACGTCATATTGAAATTTAAGTATGAATCTCGTTTGAATCATGGTCCGCGCTGTATGCGCATGCGCAACAATGTGAAAATAATTCTAACCCCATCAGTGATGGGGTTGAATTTAGGCTTGGATTCTCCATAAACTCAGCTATCTGTCTTGTAATTTCGGCTCATTCTCTGTCTGAATCGCATATTATTAACCATCCCGAGGTGGTCAACACAAAAGTTTTGCATATGTTTTCAAAAAATTTCATTTTTTGCAATTAGACCATCTGTTACCGTCGCCCTTTAAAAATCAAGCTTGTTGAACTGGATTTTACCGGTTATTTTCTTTCGATGATCAACTAAGCGTGAAAGGCTTTTCATGTATTATAATATATTGCATAATTTATTCTTATTGAAACAAAATTACTGTAGCTGAATCTTGACGAGGCGTCTTTATGGCAAACGAGATAAACATTTATCTTAATCAATAGGTGCATTATGCACACATTGATCACGTGTATACAAGCTTTACAAACTCTGACTAGCCGCGAAAGCGGGGTTTCGTAAGCTGATCGGGATCGAGAATGGCATCGTCCTAGTTTCTGCTGCACGCGATCTCTTTGATCAGACCTGTGAATGACAAGAAGCTTTGCTATTGCACATGTCACAGAAAATGGCGTTCCTTGCTTAAGATAGTCTACCTCTAATGTGATTCGCCCGACGTCGAAATTATTCGGGCGACGTCGAAAACATTCGGCGGTGGAACTTTCTACCGCCGAATATTTACGACAGCGCCCGAATAGGTTCGGATACGTAACGACACCGCTCGAAAAAGGCCGATGTTTTATGAATCTCAAAATGGCGGCTTTATGGGTATTCTACCTTAAAAACAACAAAGCAAATTGAGTAAATAACCAATTTCCCTTGTCGAGCGGGGTCTAAGCAAAGCTTCAACAGTCTGTCATAGTGTAGAGCCTATTAGCTTTGACTGACCTTAAAAGAGAATTGTTTGCAAGTAAGGGTCACAGAAAATGGAGACTTATGGCTTTCAAAATGACAAGGCAAATAGTACAAATAACCGATTTCCTTTGTCGGGATGTATCCAGTCAAAGTTCAATATCTGGTCATTGTAAAAGAGGGCTCCTGGTTTTGACTTAACATTATAATAAAAAGAGAAGACAAAGGTAATGTTAAGAATTAAAAGACTTTAATTAACAAATACAACAGACAAGTAAATTCATACAAAATGCATCCAATCAAACATATTCCCAAGGTACTCACTTTACTCACTCTAAAACTAATTTCCCAAAATAAAACATCATCTATAAATGACACTCAACGTTTAGCCAAAGGAAATGTAACACGGACAAAAAGGGCCAAATAGAGAAAGTGGCCGAGTTATCTTCAAAATAAAAGGTACAGGGACTGTCGTATTTTCTCTCAGTTGTGTATAAATAAACAAGGGACAGGAGGCAAAATGAGATGAGTTGAAGTTCTTCGTCTAAAAAGGCCAAGACCAAAACAAAGAAAACATTAAGAGAAATGACCATCATCTGCTCATTGGAGTGACGGGAATGCCAAAGTGTCAAATAAAATTCTAAATGTTAATGAAATGTTATCAAACTTACTTTTGTTTTTTTAATGATATTTAACCCTTTCCCAAAGAAGACCTGGTTTTGTCGTCCCTAATAGAAAAGGCTTGGGAAAACATTGAAACAAAAGAAGAAACTGCTGATAACCAGCAGTTTCTTCTTTTGTCTCAATATTTTCTATGCCACATTTCACACAAATCCTATCTTTAATAACACCCATTTTGTCATTTGTGGCAGTTTTTAAAGTGGCTCACCCTAAAAGTTTGCCGTTTGGGAAAGGGTTAAGTAAATCCAGGATTAATCCCGTTCGAGGAACTGATAAGCTGGCTAGAACGCTCACGGTATTCAGGCCTATGTGCTGGGGCTTCTGTTCGTGCAGAATTGACCAATCAGAATTCAGGTCGTGATTTAGAGAAATCAGGTTCAAGGACTCATTTCTGAGACAAAATACATTCTAACTTATACAAAGGTGACCCGTCACGCTAAAAGGAACCTTATCAGAAGTAAAAAAAATCTCATTTTGGCAAACTTGTCAGACTCAACACTGTCAACCAGATCCCGTACGCGGAAAATGAACATGTCAAGTAAAATAGGGAAAACTTTCCGGATTTAGAAAATACATAAAAGTAAAAACTACCGGCCCTAGTCTGGCTGCGTAGACTGCGCAGACTGACTAGAGTCGATATTTTTCACACTTCGAATAAGGTCTATTTTAGCGTTACGGGTCACAAATGATCGAATCTGTGGAAAAGAATAGCAATTCTCAATTCCCAAGGTTCTAAAGTTTGTTCTCAGTACAAAACGTAACGGGGAAAATGAGATAAATTGATATTGCTGAAAACAACTATCAAACACATCGGATAGCATTTTTGGCCATCCACGAAGAGACCAGCAAAGAAGCAGTCCCAAATATTAACATAAAATACATATAAAATGAGATTAACTAAGATCAAAACATACATGACAAATATCATTTAATCCAAATTCTATCCGAACAGTCCATGTAATATATTCATTAGTAATGCGATTTGAAACGTTTGTTAAGAACCCAGCCCAGAATAAAGTGGAAATATTAATCTAGCATTTTCCGTCCAAATATATAGAAGAAACATTGAAATCGGTCCATATACGGAGGACCAAAACAATCCAAGAAATTGCGATTCTAGCGATCGAAATTCTAGACAATATAGGGCTCGAATCTACTCTCTACTCACAACTTTGAATCAACATATGGCTTCAGATCAACCCAAGACATTGTTTAAGTCTAGTTGTAAAATAATTTCTGTTGGACTATGTTCACAGACCTAACTCAACGTTTCGATGCCATGGTCATATGAGTATCAATTTCTTCCTCTTATCCTTTCCCAATCAAGGACTGGTTTTGGTTTTGGTTGGCATTTCTGTGTTTATAAGATCCATTATTTCTACTTCCATTCACTTTAAAATGTCGTTTTGTCGCATTTCCCTTTTTCCTTGCTTATGAAAGTCAGTGATTTCCTACCATAAAAAGTTAAATTGTCACTAAATAGACCTAAGCGCTTTACGACGAAGATTTAAAGAATAGCTCTTTGGCTTGTCTCCGAAACTCTGAACTACTTGCTGCAAACAGGATAGGGTTGGCGGCCTTCCCCAGCATTACAGTCAATCCCATGTATATCTCGAGATCGTTCAAACTCAAAATAGGCATCCTCAAAGCGAACAACGAAATTGATGTAGGCAAAACTCTAGTCAGAAAATGAATGATTGTCAAAGTCATCATGATGACGCTGGTGCGAGCATTTGTTTGACTTGATTTGTCAACAGGGGCGACTCTCCGTACTTTGATTTGTCTAACATTAGTCGAGGCACGGTTTGGTTTTTGCACGCTAAATATCCCCAATTCAATAACGTTGCCCCTGCTTGCATTTCCGGCCGCTGCGGGTGTATTTTGGTTAGATTGGTTACTTGGACCTGGTAATGGGGACAGTCTGGGGTTGTTTTCTCGTCCATTGGATCCCGGTATGATTCCAACCTTTGCCCGTTGTCGAAGAAAGATCCCAATCTTCAAGTACGCTATCACGATAATCACAATGGATGTAACTGATACGAACGCTACGGCAAAGACAACTGCCCTGATGACTGGTAAGTGTGAGGAATCAAACTCTCTTATACATCTTCCAACGTTGAGATGCAGTAAATGCCAAAACACGATAACTTGGCTGCTAGAATACTTCGACGGTTTGGAATGTATGGCCTGAATACTTTCAAGTATCTATCAATCGCGATGCCAACTACTAATAGCAACGATGCACTAAACATGATATATTGTGCGTACATAAATATATAGTTTACATAACCAGTCTGATGAAATATTCTCCCAGATGTTTGCAGAGTAACGTAGAAATGAATACGGACCACTTAAACTGAGTGAGATAATGTCAGACACAGCCAATGCTAACACAAGTATATCTGTAGACGATCTCTTCTTCCTGGTACCAAGCACAGCTGTAACCAATATGTTACCAGATATGCCGATCACTGCTACCACACAAACATAGACTCGGATCAGATTCCGTGCCCAGATAGGTACGCCCATGTAAATTAGACTGTCCTGGTCGGTAAGTCTTTCACTAATATTCTGTGAAACCGTTCTATTCTCTAAATATCCAGGCAGTGTTGAGGATTCCATATCGTCGAGGTGGGTTGCTGCTGCTGCTACTGCTGCTGCTGCTCTTGCACATATGTAAATCAAACAAAATTCCAATTTAAGATCGAGCCATTTCAATCAATTTGTTTCTTTTTGCCACCATAATTCAGAAGAAAACGGTATATGCATTTGGACTTTAGTCTATTCTGTCTGCCTAGGCTGTGTCAAACATATGATTATGGCTGATATGAATAGAATGAGAAGAGTACATGTATGTTTCCACACGAGGTAAAACTGGTGCTTTACCTTCGGTTGACTATTCGACAAATGAAGCTCAGAAGTCCAACTGTTAACATAATTAAATGCTGAAAGGTGTTTGTACTGAAAGATTATACAATGTTTATAATATATAATGTCAGACATGATACATCTTCGCAAGCCAAGGGTTACTACCTCCACTTCGTTCCTTACGAACCCTTGGCCGCTCGCCTCTATGGAAATCGAAAGTACCACCGTGCGATTTCATTGGACGCGATAACTTTCCCATTATCCAATCAAAACACACTAAACAAGCCGTCTTTGTCAAAACGAAAACGTCACGGCTGACGTGAAAATCGATATCCGTATTTGATGCATCGCCTAACACGTTTTAGTACGAGGCTTTTGATTGGCCAGAAATAGCAACTGCAAAGGGCCGCGACTCTTTATCGCCGAAAGGTGGCATGGTGGTACTTTCGATTTCAATAGAAGCGAGCGGCCAAGGGTTCGTAAGGAACAAAGTGGGGGTAGTAACCCTTGGCTTGCGAAGATGGACATGATATGGAAAAGGAGTTTTTTTGCATTTTGAAAACAACTGTGAATCAAGATTAGTTTGAACCTAAATGAAGTCTAATCATGATCCATGTTGCTTTCCCTGAGATTTTATTGGTAATGATTAAGTTGTTGTAGAACAGCGACCAGAAAATTTGAAGGAAAAAAGTGCTAGTAATCAGCAATTCTAGTTTCCCCTTAATATTTTCTATACTCCATTGAACTCTTAAGAGAATTTACTTATATTTTTGCACCATTTGTCCCCTGATTCAGCTTTCAAAATGGCCGCCCTAAATGTTTGCCGTTCGGAAGCGAGTTAATGCATTGCAACAAGGATCTACACCCTATTGATATTTTACATTGGTGCATGTAACGAGTAGCTATAAAAGAACATGTATATTGATTAAACTTCATAATATTTTTATGTACAGGCAGGTCTTGTTCACATTGTTCTCAAATTCCAAAATATGCTTTCCTCATATCCCAGCCTACTTATGAAACCTGGTCACGATTAAAGTGTTACCATGGCAACGTTTGCACCTTACTTGAGATTTAATTAAATTGTTGTTCAAATGTAACTGTGAAAAACAATTATGCTACTAGTACGTATCGGCAGGAATCTTCTATATATGTGTTGATTGGACAAATGACTAGTTGCACCAACATCAACCCTATTCTATACAACGGAATCTAAATGGTTACTTCAACTTACTTGGTAAATCAATAGCAATGAATTTTGTGCTAAAATAGACTAGGTTTACCGTTATGTTTTGATAAAGCGTCGATGTTGTTACAAATCTCGTACTTACGGCTTGAATCAAGCCGTAGGTACGACATTTTATAACAACGCCTACGAAATTCTATTGTTCGAAATTACATCACTGTTTACTTGATAAAATCGTTCCCTATTGATTGAATGAATCGTTTTTCGTCCCGTTCCAAAGAAGGTCAAATGGAGACGGGAACTTGGTTTATCCATTCCTCTGACGACCAGATTTTAAGATGGCCAAAGTTGAAAGTTGATACCGACGACAAAATAGGCACCAAAAAAGAGATATGTGTACAAGGTAGCACAAAAATATTGAGGCAAAAGAAGAAAATGCTGGTTATCAGCACTTTCTTTTCAAGACTGTTCTTTTGGGGACGTCAAAAGGTCTTGTTTGGGAAAGGGTTAAAGTCTCTTGTACGATAGAAATGACCGGGAATCGAACCAGCGACCCTTGCAAAACAATTCCACCAGGTTTTCACTACTACAGTTTAGCCTCTTTCGTGTTCTAGGAAGAGCAGATAACAAATTAATTGTTTCTAATAATGCGAGAAAGGGCCCGTGAACAACACAGGAACAGGAGTTTGCGCGGTTGTGTAATATAGGCCCTATCGCATTATGTAGGGCCCAGAGAAAAGTAATTTTAGCGCTGGTACCAAATCTTTCACTTTTTATCGATGATCAGTTATGCCAAAATAGCAAAGAAAGTATTTAGGCAAATGGAGAAAACAATATGCTGATGATCAGCATTTTCCAGCATTTTCTTCTTTTTCTCAATCTTTCCTTAAGCCCATTTCATATTAGGGATGTCAAATTCTGGTTTTGCTTGAGAAAGGGTTAGGAAGAACGTGATGACAAGAAATATCTTTCCATACAGGTTGGCCATTCTACACAATATCGCTGCTTTATAACGAAAACCTGGTATCTGCAGCTTAAAACAAGCTACAGTTACGAGGTTTTCTTTGAAAAAACGATGATATTTTCTGGCACCTGGAAAATTTACCCATAAGGCTTTAAGTCCAGCATGGTTCCAGATCAGCCTGTGAATACACGCAGTCTGATCAAAGAACCACGTTGTTGTCCAATAGCTTCATCATGACTTGTAGCAAAAAGTAGGTGGGTAGCATTTATCTTGGTAAGATTGCACTTGGGCAGATTGTGGCCTTGAAACACGACTATATGAGACCTTTTCCAGATCCGTACTCAATTATATTTTACGTTTTTGTATGTTCCACAACCCAACGCGGATCCTTAACAGCAAAGATTGCCGAAGTTCTTCCACAACTCTTAATAATTGACTGGTTTGAGAATAGTTTGAATAGTTTGAAGCAGAGAAGACGATTTTCTGGATGAGGTAGACGTCAAAACCAGGTCTTGTTTGGGAAAGGGTTAAAAAAAGAAAATATAGTATTTTTTGCTCGTCAATAACATTTAAAATATCTACCCCACCAAAAGAGTTACCCTTAATATTTTTACACCTTTGCTTCAAATCATTTTTAAATAGACCAAATAGTAACAGATCAATTGAAGATTATCTGGAATTGTTATTGTGTCCCGCGATTTCCAGCCATGGTGTTCCAGATTTAACAAATTACCACACAATGACTTTTTTTACTCCAAATAAAGGCTTTGGAAAACATCGTGGGAATGAGGAAACTGCTTGTGGCAAGTAATGCCTTCATTCTCCATAATGTTTTCTGCCAAAAGAAAACGTAAAATTCCGTTCCCTTGAAACTGTCGTCTGCAACATCTTTGAATGTAGACCACTGTAAATTTTTGCCGTTTGGTATTGGGGTAATGACTTCTCGGACAAGTTCCCTGGTCGTGTCGTCACACACCGATACACACACAAATTCACAACGTTTCATGTTATTTTTCTCATACAGTTTTCATTTTTTTCCCGATGAAATTAAAAGTTACCAAAAAAGTTTTGGAGCATGAAAAGGGAGCACTAATAAAGTATCAGACCGATATGGATCCAGTTCAGTATTCACACCAAGAGAATGTGAACACGATTTATAGTTGTGACCCATCACGCTAAAAGGGACCTTATCGGATGTGTGAAAAATATCGACCCTAGTCAGTCTGCGCAGTCCGCGCAGCCAGACTAGGGCCGACACTTTTCACTTTAATGCAATTTTCTAAATCCGGAAAGTTTTCCCTATCTTTCCATGTGTTTTTCGCATATGGGATCTGGTTGACCTGTGGTGAGTCTGACAAGTTTGTCAAAATTTGGATTTTTTTAGTTCGGATAAGGTCCCTTTTAGCGTGACGGGTCACAGTTGTCTGTTATGATCCTTTCTGTATGAATGCCTAGTCACATACACCATTTCGCGTCGACATCACGGCCGACGTCGGTCTAAAGATGGTCAGTTTCACAGCATAAGTTTTGACGCGATTTGGATGTGATTTGGACGCGGAATAATATGTCGTCGGTGTAAATGCAAAACCTCGTATGTCGATTCTTGCGATTTCCAAAGTACAAACTTGTGTGCCCAGTTCCTCGCAGGTTTTGAGATATTTTTACTGATCAGTATTAATGACACATTATTTGTGAACAATATGTGCAAACTTCAAGTAAAACATTTCAGTTTTGGAAAAGTTGTTACACTTTTTTCTCTCCCCTTTGAAATTTTCCAAAAACGAGATACGAGGTTTTGCATTTACAACGACGATGTGCCAGGTCTTAAACAAAAATATGAAAGAGTATTATCGATCCTGGTCAGTGTAGCTCAGGCGTAAGCTTATGAATCAGGCCCGTATGAAGCAATTTCATATTATATATTATATTATATTAGGTGGGCTAAAGCCCAAGTGTCTGAATATTGGGGGGCTGAATTGGATTTTCCTTAAATGCTCAGTGTAAATAAAGAAAATTCGGCATTTTTGGCCAACTTTGGGGGGGAGAGGGGGGGGGGGGGGGGGCTAAGCCCCCCCCCCCCCTCCTAGCCCCTGTTTGTACGGGTCAGTAAATGATGTTGGTCTATTTGCTATATAAGATCCTTTTTATAAGTAAAAAATTTACAACGTAATACCGACGTGTTTCTGAAGAAAGGCGATAATAAACATTACTTTTGTTACTCGATCCATCACGTATGAGTCTTCGATGTGTACTATTCCTGGTCAAGAATTTCTTCAATGAGTTCCCTCAGTTCCCTCAGTTCCCTAATGGTGACGTCACACGTTGTCGACGTAAATTCACAACGTTTCATGTCATCGTCCCAGACGAGGTCCCCTGGACATGGCCTGTTGTCGTAAAGTATTTCCCCTGAACAGGAGGCGTAGACGGTACATCCGTTACACGATTGGTAGTCGCCGTCGTCTTGTCCGGTGCAGTCATCCACGCAGATGTCATTTGTAGCATCGTCCTCCTCCTCTGTATCATATGGCCCTATATGATAAAAAAATATGAATAACTATACTTATACATATCGTCGCTTTTCAACAAAAAAAACATAACTGCAGCTTGTTTAAGCTGCAGTTATGAGGTTTTTTTGTTGAAAAGCAGCGATCTCCCGTCATGCATGAGACGTAGTCGTAACGTCCGTTACACGATTGGTAGTCGCCGTCGTCCTGTCCGGTGCAGTCATCCACGCAGATGTCATCCGTAGCATCGTCTCCCTCCTCTGTATCATAGGGCCCTATATAATGAAAACATGAATAAATATACTATGATATATCGTCGTTTTTCAATGAAAACTTCGTAACTGCAGCTTGTTTTAAGCTGCAGTTACGAGTTTTTTTTATTGAAAAGCAGCGTTATCCCGTCACAGAGGAGACGTAGTCGTAACGTCCGTTACACGATTGGTAGTCGCCGTCGTCTTGTCCGGTGCAGTCATCCACGCAGATGTCATCCGCAGCATCGTCTTCCTCCTCTGTATCATATGGCCCTATATGATAAAAATATGAATGATTATACTATTACATATCGTCGTTTTTCAATAAAAGCTTTGTAACTGCAGATTGTTTTAAGCTGCTGTTACGAGGTTTTTATTGAAAAGCAGCGATCTCCCATCGCACAGGAGACGTTGCCGTTTTATCCGTTACATGTTTGGTAGTCGCTGTTGTCCTTTCCGGTGCAGTCACTCACACAAATGTCATCTGCAGTATCCATCTCCTCTATATCATAGGGCCCTATATATAAATTTGAGTAATTATACTGTTATAAATCGTCGCTTTTCAACAAAAACTTCGTAACTACAGCTTGTGTAAAGCTGCAGTTACGAGGTTTTTATTTAAAAGCAGCGATATCCTGCAACGCATGAGACATAGGCGGTACACTCGTCACAAGATTGGTAGTCACCGTCGATTCGTCGGGTGTTCCTCACGCAGATGTCATTTGTAGTATCGTCCTCCTCCTCTGTATCATAGGGCCCTATATAATAAAACATGAATAATTATACTATTATATATCCTTCGTTTTTCAATGAAAGCTTCGTAACTGAAGCTTGTTTTAAGCTGCTGTTACGAGGTTCTTATTGAAAACCAGCGATATCCCGTCAGACAGGAGACGTCGACGTTATATCCGTTACATTATTGGTAGACGCCGAGGTCTTGTCCGGTGCAGTCACTCACGCAGATGTCATTTGTAGTATCCTCCTCCTTTGTATCATATGGCCCTATATAATAACAATTTGAATAATTATACTATGCTATATCGTCGCTTTTCAACGAAAACCTTGTTTTAAGCTGCAGTAACGAGGTTTTTTATTGAAAAGCAGCGATATCCTATCATGCAAGAGGCGAAGACGTTATATCCTCTACAAAATTGACCAAACGCAAATCGACAGATCGCTCCACCCAACATAGAATCTAAGACAAACAATGTTTAATTGGCATGTCGATTGTTTTGATTGTCAGTCGATAGATCGATACAATATCACATGCAACGAAACATTTAAGACAAACGATGGGGTTGAGGCATTTTTCTAATCGTCCATTGGTTTATCGATGTTTTTGATTGACAGCGGGCGTTTGGTCAATTGGTAGTCACTGTCGATTCGTCCGGTACAGTTCCTCGCACAGACGTCATTTGTAGTATCGTCCTCTGTATGATAGGTACCTGTATAATAACATAAAATGGTAATGACGTAATAAACATACATGCAAGCGTTACAAACAACGTTACGACGGTTTTTATCAAGCTGGGGTTAAGGGGTTTTTGCGATAGCACCGACGATTAACCATTTAAACATTCAGCACGAAGGTAAATGAAAGTATGGCTCTTTCATCAAAATAATTATTGAAGTCTATTTTTAGACTGTCAAACAGCGATATTAGTAAGGAATCAGGCCCCGGTTTCTCGAAAAAACTTAAGTATATACTCATGAGTTCATGCTCAACTTCAATTCAATACCAATCAACGTTGATTGGTAGGCTATTCTATTGAAGTTCACGTGGATTTCGTGCGATTTGAGCACGGTGCTCAGATTTGAGAATGAGAACGTACTTAAGTTTTTTCGAGAAACCGGGGCCAGAATTTAAGAATGTATCCCTTTAAGACATGCAGGGCGATCGTCGGTCCATATCACAGGTTGATATGAACAATGTATTTCCTTTCCCTACACTATTTCTATGATTTAAATCTGTATCATTTACCTGCGCATCCCAGAATACCGACTCTCAATGCCGGCCGGTCGCCGGTCCATCTGAGTGGCTGAACCCTGACGTAATTCGCTTCAAACGGTTCATCAAATAGGTTGGTCACTTGAGTGTCTTGATCTGTATTTGCGTCAAAAGGCTGTAAATGAGGAGAAATATTGCTTCTTTAAAGGTTATCCATCCCTTATGAGATTTGGCGATGCGTGAATTATTGTTTATGACGTCGCCCGAATCGGTTTGGATACATAACGACTGATAACGAAGTCGGACGAAAGATTCCGACGTCGCGTGTCTCAAATAAGGGATGGACTACCATAAAACAACCCGTCTCGTGTATAGTTTATGGTTTAATACACAGCCAAAAATGATCAAAGGAATATAATTACGTCAAAATATAAAGTATTTTCCAATGCTAGATTTTTGTAGAATATATATCGTCTTTTCTCCAAAGCCCAATTTTTTAACGCCATGTGGCTTTCCATGAGGGTAGACGTTGCGATTTTCATCAATGATATTTCATTTTTTCTTTTTTAAGAAAAAACTAAAAAGATTAAGAAGTAACACAAAAGCCAAAATCTATGGCCATGTACCTGGCATTCGAATGTATCCGGTGTTCGAACACAGTACCACTTGTCTCCGTCATCACTATAACTTATAACAAGCCGAGACGTATACTCTTCACAGGAATCACAGTTTCGGCCCTGGGTCGTTATACCAGTAACATTAGATCGCTCAGACAGCTTAAACTGAAAATGAGTGAGATGGAGTTCGGATGAAGGGCCTTCGTAGACCTCTAGACCAATATGGATCCATATGGGTCAGTGTATGCACGCAGCCTGATCAAGATCCATGCTGTTCTGGTCTATATGGTCTTAGTTGTGACCTGTAGCAGCCATTTCAGAGCAGCACGGATCTTGAACGGACTGTAATAAGACACACGACGATCTGGATCATTAACACTTTTCCAAACAAGACCTGGTATTGACATCCCTTATAGAAAAGGGTTGGGAAAACATTGAGACAAAAGAAGAGACTGCTGATAACCAGCAGTTTCTCCTTTTGCCTCTATATTTTCCTGGCTTTATTTCACACATTTAGTATCTTTATTATCATCATTTATGTCATTTGCAACATATTTTGAATAGGACCACCCTTAAATTTTGCTGTTTGGGTAAGGGTTAATGCTCTCTAATAGCGGTGAGGGTCATTTTTCCAGACAGATCTTATTTTGGTAAATATATTTATACATGGTGCCAATCAAAACTATTTTCATAGTTCATTTTTAGTAAGTGATATTTTGTGGGCCTCAAAAACTTAAATTCAGCACTATTCAAAATTGTACCATTCGGACTATAATAAGCCGGGATCTAGAAAAAAGGGTATCTGTGTCTTTTGGGACCAAATAGGTTCAAAATAGTATGTAGGTAAATGTGGTATGCAAAATATCCATGCTGCCGTCATGCGGTTTCAACGGGCCATAAGAAAGGAATTACAGAACATCATGGATCACGGTCAAACTACGTGCGTATGCAGTCTGATCCGTAGCAAAGTTGTTCTCAGATATCACATTGGGCATTTTCCAGAACACGGCTCAAATATCAAAAAGAGAAATATTAAGTACTTATTCTGAAATACACAATAACTGTTACAACATTTATCAGTAGGCTTAACCTCAATCTGCATATCACGAGTGGAAAGAACCCGGAGTTAACTATCAGAAAAAAATCGGTTTCGCCCCTTTATAGTGTTACCATAGTTTGTATAGTTGGTATAGCCGACCAAAATTTGCAGGGGACAAATATCTTCAAATCCGTTTTTCATCTACAAATGCACTATGATAGCTTATTTCCACTAAGACCCAACACACACACAATAGCAACCGGAAGTCGTCCTTAGAGGCAAAAGGCGAAATTCACCCCTATTCACTGCCTTTATCCATGCTCTGCGCTTGCGTTGATCTTGTGGAAATCGGAAAAAAGTGAAGATTCTCTTTACTGTCGTCATTTATCTTCCGATTCTTGCATTGATAAACGACGAAATTTAAAACCATTTCGATTACAAAAAGATCTAATACAATGTTTATTTCCCATAAACCCATTGTTTGCCAACAGAAGTTAATCCGAGTCTTCTTTGATGAAAATTCGTTCCTTGATATTTGGATGTCGCTATTTGCATCAGAGCTGTCCTATTCATAAACAAAAGAAAATTACGCGACATTACTTGTGTCGGACTTTTCTTTTGTTTTTGAATGGGACAGCGCTCTGATGTAAATAGAGACATCCAAATATCAACGAGCGAATTTCCATCAGCGAAGACTCGAATTATCGGAAGTGTTCTGCGGGTACGGACTTAAACGATAATGGAAAGGGGTCAATTATATCATGCGGTTTGACAGGAAGGCTTGTCGCAAATATAGCCTACATACGGTTATATACGGACTCCGTCTAACATATCCGGCCACCCAGCCCCCGCCTAGCAGCACCCCGTCTTCTGTGACCTCCTGTGTGTCCAGAGCAGACCGATCAGCGCCGAAATCTTGAGCCGTATTTGATTTGCTGTCGGACACGAAAGCTAACTCGTGGTTCAGTATATCCTGGCATTGTCCTGTTCAAGATAACATGTATGTAACACATATCGCTGTTTTGCAACAAAAACCTCGTAACTGCAGGTTAAAACAAGTTGCAGTTACGAGGTTTGCGTTGATAAACGACGATATTGAAAAGGATGAAATGGTGGTATTCAGCATGTTTTTCTTTGTTCAAAACGTTGGTCAAAATGTTGGTTTGTCGTTAATAACTTTTTCATCAACTAATCCTTAAAAGATGTTACCTATCCCGTCCTTCTAAGTCCTGTTATTTCCCGCTTTCTCCGCTTCAAACAGAAATTGAATTGGTCAAGTATTAACCCTTTCCCAAACGACAAAATTTAATGGCGATCCACTTCAAAAACTGCCACAAATGACAAAATGGATGTTATAAAAGATAGAATTAGTGTAAAATATGGCACAGAAAATATTGAGACAAAAGGAGAAACTGCTGGTTATCAGCAGTTTCTTCTTTTGTTTCAATGTTTTCCAAAGCCTTTTCTATTAGGGACGCCATAACCAGGTCTTGTTTGGGAAAGGGTTAAGACAATCATTGACGGTTTTCTGACATTTTTTTCACAAGATTCCCTGCCGTGATTACAACGTTGGGGAAACATTTAAGCATGGATCTGGTAAAAATAGGACATGGGACAATAAGGAACCAGACCAGCCTTTGTGTAAAATCTGTCTAATCAGAATCGATGCTGTTGGTGGACCAATACAGTTAGCACGGGTCATCAATAAAAACAACCCGGATCCAAATCAGACTGCGTGTACACACACTAACACAGGCTGGTCTGGATCCATATTGGTTTGAAATGGTACTGGGGACCTTTTCTCACATCTATGCCAATTTTATTTCATTTTCAATCGATTTTGAAAGAGGAGAAAAATTTTGGTTAAATTTCTGATTTATATAAATGGCAACGTTTATGAATAAGAGTGTACACTTACCTTCAGTTTGGCTTACTGTATTTGCAAGGCAAACCATAAAATAGACGAGTGTAATGTAGCTATTGTACATTTTCAAAACATCTAATTTCCCTGAAATTGAATATATAGAAAATTAGTTTACTACATGCGTTAGCGTTTGTAAAATGTAAACCAGATTATAACAAGAGTTGTCCGCGGACAACGTAGCTCGCCTATACGGGAGCTTGTCACAAAAAAAATCTATTTTTTTAAAAGTAGGTCAAACTCCAAGGTCAAGGTCACAAGGTCAAAGGTCATGGTCACAAAATGAAAGGTCTTGGCAGGAGGTAACCATGTGTGAAATATTAAGGCTCTATCTATAATAGTGCATGAGATATGGGCCAGGTTAAAGTTTTTTAAAAGTAGGTCAAACTCCAAGGTCAAGGTCACTAGGTCAAAGGTCATGGTCTCAAATTAAAGGTCTTGTCGACAACTATCTATGTGTGAAATATCAAGGCTGTATCTCTAATAGTGCCTGAGATATAGACCAGGTTAAAGTTTTTCAAGTGAAGACGGGACGGGACGGGACGCGACGCCGACGCCGACACTAGGGCTGTGACATTAGCTCCCCGGACATAAAGTCCCGGCTCGCTAAAAAGTACATTTAAGGGGAAAATGCGCGAATTTTATCCATACGCATACCGTAATATTTTACCCTTTCTTTAATGACAAAAATTTGAAAACAGCGGCAGATGGCAAAGTGCCATTGTAAAGAATAGGTTTGTGTACCATATAGTAAAGAAAATATTTAGGCAAAATAAGAGGAGTCGTCCATACAGTCGATATATTTGCGAGGGAACTAAATATCTTATTCTCCAAATTCAAAGATTTTGCACAGGACAATTACAAGTGAATTAAATTTTAAAAAAAGATTGGTCATTTAGGGTAGAAAACATTGTGGGAAATGAAGAAATTGCTTGTGACAAGCAATTTCTTCATTTTCCGCAATGTTTTTCAAAGCCATTATCTTGTAGGGAGTCAAAAGAGTCACTATGTGGTAATGAGTTAATTCCTATCAGTACGCGACAACATTTCCATTCTTATATTTTTCATGCTATATCATACAATTTTCTGCTCTTTGCTCCATTGATGTTGCCGTCTGCAACTACTTTCAAAGTGGAGCAATCCAAACTGTTTGCCGTTTGGTAATGGATTAAAAAGTGGGCTACTGTATTAGAAGGATCCCACAATTATGTATTATGAACTTTTATGAGTTTTGCATTATCATTTTGCAATCTGAAGTACCTTAACGCTATAAAAGCGAGTAATTCAAGATAATAATCGTGAAATTAAACATAATTTACGAGTCAACTAGTGAAAATTAGCTGCAATGCACAGTGGCGGATCAAGAGGGGGCTCTGGGGTTTAAACGAACCCCTCTAGTTATTTCATTTTCATGTAGAAATTCAGCTAAAATAGTGTAATACTATACTAGGGACGAAAAAGAAACGCCGGTACATAAAAAAATGGCACAAACATTTTATTCCTTGGTCTAGAATGATGAAAATCGGTCAGATTTATGTGTTGTTCGCTGTCGAACGGTACACACGTTTAAAACCACACAATAACTAACCTCTTCGCACCACGAGAGGCACGTGCTCAAATGCAAGAATCCCGAGCAGGGGAAGGTCATTGAGTTTGCCCAAGGAAATGTTCAGTCTATTTGATACCGTTCGAGTATTCAGATCGATTTTTCAACGTTTACTTCAAGTTGAGTAATTTGCATCAATGCCGCGATTGTCGAAATTCGAGCGGGTACAAGCTATAGCAATGCTTGTGCAGGGTCAAGGCCAACAGTAGGTTGCTGCACATTTTGGTGGGCATATTCGAACTTCGTATTGAACGTCTTGTTCAACGTCTGCGAGTGACGGAGAGGGTCAACGACCGACCGCGAATTGGACGTCCGCTCATCACGACGCCATGTCGGGATCGGATTCTGACACTTTCTAATTTACGTAATCGCCATCTCACAGCTAGCGAAACTGTAAATAACTCTATAGGAAGTCATAATTTCCATACTAATCCCGATACGGTTCGAAACCGCTTACGCGACTATGGCCTAAGAGCCCGACGTCCCTATGTCGGTCTGCCGCTATATCTGCATCGTTAAAAGGGGATATTTTTTCGCGCAATAAGCATCGGAAATCGATTGAAACTTCAACAGCTGATTTCATACAGATGGCATTTCTTATAAAAATGATTATAATAATCCAATAGTACACTTTATCCTCTGAAACAATCATTAGAGGTTACCCGGCGTTTCTTTTTCGTCCTAGTATATGAAAACGACCCTATTCCATTGTTTGTATTATTTGTATGTTTGCTCTCTGTTTACAGAAATCATGTAACTGCCACAGAATGAACAAATCAGCAAAATCAACTTTGTAAAGTAAATGCGTAAACAAGAAAATAAGGCATACTTCCTAGCAATCCAGGTACTTTTTGGTCGCGTTTTGCGTACAGAAAATACCAGGGCCAACGTGCACATTTTCACAGGCTGACTTCATTTCAACTGTATTTTTTAATCATTCAAAGTCATGATTAAGCATGAATTCCAAATTGAGAAATGTTTGCCCAAATTGAAAGAATCAACGTCACTAAACACACAGTATTTTTTTTAAAATATAATTTAGAAAAAGAACTTTCAGGGAAAAGGACAAAAATGTTGACCATCAGCATTTTTACATTTTTCCCTAATGTTTTGATGATGCTCTAACTATGATAATCAGAATCGGATTGGAAGGTTGAATAGTAAAATGCAGTTACCTCTTCCGAGGACGTTAAATCCAAAAGTGGGACGACTTGAGTAGAAAAAGAAGATTTTAAAGTGATGATATTTAGTTTGGGGGAATTTATGCTATTAGATTACATGCATAATGACTCGGGTTACATTCTATAAATACACCGCGACACATAAAAAGTAGACTTTAATCTTTTCTCAAATAGCGAAATCTTAGAGGAAGTCTTATTTTAAAGTTGCTACAGACGACAACATGGAGGATAAAAAAGATGGGATTTTTGAACAATTTAGCACTGAAAATATTCAGGCAAAATGAGAAAATGCTGACAAGTAATTAGCTAGAGATGCTCTGCCAGGTCAATTACCGAGAGCTATACAAGATAACAAGTAAGGCCGCAAATATATAGGTTCGATAAGACCCACCAACATACTTTGATTGAACGTCGTCGTCGTCGTTTTTGGTAGACCTCCGTTAAAGTGACATTTCGGATTTTTTTTGTCGTAAATTGTACTTTTATTTTTATCTGAAATACCATATTTGTTTACGAAAATTCTGAAAATTTCAAGCCAATATATTGCGCCGTTCACGAGAAAAATATATTTTTGTGTTAAGTTTTACAAATTGTTGTCCACAACAGTTTAGAGGTATATGAAATTTGTCGTTTCTGTCTCAACTTTAAAGACGTGTTTTTCGCTTATCAGCAACAAGTTAAAATCAAAGTGCTGAGAGCACTGTAATTGGACGTCTCTGATTGATTGAGCGGGATTTTACATGAACGAAAGATATTTTATTCATTCTTCAGTGTTTAATTCTATAAGATCGGTTTCGGACATACGAAATCGGCTTTATTACCAGAAAACCCTTCTCAGGCTTCAAATGATTTGATTGCCGTTTCAAGACAACTGATTTGTCTCTATGAATAATCACTATTAATTTGATTACCCAATTCAATTAAGGTCATGTGATTAGCACTTTTGTCTTCTTGTTTCGGTTAACTATGAGTATTGTCGTCAGTTACACCTTTCGTTGATTTTATAAAGGACGATACAAAGCAATTTATTCAAAATGTAAGCCAACGCGCCACATAAATGAATGCCGCTTTAGCTCACTTGGCAGAGCACTCACCTTGTACTCTTTACACATGTCTATATCTGGAAGGCCCTGGGTTCGAATTCTACTCAGACATTGTTCTTTTTTATCATCTTCTTTTCGACTTTTATCTCCACCATCGTTAGGGATAAAACGACCGCAGTGATTTAGAATCGATCTAAACACAAATTCAACGACATAAAGTAATGAAACGCCGATCATTTACATACAATTCCGCTCAATCAATCAGAGACGTCTAAATATAGTGCTCCAAGCACTTTGATTTTTATTTGTGTTTAGAGTAAAAAAAAAGAAAAGAAACACTGCAGCAGTTTCCCCTGGTTGTGGTTACAAAACAAATTCAATACACACTTTTCCTGAAACTAAATATCAGATGAATTGGAGCACCTAACCATGGATTCCTCATACCAGTACTACCGCAACATCCTTACATCTACAGATGTGCGTACAAAGAAGAAATTGGGAACGTGCCGTCGGGAAAATGGCAGTGGAGTACAATACGCAATTTAAATCTTCATATCATTATCAACGAAAATTTGAGAATAGCAATGTCCATATCTGTACACATATTCATACGATCATCTATGTTCCATTGTCATTGTTGCAGACCCATTGCTTAATCTTCTTAGTACAATACACGTAAACGGTTCACTTAAACGGGATGAATACAGATCGCTGTCACTCGATCATAGACTAGTAATAATCATTGTTGTCATGATCATTGATCAGTATGTAAATAGGTCATGATACTGTCGAATATCAGTGATACAGATGCTGGAGAAAAAAAAAATAAAACTCGTAAGAGCAACTATTTTTCTGAATAGGTGGATATCACTAGCGTCTCATCTGAGGCTGTTCAGATGGAACCCCGATTTGCCATCGAGTCGAACCCGAGTTGCGAAATGAACTCACTCCCTGAGAATCAATTTGAAAACCCTGTTTCCAAAATACGTCTCGTGGAAACCCCGTTCCTTTAAATATGTCAAAGACTTAAACAACAATGATCAAAGAAAAAGAATCGATCATACATAATACGTTCATTAAACTGAGTAATCATCCTAAAATGTCTGTTTTCAGTAAAGACATCAAGAAAAACACACTTTTAACAAACGTTATACAGAAAAAATAATCCGAACAGGTTTCGAACCAACGGCGTTCCAAATTTCATACTAAAAAAAGGTTGCGAGGTTAATCCTTTCCCGTTTGAGCTATCGCTCCTGATGATGATATAAGGCGTTTGTTTACTTTATAAACATAGTGTATGCATGTATCGCTTTCTAAAGATGTTACCCTTTACACAATATTACGATACGAAAGTCAAATCACTACAACAAAATGGTTAAATCGAAAAAAGATCGTAAAGTTGGTTAAGACGTGGCATGAATTGAATCGGCAAATGAATCTTATGGTGTTTGTTAGAGAACACATAGAAAGAAGGAAAAGATACGACAGTTTTCCTGTATGGTCGCAAAATCTGTTTTGAATTTTGGTCAACTGGCAATTGAGTCTGAGAAAGGGTTTTTTGGTAATGAAAACTCATTTCGCCTGTCGAGAAGTTGTTATAAGAATTGTACGTCCTTTCGGACGTCCAATTAAAAACTGATAGCATTAATATACTCATTAGAATAACCAATATTGGCATTAAAGGGACATTTCATTCCAATTTCAATTTTTGGCATTGAAGAAGGCCAAATTTAGCATGTCATTTTTCTCAGGGCGTGCAGAATCATTATCTTGTGAAAACGTTGAACGCAGATAGATAGTGTTCATGCGCGATGAAAAGTAAATCGGAACTGGATTAGATCTATACTACTTTATGCAGATTTTGTAAATTTCGACCCATGTACATTACAAAAGAAGTAAATACATACGTTGATAGTAGTAAAGGCATTTAAAATCGTAAAATATTTACAATCAAGAAATCGATTGCAAGATATATTATGCGCGGATCCATTCGCCGCCAATACTCAACGTTTAGTGGGTTTTCCCCGAATCAAAATTTCCGTAGAGGTTCGTAAGCAATATCTAAATATAGATACCCTGCAGGCACAAGATTATGACGATGTATTATTGCGATTAAATCTTTTTTAGTCTGGTTTAAAAAGAAGATTAAAAGGTTTTCGAGAGGTTTTTACCTGTCGATGATAGAAATATTAGTTATTTTCGGAAATAAAATGGTGTCCGATCTGACCCGAAGGATGCACCTTTCCGTGATTTGTAGATAAGCCCCGCCCCTTAGATACTGTTGCTAATGAAGGCCCCATTTTATCAATATAATGGCTTCCGGTGAAGCCGCGACAAATTTCCTCGTTAAACATTCCGGCAGATATTTCTCCGTAATTTTTGACTGACAAGCAAAACTTTGTCGGTAGAAATGTTGCAGAGATGACATTGGATTAGTTCACACATGGATATAGCCAAAACATTCGAATAAAGGCGAATGGCGCCGACTCAAAGTGGATACGGGAGACTGGCATCAGTGCGAAAGTCCGAGGGGCCGCATCGTCTTTATTGAGAAATATCTACACCTGAGTCGCTTACGGAGATTTATTTCACATGTCGAGTAAGTACACATACCGGCACATGTACACGTATGTTTTTTAAATCATTAATTTATTATTCCACACTAGATCTTTAACTTTTTGGTCGGATAAATTTTACCGGTGTTCATCACATTCCATTCTATTTTTAGTAACGGGAATAACCAAACATTCTAGCCCTTTCCTCGATAGCAATCGGGATTCTCAACTTCAGTATTCATTTATTTGAACGAGTTCTATAAATTAATCTGCTTATTTAAGAAATATCATTAAATAGCCTGTCAGATCAGATTAACTCTTCACAAACAAGACATGGTTTTGGCTCCCCACTAAGACTTGCTTTCAAGCAAACATGGGGGTAATAAAGAAAAGGCTCATAACCAGCATTTTCTCTCTTGCCTCAATGTTTTATGTGCTATTGGCTATTGTACACAAATCTAATCTTTACCATCCATGATCAAAATTGTCTTTTGAATCTGTCTTTAAAATGATTTTTCAAAATATTTTGTCATTTGAGAAAGGGTAAATCTGATGAGCTCTGGTACTTAATCTTAGACTTATTCATTTTAGGTTTGGCTGCCTGGGTTGACACATTCATTGCTCCTTTTGACAATGTTTATCGGTAAAAACAGTCGGGACCTGATGTGGCGGATGCATGCAGGTAATGCTACTAATCATCATTCTGATCCAATTGCATCATTATTTGTTAAATGGGGCATTTGACTGGGGATCTAACCATGGGTCTTGTTGCTTCTCTTTTACCAGTACTACCACATCATCCAATTTAAAACTCCAGCTGATCACTCATTTTGGTAATTCATATGCATTTGTAGCAGACACAATCACAAATGTCAGATACAGAGCTACAGATAAGAGGGAGTGAAAGCTTCCTAAAATGCAATATTACATTTATTGTTCACCAAATCCTATGTCAAGGCCCTCAAGGGTACTCATAGGAAACGTGTCGTCAAGATGATTCAAATTAATACCCACAACATAGGGTTTGGAATCCAAATTACAAAGTAAGAATGCCTTCACCACCATTTTTTCTGGTTAGATAGGATTTTGGCTGAGCCATGGTTCGAACCCACTGCCCCCTGTATTAAAAGATTCAGATGTTTACTATTACCGACTGAGCTATTCTGACCCAGCTCACCAATATTAGAGCATTAAACAGTGGTTTTCATAGTTCAATATTTGAAACATTATTCTATATCAAACCCTATGTTGCAGGTCTTCATTGGAATCTTAAAGATTATTCAAATGAGTACCCAAAACATAGGTTTTGGATTTGAAATAATAGTTTTAGAATGTCTTTACCCACTCCTCTGTTGCTCTAAATATTAAACAGGTCTTCATTTACCTTGGTAAGGTCAGGAGTCATATCTGACTGTATTGTTGGGAGTTGTTTGTTTGTTGTTGTTTTTTTTAACACTTTCCAAATGTTGAAATTTTATGGTGGTCAAATTTGTACTACTGCAGATAATCCGAGTCGTCTCTGATGCAAATTCCGCTAAGTCGCTCCATTTTACTAATTTGCATCAGAGATGACTCGGCATATACTGCAGATTGTAAAATAAATTTTGATAAACAGAATTGTGCTTGATGTAGTCCAAACAAAATTGAATAAAAAGAAGAAAAAGATGGGAATGATAATCAGTAGTTGTCCAAATGTTAAAATTTTAGGGTGGTCAAATTTGCACTAAACCTATAGTACTGAAGATGGCAAAATGAATTTTGAACAGAATTGTGAATGATATAGTCCAGATAACATTGAAAAAAAAAAGAAGAAAATACTTAAAATTATAATCAGCATTATCTTCTTTTGTGTCAATGTATTCTCAAGCCTTTAACATTTAAGATCTTGTGGCGGGTGGGGGGATGGTTGAAAATTAACACAAAGAAAAACAACAAATTTTCAAAAATAACATTAATGTATTGGTTGCAAAGCTCTATGTTTAATGGCAGTACATCACATAAAAATACACATCAATCACAGTGTGAAATTGTATATGTAATTATGTATCTAAGTATATCTAATGATAAATGACCTGGCAGAGAATCTCATTCCATTAGCATGGGCTGCTCTGCCAGGTCATTTATCGTGAGCTATAACATAAGGGAAAAATCATCTTTGACTCCAACATCTTGTTTTTTCTCTATCTTTAAAGTTCTGTAATTTTCTGTTCTTGATCTTTGACCACAGACTTCTTGTGCAATTTTGTGGTGAAAGGAAATCTTATGTTGAGGTCCCTGCAATAAACATTTTTTTCATTATATATCTAGTTAACCCTTCCTGAACAACAGAAAAAAATAGCCTGCAACAAATCAAAAGGAGCTGCAGACATAGAAATTGGTTGTTATGAAGATAGGACTTGTGTTATACACTATATAGAACAGCAAAACTTGATGCAAAAGGAAGAATTGCTGGTTAATCAGCATTTCCTGCTTTTGTATTGATGTTTTCCAAAAATCTTTGATATTAGGGACATGTAAAAAAGGGTCTTGCTTAGGAAAGGATTTACAAGGTGATACTATTTGTGTTTTGAATTACATGTTTTTGCTTATTCTTTAAATGTATTTACAGACAAAAACATGAACAGTCACCGGTACAAGTTACACCTAATGGATGTGAAGAGCACCAATGAAATTGCAAAGACAACTTTCAGATTGTAATCAATTCATTACACTAGAAAAAATACATGAAAATGACAGGAAAAATGTATGCTGAATGATATAATTTCCATAAAATGTAAGAAATATTGCATTGAAAATATAGGCAAAATCATGAAAATGTTGCATTCAGCATTATAAATACTTACTCTTCCCCTGTTTGTGTAGCTGAATCAGTCATCCCAAGTACCTCCCTAGTGTAGCATGTTCCATTCACTGGTTCACAATTCAACCTGCAAATTGCAAGAAAAATATTAAGGTAGAATACCTGTAATATGGTCATTTTAAAATTCATAAAACATAGGATTTTTTCGAGCTGCGTTATTACGTATTGGAGCCTATTCGGGTGCGGTCGAAAACATTTGGCGATGGAAAATTCCGCTGCCAAATGTTTTCGACCGCACCCGACGCACAAATCTCATTAGGGGCGGACTACCTTAAGGAAAGGGGAAAATTGCTGATTATTAGCAATTCATTATCAACAATTGCTTATGTTCTTTAAAAATTCCCCAAATCTTATTTAGGAACTTCAACGCAGGTCTTGTTTGTGAAAGGGTTAAAACAATTGTATAATTATCATTTTGCTCCTGCAAAGTAAGGTTTGTGTATTGTGAACCTGTAATGTGTACTTGTCATCCAATTGCTTTGATTCATACTGAAATAAATTAAGAGTTTTTCATCAAAAAGAAAAGAAAAAAAAATAAGAAATGTGTTACCATTATATCTTGTTTGTGTTTATTTATTCCTACCAGCAGCCCTCAACAGAAGTAATTGTAAATATTTAGCAGATTACCCAGTGGCAGATCCAGGGCAGGTTGGGGGGGGGGTTCAAACGAACCCCTGTCTGTAGCCTGATTATTTCATTTTCATACAGAAAATCAGTCAAGAATTAGACAATAATGGGAAAAGGAACCCCCTATTTGGTGTGTTTGAACCCCATCAGTCCATCACAGAAATCCTAAATCTACCACTGTTACCTACATATAATATATAGTTAATCTGTTACAATAAATACAATTATTTTTGTTGGTGATACAGATCAATGTCTGATTTTGATCCTGCCACAATGCCTCTGTTTTCTGCTGGTGAGGCTCAGAGTCTCCCCCCCTTTCCATGTCTTAATTTCAATTAAAAAAAATGGTTGAATCATTTTTTAATGCATGATCATTCAATTAATGTGTATGAAAACATTATGGGAAAAGAAGGTATTGCTTTGGAACTTTTTCTTCTTTTCTCATAATGTTTTTATACACAATCATTTCTTTCAAATTTAACAAAATGCATTGGCTAGTGGGAACAGAAAATTGAAAACTGATTGCAGAGGACAAGATGGATGTTGACAAATACTCAATTTATCTACAGACAAACACGAAACGGGATGTCATCATTTAACCCGATTGGGTAAAGTCCAATGTGTAAACACATATGTATGTCAGGCGATGTCGTGTTTTCTCAAGCTTTTCCATTACAAAGTCAAAATGGGATATTGTTTGGGAAAGTATTAAACAATTGCATAACTCCGAAATACATGAAAGACAAGTTTCATACCGTAGAACGAACAGCTATGTTTGTTTTTTTTTTTATTCTGTCCATGACAACATTCAACTGTCAAATCGCGGGTCCCGGTGCACGCTTCATCGGTTTAATCCAACGATGACACAATCTTGCCGGTTAATATTCGGCTTTGGAAGTAACATAAACATTGCATGATTGATTCTGTTCGAATATTTCACCAGCATTGAAAAAAACAAAGGTAAAAATAAGAAAATAGCGCAACAGCAGTTGTCCTTCGTTTCACATGTTTTGTTTTGAATGTGGGACAACGTCATCGGCGATATCTGGTGGGCGTGGTTATCCCGTATTGATTGGTCAATAGTTACGGTTTGATTGACCTTTCCGAGATTTGTAGATAAGCCCCGCCCCTTAGATACTGTTGCTAATGAAGGCCCCATTTTATCAATATAATGGCTTCCGGTGAAGCCGCGACAAATTTCCTCGTTAAACATTCCGGCAGATATTTCTCCGTAATTTTTGACTGACAAGCAAAACTTTGTCGGTAGAAATGTTGCAGAGATGACATTGGATTAGTTCACACATGGATATAGCCAAAACATTCGAATAAAGGCGAATGGCGCCGACTCAAAGTGGATACGGGAGACTGGCATCAGTGCGAAAGTCCGAGGGGCCGCATCGTCTTTATTGAGAAATATCTACACCTGAGTCGCTTACGGAGATTTATTTCACATGTCGAGTAAGTACACATACCGGCACATGTACACGTATGTTTTTTAAATCATTAATTTATTATTCCACACTAGATCTTTAACTTTTTGGTCGGATAAATTTTACCGGTGTTCATCACATTCCATTCTATTTTTAGTAACGGGAATAACCAAACATTCTAGCCCTTTCCTCGATAGCAATCGGGATTCTCAACTTCAGTATTCATTTATTTGAACGAGTTCTATAAATTAATCTGCTTATTTAAGAAATATCATTAAATAGCCTGTCAGATCAGATTAACTCTTCACAAACAAGACATGGTTTTGGCTCCCCACTAAGACTTGCTTTCAAGCAAACATGGGGGTAATAAAGAAAAGGCTCATAACCAGCATTTTCTCTCTTGCCTCAATGTTTTCTGTGCTATTGGCTATTGTACACAAATCTAATCTTTACCATCCATGATCAAAATTGTCTTTTGAATCTGTCTTTAAAATGATTTTTCAAAATATTTTGTCATTTGAGAAAGGGTAAATCTGATGAGCTCTGGTACTTAATCTTAGACTTATTCATTTTAGGTTTGGCTGCCTGGGTTGACACATTCATTGCTCCTTTTGACAATGTTTATCGGTAAAAACAGTCGGGGCCTGATGTGGCGGATGCATGCAGGTAATGATACTAATCATCATTCTGATCCAATTGCATCATTATTTGTTAAATGGGGCATTTGACTGGGGATCTAACCATGGGTCTTGTTGCTTCTCTTTTACCAGTACTACCACATCATCCAATTTAAAACTCCAGCTGATCACTCATTTTGGTAATTCATATGCATTTGTAGCAGACACAATCACAAATGTCAGATACAGAGCTACAGATAAGAGGGAGTGAAAGCTTCCTAAAATGCAATATTACATTTATTGTTCACCAAATCCTATGTCAAGGCCCTCAAGGGTACTCATAGGAAACGTGTCGTCAAGATGATTCAAATTAATACCCACAACATAGGGTTTGGAATCCAAATTACAAAGTAAGAATGCCTTCACCACCATTTTTTCTGGTTAGATAGGATTTTGGCTGAGCCATGGTTCGAACCCACTGCCCCCTGTATTAAAAGATTCAGATGTTTACTATTACCGACTGAGCTATTCTGACCCAGCTCACCAATATTAGAGCATTAAACAGTGGTTTTCATAGTTCAATATTTGAAACATTATTCTATATCAAACCCTATGTTGCAGGTCTTCATTGGAATCTTAAAGATTATTCAAATGAGTACCCAAAACATAGGTTTTGGATTTGAAATAATAGTTTTAGAATGTCTTTACCCACTCCTCTGTTGCTCTAAATATTAAACAGGTCTTCATTTACCTTGGTAAGGTCAGGAGTCATATCTGACTGTATTGTTGGGAGTTGTTTGTTTGTTGTTGTTTTTTTTAACACTTTCCAAATGTTGAAATTTTATGGTGGTCAAATTTGTACTACTGCAGATAATCCGAGTCGTCTCTGATGCAAATTCCGCTAAGTCGCTCCATTTTACTAATTTGCATCAGAGATGACTCGGCATATACTGCAGATTGTAAAATTAATTTTGATAAACAGAATTGTGCTTGATGTAGTCCAAACAAAATTGAATAAAAAGAAGAAAAAGATGGGAATGATAATCAGTAGTTGTCCAAATGTTAAAATTTTAGGGTGGTCAAATTTGCACTAAGCCTATAGTACTGAAGATGGCAAAATGAATTTTGAACAGAATTGTGAATGATATAGTCCAGATAACATTGAAAAAAAAGAAGAAAATACTTAAAATTATAATCAGCATTATCTTCTTTTGTGTCAATGTATTCTCAAGCCTTTAACATTTAAGATCTTGTGGCGGGTGGGGGGATGGTTGAAAATTAACACAAAGAAAAACAACAAATTTTCAAAAATAACATTAATGTATTGGTTGCAAAGCTCTATGTTTAATGGCAGTACATCACATAAAAATACACATCAATCACAGTGTGAAATTGTATATGTAATTATGTATCTAAGTATATCTCATGATAAATGACCTGGCAGAGAATCTCATTCCATTAGCATGGGCTGCTCTGCCAGGTCATTTATCGTGAGCTATAACATAAGGGAAAAAATCATCTTTGACTCCAACATCTTGTTTTTTCTCTATCTTTAAAGTTCTGTAATTTTCTGTTCTTGATCTTTGACCACAGACTTCTTGTGCAATTTTGTGGTGAAAGGAAATCTTATGTTGAGGTCCCTGCAATAAACATTTTTTTCATTATATATCTAGTTAACCCTTCCTGAACAACAGAAAAAAATAGCCTGCAACAAATCAAAAGGAGCTGCAGACATAGAAATTGGTTGTTATGAAGATAGGACTTGTGTTATACACTATATAGAACAGCAAAACTTGATGCAAAAGGAAGAATTGCTGGTTAATCAGCATTTCCTGCTTTTGTATTGATGTTTTCCAAAAATCTTTGATATTAGGGACATGTAAAAAAGGGTCTTGCTTAGGAAAGGATTTACAAGGTGATACTATTTGTGTTTTGAATTACATGTTTTTGCTTATTCTTTAAATGTATTTACAGACAAAAACATGAACAGTCACCGGTACAAGTTACACCTAATGGATGTGAAGAGCACCAATGAAATTGCAAAGACAACTTTCAGATTGTAATCAATTCATTACACTAGAAAAAATACATGAAAATGACAGGAAAAATGTATGCTGAATGATATAATTTCCATAAAATGTAAGAAATATTGCATTGAAAATATAGGCAAAATCATGAAAATGTTGCATTCAGCATTATAAATACTTACTCTTCCCCTGTTTGTGTAGCTGAATCAGTCATCCCAAGTACCTCCCTAGTGTAGCATGTTCCATTCACTGGTTCACAATTCAACCTGCAAATTGCAAGAAAAATATTAAGGTAGAATACCTGTAATATGGTCATTTTAAAATTCATAAAACATAGGATTTTTTCGAGCTGCGTTATTACGTATTGGAGCCTATTCGGGTGCGGTCGAAGACATTTGGCGATGGAAAATTCCGCTGCCAAATGTTTTCGACCGCACCCGACGCACAAATCTCATTAGGGGCGGACTACCTTAAGGAAAGGGGAAAATTGCTGATTATTAGCAATTCATTATCAACAATTGCTTATGTTCTTTAAAAATTCCCCAAATCTTATTTAGGAACTTCAACGCAGGTCTTGTTTGTGAAAGGGTTAAAACAATTGTATAATTATCATTTTGCTCCTGCAAAGTAAGGTTTGTGTATTGTGAACCTGTAATGTGTACTTGTCATCCAATTGCTTTGATTCATACTGAAATAAATTAAGAGTTTTTCATCAAAAAGAAAAGAAAAAAAATAAGAAATGTGTTACCATTATATCTTGTTTGTGTTTATTTATTCCTACCAGCAGCCCTCAACAGAAGTAATTGTAAATATTTAGCAGATTACCCAGTGGCAGATCCAGGGCAGGTTGGGGGGGGGGGTTCAAACGAACCCCTGTCTGTAGCCTGATTATTTCATTTTCATACAGAAAATCAGTCAAGAATTAGACAATAATGGGAAAAGGAACCCCCTATTTGGTGTGTTTGAACCCCATCAGTCCATCACAGAAATCCTAAATCTACCACTGTTACCTACATATAATATATAGTTAATCTGTTACAATAAATACAATTATTTTTGTTGGTGATACAGATCAATGTCTGATTTTGATCCTGCCACAATGCCTCTGTTTTCTGCTGGTGGTTGCATTCATTGACTGATCCAGGTGAGGCTCAGAGTCTCCCCCCCTTTCCATGTCTTAATTTCAATTAAAAAAAATGGTTGAATCATTTTTTAATGCATGATCATTCAATTAATGTGTATGAAAACATTATGGGAAAAGAAGATATTGCTTTGGAACTTTTTCTTCTTTTCTCATAATGTTTTTATACACAATCATTTCTTTCAAATTTAACAAAATGCATTGGCTAGTGGGAACAGAAAATTGAAAACTGATTGCAGAGGACAAGATGGATGTTGACAAATACTCAATTTATCTACAGACAAACACGAAACGGGATGTCATCATTTAACCCCATTGGGTAAAGTCCAATGTGTAAACACATACGTATGTCAGGCGATGTCGTGTTTTCTCAAGCTTTTCCATTACAAAGTCAAAATGGGATATTGTTTGGGAAAGTATTAAACAATTGCATAACTCCGAAATACATGAAAGACAAGTTTCATACCGTAGAACGAACAGCTATGTTTTTTTTTTATTCTGTCCATGACAACATTCAACTGTCAAATCGCGGGTCCCGGTGCACGCTTCATCGGTTTAATCCAACGATGACACAATCTTGCCGGTTAATATTCGGCTTTGGAAGTAACATAAACATTGCATGATTGATTCTGTTCGAATATTTCACCAGCATTGAAAAAAACAAAGGTAAAAATAAGAAAATAGCGCAACAGCAGTTGTCCTTCGTTTCACATGTTTTGTTTTGAATGTGGGACAACGTCATCGGCGATATCTGGTGGGCGTGGTTATCCCGTATTGATTGGTCAATAGTTACGGTTTGATTGACACGTCGGAAAGGTCCAATACAGTTTTTGTCTTCACCTATCTAAATAATGGCTGACGATCGCTTAACTGTCCGAAAGTACCCGACGTTCCTATAATATTTAAAGAAACTCGTTCATTGCAAAATTTTCCGTAAATGTTCGTTTTTCCCCCGCGAAAGAACTATTGGGTCCATAGAAATACCGGAACACCATGGAACGCATAGTAATTACCGGAACACACGGAACGCGTCAGTGATTACCGATACACACTTGAAATATTTGGTTTTCCAATACCGTAGGTAATAGTAACGATTTGTTATTCTTTAATCTGTTTTAAAACTTTATTATTTATATATCTATGTATTTGTATGTGTTAGATAGTTATGTTTTAATAGGCAGATTCATGATTTAATAAGGTTCTAAATGATATATTGTGAAGATATAAAGAAATAACATCACGATTTGTCGGAAATGATTTAACTTCATTTGATGAATCGTTATTCAATCCATTACTTCATCTTGATTGTTTGAACAAGGTATAAAATATGGAATTTACCATTATCTCACCCATTCCAAAATGTAAAAACTTTTGACTTGTCAAATTCCAAAGCTAATGCAGACGACATAATGACAATTAATAAATTTGGAAATTGTGCTCAATATAGCACAAAAAATACTGAGCAGAACGTACATTTTCTAATTATGCCGCATCGTTTTCCAAAAACATATATTACAGGATATACAGTTGATTTATTGTCAAGGTCATCTCCAATCTTTCTTTAGAAACAGGTATTGTCCCCAAAGATTAGAGAAGTAGAACAGTAGCACCCGTCTATAAAAAGCTGTCCAAAGTATGAAGCCAGCAGCTATAGGCCAATCTCTTTAATCTGCATAGCATCAACAATTATGGCGCGCATCCTGATAACAAAAATCATGGGCCACTTTGATAAGAATAATCTACTTAGCCAGTACCAGCATGGCTTCAGAGCAAAACATACCTGTGAATCTCAATCGATTAGCCTTACCCAAGAAGCATACGACAATCTTGAAAATGGTCAACAAGCGGATATATACTTGAAATGGATTTTAGTAAGGCATTTGATTTGGAACCACCTTCCTATAGCAATCTCAGATGCTACTACGCTCAGGGGCTCAGGGTCGCCCTACCACAGCATGCTGCGGCCCTACCCAGTAGCAAGTAACCGGTTGATGGGTGTACATAGTTTTAACTGTACCGTATAGACTTTTAGCTGTACATAACCAATGGCAGAGTCCCATCGTAGGTCATATATACATTCTATGAAGAACCCTGACCTAAACCGGAAGAAGAAGAAGGTTGATCTCAGCAATTAAATATCCAAATTCAATAAGCTGGGTGTCCTTCCACTGATCTCAAGATGGATATAATCCTTCTAGAAGGATCGTTCTCAAAGAGTAGGTATTGATGATCACTCATCAACTACTCTACCCGTTCTCTTAGGCGTCCCTCAGGGTTCAGTGCTCTGTCCATGTCTTTTCTTAGTCTATATAAATGACCTACCAAACTGTATCCAATCCAAGACCAGACTATACTTGTCTGTAGAATCGGAAACTCAGGTGAGCGATATAGGGCCATCATGGCCCTCTTGTGTATATAATTAGTTTTGCTCGCATACTTTTATATAATGTCAAGATAATTTGCTATTGTGTTTCCATGATATTTCATATTCTCTTATATGTTTTGAGTTGCATGTTATAATTGAAATTTAACCAAAACATGTCTTTTCAACAAAAGAAAATGCCCATACAGGGAAATTTCAAAAACTTCTAGCTTCAGCAGCAAAATAATAACAGATTTATTAACCCATTCCCACATAATGACTGTTTTTGACTCCCCTAGAGATAATGGGTTTGAAAAACATTGTGAAAACTGTGAAATTGTATTTAGTAATTACTTGAAATTGTCGTCTGTAACATCTTTGAATTTGGACAAGTCTAAAATTGTGCCGTTTGGTAATGGAATGATAAAGGGTTTAAAGAACGACATGCGCTTATTTTTTATATAATGTTCTGATAATATGCTATTGTGTTTCGATGATTTATTAACCAGGGGGCAGGTACCAAATTATTCACGGTCTTAAGACCGCTTTTGGTCGCAGATTTATTGTTAACACAATTTGGACAGGAATTGATCATGCAATAAATAAAATGGATAAATCTGCAATCGAAATCCTTCTTACCTGATCCTTGATAATTTGGCCCCATAATTCTAGTGGCCATCCAGTACAGATGATTTCTGTTCATTTTACTTTTGTTTCATACCATACAGATGATTTCTGCTCATTTTACTTTTGTTTTATACCAAAAATCTGCATGTGTTCAAGTTTTTTCGAAACTTCTTCTTCTTCAAAAAAAAAAAGATTAAAATATTACTCTTGTTATTTTTCGTACATTTTCCAGGCCTTCAGCACTTTCAGCGCTTTGATTATTGCTGAAGTTAAAGAATATTTAAACTTTCTCATACCAATAATATGCATGTGTTCAAATTCTTCAAGGCCTTCAGCGCTTTCAGCGCTTTGATTTAAAGTATGTCTTGATTCCAAGATTGGTTATTCTAACGAGTATAAATACTATTAGTTTTTTGAAGTTGTTGCCAATAAGCGAGAAACACGCATTTAAAGTTGAGACATAATCGATGAATTGCATATAAATCCGAACTGTTGTCCACAACAATTTGTTCAATTTCAACACGAAAAATATAAATTTCTCGTAAACGGCGCAATATTTTGGCTTGAAATTTTCAGAATTTTCATTAGGAAATATGCTCTTTCAGATAAAAATAAAAGTAAAATTTATGACAAAAAATTCTGAAATGTCACTTTAAGACATACTTTAAAAAAATGAAATGGGTAAGAAATGTCCCTTTAACATGTAGTCCGACCAAGATCTATATTCTTTCCGCGTGTTAAGGTAATATACTCCTAATGATATTTGTGCGATGTCGAAATTATTCGGGCGACGTCGAAAACATTCGGCGGTGGAACTTTCCACCGCCGAATGTCTACGACTGCGCCCGAATAGGTTCAGATACGAAATCTTGCTCGAAAAAAAGCCGATGTTTTATGAGTCTCAAAATAGCCATATTACGGGTATTCTACCTTAAAAGGTTTTTTTTCGATGCTACCGTAGTCCAACATTAACCCGCCATCCCTTTCAAAACCTGCAAAAAACGGACATTGTTCGAATTTGAAAGCTGCTGCAGACGACATATTACATGTCGATAACTTTGGTATTTGAGCACAATTTTTACAGGGACAAGATTGAGGCAAATACAGAAAATGCTGGTTATTAGCGCTTCAAGGGCGGATCTAGGGGTGGGTCAGGGGGTCATGGACCCCCCCCCCCCCCTGAAATTGTCCGAAAATTGAATTTTGACTATATAACTTTACATATTTAACACATTTTAGGCCATCATTTGGGCTTCGACACCCCCCCCCCCCCCCTGGAAAAAAATCCAGGATCCGCCCTTGCGCTTTCTTGTTTGGTCTAAATGTTTTCCAAAACTCTCTGTGTTAGGTGTGACAGAAAGAGTCATTGCGTGGAAATTATTTATATCAAACGTGATGTGCGATTCTTCCGGGTAGAAAAACAAGCGTCATATAAATTACTTAAAACTAGGTTTCTATTAATGTAATCACAGGTATAGATCCGTTTCATGTTGCCATTTCTTTCTTTGCAAAAACGTTTCTTTTTGTAGGCTTTGCAAAAAAAACAAGTCAAAAGAAAGGCAATGCTGATTACCACCTTTTTCTGCTTTTTTCATGGGGAGGGGTACAATATCTCATTTTGTCTTCAAAGCCCCTTATGGTGTCAAATACTCCTTTCATCAGTGTATAGCAAATACTTTTTAAGTCATTTCGAGAACCACATTGGATTACTCTCTCTTACATAATACAATATTAAACGCAGATCCTGATCAGACTGAGTGCATACGCAGGACGCTATCAATCAATGTTGAGCTAAAATCTCAAAAAGACACACTTTGCATATCCCGAGTTATCATTGTTCGAAATATTAATTGTTTTTTAATTAAAGCCTGATTTTGACGTTTCTTATAGAAAAGACAAGAGAAAACATTGATGCTAAAGAAGAAAATGCTGATAACCAGCATTTTCTTCTTTTGCTTCAATGTTTATTGTGAGTTTTTACTGTTTGGGTAATGGATTAAAATATATTTTACCACTTCCTTATCTACGTACATGGGCGGTAGGCATAACAAAGACAGAATAAACACCCACTATGTTTGCTCTGAATGCTTGTAACGCACGTTACACCGTTGATCTTGTTCTTATATAACACTTGATATCAATTCAAATAAAAGATTAGTCAAATTCTGGCTCGATTTTTCTGTTTGACTTCTGTATTTTTATGTTTAAATCTGAACAGCAGGAACAAATTATTTGAAGATATCGTCGCCCTTTAAACAACGAAAACCTCGTAACTGCAGCTTGTTTTAAGGTGCAGTTACGATGTTTTTGTTGAAAAGCAGCAATATGCTTCATATCTATTTTTCAGTACGCGCTCTTTTCCAGAAACACATCATCCAATAACTGTAAAACCGCCGATTTTTTAGTCCATTTTCATTCGCCTTATCATATGTAAAGATCTCTTATTATAAATCAGTTCTTTTCTAATTCAAATTGATATTCAGTGGTAACACATTACCAAAGTAATGGTATTTTAGAATATGCAGACGCATCCTGTTACCCATTACCAGACGGCAAAATTATAGACTGGTCTAAATTCAAAAATGTTGCAGAAGATAATTTAAAGGGAATAAGGGTTTTTTTTTTTTTTTTTTTTTTTTTTTTTTTTTAATTTTTTGTCATTTGTGGTAGGAAAAATTGTGGAAAATGAATAAATTGCTTATCACATGCGATTCCTACATTTTCCGCAATGTTTTCCAAATCCTTCGTCTTACGATGAGTCAAAACGTCTCTGTTTTAATGAATGGGTTACTTTTGAAGCGCAATTAAATCACAAACCTATGTAGCAGTTTCTAATGAGGTTGGGACTAGCATAAAATATTTATATCTCAAAATAGAGATGAAATATTAAATAAATGAAAACGAAATAAAAACTAATATGATACGAATGAAGTATGAACTTTTAAGTCAATAACCGAAGCGTGTCTTCCGGGTAGAAATATGTCGCATTTAAATAGAAAAGGTGTCCCCTCATTTTGTCGTATGGGAGTCTTTTAACCCTTTCCTAATTAAGACATATTAGTAAATAAAAAAAGAAAATACTGACGATAAAAATTTGCTTCATTTTCCTCAATATTTTCAGCGCTACAATATATTGAATCTCAGCTTTTTCTCAATGACCACTAGTTTTGGTTTGAAACAGCTGTGAAATAAATGAATACGGACGTTGGGTATCTTATGCCATAGATTGTGGTGATTTTTGCGTTCGTCATGGCTCTTTTCGGTATATCTTTTCGTCCGGATAAAAGTATTAGACAACTGGTCTTGATGATGTTAAAAATGACTAAAACACTACGTAAATTGTCACGTAACAGCATTTGAGCTTTTTCCCACCAATAATGCCAATGGCAATAAATTTTGTGCTAAAAATAGACAAGGTGTACCGTTATGTTTTGATAACCTGTCTGTGTTTACAAAATGTCGTAACTACGGCTTGTTCAAGCCCTAGTTACGAGCTTTTGTAACAACACCGACCAAATAATATTAGTTTGTCCGAAATTAGGTCACGTTTTTACATGTAACTGAATAAAATCGTCCCCTATTGAATTTCATTCCTTAAGCCATAATCACTGGTGGTGAACTCGGCCAAAGCGAGGGACGTTTTTTCGCGATCAATGTATTCCGTCGGTGTTGTTATAAAATATCTTAACTACGGCTTTATCGAAGCCGTAGTTACGAGATTTTATAACAACACCGACAGTTTGTCAATACAATACGGTAAACCCGGTCTGATTTTAGAACAAGTTCATAGAAAAAGATCTATAAACTCACATTTAAACGCAAAATATCTATACCAAGTTGTAGCGAAAAACGTCCCTCGCTTTGGCCGAGTTCACCACCGGTGATAATGAGGCAGCGCATAGGCAGTGGAACAGAAATCGAATACAGTACCCCGTCCAAAACATTGCTAAGATGTCCTACCATGTCCATAAGATATTCATATTTTAGCACGTGATGTGAACGCACAGTTGTGTGAGTGTGGCTGAGCCTTTAACCCATTACCAAACAACTAAATTTTAGACTTGTCCAAATTCAAAGATGTTGCAGACGGCAATTTCTAATGGTTGAAATTTAAATTTCTTTGGTCTTTTGGGTAGAAAACATTGTGGCAAAACAAGCAATTTCTTCATTTTCCACAATATTTTCCAATGCAATAATCTTTTGAGGAGTAAAGAAAGTCAATGTTTGGGAATGGGTTAACGGTTACGATGTTCGTAAAATTATGTCAATAATTTAAGTTTCAATCAAGTACTAGTAACAAATGAAGTGTGTCTTCCGGGTAGATATTTATACAGTTTCGTCGAAAATCGTATTTACCTATCAGATCAAAGTTATCAGTTTCCAATATGGTGCGAGTATAATGACGAAAAAAGTAAACCACATCACATTCACAAGTGTCACCAGCCCTGCGTTCAGTAAGACAAAACGTTAGCTCATTGAGCTACCGTTACGTAACACTTTTCTACTGAACGACCTGTTTACTCCTACCGTTCGCACCATTTGGCTCACAGATTTGAAGGTGGTGCGCCAAAGCAAACAAAAATGGCGGCTAGTCTGCCCTGCGTTCAGTAAGACAAAACGGATTTTCCTAATGGATTTTTCACAAAATAGTCTTACTGAACGCTCTGCTAACGTTAGCTGAATAAATATGGCCGCCCCCATAGTCTGGGTTCCCTCCTTCTTTTCGCAGTATGGAAAGTAGGGAACCAAACTAGCCGCCATTTTTGTTTGCTTTTGGCACACCACCTTCAAATCTGTGAGCTAAATGGTGAAAACGTTAAAAGTAAACAGGTCGTTCAGTAGAAAACAGTTACGTATCGGTAGCTCTGTGAGCTAATGTTTTGTCTTACTGAACGCAGGGCTGGTTCCCTACCTTCTATATTGCGGAAAGAAGAAACCCAGACTAAAATGGCGGTCCACGTTGTTCTGTCACAGTTTCTATGCCTTGTAACACTTGTGTTAGAAAAACAGAAATCTCGACAAAACACAGTTAAACTCCTTTAACAATGCCTTGATTCATTATTCCCAGATGTCATAAATTTCAGATAAACCCAAATTAATGGATGCCCATAGATAGGCCGACAGGTTTTCATACCGATTACTGTTGTATTTTCGAGTTTGAGTTTATTGGGGTTTTACGCCGTTTTCAACTACCAGGGTCATATCGCGGCGGCTGGAGCACCTAACCGTGGGTTCCTGGTATTTCTCGCACCAGTACAACCACAATATCCAAACCGAGCCTCCAGATGCTCTCTCACATAGATGATTCACACCCATTGGTGAGAGACAAATGACTTTTGTCAAATGTCAGAATGGATACTGGCCGAGCCGGGGTTCGAACTCGAGACCCCTGGATTGACAGACTCCGACGTAGCCGACGTTGTATTTACGAGACAACAGGATTGTGTGGAAGTATACCTAGGCCTATATCGATGCAATTTGTCATCCCATGACTTCGACTAAATAGGGAACGATTTTGTGAAGTTAACTGTGACGTTATTTCGGACAAACAACAGTATCTCGTGGGTGTTTGTTATAAAATCTCGTAACTACGGCTTGGTTCAAGCCGTAGTTACGAAGTTTTGTAACAAAACCGACGATTTATTAAAAAAAACGGTTACCCAGTCTATTTTCAGAACAAAATTCAATGCTATTGGTGTGCATGATCTTCATTTTTGTAACCGAATTCCGTATTCCTCCAACTTCGCAAGCCAAGCGCGAAATCCACGACGTAACATAATTGCATATCGCTGCTTTTTGACGAAAACCTCGTGAGTGCAGCTTAAAACAAGCTATAGATACGAGGTTTTCGTTGAAAACCGACGATATACGTAGGTAGGTTCAACCTTGACTAGCGAAGATGATATTCCCCTTTTAGGTATGTAACCATGAAAAAAGAAAACATCCTGGTTTATGAGGCGCTAATCCTTTCCTAATCAAGACCCGGGACCCGTATTCACGGTGGGGATTGTGCATGATGGGATAGATAACGAATATGGAGTATACGGACAAATTTGCCTCGCTTCAGGTAAGAAATTGTGCAATAATTTTCTTATTTCTGCTCCAATTTCCAAGCTGTTTGTTGCATGTACCCCGCATTAGTGAGCTCTTTCCTCGGATATATGACTTGTTTGTAAAATCTTTGTACTTTGTCCAAAAATTGATCCCAACCGACCAGAAAAACGACAAAAAATTCAGGCCCTTTTTCAAGTCGGTTGGGATCGGTTTTTGAGAAAAGTACAGGGAAATTCCAGATAAATAATACATCTGAAAAAAGGGCTCAGTAAGACGGAGTACATGCAACAAACCGCATGAAAATTGACGCAGAAATAAGAAAGTTATTGCACAAATTCTTACCTGAAGCGTGGTTAATTTGGCCGTAGTCGTTACCATTTCGCTTTCTGGTCGGTTGGGACAATATTTCGGAAAAAGTATCATGAGTTATCTAATATGTCATACATCCGATGAAAGAGCTCGATAAGGCGGGGTACATGCAGCAAACCGCCTGAAAATTGATACAGAAATAACAGAGTTATTGCAAAATGTCTTACCTGAAGCGAGGCGAGTTGGCATCAAATTTTGTGCAAAACATAGACTGAGTTTACCGTTATGTTTTGATAACCCGTCGGTGTTGCTATAACATCTCGTAACTACGGTTTGATTCAAGCCGTAGTAACGAGATTTTATAACAACACCAACGAAATACTATTTATTTGTCCGAAATAACGTCACGGTTTACTTGATAAAATCGTTCCCTATTGTCGGTAGTCGTTATCCATCCCATCATGCACAATCCCCACCGTGGTATTATCAACGGCCGTGCGATTATGTTTTACACAATTACTCATACCAACAAATCTGACTGGCCAAATCTGTTTTCTCGTGCAATCAGATGTTTTGTTCCACAGTTTACTTTGAAACGTGGTCGTATAGACAGCGAGATTTGACCCGACAGAGCAGACCAAGCGGAAAGGTCAACAAACTTATCGTCCAGGGGTGATAGGTATGCCGGAACCCCTCGTGATTTGCCGAACACTTCGCATGCTTCGCACGAATATGCAAAAATGCCGATCCTGGTCACCCTGTGCAATCTGTACGGTATGACTAGGATGTGAACTGTATTTAAATATTTTCATTTTGGAGATTACGCCTATTTTAACTGAAGATTTCGATCCAAATGGACCACGGTAGCTAAACATTTTTATTTGGCTAGATTAGATAAAATCCTAAGCCTTGTGCGGTTTAGGCCGGTAGAGCTCTTCTAGAAGAGTCTGGTTCCCGCCTCTGATATACTACGTTGTAGAAAAATACAACGTAGTGTATCACAGGCGTGAACCAGACTAGCGATACAACTTCTAGAAGAGCTCTACCGGCCTAAATCGCACGCGGCTTTATTTTCACATGGCGGCACAATGTTGTATAATGGATAAAGTGCACGCTTTTACCTAAATTAACGACGGACCATTCCCATTTAAACTGGACAACAAACTTTTCCCACTTTTCTGTACAGTTAAGGTCACTCTGCCGAGTCAATTACTTTCCTCTATAAGATCGTTGATAATACGGGTCCCTGGTTTCGACGTTGCTGGTAAATTTAGAGATAGTAAGGGGGGCGGGGGGGGGGAATGAGAGAAAAGATGAAATTGCTTATGATCGGCATTTTCAGCATTTCGCTCAATATTGTCTGTCCTAAAACAGTTTTCACTGGTGGTGAACTCGGACAAAGCGAGGAACATTTTTCATGAACACAAGGTACAGATACTTCATGTCACATCCGGATTTTTGTAAACAATACACGTGGTATTTTGTTTTACTTCTCTTTCCGTCTTTTTTTAAAGGATGCACTCAAATGGAAGTTACTAAGGTATGTAGATATGATTTATAATACGCACGAAAATATCAGTTTTATACATCATTATTTTCAAATGTTATAAACGGATTGCAAGTGTACAAAGCGCATATTGAGATCATGTGGGTTGATCTTAATCGCCCGAACGAAATGGTACGATATCACTGTTTATGTTTATCAACTTGCATTGCAAGTAAACAAAAAAGACATATAAATGTACAAATAAAGGCTGTAAATGGCAGTTTTTGGTGTCATGTCATTGAAAATCATTGTGCGGTTTCTTCGTGACAACGTTACAGCATGTTTGCGATGTTATCTTTTCCAGCTACGGTGTTTTATGACCACATGTTTGATAAATTAATCGATTGCACTGGACTTAACGGCACATTTATTCGGTAATATTGCACTGATTTGAGCATCTAACCATAGATTTCCGGCATCAAATTCGAGCACCAGGTACTTGTTTCAATATATATATCAATTTGTACTGCCTAACTCCCCTTTCAGATAAATTACTGACAGGTGATGACAATTAGATGACATCATCATCATCATCATCATCATCATCATCATCATTATCATCATCATCATCATCATCATCATCATCATCATCATCATCATCATCATCATCATCATCATCATCATCATCATCATCATCATCATCATCATCATCATTTTTATCGTTACCTTGGAGTTTCGCCGGTAAGATTTTCGTTATGCCTTCTTAAATTTGGTACAGATGGATAATAAGCTATTAAATGAGAGCAAGATGGATCTTGATCAGACAGTGCACATGCAAAGTCTGATCTGGATCCATGTTGGTCGCAAAAGCCTAAATGAACGTTTCCAGATCTATACTGTAATGTTTGTCATTACCATTATCACCATTTATTCTAAGGAGGATCCACTGTTTCACACATCCCAGGCCCGTACGAACAGTTGGCAAAATGCCGAATTTTCATCATTTCACATTTAAAACTTATGGCAAATCTAATTTAGCCCCCCCCCCCCCCAATATTAGACACTGGCCCAGACAGGGCCCATATGGAATTGCTTTCTACGGGCATGCATTCTAAAGTATACTAACCGGAAAAGTTAACTGTGTGCATTTCCTTTTCAATTAACACCTTGACTGCATACGGTACATGAATAAAATTTTACAAATGCACATTTAATCTTTTACTTTCAATAATTGTCAATGTATTACTATACTTGTTATTACCGTAACAATTCCTGAAAGTGGATAAGGATAAGATTCGCTTTTACAAGACATTTTCGAGTGTGAACACCGTTGGTATTAATACATGCTATGCAATTGTCCTTAGAAAACAATAGATGCTGTCTAACCCACTGAAGGTAATGTTGTCAATAACATCGTAGCAAGACTATGGGTATCGCAAGACGTCTGAAACGGATGGTCTAATCCGTTAATCAGCCTCTACTGCTGATAGAACTCAACTCAGGAAGCAATCTAACCTATCTGTAACGTTTGCCTTTTTCTGTCGATTTCACAGGTAGTCGTTCCGATAATGGTTGTCTTGTCGGAATGACGTCACGTGTAGACGTTGGATGTGTTGGAATCGTCTCAAAATTGTAGCATGGCAAGTAAATCGAAAACGGTCTAATTTATGGGGTAATTCGACTGTTTTCGATTTACTTGCCATGCTTCAATATCTTGTATTTATGTCGGTACATTTATGAATAATCCTAAAATTGGCGACCATTTGCATTAGACAAGTGGCTACTTTCTTATGACGGGGAGTATATTTGTGCTACTATAATTAAATCCATTTGTTTCAATATTTTAGATTTCTTAAAGATAAAATGTTAAAAAAAGACGCCTCACTACATTTCTCCTGAAACAAAAGTTTACGCTCATGATCTGTTTTCATGACTTTATAACATCGCCGCCAAACAATACGACGTCGTTCCCACGTTTTGTGTAATTGACGTTGAAGTGCGTATAGCAAACATTGAATCAAAAGAAGAATAGATCTACACTGAAAATAATTTGGCTCCTTTTTTCTTAATATTTTTCTTTCATATTTTCTTAATTAGTACACACATTTTAACTTCTCAACATATAAAATCAATGTATTTTGACATCTAGAGCAGTCAGCTAGACAAATTGGCGGACGGGTAGAAAAACGGACGGACGGGCAAACGAAGCACTATCTATATGGTGGTCATTACTGAAAGCCTTCTAATTGGGGGCTGCAATACCAGATAGGCCTATTGTTTTGGAAATGATTATTGTATACCATTAATTCGTCTTTGAAAAAGAATAAATTTTATCTACTACGGTATATATAGACCTAGTGACGTTTTTTCGGACAAACACTAGTGCTTCGTCGGCGTAAATCTAAAACGTCACAAACTCAACTTTATTGAAGCTGCAGTTACGGGATTTTATAACAACACCTACGATTTATCCATATTTAACCGAAAACCCATTCTATTGTTAGGACAAAAGTCATTGCAATTCGAACAGCCATTGAAAATGTTCACGGTATCATAAATAAACCGTACAAGTCCCCTTCAAAAAACGTTAACTACGATTTTCACATCGGAAAAAAACTTCTACTCCAAGAATTGTAATACCAAATTCAGAATCAGTCAGAGAAATAAAATAACAAAACTGACAATAGCCTCTAAGTGTCTCTCCGATTCGTCCATATTGTTTTGGGCGGATAAACACGTGCAATTCGTCGTGTACATGCTCAAACTAGTAAAACTGGTTTTTAAACGCGCATTTAAACATGAAGTATCTGTAGCTTGTGTTCATGAAAAATGTTCCTCGCTTTGTCCGAGTTCACCACCAGTGGTTTTATCAACAGCTTCTACATTTGATGACAATTTCTCGTCATCGGAAACTCCTTTCTGTCCTGAAATTCGCAGTTTGAGACAGGGTTCACCCACTGTAGAGAAATATAGCGTTAACCCATTACTACACAGTGACTCTTTTTAAATCCTCACAATAAAATGGCACTGGAAAACATCAAGGAAAATAAAGAAATTGCTTGTGACAATTCGCTTGGAATCGTCGTCTGCAAGATCTTTGACTTTGGACCAGTCTAAAATGTGTTGTTTTGTAATGGGTTATTTAATGATATTGTGCATGCAAAAACGCGTTTTTAACCCAAATCTTAAATATCGTCGGTGTAAATGCAAAACCTCGTATGTCGATTCTTGCGATTTTCAAAGTACAAACTCGTGTGCCCGGTTAAAGACAATTCTTTTAGGATACTTTTACCATCCGTATTAATGACAAATCATTTGTGAACAATATGTCCAAATTTCAAGTAAAACATTTCAGTTTGGGAAAAGTTATTACACTTTTTCCCTTCCATTTAAAATTTTCCAAAAACGAGATACGAGGCTTTGCATTTACAAAGACGATATGCCGAAATCCAAAGAAGTGGAAGTTGATTACCAACACTGCAGTCCAACAGTTCAGCAAAATGTCAGAGACTCAAGACTGCATACAGTCTGGTTCAGCCAATGGTAAGAGACTCAAGACTACCAACACTACAGTCCGTCGGTTCAGCCAATAGTCAGAGACTCAAGACTACCAACACCACAGTCCAACAGTTCAGAAAATGGTCAGAAACACAAGACTACCAACTCTACAGTCCAATGTTTCAGCCAATGGTCAGAGACTCAAGACTACCAACACTACAGTCCAACGTTTCAGCCAAAGGTCAGAGACACAAGACTAACTAGACTTTTTTAAAGAATTATTTTGTGATTTCTCTATGTCTGATAAGCCCCGCCCTGCCACGCCCACATTTATGGACGAATGAAAAATCTTTGAACAATTTAAGTAAAGGGTCACCCAAGGAACATTCCTGCAAAGTTTGGTCAAAATTGGCCCAATGGTTTGAGAGAAGATATTTTAAGAAAAAGTTAACGGAAGGACGCACACACGCACGCACGACGGACACAACTCCATGACAATAGCTCACTGGCCTTCGGCCAGTGGAGCTAAAACACCGTTGAATATCAGAAATATATGTTTCAATGATAAAATATATTTTAAGAAGCTAATTCGTTGAATTGATATCCCCCACAGAACATATTTTCATTGTCAATGGAGTAGCGCGGAAACGAATATCACTCTGTATGTATATGGCTTCAACAGTCAGGGGCAGTAACTCTAAATTCAATGGTCGAACCGGGTAACCCCGACGATATGCACATGTCCTCTTTGTAGTGGAGCTGTGCGCAAAGTTTCATTGAAATCCGGTTTATAGTTTTCAAGAAATAGCGCGGAAACGAATATCACTCTGTATGTATATGGCTTCAACAGTCAGGGGCAGTAACTCTAAATTCAATTGTCGAACCGGGTAACCCCGACGATATGCGCATGTCCTCTTTGTAGTGGAGCTGTGCGCAAAGTTTCATTGAAATCCGGTCTATAGTTTTCAAGAAACGAATCTCGGACGGACGTACGGAAGGACGGACGACGCAAAATCAATATCCCCCCCCCCCCCCCCCCCCCCCCCGATGATCTCATTGGCGGGGGATAACAACTGTGAATCAAATTTCGTTTAAATATTATCCGAATTATCTCGTTGCTAGGGAGAAAATAGCGTGTAAGCCCTGTCCCCAGTTTAGCCTGTATTACCTGTCTTATCAAACTCCAAACAGCGAGGCCAGGGCAATCTGATTTACCAGTTGGTGTCACTCCTCAACGAAACGGGCCTATTAAATATATAGTAAAATGGGTCAATTTGGCAGCTTGTAGCTCCTCTCAGAAGTCTTTGTGGCACATTTTACTTAGTCTGCCTGACAGACCATTTCTTTGTCTTTAATTTACTTCCAAGAAAGTGGTATCAATAGACGAATCCAGAAATTAGTATTTACATAATTACCTCCCTTGCTGCCGCCATTAAAGTACTGAAGATTATCAACTTCTCAGTACTCGAATGCGAAGCTGTTGATAAATTTACATTAATTTCGGGGTTTTCCTGGCTATTTATGGCATTATCTAAGCCATAATGCATATCAATCCAGCCGTGGAAAACCAAGAGAAGTCATGGGTTGTTCAAATAATAAAAATGTTCGATTTGAGAAAAAAAATCGCTCACAAGATACATGTATCTATTTCCCTTGGGTTGCCTCTCTTATTGATTTTATGACGTCATAAGACTACATTGTGTAATGCAAAATAATGACGTCACATATTGGCACTCGCCTTAATTGAGGCACACCACGTGGGAAAATATATATTTTCAGTGCGAACAGCCTAACCTTTCATGGGGTTATGAGAGATTTCTCCTTCTTCCAATGTTTTCAATAAATTCTTTCTGATAGGGGCGTGAATACCATTTGTAATTTTGGAATTGATAAATTATAACAGTCTCAACGGCTGACAGATTGCTAGAAAGGTCGTTACTGAAAGAGCTTGTCTTGCAATCTAGCAGCCATTTTTAGATCTAGGCCCTACCTGTTTTGTTGCGTAACCTTCTCCCAAGCAACAAAAACACACTCTTCCTATTTGAAAGCTATTGCAGGCGACCAAAGGAATGTTGATAGAATTAGTGTACAACACAAAAATGTTTAGACAAAGGGTGAAAAAGACAGCAACAGCAATTTACAGATCTTCTTTTGTAGTGCAATGTTTTCCGAGGCTGTCTATATTGGGACCTTCTTTTTAATTTTGTTGGGAAGCTTAATTTCTAGTGGAGGAGTTCTCAAACTGACAAAACGTTTCACTGATCCGCCCAAGGAATAGTTGCAGTAAAATAAATGCTGTTGGAATAGATCATTTAGAAAACATGGGTATATAGGCTAGATCTGTATCTAATATGTACGAGCGTATCAAAGTTTAGTCTTTTTCTCTAAATGTTTGGAAAAAATCCGGTTTATATCTAGCTTTCGTTTCTTTTGGGAAAGGATTAACTGTGCTTCATAGATAAAATAAGATATCTAAAATCTAATTCTTTAATTTTTCACATTGTTACGATGAATTTCAATATTATGGCGTATGTAACTTTATCTAGCTCGCTATAAAACTTCAGTACCTTAATGGCGGACAGATCACATGACTTACAAAATGGCGGCGGTCAATTTACTGTTTCTGGAATTGTCTATAGCACCATCAGCTAAAATCGCGCACCCGTGAACACAGCCACCCTTGAAATTTGCCATCTCTTTCGGGATCTGCATGTGACACCCCCCCATGAAAGGTCACGACCGCGCAAGAAACTAGTTCCCGACAAATTCATTAAAACACATCCTAGCAGTACACTGGTGATCTGCCAGTATGCAGAACCACAATTCATGCATCTGCCTATTCTATAGACACAGAATCAATACAACAAAAGGAGCGAATCCATTTTTGACGGAACTATGTTTGTATACTACGACCGGAAGCATTTCCCATTGTGGAGTGTCTCCTATATACTGCCTCACTTAGACTGGTATTTTTATGGCTTAATTCAAGAACAGTTCCTTGACTCTCACTTCAGTTAAATTCAACAAAGGACGCCTAAAGTTACTGCTAATGCCGTTAGCACGAGATCCCCGGACTAGAGAGACTCAGTGACGAAGTGGTATTCACAGTCAAAATCGTACTTTTCTATATCGAGGAAATGTTTCTGAACCCTTTTTGTAATCTGATCTAATATCATAAAACCCTTTACACGCTTTTTATCGAAAGGTCGATTGAAACCGATTTTATTGACATTATACTATTTTCATAATGGATAAACCCGCTCAGCTAATGTACCCAATTTTGATTAAAAATGCTTCAGAAAACTTCGGTGGAAAAGAAATACTACATGCATATTTAAAATACGTCTTTTTTATAAAATATAAGAACCTCACAGCTCAGTAGATAACGTTGGAATCGGTCAATTGAAACATCTAGGTACGAATGGGTTGGTTTGATTCAAATCGTTACCAGACGACAAAATTTTAGACTTTTCAAAGATGCTGCAAACGACAATTTCAAATGAATATATTTTATCACAATTTGGTCCATTCGGGTAGAACATATTTGGGAAATGAAGAAGTTGCTTACTTGTTCATTCATTTTTTCCCAAAAATTATATATGCTTCTTGGGCCCTTTCGAAGTTCGTTTTCCCCGTTGAATAATGGTGGTCGCGGACACTCACAGCTTGGGTTTCTTGAACTGGTGCCTCTGGACTCAGGGCTGTCCATAGAAATACCGAAACGCATGAAACACTGTTCAAACGCACAGTAATTACCGAAACGCACTTAAGATATCGATTTTATACGCCCGAAGGGTCGTATTATGTTATTGCCCCGTTCGTCCCTCCGTCTGACCGTCCCTCCGTCCGTCCGTCAGCAATTTCTTGTGTGCGCAACTCCTTCTACAGTTTTGTTCGGACTTTGATCAAACTTACCACAATGAATCGTCCATGGTGTCTAATTGTGCACACCGCTTACAGAACTTATGTAAATGTTTTGTTCTTGAATTATCTGCCCTTTAATTTAAGGAAAAATGCCCATTTTTTAATAAAAAAAAATGCCCATTTCTCGTGTGCGCAACTCCTACAGTTTCAACCAGAATTCAATCAAACTAGCCACAATCAATCCCTATGGTGTCTTGTTGTGCAAAACATTTTTTTTATAATTTTTCATGTTTGAATTATCTGCCCTTGAATTTTAAAAAATGGCCAATTTTACTGACAAACCCCTCTCGGGCGTATATGCGTCGCTCTGCGAAGCTTTTGTTTCATACTTAGGTAAACCAGAAACATATATAAACATGTCTCTGGGTACACGGAACGCAAAATAAATTACCGAAACGCAATCCCTAATCTTTGTAAATTGAATCCTTTCAATTATCGTTTTAGTCCGTACCCGCAGAAGACTTCCTGTGGCAAACAACACACACAGACACGGTTTAAACCTGACTACGTGCCCCCGAGTAAACAAAAGGTCACGTGGTCGTTTTACTATATAATTCATTAGGCGAGTCGTTGTTTTCACACGAGCATTTTTCGTTTTCGTTCCTGGACATGTAAATCTTGTAACACTAAATATAAGAACAAAAATGACATGCTGCAAACTTGTGAATACTGCGAGAGTCATAAATGTATAACTTGTCTTGGAATGTCAAAGTCGGTATATAAAGCAGTCAGTGGGAGACAGGACCTATCATGGTTTTGTGACAAGTGTCTTCTCAAGTCTTTACAAAGTGTGAAAAATACCAAAACGCTTGAAGAAAGGTGTAATGACTTCATAGCTTCATTTCGGGCACATATAGACAAGGAATTCGGTAGTATTGAACTGGAAATAAATGAACTGAAGCACACAGTCGGTAAATCTGAAACAGGGCCTTGTAGTCCAGTCAGCGTAGCATCGGACCTAGACAAAATTGCAACAGAATTTCTTTTTGCACAATTTCGTAGATCGGGTATTGGTCATCACTCAGTAAAAAGTCCCAAAGTGTTCTCGTTGCAATAACATGGGAATTTGAGTTTAAAGTTTGTTAATTTTCCGTGTTTTTCAAATGTCACGAATGACACACCATACAATGCTTGGATGACGTCACATCGAAACTTACATAGATACGTCATCATAACAAAATGGCAGCGCCGTAGATCTCGTGAAGGTCGATGAAAGAAAATGACGTTTTACATCTTCGCTACTATTTTACACACTTTAACTGGTCCAAACACTTTACATAAGGTAAGTACATTATGACCTGTTACACAAAAGGTTGTTAGAAGTTGAAAAAATGGTTAATATTCTGCAAATTCCGATCCGAGTCTTTCGATTTGTTTACATTTGATTTGACGGAGATAATTCATGACATAGATTAAAACACACTGAAATTAATATTACGAATGGGTTTTCATTCGTTTTACTTGTTTGTGAACAATACATAAATATGACGACAAAAATGTTATTAACTAATTGCTTGTCATATTTCTTCTACGGAAGCCAATGGCGGCCATAAAACCGTATTTGGTTTGTATTTTTATCCAGATATCTACACCGTTATTTCTTGTATGAATGTGGAAGATTGCGTATTATATGCAATGTCTATGGATGATTATAATTATTCTAAGTAGAATAACACAAGACTTTATGTTTGAAAATTGAAAGAAAACGACTCTTAATATTTGTTTCTATTAGGAGCTCTCTTCACCCCAGTTATATGTACTTTAATATAATTTAGGGCCCGAAATTTGCGTAGATAAGCATTTAACATTATGAATATTTGGGACACTACAGTACTTCTCTATCGTTTTTGATATTGAATAATCACTTGTCAACAATTATCCATGTTTAGTAATGTAGGTCTATTGGATAGACCCTGCACCCGGGAAGTGAATGTCATTACGATATAAACGTGAAGGTAACAATATTTTTTCCCAAAATTGTTGCTTTAGAAAATGTATGCACATATTGCATGGACTGAAAAGTTATTTTTACTTAATTCTTATGTGCACGTTTTCATTATTTTTGGTTGGTTCAGCCACATGATTTCAAATTGATACCTTATCTTTGAGGGTGACAATTAGCCAAATATTACAATGCACAACAACTGAGTGGCGTTCAAACCATATGGTAACTATTTTTATATTTTAAGATTTGAGTCAAATCATAACTTCATTCAATATATAAATATAAATCGATTATCTCTAGTGTCTGTTTACCAGGTAGGACTTACATTTAAAATCAAAGACAATTTGAAAAATACAACATCTGTGTATATTTCAAATTTCCATTAACTTTCAAATCTGGGGGTAAAAACCACACTTATACAGTATGCTTGTACCCCCTCTGTTATAGACAAAGAAGGATTGCGAAAAATTGGGGTACCAAATTTATTTTGGGGGTAAAAACCCATTTGGAGGATTTTGGACACCCTGATGTTTAGACCAAGCAACACTGTTCCTCATTCCATAAATTAAATAATTTGTATAGAATGAATTCCTTGCAAAGTTCACAGTAAAGTGCACTACCACGTTCAAAACTCGGGGCCAGTAGTTATTATTACATCGTCTCTATCCACTATATCTAAAGATCGGGAACTTGTGTCATAAAATTCGATTTGCGATATATTACTATGCCACAATTTTGTGAGAAATTTGGAATATGTTTGCGTTCATATGTGGTAAACCAATTCTCTTATACATTTTCAGATGACCCAACGGCCGTTCGTCTAAGTCAAAAGGGGTGTGACAGTACCATCAGTACCAACATTAAGAACAGTGATGAAGTCAATGTAATAGCGCGTGATTTTGTGCATGGAAAGTGCCGTAAAGACTTTACTAGACGAGTCGAACAAGAAGGTGTTAAAGACGACACATTAAGTGATATTGCTCGATTATTACGGTCGGTAAATTTTCTGTTTGACTTGATACAAGTGGTTGGTTTAGAAGCAAAGTGTTCTTTAAGAAAAAGATCACTTGATATATATTTCCCGTGTGTAGTTTGGGCTTCCAAGCTTCTGTTATGGAGGCATGTGGCAAAAGGAGAAACAAATGGGCTGGTGAAGTGCAAACACGTTTGACGCACGTAATTGATCTTCCGGCAGCAGATGCAATATATCACCAATCATGCAGCGTTAACCCCACACCTGAGAAAGGTGGTCCAAAACTATTCAAAACCGAAGCAGCCAACATTGAATTAATGAAATCCCCAGGAGGACCCGAAAATGATAAACAGATGGAAGCATTTCAAATGATAATCAAGTGTATTTAAAGTTGGGAAAGTTTTTTCCACTAATTACCTGCAAACAAAGATGTTCAACATGCGTAATTATGAAAACTGTTATTCGTCAAAACAAAAACGGAACATCCTTAAGCACTTCGGCGATGCAGTGGTAGTGAGTAGCAATGAGGGGCAAAAAATGGACACTTAAACAGAATGTTTCGACCATTATTCACAGCCTTTATAAAGCCTATAAAGACATTTCTAATGAAGAGAAGAAACGAGTATTATTGAAACAGCTGCAAAGCTTATTAGGTGTGATGTTAAGGACATTGTTGAGCACAAAGACAGTTATCCATCTTTTTCAGATGTTGCTTTATTACAAAAAACATCGAATACTTGCACTATATAGATTGAAAAACTTAGACAAACTAAAGACAAACTTTTCGGAAGTAACAAAAAATCAAAACAGCTGCTATCAGACAATGTGCAATTCAAGCGTGTGCAAGGGACTTATAGTACCACTACCACTTCAGCTAGACTTGGGTATTCAGCTATATCACCACCTAGGTCCTCGGTTTCTGATATGTATACATTTAACACCATGGGATTTTGTACTTCACACTGGGAAGTACAGAAATATGAGACCAATGCTGCAGCTGTGTTCTAAGCAAGATTGCCAAACCAAGTAAATGACAACACAACCGTGACCGCTTCTTCAATTTGTTGGGAATAATGATTATGTGGACCATAACATGATCCGTACTATAATTATAATGGGAATCGTTGCATCTTCAACACCAGGCCCCGGTTTCTCGAAAAAACTTAAGTATGTTCTCATGAGTTCATGCTCAACTTCTATTCAATACCAATCAACGTTGATTTGTATTCAATTGAAGTTCACGTGAATTTCGTGCGATTTGAGCACGAAGCTCAGATTTGAGCATGAGAACATACTTAAGTTTTTTCGAGAAACCGGGGCCAGGTACAGAATTGTCAGAGATCATTCCTAGGATAGATATTTCACTGCAGGAAGAAGTAGCCCTTTGTAATATTGACATTAAATTCTTTCGCTGACAAAGCTTATGAAGCTGAAAAGCCGTGTTTCATCATGTTACCTGAAAAGCTACTAGGTCCCCGTGGTTGACCACAAGACATGTTGTGTAAAAACATTGAATTTTCGCCTTGAGACAGAACAGACAGTGCTGGTCACAGTGGTCAGGCTTTATACAGATGCTTGTAACTCCGACCACGCCCTTTGATTTGAAATCGTCCATATCCTTCCTGACCATGATTGACACCAGTCCTAGTGGTCTGACACGCTTTAACTCTACCCTGCTTTTGTCTGCATACAAGCCTAACGTACAGAAAGTCACCGGTTTTAACCTTCGGCCAGCATATCTATCATAAAGCAACAGACATGTCACATAGCAGTCCATTAAAGAAGATTGTACTTCGCATTGTTGGCTTCCACAGGGATTTGAGCCTGTAAAATGGCCCGCGACTCGAAGAAATACAGTTGTAAGCACGGGCTTCAATGTTCGAGTTGTTGTGAAGAATGCCGCTCGAGGTGTTTAATGCTCTAAGTCAGCGACTTTGTGGGAAATGGATGAATCATGATCTCTTTGTGGTTGAAGACAGTATACCCGGTACATGGCATACACTATTTCACAGAGTACTGGTTTTGGGCTTCTATTAAGGTTTACGAACTGAGAATGAAATGCAGAAGTAGAGGCGAAATTTGAAAAGTGCCGGTAATTCCTAAACTGTGTTACTTTTCCATTCCAAATACAAATATAAGCATTTCGTATGGTTTAGAATTTTGAATCAATGCATACTTACGGAAATATTTGACAAAAATGTTCAAAATTACCTCCCTTGCATATGAATATAGAGTAAAATAATATTTGTAAATTATTTTCTTCTTGAAGCATAATCTTGAAATCCGGCATGGTGAATCAACCTATGTGAAGTGTTTTTACAAGTGTGTGTAATTTGATGTATTTGATGCATTTCATATGGCTAGAAAGTGATGTTTTCATTCTCAGTTCGTAAACCTTAAAAGGCACGTGAAAACATTGTGGATTGGGAGAAATTGCACAAAACACAATTTCCTCTTTTCCAATAATGTTTGAATTTTCTACACCATGAATTAGTGACACTTCCTTTAACCCTTTCCCAAACAGCAATATTTTGGGTAGATCAGTTTTGAAAGCTGTTGTAGGTGAAAAAATTTGTGCTCACACAGAAATAATTTTGTACAATAAAGTTAAGAAAATATTGAAGCAAAAGAAGAAAATGCTGATTATCAGCATTTTCTTCTTTTGTCTCAAAGTTTCCCAAGCCTATTCTACCAAGGATGTCAAAACCAGGTCTTATTTGGGAAAGGGTTAATTTGTCAATTGACTTTGATGCTTGAACACTGGTCAAATATATTTTGCATGTTTGAAAGGGTAAATGCATTTCCAACATTTGCTGGTTTTGACGTCCTTTGTAGAAAAAAAAGTTTTGTAAATCATTGCGAGAAAAGAAAAAAGAATAACAATTGTTTTTCATTCTTTCTCATTGTTCTTCATGTTCCAATGTGTGAGGATAATTATGCGTATTCAAATACACTTATTTTGCATCTTGTGACTGACTGTTGGAAATTTGGACGAATTTTGATAAAAGTCTATAATTTTGTTGTTTGGTAAAGGATTAAATGTATTATCAAAGGACGTATAATGACTACTGTTCTCGAATTGAATTAAACAAATAATATGACTTCTTTTAATAATACCATGACAAGACAATGTTTCGAGTGGTCACAGAATAATCACAAAATAACGGAAAACATGCTCTCATCTACGCGTAGATCTACATACGTAAATTAGCGTTACGCTAATTGTTTTTCTCTTTAACATCAGCCGCATTTAGGTAGAAATGAGTTTACTTAGTTTTATCTAGTAATATTTCCTTTTTAAAACGCTATAAAAGCGGACAGTGTGATAAAAATATTGAAACTTTGGATTAATTTTTGCAATTTCCATATAACCATATTAAGAGAAGTGGGTGGGGTAAATGAATATCAATTTTTTTGCTTCAACCCAATGAAATGATTATGAAATTTATATATTTCTGTAAAATTGGCTTCTAAATAATCATACATCTTCATAATATAGCTGCAAAGTATTTACAACGCTATAATAATAATTTGAAACTAAAAAATAACAAGTCATGTGATTTTTCAATAATTTTCACCGGGTAAATACCCGCCTCAGTCAAGGGCGATTTTTACAAAATTGGCAACTGCAACAGAGTGGGACTTTTTTCTGGGAATACTACATATATTTATGATGTGAAAAATGCAAAAATAAATTCTGTTGCAATTTTGTCTAGGTTAGGCATGTTTTTCGGCTAGGCTTACTGGACTATTGTAGAAGAACTGAAACCCACAATGGAACATCAGGCAGAACAGGTACTGAACAAAGACAATGAAGGTAAGCCTGTTGATAATTGAGACATCATTGTAAAAGCCACAACTGAAATACAGACTAGATTTGAAAGAAAAAACAATGTAGCTCTTTTCAACGTCCCAGAAAGTGAAAGTTTACTGAAAGCAGACATTTTAAGCCATGATTCTATTTTCTTGAAAGCTTTGAGTGAGGAACGTCAGATTGAGCTCGGTAAGGATGACATTAAAGGAAATAAACGGATAGGTAGAAGGGACCAAACTAGAACTTTTAAGGGAAAATAAGTCAATGTGTCTAGAATACTGATAGTTACATGCTCAGAGGAGGGTAAAGCTAATGAAGAACCTATATAAACATCAGACAGTGATATTTTCAAAGGAATCGGTAGTAAATATGATATGACTAGAGAAGAAAGGTAAAAAGATAATGAACTTAATTAGGGGTTTAGCAAAACAAGAACAAGATGAGGACGAGACAGGAAATTTCATCTACATCGTGAGGGGAATGCCCTTGGAAAGGAAAGTAATGAAACTAAGAAAGAGGGACGGCCTGACAGGACCCGCCGATGTGGGTTAGGTAAAAGTGAGCAATAACAGAAAGAAACTGTACATAAGTTGAATGTAAATAACTTATCAGTTATGTTTTCTAATGTTGACACATTAACTCAAGATAAATTCTTGGGACTGAATGCTCAAATTGTACATACGAGGGTTCCTACGGATGTTATAATTTGTTGGTGATTTTAACCTACCAGGAATCAACTGGGATACATAGGCCTACAGCACAAGACAAGGACCCGGCGAAATAGAGTATGAATTCATTGAAACGGTAAGAGATTGTTTTCTAAACCAAACTAAGAAAAAACCCTGAATTCCTTCATAACTGACTGAAAACAAAGATAAAAAACAAAGACTGTGGAAAAAGATAACTAAGGAAGGAGACAAAGAAGCCAGATCAGACTATAATAAACTACGTAACAAAATAAGGCATTTGATCAATCCCGTAAACTACGGGAAAAAACAGGAACATAAAATTGCTCAACAAGCAAAAGAAAACCCGAAATTATTTTGGACATATGTCAAGAGGAAAACCAATATGAAAACAGGAATGTCGGTCTTGTATGTAGATGAAGAGAAAAGTAAGTTAACCACAAATGACAAGGAAAAGGCTGATGTATTGGCAGATTTCTTCTCATCTGTGTTTACCCTTGACAATAACGAAAATCTGCCAGTTAATACATTACCGGATGTAGAGGAGCTAACGGATATCCAGATTACTGAAAGTGAAGTTGAAAAAAGACTATACAATCTAAATCCAAGTAAGTCACCAGGACCGGATAAAATCCATCCAAGAATCGTCAAGGAACTGGCACCTGTATCAACAAAGCCACTGACTATAATATTTAATAATTCTATAAAAAAAGTGAACTCTCAAACCAGCGGAAATGTGCAAACATTACAGCCATATCTAAGAGAAGGGACAGAAACTATGCAGGAAATTATAGACCACTGAGCCTTACTTGTATTTGCTGAAAAGTGTTAGAGACAATTCACGGGTGGGCATTATGGGAGCTACCTCGAAAATGTGTTAACGTAAATTTGTTCCCACGCCACATCCAGGACTGGTGGATTGTATTTTCGCACTGTGTTGACATATCGGCAGGCATCTCGAGGCAGATAGTGTAGGTTATTTTCAGTTAAGGACCACTATCACATATTTTGATGCAATGCGTGGTCAAATTGACTACAATGACGCAAACATTACAGATGTTCTGTTCTCTTGAATGGATTAGCTGCCCAAAAATTCATTCGTGTTGTTCCCAGTCAATCGACGTAGCGGTAATCTAGCAAGATAGTTCCCACGCGTTTACATAGACCGTGCAGCCTGTTGTATCTATGTAAACCCGTTCTTAAATCAGCATGTTGTTTATTTTGATTCATATATTTGAACGTGATGGTTCACTAACTAGTAAGTGATTCGCCATAAGGACCTAACGACTAACTAGGGGTTTTGAACCACTACAAAGGCTGAGGGCGATGTTTGGAACCAGTTAAACATGATTAAACCCCCTCCCCAACTTTTAAAATACTGGCCGATCCAAGGCGGTACTTCTGTTGTGGTTCCCTGTGTTTTGTGTTTAAGTGTGGATTTTTACGCTTTTCGGTCATTTTATGTGTCCTTACAGTTTCAGTTAAGTTCTAGTGACTGAGTGACAAACTTTTTGGGAACAGAAGATGCTAACGCGGCTTTTCATATGTTCTCTTTGTATTGGTACTTAAATGTAATTTTGGTTGTTTCCCACTTGGGTTTAGATTAAGATTTATGTTGTGATTGTGGCAGTTCCTGCTCATTGTTTCATAAGTTCTCAAAAATCTGCTATAATCAGATATTGAACGTGTATCACAGTTCTGTGACTAGCGGAACTGATTTTCGCCAACTAGCCATTAGGTCGTTGTCCAGAATCATAAAAATATATCAACATAAGAATATATTTTAATAATGTCCAAGATATCTAATGTCAATTTCCGATGATTTTTCTTTGTTGCTGAGTGTTTACCCAAGGGTGAAAAAGAGGCATAAAGCATTGAGTTTACATTTTATGCAAAACAGCTAATCCATTCCGTTTTATATCAACAGAATGGCTAGATTTTTGGAACGCATTGGAACTATCTCGCTAGATTACCGCTACCTGGATGGTCTGGGAATAACACGAATGAATTTTAGGACAGGTAATCTATTCAGGAGAACAGAAAATCTGATTTTTTTGTGACATTGTAGTCAATTTGATCACGTGTTGCATCAAAATATGTGATAGTGGTCCAAAACTGAAAATAAGCTACAATATGTGCCTCGATATGCCTGCCGATATGTCTTTATTTTCTCTTTAGCACCCACCATTATTTAAATATCAAAGCACAACTTCGACAAATTGTTGATGTCCATAAGATATTTTATAGGTTTAACTTTTTGCATTGAATTGCTCATCCCAAGTTATCTGCCCTTGAATTTGTGATTTTTCGTGCAAATCTATGGCTAATATGGCAATTTTGTTAAATCCAAGGGCGGATTACTCAGGATATGCATTTTCAATCTGGCTGAAATTCTTACATGTTTGATATATATACTCGGCAAAACTGCTAACGCATCACTCAGATCTTTGTTAATATTTTTTAAACGAATGTACATAATACATTCAAAATTTGTACATGCCGACTACCACCAATTTATGAGAAACCTATGAAATTTCATAGTAAATGCTACAGCCTGTTCTGAAATATTGAACTTTTAAAAAGGGCACCCTTAATTCTTAAATTTATAAAGTCTGAAATTTGATTAAAATGGTAAATTCACATACAACTCTCAAACCTTTTGTATTGGCTGAAAGAGTCCCTTTTTAGAAAAGTTACCCTTCCTTAAACAAACCGACGGCTTTAACACTTTTGTGGGTGCATAATTTATTCCCGCAGAGGTAATGTTACAACACTAATGTCGTTTGTGTCATTGTTGGCGTCGACGGCAACGTCGGTTACATAGACAGAAACGTATAGGTCTATATCTTATGAACTATATGAGATGTAGTCTTGATATTTCACACATAGACAGATCCTACAAAGACCTTTCATATGAGACCATAAAGTTTGACCTTGTGACCTTGACCTTGAAAAATTGACCTTTTCTTTTAAAAAGGTGCGTCTATGCGAGCTGTTGTCGGCGAACAGCCCTTGTTACGTTAGATAAGGAATTATTTTTTTCAGACTTCAATCTCACAATAAATCAGCTTTCAAAACCAATTAAACAAAAATAATTGAAAAATATCACAAGTTACACGAGCCGAAAAACTGTTTGGGCCCCTTTTCGTATGACGCAGTCACATAAGAGAGAAAACTTAGAAAAAGTTTTATGGATGAGTGCAGGCAGAAGCTTGTGGGATAAAGATATGCCAAATTATAAATCTAAATCTTCAACAATAAAGGAGTTATGCAATTTTAAAAAGTGATGCGTTAGCTCTTTTGCTGAGTATATATTATGGACAGAAATAATTTGTCTTCTTTCAGTTTTAATTGCTCCATATTTGTGGATGCTACAGGGAAAATGAAGCCGAAAAATGCAATTTGATAAAATTCAAGGGCGGATAACTCAAAATTCGCAACTTCAATATGGATGAAAATCACACTCACCCAAGACATTATAGTCTGCCTACAAAGTCAAAAAATGTGACTTTCGTAGGCATTCTCTGAACATGGGCGACTACCATGTCCAATGATATCTTCAAGGCATGGTACGTACGGCTTGCCCGGTAGTCGCCTCTAGCAGGCGATATTGGTTGAAATAAACTAGGTCAAAGGTCATTCGGTACATTTTTCAGACATGCCCCCTAAAATACCTCATAACATACACATTTATTAAGCTAAAACAATTATTTTGGTACCTAGATAAAGCTAACGATTTGTACTGTCACTTAAAACATCAATATGCAACTTTACGAATTTGTGTTTTTGTAATTTTTGATAAATATAACAAAAAATGGCCAAAAAATCACAAAAATAAGTTTTTTCGAAAAGTAAAAAAAATCCCAAAAAATACAAACGGTATGTTTGGATGAATGACATTATAGTTAAAAATTGCCTAGACACCTGTTGTTTACTGAAATACATTTGCTTACAGAATTAGTCTTTGGCTTACCCCTGTAGCCATAGCTAAAAGTGGGTGGGGTAATTTTTCCAAAAAAATACAAAAAACACAAACATTGGTGTAGCAATACGAACTTCACATAAATGATATTCTACGATATTTTTACGATGTTTTATTGGAAATTCTTGTTTAAAAATAATATTTCCATGAACTTTTATAGCTTTCGATGCATTTTCCTAAAATATAATAAGAATTTTAGGGACAAAAACATTGCTCTAATAAAACAACATTAAAACTATATATAGCTTATATCAACATCACTTAGTCAAATCTTTGCCTCTTTTGACGAATACATAGTCATTAATAGTGCAATTAAATAAATAAAGACTCAAAATAAAACAGAAATTAAGCATAATCAGCAGCTGAAAGTAGTCATTTCACTATCTTATAGCTCGCGATAATAGACCTGGCAGAGCAGCCCTAGCCAATAGGCTGGGATGCTCTACAAAGTCATTTATCGTGAGGTATACGATCATACGACATTGAAGGTAAGTATTTATGTTTCAACATGTTTTGTTCATTAATGGTGTAGTTTCACTTTGTAAACCGGGCGTTTAATTCCATTATTGCAATTTGGGTGATTACATCTGGTAGTCTTATGAGAACATTCGAACATGTACATAAAATGTAATTAGGAACGGATCATTCCATTCTATGGATTTTTTTTTATCACAATCATAAGTCTGACTGCAGTTCTGATATGCGATTATGGTATGCGATATGAAGATCTTAAGTGCCCATGAAGGTATATATACATGTATATACTTAGATATGTACATGCTTCCATTAGAGACAACAGGAGATTCAGTCTTTGGGTCTATCTGATTTTGTTACCAATACTCTTTAAATTGTTTTAGAAATTAAACTAAATATGATTCTGTATGTGTCTCTAATTATGCAAATCACTCGATCTTTAATAAAACGTTACATTATGTTACTAGTAAATATTAAAATATAAAGACACAACGATCGCCAGCTAATCCATCCTGCATAATCCTTACCATATTAATTAACAACTAATAGGTTGTGGAGTTGGCACAAAGGAACTCTTTGTACATAAATAAGGAAAATCTATGAACCTGGGGTTGCTTTTTAGTATGCTGACGACAATATACCTGACAAGCATCTGGGCATTGACTAACTTATAAATTAACTAAAAACTCTTCATTCAATTATAATTTTCGTTGTAATCAAATGTGTATCTTTCATTTGTATACGAGTATTGTTGTGCCTTATCATAAAACATACGAAAAAAGTGAATCCGTATGTTAAAAACCTCAGACATTTTTTTGTATCGTAACTCAGATCATGCGATTTAATTCAGAAAATCGAACAGGATCGTGTTGTTGTTTACTTGATTGGTCAGTACTTGTGAATACCGAAATAAATAAAAGTAAAATAAAATGGCTTTTGTATTTCAATTGTGCAGAAATCGAGTTCCTTCATATAAAAATTATACCTTAATCCTATATTATTACCACAACTCGAAGTCCATTTGCTTGGAAATCTTAACATTCGTCGATGCAAGAGATTCTCAGCATACACATCCATTTGTGGAGTTTAAGGTCACAAAAACCTGGACGTATTTTCGTAGGATCAGAGACGTTATTACAAATATTTCTGAGAATGCACCCATGGGAAATAACTTAAGAAGTGGGCGTGCTCTTCTATTCCATTAACTGCTAGACTCAACAACATGTATTGTTTTAAAAAGATGAAGGCTTGATCATATCAGTTATTCTTGGATAACTTTTTACGTCGCATAACTATTTCATACGTCAATAGATGCGAAATATATCATGCATCTTCGGCGTCATCAGTGGCAACTGTAATTGACAAGGTATTGACTTGCACTGTAACGGGACACGCTGAAGATGGAGGAAAATTACACAAAGTGTTTGGTATATTATAACGGGTGGAATACCTTAATCATCTGCCAGATTTGACAGCGCTTTTAGGGAGACCTCTTTTTTTGAAAGGGTTGGAGTACGATAAAAGTCTAGAATCGCATGGCAGTTTTGTTTCGTGATCTCTAAAATCTTTAAAATTGACTCTGGGTATTCTCTCAAGATAATGCTGTGCACCATGCAACTTAGCCTGGATTCTAGTATAACAATGTCTTGCTGTTTCTCTATTCCTGTTCACAGGTACCACAATTTTACATATATCAATGTCTTTGAATCATATTCTTCACATTGTATACCGATGACTAGACCCAGGCTACACTAAGTTCTACATGTACATAGACTGATACTGACTGAGATGTGGGACTGATAACACAGAGCACCGTGAAGGTGCTAGTTGGGGAGCCTAGTCTCCAATCTGTACCGTGATTCTGCCATTGTGTGTTAATGGGGAATCAAAACGTTTTGAGCCTCGCACAGACAGAACCAGATATTTGTATTAAAACGTTTTTGTTTTTCCACTTAGACTTCTTCGAACTCCATACAATACAATTTTCCCATCTAGTTAGCCAGTGTTTGGTGGTAGCAAAAAGAAGAGGACTCGCCATAAACTACAGAAAATTGCTCTTCAACACATTTTGGAAATAATTCCAATGGTTCTTGTGGACGTACTTTCTGCCAATTGTCCGTAGAAACAGACTATATTGCTTTTAAAAGAATGGTTCATAGTGGATACAGCTATCGGATGTGCCTGGGTCATAAAAGAACGATTGTCTTGCTTGCCCTTAAAAGTTTTGTTCACTTGTGAAATGTGTAAACCTATGAAAGGATGATTGAACGAAGGTTCTAGCCACTCGAATCTTATCAAACTAGGTCATTGAATTGTGGGACTTTCTAGTACAAGAATTGTCCTGGGCCCAACTTCTTTAAAGCTGTTTTGAATCTAAATTTTGACCAAGCAATCAAAATTAATTTTGTTAAAAAACACTTATTGAGAAAAATCCATCAGTTTCTATATTTTTCTCCCCTGTTCCCGGTTCTACTGTTTCAAGATAGCACAATGCTAGAAAGAATTGAATACCGGATGTTGCTTTAATGCATCATTAACAGTACTGATTTCATAAGATATATCATTTTTCTACTGCTTTTAGCTGAAACATGCCTAAAATATTGAAGATCTCTCTTGCATATTTTGGAATTTTGATGTTTGATCCCACTCTGTTCTTTAAATCTATAAACACGCTCTGAAGTTAAGCAAAAAATATGAAGGTACAAGTTAATGACATATCGCATCGATGAAATTGACTTACTTTTTCAGTTCTTATGAAAACAAAAAATATCTTTTGGTTTGACCAAAAGTCGATTTTCAATAAAAAGAAAATGCCATTTTTGCTACTTCTGCATACATGTACATGTCAGGCCCGTAGGAAGCAATTTTATATTGGGACGGCTGAAGCCCTTTTTTCTGAATATTTGGGGGGGGGGCTGAATTGGATTTTCTCTAAAATTTCGCGTAAACTAAGGAAAAATCGGCATTTTTGGCCATTGGGGGGGGGGGGGGGGGGCAAAGCCTCCGAGCCCCCTGTTCCTACGGGCCTGAACGTAACAAGTTACTATGCCAATCATCTTTTTTATTTATTGAATAAGCTTTTCTTTGTCTAATGGATTGTAGTTATGCATGCAGTCTTTCCAATCTGAGGCTTTTTAGTGTACAGTAACCCATCAGAATTTATAGGTGGGGAGACGTAGTAGGCCTAGGCCTATGTGTTCTTCGTGAAACAATGTCAACCATTTCCGAACAAGTGAGGTTTTTTTTTTCTTTTTTGTACAAAAGACAAATTGTTCTAGATTGTTAAATGTTTATTCATTACATTACTTGTAATGTTTTGGTCGCCAAAGTAAATTGTACCAAATTCCTAGGTTATTTGAGTGGGTGGGGTAACTCTTACTCACTTTTTTAACATTTACACCGTGAAAGTCATTGTTTTAAATGTTATTTTTGCAGGTATATACTAATATGATCTATTTAGAGTCAATATCCAGAGAAAAGAAATGATATCATTTCTAAAAGTTCCAGCAATACTGTTGAAATGCCGTGTACACTGTAAAAGCAATGATCGTTACAAATCTTGACCCCAGCTGACTTCGAGCTGTACCTGGATATAGAAATAGTGACTTTTTACCATCAAACTTGATTGTAAATGTTTGGTAAGGGTTTATAGACATTTTTGAACGTGTTTGTGTAATTGAAATCGCAATAATTTTTCACATGCAGCATGATTTCCATTTACACTGCGTTCAAATTTTGCACATTTTTTGCCATTTTTCACATTTTGCCAAATATTAATGAATGTGCAAATAAGAAAAGTATCATTAACTATATTTTATAAGCAAGACAATTTATTGGGCTTTCATTTAAAACCGTTTCCGTGCATTTAGACATATAATTGACAGAGTTATACGTATTTAAAGGGGGCTTATGTGAATTTTGCACCCAATGACCTTTGGCCTTGTTTTGTGACCTTAATACGGCCGACTGGAGGCGACTACCGGTCTAAGCAAATCAGGCAAGCCTTATACTTTGCAAATAATACATCAAAACTCCATGTTCAAAAAATGCCTACGAAAATGTTTTCTATCCACTTTTTCAGAATTGGTAGGTAGACTATTATAAGTGCAAACATTTTCACTTGGTTTTGTATTTGATTGTGCTATATTTGTAAATTCAAGAATGCAAAAATTGTCAATAATAGCATTTTTTGACATTCATACCAAAGGATTCAGACTTTTCGGCAAAATACGTCCCCTTTATGTATTTATTTGTACTAAAATATCATTGGAAAATTTAGGTCCGAGGAAAACGGCATTATGGACCCCCCTTTTATACTTGAATCTTAAAAATTCACAGTTACAGGTAACGTAAATATCACATCCGTAACATGATTAATAGTCTTCGCTATGTAAGCCTTTGCATGATTTTATTTAGTCATTTTTGTTTTTATTTTATTTCATAGGGGGTCTTTCGAGACAGAAAACATTGTGGGAAATGAAGAAATTGATTGCCACAGGCAGTTTCCTCATTTTCTACAATGTTTTCCAAAAACAGTAACTTGTTGGGCGTCAATAGGCATCACTGTGTGGTAAAAGATCAAAATTCAAAAATCTTAATCAGAATGCAAGATGTTCATTATTTCTATCAAATCCGTATCAAAGTATGCTGACGGCGTCGTCCCAGTTAGTAGATGCCGGACACGATCTGTTATCGTACATTAACTCCCAGTTACAGGTAACGTAGATATCACAGCCGTTACACGATTGGTAGTCTCCGTTATTTAAGTCTTTAACACAATTTCATTTTTTATTTATTCATTGTCCTTTTTTATCTTTTTTTTTGGGGGGGGGTCTTTTTGGGGGTAGAAAACATTATGGAAAAAAGAAGAAATTGCTTGTCACAAGCAATTTCCCCAATTTCAACAATTTCTCCCAAAGCCATTATATTGTGGGGCGTCAATAGGCTTCACTGTGTGGTAAAGCGCAAATAAGTCAAAGCTCAAACATCTAATCAGAATGTAAAGTGTACAACGTAGCTATCAAATCCGTATCAAAGTCTGTTTCATTATGGACATGTTGTTGAGGCCATCCCACATCGTTTGACGACGTCGTCCCAATTAGTACTATTCGGACACGGTCTTTTATCGTACATTAACTCCCAGTTAAAGGTAACGTAGATATCACAGCCGTTACATGATTGGTAGTCTTCGTTACTTAACACAAATTTATTTTTTAGTTATTCATTGTCCTTTTTTATCTTTTCTTTTGGGGGGGGGGTCTTTTGGGGAAGAAAAAAATTTGGGAAAAAAAGAAGAAATTGCTTGTCAAAAGATATTTCCGCAATTTTTACAATGTTTTCCAAAGCCATTATATTGTGGGGCGTCAATAGGCTTCACTGTGTGGTAAAGGGTAATTACATCAAAACTCAAACATCTAATCAGAATGTAAAGTGTACAACGAAGCTATCAAATCCGTATCAAAGTTTGTTTCATTATGGACATGTTGTTGAGGCCATCTCACATCGTTTGACGGCGTCGTCCCATTTAGTACCAGCCGGACACGGTCTTTTATCGAACATTAACTCCCAATTACAGGTAACCGAGTAACGTTGGTATCACAACCGTTACACGATTGGTAGTCTCCGTTATTTAAGCCTTTAACACGATTTCGTTTTTTTTATTTATTCATTGTCCTTTTTTATCTTTTTTTCGGGGGTGGTCTTTTGAAGTAGAAAAACATTGTGGAAAATGAAGAAATTGCTTATTATAAGCGTAATTAAGTCAAAGCTCAAACATCTAATCAGAATGCAAAATGTATAATGTAAATGTCAAATCCGTATCAAAGTCTGTTTCATTATGGACATGTCGACGAGACCATTTCACATCGTTTGACGGCGTCGTCCCAATTAGTACCAGCCGGACACGGTCTTTTATCGTACATTAACTCCCAATTACAGGTAACGTAGATATCACAGCCGTTACACGATTGGTAGTCTCCGTTCTGAACGCCTTTACATGATTTTATACACGCTGAAATAAAAGTTAAGTGAAAATATCATTTAGGTAATGTAAATATCACAGCCGTTACATGATTGGTAGTAACCGTTCTGTAAGCCTTTGCATTATTTAAAACACGTTGCAGAATGAAAAGGAGAATATATATTCAACCCATTCCCAAACAAAATTCAACAATGATGCGATTCAAAATATGTTGCATAATTATGACAATTGTGTTAATTAAAACAAAAATTGTGAACAATTTAGCATGAAAAATTCATCAACATTTCCTTCTTTTGCCTCAATGTAAATCAGTTTATGAATTAGTAGGATTCTATTTGTATAAATGTATTGAAATACATATAAAACATTTAAATATACTCACTAGTCTTCAAACCTGTCTTCTGTGTGGGTCCTTAGGAAAAAAGGAGATACCGTATACATATTTAAAATTAAAAAAAACATAAAACTACAATAAAACAAATACGCAGAACCACATAACCGAGGATAATATCAAAAACCCATATAACCTCTCATATTTCCGTTACCATGGATTATGTCTAAGTTGAACGAAATGTTAAAAGTCTCTAAATTAATAATTGATGAAATACCTCAACATAATCATGGACTAGAAATATTTTATACATAAACACGAAGAATTAAAACTGCATGTAAAACGGTTGTCCTGTTGACTTTAGAATTGTTTCAAGCAATTTGCCAGTTTAATAAAGATGCATTTCAATAAGTTCTTCTCGCGTTTTTTTTTTTTTTTTTTTTTTTTTTTTTTTTTTTTTTTTTTTTTTTTTTTTTTTTTTCTCAAGAATAACTGAGTAGACAGCAGATAATCTATATTGCCTGCCAAAACTTTGTTCGCAACCGTAATCTGATGTGAACAGCATGGCAAAGGTTAAATTTGTACAAGTAATTACCTGCTTTTTGAGTCGTTGAGGGACTAGAAACCATAGTTTGTTTGGTACTTTGATTAAGTAGGCTTGCAATCTTTGACGTCATTTTGGAAAGTGAAGCAGTGCTCGATTGTATCGGCGTCGTGGATTGGACAGTGCTTGATGACGTCACTGATGATGAAGATGGTGACGTAACAGGTGATGATGATGGTGATTGTGTCACGGGGTTCAAGTCTGTAAGAAGGAGTCCAATTTACAAGGTCTTTGACCACTTTTTTTGGTCGACTGATGCCATAATGTTCATACTTGTAAACGAATGCTACTTATACCTAGCTAGTTAAAGAATGAAGAAGTGCAATGTACAAGGCCTTTCACCAATTTCTTTGGTTGACTGATGCCATCAAATACTTATAAACGAATGCTATTTAAAAGGCTATTAGTTGAAGAAAAAATGTTTAGCAACAGTTGTGATAAACTCTAACAAATTTTGGTACAGGTTCATTGGCTTGTGCAAAGAGAAATCAGAAAGAAAAAAAATAAGAAAGAACGTTACAGGTCATGACAAAATGGAGAAAATAAATGAAAATAAAAGTCATTGGTGTGTAGTGGTTTTTTTTTTTTTTTTTTTTTTTTTTTTTTTAAATGAGCAATAAGCAGTTATAACAACTCACTGATATCGCAGCCCAGTAGGCCGACTCTCATGGCGATGTTTTTATTCCAGCCTAACGGATTTATCCGGATACATTTGGCCAAAACCGGACAGTGAAAAGTATTATGTACTGGAGTGTCTTGGTCAGAGTTACCGGTGAAAATCTGAAAATGAATATTCATTTTTTTACCTCACACTTAAAGCGACATTTCACAGATATTTCTTCACAGAGTTTACTTTTATTTTTATCCGAAAGAGCATATGTCCGTATGAAAAGTATTGCGCCGTTTATGAGCAGCTCAGACATAGGCCTATGCCATTTCTGTTTCAACTTTAAAGGCGAGTTTTTCATTTATCAGCAACAACTTCAAACAACTGATAGTGTTTATTCGCACTAAAATAACCAATCTTTTTTTCAAGACATGCTTTAAAAATTAAATTGGAATGTGATGTCTCTTTAAAAGGCAGATGGCATGGAAATACTTGGACGTTTGTTTCAACGGATTTATGAAGGTATCACAATGTTTGACACTTCGAATCTGTGTTCTTTTTGTTTCACGTTTCTTTACACAAGTAGGCTTATATACAATAATCTGATTCAGAAGTCGCGTTTGCAAAATCAATAAATAGATGTGACCCATCACGCTTAAAGGGACGTTATCGGATGTGTGAAAAATATCGACCCTAGTCAGTAGATGCGCAGTCCGCGCAGCCAGACTAGGGCCGACACTTTTCACTTGTATGTAATTTTCTAAATCCAGAATGGTTTCCCTATCTTACTATATGTTCTTTTTCGCATACGGGATTTGGTTGACCTGTGGTGAATCTAACAAGTTTGTCAAGTTTTTAGATTTTGGAGTTCGGATAATGTCCCTTTTAGCGTTATTTATTTTGGAGTTCGGATAATGTCCCTTTTAGCGTTACGGGTCACGAATGAATGATTCTTTCCTTGAAGGAGGCTAGCACTTTACTGACCTTATCTGTTGTATTAAAGTCTCCTACAGTCGTCCATTTGGTCTGACAATCTTCACTATATAACACCCTGTATTTAGTGACCCACTCTTTACAGCAGCCGTTACGACCCTGGGTTGTTAGTCCGCGTATTAGAGATACATCCTTCATCTCAAGCTGAAATCATATTACATTAATAATGATAAATGTAAATAAGCCTACTGTAAAGTGATAAAAAATAGAATAAAACCTAAAAAAACCACCATTTTACGTTAAATAGTTCTACATGACACACTCAACATACGTAATCACATTAACAAAAATAGATGTTGATTCGTGAAACTCGGCAAATTCCATGTCGAGTTACATAAACGAGTATACGCTTTTACGAAAACCGGCATAAAAAGCCGAAAATAGACGCAACATAATTATTTATTCCAGTCACGAAAGTATAGCACAAATACTTATTTCATTTTTTACTAGTATGTAAACAAGGGGAAACCATTATTCATTCTCAATACAATTATATATTTGAGTTGGTTCGAAGCTTGCAGGTGTGAGAAACCTGCAAGATTCGAACCATGCTTTGCAAATTTACAGTAGTTTGGAGTTCGATATTTTGCTCTTAAAATACACATTTGGATTTTCCTGCCACCGCGAAATGACTATAGCAGTTGAAAACTACGTTTAACCTCGATAAATCAAATGCAAAACTGTTTTATTTGTAAGGTTAAGAAATGAGTTCGCCCACCTGTATCCATTGGTTAAAGTTGTTTTTCTCTGCGACCCATGCGCCCATCTGCACCACACCGTTAGCACCTTTAGTCTCCGTGCTATTGATCGGGGAGCGGTCTGGACCGTGGTTACGTGTCTTGTCGTTAGGTGCCAGTTGGCTGGACGATGTCAACACTGTCACGCTCAGGTCATTCTTACACAGGTCTAGAAAAGGGGAAAGGTTTACGAACTGAGAATGAAAACACCACTTTCTAGCCATACGAAATGCACCAAATTACACACACTTGTAAATACACTTCACATAAGTTGATTCACCAGGCCGGATTTCAAGATTATTCTTCAAGAAGAAAATAATTTACAAATATCATTTTACTCTTTGTTCATATGCAAGGGAGGTAATTTTGAACATTTTTGTCAAATATTTCCATAAGTATGCATTAAATCAAAATTCTAAACCATACAAAATGCTTATGTTTGTATTTGGAATGGAAATTTAACACAGTTTAGGAATTACGGGCACTTTTCAAATTTCGCCTCTGGCTCTGCATTTCATTCTCAGTTCGTAAACCTTAAAAGAGCCTCGTGTTAATTTGTGGAATATTATTCTATATACAAACATGTGAAACTATTTTCATGAAATATTGTATGAATTGACGTCCTGTATAAGAAGAAAATTTCTGTTAAGTCTACGCGCAAGTTGAATACATATACAGTGATATTTAATGCAACTCTGCTCAAACGACAAACTTCAAGTCTGCTCTAATTTGAAAATGACTGCATACGACAAGGTTGATATATGTACTGAACAAAAGTAAAAATACTTTTCATAAATTGCTTGTCAAATTTCTTATAAAAAAACAAGTAAAATAATCAAATGAAAGTGTTTCGCATTGTTCATTAACTTGGTTGTGCCAAACAATGAATGTTTTGTGTAAATAAACTAGATAAAAACGGACGCTTTTAATGGACATGGGTCCTATTTTCAGGTGTACAATATGAACAGAAATTTAAACCTTCAGAGATCCAAGCAGAAGAATACAAACCATGCCTAACTTAAAGGGACATTTCATTCCAATTTCAATTTTTTAAAGTATGTCTTGATGCCAAGATTGGTTATTCTAATGAGTATAAATACTATTGGTTTTTTGAAGTTGTTGCTAATAAGCGAGAAACACATATTAAGAGTTGAGATTTAATCAATAAATTGCTTATAAATACGAACTGTTGTACACAACAATTTGTTCAATTTTAACCCAAAAAAATAAATTTCTCAAAAACGGCGCAAGATTTTGGCTTGAAATTTTCAGAATTTTTTATAAGAAAATATGCTCTTTCAGATAAAAATAAAAGTAAAATTTATGACAAAAAATTCTGAAATGTCACTTTAAGAAAACTTTTGACATGTAGATCTAATACAAATAGAAATCATCTGGGAAGAGTAAAAAGTGTCGACCCGAGTTATTCTGTTCGGAATGCGTAGAATTACAAGGATCGAAACTGTTCGTATTAGAATGGTTTTCTGATTGACCGCTGCTGGGCCCAGAATATTGTCCAATAGTTGATGAGATTTCCCGGAAGGTCCTTTCTGTGTAACAGGTCGTATACGTTTATTTCTTTTAGGACCAAATTGTACGTGCATTTACATCGCATATTTTTAGGAATCATCCTTTCAAAATTCGTCGTGTTGCCTATTAATTTTTTATTCAAAATGAACCATGTAAATATGAATCTAAACGACTTACTTGCACCGAAAGCGAGGGGTACCAGTACTGAAAGTAGCAAAAATGATAGCAAATAAGAATCTTATTAAAATAAAATGACAATTGCAGGACAACAGAAATATAAATCGCAGAATGCTTAAGTCATTAATACAAGAATCCGTAATTTTGATTCCCTTTGAAATAAAAGTTATTGAACCCAAATGACACTATTTTAAAGTGGGTTCGAATTCAATTTCTTCGTTTTTACTAAGTATCTTTTCCATTTGTCTTTATTTTGTAGAGAGTTTAAGAAGCGTCATTAATGTTGGAATGCGCTAACGTTAACTTACAATTTCAGTAAAAGTCATCGCAAAAAATATTGTTGTCGTCGTTGTTGTTGTTATTATTATTGTAACAAATGTAACAGAATTATTCTTAAAAATGATTTAGACAAATATGGAAAATAATGGGAAAATATTTGAAATGATAAACATCTTCATCTGTTTCAAGCATGTATCAAAACGTATACATGTACATTGATATTATTCTACAAATGATCAACCTCTTTTTCTATATTGCGGTTAATCACGTGACGCAATAACAACATCATTTGCAAAAATATATTCAATACCTTTGTATGTTACAAAACCTAATAAAAAAAGATTAGGCTATAGACGAGCAAACACAATTTTGTTCGATCAAGAATAAATAATTGAGCCAGGAGTAGGATCTGGAAAAACGTCCCTTAAGGCTTTTGAGCCCAACATAGATCCAGATCAGCCTGTGCATACGCACAGTCTGATCAGGACCCATGTTGTTCTCTACTAGCTTCTTCGAGACCTGTAGTAACTTAAAGAGAGCAACATGGATGCATATTGCACTGCATTTGACAACAGACTGATCTTGAAACTCGATTACTGAAAAATGATTTAATGGACGTTTTTCCAGATCCCGGCTCATATGTTTTATGAGGCGCCGTTCAAAAGATCCACCACATTCAGAAAACATTTAGTTATTTTTCATCTTATCTGCTTCAAACATATTTTCAAAACGACCGCTCATTAACGAGTAACTGAAGATTTTCAGCAATTGCCGTTGTTAGTGTTTTACGTTTTTCTCCGGTGTGTTTCTATATCAATTACCTAGAATTGAGATGCATGTAATCCTAATCATTGTGAGTTGCGTGATAATGTCCAATCTCACAAATGTTCTACCATATCTTCAGTATTTCCTTAATTGTGCCCTTTTATACCCCATAATACAGTGCTAAACGTCTAAATTAAACACATTTCACAAAACTAGTGTGCAACATTTTGATATTTTACAAGATGGTTGTTCACATTATGGGTAACTCATTCGAGATTTTACTACTTGAGGGAAGCGACTATGCAAGGGCGGACCCATGATTTTTTCCAGGGGAGGTCCAAGCCCAAATGATGGCTTAAAAATGTTATAAATATGTTGCTTATCAATGAAAACCTCGTAACTGCAGCTTGTTTTAAGCTGCAGTTAAGAGGTTTTCGTTGAAAAGCAGCGATATGTAACATTATACTAAAGTTATATTGTCAAAATTTAATTTTTCGACCAATGCCGGGGGGAGTGGGTCGGGACCCCCCTGATCCCCCCTCTAGATCCGCCCTTGCTGTGTCTATACATGTATGTTATGATTAATCAATTAATACCAGTATGGTACTCAATTCGTCATGGTTTCGAAAAGTAACAATGTCCCCTTATATTTTGCTGTTTTCACCTTTTGTGACTAAACAACTTGATGCTTTACCGGAATGTTTTTTTTTTTTTTTTTTTTTTTTTTCAAAATCAACTGAAAATCGTTCATCATTAGACTATTTATGTCGAGTGGCAAGGAGACAAAGTCGTTTTGGGGGAGCATTTTTGCTCTGTGATTATGAAGTTACCTCTGAATGCACTTTTAATTCTTTACAAACCACACAAGATCTTCCGGTCCTCCACACTATAAATAGTTCTATCGAAAGCAAAGATCAATGACGAGAACAGCCATTCGAATATTCAATTCTGAAGTCTGAAGTTATACAGAAGATATTTAATTGTGTGACCGATGATGACACATTCAATTAAACATGCGTTAAAAGAGGAGAAATGATCGTCGTAGTAATTTGGTTTTATTACGGTTCTATAGTCAGTCCAATATCTTTCGTTGAAGATGGGCCGAATTGCCAATTCTTAACCATAATTATATCATTTTGCTTTTGTTATTTATGGAATTTTCTGTTGATTTTTTAACCGAGATCTAAAGATTTCAAAATCCACTAAGAGTTGTAGAAAGTGCCTTTATCATATTGCCTTCAGCACTTGGGTACAGACGGGTCCGGTTTCCAGGTGGTATCAAAGGCTATAACTATAAGGGACTCTTTCCAAGATCCACGATCAATAAGTCGTCGCTTTTCTTCGAAAACCTCGTATCTGCAGCTTGTTTGAAGCTGCAGATACGTGGTTTTGGCAGAAAAGCAGCGAAGTGTTGGTCAAGTACATCAGGGACAGCTTTTTAATTTTTGTTGGTTAAGTCCATTAGTTCAGCGCGCAAAGAAATCATTGATGAAGAGAGGTCATTACATAATTTATGCAGATCGTTCGAGTTAATTTTGGCGGATACTCGTATACTGTAGGCCTACCTATTTTGGGTACTCTCCATTGCCGAGGTCTATATTGATTAAACCATCAAATATGACTTCTATCGAAATGGAATGTAAAGATAATGTGCTCTGTTCATAAGAGAGTACTTTTGGGTAGATCAGTACTGTATCTCGACCAAGCCCGGATATTTTAGTAAACATCTCCGGTCCATTATTCAGTGTTTACATATCTGGGGAGGGCAGTGACAGACGGTGATTTCCAAACTGTTTTAATTGTCATTAACTTATATCACTTACAAATTTATCTGGCTTACGCAGAGCTTCGGTGTAAAATCAAATAAAATGACGATACCAAAATAAAAACTGTGGTATTTGAACGCAAATCAACTTAGCGTAAACAATGACGTTGAAAATTTTATTGGCTTTGGACGACGTGCAAATACAAAGGGTTCCCAGACGACACAATTTAAACGTAACCAAATTCAAAGATGTGTCAGACGACACCAAAAAGGCTTCCAAAACATGATATTTGTTATGACATTTCAGTTCATTGTGGACTTAGATCAGTATACGTGTTAACTTCAACCCTTGCCCAATCAAGACCTGGGCCCCGTATTACTAAACATCTTACGATCAAGTTTTTGTGTAAACTGTGTAACAAGACATCTGATTGCACGAGAAATCCGACTGAGCCAATCAGGGCTGTTGTTACAAGTAATTATGCAAAAATCAAACGTACGATCGTTAGTAATACGGGCTCCTGGTTTTGACGTCCCTAATAAAACAGGCTTGTGAAAAGATTAACGCGACTGTTAGAAACCCCTTTTTTTAAGTTCTTTGTATATTTTAACTCAGTGTGAATTAACATTATTTCACTGTCAAGTGGAATGGGACACAAACATGCAGATAATGTGGTTAAATTGACGCATAATTAGACACTTTAAACACACATCTAGTGACTGAAAGTCTTAACATTGGTCATCAAACGGAAAGGAGTAGTATAATATCATTTAAAGTCTTTGCACGTGTAAATGGAGACTTGGCTCTCCAATCACTATGGTACTGATTGTCTGATTCTTGCCATAAACGAGCTTATCATTCTATCCATTACAGTCATGTACATGTATATCTAATGAAAGTAATTGCCTTGATCATGTAAATCGTTTAAGCATTATGACCGTCCCTAACCGCGCCCATCACAAATATCGAGCCAAACTTTGAGAGGATACTGTTGATAAACTATGTTACTTATAATTATTAGCTCAATATAAAGGGATATACTTCAGACCCATGTAACAACGTAAGAAGCCATGGGAAGGGGGGAATGATGGTGGCCATCTTCCGCTAAATTTTTCCAATTGTTTCCAAAGATTTTTCTCAAATACAAATCAAAAGAATGACTTGGTTTGTAAAATGTTAGATACTAACAGGCGAGGATTCTGGCTTATATTTACGGCTCTGTGTCAATTTGACATAACCATAGATGTAAGAAAATGGATATAGTCAGTTTTCAAAATGTCTGGATCAAACACTTTGAATAACTAGCGTGACCTAGGTCGAAATGTTTCCGTCGAAAGCTTCAAAGAGTACCATAGTAACAGTCTTCAAAGCCGCTGACCGGACGGACAAACATGACTTTAATTAAAAACGAACCATTAAGTCGCCACATTTTGAAACAGGAAAATGACTATCTTTGATGTACATGACTAGTCATTTTACAATAAATCTGTCACCTGTAGGCCTACTTTCTGATCTTGCTGCTGGTTTTCCATAGTGAAAAAACAGATTTGCCAAAACGTGAAGCATGGTCAGAGCTTTGTACAGTTACGAGAGTGTAACGACTGCATTATTTTATTTATTATTGATCTAACCATCAGTTGTGGCTACTCATTGGAATCATCTCATCTGATCTTCAGAGACAGAGGTTGTTTGTCACGTGGATAACCCGTTACCAAACGGCAGAGTTTGATTGTTCCAATTTAGAAATTCAATGAAAATAGGATATGTGTACAATGTAGCAGATCAATGTTCAGAAAAGGCAGAAAATGCTAATTACAGTAACCAACATTTTCTTCTTTTGTCTTAGGGTTTTCTCATGATTCTTCCATTAGGGGCGTCAAAACTAGGTCTGCCAATAGTTTACGAAAATAATAGACATCGTTTACGCATGTGCGGTTACAAAACTAACTCGAATGTTTTCAAAATTAAGAATAGGGCGTTTTTTCCTATTTTGTACAGATCTCAAAATAAACACGTCGGAAAAGAATGAAACAAGATACAAAATAATTACTTGAAGCAGTTTATGTAAATACTGCGGTATTTGGCTCAAATCTTACTTTGAGATAAATCTTGCACATTGCTGCTTTTGAACGAAAACCTTGTAACTGCAGCTTAAAACAAGCTGCAGTTACGTGGTTTCCGTTGAAAAGCGACGAAATATCAGTTTGCAATGTCTTGTTATTCATATTCGTCATGCCATGACGCAGTAAGGACGAATTAGTTAGCCACAAACGGATTTAATTTGGGAAGATTGATAATCGAAATATAGGGTTTCACCTAACGAAGGTCTTAATGTCAAGTATTATTATTATATTATGCCAAAATGTCGAAATAAACAGCGACACACCAAGATTAACCTTTCCCAAAGACTGCAATGTTTTAAAGGAGTCATTCTAAAAGGTTTTGGGACAAGAGCTAAACGTTTTAAAAGGCACTGTAGATGAGAAATGATACAAAATGATACAAATCAATGGTAACAAATACGTAGGTTAAAGCAAAGCATATCTATGCAATATGACCTCCCTAAGGGTCATCTGGTAACCCTTATCAACCCTTAACGAGAAAACTTAACATTATAGAAAAAAGCAATTTCGGGGGCATTTGTATTTCACAAACACATCTTGTTTCGTTACAAAATCAAACCATATATTGTTGGTATTCATTAGAACAGTCTCGACGACACGATTCCAATTAGTGACCACAACATCGGGTTTAATGAACTTTTAATGAAACAACTGATTTTGAAAAGCCACCGTCCCCTCTTAGCTTTAGTCCCGGTATAGTTTAGTCTTTATTCAAAGTTACATCTTCACTAGCCTTGGATTCATACGGAGCAAAGTGGATGTAGATTCCTTGGCTTGTTAAGATGTCCAAACTATCGTAACTGTCGCTTAATAACTGAGCATCAATGAAGGCGTTTTAACTGCCTTAACCCGTTACCAAACGGCATTTTTTTTTATATCAGTCCAAATTCAAAGATGTTGCGGACGACAATTTCAAATGAATGAAATTTGATTTTTTTATTGCCCCTTTGGATAGAAAACATAGTGGAAAATGAAGAAATTGCTTGTCACAAGCAATTTCTTCCTTTTCCACCATGTTTTCCAAGGCCATTATCTTGAGAGGAGTAATAAAGAGTCATTGTGTGGTAATGGGTTAACGCTACAATGTAGTCGCTTTGTTTAACCCTTTCCTAAACAAGACCTGGTTTTGACACCCCTATTAGAAAAGGCTTGGGAAAACGTTGAAACAAAAGAAGAAACTGCTGATAACCAGCAGTTTCTCCTTTTTTTCAATATTTTCTGTGCCATATTTTACACAAATCGCGTCTTTAATATCGTCGGTGTAAATGTAAAACCTCGTATGTCGATTCTTGCAATTTTCAAAGTACAAACTTGTGCGCCCAGTTTAGACAATTCTCGCAGGTTGTGAGATATGTTTACTGATCAGTATTAATGATACATTATTTGGGAACAATATGTCAAAATTTCAAGTAAAACATTTCAGTTTGGGCAAAGTTATTACACTTTTTCCCTCCTCTTTAGAATTTTTCAAAAACGAGATACGAGGTTTTGCATTTACAACGACGATATCATCCTTTTTGTCGTATGCAGCAGCTTTCAAATGGGATCATCCTAAAAATGTTTCGTTTGGGAAAGGGTTAATACAGCAACTTCTACGGCTTTTTAACTGCTTTAACAAGTAGTCGCTTTGTTTCAGTGATATTTGTACAGGGTGGTACATTAATAGCGTGACAAGATTAAAAGATTATCATCTCAAAGAGAGTTTGCACCATGTTAACCGTTTAAACATTATCATATCATAACAGAAGGATTAAGGATTACATACAGGAAGAGCAATCAGCATGAGATCCATTCAAAATGGACACTCCCCTACAACAGTACGATTAATAGGCCTATCTATAGGTAAAGTGCGATTTAGTGTATGATTTTGGCTAGTGCGATGGCAATGAATTTAGTGCTAAAAAGATTGGGTTTGTATTGATAAACCGTCAGTCTTGTTATAAAATCTCGTAACTACGGCTTGAATCAAATCGTTATTACGAGATTTTATAACAAGACCTACTTAATACTATCGTATGAACGAAGTTACATCAGCATTCCGAAGTTACGTCACGATTAACCCATTACCACACTGTAACTCTTTTTGACTCCCCACGAGATAATGGCCTTGGAAAATATTATGGAAAATGAAGAAATTGCTTGTGACAAGAAATTTCTTCATTTCCTACAGTGTTTTCTAGCCAAAATGATCAACAAATTTTGAATTCCATTCACTTGACTTTGTCGTCTGCAATCTCTTTGAATTTGGAACACTCTAAATTTATGTCGTTTGGGAATAGGTTAACTGGATAAAATCGTCCCAGGTTAGCCATGTTCATTTCGATTCTTGTAAAGGTTCAAACACATATTTAATCCAAGCAGCCAGCTTCTCGTCTCGCGTATGAACAATTTGTGGGGCGAAATGAGTTGCATGTAAATGCAAAACCTGATATATGTCTGTCAAATTTTGCGATTTTTTCAAAGTAAAACCGTGTATGTCCATTCAAGACAATTCTTGCAGGTTCTTGCAGGTTTTGGACATTTTCACTTAAATCACTATTATATGACACATTACTATGTGAACAATGCGTCCGAATTCAAATAAAACCTCTCAGTTTCGTAAAAGTTGTTAAGGAAGTCCACCTAATGAGATTCGCGCAAGGTCAGATTTTTTCGTGCGACGTCATGGATATTCGTTACGTAAATCCGAACCTATTCAGGCGACGTCGTAAACTTCGGCGGTGAACATTGCCCGAATAGTTCTGACATCGCGTAAATCTCCTTAGGGGCGGACTGCCTTAAGCTGATTTTTATAGAAAAAACATTGGAACAAAAGCAGAATAATTAAGGTGGTTATAAGCATTTTCTCTTTTTTCAATGTCTTCCCGAGCCCTTTTTAATCAGAGACTTATTTGGAAATGATTTGAAGGGCAATGCGAAAACAGTATCTGTTAAAGGAGCACGTAACATTACTTTAACCCTTTACATAATGGCAAATTTTAAGGTGATTTACTTCAACAAGAGGCCAAAGAGGGCCTGAATCGCTCCACTGGCTAAAGTAAAAGAATTATCTCATGATTTCTTGTAAGCCTCACACTGCCAAATCTTGAAAAGGGTCACCCATGGAACATTTCTGCCAATTTTAGTCTGAATTGGCTCATTGATTTATTTTTAAAGAATCATTTCATGGTTTATCCAATTCTGATAAGCCCTGCCTGGCCACACCCACATTAGACCAATCAAAATTTCACTGACAAGTATTAACCAAGGAACATTTCTGACAAGTTTTTACTAAATTGACCCAATGGTTGTTTCGTGATTTCTCCCATTCTGATAAGCCCCGTCCTGCTTTGCCCACATTTATGGACCAATCAAAATTTTACTACCAATTGAAGTAATTTGACACCCAAGGAACATTTCTACTACGTTAGGTCAAAATTGACCTTGTGGTTGATTTTTTAAAGAATTTTTCGTGATTTCTGCCATTCTGATAAGCCCCGCCTGCCATGCCCACATTTATGGACCAATCAAAATTTCACTGACAATTTAAGTATATGGTCACTTAACCCTTTCCCAAACAAGACCTGGTTTTGACGTCCCTTATCTAAAAGGCTGGGAAAACATTGAGGCAAAAGAAGAAAATGCTGATTATCAGCATTTTCTTCTTTTGTCTCATTATTTTCCATGCTAAATTGTACAAAAAGCCCATCTTTTTCAACGTCCATTTTTTGTAGTCTGCAACAGCTTTCAAATTAGACAACCCTAATATTTTGTTATTTGGGAAAGGGTTAAGGTGCATTTCTGCCAAGTTTAATTGAAATTGGCCCTACGGTTGATTTTAAAAGAATTACTTTGTGATTTCTCTAAGTCAAATAAGCCCAACCCTGCCACGCCCACATTTATAGACCAATCAAAATTTCATGGACAAGTTAAGTGAAGTGTCAACCAAGGTACATTTCTGCCAATTTTGGAAAAAATTTGCCCAATGGTTGATTTTTAAAGAATTATTTTGTGATTTCTCAGTCTGATAAGCCCTGCCCTGCCACGCCCACATTTAAGGACCAATCAAAATTTCACAGACAATTCAAGTAAAGAGTCATCCAAGGTACATTTCTGCCAAGTTTGATCAAAATTAGCCAAAGGGTTGATTTTAAAGAATTATTTTGTGATTTCTCTAAGTCTGATAAGCCCCGCCCTGCCACGCCCACATTTATAGATCAATCAAAATTCTTTGAACAATTTAAGTAAAGGGTCACCCAAGGAACATTTCTGCAAAATTTGATCAAAATTGGCCCATTGGTTTGAGAGAAGAAGATTTTTAAAGAATTATTTTGTGATTTCTCTAAGTCTGATAAGCCCCGCCCTGCCACGCCCACATTCATGGACCAATCATAATTTAATGGACGATTTAAGTAAAGAGTCACCAAAGGTACATTTCTGCCAAGTTTGGTCAAAATCAGCCATATGGTTGATTTTTAAAGAATTATTTTGTGATTTCTCTAAGTCTGATAAGCCCCGCCCTGCCACGCCAACATTTATTGACCTATCAAAATTCTTTGAGCAATTTAAGTAAAGGGTCACCAAAGGAACATTCCTGCAAAGTTTGGTCAAAATTGGCCCAATGGTTTGACAGGAGAAGATTTTTAAAGAAAAAGTTAACGGACGCACGCACGCACGCACGACGGACACAACGCCATGACAATAGCTCGCTGGCCTTCGGCCAGTGGAGCTAAAAACTGCCACAAATGACAAAATGGAAGTTATTAAAGATAGAATTTGTGAAAAATATGGCATAGAAAATAATGAGACAAAAGGAGAAACTGCTGGTTATAAGCAGTTTTTTCTTTTGTTTCAATGTTTTCCCAAGGCTATTCTCTATGGGACGTCTAAACTAGGTCTTGTTTGGAAAAGGGTTAAATAATGACTTTGTAAAGCCGAGTTTCCTTGCAGTATTACGCTGACTTTCAGTTGTACTGGCGTCGGGTTGTTATCTATACTACATCATTACACTCTATTTAAAGGTGTTAAAAGGAAGAAACTTCGCGTGGACAAATATAAATATTGACATATTCTATATACAAACACTTATCTTCTAATTTCTACCTGCATTCTCCATTTTTGTAATTTTGAAGCACTTGTGAAAACTTGCTCGAATTTCACAATCTTTCCAAACTGATTGAAATTGAATGGACTTACAAAAAAAAACATTCGTCGGTGGGAAGTCAAAACCTCGTAACTCCAGCTTTTTCAAGCTGGAGTTACGAGGTTTTGACTCCCCACCAACGCATAGTTGATATAATTTCTGAAAATGCGCGTGTTTAATAAAGAAAACTAAAATAGAGAAGATGAAATATGTGAATCCAGTGTTAGAACTGGTGGAGTGTAAGATGGGTGAATGAAAAACACAGTTTGGAAAAATAATTTTAATAATAAAACCTTTTATCACAACTTCAAGCTTTTTGAAAATTAATATTTTCTATATGAAACATTCATAAGCTGTATCAAACCAACCAATGTCTTTTAACCCATATCTTGTCAATGAAAGGTTTGTTTATGAAACTATTTCATATCAATAGAATCATAGGCCTTAACAAAATGGTCAGTTTAGTTCATTCACAATTGAATCATTTGTCCGCACTGTTTATACTTGAATCCTTTGCCCACACTGTTTATACTTGAATCCTTTGTCCACACTGTACTTGTGTATATGCCTGACACGTGTTGTACACTGTAGAGAATAACTGCGAGAAAGCACATTGTCTTAGTTCGTGTGTTGGCCAACTACCGGCTGTCGCGCACACATAAAACTGGGCACAGTTACGGACGTTAGGTATAGTGGTCCCTGGGTTCTTACGACAATATGCATCTATGATACCTGCAATGTAACAAAAAACAATGTATTTCATTCCTTTTGCCTCAATATTTTCTATTCTAAACACAAGTTCTTTCTTTATCAGTCTCCATATTGTTGTCTTTAGAAGTTAAGAACTTATAAAATTGGAACAGACTAATTTTTTACAGTTTGCAGAAGGGTGAACTAAAATAGCTGTTTAAGTCAATATGATTTGCGGGATCTATACAATATGACTGTATAAGATAGGTTTCACTTTCTATTTCCCTTCAAAATTTTTCTGCTATAACGTAAAGTTTTCACAATTTTGAGGACCAAACATGTCTTAATGTCCAACAGTATAATTTTCCTTGTACTCACTAGGATTTGCTGGATCTATACAAGTATGTGTAACTGGATCAAGAATCTTATTCAGGATACAAATTCCTGTCTCCGCTACTCTGCCGTTCTCACACAGTATATAATGACCCGTCAACTCTCGCCCTGGGTACGGGTTCAGCCCGCCAGGTTTGCCTGTACACGAGGGACCGCTGGGTTGGGTGGTTCGGACAAATGGAGCTTGAGTGGTCACTGGAACTTGACCGTTACACGGTACACAACCAAAACCTATACACTGATATAGCTGATAGTCACCTGGGGATTATAACAAAAAATATAATAAATGGGAGCTTCAAAAAGTGGTGCCTAAACACCTGTTAACACCTGAGGTGGACTTGTTAGTTAAACTGGGCATTTTTTTTAAATAACCCATTCCCACATATTGAAGCTTTTTGAACCTGTGAGACCAAGGTTTCAGAAAACATTGTGGTAAATAACACTGACAAGCAATTTCTTGATATTCCACAACGTTTTTTTTTTTACCTAAAAAGACCAAAAAATGTAAAATTCCATTCATTATGTATTGTCCTCTGCAACATCTTTGAATATGTACCAGTCTAGAATTTTGTTGTTTGGCAATGGATTAGTTTAGTTTTGTTAGGGTTTTACGCCGTTTTCAACTACCAGGGTCATATCGTGGCAGCTGGAGTACCTAACCGTGGGTTCCTGATATTTCTCGCACCAGTACAACCACAATATCCAAGCAGAGCCTCCAGCTGCTCTCACACATAGATGATTCACACCCATTGGTGAGAGACAAATTACTTTTGTCAAATGTCAGAATGGATACTGGCCGAGCCGGGGTTCGAACTCGAGACCCCTGGATTGACAGACTCCGACGTAACCGACTGAGCTATCCAGGCTCGGCTTGGCAATGGATTAAGAGGCAGGAAAGAATGACCAGTTATCTGAATTTCGAAAGTGCATGAATAACTAGACATCATTAAGATTTATATGGAATTGGATCAAATTCCAATTGAAATTGCAGGAGATGAGTGCAAAAAATTTTGATTTTTTTTCAATTAAAGGGCAAACAATTCAAGAATGACAAAAGCAATAAGATGTTCAATAGTGGCATGCACAACTAGGCATCATGGATGTTCATTGTGACAAGTAAGATCAAAGTTGGATTGATCTGTTGCAGTTGTGTGCGCAAGAAATTACTACCCTTTTTCCATATCCTAGCTTCCCCCATTAGTCAATAAATAAAATATACATACAGGCAGTTTTGGGTTCAGGTCTGGCACCACACTGTACAAAATCACGTCCCTGACATCTCTGTGTGCGTTCATCAAACAGTTGTGGATATGTACACTCCATCAGATGGTTACCGAGTCTTGTGTTTGTGTTCTGACATGAGTAATACTGGGCACAATTAGCAGGGTTAGCCATGCTTCCATAGGGATTCTTACTGCAGAAATCTGTCAGAGGGTCTGTGGGTAATAAATGATAATGATGAAATATGAGTAATACTGGGCACAGTTAGCAGGGTTAGCCATGCTTCCATAGGGATTCTTACTGCAGAAATCTGTCAGAGGGTCTGTGGGTAATAAATGATAATGATGAAACATGAGTAATATTGGGCACAGTTTGCAGGGTTAGCCATGCTTCCATAGGGATTCTTACTGCAGAAATCTGTCACGGGGTCTGTGGGTAATAAATAATAATGATGAAATATGAGTAATACTGGGCACAGTTTGCAGGGTTAGCCATGCTTCCATAGGGATTCTTACTGCAGAAATCTGTCAGGGGGTCTGTGGGTAATAAATAATAATGATGAAATATGAGTAATACTGGGCACAGTTTGCAGGGTTAGCATGCTTCCATAGGGATTCTTACTGCAGAAATCTGTCACGGGGTCTGTGGGTAATAAATAATAATGATGAAATATGAGTAATACTGGGCACAGTTAGCAGGGTTAGACAAGCTTCCATAGGGATTCTTACTGCAGAAATCTGTCAGGGGGTCTGTGGGTAATAAATAATAATGATGAAATATGAGTAATACTGGGCACAGTTAGCAGGGTTAGACAAGCTTCCATAGGGATTCTTACTGCAGAAATCTGTCAGGGGGTCTGTGGGTAATAAATGACAATGATGAAATATGAGTAATATTGGGCACAGTTAGCAGAGTTAGCCATGCTTCCATAGGGATTCTTACTGCAGAAATCTGTCAGGGGGTCTGTGGGTAATAAATAATAATGATGAAATATGAGTAATACTGGGCACATTTAGCAGGGTTAGACATGTTTCCATAGGGATTCTTACTGCAGAAATCTGTCAGGGGGTCTGTGGGTAATAAATAATAATGATGAAATATGAGTAATATTGGGCACAGTTAGCAGAGTTAGTCATGCTTCCATAGGGATTCTTACTGCAGAAGTCTGTCAGGGTGTCTGTGGGTAATAAATAATAATGATGAAATATGAGTAATACTGGGCACAGTTAGCAGGGTCAGTCAAGTTACAATAATCAGAATATCTTACAAGAATAACTGTTTTTAACACAGAATATCAAAGGCATTTTCTCTTAGAAAAGAGGTTATCTGTATTCACCTTTCCCAGATGAAAAAGTTGAGGACAGGAAGTCTAATTTAAAAGCTGCTGACATCAAAGTGTTAACAAAGATATGATTATTGTACAAAATAACACTGAAAATGTTGGTGCAAAAGAAACAAGATGTGTTTGTGAAACACCAATGCCCCTGAAATGGCCATTTTTCTACAATGTTAAGTTTTACGTGTAAATGGTTGATAAGGGTTAAGAGCTGACCTTGAGGAAGGTCATATTGCATAGAACAGATAGATATCATTGAAAGGAAGTTGCATAACAAATTTGAGCTTTGTAAGTCAAATACTTTTGGATAAAAGGCATATGTTAAGTTTTCTGACAGACAGACTGACAGACAGATGGACAGAAGCACACAAGTAAAACAATATGCCCCAAATCTTTCGATACGGGGAGATAAAAATGCTGATTAATCAGCATCTTTTTCATTTCTCACAGTAGTTCCTACCCAGAAAAAGACCAAAAAGTGTAAAATTCCATTCACTTAAGATTGTAGTCTGCAACACCTTTAAATTTAGAAAAAGCTAACATTTTGCTGTCTGGAAATGGGTTAAAAGCAAGAATGTCCTACCTCCGGTTGTAGGGTTGATTGTTCTACACTGTTTGGTGATTGAGTCAAATACGCCTGTTGTACAATGTTCTGTGCCCATTGTTCTGTTTTGTTTACATCTCACATACCACGTGTTATCATGCAGTGGGTGGGGGTTGTTACCGTCAGGTTTACCCTTACAGGAGGCCAGCCTTTGTGAACATGGGATACAGTTGGTGGTGTGGCATTGGTTCTGATTGTATTCACCTGAAATATACAGCTTAACAATCATAATACTTTCGCCTCCTTTTTCTGCTTTATTTCATTTTTTTCTGTATATCTTTGAAAGAGGAAATGTGATAAGTACCATTTACGCTTTTCCATTGCAATAATTGTTTCTTAAACTTTGAATATCTTTTGCATAGAATCTATTTGAAAAACTTTTGGACTTTTACCAACAATATTGTCACTACTTGATTATTTATTACTGTGCAGAGGACAGTTATCCACACACTTTTGTTTGTATCAACAAATGATATATATTCATCCAGGAAAGATATTCTATCATCACTTTTCTTCAAAAATCCCATAACTGCAGCATGATTAAAGCTGTAGTTATGAGGTTTAGCAAGAAAAGTGATGCTATTCTTGCTTTTTACAAGGTGCCTGTGCCTCATATGTGTTGTCACAGTTGACTAAAAGTATGACAGTGGACCATGTTGGAATTGTGAAAAAGTTGATTTGTATTTACACATAAAAAAATATCGCAACTACAGCATATAAGCTGTAGTTATGACAATATCAAACATGACTGAAAACAGTCTGGTTACTTACAAGGTGCCTGTGGTTCATATTTGTTGTCGCAGTTGACCAGGGTGAAGTCTGTGCATGTCTGTTGAGTTTTATGGAAGAGTTGTGGATATGTGCACTCCCGTATACCAATAACAGCGCTAGTAAATATATCTCTACAGTCATAGTACTGTGCACAGTTTGTAGGATTAGGTAGTCTCTCATAGGGATGAAGTTTACAGTAGTTCTCTGGGGTATCTGTGGAGAAATAACAATATTTTATTTTAAATATGGGAGTTAAAACCAGCAGGTAGTATATAATAAAATCAGCCTGCTTGAATATTCATGCTGATCTTATTCTATGCAGCCTGCCAAAGTGTCTGTGGAGTAATCAAGCAGCATCATAACAAAGACAAGTTATATGATTGTACAGTTTTGTGGCAGACTTGTGGATAGGTGCACTACTGTACAGGCCAATAACTACACTGATAAATGTATCTCTACAGTCATAATATTGTGCACAGTTTGTAGGGTTAGGCAGTCTCTCATAGGGGTGAAGTTTACAGTAGTTCTCTGGGGTATCTGTTGGTAGAAAAAATGTCAATAGGGGGTTAACCCATTACCAGACGACCAAATTTTGGACCATTCCAATTTGAAAGGTGTTGCCGACGACAATTTCAAGATGATAAAATTTTAAAAATCTTTCCATTTTTTGTTCGAAAACATTGTTGAAAATGAAGAAATTGCTTGTAACTTCATTTTCTACAATATTTTCCCAAGCATTTTCTTGTTAGGGAGTCAAAAGGTGTCACTGTGCAGTAATGGGTTAAAACAAGAAGGAAGCATAGAATAAGATCAGACTGCATGTAGATGCAGGCTGATCTTATTCTATGCTACCTGCAAAAATGACTAAGAGTTATCTTACAACACTATAACGAAGAAAAGTTGTTGAGTTTTGTTGAAGAGTTGTGGATAGGTACATTCCCTGATACCAATAACTGCACTTGTAAATATATCTCTACAGTCATAGTACTGTGCACAGTTTGTGGGATTAGGTAGTCTCTCATACGGATGGAGTTTACAGTAGTTCTCTAGTGTATCTGTGGAGAAAAACAATATTTTATTGTCAATTTGGTGGTTAAAACCAGCAGGTAGTATAGACTAAGATCAGACTGTATGTGAATGCAGGCTGATCTTATTCTATGCTGCCTGCAAAGGTGGTTGGAACAATTATAGATCATCAAGAAAAAGACAAACTATTGGATTTTAGAGTTTTGTGGAAGATTTGTGGATATGTGCATTCCCTGATACCAATAACAGTACTTGTAAATATATATCTACAGTCATAATACTGTGCACAGTTTGTGGGATTAGGTAGTCTCTCATAGGGGTGGAGTTTACAGTAGTTCTCTGGTGTATCTGTGGAGAATAAACAAATTTCATTGTCAATATGGGAGTTAAAATAAGCAGGTAGTATAGAATAAGATCAGACTGCATGTACATGCAGGTTGATCTTAGTCTATGCTGCCTGCAAAGGTGGTTGGAACAATTCTGGATCATCAAGACAAAGACAAACTATTGGATTTTAGAGTTTTGTTGAAGAGTTGTGGATATGTGCACTCCCTTATACCAATAGCAGCACTAGTAAATATATCTCTACAGTCATAATATTGAGCACAGTTTGTGGGGTTAGGGAGTCTCTCATAGGGATGAAGTTTACAGTAGTTCTCTGGGGTATCTGTTAAAGGGCGACGGTAACAGATGGTCTAATTGCAAAAAATGAATTTTTTTGAAAAAATATGCAAAACCTTTGTGTTGACCACCTCGGGATGGTTAATAATATGCGATTCAGACAGAGAATGAGCCGAAATTACAAGACAGATAGCTGAATTTAGGGAGAATCCAAGCCTAAATTCAACCCCATCACTGATGGGGTTAGAATTATTTTCAAATTGTTGCGCATGCGCATACAGCGCAGACCATGATTCAAACGAGATTCATACTTAAATTTCAATATGACGTCATCATGTATGTTGTGACGTCATTTAAGAAAGTCGCATGTCCTACTGTTTTGACCTACTTTCGACATCGCTTCATGAATTTGGTATCAAATTGCGAAAAAATGAGTTGTTGCTTCAATAGTTTCTCGTAATTATTTAATCAGGTCATATAAAGCTTAAAAAGTGTACATTTCGTTTGTATTTGACAATTTTTGGGTCCAAATCTGGGAAATAGTAGCTTTAAGAGAAAACATGTAACTATTTCCCAAACAAGACTGGTTTTGACATCCGGAAGAAGCTACTTGGAAAATATTGAAACGAAACCCTGTATATTTTCTGTGCTACATTGTGAACAACAATATCATCTACCAAGGAAGACCAACAAGTGTTCAATATCAATAGCTTGAAATTGTATTCTAAAATATTATTTTATTTGAACCTGTCTAAATTTTGTCGTCTGGGAAAGGGTTAAACAGAACAAAATACATACTGGACACAGCAGTATTGGGTGCTTGCTTAAACAATCTAAATGTTGTCCTTTTTGTTGTTTGTTTATGTTGTTTGTTGTATATAAACTAATCTAGGTTTGAATAAGATCATCAATTCATTACACAAAACACAATACATACTGGGTACTGCAGTAGTGGGTGCCTGTGTAAACCATCTAAATGTTGTCCTTTTTGTTGTTTGTATATACCGTCTTGTGGTAATCATGGGTGCTGTGGGTCTAGCAGTCGACGGGAATATACATCTTCTGACATTCGGATTGAATGTTCCTGTGAGACAATCTCCTACAAACATGGTGCGTCCCTGAAGACATGTGATGTATGCTGTCGTCCATTTACGTCCAGGGAAGGCGTGGTCACCGTCAGGAAGGTTGAAACAGGATGGGAGTCGCTGTGGACATGGTGTACAACTAGGGTCATTAGCTCCACACACATTCTGCTGGTAATCACCTTGAAATGAATAAAGCATGTTAGGTTTTAAAGACAGTATGATCTTAGGCTTTTCCATATAATTGCTGGAACATGTATACTTATCTGCACTTGAGAAAGCTATAGAAAACACAATGAAAATGTATTTTCTTTCTAACATCAGAGGCTTCTTTGCCATTACAGTAGTTCTTCTATGATCAATAATTCTTAATTTGTTGGTCTGCAAGAGTTTTAATCAACCAATTACCAAACTACAGAATTTTAGACTTGTACAAATTAAACTAGAACTGTCGCAAAGCGGACGAATACCCCCCACTAGGGCCTTGTCACTGAAAAAGTGCTATAGGTCAAAATGTTCTTGACTTAGAGCATGGAAACGGATTTTAAACAAAGCCCAACTGTGACCTTGACCTTTGACCTTGGTGACCCCATAACAATAGGGCACCTCCATTGGTCATGGGCAACAACTGTGTAAAGTTTCATGATCCTAGGTCAAACGGTTCTCAAGTTAGAACACCGAAACGAAATTGTAAATTTTGACCACTCCCACCCCCCCCCCCCCCCCTCATTAAAAACTTCAAAGTGGCATAACTCTGAAACTAATGACTGGATCAAGATGAAAATTGCAGGTGCACAACTTCATATAATAGGAAACATCCTGATAAAATTTCATAAAAATTGGTCAAAAACTGTGGGAGGAGAAGAGGACACAAGATTATGTCCACCCCCCACCCCCTTAAAAACTTCAAAGTGTCATAACTCTAAAAATAATGACTGGATCAAGATGAAAATTGCAGGTGCACAACTTCATATGATAGGGAACATCTTGATAAAATTTCAGAAAAATTGGTCAAAAAATGTGGGAGGAGAAGAGGACACAAGATTATGTCCACCCCCCTTAAAAACTTCAAAGTGGCATAACTCTAAAACTAATGACTGGATCAAGATGAAAATTGCAGGTGCACAACTTCATAAGATAGGGAACATCCTGATAAAATTTCAGAAAAATTGGTCAAAAACTGTGAAAGGAGAAGAGGACACAAGATTATGTCCACGGACGGACGGACAGACGGACAGACAGACATATGGACAGACGGACGGACAACCTGATTCCAGTATACCCCCCCATAACTTTGTTGTGGGGGGTATAAAGATGTTGCAAATGATGATTTCAGGTGAATGAAATTTAACACTGTTTAGTCTTTTAGCGTAGAAAACATAGTGGTAAATTAAGAAATTGCAATTTCTTCATTCCAAAATGTTTTCCAAAGCAATCATCTTGTAGGGAATCAAAAAGTCATTGTGTGGGAATGGGTTAAGACAATCTACATTTTTTTTGAGAGTGAAGATTAAAACTACTGCATCTCCCTTGACCTATTTTGATTTTTGTGCAGTAATACTTCTGATTGATTCATGTTTTCTAGAATTTTGTGCAAATTCAAAATCACCAAACCCCTTTGGTAATTTGGTGATCAGTACTATGCTTTTGGAAAACAAATAAATTCATCATAGCACAGAAACAAAGGTAGCCATGAAAAAGCTCACACATTGAATTATATGGTTGCACTCTGGTCTGCTATTTCATCTCAGCATTAACTCTAGGTTTAACCCTTTCCCAAACGACTTGGACTGTTCTAAATTCAAAGAGGTTGCAGACAAAAATTCAATTGTTATGACATGTTAAGTTTTCTGGTCTTTTGGGTTAGAAAACATTGTGGGAAATGAAGAAATTGCTTGTCACAAGCTAATTCTTCATTTTCCACAATGTTTTCCAAAGCCCTTTCTTTTGAAGGAGTCGAAAAGAGTCAATGTGTGGTAATGGGTTGAGAAAGTTACCAATTATGACCAAGAGATCAGTCAGAATTGGATTTTTAAAATTCTAAATACAAAACTTACATGGTTGTTTATATTCTGGCCTGCTATGGCAGGTGACAGCCCTGAAGTCCTGACATCTCAGTGTAAACTCAGAGAACATCTGTGGATATGTACACTCTTGTAAATATGGTGGTGAAGACTTTGTGCAGTCATAGTACTGGCCACAGTGGGTGGGGTTAGGCACCATCTGTCCTCGGTGCTGGTCACATATACCATGGCTTACAACTGAAATGAGAAATTAGGGAAAAAAGAGATGTTTGTAGAACATATATGCCCCCTCAAGAGTCTACCTTTAACAATTAAAGCAGTCAAAAGGCACTTTTTTCCAAGTATGAAAATACCCAAAGGGCATTAACACCACAAATAAGATCAGCAGAGTTACATTTCCTATGCACTGCACTTCTACATAATGATATATATCCACCAATGAAATTTCATGATTTTACCTTAGACTTTTTGAATTATGCTCCGGACAAAAATTAAGTATGAAAATCAACAAAGGGCAAAAACTCAAAAATATGACTGGCAAATTACGGTTCTTGTGCACTACACCTATCCTCAATGATTTTTATTTTCCATATTTATTTAACGATCCAAAAGCGATCACTCAAAACGGTGATCGTTCATTCATTAACCATTCTCCACATGTGTCAATTTCATGATGTTCCCAACTGTATGCAGTACCATGATTCTACCTTTAATACTATTTTATTTATGCTCCAGACAGGGATTGTACATAGACAGAAAAGTCTTCACTCATTCATATCTGTAGCTATGACTTGACTTAGAGAAATCATACAGAAAAAGCATAACATAAATCTTACCTGTGGTTGTCGGTATAGGGGGCGTGGTTAAGATGGTCACATGATTATTACAGCCAATCATACCAGCTCTACACTGGTCATATGACAGTGTTCTGTTGGTGTCACACTGCAGAAGGTAATCTTTACCATCATAGAAGTTGGTGATTTTCTGCTGACCATCCTGCAGGTTTTTACAACTAGGGATGCGGTTTGGACAGGGTACACAGCCAGATTGGGTGGGGTCGCAACGATTCTTGTAGTATTCACCTATGTGGATACATTAATGAAATCTTCAAAATACAGCACAATAATTTCTCAAATCAATCAAAGAATCAATGGATAAAATAAATCTATGTCATCATGTCAAAGTTTTTTCTCTGACAATAAAATCCTACTCCTTACTGTCTTTGTCCAGTAAATAAAGGTGGGAGCATTGGAAAATCAATTGAAAATGTTAGAAGCACCAAGATTTTTGTGACTGGAAAGTTTAATACTATATTTAAGAAAGTTTTTGTAAGTAAAAAAAAACAAAGTAATAGTCTATGTCACATTGCTCCAATCAAGATCAGAAAGCACATGTCAAATTCAAATAAACAATTATCAAATAGCCAAATTGTAGACTGGTCCAAATTCAAAGATTTTGCAGACAGCAATATCAAGTGAATATCATTTTACATTTGTTTGTCTTTTATGTTAGGAAACATTGTAAGAAATGAAGAAATTGCTTGTCACAAGCAATTTCTTCATTTTCAACTATGTTTTCAAAAGCCTTTCACTTGTGGGGCATCAAAAAGTGACGATGCATAGAAATGAATTAAAGATGTCAGTTAAGCTATATGACCCATCATTAAAAACACTACTTTCTAGCCATACAAAATGCATTAAATTATACACACTTGTAAATACACTTCACATAAGGTGATTCAATGTGCCGGATTTCAAGATTATGTTTCAAGAAGAAAATAATTTACAAATTTTATTTTACTCTATTTTCATATACAAGGGAGGTAATTCCAAACATTTTTGTCAAATATTTCCATAAGTATGCATTAATTCAAAATTCTAAACCGTTCAAAATGCTTATGTTTGTATTTGGAATGGAAATGTATCACAGTTTCGGAATTACTGGCACTTTTCAAATTTCGCCTCTGGCCTTTCAGTGCTTATGATGGGCTGTATATGTTACGATGATTTTACTAAATACTCACAAGGTGCTTGAGGTTCAAAATGTGAATTACATGTTACACCTTTAAAGTCTTCACATTTGAGTGTAGCACTGGAGAACAGCAGGGGGTATGGACACTCCTGCAATATGGTATCATAATATACATATAATATGGTCAATCTAGCCATACAGTATACAAAATACATGTAAGGACATTGTGAAATTGAGAAGTACAGAATGGAAATGCTTTTGGAATGATTTAACCCATTGCCGTACAACAATTTTAGATATTGCAGACCAAAATGTATGGAATAGTACATTTTTCGGTCTTTATTGGTGAAAAACATTGTGGGAAATGAAGAAATTGCTTGTTACAAACAATTTCTTTACTTTCCACAATGTTTTCCAAAGCTTTTATCTTGTGGTGCGTAGCAAAGCATCTATCTGTTGGAATGGGTTAAAATTGAAATGGAATGAGCATTCTTGGAATGAGTTAAGGTTTACGAACTGAGAAAGAAAACACCACTTTCTAACCATACGAAATGCATCAAATTACACACACTTGTAAATACACGTCACATAAGTTGATTCACCGTGCCGGATATCAAGGTTATGCTTCAAGAATAAAATAATTTACTTTATATTTTACTCTATATTCATATGCAAGGGAGGTAATTTTGAACATTTTTGTCAAATATTTCCATAAGTATGCATTAATTCAAAATTCTAAACCATACAAAATGCATATGTTTGTATTTGGAATGGAAATGTAACACAGTTTAGGAACTACTGGCACTTTTCAAATTTTGCATCTGGCTCTGCATTTCATTCTCAGTTCGTAAACCTTAAGTGTTTCAGTTGCTGTTTAAGTCGGTGGGGTTAGATGATAAAAATTTCTTAACCCTTTCCCAAACAAGACCTGCTTTTGATGTCCCTAATAGAAAAGGCTTGGGAAAACATTGAAACAAAAGAAGAAACTGCTGATAACCAGCAGTTTCTCCTTTTGTCTCAACATTTTCTATGCCATATTTTACACAAATTCTATCTTTGATAACTTCCATTTTGTCATTTGTGGCAGTTTTTAACGTGGATCACTCTAAAATTTTGCCATTTGGGAAAGGGTTAAGTTAAACATACCTGCACATATTCAATACCATATGAATAAAGGCTTTTCAGTGTTCTATAGTCTGTATATTTTCAACTGAACCTGGCCTAGGCAATTACACACTTCAACTGATTTCTAAATACATCTTTGACCTTCCGTCGTATATTGACACAAGGAGCATGTGCAGAATACAAAGTCACCATGCTTATGGAAATTGTCCAATCTGTTCGACAGTGTACAATTGCTAGCGGGTATTGATTATTCCATGTAACAAATACTCATTGCATATTCATCAGGGTCAAGTCAAAATTTATAGACTATACTAGTGACATAACAATTATAATACAGAAATGTGGAAGGGGTGTGTGTAATATGTAATGTATTGTTGGGTGGGGGAAGATGATAACAATATGTAGCACACAGATCTTACCTGGACATATTCAATATCATAAGGATAAACACTCTGTAATGTTCTGCCGTTCACTGAACAGTTATAATACCAGGCACAATTTGTTGGGTGGGGTAATACAGCATACTGGTTCTGTTTACAATAGGGCCCAATATTACCTAGAACATCAAAGAGGATACAAACACAATAAATATAGAAAATTAGACTAAAATTAAGAAAACGCCCAAACAAAATTAACTTATAAAGCAGACAGAAAATGATGCATCTTTGTTTCAATGTGATTCTATTTAGGAGGAATAAACAGGGTCGCAGCAAGCTAAACACTAGTATGCAGCTGAATTCACATTATTTTGACAATTTGGCTTTTTGCGGACTATAATAATCCATTATCGTTTTAGTAGGTACCCGCAGAACACTTCCGGTAATCTGAGTCTTCTCTGATGAAAATTCACTCGTTGATATTTGGATGTCGCTATTTACATCAGAACGCTGTCCCATTGAAAAACAAAAGAAGAGTCCGAAACACCGACATAACTTGCGTGGAATTTTCTTTTGTTTTTGCATGGGACAGCGCCCAGATGTAAATAGCGACATCCAAATATCAAAGAGCGAGTTTTCATCAGAGAAAGCTCGGATTAACTTCCAGTAGCAAACAATGGGTTTATGGGAAATTAAAATTGTATTAGATCTATAGGGAATCTTAATGGTTTTAAACTGTATCGTTTATCAATGCAAGAATCGGAAGATAAATGACGGAAGTAAAGAGAATCTTCACTTTTTCCAATTTCCACAAGATCAACGCAAGCGCAGAGCATGGATAAAGGCAGTGTCTCTAAGGACGACTTCCGGTGGCTGTTGTGAGTGGGGGTGTCTTAGTGGAAATAAGCTAATTGGTAGGTTCTAGCTGTAATAAATGAAAGCGTTGGTAGTCATCTTGAGTTTTATAATTAAATAGGTATTCCGTTGGTCAACGAAGCTCACAAGAGACATCAAATTACCAGTTTTAAGGGTTTTTTTCCATGGAGGCATGTACCACTGACCCAAAGAGATATTCTTGAGTCCGCACTATTTGTAGGCTAGCTACGCCCCTGATAAATTTAATAAGAGAACACTTATCTTGTGTATTAGTTGATAAAACTTTGACCTAGCTATTGGAGGAACTATGTAACAAGACTGCATCTCAAGGCACAGTTATTTAAAGCATTGATATACTCACCAGAGTTTATTGCTGTGACACAGATATGTAGAGAAGCATCAAAGAATCCTTTATCACATTTCTTCACATCCATGGTACGATTCAGCTGACATTGTAGATATGTTTCTGTATATTCCCGGCCTGGCACAGCGTTATTGCCGTCCGAGAGACCAATACAACTGGGCAGCCTTGTCACACAGGGTTCACAGTTAAAGTCTCCAGGTGTACACAGATTCTGTTGGTATTCACCTAAACACACAAACAGAAACAAGATGTGTTTGTGAAACACTAATGCCCTCCAAAAAGGCAAATGGTAAGTTTTTGGACAGACAGAAGGACAGACAGATAAATAGACAGATGGACAGACACATGTAAAGCAAACATGCCCAAATCTTTTGTTACCGGGGCATAAAAATACAAAATATTGACCCTTTTCCAAACAAACACTGTTTTCCTTGAGGGTTCTCTAAAATAACAACCTGTAGCTGTTGCAGATCCAGGATTTCTTTGAAGAGGATTTGAATATACATTGAACAATTAGGGAAGGGGGGTCATTTTCCTAGTATTACACAATTATGACTGAATTTTTGGATGAAAATGAAATAATTAGGCTTGGGGGGGGGGGGGGTTGAACCACCTGAACCCCCTTTGGATCCACCACTGCTGTAGAGACATCTAAATAGAGGTGTCCGAAAGAGTTTTTCTAAAATTTAGGAAATGCCTGCTGATAAGTTGTCATAAAATCCAATCTTCAAAGGATAAATAAATGCAGATACACATATTGTGGCACCAAATGCTCCCAATAGCAACTAAATGCACCCATTTTTTCTTGTACAATAACATTCTTAATATCTTTTACAGAGAACCAAAATATTATTGAAGCTGCAGTAACAACATTTTCGAATGTGACAGACGATATACAAATAAATTGTAATACTATTTTCCACTTACAAGGTGCCTGTGGTTCTGGCCTGGTTCCACAATTTACTTTAGTAAATGTTTCACATTTGTTGGTTATAGTAGAGAACAGGTCTGGGTATTTACATTCTTCTGTTGAGGATAACTTTCTGTGGAAAATAGTGAGTAGGAAATAAGGAAATAGTATTATTTCAGAAATATTAAATAATTATTGGAAGTGCTATAAAAGCCATGTTAGCTTCTCATTAACCCTTTCCCAAACGACAAAATTTTAGGGTGATCCACTTCAATAACTGCCTAGAATGACAAGATACATGGTATTAAAGATAGGATTTGTGTAAAATATGGCACAGAAAATATTGAGACAAAAGGAGAAACTGCTGGTTATCAGCAGTTTCTTCTTTTGTTTCAATGTTTTGCCAAGCCTTTTCTACTACGGACGTCAAAACCAGGTCTTGTTTGGGAAAGGGTTAAGGACATATTTAATTTTAGTTAACTTTTCATATGAATAAAAGTAGGAAAACGTCCACAAGGTTTTAAAACTCGTAATGATTACAAATTACCAAGAAAACACTTTGCATACCAACAGATTGTATTTCCATTCTTATTTTGCACCAACTCTGGATAAATAGAGGATAATCGTTTGTTTCAGTGTAAGATCGATTTATATTTCATTGAGTGAACAACAAAAGCTTTATTTTCACTCGTGGCGAAGCCATGAGTGAAAATGTAGCTTTCGTTGTTCACAAAATGAAATACAAGAGGACCATGATGGTCCTTAATCGCTCACCTGCACCTAGATAGAATGAAAGTCCAAATGTTTTCAAGTTCAAGAGCACATAATTTAAGATGCGAGATTATGATCCAGCTGAAAACTGCTTTCATAATCTTGAATGATCAATATTTGTAGCTGTTGCAGTAAAAACAAAGAGGAAGAAAACAACAATTTTGTCACAGTAAAGGGCACATAACTCTGTTCTGCTAAAGATATTCTCATCAACATTATGTCCAAGTTTTTTTATTGGTTAATATTTATTGCTGTTTGATAGAAAACAAAGTCAAAAATGGCAATTTTGTAACCCCCCCCCCCCCAAGGGCACACAACTCTGTTTTTTAGTCCAATCAATCTGACAAATTAAAACATTTATTTTAAAAAATTATGGTCACCAACATTGCGACCGAGTTGTGCCTTAATTGGTCCATATTTGTTTGTTAGAGAGAAAATAAAGTCAAAAACGGTAATTTTATGAAATTAAAAGGCCAATAACTCTTGTTTTTCTGGCCAAATCAAGCTGAAAATGTAACTCATAAAGGATTTTATGGTCACTAATATTGTGGCCAAGTTTTGTCTTGATTAGTCAATAAATGTAGATGCTACAGTGTAAACAAAGTCTTAAACAGCAATTTTGTCAAATTCAAGGGCACATAACTCCAGACTTTCTGCTCCTATCACATTGAAAATCAAACTCATCCAAGATCTTATAGTTACCAACATTGTGACAAAATTTTGTCTTGATTGGTCAATATTTGTAGATGCTAGAGTGGTAACAAAGTAAAAACTAGCCATTTTTGTTGTTCAAGGGTACATAACTCCGGACTTCCTAGTCCGATCTGATTCAAAATCGAACTCATCCAAGAACTTATGGTCATTCATGTTTTGACAAAGATTGATTAAGATTGGTCAATATTTGTAGATACTAGAGTGGTAACAAAGTCAAAACTAGCCATTTTTGACGTTCAAGGGCACATAACTCTGGACTTCCTGGTCCGATCTGACTCAAAATCGAACTCATCTAAGAACTTATGGTCATTCATGTTTTGACAAAGATTGGTTAAGATTGGTCAATATTTGTAGATACTAGAGTGGTAACAAAGTCAAAACTAGCCATTTTTGACGTTCAAGGGCACATAACTCTGGACTTCCTGGTCCGATCTGACTCAAAATCGAACTCATCCGAGAACTTATGGTCATACATGTTTTGACCAAGTTTGGTCAAGATTGGACAATATTTGTAGATGCTAGAGTGGTAACAACAAATTGTGGACAGACGGACGGACCTACGGCTTGGTAGTTGTGTGGCAGCCTTACTTATGTGACAAAGGAAAAAGTGTTCGCACTGCACTGCCTTTGTGTGCTAAAGTCACGCAAGTTTGTCCTAGCTATTGTCACACGAGCAATTTCACGAAAGTTTGTCAAATACTAGTTATCATATGCACCCGAAGTAATGCTTTGACCCTCCTAAAGGTTGCGAGCAATGCCAATCAATTCATGTAATTTTCCTTTGCATTATATAGCTTTTCGTCATAATATGGAAATAATGTCATTGCATTTTGATATCATTTCCATGTAAACAACAAGCTATTTTTCATTTTATTTGGAAGTGAACATGTCCAGTGGTTTGTTTGTGTGTTTGAATGGGTTTTACGCCGCTTTCAACAATATTGCAGTTATATCGCGGCGGTCGGAGCACCTAACAATGGATTCCTGGTATTTCTTTCAATCAGAAGTTACCGTCACACTGTGTCGATGGTCGAAGTCATTATAATAATCAGCAATTTCTCCTTATCCCTAAGTATGTTATATATTATAATTTCTTTTAACCATTTCTTCATTATGTTTGCCATTAAAAGCAGGAAGAGATAATATGCTTGTGACAAGCAAATCGTCATTTTCTTTCAGCATTTTCTACTGATACATATTGTACTAACCTATTATTACTCAACTTCTAACCAGCCACTTTCTTTTTTGCATTTTTCAAAACTTTACAATTATGTTATAAGAACAAATATTCTTTCCTGTGAAAGAGTTGCCATTTTTATATTATATTGCACAAACATTAAGTGATATTAATAGGACTACTAGCGATTACATTTAAGACAAGAACCCTCAGTTTCAGAAATCACAAAAACAGCTACTTTCGACGGAAATTCAAGTTTACGGCAGTTGAAAACTCATTATTTTAAAAGTTCATCAATCAACACTGGTAGTCAGCTAATAAAGAAACACTATTTTCAATGATTATCAAATGATTATTCTATTCAATGACTAGCAGAATTTGTAGTTGTTATGTCGAAATTTTATATTTTTGTGACAATTAAGTGGCCGGTTCGAATACTTGACTAGTATATTTCTTTCAGTTCACATTACCTGGGTTACATGCATATAGTTATAAGCAATTTCTTCTTTTAACCCTTTCTCAAACAGCAAAATTAAAGGGTGGTCCAATTCAAAAGCTGTTGTAGATAACTATCGATGGTGATAAAGAGTTGATTTGTATGTTTATAAAGCATGGAAAATACTGAGGAAATAGGAGAAAATGCTGGTTATCAGCATTTTCCTTTTTGGTCTCAATATTTTCCGAAGTCTCTACTACTAAGGACGTCAAAACCAGCTTTTTTATGTCAGTTTTGTTCTGTTTGAATGCGGTTTAACGCCTGTTAACTGCCAGGGTAATATCATGGCAGCTGGAGCACCTAACCATGGATTCCTGTCTTTCTCTCACCAGTACTACCACAATATTCAAACCGAGCCTCCAGCTGCTCACTCACATAGGTTAAAGGCGGAATAACACTTAACATCTTGCAAATTTTGCGAGAACTTCGTACAAAAAAATAAATATATAGTATTAAAATATGGCCTTTAAATTGCATATATGCCAAATCTTAGCTTTCTACCTTGTGTATTGGCTTAGATGTCGACGGATTTAAAACCCCATGATTTATTGTCCCGGGGATAATATTTACAATAATGGAACATATGGGGTTTTAAATCCATCGACATCTTAGCCAATACACAAGATAGAAAGCTAAGATTTGGCATATATGCAATTTAAAGGCCATATTTTCATAATACATATTTATTTTGTACGAAGTTCTCGGAAAATTTGCATGATTTTAAGTGCCATTCCCCCTTTAACGATTATCAAACCCACTGGTAAGAGACAAATGTCTGAAAGAATATTTGCCGCGACCGGGGATAGAATCGGAGACCCCATGAATCGAAGTAAAATGCGCTACGGACTGCGCTATTGAAACAGCCTTTTTATTTAAGTATGAAATAGTGTATTAGTACAGTATTCCTTCCAGTTCGCAGGTATTCTTGTATGTGCTGCCGCAAAGCTTAACCTATGTAACAAGCATTTCCTCCTTCTACCTATAAAATAAGCATTTTATCCTTCTATCTATGCAACAAGCATTTTCTCCTTTTATCTATGTTTGTTGTTTAATAGGGTTGAACCCCTCTTTTAACTGCAATGGTGATACTGCTGCTGGAGAACCTAACTACGGATTCCTGTCTTTTTCTCACCAGTACTACAATATCCAAACCAAGCCTCCAGCTGCTCGCTCACATAGGTAATTAAACCCATTGGTGAGAGACAAATGTCTGAAGAATATTCATCGCGACCAGGAATTGAACCCAGGACTCCATGATTTGAAGTCTGATGCACTACCAACTGCGCTATGGCCGTGGCCCCTTTTATCTATGAAACAAGCATTTATTTCCTTTTATCTGTGAAACAAGCATTTTCTCCTTTTTATGATAATGATTTTTACCATACATTAGACATTCACATAACATGCTATTTATAACAATATGATTCTTTCAATTTACAGGCATCCTGGATTCCACTTTACTTTATCTTTGTACAAAGAGAAGAGAATGCATTGTCTGTTTAAAGAGACATTTCAGAATTTTTTGTCATAAATTTTACTTTTATTTTTATCTGAAAGAGCATATTTTCTTATGAAAATTCTGAAAATTTCAAGCCAAAATATTGCGCCGTTTACGAGAAATTTATATTTTTGTGTTAAAATTGAACAAATTGTTGTGGACAACAGTTCGGATTTATATGCAATTTATCGATTATGTTTCAACTTTAAATGCGTGTTTCTCGCTTATTGCCAACAACTTTAAAAAACTATTAGTATTTATACTCGTTAGAATAACCAATCTTGGCATCAAGACATACTTTAAAAAATTGAAAATGGAATGAAATGTCCCTTTAACAATTTTTTTTTTGTATATACAGAAAGAATGCTTATACTAGTTTTGTTTCTGAGATACCTTGAACAAAGTTTAAACATTTTATAAAGTAAAAAATGCTACTGACATTTTTACCATTTCCCCAGCCAAGGCCTGGCTTTATTCTTCCTCTTTGAAAATGCTTTAGAAAATATTGGGAAAAACAAAGGTGCAGCATTTTCTCCAACTGTCCCAATATTTTCTGCTTGATATTTTTAAGAAGTCACACCATTAAATTCACCACAATTTTTTTTTACTTGGAAAAGGGTTAAGAAAGATGGATTCTTATATAATATTGTAAGAAGAAAGACTATTTCTTTAATGCTTTTCGGTGGATTATCGGGAAATAACGGTAGATTATCATTTTGATAAACTCACCGCCTATCCAGTGAAATTATCAAAAACTTGTGCCCCGCTTACGTTCATTTCACCCTATCTGACGTTATACAAGCCGGGCCAAATAAGTGACGTCATCATAAGCGTTGCATAGCAGTCACATGCAAAATGACGCGCTTTAAGAAAATTTGTCATAATTTATTTTGCATTTTGTCTAATTTTTGCATTAAAGAAATAGAATAATCGTTTGTTTTTCGTGTAAGATCGATTGATATTTCATTTCGTGAACAACGAAAGCTACATTTTCACTCGTGGCTTCGCCACTCGTGAAAATAAAGCTTTTGTTGTTCACTCAATGAAATATAAATCGATCTTACACGAAAAACAAACGATTATCCTCTATATGAATGAGCAGTTATATTAATGAGCAGTCACCCCTTTTGCCCATAGGGCATCCTATGAAGTTGATTTTGATTAACCCTTTTCTAAACAAGACCTAGTTTTGTTACCCTTACTATAAGCCTGGTAAAATTTAGACAAATCTAGAAATGTCGCAAAGCGAACTAAATACCCCTGCATCGCTTTGTTTGAGAAAAGAAATGCAGTAAAATAAGGAAAAGCCCTATGAACACTTCTGCCAAGTATAAAGCCAATCGAGCAGAAACTGTAAATTATCCAAAAAATTTTCGCGAAATTTACGTCTTGCACATCTACACCTCCTAATGAACACTTCTGCTAAGTTTGAAGCGAATCGGACAGAAACTGTAGGAGGAGTTGTCCGTACAAGCGTTTATCCTCATTCTGTGATCCAATCGCCAGATCCTCCCCATTCATGTCTGACTGTTCCATGTCTACTTCCCCCTTCTCATCAGAAGTTTCAGCAACATCTGCAATATGAGCAACATGTTTTACTTGTAAGGCCTTTTAAGATGTCACAGAAAGAATACTAAACCTCTGGGACACACTACAAATGTGACAATACATGGAAGTAATTCTTAAATGTTTGGACACATTCTATTTGCAACACAAGTCAATGTTTGAAGCACAAGCAACACATTTTGGTTCAATCCCAGAAGCAATTCTTAAATGTTTGGACACATTCAATTTGCAACACAGGTCAATGATTGAAGCACAAGCAACACCTTTTACAAAAGATAGCAGCACAAGTATATCCTCATGCAAGTATACCTTTCCTGAACTGCCAACTTCAAGGTCACTAAGACTAAAATCTACACATTCTTTTTTATTATTTCCATAGATCCCTCAACAGAAAAGCAATGTTTAATAATACGAATTTTTCAACGCTCAGAATAAAGATTGGAAATTAAAATCATCAGCTTCTTACCAGTATCCTCATTTTGTGATCCAAATGCCAGATCCTCTCCATTCATGTCAAACTGATCCATGTCTTCTTCCCCCTTCCTATCAGGAGTTTCAGCACCACCCCCCCTTCCTATCAGGAGTTTCAGCACCATCTGCAAAATGACCCACATATTTTACTTGAAAGGTCTTTAATGATGTAACACAAAGAATACTTAACCTCTGAAGCACACTGCAAATGTGACAATCCACAGAGGTAATTCTCAAATGTTTGGACACATACTATTTGCCACACAAGTCAATGATTGAAGCACAAGAAACAACTTTTGGTTCAATCCACAGAAGTAATTCTTAAATGTTTGGACACATTCAATTTGCAACACAAGTCAATGATTGAAGCACAAGCAACACCTTTTTCTAAAGATAGCGGCACAAGTATATCCTCATGTAAGTATACCTTTCCTGAACTGCCAACTTCAAGGTTACTAAGACTAAAATCTACACATTTTTTTATTATTTCCATAAATCCCTTAACAGACAGGGTGCCCATTCACGTACCACAGTATGTAATTCACGTAGAAATGCATCAATTCACGTACAGGTTTATAGGCCAAACGTGAAAGCAGGTAAAGAATAATAAATGTAGAAAGATAATGACCATTACTTGAATGTTTTGAATGAAAGAGTATCTGGTTTGCATGCCTGATTATCAGTTGTAAATCCAATCTTTAATTGGTCAGTCATTTATTTAAGCCATTGAAGAAGCTGTGTAACAGGTAATTCTGAAGTCGTAAACATTGGGAGCCATGAAACTCCAATTATTTATGTCTGTATATCAGTGATTCAACTGACTCCTGTTATTTATTCAATATTTAATGTTTAAACCCTCCCCTCTTCCTACGCCAGTGAACATTCTTTCTGTATATGCACAAATAAATTGTTATACAGACAATGCATTTTCTTCTCTTTGTATATAAAGATAACGTAAAGCAGAATCCAGGAGGCCTGTAAATTGAAAAATTATTGACATCTTCTGTGACTGTAAGACATTTGTTGGACAGATTGACTTGTGCAACTTTAGACAGAAATGGACATCTTGTGTGACTTACATTTGTTGGACAGAGTGTCTTGTGCAACTGTATGTTAGATATGGACATCTTCTGTGACTGTTGAATATTTTTTTGACAAAATGACTTGTGCAACTTGTCAAATATGGACATCTTCTGAGACTGACACATTTGTTGGACAGAGTGTCTTGTGCAACTGTACATTAGATATAGAAATCTGTGACAGAGTGGAAAAAGGGTGGGAAGGGTAAAGTGACTTATATTTGGTGAACTATCGCCATTGGCAAGCACGAGTATTCACAGTACCACCTTTCTCCGCCTAGACAGATAAAGAAAAGGTTCTTACTTGGTTTGATTGCACTATTCTCAAGCTCTTCCTGTGATAAGAATCTTCTGCATTTTCCCAACTCGACTTGTAATTCATCGTTTTCCCACAGGATTCACAAAATGCCGAGCATGCTGTGTCAGGGTTTTTCCAAAATAATTCTCCAGAAAACTTTGACCCATGAATATAATTACATAATCAGTTATTTACAACTATTTCGGTCAAATCTTCAATACTCTCACGCCCCTAAGTCATCTTATTCTTGAAAGTTAACTAGAAGTTGTAGAAAGGAATTTCTTTGAATTCAAAATCAGAATTTTCAGTTTTCAAGGATATTTGGCTCAAAATTATGGGTCTTTGATCAAATGCAGCTTTAAATTTCCCTCCCATCAATGGTGATCATTTCTTTGTTTACATCGTGAAAACCCATGACATTTAGTTTTTTACTATTGTTTCTTCATTTCTCAAGAGCAAGAAACAAGAATTTCTTTGAATTCAAAATCAGAATTTTCAGTTTTCAAGGATATTTGGCTCAAAATTATGGGTCTTTGATCAAATGCAGCTTTAAATTTCCCTCCCATCAATGTTGATCATTTCTTTGTTTACATCGCGAAAACCCATGACATTTGTTTTTTTACAATTGTTTCTTCATTTCTCAAGAGCAAGAAATAGTTAAAACAATAAAACATCAAATAGATAACCAAATCTGAGTAAATTACTGATGAAACCTTTTGATACACAGTGCTAAAAACTTACTAAGAATTTTCAGTTGTAACTTGTAACAGGAAGTGTTGCTAGGGGGTACTTGGCTAGACTGGTTATCGATTTTCAGTATCGGCTGAGCGCTTGTTTATATGAAATCATGAAGCTTGTCATGCCTCTGATGCACCATGACTTAAACCAGTCTGGCATTTTTTAGTCCCAGTCTATTTAGTGAAATTTATGGTCTCATCCGTAAAAAATCGGACGTCCGATAACGATGAAACGTCCGTATGACTACTGCTGCAAATTTTACGGACACCAGTGACCTGTCACAGAAGTTATTCTAACATGTATGGACACATTTTTCTTCTGTGACTTCCACAGAAATCATCATTTGCAGCACAGGTATCAGTTTTTACCTACAAATTGCGGCACTGGTATATCCTCGTCAACCCGGACGGACGGACGGACGGGCGGACGGACGGACAGACGGACGACGGACAAAAAGCGACCACAATAGCTCACCTTGAGCACTTCGTGCTCAGGTGAGCTAATAAATTGATCTTGCTCGCAAAACAAACAATTATTCTGTTTCTTTAATGCAAAAATTAGAAAAAATGCAAACATTTTATGACAGATTTTCTTAAAGCCCGTCACTTTGCACGTGACTGCTATGCGGCGCTTATGATGACGTCACTTATTTGGCCCGCATTATAAAACGTCAGATAGGGTGAAATGAACAAAAGCGGGGCACAAGTTTTTGATAATTTCACTGGATAGGCGGTGAGTTTATCTCAATGAAAATCTACGGTTATTTCCTGATAATCCATCGAAAAGCATTAAAGAAGTAATTCATAATTGATATTCATGGCATTTCTTACCTTGTTACCTGACAGCGTGGAAATTGAAAACATTTCCTACCTGTTAAGTTTATCACAGTTTATACTATGTGCACAGTTATCAGCATCAGCCACTATCACTTTAGGGTTAGCCTTACAGAAGTCATTGGAATCATCTGAAATGGCAAAATACATTTGTGTTGCCACATAATATAAAATACAACAGAAGTAAGCCAGAACATCTGCATATTCAATGACCCCATTTGGGCAATGTTTTCTTCAGACGCTCAGCTAACAAACTTATCAATGAAGATAAAGTTGTCCCAGGTTTGTTATGGTGGACTATCCTCATAATAATCACAATGGATGATCACGTGATACTATATTTTCAGAAAACCTTCAATAATTTTGTAAATACTGGACTGATTTGAATTTGGTTTGAAGCAGAGAATGTGGACAGACATCACACATTAGATGGACATGGTTGATTTTTGAAAAATCAACTGATAAAAAAGTAATTGAAGATTATAAACCAAAGTTTTGGTTTATCTTCAATCACTTTTTTATCAGTTGATTTTTCAAAAATCCAACACGTCCAGCTTATTCCTGGCATTTTCCCACCTTCTCTGCTTCAAACCAAATTCAAATTGGTCAAGTATTAAAAAAGATATTGAAGATTATCGGAAATTTTGAGTCACATGATTATACACCATGATAATGGATGGCCATAAAGGTAACAATTACCAAAACAATCCTGTGAAAGAAAGGAGAAAATGCAGGTACTTTTTTTCTTCTTTTTTGCTTTCAAATTTATTTGTTTTCCAAAAAGTTACTTTAACCCTTTCCCAAACAGGACCTGGTTTTGACGTCTATAAGAGAATAGGCTTGGGAAAACATTGAGATAAAAGAAGAAACTGCTGATAACCAGCAGTTTCTCCTTTTGTCTCAATATTTTCTATGCCATATTTTACACAAATTCTACCTTAAAACCTTCTATTTTGTCATTTGTGTCAGATTTTGAATTTGACCATCCTAAGATTTTGCTGTTTGGGAAAGGGTTAAGCAAAACTATTGGAGGGTTAAAACATGATTTTAAAGTTTCTAGTTTAAATAGTCCATAAAATTTCTTGTGTTCTGAAATATTGTTCAATGATGTACACATATTCTAACTAAAGCCACATTTCATTCAACTATTAACCCTACCTTTTTTCACACTGTTGACACATTTTCCTGTATGTGGATTAAAATATCCGTTCCTACAGGACTCCTTGGACAGTGTTCTATTTTTGTAACATCGTACATAGTCACGTGACCAATAATGACCGGGTATAGGATTATCTCCGTCCGGTAATCCCTCACAACTAGGTAATCTTTCTGGACATCTTACACAGTTGGTATCGGCTGGATCACATTGATTCTGTAGGTATTGACCTGGAGAAAACAGAAATGTGTCATGCATCAATAGTCACTTTATAGGCAAAACATTTCTTTTGGGCCAGATAAGTAAAAAGCTTAAGGACAAAAATCTTCTTTCTTGAACATTCTAATTTTTAGCTACATAATTTATTACCTGTCTTTGAACTCATGAACTGTATTAAACTTTAACATTCTCTAACAGGACCTGTTTCTCATGTCCCTAGAGAAGGAAGGCTTGGGAAAGCATTGAGTAACAAGAGGACCATGATGGTCCTATATCGCTCACCTGAACCAAAATGATATGAGCAACACTTAAGTTCAATTCAATTGATATTTATGACTTTAAGACAGAATATGAACTTATGGTCAATAATGTTGTGAAAATCAAACTCATCCGAGCTCTTATGGTGCCCAACATTTTTTTTTTAAATAATTGAAGATTCTAGAGTGTAAACAAGGTCGAAAACAGCCAAAAATGGTAATTTTATCAAATTCAAGGGCACATAACTCTCGTCTTTCTGGTCAGATCAGACTGAAAATCAATCTCATCTGAGATCTTATATTCTCCAACATTGTGTCCAAGATTTGTCTTCATTGAGTAATAATTGTAGATTCTAGCATGTAAACAAGGTCTACAACAGCCAAAAATGGCAATTTTATCAAATTTAAGGGCACACAACTCTTGTCTTTCTGGTCAGATCAGAATGAAAATCAAACTCATCCGAGATCTTATGGTCTCCAACATTGTGTCTAAGTTTTGTCTTAATTGATTAATAATTGTAGATTCTAGAGTGTAAACAAGGTCGAAAACATCCGAAAATGGCAATTTTATCAATTCAAGGGCACATAACTCTTGTCTTTCTGGTCAAATCAGACTGAAAATCACTCATCTGAGATCTTTTGGTCTCCAACATTGTGTCCAAGATTTGTCTTGATTGATTCATGATTGTAGATTCTAGAAAGTAAACAAGGTCGAAAACAGACGAAAACGGCAATTTTGTAAAATTCAAGGGCACATAACTCTCGACTTTCTGATTAGATCAGACTGAAAATCACACTCATCCAAGATCTTATGCTCCCCAACATTGTGTCCAAATTTTGTCTTGATTTATGAAAAATTTTAGATTCTAGAGTGTAAACAAGGTCTACAACAGCCAAAAATGGCAATTTTATCAAATTTAAGGGCACACAACTCTTATCTTTCTGGTCAGATCAGACTGAAAATCAAACTCATCCGAGATCTTATGGTCTCCAACATTGTGTCTAAGTTTTGTCTTAATTGATTAATAATTGTAGATTCTAGAGTGTAAACAAGGTCGAAAACATCCGAAAATGGCAATTTTATCAAATTCAAGGGCACATAACTCTTGTCTTTCTGGTCAAATCAGACTGAAAATCAAACTCATCTGAGATCTTTTGGTCTCCAACATTGTGTCCAAGATTTGTCTTGATTGATTCATAATTGTAGATTCTAGAAAGTAAACAAGGTCGAAAACAGCCGAAAACGGCAATTTTGTAAAATTCAAGGGCACATAACTCTCGACTTTCTGATTAGATCAGACTGAAAATCACACTCATCCAAGATCTTATGCTCCCCAACATTGTGTCCAAATTTTGTCTTGATTTATGAAAAATTTTAGATTCTAGAGTGTAAACAAGGTCAACAACAGCCAAAAGTGACAATTTTGCCCAATTCAAGGGTGCATAACTCTCATCTTTCTGATCAGATCAGACTGAAAATCACACTCATCCGCGATCTTATGGTCCCCAACATTGTGTCCAAGTTTTGTCTTGATTGATTAATAATTGTAGATTCTAGAGTGTAAACAAGGTCGAAAACAGCCGAAAACGGCAATTTTGTCAAATTCAAGGGCACGTAACTCTCGACTTTCTTATCGGATCAGACTGAAAATCACACTCATCCAAGATCTTATGGCCCCCAACATTGTGTCAAAGTTTTACTTGATTTATTGACAATTGTGGATTCTAGAATGTAAACAAGGTTGAAAACAGCCAAAAATGGCAATTTTGCCAAATTCAAGGGCACATAACTCTCATGTTTCTGATCAGATCAGACTGAAAATCAAACTCATCAGAGATCTTATAGTCTCCAACATTATGTCCAAGTTTAGTTTTGATTGATCAATAATTGTAGAAGCTAGAGTGTAAACAAACTTAAGAACAGCATTTTTTGACATTCAAGGGCAGATAACTCTGCACTTTCTGGTCCGATCAGGCCCATAATCGAACTTGTCCGAGAACTTATGATCCTACTTGTTTTGGCAGTTTGATCAAGATTGCCTAACTTTTGTGGATGCTAGAGTATAAACATCCCAAATGTTGACAGACGGACGGACGGATGGACATATGTCGGACAAAAAGTGACCACAATAACTCACCTTGAGCACTTCGTGCTCAGGTGAGCTAAAAAGAAGAAAATGCTGATCATAAGCTTTTTCTTATTTTGCCTCAATATTTTCTTTACTATTGTGAAAATTAGTTTTATCTTTATTTACATCAAATTTGTCATCAGTAGCAGCTTTCAAATTGGAGCAGTCCAATTTATTACTTTTTGAGAAAGGATCAAGATATCTAGCATTACTTACAAGGAGCCTGTACTTCATGTCTTTTTTCACAATCTACAGACTGGAAATCTAAACATTGTTGATACACAGTGGAGAATAACTCTGGATATCAATAAAGTGGATTACTTACAAGGAGCCTGTACTTCATGTCTTTTTTCACAATCTACAGACTGGAAATCTAAACATTGTTGATATACAGTGGAGAATAACTCTGGATATCAATAAAGTGGATTACTTACAAGGAGCCTGTACTTCATGTCTTTTGTCACAATCTACAGACTGGAAATCTAAACATTGTTGATATACAGTGGAGAATAACTCTGGATATCAATAATGTGGATTACTTACAAGGAGCCTGTACTTCATGCCTTTTGTCACAATCTACAGACTGGAAATCTAAACATTGTTGATACATAGTGGAGAATAGCTCTGGATATCAATAATGTGGATTACTTACAAGGAGCCTGTACTTCATGTCTTTTGTCACAATCTACAGACTGGAAATCCAAACATTGTTGATACACAGTGGAGAATAACTCTGGATATCAATAATGTGGATTACTTACAAGGAGCCTGTACTTCATGTCTTTTGTCACAATCTACAGACTGGAAATCTAAACATTGTTGATATACAGTGGAGAATAACTCTGGATATCAATAAAGTGGATTACTTACAAGGAGCCTGTACTTCATGCCTTTTGTCACAATCTACAGACTGGAAATCTAAACATTGTTGATACATAGTGGAGAATAACTCTGGATATCAATAATGTGGATTACTTACAAGGAGCCTGTACTTCATGTCTTTTGTCACAATCTACAGACTGGAAATCTAAACATTGTTGATACACAGTGGAGAATAACTCGGGATATCAATAATGTGGATTACTTACAAGGAGCCTGTACTTCATGTCTTTTGTCACAATCTACAGACTGGAAATCCAAACATTGTTGATACACAGTGGAGAATAACTCTGGATATCAATAATGTGGATTACTTACAAGGAGCCTGTACTTCATGTCTTTTGTCACAATCTACAGACTGGAAATCTAAACATTGTTGATATACAGTGGAGAATAACTCGGGATATCAATAATGTGGATTACTTACAAGGAGCCTGTACTTCATGCCTTTTGTCACAATCCACAGACTGGAAATCCAAACATTGTTGATACACAGTGGAGAATAACTCGGGATATCAATAATGTGGATTACTTACAAGGAGCCTGTACTTCATGCCTTTTGTCACAATCTACAGACTGGAAATCTAAACATTGTTGATATACAGTGGAGAATAACTCTGGATATCAACAATGTGGATTACTTACAAGGAGCCTGTACTTCGTGTCTTTTGTCACAATCTACAGACTGGAAATCTAAACATTGTTGATACACAGTGGAGAATAACTCTGGATATCAACAATGTGGATTACTTACAAGGAGCCTGTACTTCGTGTCTTTTGTCACAATCTACAGACTGGAAATCTAAACATTGTTGATATACAGTGGAGAATAACTCTGGATATCAATAATGTGGATTACTTACAAGGAGCCTGTACTTCATGTCTTTTGTCACAATCTACAGACTGGAAATCTAAACATTGTTGATACACAGTAGAGAATAACTCTGGATATCAATAAAGTGGATTACTTACAAGGAGCCTGTACTTCATGTCTTTTGTCACAATCTACAGACTGGAAATCTAAACATTGTTGATACACAGTGGAGAATAACTCTGGATATCAATAATGTGGATTACTTACAAGGAGCCTGTACTTCATGTCTTTTGTCACAATCCACAGACTGGAAATCTAAACATTGTTGATATACAGTGGAGAATAACTCTGGATATCAATAATGTGGATTACTTACAAGGAGCCTGTACTTCATGCCTTTTGTCACAATCTACAGACTGGAAATCTAAACATTGTTGATATACAGTGGAGAATAACTCTGGATATCAATAATGTGGATTACTTACAAGGAGCCTGTACTTCATGTCTTTTGTCACAATCTACAGACTGGAAATCTAAACATTGTTGATATACAGTGGAGAATAACTCTGGATATCAATAATGTGGATTACTGACAAGGAGCCTGTACTTCATGTCTTTTGTCACAATCTACAGACTGGAAATCTAAACATTGTTGATATACAGTGGAAAATAACTCGGGGTATCAATAATGTGGATTACTTACAAGGAGCCTGTACTTCATGCCTTTTGTCACAATCTACAGACTGGAAATCTAAACATTGTTGATATACAGTGGAGAATAACTCTGGATATCAATAATGTGGATTACTTACAAGGAGCCTGTACTTCGTGTCTTTTGTCACAATCTACAGACTGGAAATCTAAACATTGTTGATACACAGTGGAGAATAACTCTGGATATCAATAAAGTGCATTACTTACAAGGAGCCTGTACTTCATGTCTTTTGTCACAATCTACAGACTGGAAATCTAAACATTGTTGATACACAGTGGAGAATAACTCTGGATATATCAATAATGTGGATTACTTACAAGGAGCATGTACTTCATGTCTTTTGTCACAATCTACAGACTGGAAATCTAAACATTGTTGATATACAGTGGAGAATAACTCTGGATATCAATAATAAGGATTACTTACAAGGAGCCTGTACTTCATGTCTTTTGTCACAATTTACAGACTGGAAATCCAAACATTGTTGATACACAGTGGAGAATAACTCTGGATATCAATAATGTGGATTACTTACAAGGAGCCTGTACTTCGTGTCTTTTGTCACAATCTACAGACTGGAAATCTAAACATTGTTGATACACAGTAGAGAATAACTCTGGATATCAATAAAGTGGATTACTTACAAGGAGCCTGTACTTCATGTCTTTTGTCACAATCTACAGACTGGAAATCTAAACATTGTTGATACACAGTGGAGAATAACTCTGGATATCAACCATGTGGATTACTTACAAGGAGCCTGTACTTCATGTCTTTTGTCACAATCTACAGACTGGAAATCTAAACATTGTTGATATACAGTGGAGAATAACTCTGGATATCAATAATGTGGATTACTTACAAGGAGCCTGTACTTCATGCCTTTTGTCACAATCTACAGACTGGAAATCTAAACATTGTTGATACACAGTGGAGAAAAACTCTGGATATCAATAATGTGGATTACTTACAAGGAGCCTGTACTTCATGTCTTTTGTCACAATCTACAGACTGGAAATCTAAACATTGTTGATATACAGTGGAGAAAAACTCTGGATATCAATAATGTGGATTACTTACAAGGAGCCTGTACTTCATGCCTTTTGTCACAATCCACAGACTGGAAATCTAAACATTGTTGATACACAGTGGAGAATAACTCGGGGTACGGACACTCCTGCAATGAAATAAACATAGCGGTAAATTGAAAATGGCTTTGGAACTTAGGAAAATTACAGGCTTAACCCCCAACTTATACTTCAGTGGAATTCACTGACCTAATAATTTCATTCTGTTTCAAATTATGTTTATTGATATTTTTTCACAGCCCCCGAAATGGCTATTTTTCTTGAGAAAAAGACAATGCCAAGTTCTCATGTTAAGTTTTCATGTTAAGGATTGATATGGGTTAACAGGTGAGCTTGAGGAAAGTCATGTTGCATGAAACAAATAGATATCATTGAAAGAAGGTTGCATACCAAATTTGAACTTTGTATGTCCAATACTTTTGGAGAAAATGCCGAAGTTAAGTTTTGGACAGACAGACAGACATGAGTAAAACAATATGCCCTGATCTCTCAATACGGGGGCATAAAAATGGAACTTGATCTCAAAGTTGGCAATTGTAAAACATAACATCAAGTCAAGTATGAATATAGAATTTAGACCTTGAATGACCTAGTGAATATGACATTAAAACATACACAAATTTACAATGAAAGTGTTTTGTGACTTTATTTCGTTCACTCCAAATTGCAAGATAGTATAGGTTTCCTTAATGGACCTGGCAGAGTATCTCTAGCTATTAGCAAGAAGTGCACTGCCAGGTCATTCATCATGAGCTGTATAATTTTGTAATTTACTAACCTCTAGCTGAACAGGTAGTAGAGGACCAAAGTTGAATGTAGGTTGATGTTTAGAGCAGTTATAATAGAGAGAGCAGCTTCCTTGGTGGGTGATTATCTTGTTTGGAAACAATCTACATTGGTCCTGTATGCTTACTGAAAAATACAAAATCAACATTTGTGACCAATCATGCAAAAAGGGAATTTCTGGTAAGAGTGAAATGTATTTACAGGTCCCAAAGAACACTTCTGCAAATTTGTAACAAGCAATTTCTTCATTTTCCACAATGTTTTCCAAATTATTTTTCTTCATGAGAGTCAAAAAGCATCACTGTGCAGTAATGGGTTAAATACTAAATGACTCTGATCACAATTGCTTCAAATACACTCTATCACATTTCCTTGGAGGTGATTGTCCTGTGATGCATGGATATATAAATGACAGAACAACTATTCTTACATGGACTCTGATCAACACACTGTTTCTTGAAGGGATCAAACATTTTCTGTTAGTTACATTTATTTCTTCCCAATGTTAAAGACAGACAGATGGACAGACAGACTGATGGACACAAATACTCACATGGACTCTGATCAGCACTGATTCTTGAGGGTATCAAATACCCTCTGTTAGTATCAACAAGAGCTGTCCGAAGACAGCGCGCTCGACTTTCTAAGTGCTTAGTATAAAGGGGGCATAACTCCAAATAGAGTGGTCCCAGGGTCATGGGCCCTGATAGTAAGGTAGAGGGTGTGATGGTGAATAAGTATTCCAAGTTTGGGTTGAATCCCTTTGATAGAACGGAAGTTATTGATGTTTGAAAAAACTTTAACCTTTGTTGCAATGCCAACGCCGACGCCAACGCCGACGCCCGGGTGACAGTATAAGCTCTCATTTTCTTTGAAAAATCGAGCTAAAAACCCTATGTTTGTCCCATTTATTTCTTCCCATTGTTAGGGAACAGACAGACATACAGATGGACAGACAGACAGACAGATAGACAGACAGACAGACACAAATACTCACGTGGACTCTGATCAACACACTGTTTCTTGAAGGGATCAAACACTCTCTGTTTATCACATTTATTGGTTCCAATTGTTCAGGGAACAGACAGACAGATTGACAGAAAGAGATGGACAGACAGATGGACAGACAGATGGACAGACTGACTGACACAAATACTCACATGGACTCTGATCAACACACTGTTTCTTGAGTGGATCAAACACCCTCAATTTATCACATTTATTGGTTCCCATTGTTCAGGGAACAGACAGACAGATGGACAGACAGATAGACAGACAGATGGACAGACAGATGGACAGACAGATGGACAGACAAACAGACACATATACTCACATGGACTCTGATCAACACACTGTTTCTTGAGTGGATCATACACCCTCTGTTTATCACATTTATTTCTTCCAATTGTAAGGGAACAGACGGACAGACAGATGGACAAACAGATGGACAAACAGACAGACAGACTGATAGATAGACACAAATACTCACATGGACTCTGGTCAATACACTGTTTCTTGAGGGGATCAAACACCCTCTGTTTATCACATTCATTGATTCCCATTGTTCAGGGAACAGACAGACAGATGGACAGACACAAATAGTCACATGGACTCTAATCAACACTCTGCTTCTGCATCAAATACCCTCTGTTGGTATCAAAAAACCTATGTTTGTCACATTTATTTCTTCCCATTGTTAGGGGACATTCAGACAGACAAACAGACACATATACTCACATGGACTCTGATCAACACACTGTTTCTTGAGGGGATCAAACACTCTCTGTTTATCACATTTGTCGGTTCCCATTGTTCTATTTTTGTAACACTGTATATAATCTGGTACCCAGGAGTTTCCCTCAATACCATTAGGCCCGTCCTGTAGACCAACACAGCTAAACAAACGTTGAGGACAAGGAACACACCCTGGTGGAGAAGTCTGACTACATAGGTTCTGTTGGTATTCACCTGGAACAGGGAATGTTTGAAAATATATTAACTTTTTTCACTAACAATCTCAAGATTACTGAAAGTTTTGGAGACTTTCACAATCAAGAATTTAGCCATTTGTAGCAAACAATGGTTATTACTATCTTAAAAACATGAAATTTAAACAAGATATGTTTGTGAAACATAAATGCCCCCAAAATGTTATTTTTCTTGGGCTTTATATGTCTGATACCTGTGGAGAAAATACCAATGTTCAGTTTCCGAATGACAAACAGACAGACAGACATACAGAGGAACAGACAATACAGGAGCATAAAGTCATAAGACAGCTATGCAAATACCTTCAAGATGCATCAGTTCACTGCTTACAGGCCTCCTAGCAGACCAAAACAAAAATAAAGGTTTTTAAAAAGACTTCAAAGTATGAAAATAAAAACCTTTTAGTGTAAAACATGAAAAAACAAGAACTGTCGCAAAGCGGACGAATACCCCCCACTAGGGCCTTGTCACTGAAAAAGTGCTATATGCCAAAAGGTTCTTGACCTAGAGCACAGAAACGGATTTTAAACAAAGTCCAATTGTGACCTTGACCTTTGACCTTGGTGACCCAAAAACAATAAGGCACTTCCTTGGGTCATGGGAAACAACTGTGTAAAGTTTCATGATCCTAGGTTAAATGGTTCTTGAGTTAGAGCACGGAAACAGAATTTTAAATTTTGACTACCCCCCCCCCCTTAAAAATTTCAAAGTGGCATAACTCTGAAACTGATGACTGGATCAAGATGAAAATTTCAGGTGCACAACTTCATATGATAGGAATCAATCTGATAAAATTTCAGCAAAATTGGTCAAAAACTGTGGGAGGTGAAGAGGACACAAAATTATGTCCACGGACAGACGGATGGACAGACAACCTGATTCCAGTATACCCCCCCATAACTTCATTGTGGGGGGTATAATAAAGAGTAAATAAAGGCTATTTTTGTTGAAAAATCACAATTGAAGTCAAAGTTATTTTTGAGCATCTGTCTCATAAAGGGGGTATGGGGTCTCCCCCGAGAAAATTTTAAAAATTTATGTAAGAAATGGTGACATCTGGAAAATGCAGAACAAAATCCACTACAGAGTGTCCCCAAAAAAAACGGAACCCATTTTTGAACGTACATTTCTCATGTATCAAGTAATTTTTCTCCACCAAATTTACATATGCAATAGCTATGACAGTTGTCTATAAGCAGTAAAAAATTGGTTGAAAAATAATGATTAGTTTTGAAAATATTGACATTCAAATGAATATACCCGGAAAACCATTTTAACGCGATATCGATCTTTTTGTTTTGCAGCGCGCGCCTACACTCATTGAATAAATTGACGTAATGCAATTGGTTAATATATTAAATACAATACAAACATGATTTTGAAACATTGTTTTCATAATGGTGCATTTTTGTTTCATACTTTTTGCTAATAAATAGACTGTTAATGCTGTGTGCTGCGATGTAACTAAAATGAATACAAACAAAATATCGAAGTGCATCACAGACTCATGAATAATGATCATAGGCGCTTATTTTATTTCTGACCAACATGCCGGTCACCACTCTATTCAAAAGTATTACGGGTTTCATTTGACCTGACACTGACCTTTATGCAAAACACAAATAACAAAAAAAATCACCAAAAAGAATTAAATCATAGTCCACAGAAATATTATGCAAGAAAATTAAGACTGGACTGATTTTCGGAAACATATTAAGCTTGTAATTTATGAAAATAAAAGTTAAAACTGCGCCATGTGAAATGAATCACATAACAATTTGAAATTAATTCAAACAACCACCCTATGGACTCAATTTGAACGTACAGAACGTGTACATATTAAATTTTGAGAAAATCGGTACATACATGTACAACGGTACAGAATGCAACAGCTGACCGTAAGTGCACTTTTACGAACAAACAAGACGAAAAAATCAATATCATGTCAGATCAGTTTTTTAGTGTCATTATTAATTTGCTTATAACTTTTGAACCGATGCATATTTTTAAGTGAAATTTGGAACACAAATGCAAAAATGATATATCTTTAGTACTACAAATTCTAAAATTAGATATTTTGCTTACGCGTTTAAATATTTGACTTTGAATTAGGGTTCTGTTTTTTTTGGGACACTCTGTACATGCTTTAAACTTGCATGGCAACCAGTCAGATCAAATATAAAGGTTTTGAGTTAAAATCATACGCTAATTTGGCTTTTTAAAGGTTTTCCAAAAAATGTAAAGGTTTTAAAGGTTTGCTCTGAAATCAAAAGTTTTTAAAGGTCTTAAAGGTTTCACTAGAAGGCCTGCTGCTTAACAAAATTTGATTAACATATATGTGATACCTTCATTATAGAACCTTTAATGTTAAATTTAATTTCAACTGTGGACATTTTATCCATAGATTTACATAGAGTCTTGTATCTTTATTCCACTTACATGGTGCCTGAGGTTGTGGCCTCTTGTCTGTGGGTACTTGTGTGAAGTTTTTACATCTCAGTTCCATAATGTCAAACAAATCCGGGTATGTACATTCCCGCAGATGAGGCGTGCCTGGAACGGTTCCTGGCCTGGTACAGTCTATATACTGGGCAGCATTGTACTGATTGGGAACCACAGCTTGTGGGTTCCACTCACAGAAATCTTTGGCATGTCCTGAAATGGTGAGATGGAATATTAGTTTTGGAGCATATCACTGGTGGATCTGGGGGAGGTTCCCGGATTCAAATGAACTCTGCTCTGTAGCCTTATTATATCATTTTCATGCCAAAATTCAGTTAAATTTGTGTTCTAATAGTTGTACCAGGATTTCCTGTTCTATACTTCAGCATTTCTCTTGATGTTTATCAAAAGCCCTTTCAACAAAAGTTGTTAGTAAAACATGAACGCCCCCTTAACCCATTACCAAACATTGATGCTTTTTGACGCCCTCAAGAAAAAGAAGAAAAAGGTTGAAGAAAACATTGTGGAAAATGAAGAAATTGCTTGTGACAAGCAATTTCTTCATTTCCCACAATATTTTCTGTCCTAAAAGTCATAAAGTTTCAAGATTTGATCAAATTGAAAATGTCGTTTGCAACACCTTTCAAATTGGAACAGTCCAAATTTTGTAGTTTGGTAAAGGGTTAAGGGCCTGCCTTTGATGTAGCAATTCAACAATTGAAGCTGTCCAATGGTAGTATTTATCAAGTATGAAAATCAATAAAGAGCAGTAACTCCATTAATATGGTCAGCAGAGTTATGATTCTTGCTGCTCACCTTTCTCCGTAATGAGATATGTCTGTCCACCTTTGAAGTTTCATGATTCTACCTTGCATAATTTTTTTAATTATGCTCCGGACAAGCTTGGTCTAAAGACCAAACATCTGACCGACCAACACTTGCAAAACATTATATCCCCTTCTTTGAGAAGGGGGCATGATTAGTAACACCAAACTAAAGTTTGTATGGGAAAGAGTTGAATATCGCTGGTTTTCGACAAAAATCTCGTATTTGCAGCTTAAAACAAGCTGCAGTTACGAAGTTTTGATGAAAAATGACAATATGACAGATTGACTGACCTGGATCTATATTGTTAACACATTCCTGTAATGTAGGGTTAAACACAGATCCTGATGGGCATTTCTTAATATCGTCCGTTCTATTGTGAGAACACACAACATAATCTGCACTCCATGGTCGACCTGGGTAGCTGTTGGCTCCGTCTCGTAGGCCTCGGCAACTTGGTAAGCGCTCTGGACAGGGTTTACAGCCAATATTGTTTGTACAGAGGTTGGCTGTGTATTCGCCTGTTTTAAAGTACAAATAAGTAATCATCTTTTTTCCCAAAACAACTAGAAATCTATCACTGAAGGTGATAAAAATACCCCCGCGACCACCTTTGTTCGAACAAGCGTTTTTGTTGAATCAGGAGCCACAGTGTTGCATCCAGGATGAGCCCAGAGAGGGGGAGATCCCCCATCAAATTTTCAAAAAGGGGGGAGTAAAAATTTTGAGCGCGCAGCAAATAGACTTGTATTTTCTGATCAAATCATGTGTAAACACCGTATGGTAGAGCTACACGCTGATGAGGGAGGTCGTACATGGGGTTCTCTTACTCGATTTTTAACATAACATACCCTTTCAGCACATTATTGTCTTTTTCCACGATTCCTTAATCCGTGATGTTTTATTTCTTTTTTTTTTTCATGACCGGGCGCGTATTCCTGTACCGGTTCATCCCTGAATAACAAATCGTCAGTTGCAGGTCAGTACCTGACTTCGAAAAGTTCGTACGTAATCCGTTTAGGTGGCATCTAGCTAACCCGAGAAATATGGTTTCAATCTATTCTACTATTTCAAACGAACTCCGCATTCATAATTTTCAACACGCTGTGTTTACACGCTCGAAATCAAATGAATGACGTCATTTGACTGACACAGCAGTTCTCGGCTATTTCCGTTCTCCGTAGATCAGCCGAGGGATGGTCGTTTTCAATCGGAACTTCTCTCGGCCAATCTACGACTAGGTTGCAGTTTACGAAAATAGCCGAGTGTCTTCCCCTAATTCAACTGCGTCATTAGGGAATTTCCCAGGAAAACCCTTTTTCGGATCAGAATTTTTAGCGAATTTCACCGATCTTTTTAAAAACGTGTTTTGATTTTCTTGTGAAATGCAATTTTGCTGCGCACTGACTTTTGAAGAGGGGGCGATTATTCCCTATTCTGCGGGAGTTGCCACGCACGAAATTTTGAAATTGTGGGATTGAAATTAAAATCAGCGGGAATCGCGCGATCGCGCGCCCTGGATGCAACACTGGAGCCATATTTAGAAATTGTCAATCCGATTTTCTTGAAATTTGGTCAAATCAGGGGCCATTACTCATAAAGTATAGATCCAATGTTCGTGAAATGTGCGTCTTGCACATCTACAGGTGCTAATGCACACCTGTGCCAAGTATGAAGCAAATCGGACACTAACTGTAGGAGGAGTTGTCCGGACAAGCATATTTTGGTCAAATCAGGGGCCATAACTCAGAAAGTATAGATCCTATTTTCGTGAAATGTGCGTCTTGCACATCTACAGGTGCTAATGCACACCTGTGCCAAGTATGAAGCAAATCGGACAGTAACTGTAGGAGAATTGTCCAGACAAACATTTTTTGGTCAAATCAGGGTCCATAACTCAGACAGTAATGGTCGGATTTCCGTGAAATTTGCGTCTTGCACATCTACTGATCCTAATGCACACCTGTGCCAAGTATGAAGCAAATCGGACAGTAACTGTAGGAGGAGTTGTCCGGACAAGCATATTTTGGTCAAATCAGGGGCCATAACTCAAAAAGTAATGGTCCGATTTCCGTGAAATTCGCGTCTTGCACATCTACAGGTCCTAATGCACACCTGTGCCAAGTATGAAGCAAATCGGACAGTAACTGTAGGAGGAGTTGTCCGGACAAGCATTTTTTGGTCAAATCAGGGGCCATAACTAAAAAAGTATCAGTCCGATTTCCGTGAATTTTGCGTCTCGCACATCTACAGGTCACAATGAACACTTATGCCAAGTATGAACTAAATCGGTCCACAAGTGTAGGAGGAGTTGTCCGGACAAAGTTTTGGAGACAGACCAACAAACAAACCAACGATCCAACCAACCATCCAACCACTGGACCGACAGGTTGATTCCAGTATACCCCTCCAAACTTCGTTTGCGGGGGTATAATAATGCCAATTATGCATCTGACAAAAAACTACAGAAAACATAATGGCAAAAAAAGAAAATGCTGATGATCAGCATTTTCTTCTCTTCTTCTTATGCCTCAAAATTTTACTTGCTGTACTGTATACATATCCTTTCTATTTCAACGTCCACTTTGTATTCTGCAGCAGCTTTGAAATTGTAAGTGTACTATTTTAAAACTTTCGAGAGAGGGTTATAGGAACTAAGAATAGTAGTAATCCAATATTAAATTTTGAAATATCATCATGCGTTCTTATCTAAAGGCCTGCAATAATTCTTTAACAAACTTACAAGGTGCCAGAGGTTCCATTCTTGTGTCACATTGCACCTGATCATATTTCTCACACTGGTTTGTTTTGGTAGAGAAAAGATAGGGATATATAGGGATACTCCTTATGATACTGTACACTGAAGCTTTGACTGGCCTTACAGTTATAAATTTATATAAATAAAGGTCATTAATAAATGTATAACAAACTTACAAGGTGCCTGAGGTTCCATTCTTGTGTCACAGTGCACCTGATCATATTTCTCACACTGGTTTGTTGTGGTAGAGAAGAGATAGGGATATGTACACTCCTTATGGTACTGTACACTGAAGCTCTGACTAGCCTTACAGTCGTAGTATTTAGCACAGTTAGTGGGGTCAGGCAGCACAGCTGATGGGTTGTTCCTACATACTTCATTTATCTGGCCTGAAAAATATGCAGTACATATCAAACCTTTACCAAATACGACATGCTTTAAGGTCCCTGGTAGAAATAATTTGGGAAAACAGTGAGAAACAAGATGTGTTTATGGACCATGAATGTCCCCGGAATGGGGAAGTCTCGCTTTGGATTTACTGCACATCAACATTCAGATTTGCAACCAAATGCTTAACACAATCCCACACACCTTTTGAGGCGAGGCCTCACAAGATAAAGGCTTCGGAAAACTTTTTGGAAATAGACCAGAGAGGTAAAATTTCATTCACTTTCAATTCTCCCATGCTACATCTTTGAATTTGAACATATCTTAAATTTTGCATTCCAGTAACTGGTTAAGAAAATTTAAATGAATTTCCACCTACTTGGGTCTACATATTTGACACAAGCTTTCCGTGTTGGATCAAACACCCCTTGTTTACACTTATCCACAACCAGAGTCCGGTTCTTAAGGCACTGCACATAGGTCTGGGTCCACAGTAAGTCAGAGGCAGCATTGATACCATCCTGTAGGCCCTTGCATGAGGGATGGCGCTGACTACACGGCACACAGGACAAGTCTCCAGCAGGGCACAAGTTACGTGAATATTCACCTGAAATACATAGCAAGTTTTGAGAGATTAATAATTTTGGTCCCAATTTCTGACAATTACATGTGGGTACCTCAGTACCCACAAAAATAGATAATTTATTAATCTAGTTGGCTCAATCACATAGGTGTATAGGAGAAATCAACCGAGTCACTTTGCCTGCATGTTTGTCTAAAGGTGGAACTTTCGGTTATCAAATGATGGATTTCTCGGATATCAAATGAGTTGGTCTACTCAACATAATCATTTGAAACATCATATACACTATTTTCGCAATTGTTTAAGTTTTTGACTACCTAAATATTTAGTGGTTAATACATGCTGAAAGTGAAAGTTAATCACGGGCAACAGGTAATAAATTTATTCCAGGGTACTGGCAATTTTGTACCTTACCAACGTGTACTCAAGTACTTGTTTCAACCCTATTGCAATTTAGTGTTTGACATATTTTTTGGACCAATTAAATTGCGGCATACTTTAAAATTTTGCCGCCATATTTTGCATAAACAAGACTGCTAACTAGTTTATGTGACGACTATACATAGCCACCCCCAGTCTCCAATGATCCATTAGCCAACACTTAAGTAAGAAAGAGTCTGTTTAGTAGATTCTATGTAATATAAACATTCAATGCGCTGCATGAATTTGAATGTCTATTTCACGTAGAATCAACAATACAGCGTCTATCTAATACATAAACACTCACATGGTGCCTGAGGTTCAGGTCTGCTATCACAGGTTACAGTTCTGAAGTCTTCACAAGTCATGGTCCGCGTAGAGAACAGGTCTGGATATTGACATTCCTGATGTTGACTAGTTTTAGACTGACTACAGTTATAATGTCGTGCACAGTTACTTGTATCTGGAACTACAGCCTGGGGATTACTCTCGCAAAACTCTGGTATATCAACTGTGAAAAGAGGAAGGATTACATGTATTTACTTTTTTATTATAATGAATAACAAGATGTGTTTGTGAAACACTAATGACCCTAACATGGCCAATGCAAAAAAAAAGACCATGTGAAGTAAAATTTTACTAACACGAAATAAGCATTTGTAACATTTTTTTACTTTGGACTAACCTAAAACATTGCAGTCTGGTACTGGGTTAATACAAATTCTTTCACAGAAAAGTTCAAAACACTCACCCGGTGGTATTTGATTAACACATGACTTTTTTATTGGATCAAAGTATCCATTTCTACAGTTGTGTACAGCAAGTGTTCTATTTTTATCACACTGTACATAGTCCTCGGTCCACAATCTGCCTGGGTAGGGATCTGAGCCGTCTGGCTGTTGAACGCAGCTGGGTAGTCGTTGCGCGCATGGTGTACACGTCATGTTGCCTGCAGGACAGAGATTCTGGAAATATTCACCTGTAGAAGAAATAGATACATGGCAAGTAAAATTTCAAGACTTTGATTGGTTTCAAAATACTTAATATGAACTAAATACAAGACATGAATAATTAGACTAGTACAAATTCAAATATTTTGACATTTAACATTTTTCTTGACTAGAAAATCTTCAGCAGAAAACAATGTCCTAAATCAAAAATGTTTTCTTTAAGTAACTGTCCAGTTAGCCATGATAAAAGTGTCAATATGTGGGAATGGGTCAACAAATCTGCAAACAAGAAAACATGGGTGTCGTCTTGCATAATGAATTGGCTGACAAGAAGAGTGGAAAGTACTAAATGATCAGTCTGCATAGTTTCCCCATCATTTAAATTCACACTGTCCAAAATGGCTTAAATTGTGGGAGGTCCCATATTAAAGTTGAAGCAGACAACAAAATGATGTTGGCAAAGAACAGATTTGTGCAAAATATAGCAAATGTGCAAAGTTTGAGTGCAATACCTCTAGCAGAATCAAAGTTATCACAGATATATGACAATGCACATAAAAAAGTCTGAAAAGGGTAAAATTTCCACTAAATTAAATGTCAGAGTGATGAATCTTTGCCTAGAGGCTGATATTTTGGTAACAGAAACACATGAAAAGTTTAAAAGCAATACCTCTAGCAGAAACAAAGATATCACTGATCTATATGACAGTTGCATGTAAAAACTTAACCAAGAATTTCCAAGTGCACAAAGGTAAAAATTGCACCAAATAAAATGCAAGAGTAGTGATTCTTTGCCTAGAGACTGATATTCATGTCACAGAAGCATGTGTAAAGTGCTATAGCATTGATAGAACTTGAGATACAAAAGTTGCAAGTAAAAACTTAACCAAAGCATTACTCTGCCACTGTTGCACGGGTGACTGGAACACCCTCTCTATTTTAGGAAAAGTTGCGCTAAAAAAAAAAGAACAGTCTCACAATGAAGAAGGATACACTTACAAGGCGCCTGTGGTTCAAGTCTCTTGCCACAGCTGACTGTCTGATATGAAACACACTGTAGGGTTGTGGAGTCAAACAACATAGGGTAGGGACACTCCATCAGGTAATGGCCAAATTGAGTCTTCTCCTTGGTACAGTTAAAATACTGGGCACAGTTTGTAGGGTGTCTCACAATCGCATATGGGTTGGATCTGCATAGGTCTCTTATGTGTTCTGAAATATGGTAAACATAATAAACGAGTCAGGATATAGAAAAAGGACCTCTTAGGTTTTTTAGCTCAACATGGTTCCAGATCAGCCTGCGTATACACAGTCTGATCAGGAACCATGTTGTTCTCTAATACTGTCTTTATGACCCATTGTGTCTGCAATAGAGCAGCATGAATCCTCCTCATACATCAAATGGGCACAGGCTGATCTGGAAACATGAAAGTCTCAAATGCTGTAAGGGACCTTTTTCTAAATTGTAGCATTATATATCATTCGGGTCACTATGTCCATAGGGTAAGGACACTCCATCAGATAATGGCCGAATTGAGTCTTCTCCTTTGTACAGTTAAAATACTGGGCACAGTTTGTGGGGTGTCTCACAATCGCATATGGGTTAGATCTGCATAGGTCCCTTATGTGTTCTGAAATACAGTAAAGCTTCTGTGTTTTGGAGTGAAAAATTGCAGTTTACCCCCCTGCGACCCCAACAAAATTCCACACAAATCATGATTCACAGTGATCAATGCAATTCACAATGGTATAGAGAGGATGTGAAGACAAGTGATAAATCTGGGTGGAAAATTACAATAATTCCACAGGTTAACATGGAAAAACATGCATCACCATAGTCATTGGATTTTCCATCTGAAGCCACTTGAAATCAAATCGCACAATGAGTGAAAATTGGTAAGGTATTGATGAGAGGCATATACGTGTGAAATATCAAGGATGTATCTTTAATAGTGCATGAGATATTGACCAAGTTAAAGTTTCTTAAGATGTGACGCGACACATACACTGAGACTGTGACATTAGCTTCCCAGACATTGAGTCCCGGCTCGCCAAAAAATAATCAATATACTCACGAGGACCAACTGTTTCACTACACTGTCTGATGTTCGGATCAAACACCCCCCTCCTACACGTCTTCATGTCCGTGGTTCTGTTAGATTTACACACCATGTACTTGACGGACCACAACTGTCCCGCGACCGCGTTATCTCCGTCAGGTTTACCCGTACAGTCAGGCAGACGTTGATCACATGGTACACAGGATCTAACCATTGGGCTGCACTGATTATGGTCATACTGACCTGTAAATTATTTCCAATTAACAAATTACCAGATGACAAAATTTTAGACAGTTTCAAATTCAAAGATATGGTAGATGACAATTTCAAGTGAATAAAATATTACATTCTTGATTTTGTTTGGTTAGAAAATATTGCGGAAAATGAAGAAATTGCTTGTTACAAGCAATTTCTTCATTTTCCACAATGTTTTCCTACGCCTTTATCTTGTGGGGAGTCAAAATGCACACATTACACTTGGCGGACCACAACTGTCCTGCGACCGCGTTATCTCCGTCAGGTTTACCCGTACAGTCAGGCAGACGTTGATCACATGGTACACAGGATCTAACCATTGGACTGCACTGATTATGGTCATACTGACCTGTATATTAAATACAATCAAATAAGTTTTAAGCCTTTCCCGAAAATTGTTTTTAGGGTGGTCCAATTTGAAAGCTCCTAAAGACAACTATAACTACATGCTTATGAATATTTGATTTGGGAACAATACGTCAATGAAAATATTGAGGGTCACATTCCTTAGAACAAGATTTATTAAGATATCTTGAGATAAGTTGTTTTAAGACTAGGAGTTCTTTATAGCAAAAGTTTTAAGCTGCTCAATGGGAGGTGCAGTTACTCCAAACTTCTTTTGGAAACCCTCAGTCAATTTGGTATAAACAAAATATATAAGACAGAATTGACCCAGTTGTTCTGAATGCTCTACTATTCATAAATGTAAAAGTTCCTAATGCTCTATATTTCATACAAATGAGGTCATCATGTAATGATGCTTGTGACATACTATTTCTTCAATTTCCACAATGCTTTCTTCTATAAAAAAATGTAAACTTTTTTGAAGTTTAATGAAGTATAAAATATTGTCTGCGACAACTTTCCAACTGGGATAGTCCAAAATTTTGCATTTCGGAAAGGATTAAACCTTTCCCAAACAAGACCTGGTTTTGACGTCCTAAGACAATAGGCTTTAGAAAACATTGATGCAAAAGAAGAAATTGCTGATAATCAGCAATTTTTTCCTTTTGCCTCAATATTTTCTGTGCTTTATTTTATACAAATCTTCTCTTCATAAACACCAATTTATCTTTTGCAACAGGTTTCAAATAAGATCACCCTATTTTTTTCTGTTTGGGAAAGGGTTGGCATACTCACATGGCGAGAATGGTTCCTTTCTCTTGTCGCATTTTACAGTTGTGAAATCTGCACATTTAGAGAGAGTGGGTGAGAATAAGTCAGGATAATGACACTGCAGATGGCTAGTTTGTCCCGTCAACAGAGATTTACAATCATGGTATCTAGAACAGTCATCTGGGTCAGGCAGAACAGCATTAGGGTGGGACTTACAGTAGTCTGGAATGTCATCTGTGAAATTATGAAACATTATGTCCCAGCTTTTCAGCAAAAACCTCATAACTGTAGCTTAAAACAAGCTGCAGTTACTAGAATTTTGTTGAAAATCATCAAAATGATAAATATTGTGTGAAATTTTGACATACATTTACCCATATAAGCAGAGATGTACAATCCTAATGTCCAGGACAGTTTATAGGGTGCGGAAAATAGTCTAGCAAATAAACATAAACAAAACAATGATTTTTGTGTTCATTTTTGATGAACATTTTCCCCTCAGTAGATTTATAACCATAATATCTAGAATCTAGAACAGTCCTAGGCCAAGACTTGCAATTAATATGACATGTCGTGATGCCAACACTACAGCTGCACATGACATTAGCTCCCCAGACATAAAGTCCCGGCTTGCTCAAAATGACATTTTGAATTTCAATATGAAAAATAAAGCAAAGAAAATGTTGAGGCAAAAGGAGAAAAGGCTGATTATCAGCATTTTCTTCTTTTGCCTAAATGTTTTCCTAAGCCAATTTAAATCAAATCCAATCAAGGTTTTGTTTGATGGACGATTAACAACTTACATTTGCCTATGTCTTTATCTTCAACACATTTCTTGTCGTTGGGGTTAAACACCATGTTCGTCTGACAGTTGGGTGTAGATAGCGTCCTGTCCTGGTCGCACACGACATACTGCCGCTGCCAGAGTTGTCCCGGAAACTCATGATCTCCGTCCGATTTGCCGATACATGACGGCAGTCGTTGGGGACATGGTGTGCATGAAGGCTGGGAGGCGGGGCAAAGGTTACTAACATATTCACCTGAAAGTGATGAATAAAAGTTCTAAACTAATTACAGTGCAGCTCACATGATTTTTGCTTCTTTCCATGCATCACCCTGATTTGATTTAAAGTTGTTTCTGGTGTAAAATCATGATGATGCATGGTTCTCCGCAGAATATTTTGAAGCTGTAGTGGCCAAGTATCATAAATAAACCTAACAGACAGTATTTGTGTAAATACAAATAACTGAGCATGACAACATTATGGGAAATGAAGAAATTGCTCATATTGAGCAATTTCTTCATTTCCCATAATGTCTTCATGCAGAATTACTATACAAAATGCTCTATCTAAAATAGTTTTTTGCATGGAAAACCTCAAGATCACCCTATTTGATGACAATTTCCAGAAGTTAAACTGTGGGGTAGTTTTGAAGCTGTAGGGGCATAACACTGATTTCCATGAAGCTGTAGTGGGGCCGATACAGCTTATTGAGCTGGGGAGAACACTGTTAAATGGCAGTGATCAATGTTTCTTCATGCAAATCCCTAGAAGCACCGCAATTTATCACTTGTCTGTATTAAACTTCCTGTATAACCCCGAATTGCGGTGATCACTGCCAATTGCCGTGTTTTGCAATGATTGCAAATTTCAAGTGGAAAATCATGGTAATCGACAACTACATCCCTACCCTTTTCCACTCAAAATTTATTTTCACTACAGCGGGAAGTGTTTTAGGCAAAAAACATATGAGAATAAGTGAGCACAAATTATTTCAAACAATGAATTCTAAGTTTGTGAATGTCTACAAGTATCCAAAGAATTTTTCTTACCTAATGTTCAAGTTTGATTAAATAGCAGATTTCATGAATGCCATGATGAAAGATGCTATGATATATCATATATCCAATGCAACACCAATATTGTCAACTGCCTTTAATTTGAATTATCCCACAATCTTTTTATCTACAAACAAGAGCTGTCTGAAGACAGCGCGCTCAACTTTTCTAAGTTGCTAAGTATAAAGGGGACATAACTCCAAATATAGTGGAGCCAGGGTCATGGGCCCTGGTAGTAAGGTAGAGTGTGTGATGGTGAATAAGTATTCCAAGTTTGGGTTGAATCCCCTTGATAGTATGGAAGATATTTGTGTTTGAAAAAACTTTAACCTTTGTTGCAACGCCGACCCCAATGCCAACGCCGACGCCCGGGTGACAGTATAAGCTCTCATTTTCTTCGAAAAGTCAAGCTAAAAATAAAACACTTACAAGGAGATTTCGGTTCATGTCTGGCCCCACACTTCACTTTCATAAATGTTTTACACACGAGAGCTGCAGCATCAAACAAATCTGGATACGGACTTGAGTCTTATCATTTTGGCTACGATGTCACTTATTTAATCCTTTCTCCAACAAGACCTGGTTTTGATGTCCCTGATGATCAGCATTTTCTTCTTTTGCCTCAATATTTTCTGTGCTAATTCGTGCACAAATCACATTTGCAAACAAGGTGTCAAACTGTCACAAGATACGCCCGTAATACTGCTTTATGTCGACAGAGGTAGCAGGTTGGTAAAAGTTTCATGGTCCTAGCTATTATACTTTTTGAAATATGCCCTGGACAAAAATGAAGTATGAAAAATAACAAAGGGCAATAACTCAAAAAATAGACCAGGTAGAATTATGGTTCTTTTGCACTGCACTCCCCTTTGATGAGATCTATACACCCATGAAGTTTCATGATCCTAGCTATTATACTTTTAGAGATATACTCCGGACAAGATTCTAGTATGAAAACAACAAAGGGCAATAACTCAAAAAATAGGTCAGGTAAAGTTATGGTTATTGTGCACTGAACTCCCCCTTGGTGAGATCTATACACCCATGAAGTTTGATGATCCTAGCTATTATACTTTTAGAGATAAATTCCGGACAAGATTCAAGTATGAAAAACAACAAAAGGCAATAACTCAAGAAATAAGCCAGGTAGAGTTATGGTTCTTGTGCACTGCACTCCGTAATGATGAGAAGAATATAACTGCCAAGTTTAAAGTCAATCGGACTTAAGGTGACAGAGTTATGCTCCGGACAAAGAGGTGGACACCGCCCGAAAACGCCCGGACGCCCGGATGCCGGACATCACGGGTGATCCCATAATACGTCCCGTCTTCGACGGGCGTATAAAAATGACAAATTGTCGTCAGCAGCACCTTTAAAATTGGACTACCATAAAATGTCATTGTTTGGGAAAGGGTTAAGGAATTTCAAAAGTTTCATGAGAAAAGAAAAAAAATGCTGATACTTACAAGGAGATTTTGGTTCATGTCTAGCCCCACACTTCACTTTCATAAATGTTTTACACACGAGAGCTGCCGCATCAAACAACTGTGGGTAGGGACACTCCTTCAAGTATTCTCCGCCAAAGTTGAGTGCAGAACAGTCGTAATACTGAGCACAATTACTGGGATGAGCCTTGATTACTGTTGGATTGGCCTTACAGAAACTCACTATGTCAACTGTAAGGAATAAATACATTATTTATCTTAATCATATGAACAGCAAATCTTTGTAAGGACACTCCTTCAAGAATTCTCAACCAAAGTTGAGGGCACAGTTACTGGAATGAGCTTTGATCACGCTCCTGTATTTCTAGTGCTCTATATCAAGCTAGGTATGAGTTGTGATTCATATGATAATTTTAAATTCAATTTTTTAGATCTAGTTATTTTTTCTAGAGCTATCTTTTTCACCCTGACTTTGATCTCTCAATTTTGGGGAGATTGTAATACAAAACATATTTGAAGAAATGTCAACTTCATAAACATAAATGAAAAAGTTTACCTTTGTTAATATTCTGTGTACATATTTGTGTTTTGGGACTGAAGTATGCCCCTTTTGGACACTGAGCAACATTTAATGTTCTGTTTTTGTAGCACTCCACATATTTGGTTGTCCATTGTTGACCACTGAATGAGTGCTGACCGTCAGACTGACCAACACAGCTGGGCAATCTGGACAAACACGGTACACATGACTGGTCATTTACTGGACATATGTTCTGGTTATAACTACCTATATGAAATAAAGAACAAAGATTAAGTTAAACAATGCAGGTGCATATAGAATATATAAACTTGATAATGGTCAATATGAGCCAGAACAACAGATAAGAGGGGGTAAAGTCATTCTATTTTTGTCATTTGATTTCAAATCAAAACCCTATGCTGTGGCCACCTATTCCAATCATATCAAGATGATTCAAATGAGTACCGAAACAATGAATTACCCCCTCTTCTTTAATGCTTTTCGGTGGATTATCGGGAAATAACTGTAGATTATCATTTTGATAAATTCACCGCCTGTCCGGTGAGATTATCAAAAATTTGTGCCCCGCTTTCGTTCATTTCACTCTATCTGATGTTATGTAAGCCGGGCCGAATAAGTGACGTCATCATAAGCGTTGCATAGCAGTCACATGCAAAATGACACGCTTTAAGAAAATATATCATATTTTTTTTTGCATTTTGTCTAATTTTTGCATTAAAGAAATAGAATAATCGTTTGTTTTTCGAGTAAGATCGATTTATATATCATTTCGTGAACAACAAAAGCTAAATTTTCACTTGTGGCTTCGCCACTCGTGAAAATAAAGCTTTTGTTGTACACTCAATGAAATATAAATCGATCTTACACTGAAACAAACAATTATCCTCTATTTATCTGTAGCTCTGCTGTGATTTCCATGGTTCATTTTCAACATGTTATATTTCATTTTAGCCGGGATCTGGAAAAACGTCCCTTATCACATTTTTCAAAATTGAGTTTCAAGATCGGCCTGTTGTCAAATGGAGTCCAATATGCATCAATGTTGCTCTTTTTAAGTTACTACAGGTCACAAACAAGCTATTGGAGAACAATATGGATCCCGATCAGACTGTGCGTATGCACAGACTGATCTGGATCTATGTTTGGCTCAAAAGCCTTACGGGACGTTTTTCCAGATCCTGGCTCAATTTTATTGTTTATCAAACCCTATGTTGTGAGTATTCATCTCTGCTATATTTTACAAAATTTTACCATTTTGTTTTCTACAGCAGCTTTCAAATTGAAATAGTCTAGATTTATGCCAGTTGAGAAATGATTATGGATCATAGTAACTTACATGGTTCCTGTGGTTCTGGCCTATCCAAACACTGTACTGTCTCAAATGGTTCACATTTGAAGCACGGACTTACTTCTGACACAGGCCATGACAAAAGCCATAGAGACCTTAGGCCAGTGGAGCTAAAAACATCTCTGTAAAGAACAAGCCTTAATGTTGCACTTATGATTTCTTTACAACTTACAAGGTTCTTGAGGTTCCGGCCTATCCAAACACTGTACAGTCTCAAATGGTTCACATTTGTTGGTCAGTCTGGACAGAAACCCACACGCACAGACACTCTGATGGCATAAGCCAAGCTGGTCTTCTACCAGTGAAGCTAGAAATATCTCTCTAAAGAATGATCCTCAATGTTACCTGTTTATAAATTTAAAAAAAAACTTACATGGTTCCTGAGGTTCTGGCCTATCCAGACACTTCACAGTCTCAAATGGTTCACATTTGTTGGTCTGTCTAGAGTATAGATCTGGGTAGGTGCACTCGCTGATCATACCCGTAGACAGAATCTTCTGACACTCAAAGTATTGTGAACAGACTGATGGATTAGCTACTACTGCTGTAGGATTCGCCTTACAGTATGGGGTTATGTCCACTGAAACATTGGGAAAATCAGAATGGAAAAAGATGTACTTGTGACACACAATAGTCCATTTAACTGATTTTTTATGTAAGATACTAATATATGTTCTTGCTACTTAACCCTGACCACAAACTTTGATTTATTGATTGATTGGGGTTTAATTCTTCTTTCAACTGCTATGGTCATATCATGGAGGCTGAAGCATCTAATGGTGGATTCCTGGCATATCTTCCACCAGTACTACCACAATCCAAGCCTCCAGCTGCTTTTAAACATCCATTGGTGACAGACTAGCCGATCTGTTATTTGAACTCAAGACCCCTGGATTGAAAGATTCTGATGTTACTGACTTTACTATCCATGCTTGGGACCAACAACTTTGACCTTTGCCAAAGCACAATCTAATCAAGATCAGTTTTGTTGTCTTACAGCTGCTACAGGTCATTTTGAAAGTATTTGAGAACATGGATCTTGATTTAACTGTGCATATGCACAGGCTGATCTTGATCTTTGCTTGTTTAAAATGCTATAATAGCCATTTTTTCTTAAATATTAAATATGGTAGAAATAATTCAAAGATACACAGAACTTTACCTTGTAAAACATCATTTTCACATGACCTTGACCTTTCACTAAAGTAACCAGTCTGACATTTCTCCACGGCAACAGTTCTATTTTTATCACACACAATGTAGTCTTGTTTCCATGGTTTCCCTGGGTATGCATGGTTACCATCAGATTTACCACGACAACTGGGATATCGCTCTGTACATGGTTTACAATAAGTGTCAGTGGGATCACATAAATTCTGAACATATTCACCTGGAAAGGAAGAAAACCAATCATGACATGCATTATCTAATTTTTACCAGACTAACAAAAGCTGTTTCAGGACAGCAAAGTGTGACTATCAAGTGCTGAATAGTGAAAAATTCCAAGTCTGAAAATGGTAAAAATTCCACTAAATTCAATGTCAGGGAGCAAATCTTTGCCTAGAGGCTGATATTATGGTCACAGAGGCATGTGCAAAGTTTCAGAGCAAAAGCATTAGTAGAAACAGAGGTTTGAGAAACTTGTACATAAAAACTTAACCAAAGCATTACGCCGACACCAACGCCAACTCATAGGTGACTACAATAGCCCCCTATTCTATGAACAGTTGCGCTAATAAACCACTAAAAATAAAGGCTACCTGCAGCATGGAATTTGTTCTTTGTAAGCTTGCAAGTACATTTTTGTATAGTATTAAGGTCCAACATACAGTCTAGTCCACCTGTATGTCTTAACTCTTTCCCAAACAAGACCTGGCCCCTGTTTTTCGAAAAAACTTAAGTATGTTCTTATGCAGAAATCTGAGCATCATGCTCAAATCGCACAAAATCCACATGAACTTCAATCGAAAACCCTTCAACTTTGGACAGTATTCCTTTGAAGTTGAGCATATTCTCATGAGTATGTACTTAAGTTTTTTCGAGAAACCAGGGCCTGGTTTTGAGATCCCTGGTAACAAAGGCTTGTTTACCTCAGTACTTTCTATGCTATATTGTTCGCAAATCCAATCTTTATCAACATCCATTTCATCGTCTGCAGCAGCATGTAAGTTAAATATTTGGTATATAAAACTTACATGGGTTCATAGGTTCCGGTTATGTTGACATGTAACACTGTTGTATGGTTGGCACATTTTGAGATCCACATCAAACAGTTTGAGTTCATTGGGGTTTTACGCCGTTTTCAACTACCAGGGTCATATCGCCGCGGCTGGAGCACCTAACCCTGGGTTCCTGGTATTTCTCCCACCAGTACAACCACAATATCCAAACCGAGCCTCCAGCTGCTCTCTCACATAGATGATTCACACCCATTGGTGAGAGACAAATGACTTTTGTCAAATGTCAGAATTGATACTGGCCGAGCCGGGGTTCAAACTTGAGACCCCTGGATTGACAGACTCCGACGTAACCGACTGAGCTATCCAGGCTCGGCCCCGCATCAAACAGTGTGGGGTATGAACATTCAGCTTGGAATGGGCCGAGTGGTGAATTTACATAGGTACAGTTAAAGTATCGAGCACAAGATCATGAATCTTATTGTTTTAGAACTGGAAATATACAACTTACATGGGTTCATAGGTTCCAGTCTGTGTTGACAAGTTACACTGTTGTATGGTTGGCACATTTTGAGATCCACATCAAACAGGTTAGGGTATGAACACTCAGCTTGGAATGGACCAAGTGGTGAATTGACATAGGTACAGTTGAAGTATCGAGCACAAGATTGTGAGTCTACCAAAATGTCTGTAGGGTGTACCTGGCAGTAGCTCTTTATGTTGCCTGAAGAAGATAAATAAATGACCCATGATCTGGAAAAACATCCCTCACAGCATTTGAAACAGCTATGTTTCAAGATGAGGCTTTGCCTTGGTACAGACTAACCTAGATCCATGTGACTACCATGTGGTTGCTACTGACCATGACAAAGCTATTGGAGAACAACATGGTTCCTGATCAGACTGCGTGTACGAAGGGTGATCCAAAAATTTGTAAAATGGACCCATATCTTCCCTATTACTAGCTTGATCAGGCTATAACTTGGTAATATTGAAGTTCATTAGCTACAGACGGCATGAAAATGTTTACAAAACGAGTTCTAGTGGCCGTACGAATTTTTTGGTGCAAATTATTTTTACGATAATATGGCATCGAGACGTCAAGTTATGTACGTTGTTGTTAAAGTTGTTATGAAGACACTACATTTTTCATAGGATAGAACAAATCGATTTAATAGCGATATGACGTCGGTACAAAAATTAGAATGTCGGTCAGCCATCAAATTCTGCCACGATCTTGGTCATACATCAAAACAGACATTTAAAATGATGAAAAAAATAAGAATATATTGCTGCAGAGGAATTTCGTTGAAGTGACACCCTAGATTCGGACTTCAATGGTGGATAACGAATGCCAAAATAATCCTGCAATCGATCAAAACCTGATTGACAACGTCAGAACTGGGTAAATAATGATAGACTCCGTTTTGATTGTAGATCGATCTTAAAACAGCCAATTAGAGAACTGTTCAATATTTCGATTCTGAAATTGTATGATAACACTTCAAGCACATTTTTACCTCAGAAATAGAATTGTATGAGAGAAAATATGGACTTTAAACAAAAGGGTTCATGATAGCGTTAAGTTGACGCCGCTTTCGACGTTCTTACTCCCCGGCATATCGCATAGCCTCTGTCTGAAATTTGTCACTGTACAATAACTGTTTTATGTATACTATTTAAAATTTCCACATTTATTGTACAGATGTCACAATTGATGACTGTGTAACTTTTGTTTTGATACAGCGCGCTCGACTTTCTAAGTTGCTTAGTATAAAGGGGGCATAACTCCAAATATAGTGGAGCCAGGGTCATGGGCCCTGGTAGTAAGGTAGAGGGTGTGGTGGTGAATAAGTATTCCAAGTTTGGGTGGAATCCCTTTAATAGTATGGAAGTCATTGATGTTTGAAAAAACTTTAACCTTTGTTGCAACGCCGATGTCAATGCAAACGCCCAGGTGACAGTATAAGCTCTCATTTTCTTCGAAAAGTCGAGCTTAAAATGCTGTCACAGCCCTTCTTCCAGATCCTGGCTCAAGTGTATTACATTGTCGCTTTTCAACAAAAAACTTGTAGCTGTAGGTAGTTTTAAAGTGATTAAGTAATGTATCAGCATCATATCTAAATATTTTGTCAGAGAATTCACTGTTCCTTTCACAATAATCATTTTTCAATAACATAATGTACCAGAGTTGATGTCATGTACACATTGTCGCTGTTGAGAATTGAAAAATCTTGAGGTGCACTTATCTACACTAATAGTCCTGTTTCTGTGACAGTTTACATAATCTTGTGTCCACAATGTTTTAATATTTTCTAGAGTTACCTGAGTTGATATCATGTACACATTGTCTTTGTTGAGGGTGGAAAACCCCTGTAGTACACTTATCTACACTAATGGTTCTGTTACGACGACAGTTAACATAATCCTCCTTCCACAATTTTTCTGGAATGGGCTGTTTGCCATCCTGTAGACCAAGGCAGCTTGGCAATCTGGTCTGACATGGTGTACATTGTGGGTCACTGGCACTACATAGGTTTCTCAGGTATTCACCTACAACAAGATGTGTTTGTGAAGCACTATTGTCCCCGGAAATGCATAAATTAAGTTTACACGATAAGATTTTCAAAATGGCAGACAGACAGACAGAAGTAAACAATAAAATACCCCAAATTATTCGATATGGGGCAAAAAGAGAAAGAAACAAAATGGAATGGCTTACTCTATTAGGGAAAAGAACCTGTTACCATAGAAGAAATTCCACAAATTTCTATTAATAACATATCAAGTCTTAATCTTAAATCATGCAAAAATATTAAGGGAAAAGAGGACTGTCCATTCTTGTTGATTTAGCTTAAAGCAGACAGAACAAATTAATACACTAATCAAAGTACTGATAGTACTGAAGGTCGGGAAACAGAGAATTCGAAATACAGTAAATGGTCAATTTTCTTAAATTTACATTGAATTCTTAAAGTGACATTTCACATTACTTTTACATAAATTTTTACTTTTATTCTATCTGAAGGAGCATCTTTTCTTATGAAAATTCAGAAAATTTCATGTCAAAATATTGAACTGTTTACGAGAAATATATATTTTTGTGCTAAAATTAAACAAATTGTTGTGGACAACAGTTCAGATTTATATAGAATTTGTCATTTCTGTCTCAACTTTAAAGGCGTATTTTCGCTTATAAATAACAACTTCAAACAAGATGGCCCTGTATCGCTCCACTGGCTTTTAGACGTTTAGACTACTAACTTCTTCAAGGAATATAATAAAGGTCTATTCAAAGAAGATTCATACTACACCAGAATGAAATCCAATAAGTGATTAAGGAGCAGAAATGTTTTTAAAATTTTCTTAAAATCACACTGTTTCATATAGCGAAAAAAAATCCTAGCCCACAAGGGCCATGCTTTTCATCCGATCGTGAAGGAATTTGGAAGAGATTCATGCCAGGAAGATTCCTGTGAAATTCAGTTGAAATTGGTCCTGTAGACACGTTTTGGAGAAGATTGTTTAACAATTTTTCAAAAATTCAATTTAATTAAATTCATTAAAATTTAAGTTCTTCACAGAAATTATTTTATTAAGGAATTTAGAGGATATAAATGCAAGGAAGATTCGTGTAAAGTTTGTTTAAAATTGGTCCAGTAGTTTTGGAAAAGAAGATTTTTCAAAAATTTAATTTAATTCAATAATTAATCAAAATTTAAGTTCTACATAGAATTTATTTTTTTTAAGCAATTTAAAAGAGATTAATGCAAGGAACATTTCTGTAAAATTTGGTTTAAATTGATCCAGTAGTTTTGGAGAAGAATTTTTAAAGATTTTTCAAAATTTGATTTAATTGAATTAATTAAAATTTAAGTTCTACATAGAATTTATTTTTTTGAATGAATTAAGAAGAGATTAATGCAAGGAACATTTCTGTAAAGTTTGCTTGAAATTGGTTCAGTTGTTTTGGAGAAGAATTTTTTTTAAAGATTTTTCGAAAATTTAAATCAATTAAATTATTTAAAATTCAAGTTCGGCGCGGATTTTATTCTTTTGAAGGAATTTGGTAGAGATTCATGCAAGGAAGATTTCTGTGAAGTTTGATTGAAATTGGTCAAGTAGTTTTGGAGAAGAAGAAATTTTAAAGATTTTTCGAAAATTTAATTCAATAAAATTAATTTAAATTCAAGTTCTGCATAGATTTTATTCTTTTGAAGGAATTTGGTAGAGATTCATGCAAGGATGATTTGTGTGAAGTTTGGTTGAAATTGGTCTGGTAGTTTTGGAGAAGAAGAATTTTTAAAGATTTTTCGAAAATTTAAATCAATTATATTATTTAAAATTCAAGTTCTGCGCGGATTTTATTCTTTTGAAGGAATTTGGTAGCGACTCATGCAAGGAAGATTTCTGTGAAGTTTTGTTGAAATTGGTCCAATAGTTTTGGAGAAGAAGAAATTTTAAAGATTTTTCGAAAATTTAATTCAATTAAATTAATTAAAATTCAAGTTCTGCATAGATTTTATTCTTTTGAAGGAATTTGGTAGAGATTCATGCAAGGATGATTCATGTGAAGTTTGGTTGAAATTGGTCCAGTAGTTTTGGAGAAGAAGATGTTTAAAGAAAAAGTTTACGCACGGACGGACGCACGGACGGACGGACGGACGGACGACGGACACAGGGCCATGACATAAGCCCCGCTGGCCTTCGGCCAGTGGAGCTAAAAACTGATAGCAATTCTACACATTAGAATAAACAATCTTTGCATCAAGACATACTTTTAAAAATTAAAACAAATGTGAAATGTCACTTTAAAATATTCTCAATGTTGTTATCTTATTTTATCATTAAAATTAACCCTTATACTCTAATTCACGAGTTTACATAAGCAAAAAATTGATATTTCTAGAGAAGAAATCATAATAGACGAAAGGGTAATAATAGCCAACAATATAGATCTACTCCATTACACGGCCCGCCGCTATTTGACCCTATAAGTTGAAAACTTTATAAAACCCAAATAAACCAAATCCATTACACGATGTCGTATTTTTTTTTCGGTGATGTCGTAAACATTCGGTGATGGAAAATGTCAATTTTTTTAAGTCGTAACGTGTCCCTGTTGAACGGGTAACCGTATGTTAAAAATGTTTACGGCGTTGTCAGAAAAGATCCGACGTCACATGAATCTCATTACGGATGGACTGCTTTAATGAATTGTCTGGGTTAACAGTTTGTAAAACATTATATCATTTTGATATCCATTATAAAAAAGATTTCAGGAAACATGGTGGCAAAACGAAAACATTTTGATATCCGACATTTTTTCTTAGTCTCAATCTATCTTTCAACAACTCTTCGGCTAAACTTTACATGAATATTTATCTAAATTATCAACACAAACTTGACATAAGCAACAATATTCCGATTTTTATGCAGTCCCGTAGGCACTGGTTGGGGCTACTGGAGGGAGAGAGGGGATAAGCCCCAAATGTTGGTCAAAAATACCGAATTTTCCTCATTTAACATAGAAAATTGAAGAGAAAGCCAAGTAAGCCCCTAAAATGTTCAGACACAAACCCGGACAGAGTTTTGAGCCCCCTCCTCCCTTATCAAATTGCTTCCTACGGGCCTGAGAGCAGTTTTACATATCACTGTTTAGGAAAGGTTAAACTTTGCACGATGAAAAATATTAATATTATGACGGGAAAATTTCTGAACAAAATTCAGAATAAGAAATGAAGTTAAGATTAAAGTGACATTTCACATTTATTTCATTTTTTACAAGTATGTCTTGATGCAAAGATTGTTTATTCTAATGCATAGAAATGCTATCAGTTTTGTAAAGTTGTTATTTATAAGCGAAAATATGCCTTTATAGTTGAGACAAAATGACAAATTCTATATAAATCTGAACTATTGTCCACAACAACTTGCTTAATTTTAGCACAAAAATATATATTTAACGTAAACGGTTCAATATTTTGGCTTGAAATTTTCAGAAGTTTCATAAGAAAACTTGCTCTTTCAGACAGAATAAAAGTAAAATTTATGTACAAATAATTGTGAATTGTCACTTTAACATGGTTCACAAAAGTGACATGAGAACTGACTAGATCTAGATCATTGAATTTACAATATAGTACATTGTAAATAATGGCATAAAATTTGATCAACAATTCTAATATTTAACATGTGTGTTAAACTCAGAATTTGAAAAGGTGGGCTCGTATTTTCAACACACAAATCTAGATCTTGTTTTCTTTTTATTTTTGATGTCCTTTTTGCTTTTCGCATTAGCTTTCACTTCCAGGGAATTGTTCTTTCTGACGTTTATGAAAGAGACAACTGTATCACCCATTTCTTCTGCAGAGACAGAACCCTATAATTAACTCATAAATAGCCTTTATCTCAAACCCAGGTCGAAGAAAGATTATTAAATACCCGTTAAACCCAAGCCTGGATAAATAAGGATGAATATATCACGAAAATTACGTTGTAGGTACCCAAGACGGCCCAAAGTTCGTACAACGCCGTTACGGTAACACTTTGGTTGGTCAAAGCATAGGCCTAATATACTAGCTTTACACCGCAAAGTGTACACGTACAACCCGATACAATGCATGTGTTGTAAAATGCCTATAGCGATTATGCGCATAGCGATTGGACTTGACTAGACTCATGATATAAATAGATTTTCCATGTCTCTACGAGTGCTTTACGGAAATGTCTGATTAAACGAAATGTGGCGCAGTTATTTGTTTTGGTGATGAAATTCTCGTCTGCTCTAGTCTGCCACACCAATTATCAACCTTTTCGCCAAAAAAGAAAGGTTGATAGTTTTCGCACTTATGAGCAAACTGCTGCATTGTTTTGATAAAACAATTAGGAAATGAAAGTCTATTAACAATGATTATGTTATTTGAGCAATTTTGAATTGTTCAAGGGTAGGTCTACTTTTTCGCGGCGGACTCAGACAAACGACTATGCGGCGGCCAGGTGATATCGAAAACCTCATATTTGCACAAAAAACAAAGCCGCAGATACGAGAATTTCGTAGAAAAGCGTCACAAGCGTTGCGTAGCTATAGTTAGGAAAATCTCGAAGAGATTTCCCGACCTAAAAATGACTTACAAGGCCCTTGTGGTTCTTTTAACTGCTCACATCTGACAGATTCAAACTCCACACAACTTTGTAAATGTGATGAAAACAGAACAAAATCTGCAATGGTCTAACTCGAAAGATGCTGCAGATGACAAAATTGACATTGATAAAAGCAGGATTGGTCTAAAATGATAACACAGAAAATATTGAGACAAAAGAAGAAACTGCTGGTTATCAGCAGTTTCCTCTTTTGTTTCAATGTTTTCACAAGTCTTTTCTGTTAGAGACGTCAAAACCAGGTCTTGTTTGGTAAAGGGTTGATACACTAAAATAACTTACAAACTAACAAATTAATACACAGAAATAACTTACAAGGCCCTTGTGGTTCCTTTTTCTGTTCACATCTGACAGATTCAAACTCCACACAAGTTTGCAGTTGAGAAGAAAACAGTTTGGGGTATTCACATTCCATAAGATAGGGGCCGAGGGGTGAGGCTGGTTTGGAACAATCAAAGTACTGGGCACAGTTGTCTGGATGTTCTTTGATAGCCTGCTTGTTGGACTGACAGAACGACTGGATATAATCTGAAATTCAACATATTAGATCTATCTAGTATAAGATGAATTCATATGGATATAGACAATTTGTTGGCAACACCCACTTTAACTTATTCCTACTTATGCCTTTCAATGCCCCACATGATACAGTCTTTGGAAATTATTGTGGAAAATGAAGAAATTGTTTGTGATAATAAGCAAGATCCTCATTATCCTATATGTTTTCTAAATAGAGAAGACAAACAAAATTAGTGTAAATTTGATTGACTTGAAATGTTGTCTGCAACATTTTTGATTATGGAGACGTTTGAAGTCTGGTGATGGGGTATAAGAACATAACCACATAAGTCCAACCATTTTGGTAAAATATAACAAAATAGAGCTGCAAAGAAGGCAGTTTATCTAACATTTCAGACCTTTGCTGTTTTCTATGTTAAGGAAAATTGGCAAATAATTAAATACTTAAAATTGAAGACTTGTGAAAGTGGTAGTGATTAGTGAATTTAAACTTGGGTATAAATGGTACTACTCACTCTTATCTATTTTGGAGACACATGAATGTGCAAAGGAGTCAAACACCGCGCCTGTAGGACAGTTTCTGACAGCCATCGTCCGGTTCCTATAACACTCCACATATATCCCCGTCCACTCGTGACCCGGGAAGGGCTGGGCACCGTCCGGCTTGCCGATACAGCTGGGTAAGCGTTCAGGACACGGAGAACAAGCTGGGTCTCCTGGACTACACAGGTTCTGTGAATACTCACCTGGAATTATATTCATAGTGTTGTAGATAACAAAACATGAAATACAAGTAAATGCATAAAAATGTATACATGTGTTTCTAGGCAAATAACAGCAAGCATCAACTAGAAGAAACTGCATGCTTATAGAAGAAAATGTGTATTATTCAGTAAATTAACAGGCTGTAAACTCCCCTCTTTGTACTTAAATATCCTTGATTTGAGCTTTCATTTTTGTTCCTTTACCTGCAAAATTCTCAATGTCTTATGTTAAACATACAACATTCCCTATTAGAGCCAAATTATAACGCAATGTTATGCTGACATCACACCTAATGGAAAATTATCAGAAGATTTATCAGAACAAAACAATAGTTGTGGACATTTTTGCTCTCACCTTCATTCTTTTTTTTCACATATCAATAGGCTTCCGGTAAGTAATTATTGGTATTTTACGTTTTTTATGCATTAATAGCATCAATTCACAAACATTTTGGTTGTAAACATTCAAAGAGGCCTAGAAAATACTAAAACAGCCCTCATACTTCGCACTGATTTGGTTGTAACATTTTTCTTGGGCCTCTGCAAAAGTTTACAACCTCAAAAATGTGAAATAACCCTTAATTGTTCCTCCAACAGAAAATAATTAACCTGCAGAAACTGTAAGTTATCAGCATTGATCCTTATTGGAGACTGCATTTGACCAAAATTTGATATGAGAACTTAAACATAGTTTCCTTAAATGCAAATATTTTTGATAAGAAAAAATCTGAGGAGAAAGTTTGTTATATCTTACATGGAGCCTGAGGCTCTGTACGTTTGTCACAATCTACCCTGGTATATCTTGTACAAGTCTGTCTATCTCTAGGATACAAATCTGGGTATTCACATTCCTTGATCAACGTGTTAGCCTGTGCATTTGGATAATGATGCCTTTTGACAACCCAAAAGATAAAACGTTGGAAAACATTGTAGCAAATGAAGAAAATGCTTGTGCCAAGCAATTTCTTCATTTTTAACAATGTTTCCTACATAAAACAACCTGGAAAATGAAGAATTTCAGTCACTTGTAATTATCATCTGAAAAACTATTGAATTCAGAACAGTCTTAAATTTTGTCGTCTGGAATGAGTTGAGAGAAAGTTTGTTACATCTTACATGGAGCCTGAGGTTCTGTGCGTTTGTCACAATCTACCCTGGTAAATCTTGTACAAGTCTGTGTGTCTCGAGAATACAGGTCTGGATATTCACATTCCTTGATCAACAGCGTGGTAGTCGAGCCCGCGGTAGAACAGTTGATATACTGGGCACAGTTACTGGGGCTGGGGATAACTGTGTTTGGGTGGGCAGAACAGTATTGTGGAACATCGGCTAGAAAACATTGAATGAAGTGTGAAAATGGCAGCATTTTCAAAATTGAAACCATAAGGTACATGTACATACAAAAGTTTTTTACTCAGATTTGGCAATGCTTTGATCTTTCTAACAAAAAGAGTTTACTCAATAAAGATCCACCTTTGTGTGTAGCATTTTTAATGAATTTTCAGCAACATTTACTTCATACCTTCACAGTGATATATCTTTCATGCATTGATATTTGAAACGAGCTGATATTTTTAGCTGATCATATAATTTGCATAGAGGTGTCCTATAATTAACTTTGTATTTTCGGTGCATAAAAGTTAATTTTATTTTGTTTGTATTGTTTGCTACTGTTGTATTGTATGCACTATCTATGTTCACCGCAGCACCATCTGTACTTGTATGCCACATGGGTCTACGACCTGGAAATATCTAATCTTTATTCAAATTTAATATAAACTTGAAACATTATAAATGGTGTCTAACTTACGTTTATCTATATTCTCCATGCATGCCCTCAGTCTGGGGTTGAAGTATCCTTGTTTACACTGCTCTACACTCACAGTTCTGTTTTGTTTACACACAATGTAGTATGTCAACTACATGTAGTATCATTTTCTTGTTGAAATTCATTGAATTTAAAGTGACAGTAAAAGTGACAGTAAAAGCTGAATAGTAATTTATTACTATAGAACAATGGTGGCTTGTTAATAACCCATTCCTAAACAAGACCAATCCCAAGTTTCTCGAGAAAAAATTAAGTATATACTCATGAGTACATGCTCAACTTCAATGGAATACTTTCCAACATTGAAGGGTATTCGATTGAAGTTCACATGGATTTTGTAAGATTTGAGTATGGTGCTCAGATGCGAGTCTGAGAACGTACTTAAGTTTTTTCGAGAAACCAGGGCCTGGTTTTGATGACCCTTGTAGAATCGACTAAAGAAAACATTGAGACAAAAGAAGAAACTGCTGGTGTCCAGCAGTTTCTCCTTTTGTCTCATATTTTCAGTGTTATCTTATACACAAATTCTACCTTTAATCACATCCCTTTAATCGTCTGCAGCAGCTTTCAAATTGGATTATCATAAAATTTCGCCATTTGGGAAAGGATTAATTCAAGACTTTAACTTACGTTTATCTATATTCTCCACACATGCCCTCAGTCTGGGGTTGAAGTACCCTTGTTTACATTGCTCTACACTAACAGTTCTGTTTTGTTTACACACAATGTAGTATGTCGTCCATTCACGTCCTTTAAAATACTGTTTTCCGTCAGCGAGGCCCACACAGCTTGGTAATCTCTCTACACAAGGTGTACAGCCCATATCACCAGCCTGACATAGATTCTTCTTGTATTGACCTGAAATATTGTACAGAAAGGATAAATTCACGTCCTTTAAAATACTGTTTTCCATCAGCGAGGCCCACACAGCTAGGTAACCTCTCCACACAAAGCATACAGCCCGCATCACCAGCCTGACATAGATTCTCCTTGTATTGACCTAAAACATTGTACAGAAAGGATAAATTCACGTCCTTTAAAATACTGTTTTCCATCAGCGAGGCCCACACAGCTAGGTAATCTCTCCACACAAGGTGTACAGCCCACATCACCAGCCTGACATAGATTCTCCTTGTATTGACCTGGAATATAAAAACAATGTAAAGAAAGGATTTTATATTCACGTCCTTTAAAATACTGCTTTCCATCATGATAGTTTGTTCTGGAATATTTTATTCAGTCTGACAGTATAGGTATCTGAATGTAGATTTCTGGTTCTTTACCATGTTTAATAATTCTTCTTGATATGACCATCTTTACATATTTATATGTTGCCATTTAAAACAAGAGCTTTTTAAACTTGATAAATATTTTTTAAAGTTTTTGAAGTGACCAATTTATGCCATGTACAAGGAAAATCAATGCAACCAAAGGTATGAGCCATCATTGAGGATAACATGTGAAAATGTTGTCGGTTGGATACAGTCACACTAAAACTTACAAGGTGCCATGGGTTCTGGTCTAGTCCTACAGATGACAGTTGTAAAGTCCTGACATGTTTTTGTTGTAATGTTGAACAAGTCTGGATAATCGCATTCCGTCCGGTACCCTGCAACTCGGCTAGAACAGTTGTAGTAGACAGCACAGTTGTCGGGAGCCGGCATGATGGACGTACGGTGCTCAGCACAGTAATCTGGGATATCCACTGGAATACAAATTAAAAGTTGTTCAGTTATGATGCATAATTATATGATCATGTACAGTTAAAGGCAAACTGCAAAATACAGCAAATTGATCAGTTTTAGATCTTCCAGTGAGGATCAAAATTCATTCATTTACATCATCAGCTGCATTACTTGCATTTCTGTTTATTAGAGACAATAGCAACTTATGGATTACATTTAACAAGCTCTTGTTTGCTACAGATTATATGGAATTTGATGTTTTGCAAGCAAAGGTCCATCACCTACTTACTGTTTATTGCTTAAGAATGAATCAAAACAGTGAGACATACCTGGATCTACATTAGTTTGGCATCGTCTGTGTGTTGGATGGAAATATCCGGTTGTACAATTTTTAACTCCCATGGTTCTGTTATAGAAACATTCTATATATTCCGATGACCACTGCTTGTAGGGGTTGGGATGAGCCCCGTCTTGTAGGCCAACACAGCTGGGCAACCTTTCCAGGCACGGCTCACATGTAGGGTCTGACTTGGGGCACAGGTTCTTCTCATATTGACCTTAAAAATAAATCATAAGCAAAACATTTTTAATAGAAAACAAAGATTTGAGTAAATACAAGAGATGTTTGTAAAACATATATGCCCCCTCAACGGCCTACATTTGATGTAGGTCAAAGTCCAAGGTCAAGTTAACAAGGTCCAAGGTCATGGTCAAATATGAAAGGTCTTGGTAGGAGGTGTCTATGTGTGAAATATCAAAGCTGTATATGTAAAAGTAAAATGAAACATAGGCCAGGTTAAAGTTTTTAAAAGTAGGCCAAATGCCAAGGTCAAGGTCAAATGTGAAAGGTCTTGGTTCGAGGTGTCCATGTGTAAATTATCAAGGCTGTAGGTGTAAAAGGACATGATTTATATGCCTGGTTTTTGTCTTTTTAAAAGTAGGTCAAACTCCAAGGTCACGGTTGCAATATTCAAGGTCATGGTCAATTGTGAAAGGTCTTGGTAGGAGGTGTCTATGTGTGAAATATCAAGGCTGTAGGTGTAATAGGACATAATATAAAGGCTAGGTTAAAGATTTCTAAAAGTATGTAAAAATCAAAGGTCAAGGTCACACAGGCCAAGGTCATGGTCAAATGTGCAAGGTCTTGGTAGGAGGTGTCCATGTGTAAAATATTGAGACTGTATAGGTAACAGGACATGAGATATAGGCCTAGTTTAAGTTTTTTAAAAGTAGGTCAAACTCCAAGGTCAAGGTCCAAGGTCATGGTCAAAAGTGAAATATCTTGGTTGGAAGTGACCATGTCTGAAATATCAAGGCTGTATATGTAAAATGACATGAAATATAGGTCAGGTTAATGTATTATTTAATTAGGTCAAACACAAAGGTCAAGGTCACAAGGTCCAAGGTCATGGTCAAGTGTGAAAGGTCTTGGTCGTAGGTGTCCATGTGTCAAATATCAAGGCCGTATGTGTAAAAGGACATGATATATCGGCCAGATTAAAGGTTTTTTTAGGTAGGTCAAAGGTCAAGGTCACAAGGTCCAAGGTCATGGTCAAATGTGAAAGGTCTTGGTAGGATGTGTCCATGTGTGAAATATCAAGGCTGTATGTGTAATAGCACATGATATATAGGCCCAGTTTATTTTTTTCAAAGTAGGTCAAACTTCAAGGTCAAGGCCACATGGTCCAAGGTCATAGTCGTATGTGATAGGTCTTGGTCAGAGGTTTCCATGTGTCAAATATCAAGGCTGTATGTGTAAAAGGACATGATATATCGGCCAGGTTACAGTTTTTTTAAAAGTAGGTCAAACTCCAAGGTCAAGGTCACAAAGTCCAAGGTCATGGTCAATTGTGAAAGGTCTTGGTAAAATGTGTCCATATGTGAAATATCAAGGCTGTATTTGTAAAAGGTCATGAGATATATGCCGGGTTTATTTTTTTTTAAAGCAGGTCAAACTCCAAGGTTAAGGTCACAAGGTCCAAGGTCATGGTTAAATGTGAACAATGTTGATGGGAGGTATCTATGTATGAAATATCAAGGCTGTATGTGTAAAAGGACATGAGATATAGGCAAGATTAAGAATTAAGTGTAAAATCAACAAAGGGCAATAACTCCAAGATTTTGGTTGGCAGAGTTATGGTTCTTGTGCACTGCACCTCTCCATAATGAAAACTAATCACCTGTAAAGTTTCATGATTCTACCTTACATATTTTTTGAGTTGTGCTCCAGACAAGAATCAACTTATAAAATCAACAAAGGGCAATAACTCAAAAATTTGATCGGCAGAGTTACGGTTCTTGTGCACTGCACCTCTCCATTATGAGATCTATCCACCTGTAAAGTTTCATGATTCTACCTTACATACTTTTTGAGTTATGCTCCGGACAAGAATCAAGTTTGAAAATCAACAAAGGGCAATAACTCCAAAAACATGATTGGCAGAGTTACGGTTCTTGAGCACTGCACCTCTCCATAATGAGATCCATTCACCTGTAAAGTTTCATGATTCTACCTAATATAGTTTTTGAGTTATGCCCCGGACAAGAATCAAGTTTGAAAATCAACAAAGGGCAATAACTCAAAAAATTTGATCAGCAGAGTTACAGTTCTTGTGCACTGCACCTCTCTATAATGAGATCTATCCATCTGTAAAGTTTCATTGTTGTACCTTACATACTTTTTGAGTTATGCTCCGGACAAAAATCAAGTTATAAAATCAACAAAGGGCAATAACTCAAAAAATTTGATCGGCAGAGTTACGGTTCTTATGCACTGCACCTCTCCATAATGAGATCTATCCACATATGAAGTTTCATGATTCTACCTTTAATACTTTTCGAGTTATGCTCCGGACAAAGTTTGGTCTACGGACAGACCGACCGACATACGGACCGACCGACCGACCTTCCGACCGACACTTGCAAAACAATATACCCCCATTTTCTTCGAAAGGGGGCATAGTAAGAATAAATACAAGTCAAACATATCTGATAAATCAGATAAAGAATCAGACAAGCATGACACAATCTGTAAATCCTACGATCTATCATAGATAAATGCAATGTGGTGAATGAACATTTAGAAACTCAAAGCAAAACAAGATGTGTTTGTGAAATAGCAATGCCCCCGAAATGGCCACTTTTCTAAATCAAAATGTTAAGTCCTCTTGAAAAGGGTTGATAAGGGTTAACAGATTACTTTGAGGAATATCAAATTGCATGTAAGAGATAGGTTTCATTCAAAGGAAGTTGCATACCAAATTTGACCTTTGTATGTCAAATACTTTTTGAGAAAAGGTAAATGTTAAGTTTTGGGACAGATGACAGACAGGCGGACGGATAGACGGACAGACAGACAGGAGTAAAACAATATACCCCTGATGTTTTGATATGGGGCCATAATTACCCTATCATGTCTTATTCATGTAAGAGACATAATTTTCTATCTTTTAAATAATCTTAATACATGATCTCATCTAGATAATGAAAGAACTTAACCAATTACCACACAGTCACTCTTTTTGACTCCCTGCAAGAAATTGGCTCGAGAAAACATTGTGGAAAATGAAGAAATTGCTTGTGACAAGTAATTTCTTCATTTACCATAATGTTTTTTACACAAAATTGCCAAAAAATGTACAATCTCATGCACTAGAATTTATCGTCTGCATCATTTTTGAATTTGGACCAGCCTAAAATTTTGCTGTTTGGTAATGGGTTAAAACAGAGTATGTAAATCTTTAAAATAAATATAATCTATAAGTTAGATACACAATCATAATCATAACTTACATGGAGCCTGTGGTTCAGGCCTTGAGTCACACAATGTTCTAGTGAATGTTGCACACATTTGAGTGATTCTAGAAAACAGAGCGGGGTATTCACACTCTCCTACAAAGTCCTCCAGTGGAGGGGTCGTGTTTGATTGAGAACAGTTGTAAAACTGGGCACAGTCGTCTTCAGCTGGCATTATAACTGTCGGGTTTTTCTTACAGTAGTCCTTAACATCATCTGTAAAATAAACAAATAACCCATTACCATATAAAATGGGATGAGATTGAAGTCCAAAATGGGAGGGGTAGTAGTTGATTGTAAAGAAAGTGATAGTTACCTTCTGCAATTAAACCAAGAAAATATTGAAATACTGCACATTTGCATGTCCATGCATGCTTGAGTCCATTTTCTTCTTTACTGTGATTAAATTCTGAAATATTCTAACTATGGTCTTAACACTTTCATAAATAAGACCTGGTTTCCATTTATTGGGGTTTTAAACCGTTTTTAACTACAATGGTAATATCAAGGTGGCTGGGGCACATAAACATGGATTCCTATTGTTTCTCATACATATTCCTTGTTGTTCGATATTTCATAGAAATATCATTATTTTGTTAGTGATTGTATGTTAAACAGTGTTAAAATGTTTAAATTACATACGATATCAATTGGACGTCATATGTAGAAAATATTTAAAAAGTCCCACTTTTTCTGGAACAACCCTCGTATCAAGATATCTTGAAAATCTCACTCTAAAGAACATGCCTCTGGTATTGAAGTCCGTCATAGAAATGCCAAAGGAAATAATTAACACAAAGGACCAGCATTGACCAGCATTTTCTCCTTTTGCCTCACTATTTTTGTTCTATACTTTACACAAACACTCCCCTTGTTATCAACCATTTCTACAGCACGTTTCAAATTTGACAACTTTAAAATTTTGTCTTTCAACCCATTCCTGCACAGTGAAGCCTTTTGACTACTTCACAAGATAAATCTTAGGAAAAAATTGAAGAAAATGAAGAAATTGCAGCTTGAGACAAGCAAATTTTTTTATTTCCACAATATTTAATACCCAAAAAGACCAAAAAATTTAAATTTCATATTCTTTAATTTGTCGTCTGAACATCTATGAATTCAGACCAGTCTAAAATTTTGCAATCTAGTAATTTGTTTACCCATTATCAAACAGCAAAATTCTAGACTAAGACTTATCCAAATTCGAAGATGATGCAGATGACAATTTCAAGTGATGAATTACTACATGTTTTGGTCTTTTGGAGTTGAAAACATTGTGGGAAATGAAGAAATTGCCTGTCAAACACAATTTCTTCATTTTCCACAATATTTTCCAAAGCCTTTATCTTCAAAAGGCGTCACTGTGTTTAATAACCATAAGCAAACCTACCTCTTTTCAGAGTTTCTGTACAAGTCTTGGTAGATGGATGGAAGTATCCTGTTTTACACTGTTTGGTAGACGTAGTCCTGTTCCTATAACATTCTATATAGTCACTTGTCCATTCTCTATTGGGGTAGGGGTTATAGCCATCAGGCTTGCCAACACAGCTTGGTAGTCTGTCTGCGCAGGGTTTACAGTTAGGATCTGTCCCATTGCATAGATTCTTTAGGTAATCACCTTAGAAAGAAAAAAATATGCTATAAAAAGTTTTTCAAACCCAAAGTGAGACAAAAATGTTTTGAACTGATAAAATTTTTGCAAAAAGAACCCTCTTCAATTGACAAACCATTCAAGGATAAGGATGGTTGAAAAACAATATATTGCTGACTTTATTTCAATTGATTATTAGTGGTTTTCTATTATATTGCAACAACTGGTGCAGACAAGCATAAATACACTATCCAAGCAGAGCCACTAGCTACTCATCTCATGTAGATAATTTGTAAACAATTCATCCAAGGGTGAGAGATGACTTACATGGTGCTTGTGGTTCTGGTCTTGTACCACAAGGTACAGACTCAAACTGTTCACATTGTAGGGTAGTCATCGAGAACAAATAAATTGTCCCTTTTCAATGAAAACCTTGTAACTGCAGCTTGAAACAAGCTGCAGTTACAAGGTTTTTGTTGAAAAGCATCGAAATATTACACTTACATGGTGCTTGTGGTTCAGACCTCGTACCACAAGGTACAGACTCAAACTGGTCACACTGTAGGGTTGTCATCGAGAACAAATCTGGGTAATGACATTCTTGAATGTATGTCGTTGTCGCTGCTCGTCTGGTGACGCCGATGGGACATTTATAATACTGAGCACAGTTGTTCTCCACTGGCTTGATGGCTCCTGGATTAGCTCTACAGAATGAGTCTATATCTCCTGTAAAAATTAATAAACATTATATTAACATCAACATTTCAAAATTTATCAAAAGCATTAACATGGTGGGTAACCCACATGACTTTTGGGAAGCGTTTACACCGAAAAATCGTATGCTCCAAAAATAATTATTTCACTTGAATGTTTGAAGAAACATTGCAATTATTAGCAGAGTGAGTTATACTTGGGAATTACCCTCTCAATTTCGAGTGTGGTACACTTTATCTTGTCTTGTTTTACCATTTGGGAGAAGAAAGGCTTAACCAGTTATCAAGTGTTGCTTGTCTAGAAAGAAAGGCAAAAGAATAGAAGCAAGAGTTGTCCATGGACAATGTAGCTCGCCTGTATGGGAGCTTGTGATAAAACAGTTCAACCCAAAGGTCAAAGTCTTGGTCCCAAATGAAAGGTCTTGGCAGAAGGCATATATGTGTGAAATATAAAGGCTCTGTCTCTAATAGTGCTTAAAATATAGGCGAGTTTAAAGATTTTTCAAAGTAGGTCAGACTCCAAGGTCACAATGTAAAGGGTCATGGTCTCAAAACATCTTGGCAGGAGGTATTCATGCCAGAAAAATCAAGGCTCTATTGCATGAGATAAGGGCTAGGTAAAAATACTTTAAAAGTAGGCCAAAATCCAAGGTCATAGTGACAAAGTCAAAGGTTATGGTCCCCAATAAAAGGTCTTGGAAGGAAGTATCCAAGTCTGAAGTATCAAGGCTGTATCTCTAAATGCCTGAGCTATAGATCAGAGCCGCCTTCTTTAGAGCGAGAATTCTTGAGATATCTTGAGATTTCTTAAGATGTTTTAGGATAAAGCGCTCTTTTGAGCAAGATTTTTAAGACGATCACTGCGAGCTGCCATTACTCTATACTTATTTCGGAACCCCTCGGTAAATTCTATAGAATCTATATGGGAGAGAATTGACAGAGTTGTTCCGAATGCTCCATGATTAAAAAACCGCGGAGTTCCGAATGCTCCAGACTTCATACAAATGATGTCATGATGTCATGATGACATGATCTAAAGAACGCGCCTCTGGTTAAAGTATTTGAAGACACCATGCTGACACTGACACTAGGGCTGTGACATTTGCTACCCAAATATATATAAAGTCCCCACATGAGAAAACCAAATGTTTACCTGGATTTATCTTTGAGACGCATGCTCTATTTTTGGGATCAAACACAGCACCACTGGGACAATGTTTCACGTCCATTGTTCTGTTTCTGTAGCAGCGTACATATGTGTCCGTCCACGTGAAACCTACAGCCTCCTGGTCCCCGTCTCCGAGACCCACACAGCTGGGCAGCCGCTCTGGACAGGGTCTACAACCTGTGTCTGCAGCATCACACTGGTTCTGTGTGTATTCACCTGGGACAACAAGGGTAAAATAAGTAATATATATAGGTCATGTGTCATATGTAGATAAACTCCCAGACATAACTAGTACAAAACTCAAGGCTTCAATTGTCCTGGAAAAATATATACAATCATTTCTAGAGATTTGTTGAGCAGAAAGACATAGATTCAGAGACTCGATTTTTTTCCTGCTATTTAAGGTTACTATTGCAAGATTTCAATGCATTAATCATCAAGATAACAATTGTATTTGATACAATATTGTGCAACACCATTATGTAATTATGAAATCCAATAGGCATTAACGCTAACATAATTATGTACTGGAGGGTAAAGAATATGACTAGTAAAACATACAAGTTATAAAATTCTACTAACAAGGTGCCTGGGGTTCTGGCCTTCGATCACATTGTACAGTTGTGAAATCCTGACATGTCAGAGAGAGGGTAGAAAACAGGTCCGGATAATCACATTCTTGGATCACGTCTGGGTACCCCTCGAGTACCCTGGTACAATTATAGAACTTGGCACAGTCTGTACCCATGGGAAATATGTCATCTGGATTAGCTCCACAGTAATTATTCGCATCAGCTGAAATATTAATGCAAAAGACTGTTAAAATTTATATCTAACATAAACTGCCATTAATGACAAAAGACATCTTTTCTTAAAAGTACATATCCAAATATTGCAAACAAACAAAAGCTGTCAGGTAGCAGCATACTGCACTATCCCAAGTACTTTTAATGACAGAGTCAACAAGACCAAATAAAAAGATAAATGATAGTCAAGATATTAAAATCAAAGCCCTGAAGGGCCTGAAAGTCGCTACAACAGAATTATTTGTAAAACAAGATTTGCTTTTCATGATCCTATCAGAGAATGCTTTGAAGTATTGAATGAAATGTATGTATGCCCCCACAAGGGTAAACCTTTAACAATTGAAGTAGTGCAATTGTAGAATTAATTTACATCAAGAATGAAAAGGGAAAAATGGCAATAACTCCACGAACATTATCAGCAGAGTTATATTTTTGTACAATACACTTCTACATAATGACACCATCCACCTATGAAGTTGCACGAATCTACCTCGCATAATTTTTAGTAATGCTCTTGACAAACAATTAAATATGAAAATGAACAAAGGGCAAAACCCCAAAAATATGATTGACAGAGTATCAATTCTTACCTATGAAGTTTTATGCGATGTAAACAAGACCTAGATCTCCATTTTAAATACGCAAAATATATTTTGTCAAAATGACGATAAAGTTTATAAACGATGACCAAACTCGTGATTAGATCACATTCTATAGAAACAAATTGAAAAAAAAAAATAATAAAATGAAAGAACAAAACAAGTTATAGAATATTTACAGAGAAACACAGCTTTATTTTTCATCCATATCAATATACAAATTCATAATACCATAGGCTACAGCAAATCCATAGATAATTATATCGTTAAAATGAATGCTACATATGAAAAGCAGTGGAAGCTAGATCTATTTTCAAAATGTTAGATTGGTCCAATTTGTAGGTAATTTTGGGGTGTTTAGTGATTGGGAGTAAAAACGTCGTAACGACAGATTTCTGAAAGGGGCCCATGCTAGGTTTTTATGCTTCTGAACTATTCGGGAACTCATATTTGTACATGGAAAAACAATTTGCAATGCATAAAAACCTCAATCACGGCGAATATCCATCTTTCCTTTGCTATAGATCAATCCTTTACAAGCGTGTTTACAGATTCTATTTTTACTTCGAAACGAGACAAGGTCAAGGTCAACGAGACACATCCCCAGCAGTATTAACACACTGTACAACCGGCTACGTCGATGACTGTGACCTTATTTGCGAGGGATGCATGGAAAGGTTTATTTTGTAGAAGCAGTTAGCACTGAACATTTATATGCGTATTTATCAACTATAGAATACCAAAGATCCTTTCATTTATTCATAAAAGTAAATTAATTTGACCTACCATGCACCTGACATCAGATGCCGAATCTGTCTTCGTTGACGACGCAGCCGGTTGTACGGTGTGTTGAATCTCGCTGAGCACAGATGACGTACCTCTGACGTAATTGCTTTTTGAAGTTTGGGCATGTGTAACCGTTACAAAACAAAAACAAAGGATAATAAAATGCGGATCTGCACGTTATTCATTGACTTGGATTTTTATACTTGATAAAGCTCAATGAGTGCTAACAATGGACCCCTTCAGGTTGGTAATTTCATACGTTTATATCTGGTTTGTAATTTTTGTGCCATTTGCATTTTCGACAGCCTAGCAGGTCCCCCTTTAATCTGTAGTTGCGATGTTTTGGCTGCATGTCCCGTAAATTGACTGGAATTGATACTAAACTAAATAAAATTCTGGGTAAGAACGATGTTTTAAATGAAATATTTACCCATTTTGTTCTATTCAGATTTCCCAATTTCAGAAGATGTCACAGAAATTCATTGAATAAAATAGATCTATACTTCATAACGCATTCCTCACTTAACTAAAACCCCTCAAAATCACACTTGTCCTCCCTGGTTGAAAGTAAGATACTTTCAAAATACTGAATTTTACAGCTGGGGGGCCATGGACCACAGGGCCCCCGATGGGTCTATGGAAACGCCCCGGCCAGGGGTCCACGGGGCCAGAGCCCCCCACCCCCCCACCCCCGCCGGGAACTCTTGAGAAATAGCGTTTTCAAACCCCTCAGGAAGGCGTTCATGACACTATAAATACTACCATCTTTTGATGAAAGTTTTCCAAATCATTTATCACTCAGTTTAAAATTATAACTCAATATGATGCACTTTTTTACATCATTTTTTTTTCAATTTCGAAATAAGAACTTATACGTTCTAGTATGCAATGGTGACTCAAGGATTTTTTTCCGAGCCTAAATGATGGCATAAAATGTGTAAAATGTGTAACGTTACATTAAAGTTATACAGCTTAAAAATAATTTTCGGATAATTCCAGGAGGGAGGTCCAAAACACACCCCCACCGACCCCCTCTCGATCCGCCCGTGGTATGACATGGCACATTTCAAAATATGCACATATTTCACGGTAGTTGCAATAATGTAACCGATACCATTTTGAATATTGATCTGGGTTTCGGATAAAATTCCTTCCTATTTGTTGCATGGGCGGATCTAGAGGGGGTCGGGGTGTCCAGACCCCCCCCCCTGGAATTGACCGAAAATTAAATTTTGACTGTATAATTCTATTGTAACATTACATATTTACTACATTTAAGCCATAATTTGGGCTTGGACCCCCACTGGAAAAAAAAATCTTTGGCTTGGACCCCCCCCCCTGGAAAAAATTCCTGGATCCGCCCTTGAGTTGCAATGGAGCAGGTACTGGAATGATTCATTCCAGCAAGTTTAGCAAAGTCAAACTTCAAAATAAAGCTGTTGAATGTAGTGAGAATGTTTTAAATGACAACAGGTTAAACCATTTTTCTGTCAATCCATCTTAGTTTTATGTCGAAATCACTTTCAAATAAAGTTTAATTTAATTTTGAAGCGGACTAGACTACCCACCCATTTTATTCTACTGAGACATGGAATTTCTGTTGGAAGAAAAAATATCAAAACAATTCTTGTTGATACTTTTATACCAAAATTTTGACATGGACTATGTTCTTATCGGATTTACTTCTGACAAAATATGTTGGCATTTAAAAACGTATACAAGAAAATGTGTTTTACACCTGTTTGCTTTACTCCAAAGAAGCAAAAGGGAGGACTCGTAGCCACCAACCAATACCGGTTATCAAATGTGTGGCTACGATATCGCAGCTAATTTCACGGTGTCACTACCATTGGCAATTCAATCTTGATTTCAAGATTGTATTTATTTTTCGGATGCATCAAGGCAACTATTACTTAGCTATATTTGATCTTTGCTGTTGTGTTTCCACACTTGCACTTTTGTCATCCCTCTTGGTGACCGTGATATTTCTCAAGATTGATATCATTTAGGTACGCAATATTTTACAGTCACGGAAATGAATAATCTCTAGAACTGTTTATTGCGGCAAGCCTAAAGTCGTGATTAATCGATAATTTGAGCCTCTAATAATGGTTTATTCACGAATTAATTTCCCCTCTCTTCACAAAAACTATTTTATTTCACGTTGTTTATTCGGTGATTAATGATAAGAAATTTAATCGCAGAAACGTCGACTGAATCGACGGACGCTCGACAATTTAATTTGAATGGTAATTCATGCAGATTTTATGATGTAACGTAGAAAATTATACATCTAGGTTTAGTAGGTTATTTTGTTTTTGGTCGGCAAGCGATAACGTCATGATGATACGAAGAAAATGATACCTGTTAGTCTATTATCCAAACCAAAAATTCACCGGTAATAATCCAACTAACATATTTTGAAACAGTTTCCGAAATAACTGAGCAGATGTTGGTGGTGTTTTTGAAGTCACTATTCCAGCCCAGATTGAGTAGACGCTACGTCATCAAGACGTCATATTGTTTTTTTAACAAAAGGGATCCGACTGTATCACGTGCTTATTCATCTGAGAAGCATGTCAATCAACTAGTAAGTCAATGGATGGGCGGGGACAATTCTCTTTTTCAACCAATCTGTATTTACAAGCATTGCTTCATAAAAGATCTAGAACTTAAAGGGCAATCGTCAGAAAAGAAGCTTTACCCCGCGTCTCTCCCTTAACCCATTACCACACAATGACTCTTTTTGACTCCCTACCATACAATGGCTTTGGAAAACATTGTGGAAAATGAAGAAATTGCTTGTGACAAGCAATCTCTTCATTTACCACAATATTTTCTACAATAAAAGAATAAAAAAGTTATATTTCATTCACTTCAAAATTTCGTCTGCAGCACCTTTGAATTTGGGACAGCCTAAAATTTTGCCGTCTGGTAATGGGTTAATCGGTCACCCTTTAGTGAATATTTATTAGAGTGTTGACCTCTACATTTTTAAATTTTAGAGTAGATAGATTTAAGAGACAGTTTAATTTCATAAAGAGTTTTCAAAAGAAGAAAGAAATTCAAAGGGTAGACTATTTAGTGAAAAGAAAATTTCTTGCAGATGTAGATCTACATGACTCGTGCTTATACTTGCTACTCTCTTAAAACAAAGTACATTACCTCTTATGAAATGATATGTAATTAGTAATGTATTTTGATGATCTTAATCAATAGACATCGGCTTTGGAGAGTAATACTTGCCGACGTTCGTCTATTTAACCTCTCTCTTAAATCCTTTCACAAACAAGACTTGATTTCGACGACAATCATGGGAACAAAAATATTGGAAAACATTGAAAAGAAGAAATTGTCGATAACTAGCCATTTCTCCGTTCCCCCGAGATACTTTCCATGATGTAATTCAATCGTTTTTTAAGAAGTTATGTCGTATGCATGCAACAGATTTCAAAATGGAGTAGTCTAAAAAATATTTCTGTTTTGGGGTAAACAAAATGACGAAAATTGAACATGAATGTAAATATCCATGAATTACACTTTGGGTCTAACGATTATCCACACATACACAAGAATCAAAACGTGTGGGCTGAAATATTTATTCTGATCTGAAACGAAGGTAAGGTTTTAGCTGCGATCTTTCGGGGGAACCGTATGATCATACAAAATGCCCGTGACTTGCAAAGCTGCTTTTGTGCCGTCTATGATCGCCTACCGGTCGCGAGATTCAACCCTGCAAATCAACAATTTCATTTCCGTAAATCCGGCGACGGAAAACTCTTTGTTTAAAGTAATCGTCGGATATGCACATCTTGCATATTTCGGGATCGTCAACATCACAGAACCAGCCGAGTAGTTAAGTCTCGTTTCTTTGATGTGGTCACGTAGGTTTTCCCATTGATAAGCTGGCCAGGTGTGTAATAATTTTTTTTTCTGGTCTTCCCGGTATTGACTAAAATATTCATGAACCTGCAACACTACCCAGAAGAAGCTTTGAACTCGCCCTGGATTTTGTATTTTGGTCCTTGTCGAGTTGAAGGGCCTTGACGCGAATCCCGATCCTACTTACAACATAGCCACTTGCCCGTAACTCCAAAATCCAATCATTCTGATCATTTTTCTGTGGCTCATAGGGACTGATCCGAATAACCCTCCATTTCTGCAATTTTGGACCATCACAGATCTTTGTCTTGTTTTTTCGCCAGTCTCTCACTAGCTTTTCACTGATGCCGAAATCACTTTCAGCCGCACAGTTTTTCGAATTTTCGGCAAATTTGACCACACGATTTTTTAAGCTATTGTCATCACCAAGTAATTGCAGATTAAAACAATATGCAGTTACGAGGTTTTCGAAGAAAAGTGACGACTGCTTGTTGTGTACAATTATGTCGTGTGTTGATTAAGGGCATATTGATTGCGAGATTACACGCTTGAAATGGCAGAACGATGCATATCAAGCAAGACACCTTGTTAAAATGGAATTTATTATAAAAAGAATCAAGCAAATGAGTATTCCGTCGTTGTCGTATGTTTATTGTCACCGAGTCATAAAGTCGATGTCTATTGCACCATCTAAGGGAAGTAACTCTTTCATGAAAACTGTCTAATTTAAACCTGATTATTTCCCTTAGACCAATAAACCTCAGAAAACGGAATTATTGCGCGCGATCTATTTTCTCCGCAAAAAAAATAGTTCTACATAAAACGTATAATTTCCTCGTTCAACAATGATTATTTGGCATGTCAGTTTAGAAATTGTAGAAAGTCATTTTCAATATTAAATCAAAGTGTGGACAAGAAATCAGAGATCTACTTTGTCTCAAAACAGAAATACAGAAGAAGTTAAGAGGTCCGTCTTTGACCTTATTTGACCCGTCCAGAAAAACTCGTATGGCAACAGTAAGTGGCAGCGCGAGCGCTAAGCGACTTAAAAAATATATTTCCAAGTTACAAGACTTGATCTGACTTAGTCCAACAAACATGTGTAGTTTCAAAGCGATAGTATCAATGGATACAAAGCAATATAGTTACATAATAGTTAATATAGTTACATATAGTTAATTTTACATAGTAGAGGTGCAATCATGCATAAAATCCCCATTGGCCACAAAATTAGTTGGTATTACTTAATTTCTGAAAGCAGTATATGCATGTGGCATATGAAGAGACTAATCTTGCATAACTTACTAGGGCTGACTGACTTTGTGCATATCTCCTGTATAGGATGAAAGTATCCCCCTCCGGTACACTTCTTGGGAGGAATAATTGTTTTATTTCTATCACTTATAGGGTCTGGCAGTATTACCCTTTCCTTTGGTTTTAATGTCCCAGAGCAAAAACGCTTGAGAAAACAATGAGGCAATCTAACTTTTTACCTTTTGGGAAAGGGATAAAATAACTCACTTGGGTTCACAGATTTTGTGCACATCTCCTGTATAGGGTGAAAGTAACCCCCTCCAGTACACTTCTTAGTTGGAATAATTGTTCTATTTCTGTCACAAGTGATGTAGTCTGGCCCCCATAAGTGGGTGGGGAAGGCATGGTTCCCGTCTGGTAGTCCAACACAGCTAGGGTATTTATCTGGACAGGGTTTACATGTACGGTCAGATGCAGGGCACTTGTTCTGGGTATATTCACCTACAGAGAAAAGCATAGAGACATTAAGTTTTTATAAAGACAAGTCCCTTATTCTCTATATAATTTGTGTGCACATAAAACTAAACTTTTAAAAGAGTACATTTAAAAGTTAAAATAAGCACTTAACCCTTTCCCAAGCAAGACCTGGTTTTGACGTCCCTTATAGAAATGACTTGGGAAACATTGAAACAAAAGAAGAAACTGCTGATAACCAGCAGTTTCTCCTTTTGTCTCAATATTTTCTGTGCCATATTCTACGCAAATCCAATCTTTGATAACACCTATTTTTTTCATTTGGGCAGTTTTTGAAGAGTATCACTCTAAAATTTTGTCGTTTGGGAAAGGGTTAAAGGCAAAATAATATATAGAGGATAATCATTTGTTTCAGTGTAAAATCGATTTATATTTCATTGAGTGAACAACAAAAGCTTTATTTTCATGAGTGGAGAAGCCACGAGTGAAAATGTAGCTTTCGTTGTTCCCGAAATGAAATATAAATCAATCTTACTCGTAAAACAAACGATTATTCTATTTCTTTAATGCAAAAATGAGACAAAATGAAAAAAAAAATATGATAGATTTTCTTAAAGCACGTCATTTCGCACGTGACTGCTGTGCAACGCTTACGATGACGTCACTTATTTGGCCCGGCTTAGATAACGTAAGAAAGGGTGCAATGAACGAAAGCGGGACACATGAAGATCACATGAAATCATGACTCACAAGGTGCTTTAGGTTCCGGCCGTTTGTCACACATCACTGTAGAGAACTTCTCACACCTCATGTTAACAGTCGAGAACAAGTCAGGGTAGGGACATTCAGTCGCTGGATCGCTAGTTTTACCCGCGCTGTACGACACACAGTCTATGTACTGGGCACAGTTTTCTTCTAACTGGATAATACTGGACGGGTTGCCTTCACAGTATTTCGGAGCATCAACTGGGAACAGTTTCAAACATGTATTATTGCTCTACAGCATTATAAAGTGAGAGAGAAAAATACTTGACAATTTATCACAAAATTAAAGTTACATATAGATCTTTGCTTTAAAGATAGCTCTAAAATTGAGACACGAAACAACAAGAGTTGTCCGCGGACAACGTAGCTCGCCTATACAAGAGCTTGTCACAAAAAAAGAAGTTCAAGGTCAAAGGTCAAGGTCACTAGTTCAAAGGTCATGGTCTCAAGGTCAAGGTCATGACATGAGGTATCCATATGTGAAATATCAAGGCTCTAACTGTAATAGTGCATGAGATATAGGCCAGGTTAAAGTTTTTTAAAAGTAGGTCAAACTCCAAGGTCAAGGTCACTGGGTCAAAGATCATGGTCCCAAATGAAAGGTCTTGCCGAGAGGTATCCATGTGTGAAGTATGAAGGTTGTATCTCTAATAGTGCATGAGATATAGGCCAGGTTAAAGTTTTTTAAAAGTAGGTCAAACTCCAAGGTCAAGGTCACTGGGTCAAAGGTCATGGTCTCAAATGAAAGGTCTTGCCGAGAGGTATCCATGTGTGAAGTATGAAGGCTGTATCTCTAATAGTGCATGAGATATAAGCCAGGTTAAAGTTTTTTAAAAGTAGGTCAAACTCCAAGGTCAAGGTCACTGGGTCAAAGGTCATGGTCCCAAATGAAAGGTCTTGCCGAGAGGTATCCATGTGTGAAGTATCAAGGCTGTATCTCTAATAGTGCCTGAGATATAGACCAGGTTAAAGTTTTTGAAGACGCGACGCCGACGCTGACGCCAACACTGACGCCGACGCCGACACTAGGGCTGTGACATTAGCTCCCCGGACATTAAGTCCCGGCTCGCTAAAAATGCAAGAACCAACAGATTTCTCCTTTTCTTATTATGTAATTATATTAGGTTGGTTTAAATACTACTGAAGCCGCGGCCTAAGCACAGTTGGTAGCGCAACTGCCTCTCATTCGAGAGGTCCCGAGTTCAATACCCGGCCGCAGCAAATATCCTTCCTGACAAAATTGTCAACCACCAATGGGTTTAAAATCGTTAACCTGAGTGGGCGAGCAGCTGGAGGCTCGATAAGGGTGTTGTGGTAGTACTGGTTTGAGAAACAATAGGAATCCATGGGTGTGTGCTCTAGCCGCTGCAATATAACCCTGGCAGTTGAAAACAGCATAAAACCCCAATAAACTCAAACTTAAATACTACTAACTGAGCTTTGTAAAAGACCTTCATATATGATCCTGTTTTAAATTTTAACTTTCTTTTAACAATTGCTATGGATTTTAAAATATATGTGCAATCAAAAAACAAGAGGACCATGATGGTCCTAAATCGCTCACCTGAATCAAGATGACAAGAGTGATAATGACAATTTTGTCAAATTCAAAGGCATGAAACTTATAAGGACTTTCTGTTTGGAAACAATTAAGTAATACTTTTGTTCCAATTGATCCTGTAAAGTTGGGTATGAATTAGCATAATGGTTGAGTTTCTTTCAATAATTATTTCATGATTTCGCAATATACAACATATGGCTAATTTTCAAAGCATACTGATCTGTTAAAAATTGATCATTTATGATATTATAAGCAAGATTTGGTATGCGATTTGAAAGAATATAGTAAATGAGGACAAACCATGTGATAAGCTAGGCTAATCCCTTCTTATTTGTTTACATAATATAAACATGGGGCCAGCCAGAGCAATAGATAACAGAAATAGATAAGAGAAATAGAAAAAGCTTTCCAAATATTACTTATATCAAAACCTTTGTACAATGTATTAATTTTTTCAAGCAGATGATTGTAATGATCACCAACAACAAAGGGTTTGATGAATATTGAAACAAAATGTTGCTTTTTGAAAAGCAATTATCTCCTCTTATCTTCAGCTTGTATAATTCGCAAAGCAAATGCATCAAAATTGCCTTGTAAACTGTAGAACCCACAACATAGGGCTTAATTTCCATGTACAGTAATGATTTCTTGTATTCTGGAAGCCATTCAAGAAATTAGGTCTTACACAAAATTTCAAGGTTCTAGGCCAAACAGTTCAGAAGAAAACTAAGTATCTCCATTACAACCCACAGTACACTGTACAGTATAATTTTCAATGCGCGAAATTTCCCTAACCCTGCCACACAAAAATACTTTTTAAGGAAATAGAAAATTCAAGATACAAATTTGAAAAAAGTTCAAATTGGCAAAAGGGTTGATTTTTAAAGAATTTTCTTACGATTTCTCTAAGTCAGATAAGCCCCTTTCTCCCTGACATGCCCACATTTTTTGACAAATGTAAAAATTTGTGAACAAATTTTGAGAAGAGTGACTCAAGGAACATTCCTGCCAAGTTTGATTAAAATTGGCCAAAGGGTTGATTTTTAAAGAATTTTCTTATGATTTCTCCAAGTCTGATGAGCCCCTTCCTCCCTGCCACGGCGACATTTTTTAACATGTAAAAATTTGTGAACAAATTTTGAAAAGAGTGACTCAAGGAACATTCTTGCAAAGTCTGGTCCAATTGAGCCCTATGGTTGATTTTTAAAGAATTTTCTTATGATTTCTCTAAGTCCGATAACCCCCTTTCTCCCTGCCATGGCCATATTTTTTTGACAAATGTAAAAAATTGTGATTAAATTTGAAAAGAGTGACCCAAGGCACATTCCTACTAAGTCTGCTTCAATTGGGTCCAATGGTTGATTTTTAAAGAATTTTCTTCTGATTTCTCTAAGTCCGATAAGCCCCTTTCTCCCTGCCACGGCCACATTTTTTGACAAATGTAAAAATTTGTGAATAAATTTTGAGAAGAGTGACTCAAGGCACATTTCTGTCAAGTTTGGTTCAAATTGGCCCAATGGTTGATTTTTAAAGAATTTTCTTATGACTTCTCTAAGTCCGATAAGCCCCGCCCTGCCACGCCCACATTTTTTGACAAATCAAAAATCCGCGAACAAGTTTCGAGAAGGGTCACCGAAGGAACATTCCTGCCAAGTTTGGTAAAAATTGGCCCCATGGTATAGGAGAAGATGTTTAAAGAAATTGTGGACGGACGGACGGACGGACGACGGACAAAAAGCGACCACAATAGCTCACCTTGAGCACTTCGTGCTCAGGTGAGCTAAAAATCAACTCACTTTTCTTGACTGTTGTTACACAAGTCTCATTGACGGGATGAAAGTAGCCAGTTGTACATCTCTCTACTTTTATTGTCCTATTCTTGTAACATTTCTCATAGTCCGGGGCCCACATTCTGGTAGGGAAGGCGTGCTGTCCGTCCGTCTGTCCAACACAACTAGGAAGTCTATCCTCACATTTTGTACAGTTTGTACTACTGGTAGAATTACATTGGTTCTGTATGTAGTCACCTACAAAGGAAGAAAAGCCTTATCATTTGTTTAGTTTAGTTTAAACATATTTATCTTACATCAATTCGGAAACCAGTTCATACAACTTAGATTAATCCTTCTCAATTCTGCTCCCTAGATACTGCACCAATAAATGCGTCGAATGTGTGGGCCGATGAAAAGCCTACGTACTACCTCCCCTACCAGGGTTTGCACTCCAAACCTCTTGGTCGCAAGGCCAACGCTCTACCTCTCGACCATGGTTTCCACATCATTTGAAACAGTCCTTGCTAAAACTATTACATACATGTACTGTAAAATCAGATATTTTCGCTGGGCCAAAAGTTTACAAATTTTTAAATTTGAAGTGGTTTGCGAGGGTAAAAGTTTGCGAAAAACAAAACCTGTGAACCATGTGGTTTAATTTTCACGAAAATAAAATCATCAACTATCATAAACTATCATCAACTATCGGTTTTGTGTTTTATTTTTACAGCCGGTCTTCATATTAATAACACGATACGTAAAAAATACCAGATGCCCCTACTTGTTTAAAAAGGTCTCACGTAATCCGTAATCATTTAATCCTTTAATCATGTATGTGAATACATTTTCATACCAAACACTGTTCATCTTCCGTAGATTAATAAAATCATATCATGATAATTCAGATCAAATACATTCAGCAGTCCGTATTTGTTCAATAGATCTTGTTTAAAGTATGGAAAACTGCATAACATAACTGTTAATTGCTGACAAACAATGCCTGTCAAAATCATATGTCGCTCTATTGACCACATTTCACACCTTTTGTTACAGGTGTAACCAAACAGCCCTGGTGATATTTGATGTATTCAAGGCCCATCGCAGCGAAGGTTTATTTGAAATTTTAAAGAATGCGAACATTTAAGTTGTTTGTCTAGTTTGATTGCATTATCTACTCGATTTACATTGTACGATAAAACCAAAACAATTCCGAAAATCAAAGTAATGGCGGACGGACGGTGCGTTCTTGTAGGATCATTGCATTTGCTCCCAGGTAATATGTTCAGATGGCTAAATGTTTACGAATTAATCACAGCATTTGCTCACAGGCAATATGTTCACGTGGCTAAATGTTTACGAATTTATTGGATTCGCGAACATAGCGAAGATTAATCCCTAGCAAACATTTCTGATTTTACAGTAGTTTATAGAGACCAGCTCAAGACAATCCTGCGCAAAAAGGTCTTTGGTCATTTAGCACAAAATCAAAAACTTGGAATCAATTTTAACAATTTCAACTAGATCGCTCACCTGAAATTTCTTGCCTTCTTGAAATAACATTTTGACCTGTATAGCAGCAAATTAAGAATTTTGCAATAAAGCCCCTTTTCCTTAGTTTTTCAAAAGAGTGAAACAAAATTCAGCCTTTTCAAAAGTGTTTGCTCTTTTACCTTTTTTCTGATGCCACTGCACTAAGAGCTTTGATATTAATCAAATTCTTATAACAACTTTGAAAGCCCTTCACCCAAAGATCATTCATGTGAAGTTTTAAGAATATTGGCCCACTACATGTAGCAAGCCAGAAGATTTTTAAAAGATTTGGCTATTTTCCCCTTTTCTCATGCAGCGGAAGTCAAAGTCTCTCAGAAACTTTGAAAGCCCTTCACCAAAGGATCATTCATGGGAAGTTTCAAGAATATTGGCCAACTAGTTGAAGGCAGAATTTTACAAGATTTGGCTATTTTCCCCTTTTCTCATGCCGCGGCAACCAGAATCTTTGATGGAATCAAATTCTTTTAACAACTTTGAAAGCCCTTCACCAAAGGATCATTGATGTGAAGTTTCCAGAATATTGGCTGACTGGTTAGGCAGAAGAAGATTTTTAAAAGATTTGGCTATTTTCCGCTTTTCTCATGCCGCGGCAGCCAAAGTCTTTGATGGAATCAAATTCTTTTAACAACTTTGCAAGCCCTTTACTCAAGGATCATTCATGTGAAGTTTCAAGAATATTGGCCAACTGGTTAGGCAGAAGAAGATTTTTAAAAGAGTTGGCTATTTTCCCCTTTTCTCATGCCGCGGCAGCAAGAGTCTTTGATGGAATGAAATTCTTTTAACAACTTTGAAAGCCCTTCACTCAAGGATCATTCATGTGAAGTTTCAAGAATATTGGCTGACTGGTTAGGCAGAAGAAGATTTTTAAAAGATTTGGCTATTTTCCGCTTTTCTCATGCCGCGGCAGCCAAAGTCTTTGATGGAATCAAATTCTTTTAACAACTTTGAAAGCCCTTCACTCAAGGATCATTCATGTGAAGTTTCAAGAATATTGGCCAACTGGTTAGGTAGAAGAAGATTTTTAAAAGAGTTGGCTATTTTCCCCTTTTCTCATGCCGCGGCAGCCAGAGTCTTTGATGGAATCAAATTCTTTTAACAACTTTGAAAGCCCTTTACCCAAGGATCATTCCTGCCAAGTTTCAAGAAAATTGGTCCACTGGTTTGGGAGGAGAAGATCTTTAAAGAAATTGTGGACGGACGGCCGGACGGCCGGACGGACGGCCGGACGGACGGACGACGGACAACGACCGATCACAATACCTCACCTTGAGCACTTTGTGCTCAGGTGAGCTAAAAACAGTTTAAAGAAGTTGTTAAATTGACGTAACAATGAACAAAATCAAAAACTCAGAAGTAGAAGGGTACGAAACTATATTTTCACCAATTTCTACCATAATTATGTTACAGCATTTTCCACAAAATATAATATGAATACTTACAAGGTGCCTGGGGTTCTTTTCTCTTATCACAAGTGACTGTCTCAAACTGTTCACATCTCATGGTTATAGTAGAGAATAGACTGGGATACTGACACTCCTCAAGGTGATGGCCATACTGCGAGCTCGGATCAGAACAGTTGAAATACTGGGCACAATTATCAGGATTAGCCTTAATCACTCCAGGATTGGCTTTACAATAACTGTCCATCTTACCTGTATAAAAAACAGGATGTGTTTGTGAAACATGAATGCCCCTGCAATGGCTATTTTTGTAAAATGTTAAGTTTTTATGTTAAAGGTTGATAAGGTTTCAGGAAGTTCATATTACATGGAACAGATTGAAAGGAAGTTACAAACCAAATTTGAGCTTTGAATGTAGAAAACTTTTGGTGAAAAGGCAAGTGTTAAGTTTTCGGACAGTCAGACAGACAGAAAGATGGACAGACAGACAGACATGCATAAAATAATATATGCCCTGAAATTTCGATACGGCGGCATAAAAATAAACAGTAAACAATAAAAGTCAGAAAATTGAAACTATTGAGTACAATTGTCAGGCATACACATAGGAGGAGAAAAATCAAATTTTTAACAGATACTGATTCATAATGAACAAGATTAGTCAATGCAACAAAAATGCCCCTAAAATGGCATAATTTTAGAGAAAAGACTGATGTTAAATTTTCGGACAGACAGACAGACAGACAGACAAACAGACACAAATAAAACAATAAGCCCCAGATCTTTCAATACGGAGGCATAAAAATTATACAAAATCAACAACATAAAGACAGAAAACCAGAATTTTGAAAAAGCAAGGCTATATTTTTTCTGAAAGCAATAATAATAGAGAATGATTTTATCCAGTTTACCGTGACGCAAATTCGGACAAACAATAGTATTTCGTAGCCATTGTTGTAAAATCTCGTCACTACGGCTTGATTCAAGCCGTAGGTACGAGATTTTATAACAACACCAACGGTTTATCAAAACATAATAGTTAAGCCAGTCTATATACAGCACAAAGTTCATTGCCATTATTCAGTTCAAGTCTCAGCACCTAGATATGAAACAAGAGTCACTTACTTGGAGGTACATCTGACACACAACCAAGAGCATCAGGGTCAAACACATCACCTTGGTTACACTTTCTCAAGGTCATTGTTCTATTTCTGTAACACTGTACATAGTCACGTAACCAGAGGCGGGTGGGGAAAGGCTGGGCACCGTCTGGTAGTCCAATACAGCTGGGAACTCTACGGGGACAAGACTCGCAGGTTGTGTTGGTGGGAGAGCATAGATTCTGGTCATATTCACCTTCAATGGAAGTCAAACAGAACAGAATTGTAAACATAAAGTATGCAATAAACACTTATTTATGTATTTCTAGTCATTCTGAATACCTTTTTTGTAGGTATTTAAGTGACGGCTCATTTTTGCAGTTTTGGCCAATTAGCTATTTTGATCTGCATTTTCTCCTTTTGACTCAATATTGCATATATATTGGGAAAGGCTTAAGTAATAACTTACATGGTGCCTGTGGCTCCATTCTCGTGTCACAGTCCACAGTTGTGAATCGCTGACAGCTGAGAGATTTTCTGGAGAACAAGTCTGGATATTTACACTCTTTTACCGGTTCGTTACTACCAGAGTTGAGGGCAGAACAGTTTATAAAGTGAGCACAATTGTCACTCATTGGTATAATAGCTGATGGATTGCCCTGACAAAATGGCTTGGCATCAACTGGAATCAAAACAGTTCACCCTTAAAACAAACAGATACTAAGGATGAACACAAGAAACAGTAGACAAACATATGTGACCCGTCAAGCTAAAAGTGACCTTATGGGTAGCCAATAAAACCAAATTTGGAGAAATTGATCTGACTCAGCACAGCACAACCTGATGTCCTTTTTTGAAACTGAACATATAGCAAGATATGGGAAATGTTCTATGGTCAAAAAATTATTTAAGGTGGAAAGTTTCGATCCTGGTCAGGCTACGCGGATTGCAAAAACTGCCTAGGGTCGATTCCTTTCACACTTCCAATAAGGTCCCTTTTAGCATAACGGGTCATATTTGTAGTAATTCATGACAACAAGAAGTACTTGAAAAACACAAATGCGCTATCATTCAGTTTTTTCTCATTTAAGTTTGGACAAACACACAGACATACATGTATGGACAGACAGACAAACAGATGGATGGACAGATATACAACAATAAAACAATATACATGATCATTCAACACATCAAAAACAAATTAAAGTGATATCAACAAAAGTACAAGTATCAGTACCAATATTACAAGATCTCTATTCAATTTGCATTTAGAGCTTATTATATGAACAGGATATTTCACAAACATTACCTTTTTTGACATCCTTTGTGCAGTTCTTCAGTGAAGGATGAAAGTAGCCTACTTTACAACTCTTTATGGGCAACACTGTTCTGTTCTTGTAACATGTGACATATTCTGGTTTCCAGCTCTGCCCAGGGAAAGGCTGGGGACCATCAGGCAGACCAATACAGCTGGGCAGTCTGTCTGGACATCTCTTACAGTTGACACTGTTTGGTGCACACAGATTCTGGTCATACTCACCTGTAATAGAATATGTACCTTCTTTTGTTATTTGTTATCATTAAAATGAGCCAGGATCTGGAAAAATGGCCCTTGAAGCATTTTAAACAGCCACGTTTCATAATCAGGCTGTGCATAAAAGCAGTCTGACCAGAATCAATGCTGCTGTCAAACAGTTGTTAAAAGTCACAAAGAGACTACTGAAGACCAAGATGGTTCATGATCAGACTGTGTGTAAACGCAGGCTGATCTTGAATCATGTTTGGCTCCAAAGCCATAAGGGCTCTTTTTCAGATCCGCGGTCATTTACGAGGGGTGATCAAAAAGTTCCCGGAAAAATGTTCTGATTTCTTTATTGATAGTCCGATTTTCACGAAATTTGAACTATAAAAGCATGATCAATTTTCTAATATGCATGTATTTTATATTTTATGACATGCAATAAAAAGAGATTTTATCGTTCCTTCGGCAACGTCACTGACGTCAACCCGGCCCAGCTTCTGACGACGTCAACTCAAACAACGTTTTCTTCACATGACCGGTTTAACAAACACTTTACTTACAAATAATATGTCCGCATAATCTTTTTCGAAGTATCCCTATTAAAAGAAATACATTTTCTCCATCTAGTAGCCCAGGACCGGAATAACTTTTGGTAACCATTTTCTGGTAGATCAGCGATGGATCGTTGCACGGCCTGTGCTAGTTGAGACAGCTCTCCGACGTGCTGACACCTTAGATTTTTTTCTTCATTGCAGGAAAAAGGTAGAATTTGCAGGGGGGCAGGTCGGGGCTATAAGGCGGATGTTCAAGCATCTCAAAGCCCAGGTCTTGAATGACTTTCTGGTTTGATGCGGCATGGTGGCTGGGAGCATTGTCTTGGTGGAAAAGGACCTGTTTCTCTGGATTGGTCCTTTTCTTTCGCATCGCCTGCATGAAATCACGTCTATTCAACATGTTTGGAATCAATCGTGCACAAAGGCGACGCATATTCAAGTTTTGATTGATTATGTTAAACACAATACGATAGCTAATGTCAACTTTGTCTTGTAACTCGCGGATGGTGACTCGCCGGTCTAAATCTTACAACGTCCTAATCTGTTCGACGAATGATGACGTTACCGACGTCGGACACCCAAATCTCTGCGCATCGTCTGTTGTGTCTTTTCGGCCACTCTGAAAGCGTTGGCACCAACCATATACAACTGATATTTTAATTGTAGCATCACCATAGACATTACGCAACATTTCAATAGTTTTATTTATCGAAATTTTAATTCCCGCACACAGTTTGACCGCTGTTCTCTGCTCTCTACTCATCTTTGCTACTCGCACTCTTTTAAATGGCTGCCACAATAAAAAATGACGTCTCATTTGCATTTGTCGTCAGTTATATAGTGCATTCTAATCGAGCATTGAATATGCGAAGTTTAGACGATGTACGCTAAAGAACGCGCGAATGATAAAACTTTATATTTAAACGTTTATTTCACAAAAATAGTATGATTTTGGGCCGGGTCGACGTCATAGACGTTGCCATGGCAACGATAATGTCGTTTTATAAAGCATGTCATTGATTTTAATTTGCGTCCGAACCAGAAAATGACTGATCCTTGTACAGTTCAAATTTGGCGAAAATAAGACCATAAATAAAGAAATTAGAACAATTTTCCGGGAACTTTTTGATCACCCCTCGTATCTAACTCTTTATGGGCAACACTGTTCTGTTCTTGTAATATGTGACATATTCTGGTTTCCAGCTCTGCCCAGGGAAAGGCTGGGGACCATCGGGTAGACCAACACAGCTGGGCAGTCTGTCTGGACATCTCTTACAGTTGACACTGTTTGGTGAACACAGGTTCTGGTCATACTCACCTGTAATGGAGGATAGGTCTCGATAAATGACCTGGCAGAACATCTCTAGCTATTAGCTAGAGATGCTCTGCGCAGTCATTTATCTTATGCTATGTGTACCATCTTTTGTTATTTGTTATTATTTGAGCCGCGATCTAGAAAAAACATCCCTTAAAGCATTTAAGACAGCCATGTTTCAAGATCAGGCTGTGCATAAAAGCAGTCTAACCAGGATCCATGCTGTCATACAGTTGCTAAAAGTCACAGAGAGACTACTGGAGACCAACATGGTTCATGATCAGACTGCGTGTAAACGCAGGCTGATCTTGAATCATGTTGGGCTCCAAAGCCTTAAGGGCTCTTTTTCCAAATCTGCCCTCATTTATTTAACTATTTATGGGCAATGTTCTATTCCTGTAACATGTGGCATATTCTGGTTTCCAGCTCTGCCCAGGGAAAGGCTGGGGACCATCGGGTAGACCAATACAGCTGGGCAGTCTGTCTGGACATCTCTTACACTTGACACTGTTTGGTGAACACAGGTTCTGGTCATACTCACCTGTAATGGAGCAAGTACCTTCTTTGGTTATTTGTTATCATTAAAATGAGCCAGAATCTGGAAAAAGGGCATGTATTATTTTAGACTATGGAGTTTCCAGATTAATCTGTGCCTAAGTGCAGTCTAACCAGGATCCATGCTGTCAAACAGTTGTTAAAAGTCACAAAGAGACTACTGAAGACCAAGATGGTTCATGATCAGACTGTGTGTATACACAGGCTGATCTTGAATCATGTTGGGCTCCAAAGCCATAAGGGATCTTTTTCCAGATCTGCGGTCATTTATTCAACTCTTCATGGGCAATGTTCTGTTCTTGTAACATGTGACATATTCTGGTTTCCAGCTCTGCCCAGGGAAAGGCTGGGGACCATCCGGTAGACCAACACAGCTGGGCAGTCTGTCTGGACATCTCTTACACTTGACACTGTTTGGGGCACACAGGTTCTGGTCATACTCACCTGTAATAGAATATGTACCTTTTGTTATTATCAAAATGAGCCAGGATCTGGAAAAAGGGCCCTTGAAGCATTATCAGACCACAAAATTTTGGACTGATCCAATTTTACAGCTTCTTCAGACGACAAAATGGATTTTTTAACAAAGGGTTTGTGTAAAATACGGCACAGAAAATATTAAGACAAAAGGAGATACTGCTGGTTATCAGCAGTTTCTTCTTCTGTCTCAATGTTTTCCCAAGCCTTTACTATAAGGGACATCAAAACCAGGTGTTATTTGGGAAAGGGTTAAAGCATTTGAGACAGACACATTTCAAGATCAGTCTGTGCCTTAAAAGCAGTCTAACCAGGATCCATGCTGTCATACAGTTGTTATAAGTCACAAAGAGACTACTGGAGACCAAGATGGTTCATGATCAGACTGTGTGTATACACAGGCTGATCTTGAATCATGCTGGGCTCCAAAGCCTTAAGGGCTCTTTTTCCAGATCTGCGGTCATTTATCTAACTCTTTATGGGCAACACTGTTCTGTTCCTGTAACATGTGACATATTCTGGTTTCCAGCTCTGCCCAGGGAAAGGCTGGGGACCATCAGGCAGACCAATACAGCTGGGCAGTCTGTCTGGACATCTCTTACAGTTGACACTGTTTGGTGCACACAGGTTCTGGTCATATTCACCTGTAATGGAATATGGATCTTTTCTCTGCACTTATTTTTAAAAATAGTTCACAAAAGTTTGCCTGATTTAACCATACACAACTCAATATAACTTTTTATGCCAGTTTGCTAACTTGAAATTTACTTATGCATTCCAGAGGAAAGATAATTTTTTCATGCAAATATCTGATCTTATCAAGACTGTAGACTTAACTCTATCTTACTTCTCTCAGTCCGTTTACAGCAATTCTTTTTGATACATGATACATTTTACTATTCACCAAAGCAGTCACTGGCCAGTATAATGCTTACCCTTTATTATTTCCATCATCTTGTCAAACCATCCACTATAACTATCATCTATTTTGTTATTTTATAATCTAACCCTTTCCCAAAGAAGACCTGGTTCTGACGTCCCTAATAGAATCGGTTTGGAGAACATTGAAACAAAAGAAGAAACTGCTGATAACCAGCAGTTTCTCCTTTTGTCTCAATGTTTTCTATGACATATTTTACACAAATTCTATCTTAAACAACTTCCATTTTGTCATTTGAAGAGAATCACCTTCAAATTTTGTCATCTGGGAAAGGGTTATGAAGCAGTGGAAACATTATCACTTACATGGAGCCTGTGGTTCTGTCCTGTTACCACAGTTGACTGTTGTAAAGTTCTGACAGGACTTGGTGGTTGTGGACCACAGATCCGGGTAGTGACACTCCTGCACAGGCTCAGACACGCGACCTGTCAGGTACAGGTCACAATCGATGTACTGGGCACAATGACCAGGCAGCGGTAACTTGTCATGAGGATTGGCTTTACAGTATTCCTTCGCATCAGCTGTAACATAGAAATCAGTGCTAGAACAAGGTGAATAATCGTGTGACTCTAAATTTTTGAAAATCTTTAATATTTTTGTTAACACTTGACCAATTTGAATTAGGTTTAAAGAAAAGAAGGTGGAAAAATGCCGCGAATAAGCTGGATGTGGTGGATTTTTGAAAAATCAGCTGACAAAACAAAAATTTGGTTGATCTTCAATAACTTTTTATCAGCTGATTTTTCAAAAATCCATTACTTCCATCTAATGCATGACATCTGTCCATCTTCTCTGCTTCCAACAGAATTCAAATTGGTCAAGTATTAACAAAAATATTTACGATTTTCTAAATTGTGATTATCCACCATGCACATTCTTCAATGCATATTATTGAGAAATGAAAAATTCATCATTCAATTTTATTATCACGTTTAAGTCTCATATTACCCACATCTTTTTTAAACCCTTTCCCAAACAAGACCTGGTTTGACGTCCCCAATAGAAATGGCTTTGGGAAACATTGAGACAAAATAAGACAAGAGGGCCAAGATGGCCCTGCATCGCTCACCTGAGAGGACTTTGAGACAAACATCTTGAAATTTTCAAACTCCCATGACCCACTTTTTACATGACCTACATATCATTAAGATAAACATTCTGAACAATTTTCACTATGAGTAAATATTTAGGTTCTTAGAGCAAAAACAAGATTTGACCTTTTGACCTAGTTTTAAACCTAACATTAGCCACTTTCTACATGAACCATTTATCATCAAGATAAGCAATTTTCACAATGATGAATAAATATTTTGATATTTTAGAGCAAAAAACAAAATTTGACCTATATTTTGACCTCCCATGGCCCACTTTATACATGTCCCAGATATTGTCAAAATAAACATTCTGAATTTTTACAATGATTGAGTAAATATTTCGGTTCGTAGAGGAAAAACAAGATTTGACCTAGTGACCTAGTTTCTGACCTCACATGGCCCCCTTTTTACATTGACCAGATATCATCAAGATAAATATTCTGAACAATTTTCACCACGATAAAGTAAATATTTTGGTTCCTAGAGCAAAAACAAGATTTGACCTAGTGACCTAGTTTCAGACCTCACATGACCCACTTTTCACATCACCAAGATATCATCGAGATAAACATTCTTAACAATTTTCACAATGATAAAGTAAATATTTTGGTTCTTAGAGCAAAAACAATATTTGACCTAGTGACCCAGTTTCAGACCTCACATGACCCACTTTTCACATCACCATGATATCATCGAGATAAACATTCTGAACAATTTTCACAATGATCAAGTAAATATTTTGGTTCTTAGAGCAAAAACAAAATTTGACCTAGTGACCTAGTTTTTAATCTCAAATGACCTGTTATTCATATCACCAAGATATCGCCAAGATAAACATTCTGAATTTTCAGAATGATTGAGTAAATATTTTGGTTCTAAGAGGAAAACAAGAATTGACCTAGTGACCTAGTTTCTGACCTCACATGACCCACTTTTAAAATGACCCAAATTTCGTCAAGATAAACATTCTGAACAATTTTCACAATGTTTGAGTATATGTTTCCATTCTTAAAGAAAAAACAAGATTTGACCCAATGACCTAGTTTTTGACCTTACATGACCCACACTTTCAACATTACCTAGATATCAAGATAAGTATTTAGGATAGTTTTGACAAAGTTTTAGGGCAATATTGGCATCTCTAGAGCAGAAGGAAGGATTCTGTAATATTTGACCTTGTGACCTAGTTTTTGACCTTGCATGACCCATCTTTGAACATGACCAAGATATCATCAAGATAAACATTTAGGACAATTTTGACAAAGTTTAGACAACAATTGGCACTTCCAGAGGAGAAGGGAGGATTTTACAAGATTTGGCCTCGTGACCTAGTTTACGACCTGGCATAAACTACTTCTTGACATTACCTAGATATCACCAAGATAAACATTCAGGACAATTTTGAGAAAGTTTGGGCCCAAACTGGCATGTCCGGGCCAAAATGAAGGATTTTAAAAGATTTGACCTTGTGACCTAGACTTTGACCTTGTATGACCCACTTTTCATCATTTGATAGATATAATCGAGATAAACATTGAGGACAATTTCGACAAAGTTTGGACAAGAATTGGCACTTCCAGAGCAAAATAAAGGATTTTGTAAGATTTGACCTCTTGACCTACTTAATGACCTAGCATGACCCACTTCTTGACTTAACCTTGATATCATCAAAATAAACATTCATGACAAAGTCTACAAAGTTTGGACCAAAATTGGCACTTCCAGTGTAAAAAGATGGATTTTACAATATTTGACCTAGTGACCTAGTTATTGACCTGGCTTGACCTATTTTTTATCATGACCTAAATATTATTAAGACGAATATTCTGATCAATTTTCACAACGATTGAGCATTAAATGTGGCCCCTAGAGCAGAAAGAAGATTTGACCTAGTGACCTACTTTTTTACCCCATTATGGCCCCGACTCAAATTCTTTGAAGCGGTTGGACTAAAACACGCAAAGGACCTATTTTGGACGCAAATGACGCAAAGGACCTGAAGGCGACGCAAAGGAGATTTATATCATCCCAAACTCCTTATTTATGACTTTTAATCGCATTTAATTGTTAAATTAATGTACTTTACGATTAAATCTAGTCAATAATGTTTGTTTTGGGACATAAAGTGTCTGATTTTTGTGTTAATTCCGATTTTAATAGGCTACTCACGGACGTAAAGGAGCTGACGGTGGCGCAAAGGAGATTTATATAAGCACAAACTCCCTTATCGTGAATTTTTATCGCTTTAATTGCAATGTTCATGCATATTTAAAAGATCATATCTAATCAATGATGTTTGTTTTTTAGACAAAAAGTGTCTGGTTTTTGTATAAATTCCGGTTTTCATATGCTACTCACAGACGAGAGGGAAGGAGCTGGGCGGCGCAAAGGAGATTTATATCTGTATAAACTTTTCAATCATGAATTTTTGTCGCATTAGATTGTAATACTTATGTATTATTAGATCATAGCTATTCAATAATGTAATTTTTTTTGAAAAAGTGTCTGGTTTTTGTATTGATCCCGATTTTCATAGGCTATACTCACCATGGTCGAAAAAGAACTTTCGGTGGCGCAAAGGAGATTCAAATCAGCATTAACTCCTTAATCGTGAATTTTTATTGCATTAAATTGCTATTATTTATTACTAGTTAGTCAATAAAGATTGTTCTTTTTTATTAAAAGGTAGCTGCTATTAATTCCGATTCCATAGGCTACTCACAGGCAAAAATGAGCTGGCGGTGACGCAAAGGAGATTCATATCAGGCCAAACTTTTTACTCACGATTTTTTATCGCATTGAATCGTTATCCTCACGCATTTTAAGATCATGCCGAGACAATAATGAGAGTTTGTTTTTTGTTTTGTTTTTTGAAAAAAAGGGCCAGGTTTTTGTGTTAATTCCGATTTTCATATGCTACTCGCGAGCGAAAAGAAGCTGGCGGCGGCGCAAAGGAGATCAGATCATAGGATTATGGTCGTCGAATGGGAAGGCTGCTGCAGACGACAACTTTTTTGATGACGAATGTGTGTTAGCCCTTTCCCAAACAAGAACTGGTTTTGACGTCCCTATGAGAACAAACTTGGGAATAGATTGCGACAAAAGAGGAAAATGCTAATAATCAACAGTCTCTCGTTTTGACTCAATACCCTTTATCATTTACTAATCTTACGTTTAGATTATCATCAATTTTATGATATGATCCAACAGCTTTCAAATTGGATTGTCCTAAAATTCTGTCGTTTGGAATAGGCTTAAACCACTGAAAATATTGAGAGAGAGGAAGAATTGCTGATTATCAGAAATTTCGTCTTTTCTCTCAATGTTTTCACTAACTATTTCTATTTTGCACAACCATGTCTTGTTTAGAAATGTAACATTTTCTCATATTCTTTAAATAAATTCAATGTAAACACATTATTATACATGCATGCAATATAATGTTATATAAATTTACGTTTGCAACACCCTTTTAATTTGTAAATAAAGAGGAATGAAAAAAAAAAAAAAAAAAAAAAAAAAATGTTCGAGAAAGAGCTAAGGGTGTGTTGGACTTTCAAATTTGAGACAACTGATCTTGGCTATTACAGCATCGCTAACAAGCTACTGTTTATCGGAAAACAGAAGTTTGACACGCGATTTCAATGTCCCTTTCCCAAACAAAACGTCCCTAATTTTTGCGTCCCCAGTAATGGTTTGGAAGTTATTGAAAGAAAAGCAGAAATTTTCTATTTCTTATCTTCCTCAATATTTTCTGTGCTATGATATGTGCATTAATTTATTATTTATTTCTATTCAACTTAAAAACCATTATATTGTCGACTGTATCTCAATCTGTTCGGTAAAGGGTTAACCCTTTTTGCACCGACGCCGGTTGCTTTTCGCCTGTGAGTTTTCTATTGTCTATTTTCGCCTGTGAGAAGCCTACGGAAATTGCAATTAATACAATATTGACATAATTCGTTCATAAAACGAATAGGAAGCATCAATAAAATTAGTAATTACAATAGAAAAAAATATGTGAAACAAATTATGATTTCGGACTCGAGGAATAAAATAATCTCCTTTTTACCGTCGTCAGCTCCATTAGCGTTATCTTTGAAACCGTAATTAAGACAAAATCACGGAACATGTTTGTACTAAAATTAGTATGATTGACTAAATATGATTTTAAAAAAGTGTGGGTGTAACGATTTAATGTGATTTAATTCGTCATTAGGGATTTTGGGGTGATATATATCTCCTTTGCGCCACCGCCAGCTCATTTTCGCCTGTGAGTATCCTATGAAAAAAAAAACAAAAAAACAGGCAATTTATGTCCCAAAATAAACATTAATGATTAGATACGATATTGGCGTGCATGAATATAAAAATTTAATGCAATAAAAATTCACCATTGAGGAGTTTGGGCTGATTTGAATCTCCTTTGCGCCACCGCCAGCTCCCGTTTTATCTCTTGAGTAGCCTATGAAAATCGGGATTAATACAAAAACCAGACAATACATGTCCAAAAATTAACATGATCGATTAGATCTAATCTTAAGATACATAAATATAACAATTTAATGCAATACACATTCACGATAAAGGAGTTTGGGCTGGTTTGAATCTCCTTTGCGCCACTGCAAGCTAAGTTTCGCCCGTGAGTAGCCTATGAAATTCGGAATTAACACAAAAACCAGACTTTCTTGTTCTAAAATAAACATTATTGATTAGATATATTCTTAAAATACATGAATATAACAATTTAATGCTATAAAAATTCACGATTTAAAAGTTTGGTCTGATATGAATCTCCTTTGCGCCATCCGCCAGCTCCTTTTCCCCAGTGAGTATCTAGCCTTTTGAAAATCGGAATTAGGCTAATACAAAAACCAGACACCTTTTCTCAAAAAAACACACATTATGGATTAGATATGATCTTGGAATACATGGATATAACAATTTGATGCGATGAAAATTCAAAATTAGGAAGTTTGGGCTGATATGAATCTCCTTTGCGCCACCGCCAGCTCATTTTCGCACGTGAGTATAGCCTATGAAAATAGGAATTAATACAAAAACCAGACACTTTATGTCCTAACATAAACATTATTGATTAGATTATGATCTTAAAATACATGAACATAGCAATTTAATGCAATAAAAATTCATGATTTAGGAGTTTATGCTGATTTGAATCTCCTTTGTGCCACCGCAAGCTCCTTTTCGCCCGTGAGTATAGCCTATGAAAATCGGAATTATTAAAACAAACAGACACTTTCTCTAAAGAATACATATTATTGAATAGCTATGGTCTAATAATGCATAAATATTACAATCAATTGTGACGAAAATCTATGATTAAAAAGTTTTATACAGATACAAATCTCCTTTGCGCCGCCCAGCTCCTACTCGTCAGTGATTAGCATATGAAAATCGGAATTCATACAGAAAACAGACACCTTTTGTCAAAAAAATAAACATTATGGATTAGATATGATCTTAAAATACGCGAAAATTACAATTTAAATGCGATAAAAATTCATGATAAAGGAGTTTGGGCTTATATGAATCTCCTTTGCGCCGCAGCCAGCTCCTTTTCGTCCGTGAGTAGCCTATTAAATCGGATTCAACACGAAAATCAGACACTTTATGTCCCAAAACAAAGATCACTGACTAGATTTAATCGTAAAATACACGAATATAACAATTTAATGCGATAAAAAATCATGATTAAGGAGTTTGGACTGATATAAATCTCCTTTGCGTCACCTTCAGGTCCTTTGCGTCCTTTGCGCCAAAAACAGGTCCTTTGCGTGTTTTAGTCCAACCCTGGCCCCTAGAGCAGAAAGAAGATTTGACCTAGTGACCTACTTTTTTACCCCATTATGGCCCCGACTCAAATTCTTTGAAGTATTTTGAAAAAGCATGACCCATAGATCATATGTGTGAAATATGATTGAATTCTACCAAGTACTTTAGGAGGAGAAGATTTTTTTGTGAAAAGTTGACGGATGGACAGATGGACAGATGGACAGATAGACAGTTAGACAGGCAGACGCCGGACAACAGACCGATCGCAATACCTCACCTCAAGCACTTTGTGCTCAGGTGAGCTAAAAATGCTGATAATCAGCATTTTCTTCTTTTGCCTAAATATTTTCTGGGCTATGTTGTACACAGGTCACTATTCTATCACAAGTCTTTGTCAATCAACATCGTCTGAGGCAGCAGCTTTCAAATTGGACCACCCTAATTTTGGGAAATGGATTTGAAATCAAAGTTAAAAACATAAATGTGCAAGCTAGTCTTTGCATTTGCTGTTTGCCCAATACTTAGAACCAAGAATTATGAGTTATTTATGAGAAGCATTGCATAAGTAATAAATTCAGTGAAATAAATGAAAATCTTACGTTTTTCAACATTTTCCACACAAACTTTCTTGACAGGATGAAAATAACCCTTCTGACATTTCTTTGTAGGCAGAATGGTTCTATTTTTATAACATGTGACATAGTCTGGTTGCCATGGCCTGGCTGGGAAGGGCTGGTTCCCGTCTGGTTGTCCAACACAGGTAGGCAGTCTATTGACACATCTCTCACAGGTTGTGTTGGACTTGTCACACAGATTCTGCATATACTCACCTGGAATACATGGTAACATGGATTTGTTGTAAATTTACCTTTCAGCACTGGCATTCAAAATATCAATTGAACAGCCATTATGATATTTTCATGTGTGTCCAAATTCAGAGATTTTGCATACAAAAATTTAAAAGTACTGAAATTTTAAAAATCCTTTCATTTTGGGTTAAAAACATTGTGGATAATGAAGAAATTGCTTTTCACATGCAATTTCTTCATTTTCCATAATAATTCTCAAGATTCATCTCACAGCTTGTATTATGATTGCCAACATTATGGCCAAGTTTTGTCTTGATTGGTCAATATTTGTAGATGCTAGTGTTAAAGTCAAAACTAGCTATTTCTGATGTTCAAGGGCACATAACTCAAGATTTCCTAGTCCCATTTGACCCAAAGTCAAACTTGTCCACGAACTTATGGTCATACAGGTTATGGCCAAGTTTGGTCTAGATTGGTCAATATTTGTGGATGCTAGAGTAGTTTATAATCATCAAATTGTGGACAGACAGACGGTGAGTTACCACAATAGCTCACTGTCAGCACTTTGTGCTCAAGTGAGCTAAAAACATAATAATGCTTACATGGCGCTTGTGGTTCAGATCTGTTCGTACACTGTACTGTCTCAAACTTCTCGCATCTCATAGTAACAGTAGAAAACAGGTCCGGGTATTTACATTCTGTAAGGTGATGGCCCAATTTGGACACCATATCTGAACAATTGTAATACTGAGCACAATTATCATCACTCGCTTTAATCACAGTTGGATTGGCTTTACAATATGCATCCATGCTACCTGAAATATTCATTTGGAGAAAATGGAAAACAAGAGGTGTTAATGAAACATTAATGCCCCCTTAAAGGCTAATGTTAAATTTTCACATAAAGTTTTGACAGACAGACAGAGAGACAGACAGACAGATGGACAAACCAATTGATAGACTGACTCGAGTAAAACAATATACCACAGATCTTTGGATACAGGGGCATAAAATTCATTGAGGAAAAGTAGTATTGGTTCTTGCACATCTACATCTGTATACTGGCATTTTCTTCTTTTTCCCCAATGTTTTCATATTCTTAATCCTGACAGGAAACCTGCTCTTTGATCATACAAGTGAATAACTGTAAGAATAGAATCACAAAGGCCGACTTCGATTGGCAATAGCTCTTGAGTTATTGTATGCTATCGCTCCAACCCAACACCAATAGTGCAAGCTATTTGACATCATTTCCGCAGCTATAGTCCGACGACTGGAAAAACTATGTCATTTCAAACACCTCGGATAAACTGCAGACCAATCAGTGTCAAGTAAACAAAGATTTTGATTGGCAGACACAAAATGGGGGTTGTATCTAATGGATAGAACAGCGATGGTTCCCAACGATGGAGCAAGCCATAATGCTAATCGAAATCAGCCAAAAAATCTCCCTGGGTGCAAAAAGAGATATCATTGCCCAGTTTGTACACCATCTGAACATTTGTAAAATTGGGCTTAATCATCATCAATCGCTTTGATAACTTTTTAATCGTCTTTGCAAAATAAAATCATACATCCTGAAATGAACAAGAAATTGAGATAAATTAAAGAATGCAAGATTTGAACCTGGCAGTCTTAAATTGCAAAGTTGTAAAGTAGAACATCACCTAGCTGACTTAATTTTATTTGAACAGCTGAGAGTATCAGGATCAAACACTGCACCTAAAGGACATTTGTCATCTCCCATCGTCCTGTTTTTCTCACAATATAGGTAATTTTGATTTTATTACCCCCATGTCATGACGAAATAAAAACAAGCAGGCAGTCAAGAACAAGGTCAGACTGCACCTTGTGTGCTGGCTGGCCTTGATCTATGATGCCTGCTAATCAAGCCAAAGTATTCCATGACAGCATGTAAAGGGATAAACTACTGGGCTTAATATCATCAAAATTCTTGAGAAATGCTTGTGGATGATTTTCTGGTTTTTGCATGATGTTTCTCTGCAAAAAACGTTTAAATGAATGTATTTAGAAGATCACCTTACCTGACTTAATTTTATTAGAGCAGCTGTGTGTATCAGGATCAAACACTGCACCCAAAGGACATTTGTCAACACCTAGTGTCCTGTTTTTCTCACAATGTAGATAGTTCTCAGTCCACAGTTTGTTTGGTACCGGCTGATCCCCATCCTTCAAGCTAACACAACTTGGTAGTCTGGTCTGGCATGGTTCACATCCTGGAGTCTTCAAAGTGGAACACAGGTTCTGTTTGTATTCACCTATAGAGAAAAAATAGAAAATTTAGTCCTAAATTCTAACACTTTTCACAAGTTGTAGCTCGACTCCTCTTTACTAGTTATGTTAATAAAGATCTTGAAATGATAGGCAGGCGATGTAGACTAAGATCAGACACAACTTGGTAGTCTAGTCTGGCATGGTTCACAGCCCGGAGTCTTCAAAGTGGAACATAGGTTCTGTTTGTATTCACCTATAGAGAAATAATAGGAAATTAAGTCCTAAATTCACACAATTGTTTTATTTGTAGCTCAACTTTTCTTTACAAGTAATGTTAATAAAGATATTGAAATGATAGGCAGGCGGTGTAGACTAAGATCAGACACAACTTGAAAGTCTGGTCTGGCATGGTTCACAGCCCGGAGTCTTCAAAGTGGAACATAGGTTCTGTTTGTATTCACCTATAGAGAAATAATAGGAAATTAAGTCCTAAATTCACACAATTGTTTTATTTGTAGCTCAACTTTTCTTTACAAGTAATGTTAATAAAGATATTGAAATGATAGGCAGGCGGTGTAGACTAAGATCAGACACAACTTGAAAGTCTGGTCTGGCATGGTTCACAGCCCGGAGTCTTCAAAGTGGAACATAGGTTCTGTTTGTATTCACCTATAGAGAAATAATAGGAAATTAAGTCCTAAATTCACACAATTGTTTTATTTGTAGCTCAACTTTTCTTTACAAGTAATGTTAATAAAGATATTGAAATGATAGGCAGGCGGTGTAGACTAAGATCAGACACAACTTGAAAGTCTGGTCTGGCATGGTTCACAGCCCGGAGTCTTCAAAGTGGAACATAGGTTCTGTTTGTATTCACCTATAGAGAAATAATAGGAAATTAAGTCCTAAATTCACACAATTGTTTTATTTGTAGCTCAACTTTTCTTTACAAGTAATGTTAATAAAGATATTGAAATGATAGGCAGGCGGTGTAGACTAAGATCAGACACAACTTGGCAGTCTGGTCTGGCATGATTCACAGCCCGGAGTCTTCAAAGTGGAACATAGGTTCTGCTTGTATTCACCTGAAGGGAAATCACAAAATTGTTGCCCATCAGGATAAAAGGGACCTTCTTGGATGTGTACAAAGTATAGATCCTAGCCAGTCTGCAGGGTCTGCTCAGACAGACTAGGATAGAAACGTTTCACTCTAAGGTAATTTTCTGGATCAAGACTGCTTATCTTATCACTATTTTCTGATTTTATGATGTGATATCTCCTTGACACCTGCCAAGTCTGATCATCAAAAATGTCTCCAAAGTGTCTCTCAAAACAATGAAATTTAGTTTTCAATATCAATGTATTAAATGCTTTTCACTTCAAACAGTCAATGAAACAGTAATACAGAACAAGATGTGTTTGTGAAACACAAATGCCCCCGAAATGGCCATTTTTCTAAAATGTTAAATTTTCGTGGAGTAAAGGGTTATTAAGGGTTAAGGGATGATCTTGAGGAAGGTCAAATTGCATGGAACAGATAGATATCATTGAAAGGAAGTTGCATACCAAATTTGAGCTTTGTATGTCAAATACTTTTGGAGAAAAGGCAAAGGTTAAGTTTTTGGAGTAAAAGGTTAAGTTTTCGTAGTGTAAAGGGTTGATAAGGGTTAACAGATGACCCTGAGGAAGGTTAAATTGCATGGAACAGATAGATATCATTGAAAGGAAGTTGCATACCAAATTTGAGCTTTGTATGTCAAATACTTTTGGAGAAAAGGCAAAGGTTAAGTTTTCGGAGAAGAAGGTTAAGTTTTCGTAGAGTAAAGGGTTGATAAGGGTTAAGGGATGACCTTGAGGAAGGTCAAATTGCATGGAACAGATAGATATCATTGAAAGGAAGTTGCATACCAAATTTGAGCTTTGTATGTCAAATACTTTTGGAGAAAAGGCAAAGGTTAAGTTTTCGGAGAAGAAGGTTAAGTTTTCGTAGAGTAAAGGGTTGATAAGGGTTAACAGATGACCTTGGGGAAGGTTAAATTGCATGGAACAGATAGATATCATTAAAAGGAAGTTACATACCAAATTTGAGCTTTGTATGTCAAATACTTTTGGAGAAAAGGCAAAGGTTAAGTTTTCGGACAGACGGACTGACAGACGGACGGACGGACAGACAGCCAGACAGACGGACAGACAGACAGACGGACGGACACGAGTAAAACAATATGCCCCCAATCTCTCGATACGGGGGCATAAAAAGAATGATGTTAACCTCACAGATATAAGTGACTAAATAATCACACTTACAAGGTGCCATGGGTTCTTTACGTTTATCACAGTTGGCTGTTCTGAAGTCCCGACAACTCATGGACTGGGTGGAGAAGAGATCCGGATACTTGCACTCCTGAACTGGGTCTGCACTGTTACCCATTGTTAATATTGCTGTACAGTTGATGTACTGAGCACAATCATCAGACATGGGGACTATTGTTGTGGGATTAGCTTGGCAGTATGGCTTAATGTCAGCTAGAAACAGTAAATAAATATCTTATCAACATTTGTTAATCCTTTCCCAAACAACAAAACTTAATGGTGATTCAATTTGAAAGCTGTTCGAAATGACAATGGATAATACCAAAGATATTTTTTTCTATATAATAAAGCACAGAAAATGTTGAGACAAAGAGAAAATGCTGATTATCAGCATTTTCTTCTTTTGCCTCAATATTTTCCCAAGCCTATACTATTATGAACGTCAAAGTCAGATTTTGTTTGTGAATGGATTGATACACAGCAGAATGGTCAGACATGGCAACTAAAGATGTGGGATTAGCTTGGCAGCATGGCTTGATATCAGCTGAAATATCATTTCAATGAACTGTCATGTACCTTTTTTATTCAAGCAAAATAACTCACAACCTTGGAGAAGATGAAAATAGCTTTATTTCTTCACAAGTCTTCAAGTTCTGCAACATTTCTTATCTGATTTTGAATAAGTTTGCGTAATACATGTTAGTATTGGATATATCACTGCTTGACTGGGATTCGAACCCACGGCACTCTTTTACCACTGAACTACCGGACCGCTTGTCAATGTTGTTACATGATATAATTATCACCATATACATGTACTTGTCCCCTGTTACATTTGTATTGAACTCAAGTTGTTGTCTACATAAATTTTCTGGGAACTATATATCCACATAAGAAATATTTTTTGATTAATATTGAATATATTGCATTGTTACACTGTACATGTATATGTTTTGTCATATTTACTTATTTGTTATGGCTAAAGGCAATTAACTTTGCTAAATAAAGTTCAAAGTTCAGAAGTTTATAAATGTAAAAGTAATTTCCTTTTTCTCCCTTCTCTAAGAAGTGTGAAAAGCATCTTGATAAAATTAGCCTTTTCTTTTGGCATCTTAAAGAAGTTCAAAGTGTTAATGTATTTCAATAGAGACTTGGCAAGATTTTTTTTTATTCTAATAATGGTAGTCATTCTATCAAAATTAAAGCCATCATTTTATACTGACACTAAATCTTACGTTTTGGTATATCTTCCAGACATCTTTTCTGTGTGGGATGAAAATATCCTTTAGTACACTTCTTGGTTGGTATGACAGTCCTGTTTTTATAACAGGAGACATAATCAGGTTTCCACATTCTGGTCGGGAAGGGTTGGTCTCCGTCCGTCTGGCCGACACAGCTGGGGAGCCTGTTAGGACAGGCTGGACAGCTGGTGTTTGTCTTCGGGCAGATGTTTTGGTCATATTCACCTGCAGAACATAAATTTTAATATTCATCAACAAAGTTTTAGACTTGTCTGTTTTAAACAGACAAGTGTACAAAAACATTTGTCAAACACAGTACCTTTATGTTGGCCAGAGAGTTGGATAAAATCACCAAATGTCATTGTTATATAATATAGACTTAAAACAAAAAGATTACCTTTTAAATTTTTTAGTACAAAAAGATTACATTTTAATCTTTTTAGTACAAGTTGAATTTTCCCCACTTTCAATGGTTAGTTAAAAACACACAATAGGTTATAAATGAGCCATGATCTGGAAAAATGTCCCTTTAGGCTTTTGAGCCCATCATGGTTCTAGATCACCAGCCTGCGTATACAAGCAGTCTGATCAAGAACCATGTTCTCCAATAGATTTTCCTTTACCTGTACCAAGTATAAGAGTGTTTCAAGGGTCCTTATTAGCCTGCACTTTGGCATAATGTTGACGTTAAAACATGGAAGTCTCAAATGCTAAAAGGGATGTTTTTCCAGATCCTCGCTCAAATAGTTCATACAGCAAGTACTTACAGGGTGCCTGGGGTTCCGGCCGTTTATCACAGTTAACAGTTGTAAAGTCCTGGCAGGTCATTGAGATAGTGGAAAACAAATCAGGATAGTGGCATTCCTGAACTGGATCTGCACTGTTACCAGAGGTTATATATAGACTACAGTTTATATAGTGGGCACAGTTATCAGACATTGATAAAACATCTATAGGGTTAGCCTGGCAGTAAGACTTCGCATCAGCTGTAAATAATTGTACAACATGTTTTCATATCACATAAAAAAAACACTTTTAATGCATTCCATCGATCAGTAAATATTTAGCAGTCAACTGAGAATAGCAATAAAAAAGATCAATAGCAGCCAGTCAAGGTCCCACATGCTGTGTTACTCTTTAAATTAACTGTGAATAACAATATACTTTAAATCTTATGTGGTCATTGGCCTCCTTTAATTGTCTTTATTGCACACTATCTATATCCCCTTCAGCAGTCATGCAAAACAACCAATTGCTGTGCCAAACACTTCATGCATCTTCGAGCATAATCTGTGGCAACAAAAAGTGAAGAGGGTATACACTCAGAAATTGACAATTTGTCGAAATTGATAATTTAAATTGTCAATTTCCATTGCAACAGACGAGGCCCTTGGTTGCATTAGTCAAGAGATTAGGGAGCAGTCTAGATAAACATTGAAAGGATATGCATATAACAATATTCACAAAATGCAAGGAAACCCTCTCTCAAACAGGACCTGGTTTTGACATCTTTAATAGCTTTGGAAAACATTAAAGAAACAAAAGAAAGTGCAAAATTCAGCATTTTTTCATTTGGCTCATTGGCTCACTATTTTTTAAGCCATATTGCACACAAATCCTTGTAAATACATGTAAATAGCAGTCACTACCGTCTCTCAAACTGCATCAAAATAACTTTTGTTGTCTACTTCAGTTTTCAAATTGGACAACTCCAAAATGTTGTCGATTTGTGTTAAACTCCAAAAGTTCCATATGCAGGGTTTTCTGTGGTGCACAAAATTATGCGTTTTGGCGCAGTTTGAACTCAAATGGCCCTCTAAATGTTATCAGCTGGGACATAAAGGAACAATGTTACAGTAAGCATTATCCCCTAATTTGAAGATCAAGGGGACATAATGACCCCCTCTAGAAAAAGTAAAAAGAACGCACTGCAAACATCCGATTATTTTGTTGTAAGGTATAAGTTACAGTGGTCACACTCTTAACTGATTCCCACCAAAGAATTATAGACCATACCCAATCTCTAATTATACATTGTACTGCTCGAATTGAAATCATCAAAATGATAATCATAATTGTTATGTAATTGTGGCAAGATAATGTGTATGTGCATCGTAATACTAACATGTTTTTATAGGTTTAAATTTTGTTTACAAACACATATTCCCCTTGTTACCACTGTTACTTATGGACCAAGTTCATTCTATTTATAGTTTCATAAATTAAAATTAGTTCATTAAGCGTCCACTGAATAAAGTTGAGTATTTACGTTTTGAGACATCCTCCTTGCAGACCTCTAGTGTAGGATGGAAGTACCCCTTGTTACACTTCTTGGTGGGTATAACAGTCCGGTCCTTGTTACACTGTATATAGTCTTGTTTCCACATCCGTGCAGGGAAGGCATGGCTCCCGTCTGATTGACCAACACAGCTGGGCAGCCGATCTGGGCAGGGTATACAAGACTTGTCAGCTGGATCACATTTATTCTGGTCATATTCACCTGGAATAGATAGTTTAACCCTTTACCAAACAACATTTTTGATTGTTTCAAATTTAAAGGGGAACCAGACAGTCTTTTATAGAAAAGAAATCCTCTAGGGAAAAGAAGAAAATGCTGATTATCAGCATTTCCTTCTTTTTCCTGGAGGATTTTTTATTGAAATTCCTTTATTTCTATAAACACGTAGGCTTGTTTGTTACACTGTATATAGTCTTGTTTCCACATCCGTGCAGGGAAGGCATGGTTCCTGTCTGACTGACCAAAACAGCTGGGGAGCCGATCTGGGCAGGGTATACAAGACTTGTCAGCTGGATCACATTTATTCTGGTCATATTCACCTGGAATAGATAGTTTAACCCTTTACCAAACAACATTTTTGATTGTTTCAAATTTAAAGGGGAACCAGACAGTCTTTTATAGAAAAGAAATCCTCTAGGGAAAAGAAGAAAATGCTGATTATCAGCATTTCCTTCTTTTTCCTGGAGGATTTTTTATTGAAATTCCTTTATTTCTATAAACACGTAGGCTTGTTTGTTACACTGTATATAGTCAGGTTTCCACATCCGTGCAGGGAAGGCATGGTTCCCGTCTGACTGACCAACACAGCTGGGTAGCCGGTCTGGGCAGGGTATACAAGATTTGTCAGCTGGATTACATTTATTCTGGTCATAGTCACCTGGAATAGATAGTTTAACCGTTTTTTTTTTAGAATATTTCAAATATAGAGGGGCTAAAGACAGTAATTAATGGCATAGAAATCCTTGAGGGAAAAGAAGAAAATGCTGATTATCAGCATTTTCTTCATTTCACTCATGGATTTCTAATTTAAATCCCTTTACATAGGCTCATAAAGACCATTGTTACACTGAATATAGTCTTGTTTCCACATCCGTGCAGGGAAGGCATGGTTCCCGTCTGATTGACCAACACAGCTGGGCAGCCGGTCTGGGCAGGGTATACAAGACTTGTCAGCTGGATCACATTTATTCTGGTCATATTCACCTGGAATAGATAGTTTATCCTTTACCAAACAACATTTTAAATTGTTTTGAATTCAAATGGACACCAGACAGTCTTTTATAGAAAAGAAAACCTCAAGGGAAAAGAAGAAAATGCTGATTATGAGCATTTTCTTCTTTTTCCTCAAGGATTTTTTCATTCTAATTCCTTTATTTCTATATACACTTATAGGACTTGTTTAGTACACTGTATATAGTCTTGTTTCCACATCCGTGCATGGAAGGCATGGTTCCCGTCTGACTGACCAACACAGCTGGGTAGCCGGTCTGGGCAGGGTATACAGGACTTGTCAGCTGGATCACATTTATTCTGGTCATATTCACCTGGAATTCGGAATAGAAAGTCATTTGAAAAGGATTCTAAAGATTTGCCATTGCCTGGCAATTAGTTCTATTTCAACAATAGTTTAACCCTTTCCCAAACAAGACCTGGCCCCGGTTTCTCGAAAAGACTTAAGTACGTTCTCAGACTCAAATCTGAGCACCGTACTCAAATCACACCAAATCCATGTGAACCTCAACATTGGAGAGTATTCCATTGAAGTTGAGCATGTACTCGTGAGTATGTACATAAGTTTTTTCGAGAAACTAGGGCCTAGTTTTGACATCCCTAATAGAAAAGCCTTGGGAAACATTGAGGCAAAAGAAGAAACTGCTGATAACCAGCAGTTTCTCCTTTTGTCTCAATATTTTCTCGGAAAATACACAAATCCTATCTTTATAAGCCTGGATTGTGTCGTCTGTAACTCCTTTCAAATTGGACAAGTCAATAATTTGCCATTTGTGAAAGGTATAAATACAATCGTAAATATACTTTCTTCTACGAAATAAAATCTCAGTCTTGGGTAGAAGTTTTTGTCTAATACATTTGAATTGTTTGAGATATAAAGAACTATAAAAGTGTTTTTTGTATTTCAATAAGTTATCATTTACCTATTGTATTTCAAAGCAAAGGTCTGCTCTTAGAATTTAGATTGAAATTGGTGTAACCATGTCCAACACCAAAACCCAAAGATGTTTTTGAAAGCCTTTAACTTGTAGTATGTCAAAAGGCATCACTGTGTGGCAATGAATTATCAGACATAACTTTTTATCGCTAATAATACACCGAAACAAATTTACTTACAAGGTGATTTAGGCTCTTTCCTTTTATCACAGTTCACAGTTGTAAAGTCCTGACAAGTCATGGTTTGTGTTGAGAACAGGTCCGGGTACTTGCATTCCTGGACAGGATCCGAGGTTTGAGCCCCGGCATTGACCACAGTACAATCTATATACTTGGCACAATCATTCTTGTCTGCTATCACTAAAGTAGGGTTGGCTTTACAATAGGGAACGGCATCAGCTGTAATTAACAAACAGATTGTTTGACAATAAAACAAAGACTTACCCTTTCCCAAACAATACCTGGTTTTGATGTACCCAGGAGAATATGCTTGGGAAAAGATTGAGGCAAAAGAAGAAAATGCTGATAATCAGCATTTTCTCCTTTTGCCTCAATATTTTCTTGGTCAAAATATTCAAAAATCTTATATTTTTAGCAAAAAATTCATCTGAATCTGATTTGTCATAGTTTGGGTAGAGAAGAGGTCAGGGTAATTGCACTCCTGTATGGGGTCGGAAGTTAGACCCCCAGCATTGACCACAGTACAATCTATATACTTGGCACAATGATGCTTGTCTGGTAGGGTTGGCTTTAAAATAGGGAACTGCATCAGCTGTAATTAACAAACAGATTGTTTTTAACAACTTAGACAAAGTAAGATATATAGTTTTCTTCTTTCAAAAGTGTTCTTGCATTCAGGATCGTCATCATATTTTTCAGTAATAGTTAAAATAGCAGAAAAACTGGTAATTATTCTGTTGATATCCTTTAACCTTTTTCACATATTCATGGGTTTTGATACACATAAACATTCTAGCTAATTATGAAAATATTGAAGAAAAGGAAGAAAATGATTCAGATTAGAATGTGGTTGAATGTAAATGAAGGTAACTAGACCAAAACATGCAGATATGCATTGCAGATATGACATAACTGACAGTTAAGTAAACAAGAGCTATCACAGACGGGTTATGCTCCCCTAATAAATGTTTGTCAAAAAAAAAAAAAAATCATAGATAAAGCCCCCTTTCCCAATGACAGATTTTTTGTACAATTATTATTTATAAAATATGGTCTAGGACATCTCATTTATCACCTAAGTACAGAATTTCATTAAATTAGAGAAAACTAATTTCTACATTAAAGCCCCTTTCCACATGACACAGCCTCAAATTTACAAACAGAGAAAACGATCCCCAGGTATTATCCAAGCGAGTTCACATGTGAAGATTCATTCAATTTAGTCCAAGGATTGCTGAGATCTGGCTGTGAATGGACGGTAGGAGGGACGGACTGCGTGGCCACCATATATGATGAATGATTAAGGCAGACAAACACGCAATGGAATGAATATGACAAAAATTTGAATCATCAAATCACTCACTTTTATTTACATCTTCAGTACATATCCCCAGTACAGGATGGAGGTATCCCTTGTTACAATGTTTAGTTGGTATCACTGTCCTATCTTTAGTACATGTAACAAACACTAACAGGGATGACTATAACTTTACCAAAAATATGAATCATCTAAGCACTCACTTTTGTTGACATCTTCAGTACATATCCCAAATACAGGATGAAAGTATCCCTTGTTACATTGTTTTGTGGGTATCACTGTCCTATCTTTCGTACATGTCACATAGTCTGCTTTCCATTGTTTAGACGGAAAGGCCTGGTCCCCATCTTTCTTGCCCACACAACTAGGTAGCCGGTCTATACAGGGTGTGCATGTTTTGTTGGTGGGTGGACACAGGTTCTGCTTGTATTCACCTGGAAGATAAAATCTCACTTTATTTTAAGAACTTTTCTGAAATATTAGCTATTAACATACAAGTCAATACGCATGTAAGTTGTAAAGCATCAATAGACACGAATGAAATCTTACCATATTTAAAAGCAGCAAAACTTTCAAATTCAATGCAGCATGAAGCTTTTTTTAATATTTGCTTCACTAAATGTATGCATTTTTACAAGTACTGCTATTCGACAACATGTTTGACGATCAACTTACATGGTGTCATGGGTCCTTCCTTTTGTTGCTCATTACTGTTGTAAAATTCTGACATCAGACAGTTCTTGTTCAGAACAGGACTGCATACTTGCACTACTGGACCCCGTTTTACTAACGATCTTACGATCATGTTTTTGTGTAAACTGTGTAACAAGGCATCTGATTGCATGAACTAGAAAGACCTGAAGGTCTTGAGTCGCTCCACAGGCCTGAATTTCTTGTGGTTTAATATAAAAAAAATGACAAATTTATCTAAATGCTTAAACTGATATATTTTTAAATTCTTGTGATTCTTAGAGCAGAAACAAAGTAAAGAGAAGCAATTATGTGGTCAAAGCGAAAAGAAGGTAAATGATTGACTAACATTTTGGGGATTTTTAGAGTGATGATAAAGTTGAAAACTGTCATTATGCCAAATTCAAGGGCACATAATTCAATATGTGAGTTAATAATTGTGGTAGACTAAGGGAAGTAACTTTTGATATGAGCAATTTAAAGTTCATTAAGAGTTGTTTTTCTTTATGATAATTTAGTTCAAGAAGTTGTAATTGTGCATGTAACATAGTGGTCATGAAAATAGAGAGACATTCTGATCTAAAAATATGATTTTGACTTGATAATTTATGTCTCGAACATCACAATAATCAAGCTGAATATTGAACTCGAGCAAGATCTTATGGTCTGTCCAAATTTTGTCAGTATTAATCTATATATGTGGCCACAAAAGTGAAAAAAAGTGTCGAAAACTGAAATTTTGTCAATTTCTAGGGCACATAACTCAGATTGTAGCAATGCAATCATCCTGAAAATTACACAAAAGCAAGATCTTGTTGTCAACAAGATTTTGTCCAAATATCATCTTGATTGGTTAACAATTATGGTTGTTAGAGTGAAAACAAAGTCGAAAATGGAAATTTTGTCAAATTCAAGGGCACATAACTCATGATGTAAATTTTCCGATCTAGCTGAAAATTAAACCCAGGCTTGATATCATGCTTATATATATTCTGTCAAAATTTTGTCTTGATTGGTTAATATTTGTAGATTTTACAGTAAAAATAAAGTCAAAACCAGCTTTTTTTGACGTTCAAGGGCAGATAACTCAAGTTATTCTGGTTCAATCCAAACCCTTTGTAGGAATCTGAGAGAGGGTCACCCAAGGATCATTCCTGTGAAGTTTGGTTGAAATCTATCCAGTAGTTTCTGAGGAGAAGATTTTTAAAGAAAAAGTTTACGGACGCACAGACGGACGGACGGACAGACGGATGCACGACCGACACACCGCCATGACAATAGCCCACTGGCCTGAAAGGCCAATGGAGCTAAAAATCGGATTAGGCCAATCAGGCTTGTTGTTACCCAAAAAATAATCGTATGTTCGTTAGTAAAACGGGGCCCTGGTCCATGTATAATCAACGATCTTATGACCAGGTTTTTGTGTAAACTGTGTAAGAAGACATATGATTGCACGAGAAATCAAACAGATGACAACACAGGCCCCTTTACTTGAAGCAAGGCTTTAGAAAACATTGAAGGAAAAGAGTGAAACAATGCAACTTACATGGTGCCTTAGGTTCTTTTCTCTTGTTACATGCTACAGTTGTAAAATCCTGACATCGCAATGTTCTGGTGGAGAACAGGTCTGGATACTTGCACTCCTGAACCGGGTCTGCACCAGGTGTCATTGCTAGCACCGCACTACAGTTGATGTACTCGGCACAGCTATCTGCTACTGGGACTACACTGTTGGGATGGGCCTGACAGTATGGCTTAGCATCAGCTGAAGTTGAATTTACTCTGTATTAACCCAGTCCCAAATAACAAAATTTTACACTGATCTAAATTAAAGTATTTTGCACAGTGAATGAAATTTTATGTTTTTCGTCTTTCTGGAGAAGAAACATTGTGAGAAATGAACATCAAAACCAGGTTTTTTTGCAAAAGTGTAAAAAAGAAAATGTATTTTATTCATATCTGGCATAACATATTATGTTTAGAACATGTCATTACAACAATATACTTACGTTTCTTGACATCTTCTGTACATTTCTTGAGTGTTGGATGAAAATACCCCTTCGTACATTGTTTGACGGGTAGCACCGTTCTATTTTTATCACATTTGACATATTTACTGCCCCACATGGCCGTCTGTATGGGCTGATCTCCGTCGGTCTGTCCAACACAGCTAGGTAACTTGTTTGTACATTGCTGACAACTCTTGCTCGTTTGTGGACATAACTTCTTCACATTCTGGTCGTAGTCACCTGGATTGAATAAACATCAGTAAGCAAGCAAATAGTATTTCCCTTTGCATTTTTTTTCGGTGGTCCTATTTGACAGCTGATACATGTACAGACTACATAATGCCAATGGTTCTTTACAAAGATAGAATTTGTGTATAACATACCACAGAAAACATTGAGGCAAAAGGAGTAAATGCTGATAATTGTCTCTTGCGTCTAAAGGAATCATTGCTTGGAAAACAATTTAACTTATTCTCACACAGTGACACTTTTTGACGCCCCATAAGGAAAATGCTTAAGAAAACATTAAGGAAAATGAAGTCATTGCTTGTAACAAGCAATTTCTTCATTTTCAACTATGTTTTCTAGCCTAAAATTGAACTTTTTTTAAAAATTTCATCAAGTCTACATTGTCGTCTGCAACACTTTTCAAATTGGAACAGTCCAAAAAACATTTCCATCTGATATTTGGTTAGCTGAAAATTTCAAGAAATACAAAAGTAACTTACATGGTGCCATAGGTTCCGGTTTTTGTTTACAGTCTACTTGTTTGAAGGGTTCACACTGTTTGGTTACCATGGAGAACAGCTCTGGATAGTTACATTCTACTTTATAGTTCCCGAGTAGCGTGTTCATCTGAGAGCAGTTGTAAAATTGTGCACAGTTTGTACTGTCCTCAAATATCATTGTGGGGTTCGCTTTACATACATCCTTTACTTCATCTGAAATAACAATCAAGTTGTGTATATTATAAAACAGAAAATATTGAGGCAAAAGGAGAAAATGTTGTTTGTATTGTCCTCAAATATCAAGGTGGGGTTAGCTTTACATACGTCCTTTACTTCATCTGAAATACACAATCAATTCATTTTTGTTTCTCTCAGCCTCTATCAAGGTCCATTTTCCCATAAATGTAACTATAAATATAAAGTGTGGGTATGTAAATCATAAACCGAAATTAACAGATAAGGACTTGATTAAGAAGGACAAAATGAGCTTCATTTGAAATTTCCTTGGACAGATATAATCTAGCTATGCATGTTGACCATACCATACGATGTTTCTTGAGTGTATTTTTTACCTGTTTATATGTGATATATCATCGGTGGGAAGTCAAAACCTCGTAACTCCAGCTTTTTCAAGCTGTAGTTACGAGGTTTTGACTTCCCACCAACGATGTATTATATGATACTGTAGTATGGTAAAACCTTTCAGGTTGACCCTCAGCAGCACTTTGACTACGACAAATACATCACTGTTAAAAGAAAATTCCATCAATCCACTCACTAGGTTTGACAGTATCTGTACATTTCTTTGTGACAGAATGAAAATACCCAGAGGATCTTTAATACATGTAGCATAGTCTGCTCTTTGTCAGTGTTTTTATAAAATCTCGTAACTACAGCTTAATCCAAGCCCTAGTTATGAGATTTTATAGCAGCACTGACGGTTTATCACAACATAAAAGTAAACCTGGTCTATTTTTAGTACATAATTCATTGCTATTCTAGCAACAATCTACTTACTTGGTTTGACAGTATCTGTACATTTCTTTGTGACAGGGTGGAAATACCCAGTGGTACATCTCGGTTGTTTGAGGGTCCGATCTTTGTTAGTGTTGTTATAAAATCTCGTAACTACGGCTTGATTCAAGCCCTAGTTAAGAGATCTTATAGCAGCACAGACGGTTTATCACAACATAACGGTAAACCTAGTCTATTTTAGCACAAAATCCATTGCTATTCCAGCAACTCTACACTTACTAGAACACTACACTTACTAGGTTTGACAATATCTGTACATTTCTTCGTGACAGGATGGAAATACCCTGTGGTACATCTCGGCTGTTTGAGGGTCCGATCCTTGTTAGTGTTGTTATAAAATCTCATAACTACGGCTTGATTCAAGCTGTAGTTACAATATTTTATAACAGCACTGACGGTTTACCACAACATAACTGTAAACCTAGTCTTTTTTTAGCACAATTGCTATTCAAACAACACAACACTTACTGGGTTTGACAGTTTCTGTACATTTCTTCGTGACAGGATGGAAATACCCAGTGGTACATCTCGGCTGTTTGAGGGTACGATCTTTAAAGCATGTAGCATAGTCTGGAGACCAGAGTCTTGTCGGGAAGGGTTCAGATCCATCTTTCTCTCCGACACAACTTGCGTGCTCATGTGTACAGTTACATGATGTATTGGTGGGCGGGCACTTCATCTGATCATACTCACCTGACAAAATAACGTCACTTTTCAACAAAACCTCGTAACTGCAGCTTGTTTTAAGCTGCAGTTATGATTTTTTTGTTGAAAAGCTTTAATAAGTAAATACAACTAAGATAGATGCCCTATTCACCTGACTAAATAGGCATAGCTCAAGATAAATGACCTGGCAGAGCATCCCTATCCACTGGCTAGAGATGCTTTAACAGATCATTTATGTGAGCTATACATACAACTAAAATGATTGTCCTACAAACATGCTCATGGTGGATAATCATGTGACTCAGAATTTCAGAAAATCATCAATATTTTTGTAATACTTGAGCCATTTGAGTTTGGTTTTTGGTATATTGAACAAGCATTCTATAGTGATAGATATTGAATGTAATAATCAACATTTACACACACATAGTTATTAGCAACATATAAACCCATTACTGCACAGTGAGGCCTTATGACTGCCTCATAAGAAAAGGCTTTGAGGAACATTGTGAAAATTGAAAAAATTGCTTGTGACAAGCAATTTCCTCATTTTTATACGCCGCCGGAGGCGGACGTATATTGGCGTCATCTTCTCCGTCTGTCCGTCCGTCCGTCCGTCCATCCGTCCGTCCGTACGTCCGTCCACTTTTCTTGTCAACGCAACTCCTCCTAAGTTTCCGGCTGGATCTTCTTGAAACTTGGTCAATGTTATCACCTCAATTGGTAGATGTGCATGAAGGAAGGATTTCATGGTTCGTCGATTTTTGCCTGAGTTATGCCCCTTAAAAACTTAGTCTCTGGGGCTTATTGAAATTGCAGCCTTGTCAACGCAACTCCTCCTAAGTTTCTGGCTGGATCTTCTTGAAACTTGGTCAATGTTATCACCTCAATTGGTAGATGTGCATGGAGGAAGGATTTTATGGTTCGTCCATTTTTGCCTGAGTTATGCCCCTTAAAAACTTAGTCTCTGGGGCTTATTAAAATTGCAGCCTTGTCAACGCAACTCCTCCTAAGTTTCCGGCTGGATCTTCTTGAAACTTGGTCAATGTTATCACCTCAATTGGTAGATGTGCATGAAGGAAGGATTTCATGGTTCGTCGATTTTTGCCTGAGTTATGCCCCTTAAAAACTTAGTCTCTGGGGCTTATTGAAATTGCAGCCTTGTCAACGCAACTCCTCCTAAGTTTCTGGCTGGATCTTCTTGAAACTTGGTCAATGTTATCACCTCAATTGGTAGATGTGCATGGAGGAAGGATTTTATGGTTCGTCCATTTTTGCCTGAGTTATGCCCCTTAAAAACTTAGTCTCTGGGGCTTATTAAAATTGCAGCCTTGTCAACGCAACTCCTCCTAAGTTTCTGGCTGGATCTTAATGAAACTTGGTCAATGTTATCACCTCAATTGGAAGATGTGCATGAAGGAAGGATTTTATGGTTCGTCGATTTTTGCCTGAGTTATGCCCCTTAAAAACTTAGTCTCTGGGGCTTATTGAAATTGCAGCCTTGTCAACGCAACTCCTCCTAAGTTTCTGGCTGGATCTTAATGAAACTTGGTCAATGTTATCACCTCAATTGGTAGATGTGCATGAAGGAAGGATTTTATGGTTCGTCGATTTTTGCTGGAGTTATGCCCCTTAAAAACTTAGTCTCTGGGGCTTATTGAAATTGCAGGCTTGTCAACACAACTTCTCCTAAGTTTCAGGCTGGATCTTAATGAAACTTGGTCAATGTTATCACCTTAATTGGTAGATGTACATGAAGGAAGGATTTCATGGTTCATTGATTTTTGCCAGAGTTATGCTCCCTTCAATCTTAGTCTCTGGGGCTTATTGAAATTGCAGCCTTGTCAACGCAACTCATCCTAAGTTTCTGGCTGGATCTTAATGAATCTTGGTCAATGTTATCACCTCAATTAGTAGATGTGCATGTAGGAAGGATTTTATGGTTCATTGATTTTTTCCAGAGTTATGCCCCCTTAAAACTTAGTCTCTGGGACTGAAACTTGGTGGATGTTATTACCTTAATTGGTAGATGTGCATGAAGTAAGGATTTTATGGTTCATTGATTTTTGCCTGAATTATGCCCCCTTGAATCTTAGTCTCTGGGGCTTAATGATATTTTAGCCTCGTGAACGCAATTCCTTCCAGGTTTTTCACTGGATATTTATAAAAACCTTTTTGTGAACACAATTTTTTTACAGGTTTTTCAGTGAATATTCATAAATCCTTGTCAATGTCATTTTTTTGTCTCAAGTTTTATAAGTGGCGGCGTATATTGTGACGGTGGCACTCTTGTTCCACAATGTTTTCTAACCCAAAATAGAAAGACTTTTAAAATTTCATCAACTTTAACCCATTACCACACAGTCACTCCTTTGGACGCCCTACAAGTTCAAGGCTTTGGAAAACATTGTGGAAAAAGTAGAAATTGCTTGTAAGAAGCAATTTCTTCATTTACCACAATATTTTCTACACAAACACATCCAAAAATTTTAGATTTCAATCACTACAAATTGTCGTCTGCAACATCTTTGAATTTGGATCACACTAAAATTTTGTTGTTTGGTACCGAGTTAAATTGTCATCTGCAACAGCTTTCAAATTGGTACAGTTGAAAATTTTGTAGTCTAGTAATGGATTAATACAAAAGACTTACATGGAGCTTTAGGTTCCTTTCTGCCAGTACAGTTGACTGTGGTAAAATTTTCACAATGTTTTGTCGTGAGTGAGAACAGATCTGGGTAAATACATTCGTCCGTCTTAGCAGGCAAGCTGGTACCCGGAAGTGAACAGTTATAAAACTTGGCACAGTTACCAGGGATGGGAATCAGCGCTGTGGGGTGTCGCTTACAGTTGATGTTTAGGGTACCTGAAGCAGTACAAAATACAGAGGATAGAAATTATTAAGTTAAATATATTATTTGATACCATGTCCAGCTTTAACAAGAGCATGGCGGAGCTGCATATATACGCCTGGGATGGGGCTTGTCAGTACAATTTTCCATTTTTTTTTTCCAATTCAAAGGCAGACAAATCTAGAATGCCAAGAATTATCTGAATTAAAATAGTGGCATGCACAACTACACACCATAGAGATTCACTATGGCAACTTTGATCAAATTCAGGTCTTAATTGTTAGAATTGTACTTCTCAATTCAAGGGCAGATAATTCAAGAACAAAGACAGTTGTCTGAATTTAGTAAATGGCGTGCACAAATAGACACCATGGAGATTCATTGCACCAACTTTCAATGAATTACGGTTGAAACTGTAGGATGAGTAGCGCACACAAGAAAATGGGCCTTTTTTAATTCAAGGGCAGATAATTCATGAAAAAAAGACTTATCTGAATTCTGTTATTGATAGGCACAACTAGAAACCATAAAGATTCAATGTGGCAAGTTTGATCAAATATCAATTAAAACTGTAGGAGTTGCGCACACAAGAAATTGCTAATGGACAGACTGACAGAAAGATGGACGGGCGACCAGGGCCAGGGTTGGGGTAATTGTAATCTGTAATCGTAATCGATTGTAATCAATTACATTTTCTCAAGTAATCGGCAGTAATCTGTAATCGAAGGGAGTTTCGATTACACGTAATCGTAATTTAATCGATTACAGGCTTAAAAATTGATGTAATCATCGATTACATTTTCGATTACTTTCGATTACTTGCAGAAAAATTATGAATCAAATTAAGATATAACAAGAGCTGTCACTGTAAGATGACAATGCCCCCGACACCGCTTTGATTTTAAATTATGGCCAATCTATGTTCAAGGTCAAGGTCATCCAGGGGTCAATGTCACCAAAGTATGTGCCTACAGAAAGGTAATGTACCAAGGAATGTTGTGGTAAAGTATGAAGCGAATATGTTAAGTAATAAGGAAGTTATGGCCAATGTTAAAGTTTTTGGACGGAATGACGGACGGACAGACGGACGGACAGACAGACGGACAGACGGACAGACAGACAGACGGACGGACGGACAAGTCAAATTTATGATGCCTCCCTACATTTTCTCAAGTAATCGGCAGTAATCTGTAATCGAAGGGAGTTTCGATTACACGTAATCGTAATTAAATCAGGTCGATGATTTGTCTGTCGATGATCTGTCGCGCTCCCGAAAAAAAAACATGTACTTCACACCTTTTTACATGAAGAACAATAGTGATTGCTATAGTGTGAAACCTAAACAAAAGGTGTTTATTTCCCCAGGCTAATTTTAGTATTATACAGTTTGACAACTTTGAGAGATTTGATGAAGTTAATATGAAGGTTTAGGTATTATTCTGGATGCAAATGTTCTTGGGATCTGACATTGTGACAAGAGCGATGTCCTTCATGGGCTATTTTGAAGTTCCTGACTCCTTTCCTAATGAGGAGACTTTGACCACTTTGACTACAGTCTCTCAACTCCACAGAAACTATTTATGATAAGATGCAATATTAATTAAAGAATAAACACTTTCCCAAACAACACTTTTTTTCTAAAACAAAAGGAAATTTGTAGACAGCAAAATTGATCCTGTTCCACATAGAAATAACCAGGAGAAAGTGCTGATTATGGCCATTTTCTGTTAAGGCTTTCTAAACCCACCATATCTATAGAGGTTATCAAAGTGTGTCACTATTTGAGAATAGTTTTAAATATTTAAATAATATTATATGTTTTCCACCATATCTATAGAGGTTATCAAAGTGTGTCACTATTTGAGAATAGTTTTAAATATTTAAATAATATTATATGTATTATAAACTGTATAGTTTTTATATGACCGTAATATTCATGCACTATTTAAGTAAATAAAGTTTTGAAATTAAACTATTCTTTTACAACATTGTATAATATTGTCATTCAACATTGCATGTTATTTTCTGAAAAGATTTGGCAGTGCTAAACATGTTTTGATTTTTTATCCTTTCCCAAGCGACAGAAGGTTAAACAGTTCCATTTTGGCAGCTGAAGCAGATTACAAAATGGATGTTTATAAAGATAGTATTCATGTACAATTTGGCAGAGAAAATATTGAGGCTTAAGGAGAAAATAGTGATTCTCAGCATTTTCTTCTTTTGACTCAATGTTTTCAAAAGCATTGTCTAATAAAGATGTCAAAATCAGGTCATGTTTGGGAAAGGATAAGCAAGTAATCGAATGTAATCATCCTGTAATCATGATTACTTTAGCAAAAGTAATCGAATGTATTCAATTACATGTGAAAATTAGAGTAATCGATTATTAATCAATTACATGTTTTTCCAAATGTAATTGATTAATAATCGATTACAGGTGACTGTAATCGAACCCCCACCCTGACCAGGGCCATAACATAAAACAACCCTTTAGCGTATTATAATGAACTTATCAGAAATCTCTACATTAATTATCATAATCCATAATCTGTTTGCAAATATATTGTCCTACAGCTTTGCTAAATAGATTCATTCAGTCATTTTTTACATGACTACAATAAAACACAGTAACTACGCACCTGTATTACGTGGTAGACAGCGTTTAGCTCCAGGGTTAGAGTACCAAAAACTACATTCTCCTTGTGACATTGTCCTGTTTTGGTGTAAAATATGACATAGAAAATATTGAGACAAAAGGAGAAACTGCTGGTTATCAGCAGTTTCTTCTTTTGTTTAAATATTTTCCCAATCCTTTTTATTATGGACGTCAAAACCAGGTCTTGTTTGGGAAAGGGTTAAAACACAGTAACTACAAACCTGTATTATGTGGTAGACATCGTTTAGCTCCAGGGTTATAGTACCCAAAACTGCATTCTCCCTGCGACATTGTCCTGTTCTTTTTACAGTCTTTATACTCGCTGGAGAACACCACTAGAGGTAGACGACCATCATTCTCTCCCACACAGCTGGCCAGCCTCTGTGGACATGGCTTACACGTAGGGTCACTCCCATTACACAGATTCTTCTCATATTCACCTGTTGAAATAAAGATTGAATAACCCATAACCAGATAGCAAAATTATAGACTGGTCCAAAGTCAAAGATGTTGCAGAGCACAATTCCCAGTGAATGAAATTAAACATTTTTTTGTCATAGAAGAAAACATTGTGGGAAATGAAGAAATTGCTTGTCGCAAGCAATTTCTTCATTTTCCACATTTTTTTCTAAAGCCTTCATCTTGAGGGGCGTCAACATTGTCCTGTTCTTCTTACAGTCTTTATACTCTCCAACACAGCTGGAAAGCCTCTGTGGACATGGCTTACAGGTAGGGTCACTCCCATTACACAGATTCTGCTCATATTCACCTGTATTATAAATAAAAATACTGCAAAAAGGCAAAACATTAGGGAAGTCTACTTTAAAATCTGCTATATACCACAAAATTGATAAATAATAAAGATAGGACTTCTGTACAATATAGTACAGAAAATATTTAGGCAAAAAGAGAAAATGATGGTCACCAGCATATTCTTCTTTTGTATCTATGTTTTCTAAAGCCTTATCTATTAGGGACATCAAAATCAGGTCTTGGTTTGGAAAGGGTTAAAAGTATAGCTTACTCATACTCTGATTTGACTACAGTTGGTGCCACATCGTATGGCACGTGTTTATATTGTGTTTAACATTCAATTACATTTGAACAAAATATAAAAAGTGTGCCACTCAACAATTATTGAATTAGACAACTGCAATCTGATGATTCTGATCCAAAAAATTTGCCATCTCATGATCTGATATATGTGTTAAAACTTACATGGTGCCATAGGCTCCTTCCTTCTCCCACAGTTGACTTTCTCAAAGTCTTCACACTTCATGGAAATGTTGGAGAACAGTTGTGGGTATGGACATTCAAACAGGTGCAGCTGACCAAGTGTTCCTGTCCTTGAACAGTCATAATACTGAGCACAGTTTAGAGGATTATCCACTACAGCTGATCTGTTGGCTGCACAGATCTTGTTGATATCAACTGAAAAGTAAACAAAAGGTAAATTATCTGTATAATGCATCAGGTGTAACTGACCAAGTGTTCCTGTCCTTGTACAGTCATAATACTGAGCACAGTTTAGAGGATTGTCCACTACAGCTGATCTGTTGGCTGCACAGATCTTGTTGATATCAACTGAAAAGTAAACAAAAGGTAAATAATCTGTATATTGCATCAGGTGTAACTGACCAAGTGTTCCTGTCCTTGTACAGTCATAATACTGAGCACAGTTTAGAGGATTGTCCACTACAGCTGATCGGTTTGCTGCACAGATCTTGTTGATATAAACTGAAAAGTAAATAAAAGGTAGAGGCTCATTTATTACAATGTCCCCCGTATCTAACCCATTCGGGAAATTTTTAGACTCATCCAATTTAAAAGAGGTTTCAGATGACAAATTCAAATGAATGAAATTTAACCATTTTTGGTCCCTTTGTGTTGGAAACATTGTGGGAAATAAAGAAATTGCTTGTCACAAGCAATTTCTTTATTTTTCTATTTTTCACAATGTTTTCCATGGCCTTTATGATGTTTGAGAACAGTTGTGGGTACGGACATTCAAACAGGTGCAGCTGACCAAGTGTTCCTGTCCTTGAACAGTCATAATACTGAGCACAGTTTAGAGGATTGTCCACTACAGCTGATCGGTTGGCTGCACATATCTTGTTGATGTCAACTGAAAAAAATTGTTTTGTTTCATATTTATACAATTACTTGGCAATCATAACATGGCTGATGACTATTTAGAGTCCACAAACCATAGCTCTCAAATCATTCAAAGTGAATTTGATTGCTACTTTCATCCACATATTTCAAAAATATTTTAAAAAGTATCTTCAACATAGTTTTTAAAGGGACACAATATTCCAATTCCAATAAACGGTGCAATACTTTAGCTTGAAATTTTCAGAATTTTCGTAAGAAGATATGGTCTTTCTGATAAAAATAAAAGTAAAATTCATGTCACTTTAACGCACAATTTGAGTTTCCATTAACAACACTATCATATACACTAATCAAGAAGAGCTTTGTGTACCTCCACAGGGTGACCCTCCATAGCATTGTTTTGTCTCTGTATCATTCCCTTCACATGGTTTCCACCTTTGAACTTTGAAATTGACATATAATATATTGCTACTTTTCAACAAAAACCTCATAACTGCATCTTGTATTAAGCTGCAGTTACGAGGTTTTTGTTGAAAAGTGATGACATTACGCAACACATCTATGTCACAAACAATAATACAACAATATTCCCTACGTCCACATGGTGTCCCTCCGTAACACTGTTTAGTCTCTGTATCATTCCCTACACATGGTATTTCACCACACTTTCAAATTGACATAAAAACATATAATACAACACATCTTTGTCACAATAATATGTTATACATGTATGTCATTCTCAAACAATATTCCCCAGAGCAACAGATAAGAGGGAGTGAAGACATTCTAAATTTGTTATTTCAAATCCAAACCCTATGATGTGGGTACTCATTTGAATTGTCTTGGTGAGACAATTCCAATTAGTACCCACAGTTTAGGGTTTGATAAACAATCAATGAAATATCACATTTTGAAAAACCTTCATTCCCTCTTATCTGTAGCTCTGATTCCCTACGTCCACATGGTGTCCCTCCGTAACACTGTTTTGTCTCTGTATCATTCCCTACACATGATATTCAACCTTTGAACTTTGAAATTGACATAAAAACATATCATCCTATAACCACACTTTGAAGCCTTTAGGCACTCCACACTGCCGCTCTAGAAGAAAAAGGCTTTGGAAAATATCATGGAAAATGAAGAAATTGCTTGTCACGTGTGACAAGCAATTTCTTCATTTTCCACAATGTTTTCTCTCCCAAAGAACTAAAGTATTCTCTTATGATTGTCGTCTGCAATATTTGTGAATTTGGACCAACCTAAAATGTTCCTGTCTGGTAATGGGTTATGTCTAATTGTCCATGTCGAAAACAATGATACAAAAATATTCCCTACCTCCGCATGGTGTCCCTCCGTAACACTGTTTTGTCTCTGTATCGTTCCCAACACATGGTTTCCCGCCAAACTTGGGAGCGGGAGAATCACATTTCCTGGTCCTAGTGAGGACACCATTACCACATGTCACAGAACATTTGTTACTCCAGCTGGTCCATGGTCCCCACTGTCCATCAACTATAGATAAATAAACAAAGTTATCTATATAGTATAAACATAGCAATTTAAACCTGTAACAAGCAGCGGAATTATGAAAACGTCAAAATATAATGAAAGCAGTTGTAGATGATTGATCATATATGAAGCATAGAAGCTCAGAGAGGCTGATTAAATTCCAAATATTAAGCATTCTAAAAATTCTCAAAGATGTCATCATGAGGCATTCCTCAATCCAATTATACTGTTCCAAAATCAACAAGAGCACAAATATTTTTGTCTTTAAAAAGATTGATTGGTGTATCTCCCTAACCATGTACTATTATTTCATTTATGAATTGATTGCACATCAAAGCAATTGTGGAAACTTTAAGAATAGTACAAATTGCAACTATTTGAGCTGGGATCTGGAAAAAGGGCCGATTTTAGAAGGCAAATGATGCCTCAATGTATCCAGATCAGCCTGCATATAAGGGCAGTTCAATTATTGTTTATACTAATCACCCTGAGCTGCTATGGATAATAAAGAAGCTACTTGAGAACAGTATGGATCTTGATCTGACAGTGCATTTGCGCAGGCTGATCTAGATGCAAGTTGTTCTCAAATGCCATAAGGGATCTTTTTGCAAGATTTGGGCAGGGCTACAATTTCCCAATACTGTGCTAGTGGGTTTTGAAACCACTTAATATTTATTAAGCATAATATGGTGCATTAATGAACATTATTGCATAAAATGTGTGTTTTGGGGCCATTATCAGCATTGAATAATGAGAAGAAACCAGGTCGATATCGTGAAAAACCGGTCGTTAATCGCCAGATTCACATGCGATATCTGACCGGTTTTTCACTCAAATATTCTCAATTTGACCCTTCAAAATGAAAAATTGTCTCTTTCCCCCGCAAAATTCTAAACGTGTTACGTAAAATAAGCGATGTTTGCCTTTTGGCGCCAAATTATGGCGTAACATCGTTTTACCGACATCAGGCAAAACAAAAAATTCTCAGCAGATTTATCAGAACAAAACAACAATGGCAGACATATTTGATCTCACCTCGGTTCATTTTTCACACATTTCAAGGGGTACGGGGTAAGTTAACATTGGAACTTATGCTTTTTATGCAATAATAGCGTCAATTCACATATTTTTCGGTCGTTAACATTCGCAGAGGCCCGCAAAATATGAAAACGACCCTCGTGCTTCACACTCAGCCGTTAATGTATTTCTTGGGCCTCTGCGAACGTTAACGACCTCAAAAACTTGAACTAACCCTATATTCTTTTATAGGACATGTTCGAAAACTAGTACAGTTGGTCAATATTTGGAAGTTGTTTTATAAAGGTTTTCAGGCTGCATAGATAAAACTTGTGGGTGGGGAAAGTTTTTCACTCACCAAAAAAATCTAGTGTCAGATAGAATAACTAGTAATTCTTAATTTTAACTAGCAAATAGCCAGTATGCTAGTGGAAATTCAAGCCCTGTTTGGGGTCATTTTTATTTTGTGTGGCACCCCTGTAAGGGTTACTTTACCTGGAAATGTCCGGACACAATCTTCATCCACTTTACCATCTCCATCATCATCTATAGAAAAGGAAAAACAAGTTTAACCCTTTACCAGACGGCATAATTTTAGGCTGGTCAAAAGTCAAAGATGTTGCAGACGACAATTTCATTTTAGAGCAAGTCACATTTTGCTCTTTTTAAGTAAAAGACATTGTGGGAAATGTAGAAATTGCTTGTCACAAGCAATTTCTTCATTCTCCACTATGTTTTTAAAAGCCTTTATCAAGATGAGCTAAAAAGGCATCAACATGTGGTAATGGGTTGATATATTTTTCTTATAAAGAACATGAAATCTGGTCTTGTTTGGAAATTGTGAAAGCATTGTGAAAGCTGATTGCTTGATAAACTATCTAGAGGCTTCTAGAATGCAATATTTCATTTATTAAAGATGATATCCTTCGTTCTGTAATAGTTTGAATTTTCTGCTCAAGACCATTAAATTCATTGCCCAAAACACAAAGTTGGGAATTTAATAAATCTCTTCCCAAACGACAAAAAAGTCACAAAATTTCAGATTTCTACAATTTCAAAGCTGCAAAAGCAGTGGTAGATCCAGTAGGGGTTCAGGGGTTCAAACGAACCACCCACTGCAGCCTGATTATTTCATTTTCATGCAGAAACTCAATCAAAATTGTGTAAAACTAGGAAAACGAACCCACTCTATTTTTATATTCAACCCCCCTTCAAAGAAATTCTGGATCCGCCACAGTACAGATACCAAAATAGAGGCTAATGAAAAATGTTAACCATGCACATTTTAACTTTGAGAGAAATGGGCATATCCTTTTCTCCTCTCAGTGTTTTCCTACGTTTTTTCCATTGGAGACTTAAAAAAACATGGCTTGTGAATGAAAGTATCAACTCATTACCAGACGGCTAATTTTAGGTCCAAATTCAAAGATGTTCCAGGCCACAATTACAAATGAATGAAATTTATTTATTTTTTTGGTCTTTTAGTTTTAGGGTAGAAAAATAGCAGAAAATGAAGAAATTGCTACAAGCAATTTCTTCATTTTCTACGATGTTTTCAAAAGCATTATCTTATGGGGAGTCAAAAAGTGTCAATGTTTGGGAAAGTGTTAATGATCTCACCTGTGTTAGTGCCGTCACACAGTTCCTCATCTATTTTGTTATCACAATCATTATCAATACCATCTCCAACCACTGTAGGTGTAGGTTTACAGTTCTACAATAACAAAGAACAAAGTTACTGCAAAAATACTCTTAAGGGGGAATGCTCCAGTTTTTCGGAACACTCGGTCTTTACTGCAGTAAATTAAATGTTTCGCACCAATATGTTTCGCTACCATATTTTCAATAATAAAACACATCATTACAATTTACTATTTTCGACGGTAAAGGTGTATTTATTATGCGAAACTGATTTCCTCAAGATGGAAATCGATTATTTAGAGCAAGACATTCGTAAGTGTGTATGCAGTTACCACTGTTTTGCGTCATTTTATTTATGTGTAGCTGATAAAAATTGCTGTAATTCACTAATAAGTGCGCTGACATATACATTTTCTTTTTTAATTATTACCAGGACATGTTGCTTAATACAATTAGGGAGTTTTATCAAATTCTATTATGTAGAACTTGAAATATTTCCAAAAATATGCAAATTTTGACATAAAACACTCCACCTTTGTTGCTCTAACTGAACACGTTAGCATGCTGTTTTATACATTTACGCGTTTATAATAGCACATATTTTGGGTTTTCCGTTCTTATTAAATGTAAGACGTTACTTTAAATCCGTTTTCGGGACTAAACGATGAGTATACAGCATTTTATTATCATTTTAGTGACCTTGGACAGGTGCAAGAAATTGGGCATTTTTTCGCTGTAGGGGTATGTGATACGAATGCCTATAAAATTCAAACAAGAATGCTGACCATCCATTTTTATTTTATTTTTCAATTGGTAATAACATGTAATTTCAACACACAAAATATAAATAAATTCTATTAATGGGAAAAAATTTAGGAAACTGGAGCATTCCCCCTTAATCTGTACTTTAATCAGAGGTGGCAATTCATTTTCAAAGTGCAATATTTCTCTTAAGAATAATCAAACCCTTTGTTGTGGGTACTCATTAGACTCGTCTCATTAAGACAATTCAAATGAGTATCCACAACAACATAGGATTTGAAATAATGCATCTATGATGCCTTTATTCCCACTTTTCTTTTGCTATATATATTTAATGTTCTATAAAGTGGCAGATCCAGAGGGAGTCCAGGATAGGGGGTTTGGGGGTGGGGTGTCGAACAACTCCTGGTCCTCTCAATTGTCTGATTAATTCTTCTTCTTCTTCTTCTTCCGTTAGGGTACAGTCCGCACTCTGGCGTATCATCGTACCGTGCTATGTACATGTGTGGAAACGAGAACATCGTGTGCTGGTTAAAATAACTATTTACAGTGCAGTTAAAAGAGTCGGTACTATATCTAACGAAGTGCGAAGGCCTGCAACCTGGACTTAAAGATGTCAAGGGAGGCGCTGTCTATCACTGTCTGTGGCAGGGTGTTCCAGAGGCGTATGCTCGACGGGAAGAAGGAGTACTGGTAGATCTGAGTTCTGGCAAAAGGGATGTGATATTTCTGGGAGTGACCTCTTCTGGTGGTGGCTGTTAGTAGGTATGATTTTGGGATATCTATCAGTTGGTTGGTAATTCTGTACACCATGACTGTTTTGGCTCTTGCTCGTCTTTCTTGTAAGGATGGCCATTCTAGGTCTTGTAGCATAGTAGTAACACTGCTGGATCGATGGTAATTGCCAGTAACGTATCGTGCTGATCGTCGTTGCACCATTTCTACTCTGTCTGTATAGTTCTTCATGTGTGGATCCCAGATTACACTTCCATATTCTACTATTGGTCGAACAAAGGTTTTATACCTTGACGATACCTTGACGATGGTTTTTGGGCTCTGAGGGAAGGAGATATCTCCTTTTTAAGCCCACTTCTTTTTAAAATTTTCTGTCACTTTGTCTTTTTATATCCTTAACTGGTTTGCTTGTCATTTTAGTCGTACAGGTTTGCATTTTTTCGATTTGTTTCACTGGTAAGAGTATGTCATTTACATTTTGACATACTACTGGTCAGTATTCATAGATGGATTCATGGTTCCAATGTTTGTCGAGTCTTGATTTGAACTGGTTCACATCTTTAGCAGTTACAACATGATCTGGTAGAGAGTTCCAGTCGTTTATAACTCTCTGCGAAAAATGTTGTTGTCTCACTGTTGTTCTGCAACGGGGTTTCTCCAATTTCAGACTATGACCACGGGTTGATGAAGCTTTATTTATTGTGAAAAATCTTTCAGTTGGTATATCTTCCACGCCATGAACTATTTTAAATGTTTGGATCATGTCGCCTCTTCTTCTTCTATGACACACACACCTTGGTGGATTTCGGACACTGAAAGGTATTTCTGGCTATGAAGGCTCTGGTGTTGTTAGCTTTCTTAACTGTTGCGTCTATGTGATCTTTCCATGTCAGGGATTTATGGATTGTCATATACAGAAACTCAGTCAAGATTGTGTTATGACAAGGAAACAACTCTCACCAACAACCTACATGATAAAGTCTAAATGTGTAAGCTACATATGTCACTTACTTCTTTATCGTAGCCACAAACTTGATGGGTTTTGGTTTGCGGAAATTCAAAAAGGTTTCGATTACGTTTTTTGCAACTAACATGGGACTACCCCCCCCAACCTCCCATCAAACCTCTTGTATGTTCGAACCTCACCCACCCCTCCCGCGCACAGATTTATGTTGAAAAAAAACAAAATTATAATTCTGGAATCATTTCGGCATACATTCACAACATATTGAAGTGTAAGACGTCGATAAAGTGCGATTCTTTGCGTTTCTAATTTCCCGCGGCAATTGCTAAATGCAAACCTCAAGTACTGCTAGATCCAAACCGCAACCTTTTGACCCGGTGTCGCAGTAGATTGTACCACATAACTGGTTGGTAAATAGACACTCCGCGACATGCGGTGTCCAGGTAAAAAATGCCACTGGAGTTTCACGCAGATGAAGCGGGGTCTAGCAAAATAAACCTGTTCATAGAAAATTAACGGGTTGGTAGATCTATACAGAACAATTGTCTTGCGAACATTTTTGAGTGTATGCGTCCATTTTACCAAAGGAAACAAACGAGCAATCGACAAAGAATTAAACCCGTTTCGCACCTAAATCATTTCATACCATAAAAAAAACTATCGTACCATGATAATTGATTAGTTTGTTATAGATCGATAGAATGGATGTAGATTCTAGATCAAGATTCGCAGTATGCATAATAAAGCAAACAAAAAAATAGTCAAAAGGAGAAAATTCTGGTTGTCAGCATTGGCGGATTCAGAATGGTTTGGTGGGATAAATAATTATCTAAAGCCCAACAATATTTTCCACCGGATTATGATAAACATAAACAAGAATTGTCATCCTGAAATTCCTTTTTAGTGAGCCGGAAATTTAAGTCCGATGAGTTAATGTCACAGCCCACTGGCACCAGAACTGCAAAAAAATGTTTGTTTTTATTGCTATTTCTATTATTGTCTCAATAATAGACTTTAGCGATAAAAACAAACAATTTTTTTGCAATTCTGGTGCCAGTGTCACAGCACTACTGTCCACGTCACATCGCATCTTCACCTGTTTACTTGAAAAAAAGCTTCAACCTGGTCTATATTTTTGGCACTGTTTGAGATGCAACCTTGACATTTCACACATGGATACCTCTTGTCAAGACCTTTCATTTGGGAGCATGACGTTTGACCTAGTGACCTTGACCTTGGAGTTTGACCTACTTTTAAAAAACTTTGACCTGGCCAATAGGCCTACCTCATGCACTATTCATGATAGAGCCTTGATATTTCACACATGGATACCTCTTGCCAAGACCTTTCATTCGGAACCATGACCATATTGATACCTCATGCCTTGATCTTGAGACTATGACCTTTGACCTAGTGACATTGACCTTTGATAGCGGACTCCTTTTTTTTGCGACAAGCTTTCGTATAGGCGAGCTACCTTGTTCGCAGACAACTCTGCATTATACACACATGTGTAATGAAAAGAATTGTGATTTGTGAATAAGTCTAAGGTTGTTTTATACTATTTTTTAGCGAGTCAGGACTTTATGTCCAGGGAGCTAATGTCACAGCCATAGTGTCGGCGTCATGTCTTCAAAAACTTTAACCTGGTCTATATCTCAAGCACTATTAGAGATACAGCCTTGATATTTCACACATGCAGCCTTGATACTTCACACATGGATACTTCTCACCAAGACCTTTCATTTGGGACCATGACCTTTGACCTAGTGACCTTGGAGTTTGACCTACTTTTCAAAAACTTTAACCTGGCCTATAAATCGGCCATTTTTAGCGAGCCGGGACTTTATGTTCGGGGAGCTAATGTCACAGCCCTAGTGTCGGCGTCATGTCCCATCCTGTCGAGTCTTCACTTGAAAAACTTTAACCTGGTCTATATCTCAGGCACTATTAGAGATACAACTTTGATATTTCACACATAGATACATCTCGACAAGACCTTTCATTTGGGACCATGACCTTTGACCTCGTGACCTTGACCTTGAAGTTTGACCTACTTGTAAAAAATTTAAACCTGGCCTATATCTCATGCACTATTACAGATAGAGCCTTGATATTTCACACATGAATACCTCCTGCAAGACCTTTCATTTGGGACCATGATCTTTGACCATGTGACCTTGACGTTTGACCTACTTTTAAAGACTTTAATCTGGCCTATAACTCTGCCATTTTTACAGATACAGCCTTGATACTTCACACATGGATACTTCTCAGCAAGACTTTTCATTTTAGACCATGACCTTTGACCTAGTGACCTAGACCTTGGAGTTTGACCTACTTTAAAAAAACTTTAACCTGGCCAATATCTCGTGCTCTATGATTGATAGAGCCTTGATATTTCACACATGGATACCTCCTGCCAAGACCTTTCATTTGGGACCATGACCTTTGTCCTAGTGACCTTGACCTTGGAGTGTGACCTCCTTTTAAAAAAAAACTTAACATGGCCAATATCTCATGCACTATGATTGATAGAGCCTTGATATTTCACACATGGATAACTCCTGCCAAGACCTTTCATTTGGAACCATGATATTTGACCTTGGTTATCTACTGCCAAGACCTTTCATTTAAGACCATGACCTTGACCTTGGAGTTAAGGTGTTTTTGTGACTAGCTCCTGTATAGGCGAGCTACGGTGTCCACAGACAACTCTTGTTATGGATTGAACTAAAATGTGTGTCTTGCATGTCTTTTCAGACTTGAAAACAGAATCGAAATGTGGATGATCTGGTAGAACAACTGATACTGGAGGTAAATGGAGAATGATATCATATTACCAATATTTGTAAGATGAGGTTTGAGTATCTTGGTTTTGAGCTTCTGGGGAAAATAGCTTCATGTGAACATTGAAGCCAAATCAAAATAAAAGTGATAACATAATGTGATACACACATCAATTTTTTATCAATATCCGTTTTGTTGTCTGTGGCAGCTTTCGAATTGAATAACTCTAAAATTTTGTCTTTTAGGAATGGGTTAATCATAATGAGAGACAAATTTCAACTGTTTGGGCAGAGTCCATTTTTACAAACTTTCACCCCGATTAAGGTAGATATTAATTGCAAAGCCTGACATTGACAGAGAATGAATTTGCTGAATAATACACATTATCTTAGGTTAACATACTGTTTCTGTTCATTAACAATTGGCATTCCTAAATGATATCGCATTTTTATGCCTGACAACCTAAAGCGTTGGAAAACATTGAGGACAATGAAGACATTGCTCGTAGCAAACAAGTTCTCGATTATCCACAATGTTTTCTGCACAGATAGACCAAAAATTTCCAACTTTATTCGCTCCACTGGCTGAAGGCCAGCGAGCTATTGTCATGGCGTTGTGTTTGTCGTGCGTGCATTAACTTATTCTTTAAAAATCTTCTCTCAAACCATTGGGCTAATCTTGACCAAACTTTGCAAAAACCTTCCTTGGGTGACCTTTTACTTAAATTGTTCAAAGAATTTTGATTGGTCGATAAAGGAGGGCGTGGCAGGGTGGGGCTTATCAGACTTAGAAAAATTACAAAATAATTCTTGAAAAATCAACCATTTGGCCAATTTTGACCAAACTTGGCAGAAATGTACCTTGTGTGACACTTTACTTAAATTGTGTGTGAAATCCTGATGTTGGCGTGGCAGGGATGGGCTTATCAGACTTGGAGAAATCACAAAATAATTCTTCAAAAATTTTCTCCTCTCAAACCAGTGGGCCATTTTTGACCAAACTTTGCAATAGTAATCCTTGGGTAACCCTTTACTTAAATTGTTCAAAGGATTATAATTGGTCTATAAATTTGGGCGTAGCAGGGTGGGGCTTATCAGCCATAGAAAAATCACAAAGTCATTCTTTAAAAATCAACCATTCAGCCAATTTTGACCAGACTTTGCAGGAATGATCCCTGGGTGACCCTTTACTTAAATTGTTCAAAGGATTATGATTGGTTCATAAATGTTGGCGTGGCAGGGCGGGGCTTATCAGACTTAGAAAAATTACAAAATATTTTTTAAAAATGAACCATTGATTCTGCCAATACTTAAATTGTTGTGAAATATTGATTGGTCCATAAATGTGGGCGTGGCAGGGTGGGCTTATCAGAATTGGAGAAATCACTAAATAATTTTATATAAATCAACTAATGGGCCAATGTAGACCAATTTTGGCAGTAATGTTCATTGGGCAGCCCTTTACTTAATTTGTTTTTGAAATTTTGATTAGTCCATTAATGTGGGCTTGGCAGGATTGGGCTTATAAGAATTAGACAAACCATGAAATAATTCTTTAAAAATAAAGCAATGGGCTAATTTAGACCAAACTTGGCAGAAATGTTCCTTGGGTGACCCTTTTCAAGATTTTGCAGTGTGAGGTTTACAGAAAGTCATGAGATAATTCTTTTACTTCAGCCAGTGGAGCGATTCAGGCCCTCATGGGCCTCTTGTTTACTTGAAATTGTTATCTTTACCATACATGTATTTGTATTTGGACCAGTCTAAAATGTATTTATTTTTTAATGGATTAATGCATGATTACATAAATTGATAAAAACTCATTTTGAAATGCATCTTTGAAATTTACACCTTTCTAAAATTTTGTCAATTTGGAATGGTAATATAGTACTTTGCTACACCATTTTTCAACTGAATTTTGTGCTTATCTCTTTGCAGGTGACCATATAACCAGCTTATTACAAGGAAAAAGTCTACAGAACAAAACGACATTGGGAATTTCTGAACGCACATTAAAACAAAAATATTATATTATCAGGATAGGCAGTAGGATTGCCAAATATGGACCCCTTCGACTGTAAGGTGTGGATAGGAAGACTACGATCTTGACTGGGCAGCCAGGCCTCATCTCCTCTAGAGAACTAATCGATGGCAAGGATAATCGCAAAAGGATAGTTAAGTTATGTGATTAATTGTGATTGATTTTAATATATGTTATAGGCAACTGAGAAATGTGTCTAAAAATCAATGCAATTGTGAACAAAATAATTTCGTTATTGTAGAAAAATAATGAAAGTCATGTTGTTGAGTCCTCTATGGATTATTGTTCTTTAGTTTGAAACAAACTATCTGAATATGAATTAATTGTGTTGTTTTGTTATATAGAACTACAGATAAGATGGGTAATTGGTTTTCAATATGCAATATTTCATAAGTTGTAGATGAAAACCCATGTTGTTGGTACTCATTGGAATCATCTCATCGAGACGATTCAAATGAATACACACAACATATGGTTTGAATTTGAAATAACAAAAGTAGAATGGTTGCACCCACTCTTATCTGTTGCATACAATAAGCCCTGCTACCATATAGAGCCTAGTCAAACCAGGGTTTGTAAGTACATGCACTCCTTTCCCAAAGAAGAGCTGGTTGTTACAACCTGTGTAAAAAGATGGTTTCAGGCCCGTAGGAAGCAATTTCATATGGGGGGGGGGCTAAAGCCCTTGTCCTGAATATTGGGGGGGCTAATTTGGATTTTCCCAAAAATTTCAGTGTAAAATTAAGAAATTTTGACATTTTTGGCCAACATTGGGGGGGGGGGGGCTTAGCCCCCCCCCCCCCCCCTAGCCCCCCTGTTCCTACGGGCCTGTGTTTTGGAAACATTGAGAGAAAAGAAAGTGCTATTTCATAGATTGTTCATTAGACCCTATATTGTGACGGGACTATTCAAATGAGTACCCACAACATACGGTTGGGATTTGAAATTAAAAATATGGAATATCTTCATCCCTTCTTATCCATTGCTCTGATTGAGTATATCTATTCCGGGGCTCTGGTTCGAGTCGAGGCTGAGCTGGATCACTTACTTTAACCCATTACCAAACAGCCAAATTCAAGACTAGTCCAAAGATGATGTAGACGACAATTTTAAGTGAATGGACTTTTATATATCGTCGTTGTAAATGCAAAACCTCGTATCACGTTTTTATACGCCGCTGGAGGCGGACGTATATTGGCGTCATCTTCTCCGTCTGTCCGTCCGTCCATCCGTCCGTACGTCCGTCCACTTTTCTTGTCAACGCAACTCCTCCTAAGTTTCTGGCTGGATCTTCATGAAACTTGGTCAATGTTATCACCTCAATTGGTAGATGTGCATGAAGAAAGGATTTTATGGTTCATTGATTTTTGCCTGAGTTATGCCCCCTTAAAACTTAGTCTCTGGGGCGGCGTATATTGTGACCATGGCACTTTTGTTGGAAAATTTTAAAGGTGAGGGAAAAAAGTATAATAACTTTTCCTTAACTGAAATGTTTTACTTGAAATTTTGACGTATTGTTCGCAAATAATGTGTCATTAATGCTGAGCAGTATAAATTTCTCAAAACCTGCGCGAATTGTATAAACTGGGCATACAAGTTTGTACTTTGAAAATCGCAAGAATCGACATACGAGGTTTTGCATTTACACCGACGATATATCTTTTTACGTAGAAACATTGTGGGAAATGAAGGAACAGCTTGTTACAAGCTATTTAGTCATTTTCCACAGTGCTTTCCAAAGCCATTATCTTGTGGGGAGTCAAAAGGAGTCACTGTGAGGTAATGGGTTAAAGCTTTTGACAAGTTCTGTGTTTTACCAATGGATGACTTGTGTTCGGATCATCTAAATTGGATAGGCAGCTGTGGCTAAGATTGGATTTTATACGCCCGCAAAACGAATGTTTAGGGGATGTGCTGGAATCAGCCTGTCTGTCCGTCCATCTGTCTGTCAGTCCGTCGGCGTACAAATCTTGTCTAGAGCATAACTCGAAAACAATTAAAGGTAGAATGATGAAACTTCACAGGTGGATAGATCTCATTGTAGAGGGGTGCAGTGAAAAAGAGTTGATACTCTGCTGCGCCTATTTTTGGAGTCATTACTATTTGCCGACAAACATACTTGTCCTGACAAATGTAGTGGCGGGGGTATTTTATCACCTTAAGTGATATATTTCTAGTTGTTTGAAAAGGTGCAAACAATACCCTGCAGGAACTCATGGTAAGGTGCGCTGGTCAAACAAGAGGACTTGCAAACTGTCGACAACAATTTTCCGGTCATATTACGGTGACTGTTGCATCATCATCATCCTCATCATCAAACCTACCTAGTTTATAACAAAAATGTTTCAGAGCTTGAAGGGAAATGTACTACTAGTAATTAATGCTTGTTACCAGTCAGTGCCCAGTATCTCTCAATTTGTACCGGTCCGAAATTTTGTTGTCTAGTAAAGGGTCAAGATTCAAAGTTACTAAATGCAAAAAACAAAACGTTTCTAAGATTTATTTCTTAAAGTTTTGACAAAGAAAAGACTATTAACAAGCAAATTCGTTGAATTGATATCCCCCGCCGAAAGTATTTTGTTTACTCTGTATCTATATGGCTTCACCAATCATGGGCAGTAACTCTGAATTTAATTGTCAAATTGGATAACTCCGACGGTATGCGCATCTCCTCTTCGTAGTGAAGCTTTCCACAAAGTTTCATTGAAATAGTGCGTATGGTTTCCAAGGAACAGTGCGGAAACGAATATTACTTTCTACGTATATAGCTTCACCAATCATGGGCAGTAACTCGGAATTTAATGGTCGACCCGGGTAACCCCGACAATATGCGCATCTCCTCTTTGTAGTGAAGCCTTCCACAAATTCCTTGGGATCCTGGTTTAGCCCTACACAACCAGTAGCAGCCATAACAAAGTATGTAGTTTGATCAGACAGCACATTTGAAAGGTTAATCAATATGGTTTGCACCAACACATTTCTATATGATATATAATAGATGACCAGTTTTAGTAGAAGTAGGCATGTGTCCTTGTGGTTTTCACTAGCATGTTTCTATATAAAAATGACAGATGACTCGTTTAAGTGTCGATGTGACCTTATTGTTTGTACCAACACAGTTCTATATTTTACATGGTAGATGACTTGTGTTAGTGTCGTTGTGACCTTGTGGTTTTCAAGAACACAGTTCTATATTTTAAATGGTATATGACGCTTGTTAGTGTCTTTGCGACCTTGTGGTTTGCACCAACACAATTCTTTATGTAACATGGTAGATAACCCGCTTTAGTGTCATTGTGACCTTGTGGTTTGCAAAAACAAAATTCTTTATAATACATGGAAGATAACCTGCTTTAGTGTCAATGTGATCTTGTGGATTGCACCAATACAATTCTTTATAACACATTGAAGATAACCCGCTTAAGTGTCAATGTGACCTTGTAGATTGCACCAACACATTTTTTTATAATGCATGGTAGAAGGACCGTTTAAGTGTTGTCGTGACCTTGTGGGTTGCACTGGTCAACACAATTCTAAACGTTACATGGTAGATGAATCGTCCTAGTGTTGTTGTGACCTTGAGGTTTGGACCAACACAATTCTAAATGTTACATGGTAGATGACTCGTTTTAGTGTTGTTGTGACCTTGAGGTTTGGACCAACACAATTCTAAATGTTACATGGTAGATGACTCGTTTTAGTGTTGTTGTGACCTTGAGGTTTGGACCAACACAATTCTAAATGTTACATGGTAGATGACTCGTTTTAGTGTTGTTGTGACCTTGAGGTTTGGACCAACACAATTCTAAATGTTACATGATAGATGACTCGTTTTAGTATTGTTGTGACCTTGAGCTTTGGACCAACACAATTCTAAATGTTACATGGTAGATGACTCGTCCTAGTGTTGTGACTTTGTGGTTTGCACCAACACAATTCCTTATTATACATGGAAGACAACCCACTTTCGTGTCAATGTGACCGTGTGGTTTGTATCAACATATTTCTATAAAATACATGGTAGATTGTTAGTGTCGTTGTGACATTGTGGTTTACAAGAACACAATTCTACATAATATAGTAGATGACCCGTCGCAGTGTTGTTGTGACAATGAGGTTTTCACCAATATAATTCTATAAGATATTGTCCAGCAAGATTAACCCGAGACATCTGAATATGTAATGACCGCACTTTGACAATGTTTTGTGAAAACGCTCAACTAACGGACGTTGCACACGAAAACTAAGTTGTTCCGGGTTAATTTGGGTTGACAATACATGCTATATAACCCGTTTTAGTGTCAATGTGACCTTGTAGTTTGCACAAACACAAATTTTCATGATACATGGTAGATGACCCGTTCTAGTACCAATGTGACCTTGTAGTTTGCACCAACACGAATCTCCATGATACATGGTAGATGACTCGTTTTAGTGTTGTTGTAACCTTGTGGTTTGCACCAACACGAATCTTCATGATACATGGTAGATGACCTGTTTTTGTGTTGTTGTTACCTTGTGGTTTGCACCAACACGAATCTTCATGATACATGGTAGATGACCTGTTTTTGTGTTGTTGTTACCTTGTGGTTTGCACCAACACGAATCTTTATGATACATCGTAGATAACCAGTTTTTGTGTTGTTGTTACCTTGTGGTTTGCACCAACACGAATCTATATGATACATGGTAGATGACCCGTTTTTGTGTTGCTGTGAGCTTGTGGTTTGCACCAACACGAATATTCCTGATACATGGTAGATGACCCGTTTTTGTGTTGTTGTGACCTTGTGGTTTGCACCAACACGAATCTATATGAAACATGGTAGATGAACAGTTTTGTGTTGTTTTGACCTTGTAGTTTGCACCAACACGAATCTCCATCATACATGGTAGATGACCCGTTTTTGTGTTGTTGTAACCTTGTGGTTTGCACCAACACGAATCTCCATCATACATGCTAGATGACCCGTTTGAGTGTTGTTGTAACCCTGTGGTTTGCACCAACACGAATCTTCATACATGGTTGATGACCAATTTTTGTGTTGCTGTGAGCTTGTGGTTTGCACCAACACGAATCTATATGATACATGGTAGATAATCCGTTTTTGTGATGTTGTAACCTTGTAGTTTGCACCAACACGAATCTATATGATACATGCTTGATAACCAGTTGTTGTGTTGTTGTAACCTTCAGGTTTGCACCAACACGAATCTATATGAAACGTGGTAGATAATCCGTTTTCTGTTGTTGTAATCTTGTGGTTTGCACCAACACGAATCTATATGATACTTTGAAGATGATCCCTTTTTGTGTTGTTGTAACCTTATGGTTTGCACCAATACGAATCTTCATGATACATGGTAGATAACCCGTTTTAGTGTTGTTGTAACCTTGTGGTGTGCACCAACACGAATCTATATGATACATGGTAGATAACCAGTTTTTTGTGTTGATGTGAGCTTGTGGTTTGCACCAACACGAATGTTCATGATACATGATAGATGACCCGTTTTTGTACTGTCGTAACCTTGTGGTTTGCACCAACACGAATCTATATGATACATGGTAGATAACCCGTTTTTGTGTTGTTGTGACCCTGTGGTTTGCACCAACACGAATCTATATGAAACATGGTAGATGACCAGTTTTATGTTGTTTTGACCTTGTGGTTTGCACCAACACAAATCTATATGATACATGGTAGATGACCCGTTTTAGTGTTGTTGTAACCTTGTGGTTTGCACCAACACGAATCTCCATCATAAATTGTAGATGAAAGGTTTTAGTGTTGTTGTAACCTTGTGGTTTGCACCAACATGAATCTATATGATACATGATATATGACCCGTTTTTGTGTTGTTGTAACCTTAGGCTTATGGTTTGCACCAACACGAATCTATATGAAACGTGGTAGATAATCCGTTTTTATGCTCCCCGAAAAAATTTCGGGGGAGCATATAGTCGCCACGCTGTCCGTCCGTCCGTGTGTCCGTCCGTCCGTCCGTCCTTCCGTCCGTCCGTCCGTCCGTCCACAGCCATATCTCAGCAACCCTTGGACCAATTTCAATGAAACTTCACATGTGAACTCCCTGGGTCAATACCTAGGGACCTTTTTCTCTGTTTGTAAATTTAAGGCTGCGTCATGGAAAAAGGGGCCTTAGTGTAAAAATTAGTTTTTCTCTTATTTCTCTTCATCTAATGGGCAGAATTTAATGAAATTTTGTGCTCATGTAATAAATAGGACATTCTAGGCCATATTCTATAAATAATGTGTGTACAAAAAAGCTGTCATGGGAAAAGGGGGCTTAAAGTATGATAGTTTTTATTTTGTGACAAACACTTATTCGGGGAGCATAATCCGTCTGTGACGGCTCTTGTTCTGTTGTTGTAACCTTGTGGTTTGCACCAACACGAATCTATATGATACATGGTAGATGACCTGTTTTAGAGTTGTTGTAACCTGGTGGTTTGCACCAACACGAATCTATATGATACATGGTAGATGACCCGTTTTGTGCTGTTGTAACCTTGTTGTTTGCACCAACACGAATCTTCTTGATACATGGTAGATGGCCCGTTTTTGTGTTGTTGTAACCTTGTGGTTTGCACCAACACGAATCTTCATGATAGATGATAGATGACCCGTTTTTGTGTTGTTGTAACCTTATGGTTTGCACCAACACGAATCTATATGATACATAGTAGATAACCCGTTTTGTGTTGTTGTGACCTTGTGGTTTGCACCAACACGAGTCTATATGAAACATGGTAGATGAACAGTTTTGTGTTGTTTTGACCTTGTAGTTTGCACCAACACGAATCTCCATCATACATGGTAGATGACCCGTTTTAGTGTTGTTGTAACCTTGTGGTTTGCACCAACACGAATCTCCATCATACATGGTAGATGACCCGTTTGAGTGTTGTTGTAACCCTGTGGTTTGCACCAACACGAATCTTCATGATACATGGTTGATGACCAATTTTTGTGTTGCTGTGAGCTTGTGGTTTGCACCAACACGAATCTATATGATACATGGTAGATAATCCGTTTTTGTGATGTTGTAACCTTGTAGTTTGCACCAACACGAATCTATATGATACATGCTTGATAACCAGTTGTTGTGTTGTTGTAACCTTCAGGTTTGCACCAACACGAATCTATATGAAACGTGGTAGATAATCCGTTTTCTGTTGTTGTAATCTTGTGGTTTGCACCAACACGAATCTATATGATACTTTGAAGATGATCCTTTTTTGTGTTGTTGTAACCTTATGGTTTGCACCAATACGAATCTTCATGATACATGGTAGATGACCCGTTTTTGTGTTGTTGTAACCTTGTGGTTTGCACCAACACGAATCTATATGATACATGGTAGATAACCAGTTTTTTGTGTTGATGTGAGCTTGTGGTTTGCACCAACACGAATGTTCATGATACATGATAGATGACCCGTTTTTGTGCTGTCGTAACCTTGTGGTTTGCACCAACACGAATCTATATGATACATGGTAGATAACCCGTTTTTGTGTTGTTGTGACCCTATGGTTTGCACCAACACGAATCTATATGAAACATGGTAGATAACTTGTTTTAGTGTTGTTGTAACCTTGTGGTTTGCACCAACACGAATCTATATGATACATGGAAGATAACCAGTTTTTTGTGTTGATGTGAGCTTGTGGTTTGCACCAACACGAATCTTCATGATACATGGTAGATGACCCGTTTTTGTGTTGTTGTAACCTTGTGGTTTGCACCAACACGAATCTATATGATACATAGTAGATAACCCGTTTTGTGTTGTTGTGACCTTGTGGTTTGCACCAACACGAATCTATATGAAACATGGTAGATAACCCGTTTTAGTGTTGTTGTAACCTTGTGGTTTGCACCAACACGAATCTATATGATACATGGTAGATAACCAGTTTTTTGTGTTGATGTGAGCTTGTGGTTTGCACCAACACGAATCTTCATGATACATGGTAGATGACCCGTTTTTGTGTTGTTGTAACCTTGTGGTTTGCACCAACACGAATCTATATGATACATAGTAGATAACCCGTTTTGTGTTGTTGTGACCTTGTGGTTTGCACCAACACGAATCTATATGAAACATGGTAAATAAACAGTTTTTGTGTTGTTTTGGCCTTGTGGTTTGCACCAACACGAATATATATGATACATGATAGATGACCCGTTTTTGTGTTGTTGTAACCTTATGGTTTGCACCAACACGAATCTTCATGATACATGGTAGATAACCCGTTTTTCTGTTGTTGTTACCTTGTGGTTTGCACCAACACAATTCTATATGGTACATGGCAGATGGACCATTTTAGTGTTGTTGTGGCCTTGAGGTTTGCATCAACACAATTCTATATGATACATGGTAGATTAATTACGTTAATAGTGTTGTAGTGACCTTGAGAATTGCACAAACACAAGTCTCTATAATACATTGAAGATAGCCGGCTTTAGTGTCGATTTGACCTTGTGGTTTGCACCAACATTTTTTTTATAAAACATGGTAGATGTCCCGTTTAATTTTTGTTGTGGCCCCGTCTTCGTCTTCCTTGGTAGGGTCAGGGTCATATCTGACTGTAGTGTTGACATGTGTTGAAGGGGGGGGGGGGAGACAGCCTCCATCCTTCAGAGTTAAAATACATATCATATGTACAGGTTAAAACTTTATACATGCGTCGGTGGAATTACGCGCTGAAGACGAAAGAGCCGCCCCTTACTAGGTTCTTGAAGGCAGCTGTAAATTCGTCTTTCGTCTCAATGTCTGCGATCTGGGTCGGGAGTTTGTTCCAATATCTGATCGTTCTTGGACCGAAGGATTGATGATTCAGCGTAGATTGCGCTTCATGTTGTCGTATTCGCCCCTTTTCTCATGTGCGGAAATCGCCTGACTGGGCTGATCTCTACGGCTTGGTGTTTAATTTGTGTTTGATCTTGTGGTTTGTACCATCACAAATTTATATAATACATGATATATAACCCGTGTTAGTGTCAATGTGACTGTATGGTTTGCGCTAACACAATTTTATATCAGACATTTTAGATAACCCGCTTTAGTGTTAATGTGACCTTGTGGTTTGCACCAAAACAATTCTATATAATTCATGGTATATAAACCACTTCAGTGTCAATGTGACCTTGTGGGTTGCACCAACACAATTCTTTATGATACATGGAAGATGAACCGTTTTAGTGTTGTTGTAACCTTGTAGTTTGGACCAATATTATTCTATATCATACATGGTAGATGACCAGTTTTCGTGGTTTGTACAATCACAAATTTATATAATACATGATATATAACCCGTGTTAGTGTCAATGTGACTGTATGGTTTGCACTAACACAATTTTATATCATACATTTTAGATAACCCGCTTTAGTGTTAATGTGACCTTGTGGTTTGCACCAAAACAATTCTATATAATTCATGGTATATAAACCACTTCAGTGTCAATGTGACCTTGTGGGTTGCACCAACACAATTCTGTATGATACATGGAAGATGAACCGTTTTAGTGTTGTTGTAACCTTGTGGTTTGGACCAATATTATTCTATATCATACATGGTAGATGACCAGTTTTCGTGTCAGTGTGACTGTGTGGTTTGCACTAACATATTTCAATGTGATACATGGTAGAAGAACGGTTTTAGTGTTGTTGTTAGACCTTGTGGTTTGCACAAGCACAAGTTTATATGATACATGGTAGATAAACCGTTTCAGTGTTTGTTACCTTGTGGATTGCACCAACACAATTCTATATGATACCTGGTAGATAAACCGTTTAAGTCATTGTAACCGTGTGGTTAACACCAACACGATTCTATATAATACATGCCGGATAACTCGTTTTGGTGTCAATGTGACCTTGTAGTTTGCGGCAACACATTATAGACACATAATACATAATAGATATATCGATTTAGCGGCAGTTTAACCGTGTGGTTTGCCGCAACACATTTCTATATAACACATGATAGATGGTCCGCTTTAGCAACACAGTAACCTTGTGATTTTCACTAATAGATTCCTATAAAATACACATGTATAGATGGTCCGTTTTATAGGCTGCAAACCACAAGATCATATTGCCACTAACACGGGCCATCTACTATGTATCATATAGAAATGTGTTGGTGCAATCCACAGTGTCATATTGCCACTAAAACAGGCCATCTACAATGTATTATATAGAAATATGTTGGTGCAAACCACAAGGTCAAACTGACAACTAAAACGAGCCATCTACTATGTTTTATATAGAAATGTGTTGATGCAAACCACAAGATAATACTGACACTAAAAAGAGCCATCTAGTATATATTATATAGGAATGTGTTAATGCAAACCACAAGGTCATAATGACACTAACATGGGTCATCTAGTATATATTATATAGAAATGTGTTGGTACAAACCACAAGGTCACAGTGAAACTAAAACTAAAACTAACATGGGACATCTAGTATGTACTATATAGGAATGTGTTGGTGCAAACCACAAGACCATACCGCCAATAAGATGGGCCATCTTATGGGTATTATATAGACATGTGTTGGTGCAAACCACAAGGTTTTACATCGACTAAAACGAGCTATTTAGTATGTATTATATAGGAATGTATTGATGCAAACCACAAGGTCATACTGACACTAAAACGGGCCACCTACTATGTATTATATAGAAATATGTTGGTGCAAACCACAAGGTCATACTCCATCTAGGATGGGACATCTAGTATGTACTATATAGGAATGTGTTGGTGCAAACCACAAGGTTTTTCATCGACTAAAACGAGCCATTTAGTATGTATTATATAGGAATGTGTTGATGCAAACCACAATGTCATACTGACACTAAAATGGGCCACCTACTATATATTATATAGAAATATGTTGGTGCCAACCACCAGGTCAAACTGAAACGAGTCATTAGCTATCTTTATATAAAAATGTGTTGATCATTCTGCCATTGAGAGCGGCCATATTCCACGTATTATATAAGAATGTGTTGGTTCAAACCACAAGGCCGCATTGACACGAATCCGGGTCATCCATCATGTATTTTAGATATTTCTGTTGGTGCAAACCACAAAGACACATTGATGCTAAATCGGGTCATTCACTACGTATTGTATAGGTTAATGTTGGTGCAAACACAAGGTCACTTTGACGCTAAAACAGGTCATTTACAATGTATTGTATAGATTTGTGTTGGTGCAAATCACAAGGCCACATTGACGCTAAAACGTGCCATCCATCATGTATTGTATAGATTTGTGTTGGTGCAAACCACAAGGCCATATTGACCCTAAAAGGAGTCATCCATTGTGTATTGTATAGAATTGTGTTGATGCAAACCACAAGGTCACATTGACACTAAAACGAGTCATCGACTGTGTATCATATAGAAGTGTGTTGGAGCAAACCACAAGGTCACTTTGACGCTAAAACGGGCCATCTACTATGTATCGTATAGAATTGTGTTGGTGCAAACCACAAGGTCACATTGACGCTAAAACGGATCATCTACAATGTATTGTATAGAATTGTGTTGGTGCTAACCACAAGGTCACAGTGACGCTAAAGCGGGTCAACCACCATAATTCGTATATGATGTGTTGGTGCAAACCACAATGTCATATTGACGCTAAAACCGGTCAACCACAATACTTCGTACAGAATGGTGTTGGTGCAAACCACAAGGTCACATTGTCGATAAAACGGGTCATTGGCCATGCATCGTATAGAAGTATGTTGCTGCAAACCACAAGGTGATATTGACGCTACAACGGATCATCCAATATGCATGTATTGTATAGCATTATGTTTGTGCAAATCACAAGGTCATATTGACATTATATCGGGTCATCTTACATGTATCATATAGAATTATGTTGATCCAAACCACAAGGTCACATTGACACTAAATCGGGTAATTCACTGTGTATTCTAAAGATTTGTGTTGGTGCAAACCACAAGGTCACATCGACGCTAAAACTGGTCATCCCCGTGTATCATGCGGAATTGTGTTAGTGCAAACCACAATCTCACATTGACGCTAAAACGGGATATCCATCATGTATCATATAGAATTATGTTGGTGCAAACCACAAGTTCACTTGGACATTATAACATGTTATCTAACATGTATCATGTAGAATTATGTTGATTAAACCCACAAGGTCACATTGACACTACAACGGGTCATGTACCATGTATCATATTAAATTGTGTTGATGCAAACCACACGGTTAATACAATACAAAAACAGGTTATCTACCATGTATCATATATAATTGTTTTGGTGCAAACCTCAAGGTCACACTAATCTTAAAACGGATCATCAACCATCTATTGTATAGAATTGTGTTGGTGTAAACCACAAGGTCACATTGACGCTAAAACGGGTCATCTACCATTTATCATATAGAATTGTGTTGGTGCAAACCACAAGGTCACATTGACGCTAAAACGGATCATCCACAATGTTATGAATAGAATTGTGTTGGTGCAAACCACAAGGTCATATCGACGCTAAAACAGGTCATCTACCATTTATCATATAGAATTGTGTTGGTGCAAACCACAAGGTCACATTGACGCTATTTAAAACGGGTCATCCACAATATTATGTGTAGAATTGTGTTGGTGCAAACCACAAGGTCATATCGACACTTATACTGGTCATCCACTATATATCATATAGAAGTATGTTGGTGCAAACTACAAGGTCATATTGACTCAAAAACGGGTCATCCATCATGATACTTACAGGATTTTGTTGGTTCAAACCACAAGGTCACATGGACGCTAAAGCGGGTAATCAGCCATGATTCTTATAGAATTGTGTTGGTGCAAACCACAAGGTCACAATGATGCTAAAACGGGTCATCCGCTATGTATCGTATAGAATTTTGTTGGTGCACACCACAAGGTCACATTGACCCTAAAACGGGTCATCCACCGTGTACCATATATAATTGTGTTGGTGCAAACCACAAGGTCACATTGACCATAAAACCGGTCATCCACCGTGTACCATATATAATTTTTTGGTGCTAACCACAAGGTCACATTGACGCTAAAACTTGTCAACCACCATGTTTTGTACAGAATTGTGTTGATGTAAACAACAATGTCACATTGACACTAAAACAGCTCTTCCACAATGTTTCATATACAATTGTGTTGGTGCAAATCAAAAGGTCACATTGATCTTAAAACTGGCCATCTACAATTCATCATATAGAATTATATTGGTGCAAACTACAATGTCACATTGACGCTAAAACGGGTCATCCACAATGTTATGTATAGAATTGTGTTGGTGCAAACCACAAAGCAACATTGACGCTAAAACGGGTCATCAACAATGTATTATATAGAATTGTGTTGGTGCAAACCACAAGGTCACATTGACACTAAAACGGGTCATTTACCATTTATCATATAATTGTTTTGGTGCAAACCTCAAGGTCACACTTATCTTAAACGGATCATCAACCATCTATTGTATAGAATTATGTTGGTGTAAACCACAAGGTCGCATTGACGCTAAAATGGGTCATTCACCAACTATTATATGAAATTGTGTTGATGCAAACCACAAGGTCACATTTACACTAAAACGGCTCTTCCACAATGTTACATATACAATTGTGTTGGTGCAAACCACAATGTCACATTTACACTTAAACGGCTCTCCCACAATGTTTCATATACAATTGTGTTGGTGCAATCCACAATGTCACATTTACACTAAAACGGCTCTTCCACAATGTTTCATATACAATTGTGTTGGTGCAATCCACAAGGTCACATTGATCTTGAAAACTGGTCATCCACAATGTTATGTATAGAACTGTGTTGGTGCAAACCACAAGGTCATATCGACACTTATACTGGTCAGCCACCATATATCATATATAATTATGTTGGTGCAAACCACAAGGTGACATTGACGATTAAACGGGTCATCCATCATGATTCTTATAGGATTGTGTTGGTGCAAACCACAAGGTCACGTTGACGCCAAAACGGGTCATCAGCCATGATTCTTATAGAATTGAGTTGATGCAAACCACAAAGTTACATTGAGGCTAAACCGGTTCATCCTCCATTTATCAAATATAATTGTGTTGATGCAAACCACAAGGTAAATTGACCCTAAAACGGGTCTTCCATCTTTACCATATATAATTGTTTTGGTGCTAACCACAAGGTCACATTGACGCTAGAACGGGTCATCTTTCATAGTTCTTATAGAATTGTGTTGATGCAAACCACAGGGTCACATTGACGTTAAAAAGGGTCCTTCACTATGTATTGCATAGATTTGTGTTGGTGCAAACCACAAGGTCAAATCGACGCTAAAACTGATCATCCCCCATGTCTTATGCAGAATTGTGTTGGTACAAACAACAAGGTCACATTGACACTAAAATGTGTCATCCACAATGTATAATATAAAACTATGTTGGTGCAAACCACAGGGTCACATTGACAATATAACGGGTTATCTATCATGTATCATATAGAATTTTGTTGGTACAAATCACATGGTCACATTGACACTTAATCGGGGTCATTCACTGTGTATTGTATAGATTTATGTTGGTGCAAACCTCAATGTCACATTGACTCTTAAACAGGTTATCCATCATGTATCATGTAGAATTATGTTGGTGCAAACCACAAGGTCACATTGACGCGAAAACAGATCATCCATCATACAAGGGTGGAGCGCCCATCACGCATAATATGCACATCCGTTTGTATGTCTGAAAATCACATAGAATGCACGAAAACAAGTCTTATAAAACCATAATTTCTCTGGAGGAACACCCGAACCACCTTAACATATTCCCAAACAAAACCTGATTTCGACGTCCCTTATAGAAAGGGCTTGGGAAAATATTGAAACAAAAGAAGAAACTGCTGATAACCAGCAGTTTCTCCTTTTGTCTTAATATTTTCTTTGTCATATTTTACACAAATGCAATCTTTCATAACATCCATTTTGTCATTTTTGGCTTTTTTGGAAGTGGATCACCCTAAAATTTTGACATTTGGAAAATGGTTAAGAGCGAGTATACTCCCTCTCGTGCTTCCCCCTCTCGGGCCTACGGCGCTCGTGCGTTCAAACCATATAAGGTCACATTGACGCTGTTAAAACGCCTTTTCCACCATACAATACACAGACTACTCAGAGACATATAATAACAATGTTTATCTATGTCTCTGGACTACTCAAGATAGTGTGTTGGTGCATAACGTAACAATGCTACTTAAATGGGACATGCTTCATAATATTTTTTTCCATTTCATTTTTCACTTATTTATTTAGTTATTGTTCTTGTATATAAAAAAAAATGAATTACACCACCAGGACTTGTTTTATAAAGAGTTAAACGCTCAGCAGTTGTTGTAAGCGCTTAAATGCATCCGATGCCTCTATTCTAGACAATTAATTTGCGATTTTTGGCCTCTTTAATTGGGACGAATAAATTATCCCAGTTTTATAGTTTAACAAAAAAGGCAATCAAATTGAAAATGTACAATCCGAAAACACTATTTACCCCTAATTCAAACAAGATCTTGTTTTGAGTCTCTATTTGAATTAGCTTTTGAAACGTTATTGACACAAAAGAAAAACGCTGATAATCAGCATTTGCTCCTTTTGCCTCAATATTTTCTATGCTATAATGCACACAAAACCTATCTTTATCAATATCAGTTTTGTCGTCTGCAGCAGCTTTTAATTTGGATCACCCTAAAATTTTGCAGTTTTGGAAAGGGTTAATTGACCGAAATTATAATATCAACTCATTAAAATATTTAAAAAGCTATAAATCCTTTAAAATCTCAACGAATCCAACTATATATCTTCATTTTATTTTAAACGGAAAGAAAATGCCAAGCGGAAGTAATATACCATGCGGAAAATAAAAATCACGCACATGTGATTATTACAGTACCGGGTCAAAAGGTTGGGGTTGTGTTTTAGTAATGGTTGCGGTTTGCATTTAGTACGATCCATTTCCCGCAATTAATGGCGACTTCTTGAACAAGGGGGGTAACTTTTCTCTACGCAGAAAATATAATTCAAGGAAATAGACTGGAGTACCTGGCTTCGAAAGTCAAACAAAGATTTTTACCATCTAGAATCTACTCCCGAAACATAAAAAAAAAATACGTGATACATCTAATAAGATAATCATGAAGTAGAAAATTGTAATGTTAAAAGCAAATTGCAGAGCTTGTGATAAATGAAAGTGCTGTAAGCACTACATATAATATAGGCCTAATGCATTATATCGGTAAAATTTTAAGATGTCTCAAGTTTAAAGCTGTTGCCGATACGAGGACAAAATAAAAAGGTGTTTAATATCACATGGAAAATATTGAGACAAAAGGAGAAATCAGCAGTTTCTTCTTTTGTCTCGATTGTTTTCCCAAGCCAATTCTACTAAATAGTAGGCCCTACGGACATCAAAATCAGGTTTTGTTTGAGAAAGGGTAAACGGTCTGCTTTAGGCCTAAATAGATACTTGTGCAGGCCTTTTTTTCGAAACCTTTCTGCTGAAATAGTGACCTATCTATATCTACACTGCCTAACTCCCCTTTCGGGTATTGCTGCCAGCCATCTGCATTGTATACACACATGTGAAAGGTAGGCCTAACTGTGCAATGAGATACGAAAACTGCAATATCAGCGAAAACGATATTAAATGAAAAACAGTGTAGGTCCTATGCCTACAACGGAGTTAAATGCCAACTAAAGCCGAATGTAGGCCTAAATTATGATTTTTCCCGTATTTGAATGTAAATAAACAAATAAATAATCTGTTTGGTCCTAGAAATACTGATCGTTGTTGAAATCAGATCTGTTACTCAATAATCTACGTAAAAGTGTTCATAAGTTTCGAAAGAGGACCAAGAACTGTGCACTTTGGGAAAGGGTTGAAACCAGAGCATCAGATAAGAGGGTGTAAAAACTTTTTAACTTTGTTATCTTAATTCCAAACCCAATTTTGTGGATATTCATTTGAATCTGCTCGACCAGACGAATCCAATGAGTACCCACAACACATGGTTTCTGCGGTGGATCAAGGATTTCTGTGAAGGGGGTTCGAATATGCAAAAGGGGCTTCGTCCAATTTTGACCGAATTTCTGCGTGAAAATGAAATAATCAGGCTACAGAAGGGGGGAGGGTCAGTTACCACCCCAAACCTCTCTGGATCCCCCACTGGGTTTAATGAACAATAAAAGAAATAGGACATATTGCATTTTGAAAAGCCATCACTTCCTCCTATCTATAGCCCTGGGCCATGCTCGTACTAGTGTATAGGCGGAGGCCTGGAAGCCTGTGCTTCAACATAATAATTATGTAATATCGTCGGTGTAAATGCAAAACCTCGTATGTCGATTCTTGCGATTTTCAAAGTACAAACTTGTGTGCCCAGTTTAGACAATTCTCGCAGGTTTCGAGATATTTTTACCAATCAGTATCAATGATACATTATTCATGAACAATATGTGCAAATTTCAAGTAAAACATTTCAGTTATTACACTTTTCCCCTCCAATTTAAACTTTTCCAAAAACGAGATACGAGGTTTTGCATTTACAACGACGTATGTAGTTATAGTTATTGTTTTCAAATGTATCCAGCGGTCTTTCCAAGACAAATTGTGAAAAACCCGGAACCCCCACAACCCATTACCATATGACAAACAATTTTAATCTTCCAAATTCAAAGATGTTGCAGACGACAATTGCAAAAGTGAATGTAGTTTTACATTCTGGTCTCTCAGGGTAGAAGACATTGTGGGAAATGAAGAAATTGCACGTCATTTTCAACAATATGTTCCAAAGTTTTCCAAAATGTGTCAAATGGACTCGATAATATTCATTGGACTTCAAAATCCCCAAATACGCATCTGCTCTGGGTTAACCCATTACCACACAATCACTCTATTTGACTCCCCTCAAGAAAAATGCTTGGGAAAACATAGAGGAAAAAGAAGAAATTGCTTGTGACAAGCAATTTCTTCATTTTCCACAATGTTTTCTAACCCAAAATGGAAAGATTTCTAAAATTTCATCAACCTGAAATTGTCGTCTGCAACATCTTTGAATTTGGACCGCCCTAAAATTTTGACGTTTGGTAAAGGGTCGACATCTTTACTTACCGGGTCGTATATAACTGACGTCCTCATACCAGTAGGAAATCCGTACGACTCGTGATAGGCGTGGCCGTACAGATAACCACCAAACGTCGATAACGGGTTCAGATGACGTACGGTGTGCACACCGTGAGGTAACGTCACGTAACTTCCCACCAAGTCTGTACCCGGGATATCATGCCATGTTGTCTTCGGGAACGGTTTTCCGTCAAGTAATAGTCCGTCAGTCTCCGACTTTTTCGCGACGATCATGAACTCATTCTCATAACGGAACGTCGGACCGTATTCCGGATGTGAATATTCCGGTGTAGCGAACGTGTAGTCGGAGCCGAACTGTTCGTACGGTGGTATGATCATCATTGATGGATCAGCAGGCTCGGACCCGGATCTCTGAGTCTTCACAAACTGCGCCAGCATGATCGGCTCCGTCGACGTTATTGAGTTATAGGAATCTGACGGAAGATCGAACGTGTAGACGTCACCCTTGTTCAGTGACACTTGACCTTTACCAGGAATGGTAACTCTAGTGTTGTCACTCTTGGCCACGATTCTGAACACGTCACCGACGGTCCTGCCAGGTATAGGTGCCGTCACGAACTGTTTACCCCATCTGTCTGTGGGTACCATCTGCTCCACAAGATGGTCCGAGAAATTACCGGTAGTCACCGTGGTCTTTATGTTACCGGTAAACACCGACACCGGCTGGCTTGTCTGTATGTGTGCACCTGAAATATGCAAAATGAGCTTAAATATGAGCTTGGGTTAAAAAGGGTCTTTCATGGCAATTGGGACATAATCATTTTGTACATTTACCAATGAAAATAATTGAAAAAAAAACCCATTTCAATATACTGAATAAAAATAAGAAACGTTCGCAAATGCCTATATTAAATGCATAGATTTATGACAATTTCAATTTGACATGTAAAAACGAAAATTATGGGGGAAATGACAATAGGCATAGGCCTACACCTGTTGAACTTTTTTCCATCTACCGAGCGTGTACATTATATAGATACAGGTACCATGGACCACATGTTTATGACGCAATTAGGCTAGCCAAATTTAAGAAATAAATGGTCTTCTTGTATCAACGTAAAATACGACATGCACTTGAATAAACCGTAACAATTGCCAATTTGATGTGAATTTCTTTCTTATCAAGCCAAAAATTCTTCTGGACCACTTTTTTTCTAAACCGTTTGCACTTTAAGAACTTTTGGAAACAAATCAAGAATTTGAATAACTTTCTACAAATATGCGAGCCATGGTCGTCGGGTACAAATTTTGACGTCAAATTTTAATTAATCTGTAGGCCGTACCTATCCGATTATCCACAAAGTAACACCTAGAAGCGATAAGGGCATTTGATTTGGTTTGACCAGATACTTTCAGAAAAAGACGCCATGGTTTACATAAGCTTATATCCACTCATTTGCTTACTCTTTCTAGAACAGAAAACTTTTGGTCTATTTCAATTTGAAAGCTCTTGCAAACTATACAGAATGGTAGTTGGCAAAGAAAGGATTTATGTGCCGTATAGGACAGCAAATAATTATTAAATAAAGAAAATGATAATCGTCAACATTTTTGCTTCAATTTTTTGCCAAGGCTTTTGCATTTTGTAAATTACTCTGTAATTTCGTTGCTATAATAGTAATATAAAGCTTTCTAAAAAATCTATCTATCTATATGACATAACTGAAACCACAGCGGGGAATCAATTGACATAACCACAACATTTGCAAAAAATCGTAAAGTTTGAAGTATTTCTTATACAACGTGACCGATTTGAAAAAAAAATGGTTTGGAGCAGAGAAGACGAAACAACTCCAGGGATTTTGTGGGAGGTGTTTGGTCTCAAAAACCTTTTATCAGTAGGCCTATGTGTGGTTTTTAAAAACACCTCATGCAGAAAATCTGTGACATTTTTACATCTCTGCTTCAAACCAAATAAAAATCGGTAACGTAAACTAACAAGATAATTGACAAGATTTTCTGCAAGAATTGTTGTTGTTGTTGTTGTTGTTGTTGTTGTTGTTGTTGTTGTTGTTGTGCCATGCGATTTCCCGCCTTATAAAACACTGCCTTCTGAATATTAACCCATTACCAGACGGCAATATTTTTGACTGATCCAAAATGAAAGAAGATGCAGACGACAATTTCGAACGGCTAATAAAAGTAAACATTGTTTGGTCTTTTGGGAGAAACGTTGTGTCACAAGCAATTTCTTCATTTTCCACAATGTTTTCCAAAGCCATATCTTGTTGGGGGTTAAGTAGAGTCACTGTGTGGTAATGGGTTAAGGTGACATACCTGTGAGATCGCCTGTACTCTGTAACTGAAGTGTATCAAACTTATCAATATTCACGTTAATCGTTTCACCAGCGTGATACGTCTTTCCGTTATAATCGACGTCAACCGCACCGTTATTTGCCGGTAACGTCACCTTTACGTTAGTGTTGTCTTTTGTTCCGGCGATCCCAATTTCGGATTTAATGGACGCTGGACTGTACGACATAGCATAGTAATCCGTCCCGAGTGCGTCAGTGGGTAGACACAGATATACGTCATTAGATAACGTCTCCTTATTAGCACCGTAACACGCAATATCGCCGTCCGCCGTGATTAGCAATCCTTTCGTAGACACGTTACTGCCGCTCATCTTGAAGATAGGGTCTATTTCCACCTTCTCGACGACGCCATCTCGCACAGTGACGGTGGTGTCAACTTTAGGGTTGCTCCATTTTGGTGACGTTATGTGTACGGTAATGTCACGTTTTTCTTGCGTTGTCAGATACAGTTCTAGTTTAAACTTCTGTGTGCCAAGTTTGAGGTTCTCCATAAACATGACGATGAATTCTCTCCCTTTGTTGTCAGGCGGAGCAACTGAAATAAACGAAATAGGGATCAATCTTATTGTTTAAACAGTGACGTAATTTCAGACAAACAAGAGTATTTCGTCGGTGTAAATCTTTAACGTCGTAACTACAGCTTGATTGAAGCTGCATTTACGAGATTTTATAACAACACCGACGGTTTATCAATACATAATGGCATGAATGTCTTTTTTCTTCTTTTTTTTTAAATATTGGCAGTCTGTAATTTTTTGACATATATAAACAGGAAAAGATTTATTATAAAGTGACATCGTTAACATTCGTTACATATCCGAACCTATTTTGGCGACGTTCCGCCGCCGAATGTTTACGACGGTCGCCCGAATCTCATTAGTGGTGGACTACCTTAAGAACAATGAGATCTTTTCCTAAACAAAATCCTTAGAACACGGTGGGTAACCCACGTGACTTTTGGGAAGAGTTCACAATGAAAAAATCGTCCGCTTCAAAGTAGGTTTTGTTTCAATTCTCAGCTTATGCTCTACAGATTTTGACGAGATAAAGTGCACCCAACGAGCATTTGAGAGGGTCATTCGCGGTTGTACCTCATTGTGTTCGGAATCCAGTGGTTTCTTCAAACATTCAAGCGAACAATTTTTTTCGGTGTAAGTGAACGCTTCCCACTTTCGTTTTGCACCGGAAAACACTTTCGTTTGAATGTTTGAAGAAACCACTGGATTTTGACCAGAGTGAGTTAGAACCGGGAATGGCCCTCTCAAATGCGCGTTCGGTGCACTTTATCTCGTCGAAATCCGTGAAGTATAAGCTGAGAAATGCAACAAAACATGCTTTGAAGTGGACGATTTTTTCAGTGTGAACGCTTCCCAAAAGTCACGTGGGTTACCCACCGTGTAGAAAGGGCTTTGGAAAGCATTGAAGAAAGGGATTAGAGTGCGGGAAAGCAACATATTCTTCATGTTTGCCGTCTGCAGCAGTGTTGTCTACGCGGATCCTGTTCTACAAAGGCTTGTGGTCTAATTTGACGCATCGCTTTTATCCTGATTACCATAATATTAATAGCGCTGACATTTTGAATGCAGTTCAACGTATTACTATCCAATAAAGCGTATATAAAACGGGCTAGATGGCTTTTGACAATCCTATAGAGCGTTATACAACGTCTTTAGTAGTCTTACAGTTGAAACAGTAGGGGCCTACATTTTTTTTTAATTTTGGGAAAGGGATACGCGGCAAAACATAACTTTTAAAATCAACCTGCTTTTCATCGAAAACCTCGTTACTACAGCTAGTTTAAAGCTGCAGTTACGAGGTTTTCAAAGAAATGCGACAATGTATTGTTACCTGTTTGAGACCAGCAGCCTGATAAGCCCACAACGAAAACGAGAAGTAACACCCGCAGCTTCATGGTGACACTTTTCCTCTTCCAAGTTTATAACCCACTTGTCTCACACATTTAATGCATGCGTCTGAAAGAATTTCTATATAAGTTCCAAAATGAACAAATGTCTGGGAAATAAAATTAATCATTTTCTAGGCAAGACATGACTTTAATATCCTTATTAGAAAATAATTAGAAAAGCATTGAAACTAAGGGAGAAGATGTTCATAATGGCGATGAATTTTGTGATATAGATAAACTGTGTTTACCATTATATTTCTATAAAACCTGTGTGTCTTTATAAAATCTCGTAACCACTGCTTGAATCAAGCCCTAAAGATAAGATTTTGTAACAAAAACCAACGAAATACTATTTGTTTGTCCGAAAATACGCCACGGCTAATTGGACGAAATCCTTTCCAATCAGTATTTTCTTCTTTTGCTTCATTATATCTAATACTATATTTAAAAAAATCAAATCATTGTCAACGTTTATTTTGCGTCTGTAGTGGATTTCAAATCGTAACGGTGCAAATTTTGCAGTTTATGAAAGGGAATGGGGCAAAATGGACAACAAATTTATGTACACGATACGAACGAGTAAGTCATTCCAGTTTAGGTAATTATAAATATGTACCGCAGTGCCAGAAACTGTGACTGAATGAATCATGTTTGGTTTGGCTTAAACATTTTCCAAAGAAGACCTAGTTTTGACGTTCTTAATAGTAAAGGCTTGGAAATCAAGTGAGACAAAAAGTGACAATTCTGAAATTCTTCTTTCGCATCAATATTGTCTTTAGAAGTTATATCATATTATAGCACCCATTTTGTCGTCTAAAGCTTTCGAATTGGAACCGTGTACACTTTTGCAATTTGATTTGGCATAATACTTTTGCAAATGGAAATATCTAATTGTCTGCATTTGTGCTGGTTGTTGAAAACAATATCAGCAACAACAAAAATTAATATAAGCATAATTTTGCATTCTGATAATAGCGCATCACCCAAAAACGTCCACTCCGAGGCATTTCGTTTGATGCTTTTAAAGAATGGATAGTTTTTGCTGAATGGAAACCACAATACCATGTATCATGGGACAATTTTATCAAATGTCGCTCCGTTTCTTCGAAAATCTCTTTACTGGAGCTGAAGTTACGAGTATATAGAAGAAAATCGACAATACCGTGTTATATAACTGTAAACATAAGTGAGAAGTGACCATAAGACATTGTTCCTTTCTATGGTATATCTAACTAATTTGTATGTGTATGGATAGCATTGAATGTACTTACAAAGTTACGAGTAAACTTATAATACGTTATCCAAGAAATGATATCCTGTAAACTTTATAGACCAAGCACTTTCGCGGACATTCCTAACCAAACTTAAAGACTGCTACCCAACACTATTTTGACCGGTTTATCACCAACGTTTTAAAGATAAAACGTGGACGGCACTTCAAACTTCTGAAAGTTTTAATTTCACATGGGGCAAAGTTTTGGCAGAGACATATCTATCAAATTGGAATGTAAACACTGAGTTCAATAATATTTGTTTTAAAGATGGCTGTCCATGATAAATGGTTTCTTTTAGTAATATTGGCAGGTTTCGTTTTAAAATGAGCACTCAATATACCCATTGATAATTTTTGTTTCATAATTCGACCTAATTATATTAGGTACTCGTGTATTAAGGTAGTCCATCCCTGATGAGATTCACACGACGTCGGAATTATTCGGGCGCGGACGAAAACATTTGGCGGTGGAATTTTCCATCGCCGAATGTTTTCGACTGCGCCTGATTAGGCTCGGATACGTAACGACGCAGCTCGAACCCCCCCCCCCCCCCGCCCCCCCCCCCGATGTTTTATGAATCTCAAAATGGCAACTTTACGGGTATTCTACCTTAAGTTTCATGTGATGACATGACGATTGCGTCCATTGACGTTGTATAGCGAAATTGAATAGCCATATTATGTCAACTTACACTCCGTTCAGAGTTTATCGCTCAGACTATCGATCGATTCAAACTCTGTCGCCATGCCATCAAATATGTCCTATTTTAATATTATGACGTCAATAACTTCGTCACAGTTGCAATTTGTCGTTTTTCTATTTGACGTAAGTGTTGGTCAAATTGATTATAATATTTTATACAGTAGGCTACACATTTTACTTATGGTGTAATAGGCATAAGGAAAATAACGACAAATTTCATTGAAGCGTTTCTTTTGTCCGTCAGTATAGTTTGATTGTATCTTGGCTCTGCAGAAAATCCTATTAGGCTATAACAAAAAAACATCTGCAAAAATAAAAGAAAATAAGGTCTACGACCCGATTGTGATACTTAATGTTCTAGCCCTTTCTTTGTTGAATATTTTTCGTTTGTTACCTAAAGTAACAAAATGCGGCAAAAGAAACGGAAATACAGTCCATCGATTAGAAAGATGCACAATGAAGAAGATAATATATCGCTGCTTTTCAACAAAAACCTCGTAACTGCAGCTTTAAACACGCTGCAATTACGAGTTTTTGTGTTGTCAAACGATGATTTATTAGGACAATCGTGATCACGTCAATGATATTATTGTCAGAGAGAAATCAGCACTTGACAGATAAATCTATTTTAGAATTATCAACAACCCAAATTGATAGGACTAAGTACTTTAGAGCTCAGACCTCTTTAACCCTTTCCAAAATTATGCCAGTTTTTGGTGTGATTATTTGGGAACCCTGTTAAAAACCAAAGTTTGAAAAGGAAAACATAGATAATCTTTATCACGATGGTTTCTGTGCTTTAGTGAAAGCATCTTTTCGTACATTTTAGTAATAAGCAATGCAATTACTTCACTGGCTATATTATATAGGCCTACCTTTATTACCTTCCAACTTGAACCTGGCTGAAACTTCCTCATTTTGGAAAGGGATAATCTATCGACCTAATTCGGGTATGTGAGACCGTGTGAGGTCGGTACACTAATCTGTCGTCGCTTTTCATCGAAAATCTCGTATCTGCAGCTTAAAACAAGCTGCAGATACGAGGTTTTCGTTGAAAAGCAGCGCTATAATGTCTGTAAGGTATATCCCGTGACTATCGAACTAATGGACACGTGTTTCCGATCGAGGTTACTCGTAAAGAATGTCATCAACTGGTTTCAGAGCTCAGACCTCGTTAAACCGTTTACCGGATACAGGTATGAAAGGTGCGAGGTCGGTACATTTATCAATAATGTCTGTGAAATATGTCGTCGCTTTTCAACAAAAAACTCGTAACTGCAGCCTAAAGCAAGCTGCAGTTACGAGGTTTTTGTTGAAAGGCGACGATATATCCCGTGACCATCTAACGGATGGACACGTATGTCCGATCCGGGTCAATCCGGAATGATGTCGTACACATACCTTCAGATTCAAAGATTTAATGAACATGGTGTCAATCAATCTGATTAAAGCCATATGTTTCATATTATTTCATAGAGCAACATCTGACATTCACCAATTTAAAGTCATTTTTATGACCCTGGGAAATACGAGATCGTCTTTTTTAATCTAACTAATTGTGAATGGTTTTCCGTGACAAGCAGGTGCGAACACGCGGTTCTGCACCAAAATGACAGGTGGGGAAGTCTTCGATTTTAATCGTTTTCAGAACCTTGAAAGCGTTTATCTGATTGGTCCGAGGAAAAGGTCCATGAAGATGACCTCTAACGGATGCTAGCTGCCAAGATTTACTTCAGCGTTAACAGCGGATTTTAATCAAATTGGGCGACAGTTAAACAATTATCAAACTCATATTATGACATCTCTCAGACGATCCTAACACATTAGAAGTGTTACACTGCCTCTCATTAGTTCACTTATGGACCTCTCTAGGAACACCATTTTTGCAATATGAATCTGCGGAAGAAAACACGAATCTGAAACCTGATCAAAACAATGAACTGAGCTGATTTTATTCACAAAATATTTCGAGGGTTTTCTGATAAATTGTCTTTCGTAAAATGGCTAATCTTGAATGAGATTTATCAAGTTCTCCGGGTGCGAACTTGTCAAACTTTGTCAATATATAAACACTGATTTTGTTTTATAATAAACCGGGGTGATAAGAGAGGACATTCGTCTTTCATTCAACCAGTATGTCGTTGCTTTTCAATAAAAACCTCGTAACTGCAGCTTGTTTTAAGCTGCAGCTACGAGGTTTTTGTGGAAAAGCACTGATGTCTTCGGTTTTTACCCATTCCAAAACAAGACCTTAGCCACACAACTGTAGGCCTATATTAAAAGGACCCAATGCTCGGTTGTCGAACATACAAATAGGTATAAGATCGAGAAATATCGTATGGATTTGCCAATCTGTATGATTAGACAGGATACCGGTAATTTCTGTCCTGGGAAAATTCGAAACAAATCCAATTAGTCCTTCAAGATCAAGTCTATATCCAACTTTACCTGCACGCTTTTTCTATTTATGGATCCCCCTTTTATTGAACTGATTCTGTGTCTGTAGAATAGACAGACGCATTAAATGTGGTTCGGTTCTGCATACTTGCGGACCATCAGTGAACTGCTAGGATGTGGTTTAATGAATATCACAGGAACTTGTGTCTTGTGCGGTCGTTACCTTTCATGGATGTGTGTCACATGCAGGTCCCGAAAGAGATGGCAATTTGCAAGGGTGGTTGTGATCACGGAAGCGTGATTGAAGCTGATGGTGCTATTGATACCATTTTCTTGGCAGTAGGCCTAATTTAAAGATCAATGAATGATCTATCAGGCAGACTAAGTAAAAGGTACCACAGAGACTTCTGAGAGACTAGATGCTGCCAAATGGACCCACTTTATTATATAGGCCCGTTTCGTCGAGGAACCACACCTTATAGTAACATTTATGGGAAAATAGACCTTGCTGAATAGGGAAAAATGTGTACCAGCACTTCAGATCTGTCCTTTTCGGTCCTATGTAATGCAATGCATCACACTGTACACTGATGCAAACTCTGACGGTCCCCATGTTGTTGTGATGTCTGAAAAATCTAGCACGAGTCCCTGTTAACCCTTCCCCAAACAACACAATTTTAGGGTGATCCACTTCAAAAACTGTCACAAATGACAAAATGGATATTATTTGAAATAGGATTTGTGTAAAATATGGCACATAAAATATTGAGACAAAAGGAGAAACTGCTGGTTATCAGCAGTTTCTTCTTTTGTTTCAATGTTTTCCCAACCCTTTTCTATAAGGGACGTCAAAACCAGGTCTTGTTTGGGAAAGGGTTAACCCATCAACAAACGGCAAATTTTCAGAGTGGTGAAAATTCAAAGATGTTACAGACGACAATTTCAATTGTTTTTTTTTTGTTGTTGTTGTTGTTTGTTTGGTTTGTTTTGTTTTGTTTTTAATTTCTTTGCATCATTGTTAAGCTAATTAACATGCATTATCTTCCGAAAATAGCTCATAAATATTCATATACCGGTAAGCCAATACGTTATACGCTTAAAACCCCGGATTATGACAGATTTTCCTCGAAATAACGCTTAAAAGTGTCCGTTTTAAAACAATATTAGTTTTATATTTGCCGTATCATAATTATTAGTTTTATCGTTTTTCGTATTTATTTTGATGGAAATGATACACATTCACTTTAAATGTTAAACTTTTCTCCTTATTGAATTTTACGAGGGGCGTTCAATTAAAAGTGGTACTAATGGTCCACCATACTACACGGTTCTATAGAACTAGTGGTGCTTGTGGCTATTTGACGGGAAAATTACTGTCTATACTTGGTCAAAATTTTAGACAAATTCGTTGACTCTTTAAAAAGTTATTGAACTTTTAAGTTGGTACAGTCATATACACTGGCTATTTCGCTGTGCGCAAAATGTAAAACGAACTGAAGTAAGATGTACGGGTCTACATTAAAGGTCGCATAGGCTTTGAAATATCTGCATCACATGTATATAATGAACTATATCAGAATCGTGGACATCCGAACGTTTAGTATACGTCAGTTTTTAGGATCATTATAGAAATTGAAATTGGTAAAACTGGCCTGAATGATGCCCCCCTCTCATGCAATCAGGGTAGAGCTAGTACCAAAGCAAATTTTGCTGTAGATTCCGACATGACCAAACAAGACGCACGAATAAATGTGCAAAACATAGCAGATAAAGTTGGTTTTTCATCGGGGACATGTTATACGATTTTGAAGAAATAGTTGAAACACAGAATGGTTTATGCCCATTGGGTCCCCCACCTGCTGCCTAAAGGACAGAGAGCACCCCGTGCGAAATATATTTTGAAATAAGCAATAAATGCAACAAATGTGGGCTTTCTGAGCTTTATTCGTATGACTGAACAATAATCTACTATTATGAGCACAAATTGCATGTAATTAGCAAGCAATGGTTGCGAAAAGATCAGGCAAGGTCCGTAATAGCCACAAAATTAAAAGCGCGGGAAAAGTTTTGTACGCGGTAATTTTCAAATGTAACGGGTGTATTGTTCAAATTACTGTTTCAAATAGTACTACTATCGCCGGTCATTCATACAAGAATTGTATGTCGGGGAAAGTAAAGAAATATAACGAAAAGAGCAGGTCTAGGGCCGGCTAAAGAGGCATGTACCAAATCCATGACAGCGGAGCTGTCCACAGGTGTCATCTTGTCCAAGACTTCCTGAAAGAGACACATGCTGCACAGCGTCTTCTTCCACCCTTATAGCCGGGCTTAAGCCCGTGTGGCTTTTTTGTGTTCCACATGATGACGAAAAAAGCCTCTTGTCATCGGTATAGGCCTTCATGTTCCATATGCAGTGCAATTTACCAGTGTCTGCGGGGTGTTCCAAAAGAGGCCCATTAATTGGCATATAAGTAATGGATTTCAAAACTTCAGAAGTGTGTGGGTGTCAGAGAGGATTACATCGAAGGATTGGAGAAACTTAAAATTGAATTGCGACATAACTATGGCTTATAGAACCCCAGTTCCACAATTAATTGAACGTCCCTCGTATAGCCCGGTAATACCGTAATCGGACCAGTTTTCCAGATTGTTTAAGTCGTCCTGTAGTTTTGTTTGTTCATCATCAGTATAAATTACAGTTGAATATATCTTTGTATCATCAGCAAACAGTTTGGTGATGTTTTCCGTAGGCCTACGGCAGTCTATCAGGTCGTTGATATAAATAGTAAATAAAATTGGTCCGAGGACGCTTCCTTAGGGGATACCGCTTGTGACTTTTGCATGGTACGAGTATGCGCCATTCAGAACTACCCTCTGTGTCCTACCTGTCAAGAAATATTTGAGCCACTTATACGTAGAGTTTTCTTGATCCCATATCCTAGAACTTTTTTTGCAGAGCCGCTCATGAGGGACTGTGTCAAAGGCTTTTTTGAAATCTAAGTATACCACATCAATGTGGTCATTTTTATCTATTCTTTCTGACCAGTCATCCATAACCTCCATCGATTTCTCAAAGAAGACTTTTACTGGTTTTGATAGTGATTTTGAGCACTCTTGAAATCAGCAACTTTGGATGGATTTCGTCTGAACCACAGAGTTTAGAAACATTTTATTTTTTCAGCTGTTTTAGAATCTTCTCTTCTGTAAAAAGTAGGCTAGGCCTACTGTTTCTATGTTTTTTTCTGCTCTGGTTTCAAAATCTGGGATGTCTTGTTGGTTTTCGACTGTAATATTACTTTTAAAAAAGTTATTTAAAATTTCTGCTTTCCCTTTGTTGTCTGTAGGCTAACTATTTCACCGTCGTCTTTTTTTGAAAAAGGGAATACTTTCTTTTATCTTAGTGTTTTAGCTATGTCATAGGCTATAGAACTTTGTCTTTATTGATATATGTTTTGTTGGTCAATGAGAAGCCAAGAATAACCTCCGCTACCGAGGATCGAACTCCGAACCTCTTAATCGCAAGGCCGACGCTAGATACTTCTCAACTAGGGACACCACGTAGGCCTAAGCTTGCCTGCTCGCGAACTTAACCCTTGAAATCATTGAGCACTTACTATCAGAATTAATTTCCCCTTTTTTCAAATGTTATATGCTATTCTTAGTGTTTTTCGTTTGTTAAAAAAGGAAGTGTTTTGTACTTTTATTTGATTTTAACAGGGCCTCGAGTCCCGTTGCCATGGAAACAATATTAAGAAGAATCTATCTAGCCTCTAGATAGGCTTGTTCAAAATGAATCATGCAAACATCCTAGAGCCATGTCATTAAAAAATGGATCTTAAATTGTATTGAACAGAAAAGTTTTGAAAAAGAAGAATGTTCATTGTTTTTATGGTCCGCTTCTTGTAAGTCTGACCGTCTCGTGGCCCAAACTCATTTATTAGATTCTAGCGGTGCTGCGAGGCTTCCATACTCCCAATTCTATAAATAGTATCAGGAAGTAGGAAGTCAAAGTTCAACAATCTGAAATCGTAAACAGAAAATTTGGATACCCTGCTGCAGCGCCTTTGAAAGGTAAAGGATTCACGACATGCAATTCTGCACTTAAATAATTGAATGAAACAAATTTATGTATGACAAGGGCTGGCATAAATTATAGCAGGCTCTATAAAAAGGCTGTCAAAATTGGTCGCGAAAACCAGTGACAATTACACATCATAGGTTATTTCCCGGCGAATTTTTAACTCTTTAAATAACACAATCATTTGTTTTTACTCTTGTATTACTTCCTCATGTATTTAGGTAATTATAAGTGCTCTTTTTCAGTTGTTTGCAAAGAAAGGAATAGAAAACATTGTTGGAAAAGGAGTAATCCGAGTCTTCTCTAATGTAAATACGCTCTTTGATATTTTGATTTTTCGCTATTAACATCAGAGAGCGTTGCTCTTTTAAAACAGCGGAAAGTTCGGTAACGTTACAAGTAACTTGAAGCTTTGTTTTTGTGTATCATATCGAATCACTCGGTAAAACACTGTAGGGTATAGATCAATAAATATTTTTTTGTCATACCTGACCAAAAATTTCATTTCAAATCGGCCTGCTGGATGAGTATAACCTTTGGTTTTGAATGAAAGGTCAAGGTAAACAAAGGCTGCTCAGGTGAGGGTTGTTGCAAAACATTGCCTATTAACCTTTTAGAAATACTTTTTGGTCGTAATTTTTTCAGCAGCCATAACAATAAATGGTTCATTTATCGATATCGTCAGGGGTTTTAACGATAGCGTTTAAGATCGGACGGTGAACAATGCGCAACAATTTGTTGCGAACTTCTTGATTTTTTCAAAGAGCAACGCTCTCTGATGTAAATAGCGAAAAATCAAAATATCAAAGAGCGTATTTACATCAGAGAAGACTCGGATTAGAAAAGGAGCTGGTGAAAAAGGGGGGGGATTGACTGTTAGACAGACACTGACTGTCAGACAGACAGACAGACAGTTGTGGTCAGGTGAATCCAGAATATCTGTGAAAGGGGATTCTAATATATAAAAAAGGTGGTTCGTGTTCCTAGTATTACACAATTTTGACTGAATTTTGGAGTGGAAATGAAATAATTATGGAATGGCCGTATCTAAGTTGTTAGAACTTGTGGCCAGACCCTTTTGCCAACTGTTGATTTTTCACTTGTAGAAATTTACATATGTAGATCTATGTACGCTTTGATGGCAATAAAATATGTTTAAACTAAATTAAATAATCAGGCTACAGAGGGGGTTCGTCTGAACCTCCCCCTCAAACCCCGTCTGGATCCACCACTAGACAGAGAGACAGACAGCTTCAGATTGCACTGGCTGTGTCCATAAAGCACAGTGATCCCCCCCCCCCCCCCCCCCCCCCCCCCAGCAATCACCAGCAATTTTAGATTTTAACTAGCAAATTGCCAGTATGCTAGTGGAAATTCGAGCCCTGGACTGATAAAATTTCAAAAATATGTTATCCCATTACCTCACAGAAACGCCTTTTGAAGCCCAACACAATATCAAAGGTTTTTGAAAACATCACGGAAAAAGAAGAAATTGCTTGTAACAAGCAATTTCTTCATTTTCCACAATGTTTTCTACCAAAAAAGACAATTGATGTGAAATTTCATTCACTCAGCTGACAGCATAATCATGTTGTCTGCGTCAACTTTGAATTTTACCAGTCTAGAATTTTGCTGTTTTCTCTTCTCATAAAGTGACAAATCACCCAAAGTTTGTCTATGCAGAAGAAAATGCTGGTTCGCCTTTTACCTCAATGTTTTCAGAAGTCTTTCAGGGACATCAAAACAAGGTCTTGTACAGTTGCAGATCCAGTATTTCTTTGAAGGGGGTTCGACTATAGAAAAAAGGAGGGTTCGTTTTACTAGTATTTCAGAATTTTAAAGTCATAATAGCTGTCAAAAAACCTGCCAATTTGCCAAAAAAAGGGTTTACAGTATTAAAGTATGACCAAAAAGATGCAGAAACACCGTATTTCAAGCGAGTAACAATGCGCTGTTTACCCACAATAAGCGCATGTATATTGCAGTGACTGGGAAAGGCCTGCGCCATGCGCCATAGTCACATTGAAATTCCAAATGTCACATTGTTTTAGCTAATGACTGGGCCCTTGTCCCATTGAATTTTTCTGTATATGAGAATGGAGCAATTTTACCCTATAATTGTCACATCAATTTTCAAAATGTCACATTGATTTTGTAAGTGGAAGCGACATTGTCCCATTGAAGAAATGTCTTTCCCAATCACTGATATTGACATTCTAACTTTCCACTGCGCTCAAAAGTTTGCTGGGTGTTTACAATTGTGTCTATATATAGATTTATATATTACATATTTCGGGTACCTGCAAAAGCCGTAAATATTCGTTTATAGTCGGGTGATCATGTGATACAAAGGTATCTAGTAAAAGTGACATGTCATGCTAAAAGGGAATTTACGGGAAGTTCATAAAACAAAATTTCGAGAAACGACTCATACTAAGCAGACGTAAACTAGATGTTGCATCTAGAAAATGAACACATAGTAAGATAGAGAAATTTTTCGAGGCCCAAAAGATTACCTACGAGTTATGAGTCTCGAATCTTGTCAGTCTGCGCAGTCCGCACAGGCTGGATATTGTCTATACTTTTATACTTTGCAGAAGGTTAAAAAAATTGAAACATTCTGATTTTCACAGGATTTTAGTATGTGCCTGGTTACGAATAAATGTTCAACTCTTTCCCTAAATGACAAAAAATAAAACTCTTCTCAATTAAAATCGTTTGAAGACTGCATAACCAATGACATTGGAAATGTGAATTATTTACGATATGACAAAGAAAATATTTAGGTAATAGGAGAGACTGCTAACAATTAGCATTCCTTTCTTTTGTCTCAATGTTTCCTGTGTTTTTGCAAAAAGGAAGTCCAAAGCAGGTCTTGTATGGGAAAGGGTTAACCAACTGAAGTAATTTTAATAGTCATGCCTCACTATTTCCCAAACGGCAATAAGTTTGATATTCTATTTTGAAAGTTTTAAACACGACAAACTATGCACGTTAAGATAGGATTTGTTGAATTGAATAAAACTGAGAAAATATCTAAGCAACTGGGGAAATTGCTTGTTATCAAGATTTTCTCCTACTACCTCAATGTGTTCTCAATCCCTTCTAATGATGACATCAAAACAAGGTTTTAATTGGGAAAGGGTCAGATTCTGCTTGACACGTCATGCTAAAAGCGTGCTTCTATGAAGTCAACAGAAGACCATATTTCGAGAGACAGGTCACATTTAGCAAGCGCCAACGATATCCGCATTTAGATAATAATATATAGTGTGATAGGAAAAACATGTAAATCCAGAGTATCAACTTAGTGTCAACAGTGCCGATCCTGATCAGTCTGTTCTTTCCTCGCAGACTGTTTAGGGTTGCTACACACTTCCCAAAAGGTACCTTTTAAAGAGACATCTCACATTTTAAAATTTTTACTGTTTATTCTCTGATGTCATTCCACTCGATTTAAAAATAGATTCCGTAGACGCTCCCTTTTAACCGCTCAGGACTCAGATAATTCCGACTCGTCCGTGACATTGTAAACATGACATACTGACATACATTGCAAGAAAGGGAAAATGTACCAATGTACCATTCTTTCACTGGTTTTATTGGTTTTATGCAGTTGGAATAGGCTTTGTTCATATCATCAGATAATAAGAACTTGGTAACAGAAAAACTTCAATCGTGACAGCTATAGCAACTTTAAATGGATTTCTGCATGAAAATGAAATGATTAGGCTTCCGAGGGGGTTTCATTTCAACCATCCTTACCCTCTCTGGATCCACCACTGGACAATCAGGAAAGGGTGAAAGTAATGATATTAAACCCTGTTGATAGGTTCATAGGGACAGCCACCAATTGACAACAGAGAAATTGTTGAATGCCCTGTGAAAACCCATTCAATCACCATAACTTCAGAAGATGTAAAGAAAATGGTACTCTCATGAAACCCTTTCCTGAACAGGTCCTGGTTATGGTGTATGGAATTGACCAAACTTTGGAAAATATTGAGAGTAAAGGATAAAAAGTTGTTGATATTTTTCTTCCTCTCCCCTTGCATTTTTAGCTCACCTTAGCACGAAGTGCTGAGGGTGAGCTATTGTGATCGCTCACCGTCCGTCGTCCGTCTGTCCGTCCGTCTGTCTGTCCACAATTACTAAAAAATCTTCTCCTCCCAAACTATAAGGCCTAGAGTCTTGAAATTTTGTGTGTAGAATCATCTCAATGCCCTCTACCAAAATACTTCAAATTATTGTGATACAAGGAAAATTGGCCCTATGTTGTGGGTATCAAATTTCATATAGAAACAAAGAAGGAAATCTTGTACAATCTTCTTCTCCTGAACCATTTGGCCTAGAGCTTTGAAATTTTGTGTGTAGAATCATCTCAATGCCCTCTACCAAAATATTTCAAATTATTGTGATACAAGGAAAATTGGCCCTATGTTGTGGGTATCGAATTTCATATAGAGACAAAGAAGGAAATCTTGTACAATCTTCTGCTCCTGAACCATTTGGCCTAGAGCTTTGAAATTTTGTTTATAGAATCATTTGAAAGCCCTCTACCAAAATACTTCAAATTAAAATTGTGATACAAGGAAAATTGGCCCTATGTTGTGGGTATTGAATTTCATGTAGAGACAAAGAAGGAAATCTTGTACAATCTTCTGCTCCTGAACCATTTGGCCTAGAGCTTTGAAATTTTGTTTATAGAATCATTTGAAGGCCCTCTACCAAAATACTTCAAATTATTGTGATACAAGGAAAATTGGCCCTATGTTGTGGGTATTGAATTTCATATAGAGACAAAGAATGAAATCTTGTACAATCTTCTGCTCCTGAACTATTTGGCCTAGAGCTTTGAATTTTTGTGTGTAGAATCATCTCAAGGCCCTCTACCAAAATACTTCAAATTATTGTGATACAAGGAAAATTGACCTTTTGTTGTGGGTATCGAATTTCATATAGAGACAAAGAAGGAAATCTTGTACAATCTTCTTCTCCTGAACCATTTGACCTAGAGCTTTGAAATTTTGTGTGTAGAATCATCTCAAGGCCTTCTACCAAAATACTTCAAATTAAAATTGTGATACAAGGAAAATTGACCCTATGTTGTGCGTATCGAATTTCATATAGAGACAAAGAAGGAAATCTTGTACAATCTTTTTCTCCTAAACTGTTTGGCGTAAGAAATTTTGTTTGTAGAATTGTCCCATAATGATACAATCTTCTCCAATTCTGTTTATCAGAGATCCTTAAGGTGAAGCTTGCACTTCCCATGGTAGTATTACTCTCTACTACCAGCATTGTTTAAATTGTTTTCTTTAATGAACGTTGTTCAGAAGTTGTGTATATGAGATGAGACAAAAAATTATCATCTTGATGATCTCTAAGGTGAGCGATATAGGGCCATCTTGGCCCTCTTGTAAATACTTAAGACATACATCCATTATTTTGTCATTTGGGAAAGGGTTGATTTGAGTACTTTTTGCAGGAAATACTGAGTGAAACACACTTGCATTTGTAAACAATGTAAGTGTTGTTTATTTTCCTTCAACCTTTCCTTTACAAGACCTGGGTTTGACATCCCCTGAAGGAAAGGCTTTGGAAAACATTGAGACAAAAGGAGAAAATGCTGATAACCAGCATTTTCTCCTTTTGTCTCAATATTTTCTTCAATATAATGCTCGTTAATCATTATTTATTGATACCAATTTCGTCATTCTAATCAACTTTCAAATTGGACTACCCTGAAAGTTTGTCATTTGGGAAAGGGTCATAGCCCAACAATATCCTCTTATTTAATTTCCTTGAAGATTTGTATCACATATTTCATTGATTATACTCCTTTATCTTTGCTGTTTTCCTCTTGACCCTTTCCCAAACAATCTGTTCCCATGACAACTCTATAACTTTATAGGAATTACTTGGAAAGCGTTGAGGCAAACAGAAGAAAGGCTGATAATAAGCATTCTCAGCTTTCTGCATGACTCATTACCAAACAACAAAATTTTAGACTTCTTCAAATTGAAAGATGTTGCAGACGACAATTAAAACTGAATGAATTTTGCATTTTTTGGTCTTTTTGAGTAAAAAATATTGTGGTAAATGAAGAAATTGCTTGTCACAAGCAATTTCTTCATTTTCCACAATGTTTTCTAAAGCCATTATCTTGAGGGGAGTCAAAAAAGAGTCACTGTGTGGTAATGGGTTAACCAATTACCAAATGACAAAAATTTGGATTGTTCTACTCGGAAAGCTGCTGCAGACAACAAAATAGATGTTCACACTTATAAGCTATGTGTATAATATAGCAGAGGAAATATTGAGACAAAAGGAGAAAATGCTGATTATCTGTAAGAAAATGCTGATTATCAGCATTTTCTTCTTTTGCCTAAATGTTTTCCAAAGTCTATTATGAAATTAAAAAAAATGAAAGCTGCACCGAATCTTAGCAAAAAATAATCTGGATTCAACATGTCAAGTACAAATGGCAATTTTATGTGTGTGACCATTTGTTGCACTAGCTGTTCTTATTATTTGCTTGAAACTGTTACTGACAGGTTGAACTTGTATTACCAGTACATTCTGGGTTTGCAAAAAAAAAAAAAAAAAAAAAAAAAAAAAAAAGAAAAGAAAGAACTATATAAATGAACTTGAAATAGACATAAGATAAAGACTTCAGTAGAAGTGTAATGCACAATCACTCCTGTTTTGGATTTTACTTGAAAGTTTCTCAACTTATTTGGATTTTTGATGCAATTTGATTTATTGATGAATAAAAAAGATAGAACTGTCATTAGTTTTTAAAGATTGTTATTGTTTTAATGTCTCTACATTTAAACCTTTTCCAAATGACAACATTTTAGGGTGAACCAACTTGAAAGCAACTGTAGACGACAAAATTGGTTTTCAAGGGGCCCATGCTAGGTTTTATGCTTCCGAACTGTTATTTGTGCATTGTTTGGCTATCAACATGTCGTCGCTCTTCAACAAAAACCTGGTAACTTTAACTTTCGTTGAAAACCGACAATATGATGGGAGCTTCAATATTTGAATGTGTGGTGGGCCACTGGTGGTTTAAATGGACCAGTCATTAAAATGTAACTGAAATATTGTTTAACCCTTTCCCAAACAAGACCTGGTTTGGACGTCCATGATAGAATAGGTTTATGAAAACATTGAGACAAAAGAAGAAACTGCTGATAACCAGCAGTTTCTCCTTTTGCCTCAATATTTTCTTGGCTATATCACACAAATTTCCAATCTTTATCAAGATCCATTTTGTCGTTTGTAGCAGCTTTTAAATTGGACAACCCTAAGATTTGGTCGTTTGGTAATGGGTTAACCCTGTCCCGAACAATAAACATTAAAATGTACTGAAAATTACTCTAGCTCAATTTGATAAAGGTAAGGGAAACAGTGTTTTCCCAAACCATTAGTATAACAGATGTATGTTAAACCCAGGTCTTGTTTGGGAAAAAGTTAACACAATGTTAGAATGTCATTCAGGTGATCAAATTACATGTTAAAAACTGTTTTGCAGTATTGTTGGGCATTCAAAGTACATTTAATCTTTTCCCAAACAAGAACTGGTTTTCACGTCCTTAGGATAAATAGTTTCGAAAAATATTGAGATTTAAAAAAAGAAAGAAAGAAATTGCTGACAGTTTTCAGCAATTTCTCCTTTTTGGGCTTTTTCCTCAGTTTGTTCTGTGCTATAACAAACACATTTTCTACATTTGATAGAAATTATTTTGTCATTTACAGATCCTTTCAAATTGACTTAGTCTTTAAGTTTGACAGTTTGGAAAGGGTTAAATTGATGGCCACCAGGATTTAAAGAAATTCATCTCTTTTCAGAAATGGAAACAGACATAACAAAAGAATAATCCTAGCTCAACAGCAATGGTAGACTAATATACAGAACGTCCATGAGACTGATGCAAAATGCGACAGGAAGCGGTGATTTGTGTACCTGATATTTCTGAACATGTAAGTAAAATTTTATTTCCCAAACAAGACCTGGTTTTGACGTCCCTAAAAGAAAAGGCCTGGGAAAACATTGAAAGGAAAAAAGAAACTGCTGATAACCAGCAATTTCTCCTTTTGTCTCAATATTTTCTGTGCCATATTTTACACAAAACATGTCTGTAATAACATCCATTTTGTCATTTGTGTCAGTTTTTCAAGTGGATCACCCTAAAATTTTGTCGTTTGGGAAAGCGTTAAAATATATAAATGATCACTTACTTCTGGCAATTTCAAAAGTGATCATGGCTAGAGTCACTAGCCATGATCACTTTTGAAATTGCCAGAAGAATCATGCTAGATGTACGATGGTAGGCTGGTCTGTAGAAAATATTGGTGGACATAGTCACGGTGGACAATCATGTGACTCAGAATTTCCGATAATCTTCAATATCTTTTTTAATACTTGACCAATTTGAATTCGGTTTGAAGCAGAGAAGGTGGGAAATGCCAGGAATAAGCTGGACATGTTGGAATTTTGAAAAATCAACTGATAAAAAAGTTATTAAAGATAAACCAAAATTTTGGTTTATCTTCAATAACTTTTTTATCAGTTGATTTTTCAAAAATCCAACACGTCCATCCAACACGTCCATCTAATGCATGACATCTGTCCACATTCTCTGCTTCAAACCGAATTCAAATCGGCCCAGTATTTACAAAATTATTGAAAATTTTCTGAAAATATTGTATCGCATGATTATCTATCGTGATAGTGCAGTGGTAATGTGCTGGACTTGTAATACAGGGGTCGCTGGTTCGAGTACCTGCCACTCCAGTATTTCGGATGAGGCTTATTGATGATCAATGAAAGAATTATTGCAATAAGTAAAGCAATTACCCCATCTTATCTGTAACTTTGATTGAATTTTGAATATTTGTGTCTACAATATGTTTCTTTGAATGAGTAGATAAGCCATTTGCATCATCAAATTTAGTGAGTAAAAATTTAGAGTCACATTTGATTGTAAAACACTTTTAGGTTCAACATACATACATGTGTTGTTCCTAGGTAAGTAATAAAGTTTTTCATTACACAATAAAAACTGATAGGTTGAAATGCCATTGGACAAATAATAATTCTCCCCAAGAAAAGAATATTTATCCCCTCTTTCTTGAAGAGGATGGGGTACATTGCTTAGAACTTGCAAGGTGGTTGGTCCATAGACTTCTTTTGTCTGGAGCATACCTCAAAAAAGTTTGCAAGATAGGTACATCCAAGGTTGGCTCATACTTGGGTATACATGCTTTACTAACATTTCTTGTTTGTAAATGTCATGACTGTCAGGCAGAATAGTTACATTGTGTGGATAATCTGTATTCCAGGTGAGCCGTGAAGGCCAGGTGTACATTGACTTCCTGCTGCCCAATGGCATGTACATACAACTGAATGTTGACTTTCATAAACCTCTAGATCTTCTCAAACAGGTAATGTGAAAGACTTGTATAAAAATTGTCATTTTCCTTGAATGAAATAATGAACTCATTGTTATCCCTTAGTTATTATTATTCACTTTGATTGTCAGGTGTGCCGTGATCACATCTTTCTTAGTTGCTATATAATATCTCTCTTGTTATACCAATAATTAACTAGGAAAATTGGTTACATTGTTTAGCCCATTCCCAATCAGTGCTGCCTTTTGACACTCCACAACATAAAGGCTTTGGAAAACATTTAGGAAAATGAAGAAAAGCAATTTCTACATTTTCCACAATGTTTTCTAACCTAAAATGGAAAGATTTTAAAAATTTCATCAACTTGAAATTGCTGTTTACAACACCTTTGAATTAAGACCGGTCTAAAATTGTGCAGTCTGGCAATGGGTTAACAATTTTGTTCTATCGTTTTCAGGCATTATGGGAGTCTGCCAAAAAGTTTCCACTTTATGACAAACTGAAGGGCAAGGACAATTATCTGTTTGAATATCTCAACAGAAATGGAGAAAAGGTAGTTTTAGATTAACTATTCGTAGAATGGGGGGGGGGGCTATTGGGGACAACCAGGCATCTGCGTTGGTCTCAGCATAATGCTTTGGGTTAAGTTTTCACATGCAAGTTTCTCAAATCTTTGTTTCTACATATGCTTTTGTTCTGAAACTTTGCACATGCCTCTTTGACCATGATATCAGTGTCTAGGCAAAGATTCATCACTGTAACATGTAATTTGGTGTAATTTTTACCCTTTTGGACTTAGAAATTCTTGGTAAATTTTTTATGTGCAACTTACATATATCTGTGATAACTTATTTTCTGTATCATCTTTTGCTTTCAAAATTTACACATGCTTCTGTGACCATAATATCAGCCTCTAGACAAAGATTTGTTACTTTGGCATTTAAATTAGTAGATTTTTACCCTCTTCAGACTTACAATTTTTCACAAAATTCATTGCTATCATCTTCATGTTTGCTCACAGGAAGAAGTCAACGATGAGACATTACGACTCAGTGAAATCCGTCCAATGGGTAAATTTCTCCGTCTGCATGAGAGAAAGGAGGACGAACAGAATCACACGATGGACAGAAAAATATCCCATCTCCTGGGTAGTAAAAGTAGGTGCCTCTTGTACTGCAAATATGTAAGATTGGAATATTAACCCTTTCCCGAACGGCAAAAATTTAGGGTGATCCACTTAAAAAACTGCTGCAAATGACAAAATAGATGTTATTAAAGATATAATTTGTGTAAAATATGGCATAGAAAATATTGAGACAAAAGGAGAAACTGCTGGTTAACTGCAGTTTCTTCTTTTGTTTCAATGTTTTCCCAAGCCTTTTCTATTAGGGACATTAAAATTAGGTCTTGTTTTGGAAAGGGTTAACACAGTTAATGATGAAACATTACGAATCCGTCCAATGGGTAAATTTCTCCGTCTGCATGAGAGAAAGGAGGACGAACAGAATCACACGATGGACAGAAAAATATCCCATCTCCTGGGTAGTAAAAGTAGGTGCCTCTTGTACTGCAAATATGTAAGATTGGAATATTAACCCATCCAGTGACGCTTTTTGATGCCCTACAAGATATTTTGGGTTTGAAAGACAACATGGAAAATGAAGAAAATTGCTTGTGACACGCAATTTCTTCATTTATCACAATGTTTTCTATACAAAAACACAATAAAATGTACAATTCCTTGGCCTTGAAATTGTCATCTTCAACATCTTTGAGTTTTGACAAGTCTAAAATTTTGCCTCCAAGGAAAGTACTTGGGAAACAAGCAATTTCTTCATTTTCCACAATATTTTCTAACCCAAAATGCTAAGATTTCTAAAATTTCATTAACTTAAATTTATCGATTGCTACACCTGTCAAATTTGGACAGTCCAAAATTTTTCCATCTGGTAATAGGTTAACCATTGTCCTGCCGACATTAAATTTCGTTTCAAACAAATTGCAATTTCAGAGAAATTTCAATTTATCCCATATTTTTGCCACAATAATTCAGTACAGAACAGGCAGTGTAGGCTAAGATCAGACTGCACATCTTTGTATGCTGATATTAGTCTATACTGCCTACCAAAGCTTTGGTCACATTAGGAATATGGCAAGCACAGGATTAGAAGGGTTAAGCATTTTAGTTGCAAATTCAGGGTTCATAGTGTGGTAATGGGTTAAACATTGGACATAACTTTTACTACATAATACAGGGTTTTCATATTTCATATGGTCATGGCAAATGACCATCTGACAATCAGACATGTAGATTCTATTTCAGTCCGTTTGACATACTTTTCCCTTCAGTCAGTTCAAACATCTCTTATTCCTTTTCCAGTTGTGATGGAAGTACATGCGATGCCACGGCAGGAGGTTGATGACTTCAGAAAGAGGATGACACATTTCGCTCTCAGTAAAGTCCCCATTCTTACAGTAAGAACACTTTGATTTAACCGTTATCAAACAAAATCTGGTTATAACATCCTTTGTAGAAAATGTTTGAGAAATTATTGAGGCTAAAGAAGAAAATGCTGGAAGCTCCTTTTGCCTCAATATCTTTGTGCTATAATATACACAAATGTCCTATTCATTAACTTCAACCTTGCCTTCTGTAGCAGCTTTAATATTGGTGCTTTGTAAAACTTTGGGAGGCGTAAATTATATCCCTGTTATAGAGTAAATCTTGCTTCTTCTAATTAAGGGTAAACATATTTCGCTTACAAGTATGCAGGACTTTGTCTTCACAATGATTGCTAACAGTGCTACATTTTGCCGTCTATGTCTGCATTTTTATACGCCCGAAGGGTCGTATTATTTTATGGCCCCCGCTCGTCTGTCCGTCCGTTTGTCTGTCCATCCGTCCGTCCGTCTGTCTGTTAGCAATTTCTTGTGTGTGCAACTCCTCCTACAGTTTTAATCGGAATTCGATCAAACTTGCTACAATGAATCTCCATGGTGTGTAGTTTTGCACTGCGCTTACGGAATTCAATTAACTCTTTTCGTTCTTGAATTATCTACCCTTGAATAAAAAAAAATGCCCATTTTCTTGTGTGCGCAACTCCTTCTACAGTTTGATCAGAATTTGATCAAACTTGCCACTATGAATCTCCATGGTGTCTAGTTGTGCACACCGCTTAGGGAATGTAGATAACTGTTTTCGTTCTTGAATTATCTGCCCTTGAATATAAGAAAAAATGCCCATTTTCTCAAAAATGTCCATTTTCTCCTGTGCGCAACTCCTACAGTTTCAACCGGAATTTAATCAAACTAGCAACAATGAATCTCTATGGTGTCTTGTTGTGCAAACAAAATTTTGATAACTTGATTACTTGTTTGAATTATCTGCCCTTGAATCGAAAAAATTGCCAATTTTACTGACAAACCCCTCTCGGGCGTATATGCGCCGCTCTGCGAAGCTCTTGTTATGTATTTGTTGAGTAACCATTAAGTTTTGAGAATAGCATGACATTTGGCTTTTTAAGCCCTGAATTATTATCTTTCCATTGAAACCATCATGAAGTTTTTCTGACCATTGTTTGCTTCATAAATATGCTTTGCTATGTTTTGAAGTAATTTTTTCACAGAAAGATCTCCACAAGAACTTTGAAATACGCCATCCATTACAACTGAGATGTTCGAGAAACCTGCCGGAGAATATACAACGAAGATTCATGAAGGCTGATCACCTGCTGTTAATGGTTAAAGTTAAAGAAAGCTCTGTGAGTTGAATTTTAGAAGCATTCTTGATTACAGTCGAAACTCGTTATGTCGACTTTTGTGGGCCACTGAAAATACCTCGACTTAAACACCAGCCATCCAAAACTGAAAGTTTTCATGGAAGTCTTTGGCAGAATTTGGGGTATGGCTAATACGACGATCTGAATAACTCTTGGGAGGAGGGGTCGTATATACCTGTGTACATGTAAATATTATACGCTGATGAAGTATTTCAAATAAGATAAACAAAAGAGCTGTCCGAAGACAGCGCGCTCAACTTTCTAAGTTGCTTAGTATAAAGGGGGCATAACTCCAAATATAGTGGAGCCAGGGTCATGGGCCCTCGTACTAAGGTAGAGGGTGTGATGGTGAATAAGTATTCCAAGTTTGGGTTGAATCCCTTTGATAGTATGGAAGTCATTGATGTTTGAAAAAACTTTAACCTTTGTTGCAACGCCGACGCCAACACTGATGCCCGGGTGATAGTATAAGCTCTCATTTTCTTCGAAAAGTCGAGCTAAAAACGGAAGCTTATAACTATTACTGCCGTTGACAAAATAAGAGTAACAAGCGTCGTCTGCTGTATTTTTTTACGGGTTGTGCAATTTTACGGTGAACCGACAGCAGAATGCTATCATCCGGTTTTCACCCAGTTTTCACACCTTTCGATCAAGATTTTAATCCCTATTGTTCGAAATCGTGTTAATGAGGGTTTGACAGCCTAGACAAAGTGACTATGCAAATCAACTAATGACCTGAACAGGTAATTTTAAGGTGAAATTTGTCTACCGACTGGCAAAAAAATTCAACTTATCCGAAGTTGACAATTTTCCAAACTCGACACAAACATCGAAATTTATATGAAACAAAGAAGGGACAAAGTCGGGACTTTGAAAACACTTCGACTTATCCGGAAAATTGACTCATCCGATGTCGACACAATGAGTTTCAACTGTAATTACAATATTGGGTCAGTTTACTTTTTTGAGGTCAAATTTTGCTGAGAGCCAAGAAATATGTTATAGTGTTCTTAGATTATTTAGGGACATCTGCTTGTGTAATTTGCCCACTTTGGTAATGTTTTCTTTTGAAGCTCAACTAACTGACATATTCTGACGAAAAAAAAAATGTCCCAACTTAATATTGGGCTACTATAGCACTAAGTGTGAATCATTATGGTGTTTAAGCACTTTACATGCCTCTTCTAAGGCCAAAAAATATGCAAATATTAATGTGAAAAGTTAATAAAAGTTGTTAATAAATTTGTTTACAATAAACTTTATTAAATATCTATTTTTGTCCTTTGCAGCAGCTTTCCAAATGGGCTACCATAGCATTTTGTCATTTTGGAAAGTGTTAGATAATCGCTTGACATTCCAGGCAAAGTACACACTACAGCACCACATAGAGGACCATCCAGAGTTTGTTATTGACACAGCCATGCAGAAGGTGTTTGGTCATTCTAAACGAAGGTCGTACGATTACGTTCTCAAGGTCATCGGTAAAGAAGAGTATCTGTATGGCAAATATCCGCTCTGTCAGTTTAAAGTGAGTAAACTGTTCATGATGCTGCATTATTATACCCCCACAAAAAGAATGTTTTAGGGGGTATACTGGGATTGACCAGTCTGTCCGTCTGTCTGTCCTTGGGCTGAGGCCTTAGCGCAGTTGGTAGCGCATCTGCCTTTCATTCAAGAGGTTCAGGGTTCGATACCTGGCCGAAGCAAATACCCTTTCTGACAAAATTGTCACCCACCAATGGGTTTGCAATCGTTAACCTATGTGGGCGAGCAGCTGGAGGCTCGGTAAGGGTGTTGTGGTAGGACTGGTTTGAGCAACAACAGGAATCCATTGTTAGGTGCTCCAGCCACCCCGATATGACCCTAGCAGTTGAAAAATGGCATAAAACCCCAATAAACTCAAACTCATCTGTCCGTCTGTCTGTCCGTCTGTCTGTGTACAAAATACTTGTCCATAACATATATCTAAAAGTCTACTAGCTATGATCGTGAAACCTCATGGGAAGATAGATCTCACTAAGGAGAAGTGCAGTGTACAAGGTGCATAACTCTACCTTGCTAATTTTTAGCTCGACTTTTCGAAGAAAATGAGAGCTTATACTGTCACCGGGGCGTCGGCATTGGCGTTGCAACAAAGGTTAAAGTTTTTTCAAACATCAATAACTTCCATACTATCAAAGGGATTCAACCCAAACTTGGAATACTTATTCACCATCACACCCTCTACCTTACTATCAGGGCCCATGACCCTGGCTCCACTATATTTGGAGTTATGCCCCCTTTATACTAAGCAACTTAGAAAGTCGAGCGCGCTGTCTTCGGACAGCTCTTGTTAGGGATGGGAACAAGTACTCGATTAAGATCGAACGTCCGAGTATCGATTACCAATATCACTAATCGAGTAATCAGAAAGAAAAAAATAATATCGGCAGAAAAATGATAATTCGTTTCCAAACTCAAGTTGTTGAAAATATCGATTGCTCTTTTCCAACACTGTACCGTGCAAAGGGTAGAATATGTAACAGCTAGTTGTATGCCGATTATCTAATCCTTCAATATTGTCCTAATTTGCAACAAAGTGCCAACAGCTATTGTTCTCGCTGTCAAACAATGTCATAAATGTTCGCACCTTCGCCGCCCTTTGCTCCGATTTCAGGCGATGCATTTCAATTGGACGTCCGTAAGATTTACCTTAGAGTTGATAGGTTAATGCAATATTCGATCAGCAGATTATTGGATTATTGTTAAGATTTTATTCTATTGCTATTTGTTTCTCGAAGAAGAAGCATCTTTTTCCCGATTACACGCAAATAAATTCAAGAAAGTTTAACAATGCCTCCATTTAAGTCTATAGTGACTTGTGTATAGTGCTCCCACGATATTTTGAATCCCGCCAAACAATAAAACATAAATCAATTTACTAATCATTGGTTATAAAGATTTAAATGAAACCATATTGATGATAATCAGTTTTTTTATGTAATATTGACGAGACGATTTGCATGTGCGTCTCTACAATAACATGTTTTTATAGGTTAAAAATTTGTTTATAAACATCACAAATGCGTGGGACACCTATATATCTCTCAACATGTGTAAATATTACGACGCTTTGCTACGAGATCAATAACAAGGATTTTTATTTTTTCATTTTTCATGAGTTTAATGGAAAGATTTTGACATTTTCTGTAATTCTCATAACATTATCTAACAATTGTCCATTTTTAGCGAGCCGGGACTTTATATCCGGGGAGCTAATGTCACAGCCCTAGTGTCGGCGTCGTGTCCCGTCCCGTCCCGTCTTCACTTGAAAAACTTTAACCTGGCCTATATCTCAGGCACTATTAGAGATACAGCCTTGATATGTCATACATAGATACATCTCGACAAGACCTTTCATTTGAGACCATGACCTTTGACCTAGTGACCTTGACCTTGGAGTTTGACCTACTTTTGAAAAACTTTAACTTGGCCTATATCTCAGACACTATTAGTGATACAGCCTTGATATTTCATACATAGATACATCTCGACAAGACCTTACATTTGAGACCATGACCTTTGACCTAGTGACCTTGACCTTGGAGTTTGACCTACTTTTGAAAAACTTTAACCTGGTCTATATCTCAGGTACTATTAGAGATACAGCCTTGATATTTCATTCATGGATACATCTCGACAAGACCTTTCATTTGAGACCATGACCTTTGACCTAGTGACCTTGACCTTGGAGTTTGACTTACTTTTGAAAAACTTTAACCTGGCCAATATATCATGCACTATTGATGAAAGATCTTTGATATTTCACACATGGATACCTTATACAATGACCTTGACCTTGAGACTATGACCTTTGACCCAGTGACCTTGACCTTTGACCTTTGACTTTTCTTTTTGTGACAAGCTCTTGTATAGGCGAGCTATGTTGTCCGCGGACAACTCTTGTTCTCAAATAAAGTACTGATCAAATGTCATCAAAGATATATTTATACCAAGATATGCTGCGTATATCGGTTATGAACATGTTAGAAAACACTGATACTACAACCATGATAACCAAAAGATGACGTTTCTATCCGAGTACTCGAGTACTCGATCGTAAGAGTGATCGAGTACTCGATTAGTAAAATTGGTACTCATTACCATCCCTACTAATTTTATGCATTATTGCCCTTTGTTTTCAACAAAAGTGCTTGTTCAGTCAAATTCAGTGGCAGGGGTATTTTATCACCTCTTGTGATGAATTTCTGGTATTTGAAGTTTTAGATTATTAGCAATAGGGAAAGAAGAGATGAAATAAAACTACAAGTAGGAATTCTTTATACTAAAAGTAAGGCTTTTTAATCTTTTTCCAAACAAGGCTTGGACATAACGGTGTTCTACTTCAGATTTGTTAAAAAACATCAACCTTAAAAACTATTTGTTGGTTATTTGCAGGGCCATTAATTGGATGTTTTTGTTGCATTTCAGTATGTGTATGATTGTTTACAGTGCAATAGAACTCCAGAATTTTGGCTGGTGTTAAAAAAAGATGTGGTCTCAACAGGTATATTATATTTATGTACAAAATTTCCAAAAATACCCAGATTTCAAACTAACTCTTACTTCATTTGTTATTTGATCACTGTATTTGTCAAAATTCATTTATTGCAAACTTTCAAAATTAAAGGAATTCTGTTAATGAAACTAGTAAATTTTCTTCAAAGGAATTGATCTAGATGCCATTTTTGAGGAGTCATGGTTGTATATTTTAAATAACCAGTATTTTGTTAAGTATGGCCATTTTTAAAACATTTAGAAATTCATTTGCGGAAAAGGAAGTTGTTTTGTGCATACATATAGATATTACACACCAAGACAGGGGGCCCTACCCCACACCTCTATATCTGCAAATTGAATGGATCATTTTAGATGTTACATCAGGGCAAAGGGCACTACCCCACACCCTTAAATCCACAAATGGATCATCCAAACATAAAGATGTCTGTATGTTACTACTTGTCAACACAAACCTTGTATCTACAGCTTGTTAAAAGCTGTAGATACAAGGTTTGTGTGGAAAAGCGACAATATGGGATAAAGATTACATACAGCTGTTAATTAAGAATTGTAATTATTTTCTCACATTTTTTATGCCCCCGATAGGGAGGCATAATAAATTTGACTTGTCCGGCCGTCTGTCCGTCCGTCTGTCCGTCTGTCTGTCCGTCTGTCTGTCCGTCCATCATTCCATCCAAAAACTTTAACATTGGCCATAACTTCCTTATTACTTAACATATTCGCTTCATACTTTACCACAACATTCCTTGGTACATTACCTTTCTGTAGGCACATACTTCGGTGACCTTGACCCCTGGATGACCTTGACCTTGAACATAGATTGGCCATAATTTAAAATCAAAGCGGTGTCGGGGGCATTGTCATCTTACAGTGACAGCTCTTGTTTTTAGATGTTACACCAAGACAGAGGGCCCTACCACACACCCCTAAATCTACAAATGGATCATCGAAACACAAAGATGTCTGTATATGGGATATAGAAGACAGATTTCAACTAGAAATCAAGTCCATACAGAATATAGAAATTACCTCCGCTGAGATTAGAGACCATATTGATAAGGTTAGTTTTAACCCTTTCCCAAACGACAAAAGTTTAGGGTGTTCCACTTCAAAAACTGCCACAAATGACAAAATGGATGTAATTAAAGATAGGATTTGTGTAAAATATGGTACAGAAAATATTGAGACAAAAGGGAGAAACTGCTGGTTATCAGCAGTTTCTTCTTTTGTTTCAATGTTTTCCATGCATTTTCTATTAGGGATGTCAAAACCAGGTCTTGTTTGGGATGGGGTTAAGTACAGATTTTTTAGAGCGACTATTCGTAAAATAAGGGGCTATTCTACTCAAAGGGGCGTTGGCGTCTGGGTCAATGTAATGCTCTGGTTAAGTTTTCATGTGCAAGTTTGTCAAATCTCTGTTTACACTAATGCTATTGCTCTGAAACTTTGCACATGCCTCTACGATCATAATATCAGCCTCTAGGCAAAGATTCATTGAAGAAGAAATAAAATTCAACACAAAACAACTGTAGCAATAAATAAGTGGGGGTGAAGACATTCCAACTTTTTTATGTCAAATCCGAATCTTATATTGTGGAAACTCATTTGAATTGTCTTGAAGAGACGATTCTAATGAATACTCACAACATAGGGTTTGATAAACATTTAGTTGAAAAACTTCCTTTTGAAAAGTAATTACTCCTTTTTAGCTCGACTTTTCGAAGAAAATGAGAGCTTATACTGTCACCCGGGCGTCAGCGTTGGCGTTGGCGTCGGTGTTGCAACAAAGGTTAAAGTTTTTTCAAACATCAATAACTTCCATACTATCAAAGGGATTCAACCCAAACTTGGAATACTTATTCACCATCACACCCTCTACCTTACTACCAAGGCCCATGACCCTGGCTCCACTATATTTGGAGTTATGCCCCCTTTATACTAAGCACTTAGAAAGTTGAGCGCGCTGTCTTCGGACAGCTCTTGTTATCTGGAGCTCTGAAATATTATTACAGGTAAAGCTTCTGGTTGGTCTGTATCATGGTAGCGAAGTTTTGGGGGACGTCAAACAGACGCCGGAGATGTCTGTATCCAACGGCAACTGTAACATGGATACATCACACTCACAGATGACCTTTGACCTTGCTGTCAAGGACATACAGACGGCCAGCAGACTCTGTTTTGCTCTTCATGGGAAAATGAAAGGGACAAAGGTAAATGGCTTCAGGCTGTCAACCGATTCCTATTTTCCTATAAAACTCCTATATTTTGGGTCCAATTCCTATATTTTCAAGCACCTCCTATATTCCTATAATTCTCCGATATTTTCAAAATATTTCCTATATTTTTGGGTAAAATGATTGTCAATGAACGATAAGATAGAAAATATTGCTATGATACTGCTCTTTGCTTCTTTATTCTTCTGGTAACTAAGAAAATCTCTGTGTTCCATTATAGCACTAAGATCCTGTATAATGTTTTAGTGCTTTTCATCTGTTCATCATCACTGATTTGGTTACATAGAAGGCTATTGAATAGGACACAGGATTTTAAGGTGCAAATTAAACAGGATGAGGGTCATTCTGATGCTCTGCAGTAGCTACTTTCTGGATTGTGATGATGTGGAACTGAAATGATTAATTGAATAACTCACCTTGACATTAAAGTGACATTTCAGAATTTTTTGTCATAAATTTTACTTTTATTTTAATCTGAAAGAGCATATTTCCTTATAAAAATTCTGAAAATTTCAAGCCAAAATATTGCACCGTTTACGAGAAATTTATATTTTTGTGTTAAAATTAAACAAATTGTTGTGGACAACAGTTCGGATTTATATGCAATTTATCGATTATGTCTCAATTTTAAATGCGTGTATCTCGTTTATTGGCAACAACTTCAAAAAACTAATAGTATTTATACTCATTAGAATAACCAATCTTGGCATTAAGACATACTTTAAAAAATTGAAATTGGAATGAAATGTCCCTTTAAGTGATGAGGGTTTAGGTTAGGCATTGTGTTCACTCACCATCCATTGTCTGCCTGTTTGTCCACAGTTACAAAATAATCTTCTTTCATACAGCATAGAGTTTTGGAATTTAGTATGTAGAATCTAAAGGCCCTTTTACCAAAATTGCTTTAAATTATATTGGTACAATGAAATTCTACACTATGTTGTGGGGTACCAAACTGTTTGACTTCGGGCTTTGAAAGGACCTGGGTCAATTTCTATAGAAAATTGCCCCCTCTTGCACACGAATGAAATTTATATGAATGGATGCTACATATGTGTATTTTAACCGCTTGAAATATTTAAGGATTTGGAATAGTCCAAAGGGGTGTATTAGAGCTCTAAAGTATGGTGGTGTAGACTGGCCAAAATTGCATGATTGACTTTGCATTACCGAAAAATCGGTTTCCTTAGGAATTTTCGAGATTTTTTTTCGTGGGAATCCAAGAAACAATTCCAATCTATTATTTGGAAGAATAAGATCTCAAGAACTTACCCCAAAATTTATCAGAATTTAAGTACAGTCAATCTTGCTCAAGCGACCACGTGCATTAGGCGACTTTTTGTTTGAAGCGACCAGTCTCAGGTCCTCCCGATGAAACTCCGTCTTTAAATTGTTGCATTAAGCGTTTTTTCCCTAACGCGACCAACGACCGGCATTTTTGGGGCCCTTAAACAATGGAATGTTATTTTAAGCGACCGTCCCACATTACTGATCATTTGGGAAAGGTGTCAAATGTATGAAATCGATAGGAAAGCTGTGAAATTGGCCTAATTAACAGCAATTTAGTCACCTGTGAAGTCAATCAAATCTGTCTAATGAAATGACAGATTGCTTTTTTGTTTGTTATGCAATCTGGATTACCGTAATTCATTTGGAATAATGTTCCCCATATAATCTGTTTATACTTTGATCAGAATTTAAGAATAATATTGGATGGCAAAACCCGGGGAGATCATGTCTTATCGTTAATAATAAAGTCTGACCTATCGAGTATGCATTATTTAACCATATAAAGAGGAAGATCTAAAGTGAAAATATTTTTTGTTCGATTGAATTTATGAAATAGATAAACAAAGAGAAATAACTGTAATGTTTACTAAAAATCGGGGAAATGAAACTGAAATTAATCACTCAGAGATGGTGAAATTATATATTGTATGTCATTAATTCTTTCATTTCTTTTCACAAGTTGACTAAATCAATGATTCTTCCCTAAATCAGAAATATATTTCCTTTAACCTAACAATAAATTGATCTTTCATACCGTTGGTCGTTATTCAATAGCCCTCTTTTCCAGAAGTAGAAATGTTGGATAAACATTGTGTACAAGGAAGAACTCGCATGAAAAGTTAGACATTGTATTCAGAGACCATTTTGTTAAGCGACCATTTTTGGGATTCCCCCAGGGTGGTCTCTTAATACAAGATCGACTGTATTTTCTTTTTCTAAGAATCAATAGTTATTTTGAACATTTATTTATGAAATTTTAACTACAAATTATGTTAAAAAGAACAAAATCTACTTTTGTTCTTGCAAACTTGTTCTAGTACATCATTATAGTAAATATTGTTAATATTTTGGAATGTATGGTGTGTTGTTAGGGCTAAAATTTAAGTTTTCTTTATCATTTATCTGTAGAAAATTTGAGACGAGAACACGAATGAAACTTATATTAATGAATGCTACATATGCGTACTTTAATCTTCAGAAATATTTAATATTGAAATAGTCCAAAATGGTGTATTAGAGCTCTAAAGTATGGTGGACTGTACTTGCGGAAATTGCACAATTGGCTTTGCACTAAAAAAACGGGTTTCTTTTGGAATCTTCTAGATTTTATTCCTTGAATCCAAGAAACAATTCAAAACTATTATTTGGTAGGAAGAAATCCTGCGACTTTACCAGAAAATCTTTAAGAGTTTTAGTATTTTCTTTTTCCGAGAATTATGTGCTATTTTGAACATTTGTTTACGATATTTTAACAACAAATGATTTGGGGAAAAAAAAGATTAAAATCTACCTTTATTGTTGCAAACCTGTTCGGATACGTTATCATAGTAAATATTATTAATTTTTGACATGTATGGTGTATTGTTAGGGTTATAATTTAAGTCTTTAAATACTGTTATCATTATTTCTGTTAACTAGATGAATTCTAATGCATGAGTTGTTTTCATTTTCACTGTCAGATTCAAGTTCAGAGTATGTCTAGCAGCCTACTTGCATTGCATCATGCTCTAAAGTATGGTGGCCTGGACTTGCCAAAATCGCATGATTAAATTTACACTAACGATAAACTCGTTTCCTTGGGAATTTGATATTTTTTCGCGGGAATCTAAGAAATATTCTTCCAGTCTATTATATGGAAGAATAAAATCTCACTACTTAGCTAAAAAATGCATTTTTTTTTTTCAATATAAATTCTGCAAGAGACTTTTAATCCCTCATTTACCCTAATAACTAGGTGTATTGTTATGGTTATAATCTAAGTTTTTAGATATTTTTTATAGAGAACACGAATGAAATTCATACGAATGAATGCTTCAAATGTTGATTTTTACCCCCTGAAATATATAAGTATTTGGAATTGTTTTAATCTCTAAAACTGCTTGATTGACTTTTCACTACCGATACATTGGTTTCCTTTGTAACTAGTTATTAGGGGAAAGGAGGGTTTAAACTTTTCATGCATAATTTATATACAAATTGCATTTTTGTGGCTTAGTATTGAAATTTTATTGTTCCAAATAATAGATTGGAAGACTGTTTCTAAGATTCCCGCGAAAAATCTCAATTCCCAAGGAAACAAATTTATCGTTAGTGTAAAGTTAATCATGCGATTTTGGCATGTCCAAGCCACCATACTTTAGAGCATGATGCAAAGCAAGTAGGCTGCTAGACATACTCTGAACTTGAATCTGACAGTGAAAATGAAAACAACTCATACATTAGAATTCATCTAGTTAACAGAAATAATGATAACATTATTCAAAGACATAAATTATAACCCTAACAATACACCATACATGTCAAAAATTAATAATATTTACTATGATAACGTATCCGAACAGGTTTGCAACAATAAAGGTAGATTTTAATCTTTTTTCTTTCCCCAAATCATTTGTTGTTAAAATATCGTAAGAAAATGTTCAAAATAGCACATAATTCTCGGAAAAAAAAAATACTAAAACTCTTAAAGATTTTCTGGTAAAGTCGCAGGATTTTTTACTACCAAATAATAGTTTTGAATTGTTTCTTGGATTCAAGGAATAAAATCTAGAAGATTCCAAAAGAAACTCGTCGTTTTTAGTTCAAAAAACAATCGTGCAATTTCGGCAAGTACAGTCCACCATACTTTAGAGCTCTAATTCACCATTTTGGACTATTTCAATTCTTTAAATATTTCTGAAGATTAAAGTACGCATATGTAGCATTCCTTAATATAAGTTTCATTCTTGTTCTCGTCTCAAATTTTTCTACAGATAAATGATAAACGTATTTAATAATGATAAAATGGTTTTAACAAAACTTAAATTTTAACCCTAACAACACACCATACATTCCAAAATATTAACAATATTTACTATAAGGATGTACTCGAACAAGTTTGCAAGAACAAAAGTAGATTTTGTTCTTTTTAACATAATTTGTAGTTAAAATCACATAAATAAATGTTCAAAATAACTATTGATTCTTAGAAAAAGAAAATACTTAAATTCTGATAAGTTTTGGGGTAAGTTCTTGAGATTTTGTTCTTCCAAATAATAGATTGGAATTGTTTCTTGGATTCCCGCGAAAAAAAATCTCGAAAATTCCTAAGGAAACCGTTTTTTCGGTAATGCAAAGTCAATCATGCAATTTTGGCCAGTCTACACCACCATACTTTAGAGCTCTAATACACCCCTTTGGACTATTCCAAATCCTTAAATATTTCAAGCGGTTAAAATACACATATGTAGCATTCATTCATATAAATTTCATTCGTGTGCAAGAGGGGGCAATTTTCTATAGAAATTGACCCAGGTCCTTTGGTCTGTGAAAATGTCTTATAGCCCCCGGCAAAATACTTCCAATTATTACTAGGTATGTTGCAATGAAAATTAGCCCTGTGTTGTTAGTATCAGATTTCATATAGAGACAAAAAAGAAATTTAGGCAAAATTTTACTTCTGAATGGTTTGGCCTAGGGCTTTGAAATTTGGTGTGTTGAATTGTCTACAATCCCTCTGCCAAAAATTTTAATAATTGTGCTGCAATTGAATTGGGTCATATGTTGTGAAATATATTCCCTATAGAGACAAAGGAGCAAATCATAAACAATCTTCTGAAGCATATATGTTTGACCTACCTTTTTGAAATTGGTGTGTAGAATTGTCTTATGGCCTTCTATCAAAATACTTCAAAGTTTTGTGGTACAATGAAAATTGGTCATATGTTGTGCAATATTCATAATATGGTTACATATGGAGAAAGAGAGAAATCTTTTACAATCTTCTGACAAATCCTTAGTCAGAGATCCTTTATTGAAATTGTGTATGTATCATGGCATCATTACTCTCTACCAAAATTCTTTGTGTTTTCCTGCAACAAAAATTGTCTGGAAGTTGTTGGTCTGGGATGAGGCAGGAGGTATCTAACATATGTGTAAAAATACAATACTGGTCCAAATGGGGGGTGGTATATAAAATTTATGAAAAAAAGTATTTAATAAAAGAAACCCGTCATATTATTTGTTCAAGTGTGTTATGTTGATAATGAAGAGATAAATTGACCCATAAAAAATAAACAATATTTCTTTTTTCATATTCATTTTATAATTAATTGGCCAAAAAATGACGTTTTTTCAGCCACAAAACGTTACATGAAAATAGGAGCTTTCCAAAATTGATTACAGTTTTTGCAATTTTTAAAATCCAAACAATTTTTCTTTAAAAATTGGGTAAGTAATAATTAAATTTCATAAATATACCATTTTGGTAATTTTATCTTTTAATGTACGAAAAATATTCCATTTGAAATAAACCCATGATGTAAGTTACATTCGGTGTCCAATAGAAAAAGTGAAAACAGAGGTAAAAATAGATTGTACTATCAACCAACATTTTTTGAAAAATGTGTACTTATGCTGTCAAAATACTAGAGAAGTCGATTTTATAAACAACTTGTTAGATATAAATGTGTTATTGGCAACATTTTTCTGAATATTGGATACACCCAGTTTCGTGTCCAAATGTAACTTACGCTTTCAACCCAGCATCTTGCATATTGCATAAACTGGATTCACCATGAATAAATATTTATCTAAAAGGGGTTATGACCTTTCCACATCAACACACTTTTGGGTGACATCATTCAGTTAGGAGCTCAAACATTATCCTGTGTGTCTTTTTCAACCTTGTAACTTACGAATTTTGTGTCTTTGTAACTTACAAATTCATTATTTCTTTAGTCATTACTTCACTTAAATGGTCATAAATAGAAAAAAGAACATAACGAGGTTATCAATGTATACAAAATGAATGTTTTTGTGTTTTTGGACATGTCTACAGCTTTTATTAATTCTCTGCGGGAAAAATAATCGAGTCAAAATTTGTGTAAGTTACGGTGTCCACATAACTTTGTCAATTTAGATTTATTCAACTATGAGTCTCAGGTTATATTCTGACATAAAAAGCAAGTGTTTGTATGACTTAATTTGACATTGATGTCAAATGTTTGTTGTTTTGTGAAAAACATTCTAAAAAAGCAACCAAGAGACAACTATGTAACTTACAAAATTGGTTAGGTGTCTTTGTAACTTACAAATTTATTATTTCATTAGTCATTATTTCACTTCAAAGGTCATAAATTAGAAACTAGAACATAAAAAGGTTATCAATACATAAAAAATGGTTCTACTTATGTTTTTGGACATGTCTACAGTTTATATTAATTCTGTGCGGGAAAAATAATTGAGTTAAAAAATTTGTAAGTTACGGTGTCCACATGGTTTTGTCAATTTAGATTTTTTCAAAAATGTGTCTCAGGCTGTATTCATGTATAGAAAGCAAGTGTCTGTATGACACAATCTTATGTTGATTTCAAATATTTGTTGTGCTGGGAAACATATTTATAGAAGGCAGTCAAGAGACACAATGTAACTTACAAAATTAGTTTGGTGTCTTATGAACTTACAAATTTATTATTTCTATTGTCATTATTTCACTTCAACGGTCATAAATTAGAAAAAAGAACATAAAAAGGTTATCAATATATAAAACTTGATTCTACTTATGTTTTTGGACATGTCTACAGTTTATATTAATGCTGTGGGGGAAACAAAATTCAGTCAAAGTTTTCGTAAGTTACGGTGTCCACATGATTTTGTCAATCTATATTTTTTCAAACATGTGTCTCAGGTTGTATTCATGCATGGAAAGAAAGTGTTTGTATGACACAATAAGACATTGATTTCAAACATTTGCTGTGTTGGCAAAAATATTTATAAAAGGCAGTCAATGGACACCATATAACTTACAAAATAAGTTTGGTTGAGTCACATTTAATGTTTACTGGACACCAAACCGTTGGACCGATTATCTTTTCCATTTGAAATCATATAAAACACTATTTAGTCTGTTCAAAAACCACTATAAAAGGTGCATTAAATGATTTTGAAAATTTGACTTTGATGTAACACTTTTGTTCCCAGTATTGTATTTTTACACATATACAACCTTCTCTAAGCCTCAAGTGTTCTCTAAGGTGTGGGATATAGGGCCATCTTGACTCTTTTGTCTAGATTGAGCACAAAGACATTAACATATGTCAAACTAGACTTGGTAAGAACTGTTAGTATAACACAAAAGCCATGGATGTAAGATCTTTTTGGCTGAATAATGTATCTGTAAGTAATGAGATTTAAAGCCAAAATGGGCTCAGAAGGCAGTTAATTGCATCAAACATCTGGATTTTCAAAATTTTCTTGGGGGAGGGGCCCCCTGTTCAGAGATGTTGTCTCTTGTTTGCTCTACCACATCTGTACCTTTTGCACTTGTTTGAATCAGCATATTAGTGTTATGAAAAAAAAGTCCCTGTAAGTGTTTGAAAAAAACAACACTTAAAAACTCCTATATTTTAACTTAAAATTGGCTAAAAGCTCCTATTTTTCTTGAAAAATATTCCTATTAAAACTCCTATATTTTTTAGAAGACCTGGTTGACAGCCTGTGGCTTGGTTTGGCTTATTTGGGTTTTGTGCAGTTTTCAACTGCTATGGTCATATCGCAGGGGCTGGAGCACCTAACCACAGGTTCCAGTTGTTTCTCATACCAGTAATACCACAACACCTTAACCGAACCTCCAGCTACTCGCCCACATAGGTTTACAATTTCAAACCATCAGTGGGTGACATTTTTGTCAGAAATTATATTTGCCGCTGCTGGGTATTGAACCCAGGACATCTCGAGTGAGAGGCAAATGCTCTACCAACTCTGCTACGGCTGCGACCCAAAGGTAAAGGACCTAAAAGACATTAACCTATTACCAAATGGCAAAATTTTAGATTGGTCCAGCAACAATTTTAGATAGAATTAAATTCGATGTTCTTGAGTCTTATAGGGTGGAAAACATTGTGCTTGTCACAAGCAATTTCTTCATATAACGTTTTCCGTAGCCCTTATTTTATGGGGCATAAAAAAGCGTCAAAGTGTGGTTTTGGATTAAGTATTGTCAAGTTTATAATATGACACACAGAACATGGCTATCATGGAAATTTCAGAAATCTTGAGGTAATTCTTTCATTGAAGCCAGTGGAAGATACAGGACCTCTTGGGCCACTTCTTTCGTAATATGTCTCATTATTAAAAGGAACATATTTTTAGGTAGATAAATGTAAAAGAGCATTTTAACTTTATCTTATATGGGTCATGCTGCATTCTCAATTTCTCTATCTTGTACAGGGCCTGAATGCAATAGCCTGGATCAACATTCCTGTGTTTGACTTTAGATCTCGATTACTAGTCGGTGAACATAAGTTTATAATGTGGCCTGTCACCACAGAAATTCAGGTTGATGAAACTGGCTGCTTTCCTTTAGGTTAGTACCTTTCTTCGCTTTTCAATGAAAACAAGCTGCAGTGTTAGAAAAGTAGCAATTTGTGACCCACCAGACTAAAAGGGACCTTATAAGAAGTGTGACAAATATGGATCCTAGTCTGACTAAGGTTGATATTTCTCACTCTATTATAATTTACTGAACAGAGAAAGTTTCAGCTATCTTGCTATATTAATCATTTCCCAAATAAAAGATCTGGTTGACCTCAGCTGAGTCTGATCAGTTTGTCAAAATTTCGATTTGTGGATATCTGACAAGGTCCTTTTTAGCGTAATGGGTCACAGTTGAATCCTTTTCCAGGTGACAAAAATTTTATATTGATCAAAATGTGATGGTTAGTAGATCTAGAACATTTTTGCTGGATTTTTTGGGGCAGGTGATAATATAGTAAAACCAGTTATTATAATTTGAAACATTTCTGACTTAACCCTTTCACTGCCATAGGCGACTTTTGTCGACTACAGGGGGTCCCTGCCATAGGCGACTACAGTCGAAAAATTTTTGGGGCGGAATATATGAGTACCCACAACATAAACAAGAAAAAAATATTGTCATTTCATAAATAACCTTTGAATTTTGGTCACATATAGGTGCTTAGTTTGTCTGTATGTGCTGAAAATTTGAAAGGAATCCATCAAATGAGTCAAAAGTTATGCATGTTTTTGTGTACAGGATATCGATTCTTGGAAATTTCTTCGAATTAATTCAGCAGTGAGAAACGCGTCTGAAATAAATATTTGGCAGTGAAAGTGTTAAACTTTCATTCATACATTTGCACACTATACCAGGTTTTGTAACATTATGCATTATCCCATTCCCAAAACAAGCTCGAATTTTGATGTCCCAGGACCCTATTAGAAAAGGCTTGGGAAAACATTTAGGTAAAAGAAGAAAATGCTGTTAATCCTTTTGCCTCAATATTTTCTGTGCTTTATTGTACACAAATTATGTCTTAATCCATTACCTCACAGTGACGCTTTTTGACGCCCAACAAGATAAAGGCTTTGGAAAACATCATGGAAAATGAAGAAATTGCTTGTGTCAAGCAATTTCTTCATTTCCCACAATGTTTTCTACCCCAAAAGTAGTACAATTTTGAAATTTCATCACTTTGAAATTGTCGTCTGCAACTTCTTTTAATTTGGACAAGCATAAAATTTTGCCGTTTGGGAATGGGTTAAGTAACATTCATTTTGTCATCTGTGGCAGACTTCTAATCAGGAAGGTCAAAATTGTTGCCATTTGGGAAAGGGTTGATAACTTTATGTTGAATTTTGTGTTTATTAGCTCACCTGAGCAACATGCTCAAGGTGAGCTTTTGTGATCACCCTGTGTCCGGCGTGCGTCGTGCGTCGTGCGTCGGTCGTCGGAAGTCGTCAACAATTGCTTTAAACATCTTCTCCTCCTCAACCATTGGGCCAATTCTTTCCAAACATGGCAGAAATGTTCCTTGGGTGACCCTTTTCAAAACTTGTTCGTGAATTTTTGATTCGTCAAAAATTGTGGGCGTGGCAGGGCGGGGCTTATTAGACTTAAAGAAATCATTAGGGAATTCTTCAAAAATCTTCTCCTCCTCAACCACTAGGCCAATTATTTCCAAACTTGGCATAAATGTTCCTTTAGTGACCTTTTTCAAAACTTGTTCGTGAATTTTTGATTCGTCAAAAATTGTGGGCGTGGCAGGGCGGGGCTTATCGAACTTAGAGAAATCATGTGAAAAATCTTTAAAAATCAATTATCAGGCCAATTTGAATCAAGCTTGACAGAAATGTCCCTTGAGTGACTGTTTTCAACACGTGCTCATGAATTTTTGATTCGGTGAAAATTGTGGGTGGGCCAGGGCGGGGCTTATCAGACTTCGAGAAATCGTAAGATAGTTATTCAAAAATCTTCTTCTCCTTAACCATTGGGCTGATTCTTACCAAACTTGAAAGGAATGTTTATTGGGTGACCCTTTTCAAAACTTGTTCGTGAATTTTTGATTTGTCAAAAATTGTGGGCGTGGCAGGGCGGGGCTTATCAGACTAAAAGAAATCTTTAGGTAATTCTTCAAAAGTCTTCTCCTCCTCAACCACTTGGCCAATTCTTTTTAAACTTGGCAGATGTGTTTATTTGGTGACCCTTTTAAAAACTTGTTCGTGAATTTTTGATTCGTCAAAAATTGTGGGCGTGGCAGGGCGGGGCTTATCGGACTTAGAGAAATCATGTGAAAAATCTTTAAAAATCAATTATCAGGCCAATTAGAATCAAGCTTGGCAAAAATGTCCCTTGAGTGACTGTTTTCAACACATGCTCATGAATTTTTGATTTGTCAAAAATTGTGGGCGTGGCAGGGCGGGCCTTATCAGACTTCGAGAAGTCGTAAGATAATTATTCAAAAATCTTCTCCTCCTTAACCACTGGGATAATTATTACCAAACTTGACAGGAATGTCCCTTGGGTGACCCTTTTCAAAACTTGTTCATGAATTTTTGATTTGTCAAAAATTGTGGGCTTGGCAGGGCGGGGCTTATCGGACTAGGAGAAATCATGTGAAAAATCAATGGGGGTTATGATCACTTTCAGTGATATTCTAGTTTACAATAATTTAATTTGACATAATACTGACATATATATTTGTTTACAACAAAATTTATATTGTACACAATCAAATACACGAAAAACTCAGGTGAGCGATATCAGTGCCTTTCAGGCACTCTTGTTTTGTAGGTACTGTTGCCCTCAACCCACATGGTACTATAGCCTTGACAGTCTACTTCTCTGATTATAACAGGAGACCTCCATTTGTGTATCCAGACCAAGCCATTGTAAGTAATATTGGAATCCTTGTATTAGTGAAAAATTATAAAAATGAGTATTATTTTATCAAAAACTTTAAAACGTTCTGGCAGTCCACTTTTCCACAAACTTTGTATTGTATTGAATCATTTCAGGTCTTAGTATGAAGCCTATTTTTTATCCCCCGCCGATGAAATCATCGGGGGGATTTTGTTTTTGCGTCGTCCGTCTGAGATTTGTTTCCGCGCTATTTCTTGAAATCTATAGACCGGATTTCAATGAAACTTGGCGCACAGCTTCACTACAAAGAGGACATGCAGATATTGTCAGGGTTATCTGGTTCGACCTTTGAATTAGAGTTACTGCCCCTGACTGTTGAAGCCATATACATACAGAGTGATATTCGTTTCCGCGCTACTCCATTGACAATGAAAATATGTTCAACGAATTAGCTTGTTAGGTAAATGTTTTAATTAAATTTTCTGTGCATTAGAGCCAATGTCATAGATCTACACCAATGTCAATTTCACATTTTGAACTGAAAAGACAATTCAATGCATCAAGTTTTTCATCATCAGATGAAAATCCCCCCCCCCCCCCCCCCCCCCCATTTTTCTGACAATACCCAAGTAATAGAGATTGTGTACCACTGTAATTTTGTTTCTGGTTGAAATGACTATGCTTGAATGTGTTAATTTTGTGTTGATTGTTTACACGACAGATTACAGAATGTGCAGCATTAAACATGGAGGAACCAGGAAGTGTAGGAGCTCCTGTAAGTATAAACACTTTATAGATACAGTTGACACTTGTTATGTCAACATCGGATAAGTCGAATTTCCGCTTATGTTGAAGTGAATGTTTGGTCCCGTTCTCTTCAATGGATTTCAAAAAGTTTAAATAAGATATTTTCGAAATAAATGTAGCCATTGAAATATAGTAGGAAAAGGATAGAAATTGCTCTTGGCGAGCAATTTCTTTCCTTTTCCCACTATATTTCAATAATGAATGTTTTTGGTGAGCCAAAGCATGGCCAAATGTCATTTAAATCGAAACGAAACAAAATCGGATGAGTCGAACTCCGGATATGTCGAGGTATTTTGATGGCCCCTCTGACTTCGACACAATGAGTGTCGACTGTACTTGTGACAAGCAATTTCTTCATTTCCCACAATGTTTTCTTTCCTAAAACATGTAAATATGGAGGAACCGGGCAGTGTAGGAGCACCTGTAAGTGTAAACACTATACCAGACAACAGTTGGTAGCGTACCTCTCACTCGAGAGGTTCCAAGTTCGATCCCCAGCTGAGGCAAATATCCACTCTGACAAAATGTCACACACAAATTGTTGGATATCATTAACCTATGGGGCAAGTAGTTGGAGGCTCTGTTAGGGTGTTGTAGTAGTAAGGGTATGAAAAACAACAGGAATCCATGGTAAGGTGCTCTAGCCGCAGCAATATTACCATAGAAGTTGAGCGCGGTGTACAACCCCAATAAACCAAACCAGACAACAGAATTTTGGACTTTTCCAATTTGAAAGGTGTTGGAGTTAATGAAAATTTAAAATTCTTTCCTTTTTAGCCTAGAAACCATTGTGGAAAATGAAGAAATCACTTTTTACATGCATTTTCATACGCCTGAAGGGTTGTATTATGTTATCATCTGTCTGCCTGTCCGTCTGTCTGTCCGTTAGCAAATTCGTGTCCGGTCCATAACTTTCAAACTATAAGGCCTATAGTCTTTAAACTTCACAGGTGTATAGATCTCATAGCTAGGGTGTGCAGAGCGCAAGAACCAGAACTCTACCATTTGTACAGTGTTTTAGCCAGGACGCGCCATTGCGGGATTCACGCAGAAAAATAATAATTCCCGCATGTTTATCGTAGTGGCACGCCAGGATTGGCGCAAAAAATCTTTTCTGGCCCCCAAAATTCGATTTTTGCGTAGATGAACGCGCCAGGGTACGAAAGATATTGGGACGGATACTCAAGGTGCAAAACATATTTGGACGATAATTATATTGACTGGTTATAGTGTGGTAGTAAAAATCGATATTCTTTCCGCGATTTTAATGCCATTCACTAAACCAGTCTACGTCTGGTTCTCGGATTATCTGCATATGTGGTAAATTAGTTAAGTAAAGCCTGAAACCTGCTTTTTACAACGTGTTTAGAAAAATAAATCGTCTTGTATGATTTGCAAAACAGATTTCTTACTCTTCCTAATCAGGACCAGATCAGAGTTTTAGTGATCATTCAACTTCTAGCCCAAGCAAAAAAATCCTGGCTGAAACACTGTTTGTAATTTTTGAGTTATTGCCCTTTGTTTGATTCAGTTAGCAAAATTGTGTCTGGTCCATAACTTTGAAACTATAAGGCCTATAGTCTTGAAACTTCACAGGTGTATAGATCTCATAGCTAGGGTTTGCAGAGCGCAAGAACCACAACTCTACCATTTGTAATTCTTGAGTTATTGCCCTTTGTTTGATTCAGTTAGCAAATTTGTGTCCGGTCCATTACTTTGAAACTATAAGGCCTATGGTCTTGAAACTTCACAGGTGTATAAATTTCATAGCTAGGGTGTGCAGAGCGCAAGAAACAACAACTCTACCATTTGTAATTTTTGTGTTATTGCCCTTTGTTTGATTTTGTTTGACCAACATAGAAGGCTGTAGCTCCGGTGTCTTAGAGACCTATTACACAGACTTTGCTGGGCTGGGTGGTAATTTTAGGTATATGACTACATGTTCATTGTAAATACTGTTTTTATGTGAGTTACATATAATTACTTGAAGAATAGTGATGATATCCATAAGTAGTCCACAGTTCTTTAATTGCCTAAGAACATATTTTCCCAAAGATAAATAGGAAAACAAAACAAAACAAACACTACCATCATAATAAATACAATATACTATAGTGTTTGCTAGAAAATACATCCTAAGGATCAATAAAAAGTTCAAAACATCACCCATTTATTTCTGAGCTTCTGGCGTATAATGCCACGCCCAGCGTTGCTCTTGTTTATGAGGGATTTCAAAAAAGTTTTACTGGTTTTCATATATATTTGGAATTCCTAAACCTTTCACTAGTAGAAAAGGCTTTTGAAAATATTAACCGATTACAAAACGACAAAATTTTGGACTGTTCCAAATTCAAAGATGGTGCAGACGACAACTTCAAGTGAATGAAATTTGATTATTATTTCTTGTTATTTTTCCAAGAAAACATTGTGGAAAATGAAGCAAGCAATTTTTTCATTGTCCACAATGTTTTCCCAAGCCTTTTCTTATGAGGGAGTCAAAAGGCATCACTGTTCAGTAATGAGTTAAGGTGAAAGAATACTGATAATCAACGTTTTCTCCTCTCGTGCCAATTTTTGTTAGCTACACAAAATTCTTCTTTTTTTTGTTGCAATTCTTTTCTTGTCCAATAAGCATCCATTAAAGCTGTATTTACTTCATCTACAGGACTGGCGACCAGATACCACCAAGTTTGACAAATTTGAAGACATTTTAACTCGATACCAAGTGGCATCGGAGGACCTACATGAACAAGACAAGGAAATTATCTGGAATATGAGATATGAATGTCGGGATAATAAGCCTGATGCCCTACCTCTAGTGCTGAAATCTGTCAACTGGCAAAGTCATGTCGATGTAGCTAAGGTAATTAACTAATTCCATTATAATGAGGTCTTTTGACGCCCCACTAGATTAAGGCTTGGGAAGTCATTGTAAAAAATGAAGAAATTGCTTGTGACAAGCAATTTCTTCATTTACCACAATGTTTTCTGACCTAAAATGGAAAGATTTTCAAAATTTCATACATTTGAAATTGTCATCTGCAACATCTTTGAATTTGGAATTTGCCCTCTGGTAATGGGCTGATGTCAATGTAGCTAAGGTAATTATAGACTAAAATTCTCCATGATATGGTGCCAGCATGGCTACGTTGTAAACGCACAAACAAACATGGTTACAAATCAGTGCTGCAAGTATGGCAAAGTCATGTCAATGTAGCTAAGGTATGGATGTACATGGATATGATAAATGGCATGAGTTACATGCAATATGATGAATGTACATGTATCAAAATCTAGTTGCAGTGAAAATACTCCAATGTCTATTCTAGGAAGGGTGATTGGGCATTTTAGGACGTACATTTGAAAAATCCCCCTATTATGCTCCCCGAAAAAAATTCGGGGGAGCATATAGTCGCCATGCTGTCCGTCCGTCCGTCCGTCCGTCCGTCCGGCTGTCCGTCCGTGTGTCCGTCCGTCCGTCCGTCCACAGCCATATCTCAGCAACCCTTGGACCAAATTCAATCAAACTTCACATGTGAACTCCCAGGGATAATCCCTAGGGACCTTTTTCTCCGTTTGTTGATTTGAGGCTGCGTCATGGAAAAAGGGGCCTTAATGTTAAAATTGGATTTTCTCCAATTTCTCTTCATCCAGTGGGCAGAATTTAATGAAACTTTGTACATTTGTGATAAATGAGATGTTCTAGACCATATTCTATAAATAATGTGTGTACAAAAAATCTGTCATGGGAAAAGGGGGCTTAATGTATGATACTTTGTCCGTCCGTCCGTCCACAGCCATATCTCAGCAACCTTTGGATCAAGTTCAACGAAACTTCACATGTGAACTTCCAGGGATAATCCCTAGGAATCTTTTCCTCCGTTTGTTGATTTGAGGCTGCGTCATGGAAAAAGGGGCCTTAATGTATAAATTAGATTTTCTCCAATTTCTCTTCATCCAATGGGTAGAATCTAATGAAATTTAGTACTTTTGTGATAAATGAGATGTTCCAGACCATATTATATAAATAATGTGTGTACAAAAAATGTTTTGGGAAAAGGGGGCTTAATGTATGATGATTTTTATTTTGTGACAAACACTTATTCAGGGAGCATAATCCGTCTATGACGGCTCTTGTTTTTGAAGGTGATGGGCAGTGTTGAATCTAGCTTGGCCCGAGAGGGGGCCCGTCGGGCCCACAGCCATCAAAACAGGGGGACATTTGGGGAAAATGGGGGACATAAAGACAAACATAGAAAAAGAAGTAAAATTATGATACTTACCTTTTATTGGTTTGTACACATGAATATACATTGTTTTCTTGCATAAGTAAGTCAAAAAATACTGTGTAACGATATGTCAACTTATGGCAGTTTCGCAATATTTTACCTTACGATAGCAATAGGTCGATAGAACTTTTAAAAGTCGATAAATATCACGATAGTTCTTTCGACTATCACAGGGGTGTAAAATTCCACTCGCCCGCTCGCATTGGCGAGGACCAATTGGCAAAGGGCGAGTGGAAAAAAATACCTACTTAGTACTAGTCCTACTGGGCGAGTAAAAATATTGTCTGGCAAATGAATAAAAACATATTTCAAACTCAATACTGTGTTTTTCTCAGTCCCGATCTGTGCAATAAATCTATAAATTCTGTCCTTAGATTCAAGATCAATGGGAGACCAATGTTGAATTTTTACAGTACCTCCGATAAACAGGAAGTTTTCAGGCAGGTTTGCAGATTAATTGTCTGTGGCGACACCGTTACAAATTTACATAATTTATTACTGTGTATAAATTTTGTCACCGCTGTCTACTGCAATCTAATTCAACAAGTCAAAGAACGATTTTTATACGCCGCCGGAGGCGGACGTATATTGGCGTCATCTTCTCCGTCTGTCCGTCCGTCCGTCCGTCCGTCCGTCCATCCGTCCGTCCATCCGTCCGTCCGTCCGTACGTCCGTCCACTTTTCTTGTCAACGCAACTCCTCCTAAGTTTCTGGCTGGATCTTCTTGAAACTTGGCCAATGTTATCACCTCAATTGGTAGATGTGCATGAAGGAAGGATTTCATGGTTCGTCGATTTTTGCTTGAGATATGCCCCTTAAAAACTTAGTCTCTGGGGCTTATTGAAATTGCAGCCTTGTCAACGCAACTCCTCCTAAGTTTCTGGCTGGATCTTAATGAAACTTGGTCAATGTTATCACCTCAATTGGTAGATGTGCATGAAGGAAGGATTTTATGGTTCGTCGATTTTTGCCTGAGTTATGCCCCTTAAAAACTTAGTCTCTGGGGCTTATTGAAATTGCAGCCTTGTCAACGCAACTCCTCCTAAGTTTCTGGCTGGATCTTAATGAAACTTGGTCAATGTTATCACCTCAATTGGTAGATGTGCATGAAGGAAGGATTTTATGGTTCGTCAATTTTTGCCGGAGTTATGCCGCTTAAAAACTTAGTCTCTGGGGCTTATTGAAATTGCAGGCTTGTCAACACAACTCCTCCTAAGTTTCTGGCTGGATCTTAATGAAACTTGGTCAATGTTATCACCTCAATTGGTAGATGTACATGAAGGAAGGATTTTATGGTTCATTGATTTTTGCCAGAGTTATGCTCCCTTCAATCTTAGTCTCTGGGGCTTATTGAAATTGCAGCCTTGTCAACGCAACTCCTCCTAAGTTTCTGGCTGGATCTTAATGAAACTTGGTCAATGTTATCACCTCAATTAGTTGATGTGCATGTAGGAAGGATTTTATGGTTCATTGATTTTTTCCAGAGTTATGCCCCCTTAAAACTTAGTCTCTGGGACTGAAACTTGGTGGATGTTATTACCTTAATTGGTAGATGTGCATGAAGTAAGGATTTTATGGTTCATTGATTTTTGCCTGAATTATGCCCCCTTGAATCTTAGTCTCTGGGGCTTAATGATATTTTAGCCTCGTGAACGCAATTCCTTCCAGGTTTTTCACTGGATATTTATAAAAACCTTTTTGTGAACACAATTTTTTTACAGGTTTTTCAGTGAATATTCATAAATCCTTGTCAATGTCATTTTTTTGTCTCAAGTTTTATAAGTGGCGGCGTATATTGTGACGGTGGCACTCTTGTTAAAAGGTTGTTATTCGGGTCGAAAGTTCATGGAAATGACAATGAAAAATGAGGAAAAGATTCCAAAGAATGAGCATTTCTACATAATGAAAAGAGTAAGTCACAACAAAAGGTGTATGACAATTAAACATAATTTGAAGTCTAGTCTTGGCTGTCGGTGTTTTTGTGGGCTGAAAAAAGGAAACAAGTTGTTCTGTAAGAAAATATCCAGCATTTATGCAGACAAAAAATCTTCGTTGCGTATTTGAATCATATCCAAATGTAAGAAAGATACTTTGAAATTTCATAATAAAAGGCCTAAACAAAAGAAATGCATCGATCATCAACATATTGTAAATAACCCCCCTACATCTACCTTACAAAAGACAAACACATAACACAATTACAGGACGAGTTTACGATAGTTTTCTTAAAAACGAAAGTAGAACAATAGAATCCAGTAAACGCTTGATTCTAAGTAAACATGAACTCAAAAAAGCGTTTCAAAGAACATGAGTAAATTACTTTACTCTTAGAGGGATGCTCTCAATGAAGTTAATTGATCAATTACTCGGGCAGGTGCATGGAAGCGTCTATTTTGAAGCAAGTCAAATCGGGTCAGAAAAATTATCAATGAAGGCATTTCACACAAAGGAATGTATTCTGTTTTTGTAGGAAATTGGTTTAAATTTCAGAAAATAACTGAATTTGAAGTGTATTCGATCGTTTTCAGCACAATCATAGGTTTCGGAGTTTTCCTCTCTGATTAAATCGCCCGATAACCTACTCAAGCCGTCAGATGATACTAAGTTCCGCCCATTTATGCAAATTTCTCATCGATCTCTTCCTTACCCATGCGCATCGTTAGCGGATATTGGAAAAATGTAAACAAACCAAACAGGGAACCTCTAAATATGCGGAAAAGTTAAGTTAAAAATCTCAAATGAATTATTTTCAAGGCGAAAGTGAATTTTAGATACAGGCTTTATAATAGCGGAATGGACTTTTTACGAAAGAGAAGCGAGTGCGCCCATCGGGCCCGAGCTTGTGTTTCCATTGCATCATTTGCGGATTTTGCCGGTCCATGGCGCAATGGCGCACTCTAGATTTAACACTGTGATGGGGGATTTTTTTACAGAGAGAAAGTGCAAAAACTCCAATTTTTGTAAGAAATGTTGTCGATTCTAAACAAATATCCCTCCTACTTTTTAAATCCTAGAAAGGACACTGTTACTCTTATCATTTTGTAGTCATGCCCTAATTGAGATCAATTATTTCTGGTCGTTAATGTTCAAAATTTGAATTGAAGGTTAACACTTTCCCAAATGGCAAAATTTTAGAGTCTGAATTCAAAGGTGTTGCAAACGACAATTTTATGTGCATAAAATTTTGCATATATTGGTCTTTTTGTGTAGAAAACATTGTGGTCAATGAAGAAATTGCGTTTCACAAGCAATTCCTTTGTTTTCCATGATGTTTCCCAAATTCTTTATCTTATTGGTAGGGATGGAAACGAATATCCGAATATTCAAACATTCGTTTTTGCTGCGAATATTCGAATGCAAATTCGGCATTCGAATATGTGTTGTTAATAATGAAATATAATCATTTTGAGCTTTGAAATAACAAAAGAAAAAGACTTGATGTAAAAAGGGTGACTGCGCCTTATTAGCGGCCATATAACACTGCATTTTGACACCTGTCAAGACAATACCTGAACCAGTCATATACTATTGTGACAGATATGATAGATCTTAATCCGATAATTATTGCACCTTGAAAATTAAACAAGGTGTTCAAGCTGCGTCTGTTAAAATGACAATAAATAATTTATGGACAAATCATTATTTTGTTAAGTATTATTAGCCTTGAATTTCTTTTTCTCGTAGCTTAACTTTATAATTTACAATTGTTCTGTATTACCAGTATTTCAAACAAACAAAAGAAATAGTTAAAATTAAGAATAAAAGAAGCAAGGCGATGATGTAGCAGTGAATCGAAACTTTTCAAAATTTCAGTAAAAAGTGAATAGTACATTAAAAAACATCTTTTTCTGTACTGGCAAATTTTACAAATCAAACTGATTTAGCTAACAAACTAAAATTTCGGAACGTCTTGCATAGTTTTCAAATCACATTTTGTAAAGCTTTTAAAGATTGTTGGACATGGTATACACTGACATTTTATCAAGTCCTGAAAATGAATATTCTAATATATTCGAATATCTAAAACGAATATTCGAATATATATTTTGGTATTCGTTCACATCCCTACTTATTGGGCATCCAAAGGGGTCACTGTATCGTAATGGGATAAGCCATGCTTCAGAGATGTTAGATTTTGACTACCCTGACAAAATATATACTGCCTTTTCTTTCGATAGACAGGGTGGAGCTTTGTTAATGGTTAATTGCATTTAAGATCGAGGTAAAACAGCTTCATCAATTAGCGGTGCATGGTTTTATTGCCGTTCACTCTTTCAATTTCGAAATGTGTTCATGCCTGTGATGCATGCTTTGCTCTTGCATCAACCCATATATCGAAAAGTAAACTTGTCAAATGACCTCTTGGCTTAGCCACACCCTGAAAGGTGAAATAAAACAGTGTATATGATAATATCTTATTTGTTCACAGATGCAGTTGCTGTTGACTACCTGGAAGCAACAGATTGGTATAAACCATGCTTTAGAGCTGTTAGATTTCAATTTTCCTGACAAGACCGTCCGTAAATATGCTGTAGATAGACTACAAGAACTTCTCAGGTACAATAAGTAGCTTTCATCGCTAACCCTTTATCAGAAGACAAGACTTTGGAGTGTTCATATTTGAAATATGTTGCAGAGGTCAATTTCATGTTGAATAAGATTTAAAAATCTTTGCACATTTGGTTGAAAAATATTGTTTATAATGAAGAAATTGCTTGTTACAAGAAATTGCTTCATTTTCTACAATGTTTTCCCCAAGCTGTTTCCTTGAGGGGCATCAAAAAGCATCACTGTGTGGGATGGGGGCTAAACATTTCCCAAGTAGCAACATTTTAGGGATGTCCAATTTCAAAACTGCTACAGATGACAAAATGTAGAGTAATGATTAACCCATTACCACACAATGACTCTTTTTGACTCCCCACAAGGAAATGGCTTTGGAAAACATCGTGGAAAATGAATAAATCGCTTGTTGCAAGCAATTTTCTCATTTCCCACAATGTTTTCCAGCCAAAAAAACATAAATATTAGAAACTGCATTCAATTGAAATTGTCGTCTGCAGGATCTTTCAATTTGGACTGCCCTAAAATTCTGTTGCTTGGTAATGTGTTAATAAATCTGTGCGTAATATATAGATAAAGGGAGAAAATGTTAATTATTAGCATTTTCTTGGTATGTCTCAATGTTTTCCCAAACTTTCCTACATTGGATGTGCAATGTCTTGTTTGGGAAAGGGTTAAATGCTAGGATTTGATGTTATTAATTTTACATGATTATCATGTATTGAAAGATTGAAAGGATATTTAATTTACAAAATTATTGCAAGGAATGTAAAGAAATCATTTAACCATGAGATACATGCAATGATAAAGATCATTAACTTGACAATTTTCACTGGAAATTTAAACTGTTGTTAATTATACTCCAGCAAACAAAGTTTGGGGGTATATCGGAATCACGCTGTCTGTCTGTTTGTCTATGTGTCCACATTTCTTGCGAGCCCAACTCCTCCCAAACAGCTGGACAGATTTTGAATTTTACATGAATGATCAGCATGACATGTGTTGTTGTCATTTTTGTGCTCCTATCATATGACATGTGAGAAGGAGTATTACAAGTGAGAATCTTTTATTTCTGATATTGCAGTGATGAGCAGATCTCGCTGTATTTACTACAGCTAGTCCAGGCCCTGAAGTATGAGATGTACTTATATTGTCCCCTAGCTGAGTTTTTAGTAGAGAGAGCTGTCAAAAATCCTCATACGGGACATCAACTCTTCTGGCATCTCAAGTAAGAATACATATGAGCCAGGATCTGGGAAAAGGTCCAGCCATGTTTCAACAAATGACCTGTTGCCTAAAAGCAGCCTGACTGGGATCCATGCTGCGCTCTCACAGTTGCTACAGGTCATAGAGAAGGTATTAGAGACAAACATGGTTCCTGATCAGACTGCATGTACATGCAGGCTGATCTTGAACCATGTTGGGCTCAAAATCCCTAAAGGACCTTTTTCCACAACTTGGCTTTTATTCAGCTTGTCTGGGCTCTGAAGTATGAGATGTACCTATATTGTCCCCTTGCAGAATTTTTAGTAGAGAGAGCAGTCAAAAATCCTCATACAGGGCATCAACTCTTCTGGCATCTAAAGTAAGTACAAATTTACCCATTTGACCTACTTTTCAAAAAACTGTAACATTTATTAGTGCAACTTTTCGTAGAATAGGTTTTTTTATTTAGTCATGTTGGTGTTGACGTCGCTTTAATGCTTTGGCTAAGTTTTCATGTGCAAGTTTCTCAAATCTCTGTTTTTCTACTAATGCTATTGCTTTCAAACTTTGCACATACTTCTGTGACCATATTATCAGCCTTTTGGCAAGCATTTATTACTCTGAAATTTGATTTAAAGGAGTTTTTACCCTTTACAGACTTAGAATTTCTCACTGTCCAGCACATGATAGTCATGCTTTGCCTTTCTGACCCTAAATGTTTACCTTGATCTTAGAGTTTGAACTTTTCTTTGCGGCAAACTGCAGTTAGGGTGAGCTACATGTGTGCAGACAACTCTTGTTTAAAAAACGCATTTAATCAATCAAACCATATAGTTTTGTATATGTTAACTTTGCATGATTTTTTTTAGAAAAACAAAATTGTGGGAAGGACAGATGAATTAAATCAAATACATCTTGTTTTACTTGCTCATTTTTCCTTATTTACAGGTCAGAACTTCATAACCCTATTGTAACAGTGAGGTTTGGTCTACTGTTAGAGTCCTACTTGAAGGCTTGTCCTGAACATTTAGCTGTATTATATAAACAGCATGAAGCCCTCAACAAACTGAACTCTGTCAGTCTACTGGTGAAGGCAGAGAAGAAAATAAAGGAAGATGTAAGTTTGTCATTCCTATTTTACTGCTTAGCCCTTTCCCAAACTACAATTTTTAGGGTGGTCCAAATCCTAAGCTGCTGCAGCTTACAACAAAGGCGTTGTTGAAGGTAGGATTTGTGTATGATAAAGCACAGAAAATATTGAGGCAAAAGGAGAAAATGCTGATTATCAGCATTTTCTGCTTTTGCCTCAAAGTTTTCCAAAGCCGTTTCATACAAGGATGTCAAAACCCGGTCTTGTTTTGGAAAAGGATAATTGAGTACCAGAAGAAACTAATTGGAAAGAGCACTTTCAAGGCTAGTGTTTGTCTTGTCATGAATGATTCTATTTTTAGCCCTTTTTGAAAAAATGAGTGATTTTTTATCAGCTGAAAACTTATGAGTTTGATGTAATATATTTGTATGATATTACAATTCAATGCAGGCAAGTTGCTAGAGTGGCTGAGTTATATAATTTTTCCGGTTATCATTTTCCGCAGAGAATTAAAGTGACATTTCAGAATTTTTATGCTCCCCGAAGGGAGAGCATATAGAGTAAAGTCGGGTAATTTCGACAGGCGTCCAAATTCGACACTCTTCTATAATATTTACAATATTTGACACACAAAGCGTATTAATAGCATTCTAATATCAAACAACTTATGTCGAGGCAATAACCGACATATAAAAATAATTAATGTCCTCCAAACACAAAGCCTTTCCCCGAAAAAACCGCGGAAGAAAAAGGTCGTCAAATTTTTTGATGGGCAAAAATGGCCGTTACAGATTATCGTAAGAAAGTGGATCTAAACAAAGACATTTGAAAAAATATGAAAATCATTTCTGTATGATAAATGCTTCAATACTATATCGGAAATGTGTATATTTTCATTAATTAATTGATTAAAAGCATCCCTCTGCTTTATTTTCAACTTGAGAAAGGGTGTCGAATTTATACAACAAAATATTTGAAGTGCGTATAAATTCGACATGCCCTAAAACGTGATTAATTGTTTGAATTTGGAAGTTCCTACATCGACAGAAACAGACTACAGTTTAATTGTTTTGCTTATTTTGAACAGTAGAAATAGCGCTAATGCCTTTTTTCATCAACCAACATACAAATTTGATCGAAAAATACGAATTATAAGCAAAATCCACATTAATTGCTCCAGAAACGTTTCACGCGGAAAATTGTTCCATAATAATATTTCGAGGTGAATCAAACTTCCAGACTGTAGACGAAAATATACTAAATATGACGAGTCTTACTTTGTGAGAAACATCCTTATTTATCCAACACAATTGTTAACAATCCGATGCATTAAATTTAAATTTTATACCACTCTAGATTTGACCGTTGGAGGTGCAGAAATTCCTGACTTAGCCACAATCAAATCACCCGAATGGGGTTCTTTTATTCGACGTGGCACCGCCTTGTAAATCTACCGAGTAAATTCTGTTTAATTGATTGGTCTGAACAGTTTGTAAGTCTCCACCCATTCGAGCATGTATATGCTTGATTGACAGGGATATTCACGTGCTGATTTCTCATTCCTTTGTCGGAACAAAATGACGTCACACAATCGTCATACCGCTAACCGTCTGAGGGAGAGTTTAAAACATCAAACAAAGCCGCGCAGCCGCGTGCGGAACACCTGTTATTGAACAGTTTCTGAAAATAGAAATAGACTCATTCCCATGTACAGTACTTAAAAGGGATCACTTGTTGAAATTTTAAGGTGCGCATGTAAAGTTTATAACAATTTAGTCATGGAATAATTGAACCATTAATTGGAATATTTCAACGACAAGGTATTTCTTTTACATTTCATTCGAGGAGACAATTAACTTTCTAAACATTGTTGTTTGGCAACCGCAGTGTTTTAAATGAAGTAGGAATATTTCGTAGACGCTCTAAGGGAATATTTGTGGTTTAGGAAATGAATTTGCGCGGATAAACATTCTAAAAAGATCGCATTTTGCAAATAGATCTCTGTCTCCGAATCGTGGGTGAGAATGAAAATCTCAATGAAGAAAAACCAAGTGCATCGTCGTAATCAATATATTCACCTGATTTGCAGTTTATAAGAGATGTTAACATCGTTTTCTGAGTATTTTCTTTCACAAATTCTTGGGGTGTCGAATTTACCCACAAGGTGTCGAATTTATACTTCGATGGGTCTCATGATTTAACGGGAAAAAAAGACGACAACGACAAACGTATTCGGGCGGCGTTTTTTGCAAATGAAAAAAATCAAGCCAACTTCCGTTTTGATAAAAGTTTATTCTCTGGAATATTTTGCCACAACATTTTTTTTGCTGATTTCGTCTTAAGGTGTCGAAATTACCCGTCTTTACTCTAGTCGCCGCTTTGTCTGTCCGTCCGTCCGTCCTGTCCGTCCGTCCGTCCATCCGAAGTGATTTCTCCATAACCCTTTGGCCAAATCAAATGAAACTTACCATGTGAACTCCCTATGACAAAATGCCGATGTACTTTCCCCGGTTTTTGGATTTGAGGCCTCGTCATGGGAAAAGGGGACTTAAGGTTAAATACAGTTTTTCTCTAATTTCTCCTAGTCTAATGGTCAGAATTTGATGAAATTTCATATTTGAGTAGCAAATCAGATGCCCTTGACAATAAACTATTTAAAATTTGCGTATACAAAATGTGTCATGGAAAAAGGGGGCTTAACATTTGTTAGCTTTATATTAGCTCTGCATGGCATATATTTATTGTGACAATGCCTTATTCGGGGAGCATTGTCCGTCTCTGACGGCTCTTGTTTGTCATAAATTTTACTTTTATTTTTATCTGAAAGAGCATATTTCCTTATGAAAATTCTGAAAATTTCAAGCCAAAATATCGTGCCGTTTATGAGAAATTTATATTTTTGTGTTAAAATTGAACAAATTGTTGTGGACAACAGTTAGGATTTATATGCAATTTATCGATTATGCCTCAACTTTAAATGCGTGTTTCTCGCTTATTGGCAATAACTTAGAAAAACTAATAGTATTTATACTCATTAGAATAACCAATCTTGGTATCAAGACATACTTTAAAAAATTGAAATTGGAATGAAATGTCCCTTTAAAGCTATCTTTCAAGGCCAAGTTCCATTTCAAAAAATAGTTTGTAAGGAAAAAAACTGTGGTGTTTCCTGTAACTATTTAAATTCATTTAGTTTCAGTTTCTCTACGATCTCAGCTGTAACTGTCACTTCAATGTATCAGTTTTCTGATTTCAAGATCATAGCAAAGTGGATATAACTTTTTATGATGGCTTCTTTAACGCATTACCTTACACTGAGGCCTTTTGACACCCCACAATATAAAAGGCTTTGGAAAACATAATGGAAAATAAGGAAACTGCTTTTGACAAGCAATTTCTTCATTTCCCACAAAGTTTTCTTCTCAGATAGACCAAAAAATGTAAACTTTCAGTCATATGAAATTGTCGACTGCAAATTCTTTCCATTTAGACCATTTTCATATTTTGCCGCTTGGTTAATTTTGTAGAGATTCAAGGAGAAGGCGCGAGCCAACATGCGAACAGTATTAAATCAACAAACATTCCAGGACAAGTTGTCCGGTATATTTAGTCCACTGTCTCCACTCTATAAACTAGGCAAACTCACGTAAGTTGACATTTTATACTGTTTAAATGATAAAATGTCCCACAAGGCATTTGAGAACAACATGGTTCCAGATCAGCCTGTGTATACACACAGTCTGATCCAGAGCCATGTAGTTCTCAGATAACTTTTTTATGCAAGTATAATGATCAGGGGCATATCGTTTTTCTCATGTCCATCTGTCTGTCCATATTTCTATCTGTCTGTCTATGTGAAAACTTAATATTGGCCATCTCGGCAGCATAAGTGTTTCACAAACACATCTTGTTCATGACTTGTCACAACCTTTAGAAAGCCTCATGGATCCTGATCAACCATGTCTTAGATACATGCTTATGAGGGACGGTCGGAAAGTAGTTGGACTTTTGACTATTACTCTAAAACCATTCAATGTTTTAACAAAATTCTTACTACTGCTTGAACAAATTGTCCATCTATGTCTGTGCATTTTTGCCATCTTCATGGGAGCTTTATTATTTCCACTATTAACCATGACGTAGACCCACTGTATTAGGTACAGTGTAACAGCCGGTATCAAAGGCGCCCTGGTCTCAAATTTATTCCCAGCAAGCATTTTCTTCAGTTCTAGACACAAATAAAAGTCACGTGGGACAAGGTCTGGGCTATAAGAAGGGTAAAACAACTATTGTCAAGTGTAATAATTGATAATATCTGCTGTGGATGCGGTGATATGGGAGCGTGCGTAATCGTGAAGAAGAAAACAGTTTTCTTTGCTAATCTGGGACGCGTTTACTTCAGCATTTATTCTTAGATTTATCTTAGATGCTTCAGAATTGTACTTGGCAATGACAGTTTTTACCATTTGACATGAAATGAGTAACTATCAATCCTCGTGAATCCCAAAAAGCAACAAACATGACTACCAACCGAAGGTAACAGCTTAATCTTTTCAGGGGTGGGGAACCAGCTCGTTTCCATGGCGGCTTTGACTGATTTTTTATTCCAAGTTCGGAATTTTGAACCCTTATTTAATCTTCAGTGATAATGTAGTTTAAAAACATATCTCCCTTGCGATTAAAATGACTAAAATGTTCTTTTGCTTTGGGTACCCTTGTTGTTCCTTTAACAAATTGCCTGTGATACATAAAACACCTATCACATATAAGTGGACAGAATATCGCATATATACAACTAACTTTAAAAATACACTGACCACATTATTGGCAAGTGGATGAAGATTCCACCAATATATAATGTGTTTATACAGTTGCAAATGGAGAGACAGCAGCACGAAAAGTCCAACTACTTTCCGACCGTCCCTCGTATGTCAAAGGATGTTTTTCTCAAATGCTCTTATGGCCCTTTTATCAGAGCTGGACTCTAATTAATTGTTTATTACACGTATCAAGTCTTCGATATAAAGCTAAATATTTTAACAAAAGATTATCGTTATTAAATCATTACCCTTTTTAGACTGTCTATATACACTATTATGCATAGATAGATCTTTATCTATGTTCTTCACAAATCAAAATGAGCACTTTCCAGATCCATGCTCAGATCATTTTGTTCATTGTTTACTGATGATTGAATGGCAATGAATTTTATGCTTAAAATAGAATGAGTTTACTGCTATATATTGATAGACCGTTGGTGTTGTTATAAAATCTCATAACTGCAGCTTGAGTCAAGCTGCAGTTACGAGATGTTATAACAACACATACAAGATACTATTGTTTATTTTAGTTATGTCACAGTTTACTTGATAAAATCATTCTATGTTGAATTTGAATGTATTTTTATGCTCCCCGAAGGGAGAGCATATAGTCGCCGCTTCGTCTGTCCGTCCGTCCGTCCGTCCGTCCGTCCGTCATTCCGTCCGTCCGTCCGTCCGTCCGTCCGTCCGTCCGTCCGTCCGAAGCGATTTCTCCATAACCCTTGGGCCAAATCAAATGAAACTTACTATGTGAACTCCCTATGACAAAATGCCGATGTACTTTTCCCGGTTTTTGGATTTGAGGCCTCGTCATGGGAAAAGGGGACTTAGGGTTAAATATAGTTTTTCTCTAATTTCTCCTAGTCTAATGGTCAGAATTTGATGAAATTTCATATTTGAGTAGCAAATCAGATGCCCTTGACAATAAACTATTTAAAATTTGCGTATACAAAATATGTCATGGAAAAAGGGGGCTTAACATTTGTTAGCTTTATATTAGCTCTGCATGGCATAAATTTATTGTGACAATGCCTTATTCGGGGAGCATTGTCCGTCTCTGACGGCTCTTGTATTATTGTGCTTTCAGTACAGCACACTGTAAGTTTATGGACTTTTTTGAAGCAGCCTCTATATCTAGAGTGAGATGACAAAATGCTGAGATGACAAAATCAATGTGGTTAAACAGAGGATTTGTGTACAATAAAGCCCAGAAAATATTGAGGCGAAAGAATAAAATTCTGATTATCAGCATTTTATTCTTATGCCTCTGTTTTCCCAACCATTTTCTATCAGAGATATCAAAACCAGGCCTTGTTTGGGAAAGGATTAAACTTAAATTTTTGTCTAGTGGTAAGACGTGTGCTTCAGGATTGAAGGGTTCTCGGTTCAAATCATGGCGGTGCCATGGGATTTTCTGAGCAAAAAAGATAGCCCCACATTACTCTTCACCTAAGTGAAGGGTCAATGTGCTGTGGCTAGCCAAAGGCGGAGAGTGTTAACAGTCGACTTGAAACTCAATGATCGACTTGAAACTCAATGATCAAGGGTAAAAGCATACAGTTTGTGAAATTTCCTTGGAGATATACAGACTTTAAACCCATAAATTTAACTTTTTAACTCTAATATCAATTGTATTGAATTATTGTACTTTCAGTACAGGTGACTGTAAGTTTATGGACTCTAAGAAGCGCCCTCTATATTTAGTGTGGGGGAATGAAGATGAAGATGCTAATGAAATCCATATTATCTACAAAAATGGCGATGGTAAAAGTTTCATGATATTCTCTGTTTCTGAAATATTTTTTAAGTTTTTATGCTCTGTATCGAAAGATCAAGGGCATATAGTTTTACTCTTGTCTGTCTGTTTGTCCGTCCGTCCATCTGTCTGTCTGTCTGTCTGAAAACTTAACATTGGCCATTTGGGGGGAATTCCTGTTTCACAATCAGATCTTGTATTATTTTCCCTCCACTTGCACTGTTTTGAGTGGAACAAAAGGTTTTAAGGTTGTCTGTTTGTTAAACTTTAAGAAAAGCTAGAAATGCCTATGATCTTCAAACAATAAATCAAAGACTTAATATTTTGACTGTATACTCCTTGTTGCAAATTTTATGTGATTTTCATGGCGTTGTTGTCATTTTAGCCCTTTCCCGAGTTGTTCCGAATGCTCCATATTTATACAAATGACGTCATCATGACATCATTGGTATAAAGTATGGAGCATTCGGAACACCGCGGTTTATGAATTATGGAGTGTTCGGAACAACTCGGTTTAATCTCTTTTATATTGTTTGTACAGAGTTGACGGAGGGGTTCCGAAAGAAGTATAGAGCAATGGCGGCTCGCAAAGATCGTCTTAAAAATCTTGCTCAAAAGAGCGCTTTATCCTAAAACATCTTAAGAAATCTCAAGATATCTCAAGAAATCTCGCTCTAAAGAACGCGGCTCTGGTTTTGACGTCTGAAAAAGGAGTTATGGAACACAGCAAGGCAAAAGAAGACACTGCTGATAACCAGCATTTTCTTCTCTTGCTTTAATATTTTGGATGCAATACTGTTCACAAAGACTATTTTTGTTAGCATCCATTTCTTCAGCCGCATCAGCTTTGCAATAGCCCAAGTTTTTGATGTTTGTAAAAAATTAAACTCTCTCTTGACAAGCAAATACCTTTATGTTTAACCCATTTCCAAACGAAAAAAATTGTAGACTGTTCCAAATTCAAAGATGTTGCAGACGACAATTTAAACTGAATAAAATTTTACGTTTTTTGGTCTCTTTGTGTAGAAAATATTGTGGGAAATGAAGAAATTGCTTGTCATGAGCAATTTCTTCATTTTCCACAATGTTTTCCAAAGCCATTATCTTGTAGGGAGTAAAAAGAGTCACTGTGTGGTAATGGGTTAAAAGTAAAAAAGTAAAGTATTGTCTTTGTATTTCCATTATCCAGATTTGCGACAAGACATGCTAACACTGCAGATGTTACAAGTGATGGACAGTATATGGCAATCAGAGGGGCTTGATCTCAGGTAGGTTTAATACCATGTTTTAATAATGCTTGTGACAAGATTTATGACAACACTGTGGGTTCACTTTCCTTTATTAAATTATTGTTTTTATAAAACACTGAGGAGCCCCTATAGCTCACTCGGTAATGTCAGAGTCTGTCAATCCAGGGGTCTTAAGTATAAACCCGAGTTCAGCCTGTATCCATCATCCATTCTGACATTTCATTTGAAAAAGTCATTTGTCTCTCACCAATTTCTTTGAATCATCTTTGTTAGAGAGCAGCTGGAGGCTTGGTTTGGATATTGTGGTGGTACTGGTGAGACAAATACAAGGAATCCAAGGTTGGGTGCTCCAGCGGCCACGATATGAACATAACAGTAGAAAACGGCATAAACCCCAATAAAATAAAATTTATACCCCCCGCCTAAAGTTTGGGGTGTATATAGGAATCACCCTATCTGTTTGTCCCCATTTTTTGTCAGCTGAACTGAATTTTCTACGCTCTCCAGGGTCAAACAATGAAGATATAATTTGACTTTGAATTTGTGACCTTCGCCAGAGGGGGGTATCAGTCCACTCAGTGACTGTTTTTGTAGTCTTTAGTTTCTATATTTAGTAAGGAAAATTAGACCACATTGGACAGAATTTCACCCTAATTGCCTTATAGGCCAGAGCAAGTCTTGTCCATATGACAAATATTTTGTCTGCACAACCATTTTGAGTATAAAATATATTTTATTTAAAAAATGTTCTTCTTTCATTGTTTTGTAGAATGAATGCATATGGATGCATAGCTACATTTTGAACAGGGCATGATAGAAGTGGTACATCATGCAGCAACTATATCAAATATACAGAAGGAACAAGAGTGTACAGTGCTAGACAAGAAAACATTGTTTGATATCTTGCTGTATTGTTTTGTAGAATGAATGCGTATGGATGTGTGGCTACAGATTTTGAGCAGGGCATGATAGAAGTGGTACGTCATGCAGCAACTATATCTAATATACAGAAGGAAATGGGGAGTGGAGCGCTAGACAAGAAAACCTTGTTTGATTGGTTAAAAAAGAAAAATAGAACGGAAGAGGAGTAAGTGATAAATGTAATCAGAGTATATGTAATAAGATGGGCTAAAAGGTTTTTGAAATTCAATATTTTATCTATTGTTCTATTAAACCCTATGTTACGGGTACTCATTGGAATCTTCTCATTGAGACGATTCAAATGAGTACCCACAACATAGGGTTTGCATTGGAAATAAAAGATTTAGAATGCCTTCAACCCCTCTTGTCTGTTGCTTTAGATGTAATTCTTTACCAAATAATGAAAAATACAAAAACAAAGTCCGGCCGATTGTGTCCTTTGCCCAGTCAGAAGTGCATCAGACTCTCACTCATGAGGTCTTTGGTTCGATCCCCAGTTTCTTCAAACATCCTTTCTGACATTTCTCACACTTTAAGCCACCTATGGTTGGATAATCATTAACCTATGTGGGCGAGCAGCAGCTGCTTAGGCTTGTAAGGGATGTTGTTGTAATTCCAATGATTACTTACTCAAAATCTATTCTTTCCTTGAAAAAATGAATGGATGTGACAGTGAAATTTCCCAACATGGCTGTTATGTTTTGATAAATCATCAGAGATTTTTTGTGAAGCATGACATAACAAAATGATGTAATATCATGATTTGGCGCAAAAAGTTAATGCAATATATTTGATTATGCAATATTAGACATTAAGAAATTTTGTGGGAAAAGGAATGAGTGTTTACTTTTGATATCACAAATTAAGGATATTTGAGGACAAAGCTGGGCCTTGACGGCATGTCTATTTACTGAATATCAATACAAGGGTTCTTCCTATTAATGCATGCCCATAACAGTTTGAAAATATACATTTTTAGCTCGACTTTTCATAGAATAGAGGTAGCTTTTCCTGTCACCAGGGTGTCAGCATAATGTTTTGCTTGCTATTGTACATGCAAGTGTCATATCTTTATACCCCCCAAATTCAATTTGGGGGGTATATAGGAGTCAGCTTGTCTGTTGGTCTGTCTGTTGGTCTGTCTGTTGGTCTGTCTGTTGGTCTGTTGGTCCGTCTGTTGGTTTTTTCTTTAAACATCTTCTCCTCCTCAACCACTGGGCCAATTCTTACCAAACTTGGCAGGAATGTTCCTTGGGTGACCCTTTTAAAGACTTGTTCGTTAAATTTTGATTCGTCAAAAATTGTGGGCGTGGCAGGGCGGGGCTTATCGGACTTTGAGAAATCATGTGAAAAATCTTTAAAAATCAATTATCAGGCCAATTTGAACCAAGATTGGCAGGAATGTCCCTTGAGTGATTATATTCAATGTATGCTCATGATTTTTTCATTCGCCAAAAAATGTGGGCGTGGCAGGGCGGGGCTTATCCGACTTCGAGAAATCGTTAGATAATTCTTCAAAAAACTTCTTCTCCTCAACCACTGGGCCAATTCTTACCAAACTTGGCAGGAATGTTCCTTGGGTGACCCTTTTCAAAACTTGTTCGTGAAATTTTGATTCGTCAAAAATTGTGGGCGTGGCAGGGCGGGGCTTATCGGACTTAGAGAAATCATGTGAAAAATCTTTAAAAATCAATTATCAGGCCAATTTGAACAAAACTTGGCAGGAATGACCCTTGAGTGATTATATTCAATGTATGCTCATGACTTTTTCATTCGGCAAAAAATGTTGGCGTGGCAGGGCGGGGCTTATCCGACTTCGAGAAATCGTTAGATAATTCTTCAAAAAACTTCTCCTCCTCAACCACTGGGCCAATTCTTACCAAACTTGGCAGGAATGTTCCTTGGGTGACTCTTTTCAAAAATTGTTCGTGAAATTTTGATTCGTCAAAAATTGTGGGCGTGGCAGGGCGGGGCTTATCGGACTTAGAGAAATCATGTGAAAAATCTTTAAAAATCAATTATTAGGCCAATTTGAACCAAGCTTGGCAGGAATGACCCTTGAGTGATTATATTCAATGTATGCTCATGATTTTTTCATTCGCCAAAAAATGTGGGCGTGGCAGGGCGGGGCTTATCCAACTTCAAGAAATCGTTTGATAATTCTTCAAAAAACTTCTCCTCCTCAACCACTGGGCCAATTCTTACCAAACTTGGCAGGAATGTTCTTTGGGTGACCCTTTTCAAAACTTGTACGTGAAATTTTGATTCGTCAAAAATTGTGGGCGTGGCAGGGCGGGGCTTATCGGACTTAGAGAAATCATGTGAAAAATCTTTAAAAATCAATTATCAGGCCAATTTGAACCAAGCTTGGCAGGAATGACCCTTGAGTGATTATATTCAATGTATGCTCATGATTTTTTCATTCGCCAAAAATTGTGGGAGTGGCAGGGCGGGGCTTATCCGACTTCGAGAAATCGTTAGATAATTCTTCAAAAATCTTCTCCTCCTCAACCACTGGGCCAATTCTTACAAAACTTGGCAGGAATGTTCCTTGGGTGACCCTTTTCAAAACTTATTCGTGAAATTTTGATTCATCAAAAATTGTGGGCGTGGCAGGGCGGGGCTTATCGGACTTCGAGAAATCGTTAGATAATTCTTCAAAAATCTTCTCCTCCTTAACCTTTGGGCCAATTCTTACTAAACTTGGCAGGAATGTTCCTTTAGTGACCCTTTTCAAAACTTGTTCGTGAATTTTTGATTTGTCAAAAATTGTGGGCGTGGCAGGGCGGGGCTTGTCGGACTTTGGGAAATCATGTGAAAAATCTGTAAAAATCAATTATCATGCCAATTTGAACCAAACTTGACAGGACTGACCCTTGGGTGATTGTATCCAATGTATGCTCATGATTTTTTCATTTGCCCAAAAATGTGGGCGTGGCAGGGTGGGGCTTATCCGACTTCGAGAAATTGTTAGATGATTCTTCAAAAATCTTCTCCTCCTTAACCACGGGGCCAATTCTTACCAAACTTGGCAGGAATGTTCCTTGGGTGACTTTTTTCAAAACTTGTTCGTGAATTTTTGATTTGTTAAAAATTGTGGGTGTGGCAGGGCGGGGCGTATCGGACTTAGAGAAATCATGTGAAAAATCTTTAAAAATCAATTATTAGGCCAATTTGAAGCAAACTTGACAGAAATGACCCTTGAGAGATTGTATTCAATGCATATTCATGAATTTTTCATTCGCCAAAAAATGTTGGCGTGGCAGGGCAGGGCTTATCCGACTTCGAGAAATCGTTAGATAATTCTTCAAAAAAATTCTTCTCCTTAACCACTGTGCCAATTCTTACTAAACTTGGCAGGAATGTTCCTTGGGTGACTCTTTTCAAAAATTGTTCGTGAATTTTTGATTTGTCAAAAATTGTGGGTGTGGCAGGGCGGGGCTTATTGGACTTAGAGAAATCATGTGAAAATTCTTTAAAAATCAATTATTAGACCTTTTTGAACTAAAGTTGGCACTAATGTCCCTTGATCGATTGTATGCAATGTATGTTCATGAATTTTTGATTCGTCAAAAAATGTGGGTGTGGCAGGGCGGGGCTTATCTGACTTCGAGAAATTGTCAGATAATTCTTCAAAAATCTTCTCCTCCTTAACCACTGAGCAAATTCTTACCAAACTTGGCAGGAATGTTCCTTGGATGACTCTTTTCAAAACTTGTTCGTGAAATTTTGTTTCTTTTTTTTGTTACCATAATTGGCAGGAATGTTCATTTGGTGACTTATTTCAAAATTTGTTCATGGATTTTTGATTTGCAAAAAATGTGGTAATGGCAGGGCAGGGCTTATCAGACTTAACAAAATCATGAGAGAAAATTCTTTTAAAATCAATTATACAGTAAATTTGAACCTAATCTTACAGGAATGTAGGCCTACCTTTATTGACTGTCTTCAATACATGGTTGTAAATTTTTGGTTTATTGAAAAATATCAGCATGGCAGGGCTGGGCTTGGGGATTGTTAAATGAGCTATGTCCTTTTGTTGAAAATTGGTATTTTTTGCAACATTTACACGTGTTGTTTGGTCTGTTGATTTTTTGTTAGCTCTATTTTTCCAATTGAACAGCTCCCAGTTCAAATGAAATCAACTTCTCAAGATGCACAAAAACTGCGCTTTTGGGGGGTATGATCACTTTCAGTGATATTCTAGTTGTTTCTACTAATGATATTTCTCTGAAACTTGGACATGCATTTGCGACCATGATTTTAGCCTCAGGCAAAGATCCATAACTCTGACATGTGAAATACTAACCCCTTTTTGGATAGCAGTTGAAAATGTTAAACCCCAATCAACCAAGCAACCTTTTTATGCTCCCGTATCGAGAGATCGAGGGCATATTGTTTTACTAGTGTCCGTCTGTCTGCCTATCCGTCTGTCTGTCTGTCAGAAAACTTAAGAGTTGCCTTGACATACAAAGCTCAAATGGAATGCAACTTTCTTTCAATAATATCTATCTGTTCCATGCAATTTGATGTTCCTCAAGGTCATCTGTTAACCCTTATCAACCCTTCATCAACCCTTTACACGAAAACTTAACATTTTAGAAAAGTAGCCATTTCGGGGGCATTGGTGTTTCACAAACACATCTTGTTTGGAATTCTTTCCCTGTCTAGCACTGGGTAGTCATGCTTTGCTGGCCCTTGACAACAATTGTCTTCATTTATGTATATAATATGAAATATTCTTGATATTACAGGCTAGATAATGCTATAGAAGAGTTTATACTATCCTGTGCTGGTTATACTGTGGCTACATATGTACTTGGTATAGGGGACCGACATAATGATAATATAATGCTGAAAGAAAATGGGCAGGTAAGTGTTTACTTTTATATGTAAGCTTAACTCCTACGAAACAGTGACACCTTTTGACGCCTGACAAGATGAAAGCTTGGGAAAACATTGTGGCAAATAAAGAAATTGCTTGAGACAAGCAATTTCTTCATTTCCCACAATGTTTTCTATCTAGAAAGACCAAAAAATCCAAAATTTCATTCACTTGAAATTGTCATTGGTTACATCTTTGCAATTGGACTAAACCTTCACTCTCTGGGAATGGGTAAGTTCATATGAAACACTCTTTGGTACATGATTTTCTATGCTAAAACAGACACATATTTTACTTTTGACATCAATTGTTATGTCGTCCGCAACAGATTTCAAATTGGACAACCCTAATATTATCTTGTCTGGGAAAGGGTTATCCCATTACCATGCATTGATGCTTTTTGACACCCTTTAACCCTTTCGTTTGCAGAATTATTTTTCAGAACTGACTTTTTCCCTATTTCCAAGCACTTCATGTATACAAATGCATAATAGATAGATTTTACTTGCAGAAAACCCATAAACCTATATATCATTGGAAAGGTTATTCAATTTCCTTTAACAATATGATGAGTAACTGATAGAAAATTTGCATCTCATCAAAGTCTCGACCTCTAGCCCCATGACCCCAGTCAGGCACCCTGCCACGACACCTGACCACCCCCACCCCTACGATTTGGGACTGGATTCGGTTTAGGGTTATCGGAATCACTATCGTGGTCACTATTCGAAGTCTCGGAAACATTTCTAATGTTCAAATCACCTTTTTACACCCAAAAAATCAGTGTAATTGCTATCATCATCGTTCGGCACTGACATGATGATTCACCGGACCTCTTCTGCAGAATATTGAACCCTCTTGGCCATTGTTACAGCTCATAAAACCCCCAAAACTGCGCTTTTCTTCACATTTTACGAGAACAAAACATTATTGCGCAATATTTCAGCATGTATCCGGTGTCATAATAACTTTAACAGTGTAAAAATTGCTTTTAAAAGCCCATGCCCCCCTAAACAGTATAAGCGTTCCTGACCGCGCTTTAAAGCGCGCTTGCAAACGAAAGGGTTAAAGGCTAATAACTCTGGATCCGTCAGTTTAGCTGGTCAGGCAAACTGGTCATAATTAAATTCGAACATTATTTTCATGGGATTGTTCATCCCTCTCTCTAACAAGCCATGGATTTTACATTCCTTGTAAAGAAAGGGAAAACAATTGGAGTGAAATAAGAAAATATGTTATCAGTATTTTCTCCTTTTGCCCCAATGATGTTTGTGCTATATCAGACAAAGATCTTATCTTTTATCAAAAATCAATTGTGCCTATGCCTTAACCCTTTCCAAAACGACAAAATTTTAGGGTGGTCCTATTTAAGAGCTGATACAGAAAGACAAAATGGATGTTATTCAAGCTTGAATTTGTGTGTACAATATAGCTCAGAAAATATTGAGGCAAAGGAGAAACTGCTGGTTTTCAGCAGTTTCTTCTTTTGTCTCAATGTTATCCCAAGCCTTCTCTAAGAGGGACGTCAAAACCAGGTCTTGTTTGGGAAAGGGTTAACCCATTACAAGACAGCAAATTTTAAACTGATTCAAATCTAAAGGTGCTGCAGACAACAATGTCAATTCAATGAAATTCAGACATGGCGAAATCCGTCAGAAAATCAGACATATCTGATAAAATTTCCCTTGGTCTGATGATTTTTTGCTAATGTCAGTCCAAATGTCTGACACTCCTTTTGATCTGTCAAGATAGTGAATGAGAGTTCTGTCTGACAAAATTTTATTCGGTCTGACAGATTATTCGGTACTGTCAGACCAAATGTCTGACAAAGATTTCTGGTGTTTGGCCAAGTCTGGAAATTTACATTCCTCTAGTGTTTCAGAGTAGAAGACACTGTGTAAAATAAAGAAATTACACATCACAAGCATTTTCTTCATTTTCCACAACATTTTCCAAATCCTTTACAATCTTGTAATACTTCAAAAAGTGTCATTATGTGGGAATTGGTTGACAGATCCAAATAATAAGGGTCTTTTACAATTTTGTACAATTATCATGAAGCAAAATTGCACAAATTTTCCTCTCAATTAAAATAAACACCTCTAACTTTTTTCTAACATTTATCATCTTGTTCTAAAATAGTTTTAAGTTCTAAGATAGTTTTATTTTAAGAAAATAGATAGAATATACTTCCTTTTCCTTTATCTATAAGTTACAATTTACATTATTATCTATGAATTGATGATAATAAATCTTCTATCTATGCCTTAAGGACTATTTGACTTTGTTATAATGACAATTTGGTTGATTTTATCAGTTTTAAATGCCTTTGTTTTATTTTTTATGTGACAATTTGACTGATTTTGTCAGTTTTTCTATCACTAACGTGTCATGTATAAATAGTATGGTTATGGAAAAAGTCACATCAGTTAGGCCTTGTATCAGAGTGGGGCTTTGTAACTAAAGAGAAACTTTGTTTTCAACTTTGTGTTGTGTTGTAAAACTTCTTACCAAATGGCAAAATTTTAGACAAGTTTAATTCAAGAGCTGCTGCAGACGACAAGATATATGTTAAAACAGATTGGATTTGTGTTCATTGTAGTCTAGAAAATATTGAGCCAAAAGGAGAAACTGCTGGTTATCAGCAGTTTCTTCTTTTGTCTTAATGTTTTCCCAAGCCATTTCTACAAGAGCCGTGAAAACCTTGTCTTGTTTGGGAAAGGGTTAAGACCAGTCTGATTCAAGAGCTGCTGCAGACAACAATATGTATGTTAAAGAAGATTGGATTATTGTACATTGTAGTCTAGAAAATATTGAGACAAAAGGAGAACATGCTGATTATCAGCATTTTCTTCTTTTGGCTCTACATTTTCTAAGCCTTTTCTGTTCGGGACCTCAAAAACAGGTCTTGTTTGAGGGAAGGTTAAATACTATTTTAACATTCGGACTGAAATTTAACATCTTTAAGTATTTCTGGGTAGAAAACTTCATAGGAAATGAAAAAATTGCTTGTCACTAATAACTTTTCCATTTTCCACAATGTTTTCCAAAGTCTATATCTTGTGGAGGGCATCAAAAAGCCATTATGTGGGGATTGGTAAAATTCTACGATCTATCCTTTCTTTTCATTTCATGTTCTTTGAAACTGTGATTCTTTTTCACTGTATTTAACTTTTCCCAAACGTTGCAATTTTAATGTGAAGGTGTTAAGGTGAATCGGAATTTTTTTTGCAAATGATATATCAATGTTTTCTCAAGAATTCTCAATAAGGAACATCAAAACCAGTTCTTGTCTGAGAAGGTGATTCTGTTGTGGATCGAGGATTTCTGTGTGAGGAGGTTTGAGCATACAAATAGTTGTACGGGGGTTCGATTTGACTGAATTCCTATGTGAAAATGAAATAATCAGGCTTACAGAGGTTTGTTTTCCATTAACCCAATACCAAACGACAAAACTTTAGACTGCTCCAAATTCAAAGAAGTTGCAGATGACAATTTAACCCTTTCCCAAACAAGACCTGGTTTTGACGTCTCTAATAGAAAAGGCTTGGGAAAACATTGAAACAAAAGAAGAAACTGCTGATAACCAGCAGTTTCTCCTTTTGTCTCAATATTTTCTTTGCCATATTTTACAAAAACCCCATGTTTAATAACATCTATTTTGTCATTTGTGGCAGTTTTTGAAGTGGATCACCCTAAAATTTTGTTGTTTGGGAAAGGGTTAAAGTGAATGGAAATTTACCTTTTTTTGGTCATTTTGGTTAGAAAACATTGTGGGAAATGAAGAAATTGCTTGTCACAAGCAATTACTTCAGTTTCCGCTATGTTTTCCAGAGTCATTATCTTGTTGGGAGGCAAACAGACTCACTTTGTGGTAATGGGTTAATTGATATCGTCTTCTTTGTCTTTTGGTATGTATGTCTACATTATGTTAACCCTTTCATTTGCAAGCGCGCTTTAAAGCGCGGTCAGGAACGCCTATACTGTTTAGGGGGGGCATGGGCTTTTAAAAGCAATTTTTACACTGTTAAAGTTATTATGACACCGGATACATGCTGAATATTGCGCAATAATGTTTTGTTCTCGTAAAATGTGAAGAAAATTGCAGTTTTTGGGGTTTTATGAGCTGTAACGATGGCCAGGAGGGTTCATTATTCTGCAGAAGAGGTCCGGCGAATCATCATGTCAGTGCCGGACGATGATGATAGCGATTACACTCATTTTTTGGGTGTAAAAAGGTGATTTGAACATTAGAAATGTTTCGGAGACTTCGAATAGTGACCCCGATAGTGATTCCAATAACCCTAAACCGAAACCTGTCCCAATGCTTAGGGGTGGGGGTGGTCAGGGGTAATGGCAGGGGGCCTGACAGGGGTCATGAGGCTAGAGGTCGAGATTTTGATGAGATGCAAATTTTCTATCAGTTACTCATCATATTGTTAAAGGAAATTGAATAACCTTTCCAATGATATATAGGTTTATGGGTTTTCTGCAAGTAAAATCTATCTTTTATGCATTTGTATACATGAAGTGCTTGGAAATAGGGAAAAAGTCATTTCTGGGAAATAATTCTGCAAACGAAAGGGTTAATACAACTAAAAAATTTACAGACAAATTGGTATAGAATTTTTGCAGAATGTTCCTAAGCACATGACCATATACATATTATACAGGTTTTGCCATTTTTATACGCCCTAAGGGTGGTATTATGTTATCGTCTGTCTGTCCGTCTGTCTGTCCGTCTGTCTGTCCGTTAGCAAATTCGTGTCCGGCCCATAACTTTCAAACTATAAAGCCTATGGTCTTGAAACTTCACAGGTGTATAGATCTCATAGCTAGGATGTGGGGAGCGCAAGAACCACAACTCTACCATTTGTAATTTTTTAGTTATTGCCCTTTATTTGATTCAGTTAGCAAATTTGTGTCCGGTCCATAACTTTGATACTATAAGACTTATAGTCTTGAAATTTTACAGGTGTATAGATCTCATAGCTAAGGTGTGCAGAGCGCAAGAACCACAACTCTACCATATGTAATTTTTGAGTTATTGCCCTTTGTTTGATTCAGTTAGCAAATTCGTGTCCAATCCATAAATTTGACACTATAAGGCCTATAGTCTTGAAACTTCACAGGTGTATAGATCTCATAGCTAGGGTGTGCAGAGCACAAGAACAACAACTCTACCATTTGTAATTTTTGAGTTATTACCCTTTGTTTGATTCAGTTAGCAAATTCGTGTCATATGTCTGTCTGTGCACAAAATTCTTGTTCATACCACATCTCTGAAAGTATAATGCCTATGATCCTGAAACTTACATAGATAGCACCAAAAAGAAGTGCAGTGTACAAAATATCATAACTCTGCCTGGCTTATTTTCTAGTTTAATTGGGTTTATCAAGAGAAGGCGCCATTGGATCCATTTAAGCACACAATGAAATGTTCCACTTGCTGGTCTGGGTCACTCTACACTGCTTTAGGCAATGTTTGATACCAGACAGCTGCCTTGCCATTTAGATGGAATGGGAAAGTGAGCTTTGCCTAATCATTTGCCATTGTGCCCATTCACAGACTATGGCCTATGAATAGACACAGGTCCCTATTTTTCAAGATCACAATATTTTGCCAACAACCTTCTTAACATACCTGATGTCCTTTTCTATATCATATCCAACGTTTGTTTACTATGTTCTACATCTTTTTTCTTGTTCGGAATAAATAATAAGAGATAGATAATGCAAACAAATTATTTCATTTTTAGCTCGACTTTTCGAAGAAAATGAGAGCTTATACTGTCACCCGGGCGTCGGCGTTGGCGTCGGCGTTGCAACCAAGGTTAAGTTTTTTCAAACATCAATAACTTCCATACTATCAAAGGGATTCAACCCAAACTTGGAATATTTATTCACCATCACACCCTCTACCTTACTACTAGGGCCCATAACCCTGGTTCCTTTATATTTGGAGTTATGCTCCCTTTATAGTAAGCAACTTAGAAAGTCGAGCGCACTGTCTTCGGACAGCTCTTGTTTATTTATCAACAGACACGAAATAAAACAACAAATACAACTTATTTTTACTTTTCTTCAACTGAAAAGGTATGAAAATATTTTTGTAAAACATCGCATATGTTTTTATGATGTGACAAAAACATGAAGGGAAAAGAAAAAAAAATAGCATTTTGGAAGAATTTTTCTCTCACCACAACATTCTGAAAATAATGGCTTGAATTATGAAATTGGCATAAAATGTTCTAGAATTTCTTTAAAAAAAAACAACACCAAACAATTTAACCTTTTTGAAAAATATCATTATCGTTTAGAGCATCTAAATTTATGTTTTGCATCATCACTCCGCGAATCAAAAGGAAAGATGCTGGATGTAATCAGTGACTCTGACTTGGATGTTTCTGCAATGACGGCACATGCAAACTTGTTCTATCACATCATTTTCCTTGATCAGTCAAACAGCACTATCCCAAAGATCTACCACATTTTCCTCACAACTTCGCTAGGATGCCACCCAATCCTATGTGCTCAATTTGAAAGGGATTATCAATTTTACTGTCATCACACTCCTGTAAAGAATTAACCCTTTCCCAAACAAGACCTGGTTTTGACGTCCTTAAAAGCATAGGCTTGGGAAAACATTGAAACAAAAGAAGAAACTGCTGATAACCAGCAGTTTCTCCTTTTGTCTCAATATTTTCTGTGCCATATTTTACACAAATACTATCTTTAATAATATCCATTTTGTCATTTGTGGCAGTTTCTGAAGAGGATCACCCGAAAATTATGTTGTTTGGGAAAGAATTAAGTTCCATGAGTTGGCTGATGAAGACTGTCAATTCTGTGTCGAGAAGTATATCCTTCGTCTTTACAGTAGTTTTAGCTCACCTGAGCACAAAGTGCCTGAGGCGAGTTATTGTGCTCACTTTTTGTCCTGTGTCCGTGTTATTGTCATCTTTCACATTCTTTGAAGGTTCTTCTGATTCTGAAACAAAGTTTCCACACGGCATTACAAGTCTATTCCCACTTCGCTCTTGTCACTGAATTTGGCGGTATTTCTGACTCTACATCCGCTGTGTTTGCCTTGTTTACAGTTCCACCACCGACCATTTTAATAAATAGGCAATTTGGGGACATCAGTCTGTGCTCTGTAAACGGGTCATCTTTTTTTACCCAACCATCCAATGAATGTTCACAGAAAAAGCATGTGACTTTATCATGTTTTCCAGTGTACACAAATCCCTTTCCCGCCAGCTGGTATTTGTCTGGCTTTAATTATTTCGGCCAAGAATTGAAAGTTTTCAGTCGATTTTCGAAGTACATGTACTCCTTGTTGGCACCATACCACTGAAAAATGGATAATATATATCACGCACACACACACACAAATGTTTTGCTGATTTCTCCATCGTTGTAGGGCTCAGTCTGGACTTGTAGAATTAATATCAAGCTGCTATAAAATAGTAGTCGTAATAGGGCTGTAGCGATAAAATATTCATAGTTAAGGTAGAAGGTAACTATTGCATATTTGAAATTATCTCCCCTTTATTGGTTTGGATCTGCTCATTCTCGAAGTGTCTGATGTGTATGTATGTCTGATCTCTATAGTCACATACAGTTACGTAGACATCTCCAAAAACATGTAGCTTACAAGGGTTAACAGAATTCATATTGAAATGTTTGATACTCTAAATGGTTATGGTATATTGACCATGTGAGCCGCGCGTGCGCAATCTTGGAGCCAGGGGCCCCATTTTCTTCTATTTGGTTAGAAGACTCGCCACTTCTTTCTCTCCTAACCTGAAAGACTTCTCCCCCATTCCAAATTTCTATTCATTAGTGTTGTCACTACTTTGTTCAAAATGACATCAAACATGACATTCACCTTGAAGTCTCCTCTGATTTCAGCATCATACAGCTTTAAGTTGTCAGCTAGCTCAAAGTTGTCTGTAAGCTGATTTTGCTCATTTCTCACCATTTCTTTGGTTTTTTTACAAGTTTGATGTGGATGCCATCTGAAAACACATTAACGTTCGTTAAATAAACGGCTAAATACTAGCCGTTCTCTGTATCTGTTGTGGAGAAACAGCATTGTTTCGTTGTTCACTCCCGAAAACAGATAACTTATTTCTAAATGTGTCATAATTATAGAAGGTGTTCACATATTATGTGAACACCTTGTGAACACCTTACCATTTTAAATTAACATGCCTTGATCTGCTAATGTGGGATTGTCCATTGTAAACTCTCTTTCTGACTAGAGCTTGACTATTGTGTGGGATAAGCTGACTCTTCAATCAAAATTTCGAAGATGTTATCTGCTATATATTGAAGTTCTTGCGTTGTAAGGCAAACTAAAGAATCTCTCACTTTGTCTTTTCCCAGCAGCACTCGTAGGAATACTTTTAACCCATTACCACACAGTGACTCTTTTTAACTCCCTACAAGATAATGGCTTAGGTAAAACATGGTGGCAAATGAAGAAATTGCTTGTGACAAGCAATTTCTTCATTTACCGCAATGTTTTCTATGTAAAAAGACAAAAAATGTTCATTTTCATTGACTTGAAAATGTCGTCTGAATCATCTTTGAATTTGGACTAGTCTAAAATTTTGCTGTTTGGTAATGGGTTAAGGATAAATCTCTCAAATTACTCTCAATAACTTCTCTGATCTGATCCATAGTTACCTTTGAAGGATGTTTCCTGTAAAATGTCGGTGCACAGTTGTAAACAGAACATTTCAATTCTGCGTTGTTATACCTCACGAGAATTGACCTGGCAGAGCAGCCCATGCTAATCGAATGGAAAGCTCTGCCAGGTCAATTCTCGTCGGCTATACAAAGCATTTGTTTTTACTTGCATTCCCAAATTATGTGTACCTTGAACCCTCTCTACAAATTTCTGTCTTTTCATTGTTTTTCCATATTTTTCTTTGTGTTTTGGATCATTATTCAGTTTACAAGGAAAGCCATGAAAATAACTCACATAAAACTAAAAAATTCGCCTGTATCCAATTCACCATCGACGTGTACCCTTAAATTCTCTTTTTCTGATTCATCTTACAATGAACACATTCTCCTGTCGAAAAATTAACATATAGTCCATCCAGTCAAACATAAAGTCAAAAGCTAAATTAATTTTTAAAGTGTGCATATTTTCTTCATATGTACATGTAGTTAATATGATTTGTAAGTCTATCATAGAGAGAATATATGTAATGAGTATTTACCCTTTGTTAAGCCACCTGTTGTTTTTAAGATCAAATGCTTATGAAGTAGATACAATTTCTTCAAATCTTGATTATTATTTTTCCATTTTCGTCTTCCAGGTGGTCTCTCGCCCCTGCAGGGCTGTTTTTGGTATAATGACTAGTAATCACCCTTTGTTCAGTCAGCAGTTGTTTAAATGTTTATGATGTAAATACGCTTTCATCAAATTGGAACGCTTAAAAATTTCATACGTCGGGGGAATTCTATAAAGATAGTCTTGGTTCCTATAAAGAAGAATTGGATTCGATGAAGGAAAAACAACTAATTCAAATTTCGCACACAAAGCATATTATTTTTGCATATTGATTTTTTACACAAAGAAAAACATGTACAATTATTATTGATATAATAAAAGTACACATACATGCACATGTAAATCAAAGTTTCAGATATCGTTATCACTTTCTATAACATTCAAAACATCTAAAAGATATAATTTAACTTCTGCAAAGTATTAGCATTATATTTATTGTAAATTCTAAGACTTCATAATAAGTTCAATTTCTTGTCTGGCATGTTATCATTTTCAACTTACAAGTTGTTTAGAAAATGTAACTCATAGTAGAAAATACACAATTACAATTAAAGTTATCAAACAACAATTGGACTCACCTATAAAGAAGAATTGGATCCGATGGAGGAAAAACAACTAATTCAAATTGGGCACACAAAGCATGTTATTTTTGCATATTCATTTTGCCTTGCGAAGCTTGCATGCCCAATTTAAACCAGTTGACCATCCCACATCGTATCCAATCAGAATCTTTGAAACAGGCAATATTGACGTTTCGACCAATCAGAAAAATGCCGAAAAGATGAAAGCCAACGTTTATTCCTGAACCAGTCTCAAAGATGAAATGGTCCATTGTGCAGATGACGGCAAGAATTACTTCTGTCGGGCAAATTCGATCCCATCAATGTTATCTATGGAGGGTTTATAGGTTTTTAACCCATTAAAATTTCTAGAATGGCCACACGTTATTATTAATGCCTGAAGCTTTAATTTGATCATGTACTTGTATAATTCTATTGAGTTTACAGAATAAGAAATAATACAAAAATATGAAAACTTGAATTTTAAAATAACTCTGATGCATATTACTTCCAAATATTGCATGTTCATATAAATACATAATATCAAAGGTTAATATTAAAATACATATAAACAATGTTAAGATTTAAAGTAACTTATTTGACAATTGTCCATTTATTTAGATATTTCTTTTTCGTGTTTCATTTCATAACAGAATTTTCTCTTCATTTACCGCGTAACAAAATCTTGATTATTATTTTCCATTTTAGTCTTCCAGAGTTGTCTCTCGCCCTTGCATGGCTGTTCTTTGTCTGATGATAAGTGTGACTGCTTGTGCGTTAGAAGCCTGTGAGAGCATAGCTGAGAGGGAGAGTTTGTAATAAAATCACATTTTCTACACCGACAGAGTTGCAGTGGGTCTTCTCTTCTTTCTAATGTTGTTGTACTCAGAAAAAAGGAAAAATAATGATTAAAACTTACACATTGGTTGAATTATAAAAGGAATGAAGTTGCGCTCTAGACTTTTATTGAAGTCTTCTAGCATTATGATGAACAACCAATCTAATTGACAATGAAGATTTAAAAAAACAGAAAAAAAAAACCTTTTCTCAATTTCATGCTGACAATTGTGTTCATTCACATCCTTCTCCGTTAGAAATCTAGTTCTGCAGTTAAAACACAAAAAAGCATTATGCTTCCAATCTAAATGTAAAGCTTCATTTAAGAAAAGAAATACAGATTGAACGTTTTAAAAGTCCGCTTTAATCTATGTATAGGCATAAGCATCATTATAAACTTTCTAAACACTCACTGGACTGTCAACACTTGCCCTGCAAAACTCTATTTTCTCATATAGTAAGTACTTTGTTTAAACGATTTGCTCCAATTTTGCTCATTTTATTGGAGTCATGAGCTACTTCCCACACTGCTAATATAGAATACTGCAGAATCATTAACAGACAGACAGGCTCCATGCGGCTTGGTTTGAGATTTGAGAATAGAAAAAGGATAAAAAGAGGTTGAGAGAAATTGAGAGAAAAAAAGTATACAATGTTATTTTTTACAAATTTTACAAGCAATATGACAAAAAGACAGAAAGGGATAATAAAAAGAAAAGAAGTTGCTACAAAACAATGGGTGAAAAAGAAACAAGGATGATAAATTTAAGTATATAATGTATATGGGATGTATGAGAAATACAGCTTAAAGATGAATGTGCTTCCTCTGATGGGAGATACTAATGCTCATTTAACTAAGATTTATGCACTTCTCTTACAACATCCCGGGGCAAATTCTGGTAAATTCTGTCAATAGACTGTCCCATAAACATGAGATTAGTATACTCTCTACCCATATGGTTGTTTAACCCTTTCCCAAACAACTAAATCTCAGGGTGGTCCTACTTGAAAGCTGCCACAAATGACAAAACGGAAGATATCAAAGATAGAATTTGTGTAAAAATATGGCATAGAAAATATTGAGACAAAAGGAGAAACTGCTGGTTACCAACAGTTTCTTCTTTTATTTCAATGTTTTCCCAAACATTTTCTATAAGGGAAAGTGGGAAACCAGGTCTTGTTTGGAAAAGGGTTAATTGGATATATTGAGAAGGCCCCATCAGATCCATCTAACCTTCCCATGAAACATTCCACTAGCTGGTCTTGGTTACCTTGGATGGTATGATTATAAATAGTCAAACTTACATATCCTGACCTGACAACACTCAATGAAACAAATATTTGTTTAGCAGCTGTCACTGAAGTTGACTGTTGGATAGTCCTTTCTGCTCTCAGTGCAGCCAAGCGCACAGATTGACCGTTGCCAAGTTCTGTGCAGTGGCTTAACGATAGATACAATGTTCTCTGTCAGACCCTCCATGGCAAACTGAACTAATAGATCAGAAGGAAAGTTCCTCTGATTTGTGGCCGCCAAGAATCTGGTAGAATAGGAGGAACATGTTTCACCAACACTTTGCTTTACTGATCCAATATTGATGGCACCGTCGTTACCATTGAAGCGCTCCTTGAAAGCCGCTGTTAATATTTCGTAATTTTCTCTTACTTCTGTTGCTAACGATAAGTACCACTGTTTAGCGTTGTCTTTCAAAAAGAATCTAAAAGATGTCTGTTTTCTTTCTGTATTCATATTTTTGCATTTAGAATAGTCCTCATATTCTGCCAACCAGATCTCCTCTGTCCCAAGGATTTCCAAGAAAAGGACAAACCTGTATCTCTGCCATTGTGTCTTGCAGGCTGTCTACAAGTACCGGTGGTGCGTCTGAAAGATGAACATGTCTGATGTCTAGGGGAGCTGACAGCGGTTCAGAGATCTGAGCTGGTTCTGTTGCGTTAATGGCTTCAGGCGATCCCACCAGAGAAACTTACAGCTGTCCTCTAATTCTTCCACCTAGCTGTCTCAGATAAGGTCCGCAGGTCGGTTTCTGTAGTGTTAAAGGTACAGACATGAAGATCGGCCTTTACTCCACCAAAATATTATGATGCCCTTTTCCTCAATCCAATAATACAGGGGAAGCAATCAGCAAACAGAAGATACCACAGAGTGTCAAATCTTTCCTACCTTTCTGTTGATGTTCTGTGTGCTGGTTCTGTGAACACATCTGTGCCATAAGCTCGATCATCTGGTCCATCTTCTCCTCTAGTGGGGATCGAACTACGCTCACTTGTTCTTCAGACTGGCTAGCAGCAGCTCGCAGGACGTCTCTTCTCGCAGTCTCGAGATCTTGCAAGTCTTGAGGTTTAACAATTTTCCTTATTTCTGGTGATAGTCTCTCTATGAACGCTGCCACCGTCCACCTTTCGGGCATATCTGTCCCCACCGAATTCTCCTGGAAGCGGGTAGCGTATTTATGTACTCTCTCCCCATACCGTTGCTTTATTGGCAAGATGGAAAACGCGCCATCAGACCCATCAACCCTCGCCAAAAACTGTTCCACCAGCTGGTCTGGGTTGCCCTGGATAGCTTCAGGCAACGTCTGGTACCATGTGGCTGCCTGGCCCTTCAGATGGAATGGAAAGGTGGCCTTCACCCGGTCCTCATTGAAACTGTATAGAGACTTACACAGGTTTGTGTACACCCGCAACCACTGTGCACCCTTCTCGCCAGGTTTTCCAAAAAATGAGGTTACAGTTATGCCCATCGACTGTGCCATGGTGAAGTTCTCTGTGGTTTCCTACTCGTCCTCAACAGCAACTGCTACTTGCTCAACCAGCTCTTCCTCTTCTTCTTGGACGTCAGGCTCGGTCCTACTCTGCGATGACACCAGAGTCTGAAAGTAGTCTTCCGGTACTTCTGGCCTGCGTCCACCTAGACTCCTAAGGTATTTTACGCATAGGCCATTAATTGTTGATAACATGGAACTGACTACCCAGATTCTCCACGAGACTTTAAAACTGCGAAGAAGTGTAGTATAAAATGTTACGCAGTAGGAGGCAACATCTATAATCTAGCATAAATATTACGATATTTCATATAAAATACCATAATATAATACCAGAAAAATACTGCATCAATTGCACAATATAATGTTACCAAACAGACATGCTCCAAAAGAGTTGGAGCTTAGCAACAGCAGGGGTTATGGAATGTACAAGAAATACAGCTTACAGTTCTCAAAAAGAGAAGAAATGAGATAAAACAATTTTCCTGCAGTATTTTGCATAGGTCCGAAAACAACAAGAAAGAATCGTGAATTTTGCCAAACCTTTTCGAAAGCTCATTTTTGAATTGTTTCCACGGAGCATTTGGGAATTCTTTTTAATTTCGTGAAATGAAATTTGAAACAGCTCCTTCACTGTAACGGTAACACAGTATTTTTTGCCCATATTCCGAAAGATTATTTAAGGTAGACGCTTTTTCGCCATTTTTTATCCATTCCTCTAACTTTAATAAGGTTAGAGAGAATCAAATTAGCGATTTGATCCGTTAAACGTTTTATATGTTGCACAATTTGGTCTGTCATATCCGAAATAGAAATAAAGAAATCAATGTATATCGTAAATTTCCACTAACCTCATTTCCGACACCGTCCATGGTCCATGATGTGTAGGAAGCTACTCCGTTGTCATGCTGGTCACTGGCGCCACTTTTCCTGTTCTGTGACAAAACAACCACAGCAACGGTGTAGGTTTATAGTTCTTTAATTACATATCCATATAGCCATAATGTTCAACAAGCATACTGGCTGTTTAGCAACGAACTAAGGCTAAAAGCCTGAGCCTGAGCTCAATACACAACCCTTGGTATTTATATCCTAAACTGTCATATGAATGACAGCTTCTTATGACAGTCAATGGCCTCGGGTTATCATTAACAAGTTCGATTGCATGCATGCACCAAGTTCAAATACATATGTAACCTTTCTCAAACGACATTAATATCCAGGCCATACATATTGACAAATTATAATAAATCGTGATAGTAATATACATGAAATATACATTAAGCATGGTTCATTCGAGTGCTTTGTAATTAGTCCCCGTCTGAAAATATAGGCCAGTCCGTGTTTTATTTATTGTAGTCTTGCCTGTCCAAAAAACGTGACCTACTCCATGATGATTCAGGGGTCTGAAAATAGTCTTTGGATATCTCTAGCCTGTGTCAATCAAGACTCCTAGGTACTTTGCCTACTTTTCGTTGATCTGCATGAATCGTCAACTCTCCACCAGCCTTTTATAAGCGGTAAAACAACCACCCACTACATAGGTACCTTTGAACTATTCTCCAAATTCTCCTCTGATAGGCCCTCCATAAATGCTGCTACTATCCATCTTTCAGAGATATCCGTCCTGACTGAATTTTCCTGGAAACGGGTAGCATATTAGTATACTCTCTACCCATAGGGTTGTTTAATTGGATTTATTGAGAAGGCCCCATCAGATCCATCTAATCTTCCCACGAAATGTTCCACTAGCTGGCCTTGGTTACCTTGGATGGTATGATTATAAATGGTCATACTTATATATCCTGACCTGACAACACAAAATGAAACAAATATTTGTTTTGCAGCTGTCACTGAAGTTGACTATTGGATAGTCCTTTCTGCTCTCAGTGCAGCCAAGTGAACAGATCGACCGTTGCCAAGTTCTGTGCAGTGGCTTAACGATAGATTTAATGTTCTCTGTCAGACCCTCTATGGCAAACTGAACTAATAGATCAGAAGGGAAGTTCCTCTGATTTGTGGCCGCCAAGAATCTAGCAGAATAGGAGGAGCATGTTTCACCATCACTTTGCTTTACTGATCCAATATTGATGGCACTGTCGTTACCATTGAAGCGCTCCTTGAAAGCCGCTGTTAACATTTCGTAATTTTCTCTTATTTCTGATGATAATGACAAGTACCACTGTTCAGCGTGGTCTTTCAAAAAAAATCTAAAGGATGTTTGCTTTCTTTTGTGGTGTAGTTGCTGGTCGTGTAGATGGAAAGAACCCAAGCAAGACAAGATTTAGCCAGTGAAAGTATAATTTATATAGAAGTTGCACCCAAATATTCCGGCTCCCCGAATGGCCCAAAACCCTGGTTTAAATACCAAGCATTTGATTATACAACAAGTAATTATCATAAGATCGTGACAATAATAAACATGAAATATACATTAAACTTGGTTCATCCGAGTACTTTGTAATTAGACCCTGTCTAAAGATATATGTCACCCTGTGTGATGTGTATGGTAGTCTCGCCTGTGTTGTTGTGTAAATGTCACGCGAAAAGGGGACATTTACATAACAACACAACACTTTCTATGTTCATGTTTTTTACACTTGGAAAAGTCCTCATATTCTGCCAACCAGTGGTCTCCTCTATAACCAGGATTTTCAAGATAAGGACAAACCTGTACCTCTGCCATTGTGTCTAGTGGGCAGTCTACAAGTACCGGTGGTGCGTCTGAAAGATGAACAGGTCTGATGTCTAGAGGAGCTGACAGCAGTTCAGAGGTCTGAGCTGGTTCTGTGACGTTAATGGCTACAGGCGATCCTACAGGAGAACCTAACAACTGACCTCGTATTCTTCCACCTAGCTGTCTCAGATAGGGTCTGTAGGTCGGTTTCTGTGGTGTTGAAGGTACAGACATAAGATCGGCCTTTACTCCACCAAAATATTATGATGCGTATTGCCTCTATTGAATGATAAAGGGGAAGCAATCACAATACACAAAAGTACCGCATAACTTTACCAAACAGACTGGCTCCAAGAAGAAATACAGCAATACAGCTTACGGTTTGATGCTTTACTTCAGATATGACATGTAATTATACAGTTTAACAAGAAAATCTTATGTTAAAAGTACAATACAATTTGCTAACTAAATAGTATATATTAGTAGATGGTTCTGTGGCATAACAATAGATTTAATGTTCTCTCCATGGCAAACTGAACTAATAGATCAGAGGGGAAGTTCCTCTGATTTGTGGCCACCAAGAATCTGGTAAAATATGAGGAGCATGTTTCACCAACACTTTGCTTTACTGATCCAATATTGATGACACCGTCGTTACCATTGAAGCACTCCTTGAAAGCCGCTGTTTATATTTCATAATTGTCTCTTACTTCTGTTGCTAACGATAAGTACCACTGTTTAGTGTGGTCTTTCAAAAAGAATCCAAAAGATGTCTGTTTTCTTTCTGTATTCGTACTTTTGCATTTAGAATAGTCCTCATATTCGGCTAACTACAGATCTCCTCTTTCCCCAGGATTTCCAAGAAAAGGACAAGTCTGTACCTCTGCCATTGTGTCTATTGTGACAAAACAGCCACAGCAATGGTGTAAGGTTATAGTTCTTCAATAACATATCTGTATAGCCATAATGTTCAACAAGCATACTGGCCATTTAGTAACGAACTAAGGCTAAAAGCTTGAGCCCCGCCCTTAACTTTATATCCTTAACTGTCATAAGAATGACAGTTTCTTATGACAGTCAATGGCCTCGGGTTATCATTAACAAGTTCGACTGCATGCATACACCGAGTTCAAATACATATATTAATCTTTCTTAAAGGACATAAATATCCAGGCCATATATCTCGACACTAGTGGGCTGTCTACAAGTACCGGTGGTGCGTCTGAAAGATGAACAGGTCTGATGTCTAGGGGAGCTGACAGCAGTTCAGAGGTCTGAGCTGGTTCTGGGACATTAACCCTTTCCCAAACAAAATTTTTTTTAAGGCGATCCACTTAAAAATTGCAATAAAAGACAAAATGGATGGTATCAAAGATAAAATTCGTGTAAAATATGACGCAGAAAATATTGAGACAAAAGGAGAAACTGCTGGTTTTCAGCAGTTTCTTCTTTTGTTTCAATGTTTTCCCAAGCCTTTCCTATTACATCTTCGCTAGCCAAGGTTGAACCCACCTACGTTTGTATTCATCCTTGGCGGATTTAGTCCGATTTTCTTGAAATCACGAAGCGCCGCCTAGCGGTTGTTCTGCTGGTTGTTTACGTCCAAAATTGATGATGTCATTAACGCGCGTTGTCTTTTGCGTCAACCGTCATGCGTTTTAGGTAAAATTTAGCTGCTTTTTTGGTCGAATTATCGTAAGTATAATAATTTGTCGATTTAAGATAGGGAATTCCTGTCTTTTGCAGTGAAATTCTTAGGAAAAATCGCCCATCTTCGCGTTTTTGAGTTGCAAATGCAATGCTTTTTCCCGCCCGTTGTCATGAATTGGTTACTAATAACAAATGTATCAGTCGACAATCTGATTGGTTCCAGCGAGACCTCGCTGGAACCAATGAAAACGCTTTCCAGGAGACCAAGAAAATCGGACTAAATCCGCCAAGGGTGAATACAGAAACGACGTTACGTCGTATATGTCACCCTTGGCTTGCGAAGATGTTCCTATTAGGGATTTCAAAACCAGGGCCCCGTATTACTAAACATCTTACGATCAAGTTTTTGTGTAAACTGTGTAACAAGACATCTGATTGCACGAGAAATCCGACTGAGCCAATCAGGGCTGTTGTTACAAGTAATTACGCAAAAATCAAACGTACGATCGTTAGTAATACGGGCCCCAGGTCTTGTTTGGGAAAGGGTTAATAGCTTCAGGCGATCCCACCAGTGAAACTAACAGCTGTCATCTTATTCTTTCACCTAGCAGTCCTAGCTGTCTCAGATAAGGTCTGCAGGTCGGCTTCTGTAGCGTTAAAGGTACAGACATGAAGATTGGCTTTTACTCCACCAAAATATTAATATGCGTTTTACACTAACTGGCCTTGGTTACCTTTGATGGTATGATTATAAATAGCCAAACTTATATATCCTGACCTGACAACACACAATGAAACAAATATTTGTTTTGCAGCTGTCACTGAAGTTGACTATTGGATAGTCCTTTCTGCTCTCAGTGCAGCCAAGTGAACAGATCGACCGTTGCCAAGTTCTGTGCAGTGGCTTAACGATAGATTTAATGTTCTCTGTCAGACCCTCTATGGCAAACTGAACTAATAGATCAGAAGGGAAGTTCCTCTGATTTGTGGCCGCCAAGAATCTGGTAAAAGAGGAGGAGCATGTTCACCAACACTTTGCTTTACTGATCCAATATTGGTGGCACCGTCGTTACCATTGAAGCACTCCTTGAAAGCCGCTGTTAACATTTCATAATTGTCTCTTACTTCTGTTACTAACGACAAGTACCACTGTTTAGCGTGGTCTTTCAAAAAGAATCTAAAAGATGACTGTTTTTTTTCTGTATTCATATTTTTGCATTTAGAATAGTTCTCATATTCGGCAAACCACAGGTCTCCTCTATCCCCAGGATTTCCAAGAAAAGGACAAACCTGTACCTCTGCCATTGTGTCTAGCGGGCTGTCTACAAGTACCGGTGGTGCGTCTGAAAGATGAACAGGTCTGATGTTTAGGGGAGCTGACAGCAGTTCAGAGGTCTGAGCTGGTTCTGTGATGTTAATGGCTTCAGGCGATCCCACCAGAGAAACTAACAGCTGTCCTCTAATTCTTCCACCTAGCTGTCTCAGATAGGGTCCGTAGGTCGGTTTCTGTAGCGTTAAAGGTACAGACATGAAGATTGGCCTTTTCTCCACCAAAATATTATGATGCGTTTTGCCTCTATCGAATGATAAAGGGGAAGCAATCACAATACACAAGATACCGCATAACGTTACCAAACGGACAGGCTCCAAAAGAGTTGGAGCTTAGCAACAGCAGGGGTTATGGAATGTACAAGAAATACAGCATACGGTTCTCAAAAAGAGAAATGAGATTAAAGAAAGAAAAGAAGTGTTTGCAAAAGGATGAGAGCAAAGGAGAATGTATTTGAAAATAATATGGGATAAGGAGAGAAGAAAGATGTAAATAGAGAGAAAAGAAGTTGCTACAAGACAAAATCAGAAAACTTCAGGCGTGGTCCTACTCCACATTGATACCAGGATCTTACATATCCTGACCTGACAACATTCAACGAAACAAATATTTGTTTTGCAGCTGTCACTGAAGTTGGCTTGGATAGTCCTTTCTGCTCTTAATGCAGCCAAGTGCACAGATCGACCGTTGCCAAATGATTTGTGGCCACCAAGAATCTAGTAGAATAGGAGGAACATGTTTCACCAACACTGCTTTACTTATCCAATATTGATTGCACCGTCGTTACCATTGAAGTGCGCCTTGAAGGCAGTTGTTAATATTTCATAATTGTCTCTTACTTCTGTTGATAATGACAAGTACCACTGTTTAGCGTGGTCTTTCAAAAAACAAGAGCCGTCACAGACGGATTATGCTCCCCGAATAAGTGTTTGTCACAAAATAAAAACTATCATACATTAAGCCCCCTTTTCCCATGACAGATTTTTTGTACACACATTTTTTATAGAATATGGTCTAGAACAACTCACAAAATACAAAATAACAAAATTTCATTAAATTCTGCCCATTAGATGAAGAGAAATTAGAGAAAAAGTAATTTTTACATTAAGGCCCCTTTTTCCATGACGCAGCCTAAAATTGAGAAACGGAGAAAAAGGTCCCTAGGGATTATCCCAGGGAGTCCACACGTGAAGTTTCATTGAATTTGGCCCAAGGGTTGCCGAGATCTGGCTGTGGACGGACGGACACACGGAAAGACGGACACACGGACGGACGGACAGCATGGTGACTATATGCTCCCCCGAATTTTTTTCGGGCAGCATAAAAAATCTAAAGGATGTTTGCTTTCTTTCTGTATTCATATTTTTGCATTTAGAATAGTTCTCATATTCGGCCAACCAGAGGTCTCCTCTGTCCCCAGGATTTCCAAGAAAAGGACAAACTTGTACCTCTGCCATTGTGTCTAGTGTGACAAAACAGCCACAGCAACGGTGTAAGGTTATACTTCTTTAATAACATATCCGTATAGCCATAATGTTCAACAAGCATACTGGCTGTTTAGTAACGAACTAAGGCTAAATAGTCCATTCGACGCTCCTATATGGCCTATATGACAACCTTGCAATGTCGAGTACAATGAAGTTTTATTTTTTCTTTGCATTGTATAGGTGCTCTAGAGCAGATCTAGCTTTGTTGCCAGAATGGCAACCTTGGGGAACTCCCACAATCCGCAAAAATCCAAGATGGCCGCAAAAACGCTACTGGAAAATCAACTTTTTGTCAAATTGTCCTAAATTGACGCGAAAAATGTGTAACTAGGGGTTCGTTGGTATGCTGAATCCAAATCTGATGATAAATATCGTATTTGGATATCAGAAATATACTAAAATAGAGATGGCCGCCGGAAGCCACCCTGAAAATTACAATTTTATGATATTTTTTAGATGGTCTATATAAGACATTCTTTCTGGCATACTTCATGAGTCAAGTTAAAAATAAGTTTTCAATTTACATTTTATTAAGCTGGTGTGTATAAAATTCCGACATGGCCGCCAGAAGCCACACTGATAATTATTACTGGTTGAAATACTGATACAAATGCAGCCGAAATCACTGTATGCATATTCTATACTCTGTGTTAACTTCTAAGACATTGTTGTTTTCATGTGGATGTTATAATATAGATCTCTTTGATAAATTCTAAAATGGCCACCAGATGCCATTTTGTCCCTTTGGGTATATAATTCGTTCTTATATGCAAAATATTGGTGCAAACAATGACTGTAGAACTTTTGCTATACATTTTCAATAGCAAAGATCGACTCTTGCCATATTCGATGATTTTAGAAGCCGTTGCAGCAGACAATCGTCATTGAAAGCCTTTAAAAAGAGGCCCTTCATGATTATTCTCTATGACACTGTTAAACGCAGAACCAGTTTAAGAAATATGTTAATGAAATTAACCATCAAGCTACCAGCAAATTTTAAACAAACAAACTCCCAGGTGGAGTCATTTTGACCCAAGACACTTTTTTAGAAACAGGTCTCTGCTTTTGTCAGGAAATGACTTTTTTCCAACATTATTTTGTAGGAAAACATACTAGAAGAAAAAATAAGCATTTGTTCTCGTCTGTTGGACAATATATTATTACTGGATTACATTTTAAAAACACACGTGTAATGGCGCGGTGCACAATATTTTGGTATTTTTTAAAAACCGGCTACTCTCTGAGATTCATAACCGAGCTTACCAAGAACCATTTGGCTTTTAATAGCTATGTTATACAACAATATTCAAACAAGATCTAGATCTATGTCTTTTTCCATGTGATTCTTTTTCGTTAAACAAGTTTTACTCGTAAATTTGGTGAAAAACCGGCGTGTAGCATTTGACAGAAAATTGCCATTTCAGGGTATCTTTATTAAGTTTTACTTGATAGGGTATGCCAAAAGTGTTGGAAATTATAACTTATGATGGTGTAAACGTTATTAAATGATTTGTTAAACATCAAACGATTTCATTATGCTCCCCGAAAAAAATTCGGAGGAGCATATAGTCGCAACGTCCGTCCATCCGTCCATGTGTCCGTCATTCCTTCCTTCCGTCTGTCCGTCCACAGCCAAATCTCAGAAACCCATAAATGTTTTGTTAAATTATTATGCCCCCTTTCGAAGAAAATGGGGGTATATTGTTTTGCAAGTGTCGGTCGGTCGGTCGGTCGGTCGGTCGGAAGGTCGGTCGGTCGGTCGGTCTGTCCGTAGACCAAACCTTGTCCGGAGCATAACTCAAAAAGTATTAAAGGTAGAGTCATGAAACTTCATAGGTGGATAGATCTCATTATGGAGAGGTGCAGTACACAAGAACCGTAACTCTGCCGATCAAATTTTTTGAGTTATTGCCCTTTGTTGATTTTATAACTTGATTCTTGTCCGGAGCATAACTCAAAAAGTATGTAAGGTACAATCATGAAACTTTACAGGTGGATAGATCTCATTATGGAGAGGTGCAGTGCACAAGAACCGTAACTCTGCTGATCAAATTTTTTGAGTTATTGCCCTTTGTTGATTTTATAACTTGATTCTTGTCCGGAGCATAACTCAAAAACTATGTTAGGTAGAACCATGAAACTTTACAGGTGGATAGATCTCATTATGGAGAGGTGCAGTGCACAAGAACCGTAACTCTGCTGATCATATTTTTTGGGTTATTGCCCTTTGTTGATTTTCAAACTTGATTATTGTCCGGTGCATAACTCAAAAAGTATGTAAGGTAGAATCAAGAAACTTTACAGGTGGATAGATCTTATTATGGAGAGGTGCAGTGCACAAGAACCGTAACTCTGCCGATCAACTTTTGTGAGTTATTGCCCTTTGTTGATTTTATAATTTGATTCTTGTCCGGAGCACAACTCAAAAAATATGTAAGGTAGAATCATGAAACTTTACAGGTGAATAGATTTCATTATGGAGAGGTGCAGTGCACAAGAACCGTAACTCTGCCAATCAAATTCTTGGAGTTATTGCCCTTTGTTGATTTTTACACTTAATTCTTAACCTTGCCTATATCTCGTGTCCTTTTACACTTACAGCCTTGATATCTCACACATAGATACCTCCTATCAACATCGTTCACATTTAACCATGACCTTGGACCTTGTGACCTTGACCTTGGAGTTTGACCTACTTTAAAAAAAATTAAGCCCGGCATATATCTCATGAACTTTGACAAATACAGCCTTGATATTTCACACATGGACACATCTTACCAAGACCTTTCACAATTGACCATGACCTTGGACTTTGTGACCTTGACCTTGGAGTTTGACCTACTTTTAAAAAAACTTTAACCTAGCCGATATATCATGTCCATTTACACATACAGCCTTGATATTTGACACATGGAAACCTCCGACTTAGACCTATCACATACGACTATGACCTTGGACCATGTGGCCTTGACCTTGGAGTTTGACCTACTTTAAAAAAAAATAAACTGGGCCTATATCTTATGTGCTATTACACATACAGCCTTGGTATTTCACACATGGACACATCTTACCAAGACCTTTCACATTTGACCATGACCTTGTGACCTTGACCTTGAACTTTGACCTACTTTAAAAAGAACTTTAACCTAGCCGATATTTCATGTCCTTTTACACATACAGCCTTGATATTTGACACATGGACACCTACGACCAAGACCTTTCACATTTGACCATGACCTTGGACCTTGTGACCTTGACCTTGGTGTTTGACCTACTTTTATAATACATTAACCTGGCCTATATTTCATGTCATTTTACATATACAGCCTTGATATTTCACACATGGTCACTTCCAACCAAGATATTTCACTTTGACCATGACCTTGGACCTTGACCTTGGAGTTTGACCTACTTTTAGAAATATCTAACCTAGCCTTTATCTCATGTCCTATTACACCTACAGCCTTGATATTTCACACATAGACACCTCCTACCAAGACCTTTCACATTTGACCATGACCTTGAATATTGCAACCTTGACCTTGGAGTTTGACCTACTTTTAAAAAGACTGAAACCAGGCATATATATCATGTCCTTTTACACCTACAGCCTTGATATTTCACATATGGACACCTCCAACCAAGACCTTTCACATTTGACCTTGACCTTGGCATTTGGCCTACTTTTAAAAACTTTAACCTGGCCTATGTTTCATTTTACTTTTACATATACAGCTTTAATATTTCACACATAGACACCTCCTACCAAGACCTTTCATATTTGACCATGACCTTGGACCTTGTTAACTTGACCTTCGACTTTGAACTACATCAAATGTAGGCCCTTGAGGGGGCATATATGTTTTACAAACATCTCTTGTTCATTTAGATTCATTTTAACTGTACCTGAATACCTTATACTTGTGGCAGCTTCTTAATTTTGACATATACAGAAAAGTAAAGGAATGGCAAACTGGATGATTCCATGAAATGCTACAATCGAACAAGCATCCATTTTTAGCTCACCTGAGCACGAAGTGCTCAAGGTGAGGTATTGTGATCGATCAATGTCCGGCGTCCGTCTGTCCGTCTGTCCGTCCGTCCGTCCGTCCGTCTGTCCGTCTGTCCGTCACGGCGTCAACAATTTCTTTAAACGACATCTCCTCCTAAACTACTGGGTCAAAATCAACCAAACTTGGCAGAAATGTTCCTTGGGTGGTCCCTTATAAAAATTGCTAAAAGAATTGAAGTCCATGAAAAACTCTGGTTGCCGTGGCATCGGAAAATGGGAAATTTCACAAAAGCTCAACAATTTCTTTAAATGACATCTCCTCCTAAACTACTGGGTCAAAATCAACCAAACTTGGCAGAAATGTTCCTTGGGTGGTCCCTTATAAAAATTGCTAAAAGAATTGAAATCCATGAAAAACTCTGGTTGCCGTGGCATCGGAAAATGGGAAAATTTCACAAAAGCTCAAAAATTTCTTTAAACGACATCTCCTCCTAAACTACTGGGTCAAAATCAACCAAACTTGGCAGAAATGTTCCTTGGGTGGTCCCTTATTTAAATTGCTAAAAGAATTGAAATCCATGAAAAACTCTGGTTGCCGTGGCATCAGAAAATGGGAAATTTCACAAAAGCTCAAAAATTTCTTTAAACGACATCTCCTCCTAAACTACTGGGTCAAAATCAACCAAACTTGGCAGAAATGTTCCTTGGGTGGTCCCTTATAAAAATTCCTAAAAGAATTGAAATCCATGAAAAACTCTTGTTGCCGTGGCATCGGAAAATGGGAAATTTCACAAAAGCTCAATAATTTCTTTAAACGACATCTCCTCCTTAACTTCTGGGTCAAAATCAACCAAACTTGGCAGAAGTGTTCCTTGGGTGGTCCCTTATAAAAATTGCTAAAAGAATTGAAATCCATGAAAAACTCTGGTTGCCGTGGCATCGGAAAATGGGAAATTTCACAAAAATTCAACAATTTCTTTAAACAACATCTCCTCCCTAACTTCAGTGTCAAAATCAACCAAACTTGGCAGAAATGTTCCTTGGGTAGTCCCTTATAAAAACTGCTAAAAGAATTGAAATCCATGAAAAACTCTGGTTGCCGTGGCATCGGAAAATGGGAAATTTCACAAAAATTCAACAATTTCTTTAAACAACATCTCCCTAACTTCAGTGTCAAAATCAACCAAACTTGGCAGAAATGTTCCTTGGGTAGTCCCTTATAAAAACTGCTAAAAGAATTGAAATCCATGAAAAACTCTGGTTGCCGTGGCATCGAAAAATGGGAAATTTAAAAAAAATTCAACTATTTCTTTAAACGACATCTCCTCCTTAACTTCTGGGTTAAAATCAACCAAACTTTCTCAGAAATGTTCCTTGGGTGGTCCCTTATAAAAATTGCTAAAAGAATTGAAATTCATGAAAAACTCTGGTTGCTGTGGCAGTGGAAAATGGTAAATTTCACAAAAGCTCAACAATTTCTTTAAAAAACATCTCCTCCTTAACCTCTGGGTTAATATCAACCAAACTTGGCAGAAATGTTCCTATGGTGGTCCCTTATTAAAATTGCTAAAAGAATTGAAATCCATGAAAAACTCTGGTTGCCGTGGCATCGGAAAATGGGAAATTTCACAAAAGCTAAAAAATTTCTTTAAAATCAACCAAACTTGGCAGAAATGTACCTTAGGTGGTCCCTTATAAAAATTGCTAAAAGAAGTGAAATCCATGAAAAACTCTGGTTGCCGTGGCATCGGAAAATGGAAAATTTCACAAAAACTTAACAACTTCTTTAAACGACATCTCCTCCTTAACTTCTGGGTTAAAATCAACCAAACTTGGCAGAAATGTTCTTTGGGTGGTCCCTTATGACAATTGCTAAAAGAATTGAAATCCATGAAAAACTCTGGTTGCTGTGGCATCAGAAAATGGGAAATGTCATAAAGCTCATCAATTACTGTAAACAACATCTCCTCCTAAACTACATGGCCAAATTCTTCTCTGGGACCACAATGCGTAACATATGCAAAGTTATTTGGCATTATTAAAACATTACTCAGGTGAGCGATTTAGGGCCCTCAGGGTCCTCTTGTTTGAATAACCACTGACAGCTGATTACCTATATCAGATCGAGCCTTGTCAAATGGGCTCGTCCTATTTACTAGAATTTTCTGAATTATAACTGTTCAATAATTCTCAAATGCATTGTCGTTTGTTTCTTGGATTCAATTAATCAATTATTAGTGTGTGGTTTTTTTCAGTTTTTAGCTCCACTGGCCGAAGGCCAGCGGGGCTTATGTCATGGCCCTGTGTCCGTCGTCCGTCCGTCCGTCCGTCCGTCCGTGCGTGCGTAAACTTTTTCTTTAAACATCTTCTTCTCCAAAACTACTGGACCAATTCCAACCAAACTTCACAGGAATCATCCTTGCATAAATCTCTACCAAATTCCTTCAAAAGAATAAAATCTATGCAGAACTCTAATTTTAATTAATTTAATTGAATTAAATTTTCGAAAAATCTTTGAAAATTCTTCTTCTACAAAACTGCTGGACCAATTTCAACCAAACTTCACAGAAATCTTCCTTGCATGAATCTCTACCAAATTCCTTCAAAAGAATAAAATCCGTGCAGAACTTGAATTTTAATTAATTTAATTGATTTAAATTTTCGTAAAATCTTTAAAAATTCTTCTTCTCCAAAACTACCGGACCAATTTCAACCAAACTTCACACGAATCATCCTTGTATGAATCTCTACCAAATTCCTTCAAAAGAATAAAATCTATGCAGAACTTGAATTTTAATTAATTTAATTGAATTGAATTTTCGAAAAATCTTTAAAATTTCTTCTTCTCCAAAACTACTGGACCAATTTCAACCAAACTTCGCAAAAATCTTTCTTGCATGAATCTCTACCAAATTCCTTCAAAAGAATAAAATCCGCGCAGAACTTGAATTTTAATTAATTTAATTGATTTAAATTTTCGAAAAATCTTTAAAAATTCTTCTTCTCCAAAACTACTGGATCAATTTCAACCAAATTTTACAGAAATGTCTCTTTCATTAATCTCTTCTTAATTCCTTAAAAAAAATAAATTCTATTTAGAACTTAAATTTTGATTAATTGAATTAAATTAAATTTTCGAAAAATCTTCTTTTCCAAAACTACTGGACCAATTTTAACCAAAGTTCACACGAATCTTCTTTGCATTTATCTCCTCTAAATTCCTTGAAAAAATAATTTCTGTGAAGAACTTAAATTTTAATAAATTTAATTAAGTTGAATTTTCGAAAAATTGTTAATCAATCTTCTTCTCCAAAACTACAGGACCAATTTCAGCCGAACTTCACAGGAATCTTCCTTGCATGAATCTCTTCCAAAGTCCTTCACAATCGGATGAAAAGCATGGCCGTTGTGGGCTAGGATTTTTTTTGCTATATGAAACAGTGTAATTTTAAGAAAATTTTAAAAACATTTCTGCTCCTTAATCACTTATTGGATTTAATTCTGGTGTAGCATGGATCTTCTTTGAATAGACCTCTATTGTATTCCTTGAAGAAGTTAGTAGTCTAAATGTCTAAAAGCCAGTGGAGCGATACAGGGCCATCTTGGCCCTCTTGTTTTTATTCATAGCATATCAAATGTCCTATAATCTATAAACTGAAGAGAAATCAAACTATAATTTCTTATAATTATAAGTCCATCTTTTCAATTTTATTTTTAAAATATTTAGTCTTCTTAAAACCGTCAAGCATTTCCTTTTTTAAAATCTCTTGATGAATTGTAAGATAAGAAGGATCTTGCACACTCATGCAAAATGTCCCAACATTCATTGTACATTGAGTAACTACTGTTGAGATCTATTATGCAATTTGAAATGGAACTACATGTAGGTATGACTTATCCCTAAGTACGAAAGGGTGTTTGTTATGTTCCTTGAATCTACTTATTCCATGCTTCTGACCAATCCAATGGTATCTACATATAAAAACAATTGAGTATTGTCATAATACTTTTTATTTACCAGAAAGCCCTTGGTATGGGCTCCCTCTCTAAATTGTAAATAAAGTCTTATCAAAATGATTTTTAAGGAATTTCTCATTCGCCAATGCAGTCGAGTTCCCTCTGGAAACCCCCCTCCCATTGGGAAAAATGTCTGGATCTTGCAAGTGGTACATTGAATAATATATCAGAATCATACATTAATACAAGTATGGCAAGAACAATTTTTACATAAATCATTCCAATTTAAGGGGCATAAAGATCACCCCTTTAACTACTAAAGTACAGGCATAATTGTTAAAACGATCAGCTTCAAATGATAAATGGTGTGATAATCATTATTATCATATCAAACATTATCAAACTCACAGGAAGGTTCAAATGTGAAAATGATTCATGAAATAGATTTATCATGCTATTGTGTCAACATTGACCTGATATCAGCTGTCCGATAACATTAAGTTATATCAGTCACTTATTTTTAGAACTAATTTGCATACTCTCGCGAGATCTCATTGGAACTACTTTTCAAACCTCGCCAATTCAAAATTGTAAAAATTATTGGGCCTTCATGAATTCATAACTCGTTGCATATAATTTGACTTGTAAAAATTGACTGGTGTGACACCAATGATCTAAAATTAGACCAAGACATAAACAGTTGTGACATCGTCACATGTGACGTCATACTATGTATTTGTGTAGAGCAGATCTGTGTTTTTAGTATGTTGACGTTTCAGTGGTGACATTTTCAAGTTTGTTTTTGTGAATTTACAAGTAAATACCAACTACATAAGCATTCGAGAATAGAAGATTTATTTAGTGATATAAAAGGCTTTTACAAACAATGTTTTGTGTAGATTATATTGTGTTGAGAAAAGTGAAACTGACATACATGTCCCATAGGAAAGAATGACAAAGCATAATAAATGTGTGTGTGAAGATTCTTGACTCAAGCCGAAAGTTCTGTCATTGAATAACCAATATAAAGGTACGTTCTGAACATTGCTTTATGTTTTATTTGTTCTTCAGTTGTTTTATCATTTTCTGCATATGCATATTTTGGAATTGAAAGCTTGTCGTACACAAATTACAAGATAATTACACGTACATGACGATAGCCTAATATTTTACTACTGATCCGCCGTCAATACCGATCCAAATCTGTTTCGAAGCGACGATAAATGTACGGACATTGGAGTTCAGTTGTGTACACAAAAATTTCTATGCAATATTCACAATTCTTTGGATTCAAACATTGCCGTGTAAATGACTAGTGAAATTAGATCTATATTCATCGGAAGCCGACATTTTGATTTCATACTGCTGTGTGATTTTTTTCGTTGCGCAATAATTTATACGTTAAAAATCTTAGAATAACCCCAAATTACGTGTTAAATAAGCTATTTTTATTTATTTAGTATGATTTTCGATGATAGCATGATAAATATAATAACATGTAAGTGCCTGGTGATATCAAAGTTATCTGGCTCGGCTGGTAGAAATTATCATGACTCGGCAGAGCCTCGTCATGATAAATTCTCCAATCCTCGCCAGATAACTTTGATATCACAAGACACTAACATGTTATTATATATATAGACAGAAGGATATATTAATCATCCAATTTTGGGTTATTTTCTTGGATGATATCGTTGGGTTTTAGTTCAATCTGAAATCCTTGGATGAACATATTGGAATATATTGGAATGCTAAAAATAATACCGACAATGAAATTTAATGCTACTTATTATGTCTACAGAATCAACTTTATGTCATATTTCAACATGGCAACTGGTGGCCATAAATAATATAAACTAAGTGACACACAGCCATATCTGAAGACTACAACGCAGATTTAATTTTCATTTCACAGTATGACAACTGGTGGCATGTTTACTAAAGTTTAGATATGCATTTAGTGCTAGCAAAAATAAAAAGTACCGTTATTAACAATAAACTAATTATTCTGCATACAAAAGTTTGATTTTTTAAGCACAAAATCTTCAAAATTAATCTAACATGCACAATAAAAATATACGATAAATCACTGGAAATATTACAATTAGCGCTCTTTGAAACGAAATGTCAAGAGTATTTTGATAGAATGTGTTGAAATAAACATAAGTTTATTAAGATATTTTAAAAGTCTACGTCGGCAAAGAGAGCAAACTTGCAACCTCGGTATGTTCTGCTTAAATGATCTCCTATTTTCCGTTCTTTTTTCAAGATGGCAACTAGTTTACATATTCATTATTTTTATTTCTACATTCGGGAAATGTGTAGCATCTTCATTGAATATAAAAAGTTGCGTTCGAAATAAATGTAAAAGCAACAAAATACAGAAAAATATCAAAATCTAGCCACATTTTATAGATCTACCAGTATTTAACTAGAAATCATTTTAAAAATGGCATGTGGTGGCCATATCGGAATTTTATATACATCAGGTTGATTCAATTGCCAGATAAAGAATCAAATTGAACTTTGATTCATAATTATGTCAGAATAGGCCATCTAAAGACAAATATAATAGAATTGTAATTTTCAGGATGGCTTCCGGCGGCCATCTCTATTTTAGTATATTTCTGATATCCAAATACAATATTTATCATCGGATTTGGATTCAGCATACCAAAGAACCCCCAGCTACACGTTTTTCGCGTCAATTTAGGGCAATTTGACAAACAGTTGATTTTTCCAGTTGCGTTTGGCGGCCATCTTGGATTTTTGCGGATTTTGGGAGTTCCCCAAGGTTGCCATTCTGGCAACAAAGCTAGATCTGCTCTAGAGCACCTATACAATGCAAAGAAAAAATAAAACTTCATTGTACTCGACATTGCAAGGTTCCGAAAATTTCGAATGGACTAAAAAGCCTGAGCCCCGCTCAATACACAACCCTTGGTATTTATATCCTTAACTGTCATAAGAATGACAGTTTCTTATGACAGTCAATGGCCTCGGGTTATCATTAACAAGTTCGATTGCATGCATGCACCGAGTTCAAATACATATATTAACCTTTCTCAAAGGACATAAATATCCAGGCCATATATCTCAACACTAGCTGGCTGTCTTCATGTACCGGTGGTGCATCTGAAAGATGAACCGGTCTGATGTCTAGGGGAGCTGACAGAAGTTCAGAGGTCTGAGCTGGTTCTGTCGCGTTAATGGCTACAGGTGATCCCACTTGTGAACCCAAAAGCTGACCTCTAATTCTCCCCCTAACTGTCGCAGATAATAGCTGTAGGTCGGTTTCTGTGGTGTTGAAGGTACAGACATGAAGATAGGCCTTTACTCCACCAAAATATTATGATGTGTTTTGCCTCTATCGAATTATAAAGGGGAAGCAATCAGTAAAATCTACTTCCCAAATCTAAGAAACATTTGTTGTTAACCAAAAAGTCAAGACCTATAATAAGGGAGTGATGAACAGATTCAATGACATGACATTTATAAGGAAAACAAAGTCCACCAATTACCATTGGTACTTTGATTTCACCCAAAACACTCAATCTGTTCCCACTAACCCCTGTTACATCGGTTGAAGAAGAATTTCCAATATCAGATAGACTCAAATTTGCTTTTTGTAGAAAAGATTTTGAAATGATGGAAATACTAGCACCAGTGTCCACAAGCGCTTGAGTTTTGGCATCGCCTACCCTAATTCCTATCATATTTTTGTGTAAAGGTGCCAAAAGATTGATTTTTTCACTAGTTTTAATACTTCCTTTTTCAGACTCCAAATTTTCCTTTGGGCTTACGTCAGTATGCCTGTTCATAAGCATTTGCTTCTGAACCCTATTTTTGTTTTGAGAATTTTTGTTGTGTTTGGTTTTTATAATAGTGTCTAAGTAGGCCCAACTTGTCCTTTGTCAAAAAACAATTATCTCCAGTATTATCAGGGTGATTGCACAGCTTTCAGATCACTTTATGATTTGGAACAAAATCTTTCCTACCTTTCTGTTGATGTTCTGTGTGCTGGTTCTGTGAACACATCTGTGCCATAAGCTCGATCATCTGGTCCATCTTCTCCTCTAGTGGGGATCGAACTACGCTCACTCATTCTTCAGACTGGCTAGCTGCAGCTCGCAGGGCGGCTCTTCTCGCAGTCTCGAGATCTTGCAAGTCTTGAGGTTTAACAATTTTCCTAATTTCTGGCGATAGTCCCTCTATGAACGCTGCCACCATCCACCTTTTGGGCATATCCGTCCCCACCGAATTCTCCTGGAAGCGGGTAGCATATTCATGTACTCTCTCCCCATACCGTTGTTTTATTGGCAAGATGGAAAACGCGCCATCAGACCCATCAAACCTCGCCAAAAACTGTTCTACCAGCTGGTCTGGGTTGCCCTGGATAGCTTTCAGGCAACGTCTGGTACCATGCGGCTGCCTGGCCCTTCAGATGGAATGGAAAGGTGGCCTTCACCCGGTCCTCATTGAAACTGTATAGGGACTTACATAGGTTTGTGTAAGACCGAAACGAAACTACTGCGCACCCTTCTCTCCAGGTTTTCCAAAAAATGGGGTAACTGTTATGGCCATCAACTGTGCCATGGTGAAGTTCTCTGGCTTCCTCCTCGTCCTCAACAGCAACTGCTACTTGCTCAACCAGCTCTTTCTCTTCTTCTCCGACGTCTGGCTCGGTCCTACTCCGCGATGACACCGGGGTCTGAAAGTAATCTTCCGGTACTTCTGGCCTGCGTCCACTCAGACTCCTAAGGTATTTTGCGTATTGGCCGTTAATTGGTGATGACATGGAACTGACTACCCATATTCTCCATCAGAATTTTATTCTGTGACAAAGTGTATTATAAAATGTTATGCAGTAGGAGGCGACACCTATGTAGGTTGGAATCTTGGCCGAAGTGAGGGATGAGCGTTGGGAGGGTTTTAAGAGTTCTGCTGGCAGAAGGGGAACCTCTGCAAAAACAACAAGAACTGTGTGTCAAACAAATATAATGTGCTTTCTGATGTTTAAGGACAGAACCACTGACTTTATATAGTCTGACTGTTGAAGCAAGCCTAGTCGCTTTTGCACTTAGGGGCAAGCAAACCAATAGCCATAAAATTGACATCAAAGAGGATTATGCAACAATTATCCAATACACCTATAAATGTTGCATATTTGATTAAAGAGTAACTGTGACACGAAGGAAATATTTGTCAATTCATTATGACCTAATACACAAATATCCCTATTTGGTGTCACTTTACTACAACAGATGACAAGCTTGAAATATTTATTGCTTAGATACAAACATAATGTTAGATCTACTACCCCATTTTCCCAAGAAAGTTAACAGAGAATAATCATGAGAAAATATGTCTAATCCAGCATAAATATCATGATATTTCATATGAAATAACATAGTACAATACCAGCAAAAAACTGCATCAATTGCACAATATAATATTACCAAACAGACATGCTCCAAAAGAGTTGGAGCTTAGCAACAGCAGGGGTTATGGAATGTACAAGAAATACAGCATACGGACCTTTGATCTATTCTCAAAATTCTCTTCTAATAGGCCCTCTATGAATGCTGCTACTATCCATCTTTCAGAGATATCTGTCCTGACTGAATTGTCCTGGAAACGGGTTGCATATTAGTATACTCTCTACCCATAGGGTTGTTTAATTGGATTTATTGATAAGGCCCCATCAGATCCATCTAATCTTCCCATGAAACGTTCCACCAGCTGGTCTTGGTTACCTTGGATGGTATGATTATAAATAGTCAAACTTATATATCCTGACCTGACAACACTCAAAGAAACAAATAATTGTTTAGCAGCTGTCACTGAAGTTGACTGTTGGATAGTTCTTTCTGCTCTCAGTGCAGCCAAGTGAACAGATCGACCATTGTCTAGTTCTGTGTAGTGGCATAACGATAGATTGAATGTTCTCTGTCAGACCCTGTATGGCAAACTGAACTAATAGATCAGAAGGGAAGATCCTCTGATTTGTGGCCGCCAAGAATCTGGTAGAATAGGAGGAGCATGTTTCACCAACACTTTGCTTTACTGATCCAATTGTTACAATGAGAATTTTCGTACGCTGGTTTCGTCGGGCGAATGGATTTTCGGTCGGGGAATTGCTTAAAGTAGAGAGGTGATCCGATGTTCAGAAATCGAGAAGCCAGAATTGTCCACAAACTAATGATACAGATCACTAAAATGTGGTCAACTTTATGCAACTTGGCTGCCAAACATCGTACCCAATCAGATTCTAACATGCAGGCAAAAATGGCTATCGGGCCAATGAAAATTATGCCGAAAGATGAAAGAAAACAATTATGCCTGGAACCCGTCACAAAGATAGATAACGTGACGTTTTTAAATCCCATTCTATGTGCATATTACGATCTTAATTTCTTGCTCAGGGCCATTCTGGCCATTTAGAAGATTTTAATAGCTTTTTATACAATAAGGTTTTGTCGTTTTGACACATTAGCCTATGGCCTCAAAAAATACCTTAACACTGACTGTCTTTGCACTATGAAAAAAAAAACATATTGTATATTGATAAAGTTACAAAATGCAATATTAAAACTCATATAAACCATGTTTTGGTTTAAATTTAAAAAAAAAACAATTGTCCATTTATTTAGATATTTGTTTTTCGTGTTTCATTTCATAACAGAATTTTCTCTTCATTTACCGCGTAACACTACCCCGGTTTTTAATTTTACTTCATTCCTATGAAGTGGATATAAGGGCATTTATCTGTGTTACATGTTTGATAAAATTGAAGTAATATCATTTATAATAGTTTTTAAATAAATGGACATTTGTCGTGTTACACCATCATACATGTGCTAAATGAAATTAAAATCCATGAACATTTATACAGTGTTCTTAGTAAGTGTCTTGACTAATTGTTTAGCACGGTTTTTGTGGTTCTAAAAGAATACGTCTTTTCTTATCTAATTTATGGTTTCACATCAAATTATTCTATTTGAATCATTAGATCAACAACAATGTACTTATTTCTGTACATTGTACAACTAATTGACAACTTATATGCATATCCGCATTACGTATCGTGCCTACTTTGTGTCAACAAGAAAATTTCAATTTGAGAGAAAAGTATCATACATAACTTTGTTATTTAATGTTAAAGTTAAAGCTCATTCTGTCAAACTTTCGCAATGCCTATCCGTGAGTTATTTTACCCCGTAGTGCCTATGTTGCCTCATTACTTCCTATAGCCCATCCAGAACATAACATCATGCAAGTGAACAAAAAGACGACCAGAAACCCTATAAAACATTGAATAAGACAGAACTAGTCACATGATAATGTGGCCACAAAATCGATCTTTAGTGATGATCATAAAATAAACCAATCTCTCAGTCACTCTCGCTCCTTCAACACTTTCATACAATTTAATGACTAAAGATGTAACAGTTCATAAATTCAAAATTTGATAGCGCAACCGACATTCCCTGTTCTTGCTTGACTTATTACAATTCATTGAATTAAATGTTTGCTCTAGATATAATTTGATTTAAAATCAATCAAGGCATCATATAGAAAATAACAAAACATTCCACAGCATGTAATTGCAATCATGACTTTCTGCCATGTTTTATTTTCAACTGACTATACGCCATGTTTTATTTTCAACTGACTATACGCCATGTTTTATTTTCAACTGACTATACGCCATGTTTTATTTTCAACTGACTATACGCCATGTTTTATTATGCTCCCCAAAAAAATTTCGGGGGAGCATATAGTCGCCATGCTGTCCGTCCGTCCGTCCGTCCATGTGTCCGTCCGTCCACAGCCAGATCTCAGCAACCCTTGGACTAAATTCATTGAAACTTCACATGTGAACTCCCTGGGATAATCCCTAGGGACCTTTTTCTCCGTTTCTTGATTTGAGGCTGTGTCATGGAAAAAGGGGCCTTAATGTAAAAATTAGTTTTTCTCTAATTTCTCTTTATCTAATGGGCAGAATTTAATGAAATTTTGTACTTATGTGGCAAATAAGATGTTCTAGACCATATTCTATAAATAATGTGTGTACAAAAATCTGTCATGGAAAAAGGGGGCTTAATGTATGATAGTTTTTATTTTGTGACAAACAATTATTCGGGGAGCATAATCCGTCTATGACGGCTCTTGTTTTCAACTGACTTTACGCCATGTTTTATTTTCAACTGACTATACGCCATGTTATATTTTCAACTGACTATACGCCATGTTTTTTTTCTAATGACTATACGCCATGTTTTACTTTCACTGACTATACGCCATGTTTTATTTTCAACTGACTATACGCCAGGTTTTACTTTCAACTGACTATACGCCATGTTTTACTTTCAACTGGCTATACGCCATGTTTTTTTTCTAATGACTATACGCCATGTATTTTAAGCTTGCTTTTTCAAGTCGACAACCCTTAGTCATGTACAGTATTTAACTTTTTAATTATTAACTGTTACTGACACGGTAATTTCGAACTATTTCTATAACCTCAACACGTTTTCTCTCAATTCAAATTTCTCTTCTTGCACATTTCTTTGGAATTCGTCGATATCATTTCGTTTGTACTTGACAATTTTTTTGCTATTTGTTGATCGCAATGTTTCATAGAATTGGTAATTGTAATAGATAAAAAAAAATTGAAATTTATGTCCAAGAAGTTTCAGTTTCAAAGTTTAGAATATATTCTAGCTTGTTTTATTTCAAGCTCTTCAAAAATTACAAAATAACCACATTTTCAACATATTTAATCCGTGCTATTCAATAAAAGAATGTCAAGACACTTACCCCGTGTTAAAGGCATCTTGGTAATTTTCGATCGTTTGGGCGTGCCCGGCATCCCGTAGGTCTCCCGTTTTGGTTCGTATTTCTGTAGGCATACACATCCAGCACGAATACCACCATAATCGCTTCGCTGTTTCACAGCCTCGATTTGACTGTCCATTTGTGTTTAACTATTATTCGAAATCACACACATATTCACCGCACGATATATTGTTATGTTCAAATTATTATTTTTTTCCACTTCTGTTAACTTTCAGTTTTTCCGTTAAACGGTCCATTTTCTGTTATATCAAATTAATGCACATATTTGTCCGTATGAGGAGAATTTCCTCTGTCGGTGTAAGCCATGTTCAATCTTAGCTATAACCACTGTATCGTAAGTTGCTTCTCCATCTTGGGTGTCTTTTTACTCGCTTGGCTAAACTGGAGGTTCGGGTCAACCACTGTACATACCCACCACGTGTTACGATGTGAATTTTCGTACGCTGGTTTCGTCGGGCGAATGGATTTTCGGTCGGGGAATTGCTAAAAGTAGAGAGGTGATCCGATGTTCAGAAATCAAGAAGCCAGAATTGTCCACAAACTAATGATACAGATCACTAAAATGTGGTCAACTTTATGCAACTTGGCTGCCAAACATCGTACCCAATCAGATTCTAACATGCAGGCAAAAATGGCTATCGGGCCAATGAAAATTATGCCGAAAGATGAAAGAAAACAATTATGCCTGGAACCCGTCACAAAGATAGATAACGTGACGTTTTTAAATCCCATTCTATGTGCATATTACGATCTTAATTTCTTGCTCAGGGCCATTCTGGCCATTTAGAAGATTTTAATAGCTTTTTATGCTCCCCGAAGGGAGAGCATATAGTCGCCGCTTCGTCTGTCCGTCCGTCCGTCCGTCCGTCCGTCCGTCATTCCGTCCGTCCGTCCGTCCGTCCGTCCGTCTGTCCGTCCGTCCGTCCGTCCGAAGCGATTTCTCTATAACCCTTGGGCCAAATCAAATGAAACTTACCATGTGAACTCCCTATGACATAATGCCGATGCACTTTTCCCAGTTTTTGGATTTGAGGCCTCGTCATGGGAAAAGGGGACTTAAGGTCAAATACACTTTTTCTCTAATTTCTCATAGTCTAATGGTCAGAATTTGATGAAATTTCATATTTGAGTAGCAAATCAGATGCCCTTGACAATAAACTACTTGAAATTTGCGTATAAAAAGTATGTCATGGAAAAAGGGGGCTTATTGTTTGTTAGCTTAATCTTAGCTCTGTATGGCATACATTTATTGTGACAAAGCCTTATTCGGGGAGCATTGTCCGTCTCTGACGGCTCTTGTAATACAATAAGGTTTTGTCGTTTTGACACATTAGCCTATGGCCTCAAAAAATACCTTAACACTGACTGTCTTTGCACTATGAAAAAAAAACATATTGCATATTGATAAAGTTACAAAATGCAGTATTAAAACTCATATAAACCATGTTTTGGTTTAAATTTAAAAAAAAAAACAATTGTCCATTTATTTAGATATTTGTTTTTCGTGTTTCATTTCATAACAGAATTTTCTCTTCATTTACCGCGTAACACAATATTGATGGCACTGTCGTTACCATTGAAGCGCTCCTTGAAAGCCGCTGTTAACATTTCGTAAGTTTCTCTTATTTCTGTTGATAAGGACAAGTACCACTGTTCAGCGTGGTCTTTCAAAAAAAATCTAAAGGATGTTTGCTTTCTTTTGTGGTGTAGTTGTTGGTCGTGGAGATTGAAAGAACCCAAGCAAGACAAGATTTAGCCAGTGAAAGTATAATTTATATAGAAGTTGCACCCAAATATTCCGGCTCCCGAATGGCCCAAAACCCGGGTTTAAATACCAAGCATTTGATTATACAACAAGTAATTATCATAAGATCGTGACAATAATAAACATGAAATATACATTAAACTTGGTTCATCCGAGTTCTTTGTAATTAGACCCTGTCTAAAGATATATGTCACCCTGTGTGATGTGTATGGTAGTCTCGCCTGTGTTGTTGAGTAAATGTCACGCGAAAAGGGGACATTTACATAACAAAACAACACGTCCCTATCAAATTTTCGAAATTTTTGAAAGAGTGTTAAATTGTGAATGTATTATCGATTTTGGAAATAAGTAATTAATCCTAAAAAGATCTAACCCTATGGTAATGCTCGAAGCAAGTATTTTGAGAAACAACTAATTATCAACTAATTACGAGTATATCACGGATATCATGAGATCATAATCGACACAATCTATGTGTCAAAAATTTTGACTTGGAGCGGAAAACAATTATCACTCAATTTGAATTTGGTTATAAAATACAACGGAAAGCAGGATTTGAAATCATAAATCTTCCAGCCTAGGAGCCGAAAAGGTCCTGCACTGAAAGAAGGAAACCCCGAGGTAAGATTTTTCATCTTTGAAAGGGTGCGGAAAAAGGTCTAAGTACAAAGCACCGATCATATGAAACGTCGAAAATTGTATGAAAAACATCTAATTTATACATATAACAATGGGTACTACGTTCATGAAATGTTTTTTTTTTAAGTGATAGGCATTAAAAGTAAATAAGTAAAGAGGTAAAAGGAACCCTATTCTAAGAAATGAAATTTTAAGTAAAACAGTAATGAACAAATGAATGACATGACATTAAAGCAATATAAACAACAAAAGTAACATGTATATAATGATGTAAAATCAGAATACAAGTACATACAGAAAAAAAAAACGTTTCATAACCTTAGCCATGCATGTGTTGTAACAGTCTGCTGGCCAACGACAATGAAATCATAAAAGCTAATATACGTCAATTTCAGCGAAACCCCCGTAAGTAGGGTTGCAACAGTATGTCGGCAACCGACCAGTAACTCACCATGAAATCCTAATAACTAATTTACGTCTATAATCGAGGGGAAGTTGAGAGTCTTCAATGCAATAACGTTGTATTGTCCACTTTCAATTTACTCGAATATGGTGCCCTTTCAGCAAAAACCGTGTAACTAATGGTGCAACCGTCTGTCGATAACCGACAATGAAATTATAACAATTTTCTTCAATAACCGAGGAAGTTGAGAGCCTTCAATGCAATAACGTTGTATTGACCGCTTTCAATTTACTCGAAAATGAATTCAAATATGGTTATGTCTTTTCAGCAAAAACCGTGTAACTAATGTTGCAACAGACTGTCGGCAAACGACAATGAAATTATAATAATTAATTTTCTTCAAAAACCGAGTGAGTTGAGAGCCTTCAATGCAATAACGTTGTATTGACCGCTTTCAATTTACTCGAAAGTGAATTCAAATATGGTTAAACCTTTTCAGCAAAAATCACGTAACTGCACAGTAAGAACAAAGTTATTTATGTTCTGATGTGTATTTCCATGTGTTCGTGTGTGAAAGTGTGCGTGCGTGGATATGTTAGTAAAACGATCTCAACAATAACAGGTATAACTTCCCAAGTATTGAAATTTTAAAGAAACATGTATATAAATACGTTGGAAAAACGTTCTCAAACAATAACATGTATACATACATAGTATTTTTTTTTCTTACCATCTTGTTCTTGATTTTTCCTTACGTCGCCCACTATTGATCCAGATCTTGACGTGAACTATCGCTACATACAACGTAAAATTAGAAGAAATCCGCATTTCCCTAATATAATTACGAACTGACACAAAGCAAAGCAGATAATAGATCATCACGACCGATACCGACATTCTGTGTGTCTCCTGTCAAAATTATAATTAGAACAAGATGATCAGATTGAGATGGTAATTATACTAACTATACAGTCAGATTCCCGATGACTTAGTGCGAGACTATAGTAATTACTTGTAACGTTCCGAGATGCATGGCAACATACAGACAACAACCAGTCCATTCAGAGAAAAGGATCCTCAACCCTAAATGGGCTGATGTTTCTATATGTATACCAACTTTTTCACGTTTTTCTCTGGCCAGGCAATCTCATTAGCATATTGCCTGCCACATTACCTCCCTTTAACCGTCACACTCCTCCCTACTACTATGACTTCGCCCCGAAGTCATCAACTCTAGGCAAGGAACTGACCGGTCCTAAGGGGGTAACCATGGGTAAGGGATAGCTGGAGATGGCTATCACATTATCCCACCGCTGCCACCAATTGTAACGAGCCGAGATGCATGGCTACATACAGAGAACAAACAGTCCATTCAGAGAAAAGGATCCTCAACCCTAAATGGGCTGATGTTTCTATATGTATACCAACTTTTTCACGTTTTTCCCTGGCCAGGCAATCTCATTAGCATATTACCTGCCAGATTACCTCCCTTTAACCGTCACATTCCTCCCTACTACAATGACTTCGCCCCGAAGTCATCAACTATACAACAATGCATGCTACAACCCGAGCTGCACTGCTATATCTACCTACAAGGAAGCTAATCTTCACGAGATATCTAAAGGAGATGAGCCTTCTACCCAGTATTCCAGCAATGCACTGCTACTCTATAGACGAGGAATTGACCTATCCGAAGGGGGTAACCATGGGTAAGGGATAGCTGGAGATGGCTATCGCATTATCCCACCGCTGCCACCAATTGTAACGTTCCGAGATGCATGGCAACATACAGACAACAACCAGTCCATTCAGAGAAAAGGATCCTCAACCCTAAATGGGCTGATGTTTCTATATGTATACCAACTTTTTCACGTTTTTCTCTGGCCAGGCAATCTCATTAGCATATTGCCTGCCACATTACCTCCCTTTAACCGTCACATACTCTTACAATAGTTTGTGAACAAATCGTCGTTTCACTGATCAAAATATATAAAAACAACATTAATTATCAGCATCTATAATCAAATATGACTAGAATTTTCAAACAGAGTAATGTGGTCAAAGATTTATTCTTTGTAATATATTTATGAATATGAACTATATACGTTTTTTCTCACATAACCTTTTGTCCAGATCAAATTTCTCGCATAACATTTTGTCCAGATCAAATTTCTCACATAACATTTTGTCCAGATCAGATCAGAGTAAATATAGATAAATCGAATGTCCCGTACCGGTATGAAAATTAATTAGCACTGCGATCAGTCATTTTTTTCTGGAACTACTCTGGAAACACTGGTAATTTAATTTAACATTGATATTAACTAACTATCCCGAATGTCTATCTCGAAAGCACTTCCGTCGTTCGTATAGAAATAAATTTAAAGCCCCTGTCCAACAGGAAATATACTGTAAAGTGTAGTTCTAGCTGCATATTTGCAGCTTGAGTTAGGGGATCCATATCCCCCGCTATCACGGCTTCGGCCATGTCCCGTAAAGTTCCAGAATACCTGCTGAGGAAATCCCGGCTGGCCGTATCCTCGGTGTTAAACCCAGCCAGCATGGCGTTTGTCCAAAACAGGAACGAGGACGGTAAGTTGGTCAGAAAGTGGTCCACCAACAGCTCTCCCACGTCTGTTCTGTTCAGCATTTCCCACATATCCTCTCGGATTCGCTGCGAGGACGTGCGTTGATATCTACGGAATAAGGCGACGGCCTCTCCTGAGGTAACTTTGTGGTGGATGTTATGGAAGATGTTAGACATGTTGACAATATTTGCTTACAGCAGCCTGGTGGTGAATGGTGACATGTGGGGTACAGCTTTTTGGTTTTTATATTGGTATGAGTCTATGATTGCGTAAGCCTTCGTGACGGTGCATTGGCAGTTATGTTACATAATGGTTGCCCAATGACAGGTACATGTTGTTATTTGTTGGTAGGTTTGATCTACGGAATAAGGCGACGGCCTCTCCTGAGGTAACTTCGTGGTGGATGTTATGGAAGATGTTAGACATGTTAACAATATTTGCTTACAGCAGCCTGGTGGTGAATGGTGACATGCGGGGTACAGCTTTTTGGTTTTTATATTGGTATGAGTCTATGATTGCGTAAGCCTTCGTGACGGTGCATTGGCAGTTATGTTACATAATGGTCGCCCAATGACAGGTACATGTTGTTATTTGTTGGTAGGTTTGACATTTGTTGTTTCTGACGTCGCAATTACAGGTTGTTGGTCGTTTTGGTATCGATATTGTCTAGCGCATCCATGGTCAGGTAAAGTGTGGTTAGATGTAGTGACTTCGTCGGCGCTGAAGGGAAATTCACGGGTTCACTGTTTTGCTGGCAATTCTTCTGAATCTGGGTAGGTGTTGTCTGGCTGGTGTTAGTAAGGAGTTTCAGTCCTTCGGGCAGCCTTGCTTCCGGTGTCATGAACTTAACATTATCATATTTCACTCTTTTACCCCGCCGAGCGATGTTGGTACAAACTTTTAATTTACCGAGTATGCTTAAAGAAATAACAGCAATAATGAACAGGGCGGCCACTGACATTGGTATAATAAACCAGAATTGGAGATAGAAAGGTTTAATTTGAATTGGTGGGTCTATGGTTTGTATGTTCTGAATTTCAGCGGGCACCAAAATTCTGTCTTGTGGTGTAGTTGTTGGTCGTGGAGATGGAAAGAACCCAAGCAAGACAAGATTTAGCCAGTGAAAGTATAATTTATATAGAAGTTGCACCCAAATATTCCGGCTCCCCGAATGGCCCAAAACCCGGGTTTAAATACCAAGCATTTGATTATACAACAAGTAATTATCATAAGATCGTGACAATAATAAACATGAAATATACATTAAACTTGGTTCATCCGAGTACTTTGTAATTAGACCCTGTCTAAAGATATATGTCACCCTGTGTGATGTGTATGGTAGTCTCGCCTGTGTTGATGAGTAAATGTCACGCGAAAAGGGGACATTTACATAACAACACAACACTTTCTATGTTCATGTTTTTACACTTGGAATAGTTCTCATACTCTGCCAACCAGAGGTCTCCTCTATCCCCAGGATTTCCAAGAGAAGGATAAACCTGTATCTCTGCCATTGTGTCTAGTGGGCTGTCTACAAGTACCAGTGGTGTGTCTGAAAGATGAACAGGTCTGATGTCTAGGGGAGCTGACAGTGGTTCAGAGGTCTGAGCTGGTTCTGTGACGTTGATTGCTTCAGGTGATCCCACAGGAGAACCTAACAACTGACCTCGTATTCTTCCACCTAGCTGTCTGAGATAGGGTCCGTAGGTTGGTTTCTGTGGTGTTGAAGGTACAGACATAAGATCGGCCTTTACTCCACCAAAATATTATGATGCGTATTGCCTCTATCGAATGATAAAGGGGAAGCAATCACAATACACAAAAGTACCACAGAACTTTACCAAATGGACAGGCTCCAAAATAGTTGGAGCTTAACAGTAGCAAGGGTTCTGGAATGTAGAATAAATACAGCAATACAGCTTACGGTTCGATGCTTTACTTCAGAATGATATGACATGTAATTATACAGTTTAAGAAGAAAATCTTAAGTGAAAAGTACAATACAATTTGCTAACTAAATAGTATATATTAGTAAATGGTTCTGTGGCACAACAATAGATTTAATGTTCTCTGCAAGACCCTCTATGGCAAACTGAACTAATAGATCAGAGGGGAAGTTCCTCTGGTTTGTTGCCGCCAAGAATCTGGTAAAATATGAGGAGCACATTTCACCAACACTTTGCTTTACTGAACCGATATTGATGGCACTGTCATTACCATTGAAGCGCTCCTTGAAGGCAGCTGTTAATATTTCATAATTGTCTCTTACTTCTGTTGCTAATGATAAGTACCACTGTTTAGCGTTGTCTTTCAAAAAAAATCTAAAAGATGTCTGTTTTCTTTCTGTATTCATATTTTTTGCATTTAGAATAGTCCTCATATTCTGCCAACCAGATCTCCTCTGTCCCCACGATTTCCAAGAAAAGGACAAACCAGTACCTCTGCCATTGTGTCTAGCGGGCTGTCTACAAGTACCAGTGGTGCGTCTGAAAGATGAACAGGTATGATGTCTAGGGGAGCTGACAGCAGTTCAGAGGTCTGAGCTGGTTCTGTGACGTTAATGGCTTCAGGTGATCCCACCAGAGAAACTTTCTTCCTGCTAGATGTCTCAGATAAGGTCTGTAGGTCCGTTTCTGTGGCGTTGATGGAACAGACATGAAGATCGGCCTTTACTACACCAAAATATTATGATGCGTTTTGCCTCTATTGAATGATAAAGGGGATGCAATCACAATACACAAAAGTACCACAGAATTTTACCAAACGGACAGGCTCCAAAAGAGTTGGAGCTTAGCAGCAGCAGGGGTTCTGGAATGTACAAGAAATATAGCTTAAGGTTCTCAAGTACCACTGTTTAGCGTGGTCTTTCAAAAAAAAATCTAAAGGATGTTTGCTTTCTTTCTATGTTCATGTTTTTTACACTTGGAATAATCCTCATATTCTGCCAACCAGAAGTCTCCTCTATCCCCAGGATTTCCAAGAAAAGGATAAATCTGTATCTGTGCCATTGTGTCTAGCGGGCTGTCTACAGTACCAGTGGTGCGTCTGAAAGATGAACAGGTCTGATGTCTAGGGGAGCTGACAGTGGTTCAGAGGTCTGAGCTGGCTCTGTCGCGTTAATGGATTCAGGTGATCCCGCTGGTGAACCCAAAAGCTGACCTCTAATCCTCCCCCTAACTGTCGCAGATAATGTCTGTAGGTCGGTTTCTGTGGTGTTGAAGGTATAGACATTAAGATCGGCCTTTACTCCACCATAATATTATGATGCCCTTTTCCTCAATCCAATAATACAGGGGAAGCAATCAGCAAACAGAAGATACCACATAGTGTCAAATCTTTCCTACCTTTCTGTTGATGTTCTGTGTGCTGGTTCTGTGAACACATCTGTGCCATAAGCTCGATCATCTGGTCCATCTTCTCCTTTAGTGGGGGATCGAACTATGCTCTCGTTCTTCAGACTGGCTAGCCTCAGCTTGCAGGGCGGCTCTTCTCGCAGTCAGGAGATCTTGCAAGTCTTTAGGTTTAACAATTTTCCTTATTTCTGGTGATAGTCCCTCTATGAATGCTGCCACCATCCATCTTTTGGGCATATCTGTCCCCACCAAATTCTCCTGGAAGCGGGTAGCGTATTCATGTACTCTCTCCCCATACCGTTGTTTTATTGGCAAGAAGGAAAACGCGCCATCAGACCCATCAAACCTCACCAAAAACTGTTTTACCAGCTGGTCTGGGTTGCCCTTGATAGCTTCAGGCAATGTCTGGTACCATGCGGCTGCCTGGCCCTTCAGATGGAATGGAAAGGTGGCCTTCACCCAGTCCTCATTGAAACTGTATAGGGATTTACATAGGTTTGTGTAAGACCGCAACCACTGTGCACCCTTCTCGCCAGGTTTTCCAAAAAATGGGGTTACAGTTATTCCCATCGACTGTGCCATGGTGAAGTTCTCTGTGGCTTCCTCCTTGTCCTCAACAGCAACTGCTACTGCTACTTGCTCAACAAGCTCTTCCTCTTCTTCTAGGAAGTCAGGCTCGGTCCTACTCCGCTATGACACTGGGGTCTGAAAGTAATCTTCCGGTACTTCTGGCCTGCGTCCACCAAGACTCCTATGGTATTTTGCGTATTGGCCGTTAATTGGTGATGACATGGAACTGACTACCCAGATTCTCCATCAGACTTTTATACTGCTATGAAGTGTAGTATAAAATGTTACGCAGTAGGAGGCTACTCCTATGGAGGTTTGAATCTTGGCCGAAGTGAGGGATGAGCGTTGGGAGGGTTTTTGGAGTTCTGCTGGGAGAGGGGGAACCTCTGCAAAAACGACAAGAACTGTGTGTCAAACAAATATGATGTGGTTTCTGATGTTTAAGGACAGAACCACTGAGTTTATATAGTCTGACTGTTGAAGCAAGTCTAGTCGCTTTTGCGCTTAGGGGCAAGCAAGCCAATAGCCATAAAATTGACACAAAAGAGGATTGTGCAACAATTATCTAATACACCTATAAATGTTGCATATTTGATTAAAGAGTTACTGTGACACCAAGGAAATAATTGTCAATTATGACCTAATACACAAATATCCCTATTTGGTGTCACTTTACTACAACAGATGACAAGCTTGAAATACTTATTGCTTAGATACACACATAATGTTAGATCTACTACCCCTTTTTCCCAAGAAAGTTAACAGAGAATAATTGTGAGAAAATATGTCTAATCAAGCATAAATATTATGATATTTCATATAAAATACCATAATATAATACCAGAAAAAAACTGCATCAATTGCACAATATAATATTACCAAACAGACATGCTCCAAAAGAGTTGGACCTTAGCAACAGCAGGAGTTATGGAATGTATAAGAAATACAGCTTACGGTTCTCAAAGAGAGAAGAAATGAGATAAAGGAAAGAAAATAAGTGTTTGCAAAACGATGAGAACAAAGGAGAATGTATTTGAAAATGATATGGGAAAAGGAGAGAAGAAAGAAGAAAAGATAGAGAAAAAAAGTTTCTACATTATACAATATCAGAAAACCTCAGGTGTGGTCCTACTCAACATTGATAGCAGGAGTCCCAAAATAGTATGTAGAGTGTCCACTGTCGTGTAGTGGTTGGTCGTGGAGATGTAAAGAATCCAAGCAAGACAAGATTTAGCCAGTGAAAGTATAATTTATACAGAAGTTACACCCAAATATTCCGGACCCCGAATGGCCCAAAACCCGGGTTTAAATACCAAGCATTTGATTATACAACAAGTAATTATCATAAGATCGTGACAATAATAAACATGAAATATATATTAAACTTGGTTCATCCGAGTACTTTGTAATTAGACCCTGTCTAAAGATATATGTCACCCCGTGTGATGTGTATGGTAGTCTCGCCTGTGTTGATGAGTAAATGTCACACGAAAAGGGGACATTTACATAACAACACAACACGTCCCTATCAAATTTTCGAAATTTTTGAAAGAGGGTTAAATTGTGAATGTATTATCGATTTCGGAAATAAGTAATTAATCCTAAAAAGATCTAACCCTATGGTAATGCTCGAAGCAAGTATTTTGAGAAACAACTAATTATCAACTAATTACGAGTATATCACGGATATCACGAGATCATAATCGACACAATCTATGTGTCAAAAATTTTGACTTGGAGCGGAAAACAATTATCACTCAATTTGAATTTGGTTATAAAATACAACGGAAAGCAGGATTTGAAATCATAAATCTTCCAGCCTAGGAGCCGAAAAGGTCCTGCACTGAAAGAAGGAAACCCCGAGGTAAGATTTTTCATCTTTGAAAGGGTGCGGAAAAAGGTTTAAGTACAAAGCACCGATCATATGAAACGTCGAAAATTGTATGAAAAACATCTAATTTATACATATAACAATGGGTACTACGTTCATGAAATGTGTTTTTTTTTTTTTTTTTTTTTTTTTTTTTTTAAATGATAGGCATTAAAAGTAAATAAGTAAAGAGGTAAAAGGAGCCCTATTCTAAGAAATGAAATTTTAAGTAAAACAGTAATGAACAAATGAATGACATGACATTAAAGCAATATAAACAACAAAAATAACATGTATATAATGATGTAAAATCAGAATACAAGTACATACAGAAAAAAAAACGTTTCATAACCTTAGCCATGCATGTGTTGTAACAGTCTGCTGGCCAACGACAATGAAATCATAATAGCTAATATACGCCAATTTCAGCGAAACCCGCGTAAGTAGGGTTGCAACAGTATGTCGGCAACCGACCAGTAACCGACCATGAAATCCTAATAACTAATTTACGTCTATAATCGAGGAAGTTGAGAGTCTTCAATGCAATAAAGTTGTATTGTCCACTTTCAATTTACTCGAATATGGTGCCCTTTCAGCAAAAACCGTGTAACTAATGGTGCAACCGTCTGTCGATAACCGACAATGAAATTATAACAATTAATTTTCTTCAATAACCGAGGAAGTTGAGAGCCTTCAATGCAATAACGTTGTATTGACCACTTTCAATTTACTCGAAAATGAATTCAAATATGGTTATGTCTTTTCAGCAAAAACCGTGTAACTTATGTTGCAACAGACTCTCGGCAAACGACAATGAAATTATAATAATTAATTTTCTTCAAAAACCGAGGGAGTTGAAAGCCTTCAATGCAATAACGTTGTATTGACCGCTTTCAATTTACTCGAAAGTGAATTCAAATATGGTTAAACCTTTTCAGCAAAAACCACGTAACTGCACAGTAAGAAGTTATTTATGTTTTGATGTGTATTTCCGTGTGTGAAAGTGTTCGTGCGTGGATGTGTGAGTTTTATTTTCTTAACCCTTTCCCAAACGACAAAATTTTATGGTGATCCACTTCAAAAACTGCCACAAATGACAAAATGGATGTTATTAAAGATAGGATTTGTTTAAAATATGGCACAGAAAATATTGAGACAAAAGGAGAAACTGCTGGTTATCAGCAGTTTCTTCTTTTGTTTCAATGTTTTCCCAAACCTATTCTATTAAGGACGTCAAAACAAGGTCTTGTTTGGGAAAGGGTTAATATCGAAATTTTTAAAGGAACTTGCATATATATACGTTAGTAAAACGATCTCAACAATAACAGGTATAACTTCCTAAGTATTGAAATTTTAAAGAAACATGTATATAAATACATTGGGAAAACGTTCTCAAACAATAACATGTATAGGTACATAGTATTTTTTTCTTACCATCTTGTTCTTGATTTTTCCTTACGTCGCCCACTCTTGATCCAGATCTTGACGTGAACTATCGCTACATACGACGTAAAATTAGAAGAAATCCACATTTCCCTAATATAATTACGAACTGACACAAAAGGAAAGCGGATAATAGATCATCATGACCGATTACCGGCATTCTTTGTGTCTCCTGTCAAAATTATAAACAGAACAAGATAATCAGATTGAGATGGTAATTACACTAACTATACAGTCAGATTCCCGATGACTTAGTGCGAGACTATAGTAAATACTCTTACAATAGTTTCTCAACAAATCGTCGTTTCACTGATCAAAATATATAAAAACAACATTAATTATCAGCACCTATAATCAAATATGACTAGAATTTTCAAACAGAGTAATGTGGTCCAAGATTTATTTTTTTGTAATTTATATTTATGAATATGAACTATATACGGTTTTTCTCACATAACATTTTTGTCCAGTTCAGATCAGTGTGAATATAGATAAATTGAATGTCCCGCACCGGAATGAAAATTAATTAGCACTGCGATCAGTCATTTTTTCTGGAACTACTCTGGAAACACTGGTAATTTAATTTAACACTGATATTAACTAACTATCCCGAATTTAACCCGAAAACATGTCTGTCCGCGTACACGGAGATACAAATTTAAAGCCCCTGTCCAACAGGAAGTGTACCGTAAAGTGAAGTTCCGGTTGCATGTTTGCAGCTTGAGCTAGCGGATCCATATCCCCCGTTACCACGGCTTCGGCCATGACCCGTAAAGTTCCAGAATCCCTGCTGAGGAAATCCCGGCTGGCCGTATCCTCGGTGTTAAACCCATCCAGTATGGCGTTTGTCCAAAACAGGAACGAGGACGGTAAGATATCCCCCGCTATCACGGCTTCGGCCATGTCCCGTAAAGTTCCAGAATACCCGCTGAGGGAATCCCGGCTGGCCGTATCCTCCGTGTTAAACCCAGCCAGTATGGCGTTTGTCCAAAACAGGAACGAGGACGGTAAGTTGGTCAGGAAGTGGTTGACCAAACGCTCTCCTACCTCTGTTCTGTTCAGCGTTTCCCATATATCCTCTCGGACTCGCCGCAAGGACGTGCGTTGACACCTACGGAATAAGGCGACGGCCTCTCCTGCGGTAACTTCGTGGTGGATGACCCGTAAAGTTCCAGAATCCCTGCTGAGGAAATCCCGGCTGGCCGTATCCTCGGTGTTAGCCAGCATTGCGTTCGTCCACAACAGGATCGAGGGCGGTAAGATATCCCCCGCTATCACGGCTTCGGCCATGTCCCGTAAAGTTCCAGAATACCCGCTGAGGGAATCCCGGCTGGCCGTATCCTCGGTGTTAAACCCAGCCAGTATGGCGTTTGTCCAAAACAGGAACGAGGATGGTAAGTTGGTCAGGAAGTGCTTGACCAAACGCTCTCCTACGTCTGTTCTGTTCAGCGTTTCCCATATATCCTCTCGGACTCGCCGCAAGGACGTGCGTTGACACCTACGGAATAAGGCGACGGCCTCTCCTGCGGTAACTTCGTGGTGGATGTTATGGAAGATGTTAGACATGTTAATAATATTTGCTTACAGCATCCTGGCGGTGAATGGTGACATGTGGGGTACAGCTTTTGGTTTTTATATTGGTATGAGTCTGATTGCGTAAGCCTTCGTGACGGTGCATTGGCAGTTATGTTACATAATGGTCGCCCAATGACAGGAGCATGTTGTTATTTATTGGTAGGTTTGACATTTGTTGTTTCTGACGTCGCAATTACAGGTTGTTGGTCGTTTTGGTATCGATATTGTCTAGCGCGTCCATGGTCGGGTAAAGTGTGGTTAGATGTAGTGACTTCGTCGGCACTGAAGGGAAATTCACGGGTTCACTGTTTTGGTTGCAATTCTTCTGAATCTGGGTAGGTGTTGTCTGGCTGGTGGTAGTTAGGAGTTTCAGTCCTTCGGGCAGCCTTGCTTCTGGTGTCATGAACTTAACATTATCATATTTCACTCTTTTACCCCGCCGAGCGATGTTGGTACAAACTTTTAATTTACCGAGTATGCTTAGAGAAATAACAGCAATAATGAATAGGGCGGCCACTGACATTGGTATAATAAACCAGAATTGGAGATAGAAAGGTTTAATTTGAATTGGTGGGTCTATGGTTTGTATGTTCTGAATTTCAGTGGGCACCAAAATTCCGTCTTGTGGTGTAGTTGTTGGTCGTGGAGATGGAAAGAACCCAAGCAAGACAAGATTTAGCCAGTGAAAGTATAATCTATATAGAAGTTGCACCCAAATATTCCGGCTCCCCGAATGGCCCAAAACCCGGGTTTAAATACCAAGCATTTGATTATACAACAAGTAATTATCATAAGATCGTGACAATAATAAACATGAAATATACATTAAACTTGGTTCATCCGAGTACTTTGTAATTAGACCCTGTCTAAAGATATATGTCACCCCGTGTGATGTGTATGGTAGTCTCGCCTGTGTTGTTGTGTAAATGTCACGCGAAAAGGGGACATTTACATAACAACACAACACTTTCTATGTTCATGTTTTTACACTTAGAATAGTCCTCATACTCTGTCAACCAGATCTCCTCTGTCCCCAGGATTTCCAAGAAAAGGACAAACCTGTATCTCTGCCATTGTGTCTAGCGGGCTGTCTACCAGTACTGGTGGTGCGTCTGAAAGATGAATAGGTCTGATGTCTAGGGGAGCTGACAGCAGTTCAGAGGTCTGAGCTGGTTCTGTGACGTTGATTGTTTCAGGTGATCCTACAGGAGAACCTAACAACTGACCTCGTATTCTTCCACCTAGCTGTCTGAGATAGGGTCCGTAGGTCGGTTTCTGTGGTGTTGAAGGTACAGACATAAGATCGGCCTTTACTCCACCACAATATTATGATGCGTATTGCCTCTATCGAATGATAAAGGGAAAGCAATCACAATACACAAAAGTACCACAGAACTTTACCAAATGGACAGGCTCCAAAATAGTTGGAGCTTAACAGCAGCAAGGGTTCTGGAATGTAGAATAAATACAGCAATACAGCTTACGGTTCGATGCTTTACTTCAGAATGATATGAGATGTAATTATACAGTTTAAGAAGAAAATCTTAAGTGAAAAGTACAATACAATTTGCTAACTAAATAGTATATATTAGTAAATGGTTCTGTGGCACAACAATAGATTTAATGTTCTCTGCAAGACCCTCTATGGCAAACTGAACTAATAGATCAGAGGGGAAGTTCCTCTGGTTTGTTGCCGCCAAGAATCTGGTAAAATATGAGGAGCACATTTCACCAACACTTTGCTTTACTGATCCGATATTGATGGCACTGTCATTACCATTGAAGCGCTCCTTGAAGGCAGCTGTTAATATTTCGTAATTGTCTCTTACTTCTGTTGCGAACAATAAGTACCACTGTTTAGCGTTGTCTTTCAAAAAAAATCTAAAAGATGTCTGTTTTCTTTCTGTATTCATATTTTTTGCATTTAGAATAGTCCTCATATTCTGCCAACCAGATCTCCTCTGTCCCCAGGATTTCCAAGAAAAGGACAAACCTGTATCTCTGCCATTGTGTCTAGCGGGCTGTCTACCAGTACCGGAGGTGCGTCTGAAAGATGAACAGGTCTGATGTCTAGGGGAGCTGACAGCAGTTCAGAGGTCTGAGCTGGTTCTGTGACGTTAATGGCTTCAGGTGATCCCACCAGAGAAACTTTCTTCCTGCTAGATGTCTCAGATAAGGTCTGTAGGTCGGTTTCTGTGGCGTTGAAGGAACAGACATGAAGATCGGCCTTTACTACACCAAAATATTATGATGCGTTTTGCCTCTATTGAATGATAAAGGGGATGCAATCACAATACACAAAAGTACCACAGAATTTTACCAAACGGACAAGCTCCAAAAGAGTTGGAGCTTAGCAGCAGCAGGGGTTCTGGAATGTACAAGAAATATAGCTTACGGTTCTCAAGTACCACTGTTTAGCGTGGTCTTTCAAAAAAAATCTAAAGGATGTTTGCTTTCTTTCTATGTTCATGTTTTTTACACTTGGAATAATCCTCATATTCTGCCAACCAGAGGTCTCCTCTATTCCCAGGATTTCCGAGAAAAGGATAAACCTGTATCTCTGCCATTGTGTCTAGCGAGCTGTCAACAGTACCGGTGGTGCGTCTGAAAGATGAACAGGTCTGATGTCTAGGGGAGCTGACAGTGGTTCAGAGGTCTGAGCTGGCTCTGTCGCGTTAATGGATTCAGGTGATCCCGCTGGTGAACCCAAAAGCTGACCTCTAATCCTCCCCCTAACTGTCGCAGATAATGTCTGTAGGTCGGTTTCTGTGGTGTTGAAGGTATAGACATGAAGATCGGCCTTTACTCCACCATAATATTATGATGCCCTTTTCCTCAATCCAATAATACAGGGGAAGCAATCAGCAAACAGAAGATACCACAGAGTGTCAAATCTTTCCTACCTTTCTGTTGATGTTCTGTGTGCTGGTTCTGTGAACACATCTGTGCCATAAGCTCGATCATCTGGTCCATCTTCTCCTTTAGTGGGGATCGAACTATGCTCTCTCGTTCTTCAGACTGGCTAGCCTCAGCTTGCAGGGCGGCTCTTCTCGCAGTCAGGAGATCTTGCAAGTCTTGAGGTTTAACAATTTTCCTTATTTCTGGCGATAGTCCCTCTTTGAACGCTGCCACCATCCATCTTTTGGGCATATCTGTCCCCACTGAATTCTCCTGGAAGCGGGTAGCATATTCATGTACTCTCTCCCCATACCGTTGTTTTATTGGCAGGATGGAAAACGCACCATCAGACCCATCAAACCTCGCCAAAAACTGTTCTACCAACTAGTCTGGGTTGCCCTGGATAGCTTCAGGCAACGTCTGGTACCATGCGGCTGTCTGGCCATTCAGATGGAATGGAAAAGTGGCCTTCAACCGGTCCTCATTGAAACTGTATTGGGACTTACATAGGTTTGTGTAAGACCGCAACCACTGTGCACCCTTCTCGCCAGGTTTTCCAAAAAATGGGGTTACAGTTATGCCCATCAACTGTGCCATGGTGAAGTTCTCTTTGGCTTCCTCCTTGTCCTCAACAGCAACTGCTACTTGCTCTACCAGCTCTTCTTCTTCCTCATCTGGGATGTCAGGCTCGGTCCTACTCTGCGATGACACCGGAGTCTGAAAGTAGTCTTCCGGTACTTCTGGCCTGCGTCCACCAAGACTCCTAAGGTATTTTGCGTATTGGCCGTTAATTGGTGATGACATGGAACTGACTACCCAGATTCTCCACCAGACTTTTATACTGCGAGGAAGTGTAGTATAAAATGTTACGAAGTAGGATGCGACTCCTATGGAGGTCGGAATCTTGGCCGAAGTGAGGGATGAGCGTTTGGAGGGGTTTTGGAGTTCTGCTGGGAGAGGGGGAACCTCTGCAAAAACAACAAGAACTGTGTGTCAAACAAATATGTGGTTTCTGACATTTAAGAACAGAACCACTGACTTTATATAGTCTGACTGTCGAAGCAAGTCTAGTCGCTTTTGCGCTTAGGGGCAAGCAAGCCAATAGCCATAAAATTGACATCAAAGAGGATTATGCAACAATTATCCAATACACCTATAAATGTTGCATATTTGATTAAAGAGTAACTGTGACACCAAGGAAATATTTGTCAATTCATTATGACCTAATACACAAATATCCCTATTGGGTGTCACTTTACTACAATAGATGACAAGCTTGAAATATTTATTGCTTAGATACACACATAATGTTAGATCTACTACCCCATTTTCCCAAGAGAGTTAGCGGAGAATAATCATGAGAAAATATGTCTAATCCAGCACAAATATTATGATATTTCATATAAAATACCATAATATTATACCAGAAATCAAAGCGCTGAAAGCGCTGAAGGCCTTGAAGAATTTGAACACATGCAGATTATTGGTATGAGAAAGTTTAAATATTCTTTAACTTCAGCAATAATCAAAGTGCTGAAAGTGCTGAAGGCCTGGAAAGTGTACGAAAAATAACAAGAGTAATATTTTAATCTTTTATTTTTTTTAAGAAGTTTCGAACAAATTTGAACACATGCAGATTTTTGGTATAAAACTAAAGTAAGATGAACAGAAATCATCTGTATGGTATGAAACAAAAGTAAAATGAACAGAAATCATCTGTACTGGATGGCCACTAGAATCATGGGGGCCAAATTATCAAGGATCAGGTAAGAAGGATTTCGATTATTAAATGAAGTTAAATCATTGCCGACAAATCGTGATGTTATTTCTATATATCTTCACAATATATCATTTAGAACCTTATTAAATCATGAATCTGCCTATTAAAACATAACTATCTAACACATGTATACAAATACATAGATATATAAATAACAAAGCTTTAAAACAGATTAAAGAATAACAAATCGTTACTATTACCTACGGTATTGGAAAACCAAATATTTCAAGTGTGTATCGGCAATCACTGACGCGTTCCGTGTCTTCCGGTAATTACTATGCGTTCCATGGTGTTCCGGTATTTCTATGGACCCAATAGTTCTTTCGCGGTGGAAAAAACGAACATTTACGGAAAATTTTGCAATGAACAAGTTTCTTTAAATATTAGAGGAACGTCGGGTACTTTCGGACAGTTAAGCGATCGTCAGCCATTATTTAGATAGGTGAAGACAAAAACTGTATCTTATGTCACAATCAGAAAATTCTAAGCCTTTTCCCCGGCATCGGTAATGAGAAGTATGTATTAAGCGTATAAAACCGGGTACCATAAGGAAAACAAAATGAGTCATCAACGACAGGTTATTTCGGACACATCGGGTCTGATCGGACAGGCCGATAATCGAGCTAGATTTATTTCAAATAATTATGTTTGCACTTTTACGTAATTAATTTGGAACAATCTAAAATTTTGTTTGGAAAGGTTTTAGGTAAGATAAAATACAAATGAACGATCTAAGATATTTATTTGCATCGAGCATTTCATAAAAAAAATTAAAAAATTACGCTGATAGCTGGAATTGAATGTCGGTTCCCCGAGTTCTGAGACTTCGACAGTACCACTCGACCACTGAACTTGCTGTTACGAGAGTGACATAATTAATATATAAAATCATTATTTGTCCGGTTAGACCCGACGTATCAATTTCCCTTCGGGTCAGATCGGACACCATTTTATTTCCGAAAATAACTAAAATTTCTATCATCGACAGGTAAAAACCTCTCGAAAACCTTTTAATCTTCTTTTTAAACCAGACTAAAAAGATTTAATCGCAATAATACATCGTCATAATCTTGCGTCTGCAGGGTATCTATATTCAGATATTGCTTACGATATTGATTCGGGGGAAAACCCACTAAACGTTGAGTATTGGCGGCAAATGGATCCGCGCATAATATATGTTGCAATCGATTTCTTGATTGTAAATATTTTACGATTTTAAATGCCTTTACTACTATCAACCTATGTATTTACTTCTTTTGTAATGTACATGGGTCAAAAATCTGCATAAAGTAGTATAGATCTAATCCAGTTCCGATTTACTTTTCATCACGCAAGAACAATATCTATCTGCGTTCAACGTTTTCACAAGATAACGATTCAGCACGCCCTGGGAAAAATGACATGCTAAATTTGGCCTTCTTCAAGGCCAAAAACTGCATCAATTGCACAATATAATATTACCAAACAGACATGCTCCAAAAGAGTTGGAGCTTAGCAACAGCAGGGGTTATGGAATGTACAAGAAATACAGCTTATTGTTGTCAAAAAGAGAAGAAATGAGATAAAAGAAAGAAAATAAGTGTTTGCAAAACGATGAGAGCAAAGGAGAATGTATTTGAAAATGATATGGGAAAAGGAGAGAAGAAAGAAGAAAAGATAGTGAAAAAAAGTTGCTACATTATACAATATCAGAAAACCTCAGGTGTGGTCATACTCAACATTGATAGCAGGAGTCCAAAAATAGCAAGACAAGATTTAGCCAGTGAAAGTATAATTTATACAGAAGTTACACCCAAATATTCCGGACCCCGAATGGCCCAAAACCCGGGTTTAAATACCAAACATTTGATTATACAGCAAGTAATTATCATAAGATCGTGACAATAACAAACATGAAATATACATTAAACTTGGTTCATCCGAGTACTTTGTAATTAGACCCTGTCGAAAGATATATGTCACCCCGTGTGATGTGTATGGTAGTCTCGCCTGTGTTGATGAGTAAATGTCACGTGAAAAGGGGACATTTATACAACAACACAACACGTCCCTATCAAATTTTCGAAATTTTTGAAAAAGGGTTAAATTGTGAATAGATTATTGATTTCGGAAATGAGTAATTAATCCAAAAAATCTAACCCTATGGTAATGCTCGAATCAAGTATAGTGAGAAACAGCTAATTATTAAAGGGACATTTCATTCCAATTTCAATTTTTAAAAGTATGTCTTGATGCTAAGATTGGTTATTCTAATGAGTATAAATACTATTAGTTTTTTTAAGTTGTTGTCAATAAGCGAGAAACACGCATTTAAAGTTGAGACATAATCGATAAATTGCATATAAATCCGAACTGTTGTCCACAACAATTTTTTCAATTTTAACACAAAAATATAAATTTCTCGTAAACGGCGCAATATTTTGGCTTGAAATTTTCAGAATTTTCATAAGGAAATATGCTCTTTCAATTAAAAATAAAAGTAAAATTTATGACAAAAAATTCTGAAATGTCACTTTAACTAATTACGAGTATCTCACGGATATCACGAGATCATAATCGACACAATCTATGTGTCAAAAATTTTGACTCGGAGCGGAAAGCAATTATCACTCAATTTAGAATTTTGTTATAAAATACAACCGAAAGTAGGATTTGAAATCATAAATCTTCCAGACTTGGAGCCGAAAAGGTCATGTACTGAAAGAAGGAAACCCTGAGGTAAGATTTTTCATCTTTGTAGGGGTACGGAAAAAGGTCTAAGTACAAAGCACCAATTATATGAAACGTCGAAAATTGTAAGAAAAAACATCTAATTTATACATATAACAATGGGTACTACGTTCATGAAATGTGTTTTTTTTTTTTGAAGTGATAGGCATTAAAAGTAAATAAGTAAAAAGGTAAAAGGAACCCTATTCTAAGTAATGAAATCTTAAGTAAAACAGTAATGAACAAATGAATGACATGCCAGTAAAGCAATATAATCAGGGTGTCCGATCACGTAGAAATGTACGTGAATCACGTAATTTGAACGAAAATCACGTACTACTTTCTCACCCAAAACGTCTAAGAACGTACGCGAAATGAACCCGTATCAATTACAAAAATAAGATGACAATTATCCCCATTATTTACGAAAGAAAAAAGAAGTTTGATAGCCGAGTAATAAAACCGAAACTGCCAAATTCGGTCATTCTGATCCCTCTAATTTTTCCGCTAATTGTAGTTGGCCAAGATATTGCGTTTTTGGGGATCTATTCAACCAAACGCTGTATCATTGTGAGCGTCTGCATGATCATGGCATCTACTAAACAAACTGGATTTTTTTAACTTCGATCGGTCTTTAATTTCAATAAGAATCAACATGAATATAGGCGAAACGACAAAGAAAACACTCAGTACACTCTATTATTTTACTGCCACTGCCTGGATTGGCTATGTAAACCGCTAACGGTATAGAATTCATCAGAATTGAGTACCTTTAGTCATAATCCGAATCATATCTGATCAAAAATCGCTTTTTGACATTCGGATAACGCTCATTTTGATCAGAACTAGGTCCTATTCAAAAACCGGAGAAAAGTTATGTCAGCATTTCATCGTCCGATTGTTTAATTATCTTAAACGCTATCCCCAAAAAGCCTTATGATACCGATCAATGTACTATTTATTGGCGTGTATGATAAAAAATTCAAGACCAAAAAGTATTTCAAAAAGGTTTATAGGCAATGTTTTGCAACAACCCTCACCTGAGCAGCCTTTGTTTACCATGACCTTCCATTTAAAACCACGTGATCAACGCGAAATCTCGCACATGGAATGCGGGTTTTCCCAGATTATGACGTAACGGTAGAATTTGAAAGAAAAAAGAAATAAGATTATTTTATTTTTCAAATTGACGGCCCTTCTGAAATAATATAACAATAACGAGTTTAAAAAAAACTGATAACATGAATAAATAAATAAATGAAATATATCAGAAACGTCCGGCAAACGTTTTAAAGCTAGTATTCGCACCAATAATGTTTGCTACTATGTTGGGTCAATTCCATAACTTATGAGCATGGAGAACGAAATAAACGGAATTTCTCAGGAAAAGCAATACCATTCAAGTTGCAAGCTGAACAGATCGACATAAATTGATTTCCACAACAAGAACACTCCATAATTTCTGAACAAAGGCTGTCACGTGACTTGAGAAAAATTCGTAATCAAAGGCGATCACGTGATAGTCACGTGGCGGTAAATTCCGCTCTATTTTTGAACGAGACCTGGTCACGTGATCTGCAATAACAATGGCGACGAAATGGAGTGGAAATAGGGGGTTGTTGAGTTTCGAAAGGTTATACTCTTCCAGCAGGCCGATTTGAAATGAAATTTTTGGTCAAGTATGACAAAAAATGATTGATTGATCTATACCCTATAGAATTTTACCGAGTGTTGGATATAATACACATAAACAGACGATGAAATGCCGCCTAACTTTAGGCGCTGTTTTCTTGCCTTTTCAAATAGGACCTAGTTCTGATCAAAATGAGCGTTATCCGAATGTCAAAAAGCGATTTTTGATCAGATATGATTCGGATTACTTTAGTCAGTAAAATGTAGGGGTGAGTAAGGACCATCATCCATTGTTGAATCTAAAATAAAAATTCATGGCTCTGCCAGTTCGACTGGCTTTGTTCCGACGGAGAAAAGGGAACGATGTAGATATTTATTATTAGAGGCTCAGCTGAAAACGGAAACTGCTTCATAGAACTTACTTTGACATCTGAAAAGATTTCAATCTTTATAACTTTTCAAATTTGATTGATTTGTAATTAAAAGAAAAAATGCTGAACAAAATGCCTCCACCCTTTCCCAATCAATACCTAGAGTGAATAACTGTTTAGATTTAGTGTTAATTTTCTTGTACCCCCAATTTATTTTTTGTACCCCCAACTTTAAACACCAAGAGGTACAAAAACCCCCAGTCAAAATTTTCAGTGGACACACTGAATATAAACAAAAATAACATGTACAATAGTCCCAGCCAAAATTGACAGTGACGTAGGCTGATGTTTACTGCTGCAAAACCAATCAATTCGTCTGATTTGCACCGTTACAATACAGACAGAGTTGATTGGTTGTCAAGTAGTAAACATGAGCCTACGTCACTGTTATTTTCGGCTGGTACTATAGTATACAATGATGTAAAGTCGGAATACAAGTATATACAGAAAAAAAAAACGTTCCATAACCTTAGCCATGCTGGTGTTGTAACAGTCTGCTGGCAAACGACAATGAAATATATAATAGTTAATATATGCCAATTTCAGCGAAAACCTTGTAAGTAGGGTTGCAACAGTATGTCGGCAACCGACCAGTAACCGACCATGACAGTAACCAACCATGAAATCCTAAAAACTAATTTACGTCTATAAACGAGGAAGTTGAGAGTCTTCAATACAATAACGTTGTATTGTCCTCTTTCAATTTACTCGAATATGGTGCCCTTTCAGCAAAAACCGTGTAACTAATGGTGCAACCGTCTGTCGATAACCGACAATGAAATTATAACAATTAATTTTCTTCAAAAACCAAGGGAGTTGAAAGCCTTCAATGCAATAACGTTGTATTGACCGCTTTCAATTTACTCGAAAATGAATTCAAATATGGTAATATCTTTTCAGCAAAAAACATGTAACTAATGTTGCAACAGACTGTCGGCAAACGACAATGAAATTATAATAATTAATTTTCTTCAAAAACCGAGTGAGTTGAGAGCCTTCAATGCAATAACGTTGTATTGACCGCTTTCAATTTACTCGAAAGTGAATTCAAATATGGTTAACCCTTTCCCAAACAAGACCTGGTTTTGACGTCTTTAATTGAAAAGGCTTGGGAAAACATTAAGACAAAAGAAGAAACTGCTGATAACCAGCAGTTTCTCCTTTTGCCTCAATATTTTCCTGGCTATAAAATAAACATTTTGGCCTTTTGTGTTCAATTACTTTGTAGTCTGCAGCAGTTTTCAAATGGGACCACCCTAAAATTTTGCCGTTTGGGAAAGGGTTAAACCTTTTCAGCAAAAACCACGTAACTGCACAGTAAGAAGTTATTTATGTTCTGATGTGTATTTCTGTGTGTCCGTGTGTGAAAGTGTGTGTGTGTGGAAGTGTGAGTATTATTTTCTTAACCCTTTCCCAAACGACAAAATTTTATGGTGATCCACTTCAAAAACTGCCACAAATGACAAAATGGATGTTATTAAAGATAGGATTTGTTTAAAATATGGCACAGAAAATATTGAGACAAAAGGAGAAACTGCTGGTTATCAGCAGTTTCTTCTTTTGTTTCAATGTTTTCCCAAACCTATTCTATTAAGGACGTCAAAACAAGGTCTTGTTTGGGAAAGGGTTAATATCGAAATTTTTAAAGGAACTTGCATATATATACGTTAGTAAAACGATCTCAACAATAACAGGTATAACTTCCTAAGTATTGAAATTTTAAAGAAACATGTATATAAATACGTTGGAAAAACGTTCTCAAACAATAACATGTATACGTACATAGTATTTTTTTTTTTTTTTACCATCTTGTTCTTGATTTTTCCTTACGTCGCCCACTATTGATCCAGATCTTGACGTGAACTATCGCTACATACGACATAAAATTAGAAGAAATCCGCATTTCCCTAATATAATTACGAACTGACACAAAAGGAAAGCGGATAATAGATCATCATGACAGATTACCGGCATTCTTTGTGTCTCCTGTCAAAATTATAAACAGAACAAGACGATCAGATTGAGATGGTAATTACACTAACTATACAGTCAGATTCCCGAAGACTATAGTAAATACTCTTACAATAGTTTCTCAACAAATCGTCGTTTCACTGATCAAAATATATAAAAACAACATTGATTATCAGCACCTATAATCAAATATGACTAGAATTTTCAAACAGAGTAATGTGGTCAAAGATTTATTTTTTGTAATTTATATTTATGAATATGAACTATATACGTTTTTTCTCACATAACATTTTTGTCCAGTTCAGATCAGTGTGAATAGATAAATTGAATGTCCCGCACCGGAATGAAAATTAATTAGCACTGCGATCAGTCATTTTTTCTGGAACTACTCTGGAAACACTGGTAATTTAATTTAACACTGATATTAACTAACTATCCCGAATTTAACCCGAAAACACGTCCGTCCGCGTACGCGGAGATACAAATTTAAAGCCCCTGTCCAACAGGAAGTGTACCGTAAAGTGAAGTTCCGGTTGCATGTTTGCAGCTTGAGCTATGGGATCCATATCCCCCGCTACCACGGCTTCGGCCATGACCCGTAAAGTTCCAGAATCCCTGCTGAGGAAATCCCGGCTGGCCGTATCCTCGGTGTTAGCCAGCATTGCGTTCGTCCACAACAGGAAAGAGGGCGGTAAGATATCCCCCGCTATCACGGCTTCGGCCATGTCCCGTAATGTTCCCGAATAATACCCGCTGAGGGAATCCCGGCTGGCCGTATCCTCGGTGTTAAACCCAGCCAGTATGGCGTTTGTCCAAAACAGGAACGAGGACGGTAAGTTGGTCAGGAAGTGGTTGACCAAATGCTCTCATACGTCTGTTCTGTTCAGCGTATCCCATATATCCTCTCGGATTCGCCGCAAGGACGTGCGTTGACACCTACGGAATAAGGCAATGGCCTCTCCTGCGGTAACTTCGTGGTGGATGTTATGGAAGATGTTAGACATGTTGACAATACAGTCGAAACTGTCGTATGCAGCCAGCCAAGGGACACACCAAAATTGGCTGCATACGACAGTTGGCTGCTTAACACAGAAAAAAATATTCTGAACGCTGGATGTAAATGTCTACTTGTATGACTGGCCCTATGAATATGAAGAAAAAGCAAGTGTTGTAAAGGGAAAGGGTACACTTTTATATGACATTTAACTGTTTATCACACCTTTTCATGGTTTATGCACATGATTAGGCAAATTGCCAGATGTATTATCAATATTTGACACATTGCCTGCCACTAATTAGTTATGCATGGCTGCTTAAGGGGATGTAGGTAAAGAGCAATTGGGACAATCAAAGGTGGCCACTGACCACATTTGACAGTTTATTGCTATTCACAGTTACTTTAAAGAGTACAATTGCATGGGAGGACCTGGACTGGCTGCATACGACAGTTTGGCTGCTATACACAGGTGGCCGCTAACACAGTTTTGACTGTATTTGCTTACAGCATCCTGATGGTGAATGGTGACATGTGGGGTACAGCTTTTTGGTTTTTATATTGGTATGAGTCTGATTGCGTAAGCCTTCGTGACGGTGCATTGGCAGTTATGTTACATAATGGTCGCCCAATGACAGGTACATGTTGTTATTTGTTGGTAGGTTTGACATTTGTTGTTTCTGATGTCGCAATTACAGGTTGTTGGTCGTTTTGGTATCGATATTGTCTAGCGCGTCCATGGTCGGGTAAAGTGTGGTTAGATGTAGTGACTTCGTCGGTGCTGAAGGGAAATTCACGGGTTCACTGTTTTGCAGGCAATTCTTCTGAATCTGGGTAGGTGTTGTCTGGCTGGTGTTAGTTTGGAGTTTCAGTCCTTCGGGCAGCCTTGCTTCCGGTGTCATGAACTTAACATTATCATATTTCACTCTTTTACCCCGCCGAGCGATGTTGGTACAAACTTTTAATTTACCGAGTATGCTTAAAGAAATAACAGCAATAATGAATAGGGCGGCCACTGACATTGGTATAATAAACCAGAATTGGAGATAGAAAGGTTTAATTTGAATTGGTTGGTCTATGGTTTGTATGTTCTGAATTTCAGCTGGCACCAAAATTCCGTCTTGTGGTGTAGTTGTTGGTCGTGGAGATGGAAAGAACCCAAGCAAGACAAGATTTAGCCAGTGAAAGTATAATTTATATAGAAGTTGCACCCAAATATTCCTGCTCCCCGAATGGCCCAAAACCCGGGTTTAAATACCAAGCATTTGATTATACAACAAGTAATTATCATAAGATCGTGACAATAATAAACATGAAATATACATTAAACTTGGTTCATCCGAGTACTTTGTAATTAGACCCTGTCTAAAGATATATGTCACCCTGTGTGATGTGTATGGTAGTCTCGCCTGTGTTGATGAGTAAATGTCACGCGAAAAGGGGACATTTACATAACAACACAACACTTTCTATGCTCATGTTTTTACACTTGGAATAGTCCTCATATTCTGCCAACCAGAGATCTCCTCTATCCCCACGATTTCCAAGAAAAGGACAAACCTGTACTTCTGCCATTGTGTCTAGTGGGCTGTCTACAAGTACCGGTGGTGCGTCTGAAAGATGAACAGGTCTGATGTTTAGGGGAGCTGACAGTGGTTCAGAGGTCTGAGCTGGTTCTGTGACGTTAACCCACAGTGACTCTTTTTGACTCCCCACAAGATAATGGATTTGGAAAACATTGTTGAAAATGAAGAAATTGCTTGTAAGAAGCAATTTCTTCATTTTTCCACAATGTTTTCTAACCCAAAATGGAAAGATTTTTTTAAATTTCATCAATTTGAAATTGTCGTCTGCAACATCTTTTAATTCTAAATTATTGACGTTTGGTAATGGGTTAATGGCTTCAGGCGATCCCAGCAGAGAAACTAACAGCTGTCCTCTAATTCTTCCACCTAGCTGGTCTCAGATAATGTCTGTAGGTCGGTTTCTGTGGTGTTGAAGGTACAGACATAAGATCGGCCTTTAGTCCACCAAAATATTATGATGCGTATTGCCTCTATTGAATGATAAAGGGGAAGCAATCACAATACACAAAAGTACCGCAGAACTTTACCAATCGGACTGGCTCCAAAATAGTTGGAGCTTAACAGCAGCAAGGGTTCTGGAATGTAGAAAAAATACAGCAATACAGCTTACGGTTCGATGCTTTACTTCAGATAATTATGACATGTAATTATACAGTTTAACAAGAAAATCTTATGTTAAAAGTACAATACAATTTGCTAACTAAATAGTATATATTAGTAGATGGTTCTGTGGCATAACAATAGATTTAATGTTATCTGCAAGACCCTCTATGGCAAACTGAACTAATAGATCAGCGTTGAAGTTCCTCTGATTTGTTGCCACCAAGAATCTGGTAAAATATGAGGAGCATGTTTCACCAACACTTTGCTTTACTGATCCAATTTTGGTGACACCGTCGTTACCATTGAAGCACTCCTTGAAAGCCGCTGTTAACATTTCACAATTGTCTCTTACTTCTGTTGCTAACGATTAGTACCACTGTTTAGCGTGGTCTTTCAAAAAGAATCTAAAAGATGACTGTTTTCTTTCTGTATTCATATTTTTGCATTTAGAATAGTCCTCATATTCTGCCAACCAGAGATCTCCTCTATCCCCACGATTTCCAAGAAAAGGACAAACCTGTACTTCTGCCATTGTGTTTAGTGGGCTGTCTACAAGTACCGGTGGTGCGTCTGAAAGATGAACAGGTCTGATGTCTAGGGGAGCTGACAGCAGTTCAGAGGTCTGAGCTGGTTCTGTCGCGTTAATGGCTCCAGGGGGATCCCGCTGGTGAACCCAAAAGCTGACCTCTAATCCTCCCCCTAACTGTCGCAGATAATGTCTGTAGGTCGGTTTCTGTGGTGTTGAAGGTACCGACATGAAGATCGGCCTTTACTCCACCAAAATATTATGATGCCCTTTTCCTCAATTCAATAATACAAGGGAAGCAATCAGCAAACAGAAGATACCACAGACTGTCAAATCTTTCCTACCTTTCTGTTGATGTTCTGTTTGCTGGTTCTGTGAACGCATCTGTGCCATAAGCTCGATCATCTGGTCCATCTTCTCTAGTGAGGGATCAAACTACGCTCACTCGTTCTTCAGACTGGCTAGCCTCAGCTTGCAGGGCGGCTCTTCTCGCAGTCAGGAGATCTTGCAAGTCTTTAGGTTTAACAATTTTCCTTATTTCTGGCGATAGTCCCTCTATGAACGCTGCCACCATCCATCTTTTGGGCATATCTGTCCCCACCAAATTCTCCTGGAAGCGGGTAGCGTATTCATGTACTCTCTCCCCATACCGTTGTTTTATTGGCAAGAAGGAAAACGCGCCATCAGACCCATCAAACCTCACCAAAAACTGTTTTACCAGCTGGTCTGGGTTGCCCTGGATAGCTTCAGGCAACGTCTGGTACCATGCGGCTGCCTGGCCCTTCAGATGGAATGGAAAGGTGGCCTTCACCTGGTCCTCATTGAAACTGTATAGAGACTTACACAGGTTTGTGTACACCCGCAACCACTGTGCACCCTTCTCGCCAGGTTTTCCAAAAAATGGGGTTACAGTTATGCCCATCAACTGTGCCATGGTGAAGTTTTCTGTGGCTTCCTCCTCGTCCTCAACAGCAACTGCTACTTGCTCAACCATCTCTTCCTCTTCTTCTCGGATGTCAGGCTCGGTCCTACTCTGCGATGACACCGGAGTCTGAAAATAGTCTTCCGGTACTTCTTGCCTGCGTCCACCAAGACTCCTATGGTATTTTACGCATAGGCCATTAATTGTTGATAACATGGAACTGACTACCCAGATTCTCCACGAGACTTTAAAACTGCGAAGAAGTGTAGTATAAAATGTTACGCAGTAGGAGGCGACACCTATGGAGTGAAAATTTGCTTTTCATGTCAATTTACCCCAACCACTTTGTAAGCCATTATCTTCAAAAGTAAAGCCTTATCAGATTTTTTACACATACAAATTAAAGATATTATGTAACTCTATCAATTTACTGAATTTAACCCTCTCCCAAACAAGACCTGGTTTTGACGTCCCTGATAGAAAATCCTTGCGAAAACATTGAAACAAAAGAAGAAACTGCCGATAACCAGCAGTTTCTCCTTTTGTCTCAACATTTTCTATGCCATATTTTACACAAATGTTATCCTGAATAACTTCTATTTTGTCATTTTTGGCAGTTTTTGAAGTGGATCACCCTAGAATTTTGATGTACGGGAAAGGGTTAAAGAAAATCTGTTCTTTGATCAATTTTGAGCTCTTGTTGCAACCCATCCTTTATAGGAAAATCAGATGCCAAAAAACGCCATAAGGCGTTTAATTAAGTTGTCTTCCTTCATTCCAAATTTCAGCCTTTTGTCTAGCAAATGTTTGTGTGGTCTGTGAAAGTTCGGAATACAGGTCTACCAATCTACTAGTTAGTCCTTGTATGTAAATGTCGTAAATAACATTTGTTAATAAAAGATGTTCGCATTTAATCAAATAGATCAGACTTACATTGATAGGTTAGTTTTGGAAAGTTTACTTTTTCAGCCGATACAATTTTTGTGATTGCCTCACAAGTATACATTACTAGTCTGAACTGTTTCACATATGTCAGATCCATACTATGTTCTTTTTCATCATACTTCAGTTTCATATAAAATCCACCCAGCTTTGTCACCACAACCATCTCACAAAAACCTGGGTTTCCAATGTCCCCATGGTAGGTAGAGCACAGTAGTTTGTTAGAATTTACACGTACCAGTTTTAAGTCAGAGGAGTTGACAGTGGTGTAATACATGTATGTATGCTGTAATATGTTACATCAAAATAAGAATTCCGAAATATTAAATGGATGTGAAAGATGACATATTCTGTATCTCTTCATTGCATCTAAGTCATGGTCTCTTTTCTTATTTTCCAAAAATCCCTTATGGCCATCTAATGTGTGACGTCTGTCCACCTTCTCTGCTACACACTGAATTCAAGTTGGACCTGGATTAACAAAATTATTGAAGCTATTTTGAAATTGTTGTATCATGTGATTATCCACGATGGTAACAACACTTTCATTTCCCTCATCTGTAGTTTTTTCTGCTTTTTTTTTTTTTTTTTTTTTTTTTTTTTTTAATACATTTTGCCATTGCGTACAGATCATTTCAACATTTGGGTTGAAACATTGTGGGAAATGAAGAAATTGCTTGTCACAAGCAATTTCTTCATTGTTCACAATGTTTTCCATAGCTTGTATTGTTTTAGAGTAAAAAAGAGTCAATGTGTGGGAATGGATTTAGCGAAATTCAAATTATATGAAATGCATTACTAACCTCAGCTGAACAACAAAACCTTGGTCTATTGATAGTCATTTGACAAATCATCATATTCAGTGCACAGGTCTTCTCTCCTCAACTTGAAAAAGCAATCTGTTGAAAATTCTGCATTTCAGCATGTCTTTTATATCTTTATCCCATTACTCTTAATCATTCAATTGCCTTACTCAAATTGCTAATTACTCAAATAATTACTTCCTTTACAGGACCGGAAAATTACTTGAATGTCATTCAATCAATTAAATCTTCACATGTTGTTTTAATTGCCCTACCTGAGGCACAGGATGCCAGTAATCAGAATTTATGACTGATTAGTTGTATTCACATTCCAATTTTAAAGATATTGCAGACAGCAATTTTAAATGATTTAAATATTATTATTTCTGTCTTTTGATTGAAAACCTTGCCAGAAATAAAGGAATTGCTTGTCACAAGCAATTTTTTTAACTTTCCACAATGTTTTCCAAAGTCTACCTTGTAAGGCATGAACAAGTGTCAATGTGTGGGAATGGGCTAATTTATTTAGTGAAATAATGACTTTCACCTTGCTTAACACTCTCCCAAACAAGATCTGGTTTTAACACCCCTAATGAAAAAGGCTTGGGAAAACATTGAAACAAAAGAAGAAACTGCTGATAACCATCAGTTTCTCTCTCAATATTTTCTATGCCATATTCTACACGGACTCTATCTTGAACTAACTGTCCATTTTGTCATTTATGGCAGTTTTTGAGATTTTGGCAAAGGGTTAAATAATTAAGTTGTATCAGTTGCCAAAGTTAACAATAAGATCTAGATGAAAATTGGGGACATCTTCGATAAGAAACACCCTTCCACAAGAAGAAGTTCTATAATTATGTTCTATCTAGAAAGGCCAGAAAATGTAAAATTTCATTCACTTTGAATTGTCATCTGCAACTTCTAAATAAATCTTTGGGCCCATCTAAAATTTTGCTGTCTGGTAATGGGTTAATTTATCGCTGCTTTTCAACAAAAACCTCGTAACTACAGCTTGGTTGATGCTATAGTTACTAGGTTTTTGTTGAAAAGTGACGGTATGGAACTATTTCTATTACAGCTATTTCACATCGACTTTGGTCATTTCCTGGGTAACTTTAAGAAGAAATATGGGGTAAAGAGAGAGCGGGTACCAGTTGTTTTCACCAGCCATTTTGAATATGTCATCACTAAAGGCAATACAAATAGGGATAACTACACAAGGTATGTAACATTTTGTGTACAACATGGCTATGAAAATATCGAGACAAAAGGAGAAAATGCTGACCTTCAGCATTTTCTTCCTATTGTCTAGATGTTTTCTAAGCCTTTTTGTAACGGTTGTTTTCACCAGTCATTTTGAATATGTCATAACTAAAGGCAACACAAATAGGGAAAACTACATATTGTAAGTGAGCTCTTAACCCTTTCCTAAACAAGAGCTGGCTTTGACGTCCCTATAAGAATAGGCTTGGGAAAACATTGAGGCAAAAGCCATTGCCAAACAGCAGAAATTTAGACTCTCCTTGTTTGAAAGCTGTTGCAAATACATGTATCTAAATGAATGTAAAAAACAAAGAGTTTGTTTACAAAAATTGTCAGAAAATATCGAGACAAAGGAGAAAATGCTGATTGTGGAACAAACTTAGGACCTCATGACTGAGAGTCGGATGCACTACCAACTATGCTGAGGCTGTGGCCTCAAAATCCAAAAGAACAAATTGGTATCTAGTTCCACAAGTCCCAGTGATCTCTGTATTTAAGCCATTACTGCACAGATACGCCTTTTGACTCCCTAACACAAAAAGGTTTTGAAAAACAATGTGGAAAATAAAGAAATTGCTTGTGACAAGCAATTTCTTCATTTACCAAAATTTTTTCTAACCTAAATTAGAAAGATTTTAAAATTTCATCAACTTGAAATAGTCGTCTGTAACACTTTTTATATTAAAACAGTCCAAAATTTTGCTGTTTGGGAAAGGGTTAAATAGTCTTTAGCACTCGGGTTTGATCCCAAGGTCACTGCAAATATCCTTTTAGATAAAATTGTCTCTCACCGATGGCTTGATAATTGTTAAACTATGTGTAATCTAGGTGCTCCAGCTGCTGGAATATGACCATTACAGTTGAAAGAGTTGATAAACCCAATCGATCAATTTGTATTTATCTTTCACATGGTGGGTATCCCACATGACTTTTGGGAATCATTCACACCGAAAATTGTCTATCTGCTGCAAGTATGTTTTCTGTAATTTCTCAGCTAATACTCGACAGATTTTGAGGAGATAAAGTGCACCATGCACATTTTTTAGATGGACATTCACAGTTCTAGTTCACTCCTCACCAAATCCCATGATTTCTTCAAACATTCAAAATGAATGTTTTCGAATGAATGTTTGAAGAAACTATGTGATTCTGTGCAGTGTGAGTTAGGATTGGGAATGGCCCTCTCATAGGTGCATACAGTGCAAACTGGTATATGTGACCAGGCCTGAAGAAAAATTTGATTGTTTACTTTCAGATTCCTAACCTACTGTGAACAAGCGTACCATGCACTGAGAAACAACGGTCCCTTGTTAATCCGGCTATTTATGATGATGATGAGCAGCGGCATTCCTCAGCTGAACTCCATTTCTGACCTAGATTACCTCAAAGAGACTCTTGCCTTGAACCTCTCGGACGCTGACGCAGGACGACAGCTACAAAATAAACTGAAAGAGGCTTTGAATTCTTACTCTACTCTCATTAACTGGTCAATACATAACTTTGCACATTAATCATTTCCAAAACAGCAAAAATTTAGGGTGATCCATTTTGAAAGCTGCTACAAACAACACAATCGATACTGATACATGTAGCATTTGTGTACAATATAGCGGAGAAAATATTGAGACATAAGGAGAAAATGCTGATTATCAGCATTTTCTTCTTTTGCCTCAATGTTTTCCCTAGCTTTTCCTATTAGGGACGTCAAAACCAGGTCTTGTTTGGGAAAGGATTAATCATTTAATTTAGTACCACTTGACCCTTTCTAAAAAAGCAAACATTCAGATTGATATAATTTGAAAGTTATCACAGATTAGGAGTTGGATGTTGGTAAAGATTATGTATACAATATAGCATAATGTCGCTTTTCAACGAAAACTTGGTAAATGCTGCTTAAAACAGGCTGCATGTACAAGGACTTTATTGAAAAGCAGTGGTATAATATTATAATGCAAAAGGAGAAAATGCATATCAACCTATTCATTTTTTGACTTTATTCTTTCCCATGATATACAGGAAGCCAAAGTGTGCTACACCATGGTGGTTAATAACATGTTTCAGAATTACAGAAAGTCTTCAATAACTTTGTTAATACTTGCTCAATCTGAATTCAGTTTGCAGCACAGGTGAGAAATGACAGGAATAAGCTGGATGTGGTGGGTTTTTGAAAAATCAGCTGATAAAAAGTTATTGAAGATCAACCAAAATTTTGAAAATCCACCACTAAAATCTAATTTGCGATGTATGCCCACCTTCTCTGCTTCAAACCCAATTCAAATTGATCAAGTATTAACAGAATTATTTAAGATTTTCTGAAATTGTGGTATCACATTATTATCCACCATGCACTACACAAGGGAGACAACTAATCAAGATGATTGGTATTTGCTTCAGTTACCTCCCTTATTCCATGAGTGTTTTTGCTGCTAGGTCGCAAATATCCTGTTAGATTAATAGTAAAAGTTTCGGCGAACTTAACCCATTACCGCACAGTGAATCTTTTTGACACCTCTAAAGTAAATGGCTTTGGAAAACAATGTGGAAAATGAAGAAACTGCTTGTGACAAGCAATTTCTTCATTTTCCACAATGTTTTTCACCCAAAAAGGCCTGAAAATTTATTTGTCCATTCACTTGAAATTGTTGTCTGCTGGATCTTTCAATTTGGACCACCCTAAAATTTTGTCGTTTGGTAATGGGTTAAAATAGTATTTCTCACCTTTTGCTTCGATGTTTTCAGTGCAATGTTGTACATAAATTTTTATCTTTATCAACATTCATTTAGCGTCTTTATCGGCTTTCAAATTGAAATACTTAAGAATTTTGCTCTTTAGGAAAGGGTTAAAGTGAATTGTATTGAGTCTGCTTTGTTGATCTCAAAGTTTTAATTCTATTAACCCATTCCGACACAGCAATGCTTTCTGATGACCTACTAAGATAAAGGCTGTGGAAAACATTGTAGAAAATGAAGAAATTGTTTGTGACAAGCTATCTCTTCATTTCCCACAAAGTTTTCTAACCAAAAAGAACAAGCGGAGCCCGGATAGCTCAGTTGGTTACGTCGGAGTCTGTCAATCCAGGGGTCTCGAGTTCGAACCCCGGCTCGGCCAGTATCCATTCGGACATTTGCCAAAAGTCATTTGTCTCTCACCAATGGGTGTGAATCATCTATGTGAGAGAGCAACTGGAGGCTCGGTTTGGATATTGTGGTTGTACTGGTGCGAGAAATACCAGGAACCCACAGTTAGGTGCTCCAGCCGCTGCGATATAACCATAGAAGTTGAAAATGGCGTAAAATCCCAAAATTGTAAATTTTCATACACTTGAAAATGTCGTCCGTAACATATGTGAATTTGTATCAGTCTAATTTTTGCTGTTTGGTAATGGGATAAATAGATACTGCTAGATAGATCTCGTGGGAATGCCATTCTAGCAGAAATTAGGATAGACGCTCTCTCACAGAATTATATCAGAGTCACATTTTACCAAAGGTTTAAACATCAAGTGATAACATAATTATATCAAGTACATGTATATTTTCTTATTGTCAGATCTGTGGTTTCTTTTTTTTTTTTTTTTTGGGGGGGGGGGGGGGGGGGGATTTGCAAGTTAACTCTTTCCCAATCTAATCCTTTCTAAATCAGGGTGGTAAAATTTGATAGATGTTGCTGATGATTATTTCAAGTAGATGAAATTCTACTTTAAATTGTTTTTCAAAGCCTTATTTCATAGGGCATCAAAAAGCTGCAATGTGTGGGAATGGGTTAAGATGTTTTTCCTTGCCTTGATGTTCAGGGACATTATTTTTGTCAAACACACCCTGTTAATGGTTGGTTTTGTGTTTTAAAAAGTTTCTGTATGTAATTTGAAATTGAATTTTGTAAGAATGTTTTGAAATTTGTTGATTTGTGTTTTGCTATGTTATTTCTATTTAGACAAAAGTTTATCTCTGTTATGCAATTAGATTATGGTGTAACCAGATCTATTTTACCCTTTCACAAACAACATTTAGACTCTTAGACAAATTCAAAATTAAAGTTGCTTCAGACAAAAAACGGATATCAATAAAGATAAGATTTGTTGAAGATTTGGGCAAAAATAGAAATGATTGTAATTGGCATTTCTTTTGCCTCAATGTTTTCCCAAGCATTTCCCATTACAGACATCAAAATTATGTCTTGTTTTGGGAAAGGGTTAAGTGAGTTTAAAAGCATTGTGAGAAATGAAGAAATTACTTGTGACAAGCAATTTCTTCATTTTCCACAATGTCTTCAAAAGCTGTTTTATTCTAAGTCGTCAAAAGGTGTGAACTTGTGTGAAAGGGTTAAAAGAACAACAAACTAAAAATATTATTAACTGATAAGATAATTTATAATTTTGTTCGTTACCTCCCTTAGATTTTTAAAAAGTGGATGCTTGTTATCCCCCTTAGATCAATGAACTGAAAATAAGGTACCTTTTGTCTCCAAAACTAGATAATCTGCAATAAACTGCACTGATATATCATGTTTAACCCATTCCCAAACATGACCTGGTTTTGATGTTTAATAGAAATGGATTTAGAAAACATTGAGGTAATTGGAGAAATTGCTGATAATCAGCAATTTCTCCTTTTGACTCAATATTTTCCATGCTGTAATGTTCACATTTTTTCACAAAGTAACACTCATTTTATTATCCGCAACTCCTCTAAAACTGGAACAGACTAAATTTTTGCTGTTCAGGAAAGTGTTAGGCCTTTCCCAAATGACAAAATTGGACTGGTCCAATTAAAAAGTTGCTGCGGACGTCAAAATGGATGCAACTTCAGCTATAGCATACACATCCCCACCCATTTAGTTAATATGTTAATACTATTTGAATTATTATAGGATAGAAGCAAGCCATCCTTGTATGATACTAATAATCATTGTTTTTGTTAATTTGATTAAGATGTTGATATCAAAGTCATTGAAATCAAATTTCTTGCTTAATTTATTCTTGCCGTTTGTGCCATAATATTTTTTTCACTGGGTCCCATCTTATTTACTAACTGGTTAGATTTTACCATTAAATATGAAACATTACCATGCAGTTCAGTATTCTTGTAGAAATAGATCATGTTTTTGATAAAGAAAAAAAATTATGACACAAAGTATAGACTTTATAGAGAACTTATAATGCAACACACAGGGTGCCAAATATTTGTCATTTTTGTAATCCGAAATCAAAGCTTATATTTTTAGGTACAGGACATGTTCTATGATTAGTTGGAATATAGTTCGGGCGTAGCACAACACCATTCACAGAAATTATTTTTTCTTTCATTTATATGTGCAAATTTTTATATGTGACCTGTCACGCTAAAAGGGACCTTAGCAGAAGTCCAAAAACCCAAAGTTTGACAAACTGATCAGACTCGGCACAGGTTAAATAGATCCCGTATGCGAAAAATGAACATAAAGTAAGATAGGTGAAACATTCCGGAATTAGAAAATTACATGAAAGTGAAAAATACCGGCCCTTGTCTGGCTGCGCGGACTGCGCAGACTGACTAGGGTCGATATTTTTCACAAAACCCATAAGGTCCCTTTTAGCGTGACGGGTCACATATGTGCAAATAATAGTTTTGTGTTATAAGCTCTTGTATAATATTTTCAACAAGAATTTTGAGATCATAATACATTAGTCTCACACAAGTTTGTGGACATTTACATGTCATACTTATACCAATATCTATGAAGCACAGGAGCATATTTTGGTTTTACCATGTCTATCTGTCTGTCCATCTGTCTGTTGGTCTATCTGTCAATAGACATTTTTGTTTCTCTAGTTGAACCCTTTCCCAAACGGCGAAAATTTGGTCTTTTCCAATTTAAAAGCTGCTGCAGGGGACAAAATTAGTGTAAATTTATATTCAATTTGTGTTCAATATTGCATTGAAAATATTGAAACAAAGGGAGAAATTGTTTATTATCAGCAATAATTTTCCCAAGCAATTTCTTTAGGGAACGTCAAAACCAGGTCTTGTTTGTGAAAGGGTTAATTCAAGACTTGATCCAAGACCAAATAGCCTGCTATGCCTTACTGTTTTCTGGTCATGTAGGTCAAAGGTCAAGGTCACAATTGAACTTTGATTTTTAGCTCACCTGAGCACGAAGTGCTCGAGGTGAGTTATTGTGGTCACTTTTTGTCCGGCGTCCGTCCGTCCGTCAACATTTGGGGTGTTTACACTCTAGCATCCACAAAAGTTACTCAATCTTGATCAAACTTGGCCAAAACAAGTACGATCATAAGTTCTCGGACAAGTTTGATTATGGGCCTGATTGGACCAGAAAGTGTGGAGTTATCTGCCCTTGAATGTCAAAATATGCTGTTTTTAAGTTTGTTTACACTCTAGCATCTACAATTATTGATCAATCATGACAAAACTTGGACATAATGTTGGAGACCATAAGATCTTGAATGAGGTCAATTTTCAGTCTGATCTTACCAGAAAGATGAGAGTTATGTGCCCTTGAATTGGGCAAAATTGCCACTTTTTCGCTGTATTCAAAAAAGAGTTAATCTAAGGGAAGGAACTCTGACACTACTTTCCTTCAGTATAAGTAGAGTTATCTAGTTTGATAGAGGATATAAATAGATTTACACTTATTAACCCATTACCAAACAACAAAATTTTAGCCTAGTCCAAAATCATAGGTGTTGCAGACGACAAGTTCCATTGAACAAAATTTAACATTTTTTGGTCTTTCTTGGTAGAAAACATTGTGGGTAATGAAGAAATTGCTTGTCACAATGTTTTCCAAAGCCTTTATTTTGTGGGGCATCGTGAAGACATACTAACATTGTTTTTTCGAATTCAAATCCTATGTTGTGGGTACTCATTTGAATCGTCTCGACGAGACGATACAAATGAGTACCTACAACATAGGGTTTGATGATCACTGACAGCATTATTGCAGTTTGAAAAGTCACCACCCCCTCTTATCTGGAGCCCTGTACAATGTTTGGCACCATAATTTAGATCTCGGATGAGTTAGATTTTCACAACCTTATTGACCATAAGTTCTTTTTCAGTCTTAAAGTAATAAATATTAATTGAATTAAACAAAAGTGTTGCTCATATCATTTAGGTTCAGGTGAGCGATATAGGACCATCATGGTCCTCTTGTTAAGTAGATATTTTGTTAGTGACAAAGCACTCACTGGTAGGGAGTATTTGTCTGCTTGACAACAATTATTTTGATCATTTATTCATTGAGCAATATTTAAAGGCAGTCAAAGTGTTTATTCATTCATTTCTATGATTTAACCCTTTTAACCCAAACAGTTTATTTTAGGGTTGTACAATTTGAAAGCTTCAGCTGACGACAAATTAGATGCTAATAAGGCCAGGGTTAGAGCACAGAATTTACAATAATATATTGAGACAAAAGGAGAAAATGCTTATTATCAGCATTTTCTTCTTTTGTCTCAATGTTTTCCTAAACATTTTCTATTTGGGAAGTCAAAACCAGGTCTTGTTTGGGAAAGGGCTAACCCATTGCCAAACAGCGAAATTCTGGGCTGGTCCATATTCAAAGATGTTTAAGACAACATTTTTAAGTGAATGAAATGAACAATTTGTTGGTCTTTTGGGTTGGAAAACATTGTGGAAAATGAAGAAATTGCTTGTGACAAGCAATTTCTTCATTTTCCACAATGTTTTCAAAAGCATTTATCTTTTGGGGAGTCACTGGGTGTCATTGTGTGGGAATGGGTTAATCCATTGCTGTTTATCTTCTGGATAGGATAATCATATTCTTAAATTTGGTGTCCAAGTGCTTTACCTGTTCCCAAACAACAGCACTAGTTGACAAAACTGATAGAAAAGATTTGGGGAAACATTGAGGCAAAAGAAGAAAATGCTCATGTCCAGCATTGTCTCGTTTTGCCTCATATTTTCTGTGCCATATTATTCAAGAATTATATCTTTATCGACATCTATTTTGCCAATAGCAGATTTCAAATAGGATCAGTCCACATTTTTGCTGTTTTGGAAAGAGTTAATTGTCATAAACGCATTGTAGTGATTTTAAAGAACACTTAGCACTTGGTCATTAGTTTATTTACATTTATTATCTCATGGGGTAAAGTCTTATGATGTAGATCATGTACAAAATTAAACCTTTCCCAAACAAAATTTTGGACTGATCCCTTTTAAAAAGCGTTGCAGACAACAATTTCAAGTTGATTATTTTTTTAAAATTTTACTGTGTTGAGTTAGACAACATTGTGGAAAATGAAGAAATTGCTTGTTATAAGCAATTAAGAAATTGCTTGTCAGAAGCAATTTCTTCATTTCCTACAATTTTTCCCAAGCAGTTTTCGTGAGGGCGTCAAAGAGTGTCACTGTGTGGGAATAGGCTAACCCTTTCCCAAACAAGACCTGGGGCCCGTTTTACTAACAAACTTACGAACATTTTTAAAACAACAACAACTCTGATTGGCCGAATAATTACTGTTATTATTTCTCGTTCAATCAGATGTGTTGTTACAAGATTTTTGCGAAAATATATGTTAGTAAAACGCGGCCCTGGTTTTGATGTCTCTGGTACAAATGGCTTTGGAAATATTGAGACAAAAGTCCTTTTGCCTCAATATTTTCCTTGCTATTTTATACACAAAATTGATCACTACCATTACCCATTGTGTCCTTCCCATCAGCTTTCAAATTGAATTACCCTATTTTTTTGCTGTTTGGGAAAAGGTTAATTTGATATTATGCAATCTGATCTTGACAAGTACAAGCAGTTAATATAGACTTAGATCAGATATGTTGTTAGTTTTGTAGATATGTTAAAGATTTGCCATATTTTTGTAAAGTTTATTTATTGTATGTGTCTTTCTTTTGTCTCTTTGTTATATTATGTTGCTTATATAGACATCAGATTTAGCCTCTTCCAAATCAACAAAATTTTAGGCTACTCAGAACAGAAACAATTGCAAATAACAAAATTAATGAGCCAGGATCTGGAACAACATCCCTTATAGCATTTGAGAACAACATGGTTCCAGATCAGCCTGTGTATACACACAGACTGACCAGTAACTATATTGTTCTAAAATAGCTTCTTCGTGGTCTGTATCAACCATTAAAGAGTAATATGAATGCTGGTCACACTGCATCTAGGCACGGCCTGATCTTAAAACCTGACTGTCTCAAATGCTATAAGGGACGTTTTTCCAGATCCTGGCTTAATGCTATTGAATGCACAGTGTCCTTATTATGATAAGAGCACAGATAAAAAAGTGGGAAATGCTAGTTGTTACTTACTACAAATTATACATGTGGGTTACTTTGAAAAGGTAGTTTGTGTGTTACTGCTTTGAAAACTGAGAAAAGGGTAAAACTAAAAGAGTCTATTATGGGCATTCTCTTCTTTTTCCTCAATGTTTTCCGAAGCTTTCTCTACTGTGACGTCAGGACCAGAAATATTGGGAGTCCAGATTAACTGTGAAGATATAAAGGTTAAAATGATTTGGTGAATACCCAATTTTTGCATGATAGATGATGAAAAATATATTATTTTGATCTGCTTTGTATTTTGCTGTATGCTTAAAAGCTCTTCTGTTGTTATCTATCAAATGTTAATTTGAATATCAGAATATTTATTTTCTTGCAAGCTTTTTGATGTATATTTTATTCTTTAAACAATCATTCCAAAGAATGTTCTTGTTGATTATGAAAAGCTTTACGCAAAATAAATAATGTTATTTCTACTTTCTTGTTTCGTATTTTTATTATCTACTGAAAAACCTTCTTCAGATGACAATATAGTTGAAACTTGTTACAGTCGACACTCGCTATGTCGACATTGGATATTTCAAAATTCCGCTTAAGTTGAAGTGTAGGTCATGTCCCGTCCTCAACAATGGATTAGCGAAATGTTTGATCAAAATAATTTCGAAACAAATACAGCCATTGAAATTTAGTAGGAAAAGGATAGAAATTGCTCGTTTCGAGCAATTTCTTTCCTTGTCCTACTATATTTCAATCATGGACACATATTATTCCCATCAAAAATGGTTAAATATCATTTTCATCGAAATTAATCAAAATCGGATGAGTCGAACTCCGGATATGTCGAGTTTTTTTGACGACCCCTCTGACTTCAACACAACGAGTGTCGACTGCATTTTGAAATCGTATGTAAAGTCATTTTACCACGAGATATCTGGAGATCGACTCTTACAACATTTGATCAGGTTTAATAAACCTTTCCCAAACAACAAAATTTAAGGGTGGCACAATTTGAAAGCTGCTGCAGGCGGCTACATTAATGTTACTGGGGGTAAAATGTGTGAATATTATAGCAGAGAAAACATTGAGGCAAAAGGGGAAAATGCTGATTATCAGCATTTTCTTCTTTGGGCTCAATGTTTTCTCAAGCCTAATTTGTTAGTGACGTCAAAAGTGTTAAAATTGAAGTTTGATTTCTTACTAGTATCTCAACTATGAATTCAGGTGAGCGATCTAGGACCATCTTGGTCCTCTTGTTTACTGTTGTACTGCTCATTCGTAACAAAAATAGTAGAAAAGGGAAAGAAATGCCTCGAAATGAGCAATTTCCTGTCCCTCTCCCACTATCGGTATATTTCAATGGCTATATTTATTTCAAAACAATGTTGTCTGACATTTCTGTTACCCAATGATGAGTACGGGATCGGATTTTCACGTCGAGTTACTCAGAAATTCCACATATCCGATGTCGAGATAACGACCATCGACTGTGTAACTTATACACCAGTATCGTGATGTACCTGGGAATTGGAGCAAGTGGCGATAAACCTATAGCAAATTGACATATTGAAACTAAAAGCACAGTGTCCGGTATTTTGATTTTGACAAGACTTTAGATTGCCAAATATACTTCAACCCTTTCCCAAACATGACATAATTATCAAGTCCTTAGTAGAAGAAATAGTTTAGGAGTAATTAAGATGAAAGGAGAAATATTGATAATCAGCTATTTCTCCGTTTCCATTAATCTGTTCTATACTATAACATGCACATTTTCTACTTTTGACTTACAGACCCTTGGACTGTGGCGGATCGGAGGGGTTAGAATGACCCCCTCTGTAGCCTGGTTATTAGTCCCCTACTGGCGAAGCCGAAGGGGACTTTAAGTTTGCACTCTGTCCGTCAGTCAGTCCGTCCGTCAGTCCGGTGAATTAGTTTCCAGACTTTTTTATACGCCCGAAGGGTCGTATTATGTTATGGCCCCGGTCGTCCGTCTGTCCGTCCGTTAGCAATTTCTTGTGTGTGCAACTGCTCCTGCAGTTTTGATCGGAATTTGATCAAACTTGCCACAATGATTCTCCATGGTGTCTAGTTGTGCACACCTTTTACGGAATTCAGATAACTCTTTTCGTTCTTGAATATTCTGCCCTTGAATTGAAAAAATGGCCAATTTTACTGACAAGCCCCTCTCGGGCGTATATGCGCCACTCTGCGAAGCTCTTGTTTCTAAACAGGGGTAGCTATTGAGTTGATTTTTGGTATGTAGACCGGCATTGATGAGTTACAGAACAAGTTTTAGTTTCGTTCTGGTCCAGTGATTTTTGGGGAAGATATGGATGCTGGACTTAGAAAATTACTGGGAAATTACAGTTTTCCAGACTTTTTTTCTCAATGCTAGCAGCTATTGAGCTGATTTTTGGTATGTAGACCTGCATTAATGAATTACAGAACAAGTTTGAGTTTCGTTCTGGTCCAGTGATTTTTGGGGAAGATACAGATGCTGGACTTAGAAAATTTCTGGGAAATTACAGTTTTACAGACTTTTTTTTCTCAATGCTGGCAGCTACTGAGCTGATTTTTGGTATGTAGACCCGCATTGATGAGTTACAGAACAAGTTTGAGTTTCGTTTCGGTCCAGTGATTTTTGAGGAAGATATGGGTGCTGGACTAAGAAAATTACTGGGAAATTACAGTTTTCCAGACTTTTTTTCTAAACGTTTGCAGGTATTGAGCTGATTTTCGATACATGATCACATATTGATGGGATACAGAACAAGTTTGAGTTTCGTTCCGGTCCAGTGATTTTTGAGGAACATATGGATGCTGCACTTAGAAAATTACTGGGAAATTACAGTTTTCCAGACTTTTTTTCTCAATGCTGGCAGCTATTGAGCTGATTTTTAGCTCCACTGGCCTTCAGGCCAGCGGGCTATTGTCATGGCGTTGTGTCCGTCGTGCGTGCGTGCGTGCGTGCGTGCGTCCGGTCGTCAACTTTTTCTTTAAAAATCTTCTCCTCAGAAACTACTTGATGGATTTCAATCAAACTTCACAGGAATGATCCTTAGGTGGTCCTCTATCAGATTCCTTCAATTAATTCTGATTGAACCATAAAGTCTGGAGTTATCTGCCCTTGAATTAAAAAAACAGCTGTTTTCACTTGTTTTCACTCTAGCCAATACAAATATTGATCAATCAAAACAAAACTTGGTCAGAATGTTGGTGCTGATAAGATCTTGTTTTAATGCAATTTTCAGCTTGATCTGAATATTACGTCTTGAGTTATGTGCCCTTGAAATTGGCAAAACTACCATTTTTGACCTTATTTTTACTCAAACAACCATAAATATCCACCAATCAACATAAAACTTTCACATTATCTTACTTGCCATAAGATCTTGTGTTGGTGTAATTTTCAGCTTCATATGAATCTTAAATCATGATTTATCTGCCCTTGAATTTGACAAAATTGTTGTTTTCGATTTTGATTTTACACTCTTTACACCCACAAATATTGAATAATCAGGTCAAAACTTAATCAAGATGTAGGTGAAGTTAGGATCTTGCTATAGTGTGATTCTTAGCTAGATAGGAATATAAAATCATCAGTTATATGTGTTTCAATTTGACAAAATTGCTAATTGTGACTTTTTTTTCACTCTACAGCCAAACTCGATCACTCTAATAAAGACTGTTGCAAAGCTTGGTAACTAAAAGATCTTATATGAATGTATTTTCAGCTTTCTAGTTGGTATGTAGACCGGCATTGATGAGTTACAGAACAAGTTTTAGTTTCGTTCTGGTCCAGTGATTTTTGGGGAAGATATGGATGCTGCACTTAGAAAATTACTGGGAAATTACAGTTTTCCAGACTTTTTTTCTCAATGCTGGCAGCTATTGAGCTGATTTTTGGTATGTAGACCTGCATTAATGAGTTACAGAACAAGTTTGAGTTTCGTTCTGGTCCAGTGATTTTTGGGGAAGATACAGATGCTGGACTTAGAAAATTTCTGGGAAATTACAGTTTTCCAGACTTTTTTTCTCAATGCTGGCAGCTACTGAGCTGATTTTTGGTATGTAGACCCGCATTGATGAGTTACAGAACAAGTTTGAGTTTCGTTTCGGTCCAGTGATTTTTGAGGAAGATATGGGTGCTGGACTAAGAAAATTACTGGGAAATTACAGTTTTCCAGACTTTTTTTCTAAACGTTTGCAGGTATTGAGCTGATTTTCGGTATATGAACACATATTGGTGAGATACAGAGACAAGTTTGAGTTTCGTTTCGGTCCAGTGATTTTTGGGGAAGATACAGATGCTGGACTAAGAAAATTTCTGGGAAATCACAGTTTTCCAGACTTTTTTATACCCCCAACAACAAATTTATGGGGGGGGGGGGTTATACTGGAATCAGGTTGTCTGTCCGTCCGTCCGTCTGTCCGTGGACATAATCTTGTGTCTTGTTCTCCTCCCACAATTTTTGACCAATTTTTCTGAAATTTTATCAGGATGTTCCCTATCATATGAAGTTGTGCACCTGCAATTTTCATCTTGATCCAGTCATTAGTTTTAGAGTTATGCCACTTTGAAGTTTTTAAGGGGGTGGTGGACATAATCTTGTGTCCTCTTCTACTCTCACAGTTTTTGCATTTTCATCTTGATCCAGTCATTAGTATCAGAGTTATGCCACTTTGAAGTTTTTAATGAGGGGGGGGGGGAGTAGTCAAAATTTACAATTTCGTTTCCGTGTTCTAACTTGAGAACCGTTTGACCTAGGATCATGAAACTTTACACAGTTGTTGCCCATGACCAATGGAGGTGCCCTATTGTTTTGGGGTCACCAAGGTCAAAGGTCAAGGTCACAGTTGTACTTTGTTTAAAATCCGTTTCCATGCTCTAAGTCAAGAACATTTTGACCGATAGCACTTTTTCAATGACAAGGCCCTAGCCCAAAGGGGTATTCGTCCGCTTTGCGACAGTTCTAGTTTCTTAATGCTTGCAGCTATTGAGCTGATTTTTGGTATGTAGACCCGCATTGATAAGTTACAGAACAAGGTTGAGTTTCGTTCCGGTCCACTGATTTTTTAGGAAGAAACGGATGCTGGACTTTGAATTTTTTGGGGCTTCTTTTTCTAAACACATATAAAGCCGATAGGGGACTTGGTGTTGTTTTGCAATACTTCAGAATGCTTGTTAAATTGTAGAAATTTAGTCAAAATTCTGTAACATTAGATAAACTAACCCTCATATTTGTATATTTGACCCCCTCACAGAAATCCCCATAAGCCCCAGCAGCCCCATGTCTTGTTTGGGAAATGTTTATTAGCTCACCTGAGCACGAAGTTTTCAAGGTGAGCTATTGTGGTCACTCACCGTTCGGCGTCCGTCCGTCTGTCTGTCTGTTCACAATTTCTTCAAACATCTTCTCCTAAACAATAAGGCCAATTATGAACGAACTTGACAGGAATGTTTCTTTGGTGACCCTCTCCATAACTTGTTCGTGAATTTTTGATTCGTCAAACTTTGTGGGCATGGCAGGGTGGGGCTTATCAGACTTTGGGAAATCATAAAAAAAAATCTTTAAAAATCAACCATTTGTCCAAGTTGAACCAAACTTGGCAGGAACGTTTTTTGAGTGAAACTTTTCAAAGTTTGTTCAACAGAAATGTTCCTTGCATGACCCTTTTCAAAACCTGTTCGAACATTTTTGATTCGTCAAAAAATGTGGGCGTGGCAGGGCAGGGCTTATCAGACTTTGAGAAATCATGGGAAAATTCTTCAAAAATATGTCATTTGGCCAATTTGAACCAAGCTTGGCAGAATTTCCCTTGAGTGATCCTTTTCAACATTTGTTCATAAATTTTCAGATTCCTAAAAAATATGGGTGTGGCAGGATGGGGCTTATCCGAATTGGAGAAATTGTAGTTGCTGTCCTTGACCCAAGAAAGTGTCCTATAGTTTTTGGGCCAATTGGTCTTTGTTTAAATTCCATTTCTATGCTTCAAATGGAGAAGATTTTGACTTACAGCTTTTTCCCATTGACCAGGACCTATCGAGAGGCATGAGAGTACAAAATAGAATGTCATATTTAATGCAATAAAGTCAGGTGAGCGATATAGAGCTATTCTGGTCCTCCTGTATTCTTTTATACCGATCTTTCTATGAGCCTGATTTACAGCCAGGAAGAGACGCGTAGAAATATCGTCAACTTGTGAAGTGATTCCAGCGTCACAAGTGGATTTTATCTTGACGGTTAATTTAATTACATGTACCTTTTTTTCTATTCCGTGACAGTATGAGGCACTTTAATGAATTACAACTTGTTAACACGGGAATGAGAACTCCCGTGAGAATACCTGATCAATCAGGTAAATGTAGGGCTCCATTCTAGACGACATGAAACAACCTAGTCCGGTCCAAACTAAAAGTTGTAGCATAATAATAGCCATTAGATGTTATGAAACATGTTTCTGGAATCAAACTTTGCACATCGTCGCTTTTCAACAAAACCTCGTAACTGCAGTTTGTTTCAAGCTGCAGTTGCAATGTTTTTGGAGAAACGCGAGGATATGTCAAATGCATAGAAAATCAATGGAATAGCAGAATACGTTGTTTGCCAGCCTCTACAACATTTTTCGAAGGTGTCTTGGAAGTCATGCTGCTCATCGCCAACATTTCCAACGCTGAAATGTATAATTATTATTTATACAGGCCCTGCGTAAGCACAAAATCTGTGCACAAGATTGTTCGTCGAATCTGTCTAAAAGTAGAGAAAAACACTAAAGAAATGTGAAACGGTGAACAGAAAACATGGTGGTAAAAGAAGGAAATGCTTGTTATGTTCATTTATAGAAAAAATGGGATTCTACGGAATGGTTTCCTTGGTTACGTATTATTAATACATTTGAGCAAAGATCTTGGAAAAGGTCCTTAAAGGCTTCTGAGCCCAACCTGGTCCCGGCTTCTCGAAAAAACTTAAGAACGCTCTCAGTTTCAAGTCATAGCACCGTACTCAAATCACACGAAATCCACTTGCACTTCAATCGAATACTAGTACCCTTCAACGTTGGAGAGTATTTCATTGAAGTTGAGCATGTACTCACGAGTATGAACTTAGGTGTTTTCGAGAAACCAGGGCCTGGTTCCAGATCAGCCTGCCTATACACGCAGTCTGACCACGAACCATGTCGTTCTCTAATAGCTTCTTAATGACCAGTGTCAACTGTGAGGTAGCAGTATGGACCCCGGTCAGACTGCACCTAGACAGTGAGTAATCGTAAAACACGGCTGTCTCAAATGCTATTTTCTAGACCCTGGCTCATTTATATTGACTCTTACCTTGATCAGAGTAATTTATAATGAAATTCTTTTGAAGTTGGCCTGGTAGACGATCCATCACTGGTTGTCTAGTGATGAGTTAATTACATGTAGAGCAAGAGGCACTTTAATGAATTACACCGCCAGTAGATGCAACCCTTTGTGGATACCTGCCTAATCAGGTAAATGTATAGATTGAACAACGCCATCAGGGCATTGGACATCCATTTTACCCACTTGTATTTGGATTTACGATTCATATATCGCTGCTTTTCAACAAAAACCTCGTAACTGCAACTTTAAACAAGCTACAGTTACGAGGTTTACCTTGAAAGGCTACGATATTATCGGCATGGTCTTTGGATTATAAATTCTAATGAAGAACGAGCAGGCTAAAGCAGAACTTTAGTATGAAAGCCTACATATGATCCAAGATCTGAGATAGGATCCTTATGGCATTTGCGACCCACATGGATCCAGATCAGCCTTCATAAACGCACAGTCTGGTCAAGATCCATCTTGTTCTTGAATAGCTTCATGACATAATAATTATACGTGTAACAACTCTTGCAAAACAGCACTGGTTCTGATTAGACTGCATATAGGCATAGACTGATCTAGAAATATGGTAGTCTCTGGACAACCACTTTTCCAGATGCTGGCTCATAATATAATGCGGATAGATTGTGTCGGAATATGGAGCTAATATAAAACGAGTTTCACATATGTAAAAATAGTTTGATCATTGTGTTTGTCCGAATATACGTCATTGTTTACTTGATAAAATTTAGCCCTATTGGATTGAACACCCTATAGCCCTTTCCCAAATGACAAATTTTTAGGGTGACCCACTTCAAAAACTGCCACAAATGACAAAACGGATGTTACCAAAGATAGGATTTGTGTAAAATATGGCATAGAAAATATTGAGACAAAAGGAGAAACTGCTGGTTATCAGCTTTTCTTCTTTTGTCTCAATGTTTTCCCAAGCCTATTTCCATAGGGACGTCAAAACCAGGTCTTGTTTGGGAAAGGGTTCATATAGGTCCCGATAGATAAGCTGGTAGAGCATCCCTAGCTGATAGCTACGGATGCTTTGCCATGTCATTTCTCGTGACATATAGGCCTACTTTTGCAGAGTTAGCTTTTTATCAACATGCCGGTGTAACAGTTTATCTTGGCCCCCCTGGGCAGCTTGGCCCCCGGGGGCTAAGCTACCCGCGGGTAGCTTGGCCCCCACCCTGGGTAGCTTGGCCCCCACCTAAAATCTTTTTCCAGAGTCCCCCTAAATACAAAACAATGTTACGCCTACTGTTAAATGAAAAGAAAAACCAAAATTTAATGTGTTTTGGTCAAATTAATTTTTCGCATTTTTTGGCGCAGAATAGGGGCGGGGGCCAAGCTACCGTGGCCTGGGTAGCTTGGCCCCCACCTAAAATCTTTTTCCAGAGTCCCCCAAAATACAAAACAATGTCTGTAAATGTTACGCCTACTGTTAAATGAAAAGAAAAACCAAAGTTTAATGTGTTTTGGTCAGATTAATTTTTCGCCTTTTTTGGCGTAGAATAGGGGCAGGGGCCAAGCTACCCAGGCTTGGCTAGCTTGGCCCCCACCTAAATATCTTTTTCCAGAGTCCCCCAAAATACAAAACAATGTCTGTAAATGTTACGCCTACTGTTAAATGAAAAGAAAAACCAAAGTTTAATGTGTTTTGGTCAGATTAATTTTTCGCCTTTTTTGGCGTAGAATAGGAGCGGGGGTCAAGCTACCCAGGCCTGGGTAGCTTGGCCCCCACCTAAAATCTTTTTCCAGAGTCCCCCAAATTACAAAACAATGTCTGTAAATGTTACGCCTACTGTTAAATGAAAAGAAAAACCAAAGTTTAATGTGTTTTGGTCAAATTAATTTTTCGCCTTTTTTGGTGTAGAATAGGGGCGGGGGTCAAGCTACCCAGGCCTGGGTAGCTTGGCCTCCACCTAAAATCTTTTTCCACAGTCCCCCAAAATACAAAACAATGTCTGTAAATGTTACGCTTACTGTTAAATGGAAAGAAAAACCAAAGTTTAATGTGTTTTGGTCAAATTAATTTTTCGCCTTTTTTTGGCGCAGAATAGGGGCGGGGGCCAAGCTACCCAGGCCTGGGTAGCTTGGCCCCCACCTAAAATCTTTTTCCAGAGTCCCCCAAAATACAAAACAATGTCTGTAAATGTTACGCCTACTGTTAAATGAAAAGAAAAACCAAAGTTTAATGTGTTTTGGTCAGATTAATTTTTCGCCTTTTTTGGAGTAGAATAGGAGCGGGGGTCAAGCTACCCAGGCCTGGGTAGCTTGGCCCCCACCTAAAATCTTTTTCCAGAGTCCCCCAAATTACAAAACAATGTCTGTAAATGTTACGCCTACTGTTAAATGAAAAGAAAAACCAAAGTTTAATGTGTTTTGGTCAAATAAATTTTTCGCCTTTTTTGGCGTAGAATAGGGGCTGGGGCCAAGCTACCCAGGCCTGGGTAGCTTGGCCCCCACCTAAAATCTTTTTCCAGAGTCCCCCAAAAAACAAAACAATGTCTGTAAATGTTACGCTTACTGTTAAATGGAAAGAAAAACCAAAGTTTAATGTGTTTTGGTCAAATTAATTTTTCGTCTTTTATGGCTTAGAATAGGGGCGGAGCCAAGCTACCCAGGCCTGGGTAGCTTGGCCCCCACCTGAAATCTTTTTCCAGAGTCCCCCAAAATACAAAACAATCTCTGTTAATGTTACGCCTACTGTTAAATGAAAAGAAAAACCAAAGTTTAATGTGTTTTGGTCAGATTAATTTTTCGCCTTTTTTGCGGTAGAATAGGGGCGGGGGCCAAGCTACCCAGGCCTGGGTAGCTTGGCCCCCACCTAAAATCTTTTTCCAGAGTTCCCTAAAATACAAAACAATGTCTGTAAATGTTACGCCTACTGTTAAATGAAAAGAAAAACCAAAGTTTAATGTGTTTTAGTCAAATTAATTTTTCGTCTTTTTGGCGTAGAATAGGGGCGGGGGTCAAGCTACCCAGGCCTGGGTAGCTTGGCCCCCACCTAAAATCTTTTTCCAGAGTCCCTCAAATTACAAAACAATGTCTGTAAATGTTACGCCTACTGTTAAATGAAAAGGAAAACCAAAGTTTAATGTGTTTTGGTCTAATTAATTTTCCGCCTTTTTTGGCGTAGAATAGGGGCTGGGGCCAAGCTACCCAGGCCTGGGTAGCTTGGCCCCCACCTAAAATCTTTTTCCAGAGTCCCCCAAAATACAAATCAATGTCTGTAAATGTTACGCCTACTGTTAAATGAAAAGAAAAACCAAATCTTAAAGTGTTTTGGTCAAATTAATTTTTTGCCTTTTTTGGCGTAGAATAGGGGCGGGGGCTAAGCTACCCAGGCCTGGGTAGCTTGGCCCCCACCTAAAATCTTTTTCCAGAGTCCCTATTCAACACAAAAAAGGCGAATAATTAATTTGACCAAAACACATTAAACTTTGCTTTTTCATTTCATTAAACAGTAGGCCTAACACTAACAGACATTGTTTTGTATTTTGGGGGACTCTGGAAAAAGATTTCAGGTGGGGGCCAAGCTACCCAGGCCTGGGTAGCTTGGCCCCCGCCCCTATTCTACACCAAAAAAGGCAAAAAATTAATTTGACCAAAACACTTTAAGCTTTGGTTTTTCTTTTCATTTAACAGTAGGCGTAACATTTACAGACATTGATTTGTATTTTGGGGGACTCTGGAAAAAGATTTTAGGTGGGGGCCAAGCTACCCAGGCCTGGGTAGCTTGGCCCCAGCCCCTATTCTACGCCAAAAAAGGCGGAAAATTAATTAGACCAAAACACATTAAACTTTGGTTTTCCTTTTCATTTAACAGTAGGCGTAACATTTACAGACATTGTTTTGTAATTTGGGGGACTCTGGAAAAAGATTTTAGGTGGGGGCCAAGCTACCCAGGCCTGGGTAGCTTGACCCCCGCCCCTATTCTACGCCAAAAAGGCGAAAAATTAATTTGACTAAAACACATTAAACTTTGGTTTTTCTTTTCATTTAACAGTAGGCGTAACATTTACAGACATTGTTTTGTATTTTAGGGAACTCTGGAAAAAGATTTTAGGTGGGGGCCAAGCTACCCAGGCCTGGGTAGCTTAGCCCCCACCCCTATTCTACGCCAAAAAAGCGAAAAATTAATTTGACTAAAACACATTAAACTTTGGTTTTTCTTTTCATTTAACAGTAGGCGTAACATTTACAGACATTGTTTTGTAATTTGAGGGACTCTGGAAAAAGATTTTAGGTGGGGGCCAAGCTACCCAGGCCTGGGTAGCTTGGCCCCCGCCCCTATTCTACGCCAAAAAAGGCGAAAATTTAATTTGACCAAAACACATTAAACTTTGTTTTTTCTTTTCATTAAACAGTAGGCGTAACATTTACAGACATTGTTTTGTAATTTGAGGGCCTATGGAAAAAGATTTTAGGTGGGGGCCAAGCTACCCAGGTCTGGGTAGCTTGGGCCCCGCCCCTATTCTACACCAAAAAAGGCAAAAAATTAATTTGACCAAAACACATTAAACTTTGGTTTTTCTTTTCATTTAACAGTAGGCGTAACATTTACAGACATTGTTTTGCATTTTGGGGGACTCTGGAAAAAGATTTCAGGTGGGGGCCAAGCTACCCAGGCCTGGGTAGCTTGGCCCCCTCCCCTATTCTACGCCAAAAAAGGCGAAAAATTAATTTGACCAAAACACATTAAACTTTGGTTCTTCTTTTCATTTAACAGTAGGCGTAACATTACAGCCATTGTTTTGTATTTTCGGGAACTCTGGAAAAAGATTTCAGGTGGGGGCCAAGCTACCCAGGCCTGTGTAGCTTGGCCCCCGCCCCTGTTCTATGCCAAAAAAAGGCGAAAAATCAATTTGACCAAAACACATTAAACTTTGTTTTTTCTCATCATTAAACAGTAGGCGTAACATTTACAAATATTGTTTTGTAATTTGAGGGAGTCTGGAAAAAGATTTTAGGTCGGGGCCAAGCTACCCAGGCCTGGGTAGCTTGGCCCCCGCCCCTATTCTACACCAAAAAAAGGCGAAAATTTAATTTGACTAAAACACACTAAACTTTGGTTTTTCTTTTCATTTAACAGTAGGCGTAACATTTACAGACATTGTTTTGTAATTTGAGGGACTCTGGAAAAAGATTTTAGGTGGGGGCCAAGATACCCAGGCCTGGGTAGCTTGACCCCCGCCCCTATTCTACGCCAAAAAGGCGAAAAATTAATTTGACTAAAACACATTAAACTTTGGTTTTTCTTTTCATTTAACAGTAGGCGTAACATTTACAGACATTGTTTTATAATTTGAGGGCCTATGGAAAAAGATTTTAGGTGGGGGCCAAGCTACCCAGGTCTGGGTAGCTTGGCCCCCGCCCCTATTCTACACCAAAAAAGGCAAAAAATTAATTTGACCAAAACACATTAAACTTTGGTTTTTCTTTTCATTTAACAGTAGGCGTAACATTTACAGACATTGTTTTGTATTTTGGGGGACTCTGGAAAAAGATTTCAGGTGGGGGCCAAGCTGCCCAGGCCTGGGTAGTTTGGCCCCCGCTCCTATTCTAAGCCATAAAAGGCGAAAAATTAATTTGACAAAACACATTAAACTTTGGTTTTTCTTTTCATTTAACAGTAGGCGTAACATTTACAGACATTGATTTGTAATTTGTGGGAGTCTGGAAAAAGATTTTAGGTGGGGGCCAAGCTACCCAGGCCTGGGTAGCTTGGCCCCCGCCCCTATTCTACACCAAAAAAGGCGAAAAATTAATTTGACTAAAACACATTAAAATTTGGTTTTTCTTTTCATTTAACAGTAGGCGTAACATTTACAGACATTGTTTTGTAATTTGAGGGACTCTGGAAAAAGATTTTAGGTGGGGGCCAAGCTACCCAGGCCTGGGTAGCTTGACCCCCGCCCCTATTCTACACCAAAAAAGGCAAAAAATTAATTTGACCAAAACACATTAAACTTTGGTTCTTCTTTTCATTTAACAGTAGGCGTAACATTTACAGACATTGTTTTGTATTTTCGGGAACTCTGGAAAAAGATTTCAGGTGGGGGCCAAGCTACCCAGGCCTGTGTAGCTTGGCCCCCGCCCCTGGTCTATGCCAAAAAAGGCGGAAAATTAATTTGACCAAAACACATTAAACTTTGTTTTTTCTCATCATTAAACAGTAGGCGTAACATTTACAAATATTGTTTTGTAATTTGAGGGAGTCTTGAAAAAGATTTTAGGTCGGGGCCAAGCTACCCAGGCCTGGGTAGCTTGGCCCCCGCCCCTATTCTACACCAAAAAAGGCGAAAAATTAATTTGACTAAAACACACTAAACTTTGGTTTTTCTTTTCATTTAACAGTAGGCGTAACATTTACAGACATTGTTTTGTAATTTGAGGGACTCTGGAAACAGATTTTAGGTGGGGGCCAAGCTACCCAGGCCTGGGTAGCTTAGCCCCCACCCCTATTCTACGCCAAAAAGGCGAAAAATTAATTTGACTAAAACACATTAAACTTTGGTTTTTCTTTTCATTTAACAGTAGGCGTAACATTTACAGACATTGTTTTGTAATTTGAGGGACTCTGGAAAAAGATTTTAGGTGGGGGCCAAGCTACCCAGGCCTGGGTAGCTTGGCCCCCGCCCCTATTCTACGCCAAAAAAGGCGAAAATTTAATTTGACCAAAACACATTAAACTTTGTTTTTTCTTTTCATTAAACAGTAGGCGTAACATTTACAGACATTGTTTTGTAATTTGAGGGCCTATGGAAAAAGATTTTAGGTGGGGGCCAAGCTACCCAGGTCTGGGTAGCTTGGGCCCCGCCCCTATTCTACACCAAAAAAGGCAAAAAATTAATTTGACCAAAACACATTAAACTTTGGTTTTTCTTTTCATTTAACAGTAGGCGTAACATTTACAGACATTGTTTTGCATTTTGGGGGACTCTGGAAAAAGATTTCAGGTGGGGGCCAAGCTACCCAGGCCTGGGTAGCTTGGCCCCCTCCCCTATTCTACGCCAAAAAAGGCGAAAAATTAATTTGACCAAAGCACATTAAACTTTGGTTCTTCTTTTCATTTAACAGTAGGCGTAACATTACAGCCATTGTTTTGTATTTTCGGGAACTCTGGAAAAAGATTTCAGGTGGGGGCCAAGCTACCCAGGCCTGTGTAGCTTGGCCCCCGCCCCTGTTCTATGCCAAAAAAAGGCGAAAAATCAATTTGACCAAAACACATTAAACTTTGGTTTTTCTCATCATTAAACAGTAGGCGTAACATTTACAAACATTGTTTTGTAATTTGAGGGAGTCTGGAAAAAGATTTTAGGTGGGGGCCAAGCTACCCAGGCCTGGGTAGCTTGGCTCCCGCCCCTATTCTACACCAAAAAAGGCGAAAAATTAATTTGACTAAAACACACTAAACTTTGGTTTTTCTTTTCATTTAACAGTAGGCGTAACATTTACAGACATTGTTTTGTAATTTGAGGGACTCTGGAAACAGATTTTAGGTGGGGGCCAAGCTACCCAGGCCTGGGTAGCTTAGCCCCCGCCCCTATTCTACGCCAAATAGGCGAAAAATTAATTTGACTAAAACACATTAAACTTTGGTTCTTCTTTTCATTTAACAGTAGGCGTAACATTTACAGACATTGTTTTGTAATTTGAGGGACTCTGGAAAAAGATTTTAAGTGGGGGCCAAGCTACCCAGGCCTGGGTAGCTTGGCCCCCGCCCCTATTCTAAGCCAAAAAAGGCGAAAAATTAATCTGACCAAAACACATTAAACTTTGGTTTTTCTTTTCATTTAACAGTAGGCGTAATATTTACAGACATTGTTTTGTATTTTAGGGGACTCTGGAAAAAGATTTTAGGTGGGGGCCAAGCTACCCAGGGTGGGGGCTAAGATACCCCGGGGTAGCTTAGCCCCCGGGGGCCAAGCTGCCCAGGGGCCAAGATAAACTGATACACCGGTACCACTGAGCCAGAAACACCTTTTCGCATCAAACTTGCTATTCATGTTCGATTGTTCTCGCATTTCTAGTTTTGCGGTCTAAATGTAATTAAACCCCACTTTACCCAGGTAATTTAATTAATTAACTGTTTTACCTCAATGTGACATGCTGGCTTATTAGGGCCTAGATCAGTGGGTTATTCACTTCCCCGCCGGCAATAATGCTCATTTTCTATTGATACAATATTAATGATGCCACATAAAAACACATTCGTACATCTATGAAATGTTATTAACGTTGATTAGTTATCATTGCTCTTGATAAAGTTTCCATTCCGCTAATTATCAATGCGGACGAGTCACCTGATAAAGGGGCTTGTTGGACATAACGACAATTTCAACGCCGACACAGTTGTTCTACGTGATAAAAGTGACAGACAACGTTCAGCGGGAAAAAAAAAGTTTCTATTTAAAGTCTATTTTCACTTGCGTATTCAACCGACTTTACACTTTAACCCACGGTCACTGAGTCTCAAGTCGGCTGTTAACAGTCGGCGCCTTCGGCAGCCACAGCTCTTTGACTTTCAACTCTCCCGTGTACCCATTTATTCACCTGGGTGAAGAGGAGCAATGTGGGGTAAGTTTTTTGCTCAGAAAAATTCCCGTGGCGCTGACGGGATTTGAACCCAGGATCCCTCGATCCCAAAGCCCGCGTCCTACCATTAGACCACGGCGCCCCACACGAAAAATAAGGTTGAAAAGAAAACGACTAGACTCTACCAGGCCCCGGTTTCTCGAAAAAAAAACTTAAGTACGTTCTCAGACTCAAATCTGAGCACCGTGCTCAAACCGCACGGAATCCACGTGAACTTCAATCGAATACCATTCAACGTTGGAGAGTATTCCGTTGAAGTTGAACATGTTCTCATGAGTTACTTAAGTACTATATAAACTGACACGATTTAAAAACGCAAAAGGGTACTTTTACAGATGGTATCTACTACAGTCTACAAAACCGATGTATAGCCATGTATGATTGTAAATGTTACAATTGTTAACATAAAAGGACAGAAAATGACGTTTAAAGCCATGAATAATGCCTGAATGGACGTCAGATTATGCCAAAATGCACGTTGAGTCAAGAGCCTGAATTGAACAGGACGACGACAGCGAACCCCGTGTTTTCACAGGCGATTCATCACCGTGTCACAATGTATAGGCCGCCCGCGATTACCAACCATAGAATTTGCTGTACACTGAGCCGTCACAAATCTGTTGCGGTAGTGACGTTGACGTATACACTTGTGTTGACGTACAGTTCTTATACGAGGCTGACCGGGACGTGGGCGGTCTGTAAATGTTCCCGTGCCGTTTACACGTCTTCTTAGCCGTAGAACTATTGATTCGGCTACATTAAAGCGTCTAGCTACCTTCATTTGTGAAACATCGCCAACCAAAAGCCCCAAAACTCGGTTCCTTTTTCCCAAAGTAAGCCTGGGCATTTTGTACACGAACCTTTTTCGTAGTTCTCGTATGTTTTCAATAAGTAAATCAAAGTGGCGATTTGTACACAAAAAATCTTAGTGATTTAAGACGTGGTCTGAATGCACGTGACACACTAGCAGTTAGTGATGGGCGATTCAGATGTCCGGATATGCTAAAGAAAACACAACAAAATTGCCGAGGCATGAAGTGTGTACATTACCTCATATATGTCCCAAAATATGGTGCCGATCGAGGCAATAGGAATGGAATGGTCAATGAAAACGTGCTTTGCGTTTTTAAATCGTGTCAGTTTATATACGAGTACTTAAGTTTGTTTGTTTGTTTGTTTGTGGGTTTTTTTTTTTTTTCGAGAAACCGGGGCCTGGTGTAAGACCATAGGAAGCAGTTCAGATCGTGGTAGTAATATTTTTTGCAGAAGACGGTCGAATATAGATCAGGCCCCGGTTTCTCGAAAAAACTTAAGTATATTCTCAGGAGAACATGCTCAACTTCAAAGGGATACTCTCCAACGTTGAAGGGTATTCGATTGAAGTTCACGTGGATTTCGTGCGATTTGAGCACGGTGCTCAGATTTGAGCATGAGAACGTACTTAAGTTTTTTCGAGAAACCCGGGCCAGGCCTATCATAGAAAAGTGTCCCTCTGTGAAAAATTAAATTTCATTCCTTAAATCCCCCGCACCAAAAAAAATGAATAATAAACTGGCAAATCGTTTCGGTATCCCCCTATCCCCTATTCCTTATTGCCTGTGGCGAAATGAACATACTATTCAATTATTTTGACCATTCTAAGGTGAGAGATGACGAAGCCATATATTAACCCTTTCCCAAACAACAAAATTTTAGGGTGATCCACTTCAAAAACTGCCATAAATGACAAAAAGGGGTGTTATTTAAGATAGCATTTGTTTGAAATATGGCACAGAAAATATTGAGACAAAAGGAGAAACTGCTGATTATCAGCAGTTTCTTCTTTTGTCTTAATGTTTTCCCAAGCCAATTCTATTAAGGACGTCAACACCAGCTCTTGTTTGGGAAAGGGTTAATAGGAGTTCCAGCTTGAATTTATGCACCATGATTAAAAGAAAACATCGCTGAACGCATAAAAAACAATAACATGCAATTAATTTTTGAAACCTGGGAAATAGCGTTATGGTCCTGATCAAGAAAATCTGGGAAATAACCATGATAACGCAGTTATCAGACGGTCCTTGTTTCGATGTCGCGGGACATTCATTTCACCTGGGACATCTCTACTATAGAATGTGTCTAGAACTGTACTGGTGTTCGGACAGGTAATTACGGATACCAATTACTTAATGAAATAGATACGATTATCATTTCTCGATATGACAGGTCTGTTATTATCAGAAAATATGAAAATGGACATTCGATGCCGTGTAAACAATAATACATTCTTCATTTCGCATGTCATTTATTGGTTGTGCTAATGTTGATTAGCTACATTAGCACCTTTGCAGTAGACATACCTTCAGAGAACCACTGTAAGTTATCGTCGGTGTCATTGCAAAACCTCGTAACTCCAGCTTTAACTAAGCTGGAGTTACGAGGTTTTGTAATAAAACCGACGTAATGTTTCATACGAGGTATAGTCAAAAAGGACTGCCTTCGAATTGTATTTATTTCGACGTACTTGCTTCATTTCTTTATTCAAGTAGCAAGTTTAATATATAAACTACCATTTTGACAAGTTTTTGTGGTTTTTTAAATTGATAAAGATTATTTTTCTAAAACATTTTAGCATAGTAATCAAGAGTAGGCCTACGGATCACTTTGAAATAACGCTTACGCCCAATATTCTTACTATTATTCAAGGACCAAATCATACGAAATGCAGTTATTTGGCATGCAGTGTCATCAATATGGCACCACATCAACATATTTCTAGAGCAAATCCAAAATTTTAACATCGTCACATAAAAAATATGCATTTTGTACATATTTTTCCAAAGCAGTGGATGAAAATCAAGTGAAATCGGACCGACGTCATCACAGCGTACGGAACAAATCGCCGCCATTAAAGTTATGTGGGGGTCGGGATGGCGTCTATGGAAATTTAGAAGTTCTTTAATACAATCAATGGCTGCAGTACATTTTCAAGGAGAACGGCGTTTAATTGATACAAGAAATACATTACATTAGTAACATTACATATCATTTCATGAAATCCCACTAAGCATTACGTTAAATATATACTTTTCAGAAACTCAACGAAAATACTTTCGCAATTATTAGGGTTTATTTATTTATTTATTTATTTATTTGTTCATTCATTTATTTGATATGCTCATAATTATATATTTTACATGCGCTTGCAATATTTCAAAAGTATGAACATTTCAATGTGTTTTTCGAACGTTTGTGACTCGGATATCATCATGATCATAAGAAAGGACAATATTTAGCGGACTTGATTTAGGGCGGATCTGGTTGACATTTACCACGGGACGTATACGTTACTCTCTTTGTTAGTGGGAGAAAGTCACCTTTTTAAATATTCCGGACAACTTAATTTTACATTGTTCCCATAGCCCGGTCCCGTAGGGGAATGACTTCCACTCAAATAGCTACCACGCCCACATTTCTGCCGTGTGTCGGGAAAACGGATCTCGGATACAAAACCTTGAGCCATAAATTCATAAGTAACAGAAAAATATAATGTTGATATGCTTGAATGCTATTATGACTGTTAGACCTGTCTTTTTAGTAACATTTTTGTCAATTTTAAATGTGGGTTCCGAAAAGAAGGCAATACAACTTCAAACGGCACAATTTTTAATAAATGACGTTTACGCTGTTTAGGCCTACGAGAAATATATATTTTTGTGTTGAAATTAAACAAATTGTTGTATACATATAGGCCTACCTCACGATAAATGAACTAGTAGAGCAGCCCATGCTAATCGAACGGAATGCTCTGCCAGGTCAATTCTCGTCCGCTATACAACAGTTCATATGGATTTTGTCATTTCACTCTCAGATATAATGGCATGTTTTCGCCTATTAGCAACAACTTAAAAAACACCAAACAACCAAAATAACCTGATAACATGTATAGGCATAATTAGGTAAGCCAATCTTGGCATCAAGACATACTTTAATTAACAAATAAAATGGGATCAATGCGACGTTTCACTGGATTTCTTAATATCGCACCTTGCTGTCCATACAACATTTAACCGGTCACGTCCATTCAGCTATTTTAATAACAATAAATTCAGTTGTAGGATGAAGGGTCAAAGCTATCGAGTAACAAATGATACGTGAAAATATCGGGACAAAACGTGACGATCTCTAAAATCCCCAAACGCCTTTGTGACCTTTCGTGGCATTAAATGTTCCCTTATTAAACCCACGCGACACGCACGTGCAAAGGAAGGTTTAACCTTAGCAGTCCTTTTATTTACGGGACAGATTTTCTCATCGAGCCCTGTTTTTCAATTAAAGACTTAAATGTCAGATTTTCTTTATAAATTTTGTTTATTTGACTGAATTTTGAGAGCCATATGAATTTGACAGGTCGCCCTTCTGCTACGAATGACATTTCTTCAGTATAATGTATCCGTGATAAGTGGCTGCCATTTATGAAGCCAAGTTTCTCAGGTGTGCTAGCAGAAACACCAAAAGGAAATGTCACCATGTTAGCGCACCCTCTTTAAAAGATTTTTCTTCGAAAAGACATCGTAACTACAGCTTCACTGGTGGTGAACTCGGCCAAAGCGAGGGACGTTTTTCGCTACAACAAGGTACAGATATTTTGCGTTTAAATGTGAGTTTAAAGATCTGATTGGTTAGTTTTTCTAATAACAATGAATTTGTTCTAAAATAGACCGGATTCATCGATATGTATTGACAAACCGTCTGTGTTGTTATAAAATCTCGTAACTACGGCTTTATCGAACTACGGCTTTATTTTATAACAACACCGACGGAATACTATGATCGCGAAAAAAACGCCCCACGTTTTGGCCGAGTTCACCACCAGTGAGCTTTAAATAAGCTGAAAATGTGAGGTTCCTTTTAAAAAACCGACAATACGATGACTTGATTGACAATGGTAAGACAGATTCTACGAACAGGCCCGTAGGAACAGGGGCTAGGGGCAGGGGGCTATTGGGGGGCTTAGACCCCAATGTTGGCCACAAATGCCAAATTGTCCTTATTTTACACTGAACATTTAGAGACGGTCCAATTTAGCTCCCCAATATTCAGACATAGAGGCTTGGGCCCACCCATTATGAAATTGCTTCCTACTGGCCTGATGAAGTTGCTAGTTAACATCAGGATTTCAGTTTCGTCGGTGCTATGACAAAATTGCGTAACTGAAGTGTTGCTCGAAAACCTTTTTTTTTTCAGGGGAGCCAAAGACGTTTTTGCCGCTTTTAAAAAATGTTAAAAAATGTGCCGACAAAATTGCGTAATTCAATAACTACATGAACAATTCAGCTTCTTTAAGGTAACATAAGGTAATTGAACATAACTTACGGTTCATTTATTGGTCAAAGTAGAAGAAATACAGAGGAGAATGCCATTTCTCACAGCCTTTTATTACTTTCGTGTAAATAATGTGTCTATGTACAAAGCATTTTTGTCAGCTAAATCGAGTTACGTAATTTTGTCACATGATAATTGAAATGGTTCTAATAGGTGTAGAGAAACGCAGTTTTGACAGAATATGCGCTCCTACATACTTAGTAGAAAGCATTTATAAACGAAAATTGACAAAATTGCGTAACTAATTTGTTACGCAATTTTGTCATAGCACCGACGGTTTACAATGTTTTGGTCAAACGTACATGCAAAATGAAAGGGCTGGTAACAAGCATTTTATGAATGAATGCATGCTTTCCACGAGGCTACAACTAGACTTTGCATATTTAGAAACAGTAGTACTGGATCTTGTTATTTGCATCAATTTGGACAGTATTAAATTTTCTTCGTCTAGGGCTATAACTCAAGTAAGGCATGTGTTTTGACGTCCCTTGTCGAACATGATTGGGCAAACATTGAGGCAAAAGAAGAAGAAAAATCTGATAATCGGCATTTTCTCATTTTGTCTCAATATTTCCGTGCTATAGTGTATACAAATCGTCGGATTTTTGATGTCTACAATGCCTTACAGATTGGACCGTCCTAATTCTTTGGGAAAAGATTAAATAAACAGATTCTCCAAACGTTTCTGCAGAGGAAGGGTTGAAGTGCTTGTCACGAACGGTAAAATACTCAAATAATTCTAAATAAGGCAAGGTGCGACTGTCAACAGACGTCAAAATAAATTGGTCTAAAATTGACCTTTCCGTTTAACTTTTGGCGGAAATCTTCATACAGCCTCACATGATTCTGTTCAAGCTTTGATTTGAGAAATAGAAGGAAAGAAAGTATCAAGTGTAGGCCTACATAAGCCTATTCATATGATATCATGAACTCTAATTTGGACAGTAGGCCTACTTTTTAGTTTATGTTTTAAGAATCATTACCATCAGTTTTGTTTACTTCATTTGTCTTTTACATCGAGATTTTGAAAGACTTATTGAATGGGAATCGGAAAATATGACAAAAACTTGCCCATATGATATTATAATCGAATTGACAAAATTCACAAAGCACGGTCTAATTTAACTACCAAGGAAGTCCTAAAATAGCAGTACTTTAATTATGTATTCGAAAATAAATTAAATTCTTGGATACCCATTAATCACTGGCGTATTAAGAAATCTGATATTACACATTTAAAGGTATAATTCGGCGGAAGACAAAAGAATTCCCAGAATCCTCTGAGATGACGTAGCACGTGACTTCGTTCTTCCGGTCACGTGCCAAGAAATGAAAACGAATTCCTGGATCGATTAAGTCTCGCGACTTTAATCCTTTCCCAAATAGGCCTAATCATTTCAAATATTCGAAAAAAAACTTTGAGGGGAGAGAAGAAAATGCGTGTGACGAGCAATTACATCGCTTCTCTCTGTGTTTTCAGATTTGAGTCTATGGTCACTGATGAGAATTATACGTTAACGTCACATTTATTACATCATTTGCGTCCTTCTCTGACTTTGGGGGAATCCATAATTTTGGCGCACGAGAAAGGATACATCATAAGACATTGTGGGGGACGCTGCTCACTTTCGCGAGAGTTACGCCCCCTTAATGAAATCTGTGAACAAATATAGCAACCTTGTGAATGTAATTAAGTGGTAGCTTAAGTTAGGGCGTGTCGGGAATCATACCTTTCATTTTATCTCCATAAATCTAAACTAACTCACTCATCTTTCAAACGGTTCAAGAAATTCGATCGTTTGATGTCAATAAATTTTGATATTAGTCGCAAGTCTTAATGTTTGGTTTCCCCAGCAGAAGATATCAACCTATTATTGATTTTCAATTTGAAATGAAATTGTCTGAACCTTTAATTAGAGATCCAAATTAAAGGCAACTTTCTATTCCGTGGCTTTTCCAACGCGAACTTTTCCAAGCAATTACTGGATGTACCATTGTACATAGTGTATTATATCTATCCCGTTTCCAGAGATTGATGCCTTTTGACGCCTCACTAGATAGAGTAGTTTTTTTCAGTAGTACATTTGCATATGTATCGTTGTAATATAATTATTATTATGATCCTTTGTCTCGTTTATGTACGATTCTGACGGAATAACCCATTCACACACATACGCGCTCTTTGACGCCTTACTGACTTCTTTCCTCAGATGCACGACGTACTAGTAACTAGTTAAAAACTAAATGATTCGTTAGGTAAGTGTTGCGTTAGAAGTGTCTTTAAGTGTATAAGGTTAGTCCCGAGAATGCATTGCCTTACCTATGTTACCTGTTAAATTGTTGGAATTCGCACGGACGACCAACAGAAATTTCTGTTCGTCGGATAAAAGAGCTGGTAATACATCAATATTATATTACCTGCAAAGACATGCCAATTTCACCGTGCAATCTACACGTACGTGTGGTTTACATCATGAAAGGGTCACGTGATCAATCAATTACATTAAGTGAAACACACACCTTTGTGTTAATTACATTAGGTCGACAGAGATGAAACAAACACACACCTTTACGAGCATGGTTCGAGTATATCGCTGCTTTTAAACAAAAACTTCGTTACTGCAGCTTAAAACAAGCTGCAGTTACGAGGTTTTTGTTGAAAAGCGATGATATGGGACAATGGCACGTGACTAATTCCAGACTTCCACGTTTTCTACAGGTAGTGCGAGCTCTGGCGAGGTCTGGTTCTCAACATCACACGTACACGACAAATCGAAGGTATTGCAAATGAGCCAGGATCTGAAAAAGAATCCTTTTTAACATTTTGAGACAGCAGTAACCAGTATTTCAAATTGAGCCTGTGCCTATTATATGTGCAGTATGACTGGGATCCATGCTACTCTCATATAGTTGCTGCCATTACTTTGGATAGGCATCATTACCAAACGACAAAATTTTAGGGCGGTTCAAATTGAAAGATCCTGCAGACGACAATTTCAAGTGAATGGATTTTTTAATTTCTAGGTCTCTTTGGATGGAAAACATTGTTGGAAATGAAGAAATTGCTTGTGACAAGCAATTTCTTCATTTTCCATGATGTTTTCCGTGGCCATTATTTTGCGGGGAGTCAAAAAGAGTCATTGTGTGGTAATGGGTTAAGGAAAAACAAGAGTAGAAAACTTATTCCCACATCCTTTGCTGAAGCCGATTTCTTTTAGTGGATTATTTTTGCTTATTTGGGTTTAGCGTTACTTTATATGCTATGGTCATATCGCGGTGGCTGGAGCACTTAACCATGGGTTCATGTAGTTTCTCTACTACCTCAACATTGTAACCGAACCTCCAGCTGCTCGCCCGCACAGGTTAACGATTTTCAAACTATTGTTGAAATTTTGTCGGAAAGGATACTAGCTGCGACCGGGAATCGAACCTGGCACCTCTTGAGTGAGAGGACGATTCGCTACCAACTGCGCTTTGGTCGCGGCCCCTTTCGTTTGCTGGAAGGTAAAGGCTAACAATAATAGCTTGATCATGCTCCTCATCGTATTCATTTGACAAAGTTTTAATTCGAGCTCTTTAATTCGGGGCCTCGTTAAACATTTGATTTACAGATTCAACAGATGGTACCTTAATCCTTGATCAAACGACGAAATTTAAAGGTACTTTAACCATTTCCCAAACAAGACCTTGTTTTGACGTCCCTGATAGAAAAGGCTTGGGAAAACATTGAGACAAAAGAAGAAACTGCTGATAACCAGCAGTTTCTCCTTTTGTCTCAATATTTTCTATGACATATTTTACACAAATTTCTATCTTAAATAACTTCCATTTTGTCATTTTTGGCAGTTTTTGAAGTGGATCACCCTCAAATCTTGCTGTTTGGAAAAGGGTTAATCCTTGATCAAACGACGAAAATTTAAGGGGGAATGCTCCAGTTTCCTATTTTTTCCCCCAATAATAGAATTTATTTATATTTTGTATGTTGAAATTACATGTTATTACCAATTGAAAAATAAAATAAAAATGGAGGGTCAGCGACCTTGTTTGAATTTTATAGGCATTCGTATCACATACCCCTACATCGAAAAAATGCTCAATTTCTTGCACATATCTAAGATCACTAAAATGCTAATAAAATGCTGTATATTCATCGTTTAGTCCTAAAAACGGATTTAAAGTTACGTCTTACATTTAGTAAGAACAGAAAACCTAAAATATGTGCTATTATAAACGCGTAAATGTATAAAACAGTATGCTCACGTGTTCGGTTTGATAAACGAAGCTGGAGTGTTTTATGTCAAAATTTGCATATTTTTGGAAATATTTCAAGTTCTACATAATAGAATTTAATAAAACTCCCTCATTGTATTAAGCAACATCTCCTGGTAATAATTCAAAAAGAAAATGTATAGGTCAGCGCACTTATTAGTGAATTACAGCAATTTTTATCAGCTACACATGAATAAAATGACGCAAAACAGTGGTAACTGCATACACACTTACGACTGTCTTGCTCTAAATAATCGATTTCCATCCTGAGGAAATCAGTTTCGCATAATAAATACACTTTTACCGTCGAAAATGGTAGATTGTAATGATGTGTTATATTATTGAAATTATGGTAGCGAAACATATTGGTACGAAACATTTAATTTACTACAGTAAAGACCGAGTGTTCCGAAAAACTGGAGCATTCCCCCTTAAAGGTACCTCAAGAGCTGGTGCAGGTGAAAGATAGGTTGTTGATACAGATTATATTTGTATACACAATGAATAGCAAATATCGAGACAAAATGAGAAAATGTTGATTATCAGCATTTTTGTCTCAGTGGTTTCTCAAGCTCGTCTTTGAACATATATGATATAACTAAAACCAACTATACAAATTTATTTTCCTTGTTTTTATTATTATTATTATTATTATTATTATTATTATTATTATTATTATTATTATTATTATTATTATTATTATTATTATTATTATTATTATTATTATTATTATTATTATTATTATTCTAGTTTGTCAACAACGTTTCGGCTTCTTTAGTCATTTTCAAGTCTGTCTTTGGAGAGAGATGAAAAAATAACCTGCGTTAATCGTCATAATGCCGATTACAAATTCCGCCATTTTTCGCTCTTGAAGTTCTCCAGATGCTCGTAATTCTATTTTCGATTATGACCGGTCATTTAGGCTGACAAGATTTCTAAATTAATCCGAAATTAAGGTATATCACCTTACCCAATCGCGCCAAAATTGTAACAAAAAGGTAACATGGACTGATTTGCATATTTTATTAAACCCCCTATTAATGACGACAATTCATATATTCGCAGCTGAAATTTCACCGAAGCTCTTTTGGAAACATGCTTCTAGCAACCCTTTACCGTTTTCCAAACGATAAGATCCCATGATGTCCAAATTTGAAAGCTGTTGCAGACGATAAGATGATACAGATAGAAATTGTATACGAAATCCCATAGAAAAATATTGAGGCAAAATGTCGATTTTCATCTTTTGCCTCAATGTTTTCCGAAGCGTTTCCTTAAAGGGACGTCAAAACCAGGCCCTGTTTGGGAAAGGGTTAATCAATCTGTCTCAGGTTTATTTGAATATAATTCATTTGATAAATATCAAGCTAAAAGGATGTGGAACTAATAATCTTGTACAACTTTTATAATCGCTTCCTTTGCGCTGTTCTTACATATTGTATACGAGTTTATAGGAGAAATTTTTATATCAGATCTATCATTTCCTGCATCGTTTGCATTTCTTCAAATTCTGTTATCTGGTAAAGGGATAAGGGGAGGTTTTTATTTTCAAATTACATGTTAGGCAGTTAGAGAAAACAAAACGTTTAAGCGTGACTAAATACTTAAATCGCCGGTGGAGCGAACCCCACCTGGCGGCAAAAGGGGCCTGTCTTTTGTACTCCCATAGAAATAGCTCTTCTACATACGGAATCGTCCCAACAAAAGATCCATGGCTTAAAATTTCGATTTTACGAAGAATTTGTTACCCTTAATTGGTTTCCTTTAGTTTATAAAGGAGTCTGATTTGCATAAATTATGTCTCGCCACGGCACGACAACATGGGAGATGATATGACTTGCTGAGATATCGACTACCTCACGGTGGATAATTACATGACTCAGAATTTCCGCAAATCATCGAAATGTTTTTTAAAATACTTGAGCAATTAGAATTCTGTTTGAAGCAGAGAAGGTGGGAAAATATCAAGAATAAGCTGGACGCGATGGGTTTTTTAAAAGATCAACTGTTAAGAATAGTTATTGATCTTCAATAACTTTTTTATCAGCTGACTTTTAAAAAATCCATCACACCCATATGCACGACGTCTGTCCGCCTTCTCTGCTCCAATCCAAATTCAAATCGGTTACGTAATAACAAAATTATTGAAGATTTTCTGAAATTGTTGTATCACGTGCTTATCCACCGTGTTCCTGCAGTTCTATTTCCAAGGTAACGATGGGCAATGGTAACAGAGTAATCCAAGGACGAAATCTTTCGTATGTAGCCTGTTTCTTCTATCTCTTTTCGTACAACTCATGTACACAAAGTTATAACCCTTACTCAAAAGACAAAATGTAGGGATGGTCTCATTTCATAGAAATCGCATACGACTTCATAAAATAAATGTTGATATCTACATTTATATGCACGGAACACTTTTTCCACACCATTTTGTCTTGCAATTTGCGACATGTGAGTGGCCCGATTTACTAAAGAGGTATAAACCTTTTTTTTTTCTTCATACAATAAAACGTTGTACTACAACAATGGAATAAACGGACTTACAAAAGAATACTCGTGCGGACTTAAGTAAAAAAAAAAAAAAAAAAAAAAAAAGAAAAGAAAAAAAAAAAGAAAGAAAAAAAGCACCATGTGAAGTAAGCACCATAATTCGAATTACCCGATGTCGACATAACGAGAGTCAATAATTGTACGACACAAAAATTATCTCTGTTAACTATTAGGCATACGGTCTATTTTCCCATGCCACGTCATAAATGTCAGGTAGTCAGTGTGGCTGTAACAGAAATATGGCCGCGGGAAAATCTCAAGGTGATGAGAGAGGCTGGCGAGACGTGGGAGAAAACATGGCATGGGAACATGTACCCTCAGATACATTGATGGAAAAGAAGCGATGACTAGATCTTTATCTAATTTTTCGTCACTTTTCAACAAAAACATCGTAACTACAGCTTTAACTAAGCTGTAGTTACGAGGTTTTCGTTGAAAAGCCGAGTTATAATGGTCTTTTCATCATCATTTCTTCTTTTTGGATGTTCGTACAATTCTTATAAACTTCTGATTAAGGTAGAATAATTCTAATGCATATTTACTATTGTCGTACATTTTCGACAAATGTCGACAATTTCCGTATCTAATTTTAGCAACAATATTGCTAAATATTACTTCCCTTTGTAAAATAAAATTCTCCGAATACACCCCGAATATCTTTTTCTGGTATTATTCTCCGTTTAACATCAATTTTTCAGAGACATTTTTCGTGTATTTTTTTTTTTTTTTTTTTTATATAATTTTGATTGATATCATCAGTTATTATGTGATTAGAAACTGATACTTAATGAAACTTCCTATTTAGGAAACAAATTGTAGTCTTTATAATACTCGTTTCTTCCCTTGGTACTGGCTAGCCCAATATACCGAGAAACCCTGCAGTAAAAGACACATACATGTATTCTTATGAAATCTAAGTTGTGGTGATCAAACGCCTATCGTTTGAGAACGACGCGTGGATGATATCATCATTGTTCAGACATTCGCACTCGATTTTTATCACTTCTCCGCCGGCGATCCTTATTTAAATGTGCAAACTCGTTGCCAATTAATTGTAACGTGGTTTGATACGTGATCTGATCCTTTTTTGATTCTTTTTCCATTTAAGTCCTTAGATTCAATATGCAATCCAGAGGAAGCTGTAATAGACTATAAAAAAAGATTAAGTACAATTTTGTCTTTAGAATTTGCATTACTTTTTGCAAATTGCGATGTTCAGTTGGTTTCTAGGTAAAGGGTTAAAATGATGAAATTCACACGAAATCACAACTGAAATGTTATCATTAACCAACTTCTGAAAGTCTAATACAACGTTTGGGTTTTAGTTATAAGCATATAATTAGATATGGGCTATGGTTCCCTTCATTTGGGGCATTGACTTCTTTTGGGAAAGAAATAGTGCGTTCGAGAGTATGAGGGCACTAAGAATTACCTTTACATTTTTTTTCAAATTTCGACGGATAAAATGTACATATGTGGATTTTATCGTGTTCCTACACATATAAGAATAATTTTGATATCGGTTTTCGAGAGTGCATGAACTTATTTCTGGCACTGTCAATATTTGTTTCAGAGGCATAAAATTTCAAACTAGGAAATAAAGAGGTTTTTTTTTTTTATTTTTTAATAAGCACGCAGTAATTTAACAAAATATCTCTCATATGCACACAAGGGTCATATCATTTCACATCAGACGACGGGTAAACATGTTTTTGATAATAAAAACCAAAATCTAGTCACATTTAATGTGTTAATGCCCAAAATTCAGATACTTTTTTGCTTTGAGTGGTGGCCGCCATATTGGAATTTTGTATGTTGAGGGTGGGATAAGGGAAAATCAAATTTCTAGTAAACCTCTGGACGAATTTCTGTCATATTGCACATATAGATGTCTAATATAATGTACTATCAGACAGAAGTGTTTGTCTCCCAAATTTCTAAAGTTGCCATTAGGCGTATTCTACCTTAATACACTTTCCCAGAATGCCGATGTGGTGCTGGTGCAATAATTGACTTATGCCTATCAGTGAAGATGAAATCAAGGGTTTGATCTTATAGCTATCATTATTTCCTTTTTACTTGTTTTTAATTATTCCTTTTCGATCATCTTTAAATACGTATATAATTCACGCAGATTTTGGCACTGTCCCATCCGGGTACGCCGCCATGTCCAAATATAGCGCACATGGCAGGACAAATATGGGCGAGTGTGTCAGTTTAACAGGGAGCCAAAATCCTTAATTTAACGCTTTCCTAGATGGCTAATTGTTAGTTCAGCCCAATTACAAGCTGATACAGATGGCGAAATTGGTGTTGATAAAGATGGGGTTAATTAACAGTGTAGCTAAGAAAATATTGAGGCAAAATGTGAAAATGCTGATTATCAGCATTTTCTTCTTTTGTCTCTATATATTCCCAATCCTTTTCTGTAAAGGACGTCAGATCCGGACCTTGTTTGGGAAAGAGTTAACGGGGAGCTTAACTCCTCAAACGGACCGTCAAAATAACAATGCCATGTTCAAAGGTCATATTTGTAAACAATCAGCCGGTGTGACAAAGACACTTCTCAAAAATACCCGTGTTAACACTTCAAATTTTTTATCCGTCTTTTTAAATCCGCCTTCTTTCATCTAAGATTGTCATATCGAAGTCTTCATTTGTTCTTAAACACCACAACAAAAAGTGATGTAAATAATTAAGGTAGTCCATGCCTAATAAGATTCACGCGACGTCGGAACTTTTCGGGCGACGTCGTTAAAAACATTCGGCGGTGCAAAGTACCGATTTTTTTAACGCTTAAGGTTACGAATGTTTAGGCTGCGACGTCACACGAAAAATTTCAAAGGCGTGTGAACTACCTTAAAGTAAAAATGCTAAAATAATGGACCCAAAAGAGAAATGATAAATCAGTATAGTCTGCCTATCATTACTCAACCCGTAATACCGTATGAGCCAAGATTTGGAAAGGGCCCTTTAAGGTATCTGAGCCCAACATAGTTCAAGAGCATCTTGCGTATACGTGTACATAGTCTGGTCATGAACCATGTTGATCTCCAATAGCTTATTCTCGACTACTCTCTTAAAACAGGGCACATTATCTCTTCATTCCATTTCATATTTGATGGTTTAATCAATAGACTTCGGCTTTGGAGAGTAATTCTGTAACCTGTAGCAACTGTAAGGCAGTAGTATGGATAACGGTCAGACTGCTTAATAGGTATAAGCTGATCGTGAAAAACGGCTCAAATGCTATGAGGATCATTCAGGAAAGAATGTTTGATCATGGCAAAACATCAGCAGACTCATGTATTTGGCCGCGGCTCTCATTCAGGAATGAAATAACGTTCCTGCCGCAGTGATTTTGCGTTATACGAGGTCCATGTGACGTCTGATACACGCATGTACCAGCAATAGAGGTGGCCATACACGCTGGTGTACTCTCCAAAGCCGAGGTCTATTGATTAACCATTAAATGTGACCTCTGCCGTTTTTGTTACACAAACAGCCTATTTGGTCGTCATAATATAATTATAGCACATCATTTGAATTATCGAATGAAAATCATTCAGCTTTACCTTGCATGATCATTACGTATACATTACGTCGATTCTATTTTTGGCTGAATCCGGTAACATTTGAATTATCGAATCAAAATCATTCAGTTTCATCTTGTTTGATTACGTATACAAATACGTCGCTTCTATTTTTGGCTGAAGCCGGTAATTTGAAGCGTCAGCCAATGAAAGTTTGTATCAGATTTTTAAATTGTTTTCTCATGTATAGCCAACGATTGGACACCGAAATCCCGCCAAGGCCCCGAGATTAGACGTGAAATGACCCCGCGGGAACAGAGCATCATTCTATCATAATGGAATGAAGAGAGAATGTGCTCTGTTCTTAAGAGAGTAACACTGGTGGTGAACTCGGCCAAAGCGTGGGACGTTTTTTCGCGATCATAGTATTCCGTCGGTGTTGTTATAAAATATCGTAACTACGGCTTCGATAACAACACAAACGGATTTTCAATACATATCCGTTAACCCGGTCTATTTTTAGAACAAATTCATTGTTATTAGAAAAACTATCCAATCATATCTTTAAACTTACATTTAAACGCAAAATATTTGTACCTTGTTGTAGCGAAAAACGTCCCTCGCTTTGGCCGAGTTCACCACCAGTGATACAAGATATTTAATTAATGAACGGCTTCAATTACATGGAAAAAAACATCATCCACAATTGATGACAAATCAAGGAAAAACTTGATGATCATAACATCTTAAATGACTAAAAATGTCAGCATAATCGGACTAAAACTTCATGAGTTATCTGCCCCTGACAGAATTTCAGTTTTCGAGATATTGACCAATCAAAATGAAACTTGGACACACTGTTGGTGACCATAACATCCAAGAAGAATCTGAGATTCAGCATAATCAGTTATTGTGTTAAATTTGCAACTTTTATTTTCACTTCATAATAACTAAGTAAAATAAAATTAAACCGATTTGCCAAGGTTTAATAAGTACACATTTATAATGAAATTTCCTTCTTACTGTAAGCTACAATATGATATCAAAATGTTCTCTCTTCAATGCAAAATGAGATGGGAAATGAACATAAATTAAGTGCACTTTTATTTATGGAACTAGGTATTTTTGTTGTACTTGCCTTTGATATGTCTTTTTAGGCTTTTACCACTAAATTCTATTGTATTTAGAATGTATTTAGGATGGTCCGTTATAAGTAGGCGACGAATAAGTGGCATTCAGACTGAATTTAATGACAATAAAAGAAGAACAACTGAACCAGTCTGTTCATTTTTCAAACAGATTGAATTGGTTTTGTCTTATTCGAAATGGAAACAATTCAAAACAGTTCGTTATCAGAAATTAGTATTTTAAACAGCATGGAAACTCATTATTGTCGGTCACATTCGAAAACGTCGTAACTACAGCTTAAATAAGCTGTAGTTACGAAGTTTTCGAACGTGACCAGTGTTATGCTTTTACCTGTTTCATGTTATATCGAGGACCTTCGTTCCAACTACTGTTCAGAAAATAAAGTTATCGTAATGAACTAATATTGTTATTGTCCATAAAGCAATATAAAGTATGTTCATTAGCTGTACATGTGGGTAAAAATCAAGAACTATTTAAACAAAACGTTATCAATATCAGACCCATTGCTAGAAAACCTGTTCAAAGATGGCCGCCAGATAAACTTCCATGTTTGACGACCTAGTCACGTGACGAACGTTTTGTTACCTGTTTATTTTCCGGCTTCATTTTTACAAACCATGACCGGTTATTGTCTTTTGATTCAATTACCGTTGCGGTCGGGCCTCGATATTACATCCCTATTACACGTTTATTAATTAATTCAAATCTGTCGGGTTAAGCTGCACACAGCGCGGGGTCATCTCATTTCAAAACGATTACTTGTTTGATCGTTATCAAACATGGTCGACCAACTGATGCGATTTGTTTATGGCGGCGGAGTGTGCCGGTACAGAGATGAATATTACCTGCTATAATGATTCTCGCTTCTGTTTTGTCGACACGGGACTCTCATATTTATAGCAGAAAAAAGATTGGAAGATTTGAAATAAGTTGTGCATCTTCTACAGTAGTCTGGCCCAGACCCTAGTATTAAGGTTATAGTATAAACGAGCAGACCCTTTTTAGATGACATCCTGGTATAGAATACTGTTTCTGTTCAGCAGTGAAAACCTTAAACTTGGATTATAGAGGCAAGCTTTTAGGGGAATGAAAACCCCTGCTCAAATACAGCTACTCTCCATGCCGAGGTCTATTGATTAACCATAAAAAATGACCTCTGCCGTTTTTTGGTACATTAACAGCCTATTTGGTCGTCATAATCTAATTATAGCACATCATTTGAACTATCGAATCAAAATCATTCAGCTTTACCTTGCATGATCATTACGTATACATTACGTCGCTTCTATTTTTGGCTGAAGCCGGTAACATTTGCATTATCGAATCAAAATCATTCAGTTTCATCTTGTTTGATTACGTATACATTACGTCGCTTCTATTTCTGGCTGAAGCCGGTAATTTGAAGCGTCAGCCAATGAAAGTTTGTATCACCTTTTTAATTGTTTTCTCGGGTACAGCCAATGATTGGATACTGAAATCCCGCCAAGGCCCCGACATTAGACGTGAAATGACCCCGCGGGAACAGAGCATCATTCTATCATAATGGAATGAAGAGAGAATGTGCTCTGTTCTTAAAGCTAGGGGAGACCGGGGCATCATGAACCACTTTTTGATGAATTTCAGATAGGGCTTTCTTAGTTTTACGCAGAGTGCTCTGATAAATGCCACATCAAAGATCAACATCTCTCGCATGTTTCTAAACCTTTGGCAGATATTTTCGACATCCACAATCCACAGAAATTCATTTTAAACAGAGCTGGTGAAATGGTTCATTTAACCCCTTTGACGGGGTATGTTGAACCAGTACATGGGGTAAGTTGAGCCAATTGGCATGTTTGCGATAATTATTCACAGATAAAAGAGATATAAACACCAGATTTCATTCATAATAATGAAAATGGGTGTTACCTGCAATAATATCATAATATTTCATTCAAAGAATAAACATTTATTTCGGTTTTCAAGAGAATTCGATTAGACATACAACAGACAATTTAATAGGCCCAGAATTATTTTGAGCGTTTTATCTGCACTTACGAGGGACGGTCGGAAAGTAGTTGGACTTTTGACTAGTTCTCTAAAACCATTTAACTTTTTAACAAAATTCTTTCTATACTGTTTAAACAAATTGTCCATCTGTGTCTATGCATTTTTGCCATGTAAGTAGGAGCTTTATTTTTCCCACTATCAACCATGACATAGACCCACTGTATTAGGTACTGTGTTACCACCGGTATCAAAGGCACCCTGGTCTCAAATTTCTTCCTAGCAAGCATTTTCATCAGTTTTAGACACAAATAAAAGTCTATGGGGGTAGGATCTGGGCTAGAAGAAGAGTAAAACAACTTTTGCCATGGGTAATAGTTGATAATCTCCACTGTAGATGCGGTGGTATGGGAGCGTGCGTAATCGTGAAGTAGAAAACATTTTTCTTTGCTAATCTGGGACGCGTTTACTTCAGCATTTATTCTTTGTTTTTTATGAGTTACTTCAGAATTGTACTTGGCAATGACAGTTTTTACCATTTGACATAAAATGACTAACTATCAATCCTCGTGAATCAACAAAAGCAACAAACATGACTACCAGCCGAAGGTAACATCTTAATCTTTTCATGGGTGGGGAACCAGCTCGTTTTCATGGCTGCTTTGACTGAGTTTTTATCCCAAGTTCGGAACTATTAACCCACATTAAATCTTCAGTGATAATGTAGTTCAAAAACTTAACTTCTTCGCGATTAAAATGACTAGAATGTTCGTTTGTTTTGGTTACCCTTGTTGTTCCTCTAACAAATTGCCTATGATACAGTAAACCCCTATCACATATAAGTGGACAGAATATTGTATATATACAACTATCTTTGAAAATAAACTAACCACGTTATTGGCAAATGGATGTAGATTCCGCCAATATATAATGTGTTTATACATTTGCAAATGGAGACAAAGCAGCACGAAAAGTCCAACTACTTTCCGACCGTCCCTCGTATTTTCATAGTGGTTCAACTAACCCCGGTACACACCATGGTCAAATACTTGTCATTTGTGAAGAACCCATCTTACGAAAGCAATAACGGAATTCAATTTTACATTCTGAAGATATCATATATTTGTAAAATGTAAAGAATATTGCTGAGATTTGCTGTACATTGTAGTACGAAGACGGATAGCATAAATTGTGAAAACCAATTTTAAAGTCGAAATTTCGTTTTTGGGGTATAAAATCCATCTAACAAGACAGAATCTCTCGAAATTTTCACTGATGAATACCATAAACATTCCCGCTTCGAATACTTACACCGAAGACGTGAAATTGAAAAGCATACGAGAGAAATTTGGGGTGGTTCGTTTAACCCCGTGGCTCAATTAACCCCGGTCTCCCCTACTATTTCCCAGATTTGGACCCAAAAATTGTCAAATACAAACGAAATGTACACTTTTTAAGCTTTATATGACCTGATTAAGGTGGCCGAATTCGATTCGACTGCGCATTCAAAACGCGCATGTTGTCGTAAATAAGATACCGACATAAAGTTTCAGAAAAAATGTAGAAAGTTAGATCCGTTAAATTTTTTGTGATAAACAATACTAAATTTTGCATCAGTTTTTCATCGAACACGAATAAAACGTGAAAATATATCAGGCCGTGTTTGAAAATGTTTTGATGACGTCATTTAAACACGTGCGTTTTGGCGTTCAACGTAACGACGTCAGTAATACGGTTTAGGTAAGATTCACAAAATCGGCCGATTTCTGACGAATGTATCGTTAGAAAAGTCCAATTTGGTTCGAATTATCGGGATCTACTGACTTTTGTCTAATACGTTCCACTTTTACACTACAGTTCCAGACATTACACCAATGTTAGATAAATATAGATTAGCCTACTCCAAAGCCATTTAGGCCTAAAATTTCCCTTTCCCACAAAAGAATAAAACAATTTTGAGACGACAAACATTTGTTTAAAAATCAATTTGATTTTTTAATCAAAAAGCAACATGTTACGGTCCTGATTAGATGACTGTTATTTGGTCAATACTTCCTATAAGTTCTACTAACGGCTATACGAAATCGAGCTGAAAGGCTGCTTTTCAGTGGAAAAAAACACGTTTGAGACGGTCTCCCGTTCATATACAGTGGTGATATTTGTTTTTTTATTTCTTTATTTTACAGATCATTTCCAGGGTCATCAATTACCAAATTATTATCAAATTCTCTTGTGCAGAAAATCCTAAAATTTTAACATTTGCGTCAAAAATCAGCGGAAACAGTGCTGTTCCGGCACTTTTGTGACAGCCCCACTTTCATATACTATGGTGACTTTTGTTTTTTTATATCTTCATTTTACAGATCATGACCAGGTCCATCAATTTACAAAATATTATCAAAATCTCTTGTGCAGAAAATCCTAGAATTTTAACATTTGCGTCAAAAATCAGCTGAAACAGTACTGTTCCGGCACTTTTGAGACAGCCCCCCCCCCCATTCATATACTACGGTGACTTTTGTTTTTTATTTCTTTATTTTACAGATAATGACCAGGTTCATCAATTTACAAAGTATTATCAAATTCTCTTGGGCAGAAATTCTCTATTTTTTAACATTTGTGTAAAAATATTCAAATTTCCCATTGGCCTCCATGTTAAAAATAGCCATTTCAGTGCTGGTTTGAGACGGCCCTCATTCTTTCCTAAGACGGTGACTTATCTTTTTTATTATCTTAATTTGTCTGTAAGGTTTCACTTTATAACATGTGACAGTATGAGTCAATTCTCTAGGGCAGTTTTCTAGTTATGGAATCGCATTCGGCTACCTTAAATGATTACGACAAACTATTGAAGCAATGAAGCGATATCGAAAGTAGGTCAAAACAGTAGGACATGCGACTTTCTTAAATGACGTCACAACATACATGATGACGTCATATTGAAATTCAAGTATGAATTTCGTTTGAATCATGGTCCGCGCTGTATGCGCATGCGCAACAATTTCAAAATAATTCTAACCCCATCAGTGATGGGGTTGAATTTAGGTTTGGATTCTCCCTAAATTCAGCTATCTGTCTTGTAATTTCGGCTCATTCTCTGTCTGAATCGCATATTATTAACCATCCCGGGGTTGTCAACACAAAAGTTTTGCATATTTTTTCAAAAAAATTCATTTTTTGCAATTAGACCATCTGTTACCGTCGCCCTTTAAGAGAGTAAAATACAGCAAACAGAAACGATTAGGGCTAGTCTACTTCTACAACTGAAATATGAAATTGTAGGCTATCATGTGTTAAGTTTCGAACAGTGTTGTGTTTTGTAGAATATATTGTATGTAGGTTAACTATGAAAAATAACTATATAATGTAGGCTAATGGTCAGAGAGGTTCGGGTATACTTTAGATACATCCACGTTTTTGGGGCAAATTTGAACATAAGTTGTAGTAGGCCTATAACAATAGAACAAAAATGCCAAAATTTACATTCAAACTTACGGAAAAATGTTCGCAAGGGCCTAAGATGTATAGGCCTACATATGGAAATCAATATTATAATCAATTCATCTTAAATTGATATTATTGTTTTGGGTGGCATACTACTTTGTGGTACCACGATGTTCTCGTTTGAAGGTAAAAAATGATTACATTCGGATGATTAGATATTACAAGATGCATACGAGCCGGGATCTGGAAAAAGGTCCTTTAAGGCATTTGAGCCTAACATGGTTCAAGATCAGCCTGCGTATACAAGCAGTCTGATCATGAACCATATTGGTCTTGAATAGCTTATTTGCGACCTGTAGCCACTTTTAGACAGCAGTATGGATCCATGTCTGACTGCACTTAGGCGCAGGTGGATTGTGAAATGCGGCTGTCTCAAATACCTCAAGGGACGTTTTTCTAGATCCGCGCTCATGAATACGTTTTTGCTATCAGATTCATGAACTTTGAAAACTTATAGCAAAACTTGAAATAAATGCAGTAAGCTAAGAAATATCTAAATATTATGAGAACATGTTGAATTACATCCAGATCTTACGATTTCTGAGAAGGTAAGGAAAAAATGCTTAAGCAAAAATCATTTTATTCTTTCAGCACTTTTTGGAAAAACATTGCAACCAAAGAACATTGGTCGTCTCATATCATTCTCTTGTGTACATCAATGACATCAAATTTTGTGCAAAAAATAGACTGAGTTTACTCTTATGTATTGATAAACCGTCGGTTTTGTTATAACATCTCGTAACTACGGCTTGATTCAAGCCGTAGTTACGCGATTTTATGACAACACCAACGAAATGCTATTTTTTCGTTCGAAATTACGTCACGGTTTACTTGATAAAATCGTTCCCTTTTCGTTCCCTAATGATGCCAAACACAGACATGTAACAGGCATGACAGACATGTTGCAGACATGTAACACTTTATAAATTCAAACCAGAGTCATTGTACACTGCTTCAGGTAGAATCAAAAGTTCCGACAAAATGGCCGAATTTTTAACAAATGGTACCCGACAAAAAAGTTTATTCCCGGACGTTGACATTTTCACGAGGAGAAGCCGTACAACCAGTCTAATGAGCACGTGACTTTTCGCTATTTTACGGTTCCCGTAGGCCGTCACCGTGTGAATGAAGCTGATTCCAATCGATTGACTCTGACGACACAATAGAAACTCGCCATCTGGCCAAAAAAGGTCGAAATCTGTGATCATTTTATACCTTTGAGACTAAATTGATAATTTATACGGTTTATTCGTTCACCGGGGGACAAAGTTTTCGTCACGCCCAAAACCAATCAAGGTTCTGTTTAATATAACATTGTACAAAACGACACGGCTGATTTTTAACTCTTTTCCAAACGGCAAATCATAGTTATTTTCAAGTATTTTGCTCTAGAACAGAAAGATTGTATGCCGAAACAAATTGAGATTTCCAGCTATGGCTTCTGTCTGACGCCACGCGTTTCCAAATTGTTCATCATTGAACAGAGATGTAGGAAAATCATAGATTAGTCATCGAAGAGCTATGGCAAGTAATCTCTCGAGTTTTCATACAATTACATTCTCCAGTGAAATAAGTTATAATTATGTGAATCAATTTTATTTATAATGAGCAAGAAATTTAAAGCTACCAAACTTACCACAATACGTGCATTTACAAAGTATTCTTTATTAGAAAATCCCATGATGCACGGTTCCATTTCCCGCACCAAACGTTTCTTGTGTAGAGAAAAGAAACAACGTAAAATTGGCATTTACATAGCTTTTATTACATAGCAAGTTTACTCTGCTGCAAATACATTGTGTTGCTTTTCTTAGAAAGCCTAGTAACTGCAGCTTAATCCTTTCCCAAACAAAACCTGGTTGTGACGTCCCTGATAGAATAGGCTTGGGAAAACATTGAAACAAAAGAAGAAACTGCTGATAACCAGCAGTTTCTCCTTTTGTCTCAATATTTTCTGTGCTATATTCACAAATTCATTCCTTTTAAGCATCATTTGTCGTCTACAGCAGCTTTTGAATTTGAACACCCTAAAACTTTGTCGTTTGGGAAAGGGTTAAAACAAGCTGCAGGTACGGGGTTTTTAGACGAAAAGGTACGATAGTCAGAAGACAACTTTTACTATGTTTATATATATATACATGTATTAAGTCTATTATCTTTTTTTATCATTTTTGAAAAGGTATCCGTTACTTACATCATTACGGTAAAGGATACCGGTAACGGAACAAAACGTATAATTTCCCCTCTAACCTGGACAACCGGTAATTAACGTAAAATCGTGTTTCTCTACGGGCTCGAAAAACGGTATAAAATTATGTCAAACTAAGATGAGGGCTCATAATTTTCTCCCTATTTTAGCACCCCGGGCCCTTTAAGGCCACATGGTAGCTATTTTTCAAGTCGCGTTCCCGGTGTCAAGTTACTCCGTGAAAACAAATGGCGGCTAGATTTACTGTTTGATCTGACACGCCCACTTTTATACCCAGGTAGTTCTTAAATTGTGCCAGAAGTCACAAGAAGCTGAACAAAATTTTCATCGTTAATTTAAGTTTTGTTTTGTTTGTTGGGACCAAATTTGACGTGACTTTCAGCTAGATTTTGTTACAACGATGAAGTTATGTTTACTCAAAATGCGCCTTTTGCCATTAAAAGCTTTTGGCTCTGGGATACAATTAAGACGTGACTTTGTTATCATATATTTCCTTTACTATGATACGAGTCGTAAACAAACAAGCATTTTTTTCTTAAATTCTCATAGATATACGAGCTTTGCTCGTACTTCATTTTCTCCATATTGAAGCACTTACCGAATTATTCACCATACTCCAAGATTTAATTTGATTACCAAGATATATCCACATTTGTTCATTGGCAAAGCTGAGAAGATTCGTGAAAAGCGATGACCTTAATCACTTTTCACCAAAGTTCTCACCTTTGACAATATATTGAATAGTACCCATGCTTCAAACGTTTTGGAGTCTGACATCAAAACTGTTTCAAAATGACACAATACCTGATACTTGCCTTGAAAAGGTGGGCTTACGAAAAAAGTTATACGAAACTCTAACCGTTCAATATAGCATCGCTTTACAACAAAAACCTCGTAACTGCAGCTTAAACCAAGCTGCAGTTACGAGTTTTTCGTTGTAGAGCAGCGATAGGATGGTTTATGGAAACGCGATCATGGCATTAGAAAGTTTCTTGAGCCAAGACTACAATGGACTTTGGAGGATTATTTTTTCGCGACTGTTTCACTAACCCTTTTCCCAAACGACGAAATAGTAGTCTGGTCCAAATTAAAGCAAATTTCAGAAAACACTGTTCGTGTCATCAAAACATTGAGAGTAGTGTAGCATAACACGGAAGATATGAAAAGGAGAAATTACTGCTCCTTAAAATTTCCAGCTTCTCTCGTCGTGTTTCCAAAATCTTTCCTCAATAGGGATGTCAACCCCAGCCCTTATTTGGGAATGTCAAATCTCGACGATATGTATTGAAGTTGTGTTCACAAGATGTGGACGCACATACGGACGAACACACGAAGATGATACCAATTAGTTACCAATATATATTGACCCTCGGCGAAGTATAAATTGTCGCCATTATGAGTCTTGAGACGAACATGGATTGTGCCATCTTGTTTATGGAGAAAATCGTCGCTTTTCGACAAAACCTCGTGACTGCAGCTTCTAACAAGCTGCAGTTACGAGGGTTTTGTTGAAAAGCAGCGAAATGATTGTTATTCTTCGTTTGCCCGACCCGGCCGCGGCTAATACCCTTTCTGACAAAATTGTCACCCACCAATGGGTTTGAAATCGTTAACCTAAGTGGGCGAGCAGCTGGAGGCTCGGTAAGGGTGTTGTGGTAGTACTGGTTTGAGAAACAACAGGAATCCATGGGTAGGTGCTCCAGCCGCCGCGATATGACCCTGGTAGTTGAAAACGGCGTAAAACCCCAATAAACTCAAACTCGTTTGCCCGACTTATAACAATCAATTTCTTCATTTTCTGTGAAGCATCATTCGGGTCAAAAGTATTATTTTATCGCCGGGCGAACAATTAATATTCGTCCAACTACAAATGAATACTTTTGAGTTTCGAGCCACAATTTTCCACAATAATCTCACACATAAAGACTACAAATGTGAAATGAAAAGACTACAAATGTGAAATTTCATTCACCAGAAATTGTTGAATGCAGCATCTTTGAATTTGGACCAGTCGTGAGTTTTGCTGTCTGGCAATGGGTTAAGTTGTGTTTATATTCACCATCCAATCTATTCCATTATGGTAGGAACTTACTGGGAAGAATGGACGATGGAGTCGAACGAGCAAACTGCATATTACATCAGGAAATAAAGACAGAAAAAAATACAAGAGTGTTTTATTTTCTGAAATGTTTTATTACTGATTAGATCCGTAGATTTGTTTCTCCGTACATGAACAACATAGCTGGTTACATTTGCTATTTACACTGAGTTAATACTTTAATTTTGATGTCCGAGACAAAATGTCCCCAATACTGGATGAAGGGCTAGGGAAATATAAAACTTTCTGTAACAGACTAACAAAATATCGCTGCTTTTCATCGAAAACCTCGTAACTGCAGCTTAAAACAAGCTGCAGTTACGGGATTTCCGATTAAAAGCGACAATATATCGTCGGTTTCATCAAAAACACTGTAAGAATACCATTTCGTCGGTGGGGAGTCAAAACATCGTAACTCCAGCTTATTCAAGCTGTAGTTACGAGGTTTTGACTCCCCACCAGCGATTTGCAATGCTTCAGTAACGGTATTTTGCATGGAAGCCATTGACATGGTCATTGGCTATCAGATAAAGCAACCTGATACATACAAGTCTTAACTTTGTATATTTCCAAATAAGTTTTATATCCCCCCTAGCTTGATTTGTTGCACACCAAACCGTGATACGAAATATCTAAATGCTTTGTAACATTGTGAGAAAACGTGTGTCAAACAAATATCAAAATTGATACAGATCTTGAGGAAATTAACCCCAGATAATACTTTTTTTTTATTTTTATACTCTAGTACAAAGACATTTATGGGTTATCCACTTCAAAAACTGCCACAAATGACAAAATGGAAGTTATCAAAGATATGGTTTGTGAAAAATATGGCATAGAAAATATTGAGACAAAAGGAGAAACTGCTGGTTATCAGCAGTTTCTTCTTTTGTTTCAATTTTTTCCTAAGCCTTTTCTATTAGGGACGTCAAAACCAGGTCTTGTTTGGGAAAGGGATAATAATTATTATTTCTTTAAAATGGGAAAATGACTTTCATGCCCGCTTGACCGACCTGCATAAAAGTGTACACAGAGAATCATACTAAAGACTGGAAAGCATTTGAATATATCTTATCATGGTTTGGTTAACACAAATTGTAAAATTAATATCTATTATACCACTTACATCTAAGACACTAAATTGAAATAGCAAATTATTCTTTCTAAATGATTACTTGGTACATCATTCGTATCACAAATATTTTAGCTACTGAATAATTTAGCTACTGAATACTGACAAAGTTCTTCAGTTTTCTCAGATCAAGTTTTTTCCCTTTAACAGCATGATGCTTAATGAAAGAATATCACAAACAAGTAATTGTTTATTGTTTTTAAAATCATTTAAACAAGACAGAAAACTGTCTATTCAAAAATTAGTATTATCATATTGTTTGTGATAAAACAAAAAGGATTTCATTGAGACATCTTTCCAATCAATCAAAAATAACATGCGGTAAATGGAACATATCATTTTATAAAATCAATTCAAACCCTCTTTGATGGCTTCAAAGAGTGCATTATACATGCAAAATCTTTCATACATAAAATGGCAAGATACATGTATATTTGGCTAAAGCCTAGAAGAAAATATAGAGCCTTTTGTGATATGGGTTAAAGTTTTCTTTTTAGGTTATGTTATTATGGTTTCCATGATTAACCCATTACCACACATTAACTCTTTTTGAATAAACTAAAAGAAGAAGGCTTTAAAATCATCGTTGAAAATGAGGAAATTGCTTGTGACAAGCAATTTCATCATTTCCCACAATGTTTTCTACTATAAATGAAACAAAAATTCAATAGTTCATTCACTTGAAATTGTTGTCTGCATCATCTTTCAAATTAGACTACCCTAAAATTCTGGCGTTTTTGGAATGGGTTAAGCAAGGGCTTGATAATTAATCAGTCTTGAAATCTTGAAAAATCTTTTGAATAAATAGGTTTGTTCTTTTTGTAAGTGAAATTATTTTTAAACCTCTTTATTTATAGTATCAAGGATTTTTGTTGCTTTTTTTCTCCACATCACAAAAGGCTCTATTGCATTTCATCATGTTTCTATCAAACAAAATCTACATATAATGCCAGTCTTTAGCAAAATCAATCTTGGAACCATAACCCATTACCACACAAAGACTCTTTTTGACTCCCTACAATACAATGGCTTTGGAAAACATTGTCGAAAATGAAAAAATGCTTGTGACAAGCAATTTTTTCATTTCTCACAATGTTTAATACCCCCAAAAGACCAAAATTGTTAAGTTTCATTCACATTAGCCCTTTCCCAAACGACCAAATTTTAGGATGATCCACTTCAAAAACTGCCACAAATGACAAAATTGATGTAATTAAGATAGAATTTGTGCAAAATACATGTATGGCACAGAAAATATTGAGACAAAAGGAGAGACTGCTGGTTATCAGCAGTTTCTTCTTTTGTTTCAATGTTTTTTCAAACCTTTTTCAATTGGTGACGTCAAAACAAGGTCTTGTTTGGGAAAGGGTTAAATTGCCGTCTGCACCACCTTTGAACAATCCAAAATTTTGCTGTCTGGTAATGGGTTAATTCCATGTGTATGAACATGTGTATCATTAAACTGGTTTGATTTCAAACTGCATTCATTGTCAAAACAAGCATTACCAACTTGGTTGGAACAACACTAGTAATCATGATGCTGCTAAAGGCTGGCCAAAATGGAATAATATGAACTTTGGTCCTTGTATTTTGATAGACTAACTACCATTGTCATGATCATAGAACAAAATATACACCTTGAGGACTATGTTTATTTCTCAAACTTTTCATTTCATTTTTGTTTGTTTCTAAAGAGATCTAACAGAGATAAAATTTCCATTTCCATGTGTCTTTGTGACCCAAGAAATTCAATCTAGAGATTCAAATTGTTTAAGTTATATAGGTAAGAATTAAAATTATGTTGAAAGCTAAACTATATTGAAAAACAGGGATTTTCAATAAGAAATTTATCTCAATTCTAAGAGATGGGAACACCGTTTTGAGAAATAAACAAAGTCCATCAAATGTTTACAAACACTGATTAACCCATTCCCACACAATTACACATTTTGACGCCCAATAACATAAATGCTTTGCAATACCCTGTGGTAAATGAAGAAATTGCTTGTGACAAGCAATTTCTTCATTTCCTACAATGTTTTCTATCCCAAAACACGAAAAATGCAAAATTTCATACATTTAGAATTGTCGTCGGCAACATTTTTGATTTGGACCGGCCTATAATTGTGCCGTCTGGTAATGGGTTAAAATGAGACAGATGAGCGAGTATTTACAGAAGATGGCGTATAATGAGAGGAATGGCAGAGAAATTTGTCATCACATTGCACAGAATTTGTCCTAAAATATACATACATGTACGCACACAGAGTCACAGATGGGAGGGGCGAAAAAACTCAAAGATGCGTCTCAAAACTGATTGGCTGTTATCTCAACTCTAAATCCTATGTTGCGGGTACTCATTTGAAACGTCTTGTTGAGGTTTCAAAATAGCATTCTTAACTTGTTATCTCAACTCTAAACCCAATGTTATGGGTACTTATTTGAATTGTCTCAATGAGACAATTCGAATGGGTACCCATAACATAGTGTTTCAGGAAAATTTTATGAAATATTTATATTTTGAATTTTCAAATGGCTTATCCCCCTTTCATCTGAGTCTCTGTATAATTAAGCTATATGTCTTGTACAATATATTTGTACATGCCATGGAATGACAATAACAAAATATTGTATCTTTTTCTTTTAACATTATTATTTACAAGCAAAAATAAGTATTTTCACATACTTTTTTTCTAACGCCTCTTGATGAAATGGTGGAAACATTTCAAACAAGTGACATACATTCCATACAGCATCGAGATATCATTCATTCAGCATTGATAATTCATTCATACAACAATATTCTTATACATGAAAAATTTTGGATTTCTAACGCAAGCAACACTTTTGTATGACTATTTACAGCAGAGATTCAAGCAATTCAGACTAGGAAGCAAATACACATAAACATCTAAAATAAACATTTAAAACAATCTTTCAGTAAAACAAAGTTAATTAATACATTCAATTAAAACTTTAAATTATGCATAATATAAGATCATTCATGATAAAAACATAAAATCACTGGATTGTGTAAACGACTTTGGATTGTAAATTTTTGTGGTGGTACTAAAATTTTTGAGTCAGAATCTAAAAAGAGGTTCCATATGACATAAGAAAATAACATGGATCCAGATCAGCCTGTGCATATGCACAGCCTGATCTAGATCCATGTTGTTCTCTAGTGGCTGCTTTATGACTTGTAGCAACTGTAAGCGATCACCATAGGATTTATTCAAACTGCATTTGGGTATATCGTGGGTTTTATTGCAAAACCTTGTAACTCCAGCTTTAATTAAGCTGGAGTTACAAGGTTTTGCAATAACAACCACGATATACTGATCTGTAAATATGGTGATCTAAAATACCATAAGAAACCTTTTTCCATATCTCTGTTCATTTTGATTATCCATCTAATACTACATTCTAATCTAAATTATTGCACAATGAGTATTTTTGGTACATTGAGTATTGCATCTAGAGTATTATGGCATTTCAAGAATTATCTTAAAATAAAAAGTTATGGTATTTATATTGAGATTAGGCCTTATCATTATTGCAATAATGTAATTTGTTTATTATTGTTTATTTAACATTCACAAATTTTAGACTAGTTCAAGTTCAAAGGAATTACAGATAATATGAAAATAATTACTGTTACAGATGACAAGAAAATAGTTCCAGTAGTGATGAAATTAACTTTCATTTGAATAGGAAACATTCCGGAATCAGCAAAAATGCTGGTAGACTTTTCATTTTTTCTCTCAAAGTATTAATTATTTGGGTTGTCAACGTTCAGAAATTAATGATATTGTATTTAATTCATAGAAATAAACAACAAAAAATAATTTTCAAGAGGTAATTGTTACAAAATGACATTTGTGAAACATTGCAGAAAAACAAAGTGGAACAGCATGCATGAGTTATGATACAAATTTGGCACATTTGGAACTCACTGTCATTCAATCAACATCTGCTTAACAAAACTGAGTACAGTAAATTTCCCAAAATTTCGTATACCTTAACAGTTTGTACACCCTAAAGTTGTTCATTTCCCAAAATACTCAGTTTTGTCAACGCAAGTTGATTGTTAATGTTTCATTATAACAAACAAGTGCAAAAAATAGAAACATTTCATAACTTTTAGTGGAATAGAAATAAAAAGATGTGTCATTTTTAACCCGCAAATTTTGTGTGAAAACAAAATTAAAGTACTTTAAAAAATGCCAAATGCTGACAATTAGTAGAACAAATTCCCATATTATTTTTTTAGATTAGTACAAAAGCTTTTTTAGCCCCATAGTTATGAAATGTTAAACATTTGTGAGTGAATAACTTTTTCCCATGTTTTTCTATTAGGACAAGTCCAATTTTTCAAATGACCCTTTTGAGGGTAATAGAGGAAAGTATTTCCTGATGCACAAAAACAATGGGAAAAGTTATACTGAACAAAAAAATAAAACAAGATTGAAAAAGATAACAAAACATGGCATAGTGAGAAAAATACTGACATCTGTTTTGGCACATGGAATAATCATGTTTTCTAATTTACTACTTCTAACATTTCTAGTGCTACTACTTTAACTACAAGTGCAATATTCAAAATATAATACAAAGCATGTCTGAGAGTTATTCTTGATCATCATTGTTTCCAACAAAGTTTAATAAAGTTTCTTTACCCAAATTCTACCTCTTATTGGGTATTTTATATGCAAAGGCATCTGAAGAAGTCTATAATTTGTTATATGGTGATAGGTCTGTAAAACTGGATACAGATAAAGACCTTGAATTTCACATTAAAAGGGCACATGTTTACATTAATTGACAACATCTAAACTAATCTATGAGGTATAGTCGCATAGATTTTGATTATGATGCTCTCCAAACCTTAACTAACAACATCATGGCATTAATAATCACAAGAAAGACCAGTCTATGGTACAAGCCTTATATTAAAGAGTTTGTTTCCCTATTTCTGGGTAGTTTATACATTATGAATGGTCAATCCCAGTACAAAAGGAATTGAGAAAAGTTCTTGTAAGGAGTTTTGAATTTGATAAATTATTATCTAAGAATTTGAAGGAAAAACCAAATTTCTGGTCGTTGAAGCCAAAATATTTCATATATTAATAAATGTTATTTTTTTAACAGAATATCATATGTCATTGAAATAAGATACAGTGAAAAATATATTCAAAGTTTATATTGGCACACATATTTATGAAATTGGAAGCATAGTTTAAGAAATTTTCCTGACAGAAATTGGTCGTACAGACTTTCGACTAATAAAGCAGACAATATTCAATTTGTACAGCAAGATTGGCACAAAGGACAGACTTTCAAATTGGCACATGGTTATTTTAAAACTTTATTTCTTAATTTTGTAATGAGATATATCGCTGGTGGGGAGTCAAAATCTTGTAACTACAGCTTGAATAAGCTGGAGTTACGAGGTTTTGACTTCCCACCGACGATATGTTAAGTACCTGTAAACTATGTTTTGGAAGAAAATGGATTACAACACCCAAAGCTGACAATATTTATCTGTACATTTATCTTGGCACATTCGGGCTGGATGACTCGAACATTGGCACATGTTTATAAAGTCATACTAAAGTTTGAGTAAGTACATTGTCATGCAAAATTTGTATATGTCTACAACATTTACGGAAGAGAATGGATTTGCATCATTGTTAAAAAAATTGGCACAAATAGGAATAGTGAATACTGTATTTGGTTTGAATAAACTTTTTCATCTTCTATAACATAAGAATTTAGAATATTAGAAAAAGTATGATTTCTTTTTTTACTTAAGAAATAAAATTTCATAAGTGACCAAAATAAAATGGGATTTTAAAACAAATAAATTATGCATTGTGGTTATATTAGATTTCTGAGAAAAATAAGATATTCAGTTAAAAGTTTTTAACAAAAATGTAATTAATATAACGATTTTCTTAGGAAGAAAAAAATCTTACGTCTTTCAAGTTCTAAAAACTGACAAAGATTAAGATAAATAAGAATACTGAAAAATAAAATGAGTTAAATTAAACGCAAGTAAAGCAATTGACGAGAGATTACTTTTAGTGTGAAATTTTTCATATCAATTTACTGAATGATGGTTCAACCTTTTCCCAAATAAGACCTGGTTTTGACATACTTTATAGAACAGGCCTGGGAAAACATTGAAACAAAAGAAGAAAATGCTGATATCCAACATTTTCTTCTTTTGCCTCCATATTTTCTGAGCTATTACTGTAAACAAACCCCCTTATGCAACATTGGTTTAATTGTTTGTAGCTGCATCAAATGGGGTAACTTTAAAATTTAGTATTTGGAAAAAGGTTAATTAACAAATTTATCCATGAAGACACGCAATTCTACATCTATATTATATGGAGCACAACATATATGGAAGCACTTTACAGTGTTTTGGAAGATCATGTTTGTTGTTTCATCTTAAAATGACCAAATACGGTCAGATGAAGGGTTCACATATGACTAATTTACATAATACACAACAACAGCACTACAAACATTGGTTATTTTGTTTTATATTTCGCTGCTTTTCAACGAAAACCTTGTAACTGCAGCTTGTTTTATGCTGCAGTTACAAGGTTTTCATGCTTTTCAACATGCTTTTCAACAAAAACCTCCTAACTGCAGCTTAAAAAAAGCTGCAGTTAGGAGGTTTTCATTGAAAAGCGTCAATTTGGAGGTTTGAAGATCTACTTTTTGTCTTTAGCTTGTGTTTAGTTTTTCTAGAAAGATTGAAGATCTATATGGTTCTGATTAACCCTCTCCCAAACAAGACCGTGTTTTGACGTCCCTAATGAAAAAAGGCTTTGGAAAACATTGAAACAAAAGAAGAAACTGCTGAATACCAGCAGTTTCTCCTTTTGTCTCAATATTTTCTGTGCCATATTTTACACAAATCTTATCTTTAATAACATCCATTTCGTAATTTGTGGCAGTTTTTGAAGTGGATCGCCCTAAAATTTTGTCGTTTGGGAAAGGGTTTAATATTTCGCTGCTTTTCGACTAAAACCTCGTAACTGCAGCTTAAAACAAACTGCAGTTTTAAGATTTTCATTGAAAAGAGTCAATTTAGAGGTTTGAAGATCTACTTTTTGTCTTTAGCTTGTGTTCAGGTTTTCTAAAAAGATTGAAGATCTATATGCTTCTGATTAAAAGAAATTGTCACATAAATATTGCAAGATTTTGACTAATATGGCACAGGACGTACTGACTAGTATAATTTGGTAAATCTTGGACTAGAAGAGTATTAGATGTTTGTGTAAAACAATTATGGCCCTGCTGAACTACAATTTCTTGTAACAAAGAGTATTTATAAATGACTATTTCAATAATCTTTTTGAGATGTTAGCCATGTCTTTTAAGAAAAATGTACAGAAAAAAGATTGGCAATATTAAAATGTAGGGGTAAATACTTTAAGCAAAATGTAGACCTCAGAAGCCAAGAAAATGTTGACTAAAACAAAAATATGGGAGAATCAAATATTCTTTGGGGTAATAGAAGCCAATAAAACAGAGAATTTTCATAAAAATTAAGCAGGATTAGATCATGTTGACTTAAAAGAAAATGCATTTGACATAAAAATCTCATGGTAAAAATTATGCATGAATGTGTAAATCAATGAGTATTCTACAAATTTATTGCTTACTACACAGTTTTTCATTATTGCTAAATACACATGGTAAAACATAACTTTATGCATGAAATTATGAAAATGACACCAAAACTTTAAATTGAAAATTTTAAGTAGGGTTGCAGAGATACAGCTCAGTTCAGGCTTTAAGTTTGTCTATTCTATTTAAAAAGCTATGTACATTTGGTTGAGTATTTTTCATCAGGTTTCTACGACAACATAAACTAATTGAGCCATCTTTATACTTCTGCAAACATTTCATTGAATTATGAAACTTGTACGTAAAATATTATTTCAAAGATAATATCTAGAAGCTATGTGTTCAAAGGTTAAAATAATGTAAGTAAACCCTTTCCAATAAGACAATTTTTTTTAAAGGTCCTAATAAAAGGGAGTCACAGATCACAAAATTAATTTTACTTTTTAAAATGTGTGTAATAAACCACGGAAAGTATTGAGAGAACAAAGGAAAATGCTGATTTTCAGCAATTTCTTCTTTTCCTTCCATTCTTTCCTAGGCCTTATAGATTAGTAGATATAGATAAGCCTTGTAAGGGAAGGGTATATTGTCACTTTTCTTTAAAAACTTCGTAACTACGGCTTAACATAAGCCGTAGTTACGAAGTTTTTGAAGAAAAGTGATGAAACATTACATGGGTAAGCAGAAAGAATACAAGAGTTCAAATGACTAGAACCACACTCAAATAACACGATCAATTTTGAATCATGTTTGACGAATACATGTATTAATTACACTGACAAATATAAGGGCGATTATGGTGCAATTTTTAGGAAGAAAACAGTTAAAAACAGCAGTATAAAGATGATTCTTTTTCTAAAACTATTACTATGGAAACATAGATTATTTACAAAATATACAGATATTCTTTTTAAAACAATCTTTAACACAATACATCAATTCATCTGATACTTTTAAATGAAAATCCTGCACAAAAAGTGGAAAACAAGAATGTCATGTCTGTGTGCAGTTCTTTTTACCCTATCCCAAACTAGCCATGGTTTTGATGTTGCTAACATGAAAGGCTTGGAAAAATATTGACAGTTAAGAAGAAAATGCAGATACCCAGCATTTTCTCCTTTTGCTTCGATATTTTCTGTACTAAATTGTTAACAAATTCTGTTGATATAGAATTAAATTTTGTCTCCGGTAGAATCAATCCAGCCTGGGAAAGGGTAAAAGGAACTGAAAGTTTACAACAAGGAAACATATCAAGAACATAAACAATAAAGATTTTTAAACTTAATTCCTGTCTAAATCTAAGTTATGGTCCCAAAATCATAACAACGTCTTTAGAATGTGTCATTCTAACAAAAACATGTAATCAGAAAACAAAGTTAAAAAGTTTTATCACAAAACTATTACAAGTGTCATCATAGGAAACATTATAATACACTTACAATAGTATTGCATGAAACCTACAATGTATCAATGTATGGTCACAGCAAAATTAATGAAACTGCATATCGTCATTGTAAATGCAAAACCTTGCAGGGGTTTTTCTCAGGAATTGGGGAAGACACAGGACGCTGGTTGCAAGGGGAAAAATCACGCGCGACACCAAAGTTTGGGGAAAAAATACATCATTGTTATCAATTGGGAAATTATATACATGTATTTAGCAATGTCATTGCATTTACTGTTTCATAACTTTGTAGTTGTTATAATCTAGATAAAAATCATATGACTAGGTAAAAACTGCTGAAGGTAACTTGTGAAAATATACAATCTAATGTAGTTGCAAGTAAGTTTTACCCATCCACTGGGGAAGGCCTGTGCCATGCACCATAGTCACATTGAAATCCCAAATGTCACATTGATCTATCCAATGTCTGGGCCCTTGTCCCAATGAATTTTGCTGAAGACAGAAGTTAATAGCCCATTTGAGCATCTTTCCCCTATGATAATCATATTGCAAAGATTTCAAAATGTCACAATGATTTTCTGAGAGGAAGGGACATTGTCCCATTGAAAAATATTCCTTTTCAAGCACTGATAGCCCATCTAAGCTTTTTGTACTAGTAGGTGACACAATCATAAGCCCATCAATGTGTTGACAAGCGAAACTCAGCAATTTTGAATCATAAAAACCCTAGATCCAGGAGTTCTTGCTGTAAATACCATTCCTTGCAGCCAAATAGCCAGGAGAAAATCATGCCGGCAGCCCTTAATTCTGTATTGGTATGTGATTTTTCAGTTGAGGAGATTACTCTAGATATTTCATTTCAAATATCGCTCGCCAAATTTTATGTGGCCATTTTTTCTACTTTTGTTTTGAATACCACTCACCAAGTACTGAAATTCTTCATCTGTAGTTGACATTTCATACTTACGACAGCATCACAACATGATTAGCCTATATTAGCACCTGATTATATCAGTTTTCTGCTCAAGTTTCGATTTGTCTCTCAAATAGTTTGGGGTTGTTGAAATAAATCTGGGTGAATCATAAACTGTTTTGAACCAATTTGGAATGACAGTCAAATTTTGAATTCCGAATTTGTACATACCAATTTTTTATTATTTTTTCCTTCATTTTTTTTTATTGCAAAATATTTCAAGCACAACTTTTTTTTAACAAAATAAGTCTATAATTTTGTTACAGATGTTATTTATTACTGATTTTTGTACCAATAAAATAGCAATGGTCAAACTCGGAATTCAAATCTCAAGATTGATCATATTCTAAATTGGTTTGCATCGCCGAATACAATGGATGGCCAAACCTGGTAAGTACAGTGTTAAAAGGCTGAATTTACGTGTTTTTGAACTCCCAAGGGTCAATGAATCATTTGCCATTCCTGAATTCTCTGGCTTTTTCCTTAGCAGGTCACATTTAGAATTCCATTTTAGCGAGTCATCTGTTGGATTTTCCAGTAATATGGGTTTCGTTTTTGCCTTTCAAATAATTATATGTCTTGGGGAAATTATTTTCTGGAGGGGAAAATTATTCTCCAGGGGAAAAAAGTTGGATATTTCGGGAGGGGAAGACGCCGATCGTCGGCGTCACTTTCTTAGTAAAAAAAAACCCTGCCTTGTATCTTGTTTTTGGAAAATTTTAAAGGGGAAGGAAAAAGGCTTAGTAACTTTTTCCAAAATTGAAAAGTTTTACTTGAAATTTGGACATATTGTTCACAAATAATGGAGTCATTAATACTGATCAGTAAAAATATCTTAAAACCTGCAATAATTGTCTTAACTGTGCACACAAGGTTTTACTTTGAAAATCACCAAAATCGACATAGTACAAGGTTTTGCTTTTACACCAACGACATTTTGTATAATTATGTAATATTTTTGCTGTCTCCTAAAAATTTTTATGATCTAATACTGGCTCATTTCCCAATCCTTCAATAAATATGGTACTGTATTACCATAATGATAATTCTCTACAGATTAGACTAGATTAGGTTTTGGAGTACATTCATTGTAAATTGCAAATTCTATAACAGCATTAAATTTACAGAGCACTTTGATTTGTACCACACTTCTTGTCAATGTGCATGTAGTCGCTTTTGAACAAAAACCTCATAACTGCAGCTTAACCCTTTCCCAAAAAAAGACCTGGTTTTGACGTCTCTAATTGAATAGGCTTGGGAAAACATTGAGACAAAAGAAGAAACTGCTGATAACCAGCAGTTTCTCCTTTTGTCTCAATATTTTCTAAGCCATATTTTACACAAATCTTATCTTAAATAACTTCTATTTTGTCATTTGTGGCAGTTTTTGAAGTGCATCACCTTAAAATTTTGTCGTTTGGGAAAGGATTAAACAAGCTGCAGTTATGAGGTTTTTGTTCAAAAGCAGCATGTAGTGCACTGATGACATGTTATCTGGGTCAGCACTTAATAATACACACACATTTTTAGCACCATCTTAGTGTCATTCTTAACTTATAAAGCACTTTTACCACAATAATCTAATAAGTAAGTGCAATAGGTGTAAACAGGTTCACAGAATCTTGTACCTGATTTCAATGTTCACATAAGCCATTATTGATTCATTTGTTGTATTTAAGATTGGCCACACAAATTGTGAATAGTTAACGCTTCATGACGAGTCTTGTTCTGGCTTTCTTTAATCAGTTGAAGCCAGAGAGAACTGATCACTAAGTCAAGCTTCATGGTCGCATATCACTGTTTTACAACAAAGACCATGTAACTGCAGCTTAAAACAAGCTGCAGTTACGAGGTTTTTGTTGAAAAGCGACAATATATTCACACCATTTCATGGCAAGTCTTGAGAGCTGAGTTCACAATCTCCACCACCATCGCTGGTCTTGCGGGGTGAGCAGTAAGTAGTTAAACCTGTGGTTCATATGTTGTGAGAATAAACGTCACAGAATATTTATGGCGAATCTTGAGAGCTGAGTTCACAATCCCCATCCCCGTCGCTGGTCTTGTGGGGCGAGCAGTAGTTGAATCTGTGGTTCATATGCTGCGAGAATGAACCTGAGTGGCTGAAGCGCTTGCCGCATTTCTTACATTGAAAGGGCTTCTCACCGCTGTGTAGTCGTTTGTGTTCTGTCAGGTGGTGTTTATGTTTGAACGATTTGCTGCACAGGTCACACGCAAATGGACGGGCACCTGTAGTGAAAATAAGACAATATTAACCCATTATTACACTGTGTAGTCGCTTGTGTTCCGTCAGGTGGTGTTTATGTTTAAACGATTCGCTACACAGGTCACACGCAAATGGACAGGCACCTGTAGGGCAAAATAAGACAATATCATTCCCACACATTGACTCCCCAAAAGAGAAAGGCTCTATTAACATTGTGGAAAATGAAGAAATTGCTTTTATTGCAGCGTTTCTCCAAATGTTTTTATAAGGCATGTAAAAATTACCATAGGTCTTTTTTAGGAAAGGGTTGATAATTTTGAGGAATTAATTGACAGTTTAGACTACATCAGTAAAGTTTGTGCACATCTTAAATATAAAAAAAGATGTGTTATGAAACACTAACGCCCCCTAAATATCCAATGTTATTTTTAAGACAGACAAACAGACAGGAGTAAAACAATATGCCCTTGATCTTTTGATACCGGGCACAAAAATAGTCTCCTTAGTATCATTAACAATCTACAACAGCTGATTTTTAAAAACAAGAGGACCATGATGGTCCTATATCGCTCACCTGAACCAAAATGATATGAGCAACATTTTTGTTCAATTCAATTGATATTCATGACTTTAAGACTGAAAACGAACTTATGATCAATAACATTGTGAAAATCAAACTCATCCGAGATGTAACGGTGCCCAACATTGTGTCAAAGTTTTGCTTTGAATGATAAATAATTGTAGATTCTAGAGTATAAACAAGGTCGATAACCACCGAAAACAGCATTTTATCAAATTCAAGGGCACATAACTCTCGACTTTCTGATCAGATCCATTTGAAAATCCAACTCATCCAAGATCTTATGGTCCCCAAGAATGTGTCCAAGATTTGTCTTGATTGGTCAATAATTGTAGATTCTAGAGTGTAAACAAGGTCGAAAACAGCCAAAAACAACAATTTTGTCAAATTCAAGGGCACGCAACTCTCAATTTTCTGATCAGATCAGACTGGAAATCATCCTGAACAGAGATCTTATGGTCCCAAACATTGTGTCCAAGCTTTGTCTTGATTGATTGATAATTGTAGATTCTAGAGTGTAAACAAGGTCGAAAACAGCCAAAAATGGCAATATCGTCAAATTCAGGGGCACATAACTCTGGATTTTCTGATCAGATCAAACTGAAAATCAAGCTCATTCGAGATCTTATGGTCCCCAACATTGTGTCCAAGTTTTGTTTTCATTGATTGATAATTGTAGATTCTAGAGTGTAAACAAGGTCGAAAACAGCCCAAAATGGCAATTTTCAAGGGCACGTAACTCTTGACTTTCTCATCAGATCAAATAGAAAATCGAACTCATCCGAGATGTTATGGTCCCCAACATTGTGTCCAAGTTTTGTATTGATTGATATATAATTGTAGATTCTAGAGTGCAAACAAGGTCGAAAAAAGCCGAAAATGACAATTTTGTCAAATTCAAGGGCACGTAACTCTAGACTTTCTGATCAGATCAGACTGAAAATCAAACTCATCCAAGATCTTATGGTCCCAAACATTATGTCTTAGTTTTGTCTTGATTGATCAATAATTGTAGATTCTATAGTGTTAACAAGGTCAAAACCAGCCGAATATGGCAATTTTGTCAAATTCAAGGGCACATAACTCTGGACTTTCTGATCAGATCATACTGAAAACCAAACTCATCCGAGATCTTATGGTCTCCAACATTGTCTCCAAGTTTTGTTTTGATTGATCAATAATTGTAGATGCTAGAATGTAAACAAAGTCAAAAACAGCTTTTTTGGACATTCAAGGGCAGATAACTCAGCACATTCTGGTCCGATCTGGCCCATAATCGAACTCATCCGAGAACTTATGACCATACTTGTTTTGACTAAGTTTGATCAAGATTGATTAATATTTGTGGATGCTAGAGCGTAAACACCAAATTGTGGACGGACAGACGGACGGACGGACGGACGGACGGACAGACGGACGACGGACAAAAAGCGATCACAATAGCTCACCTTGAGCACTTTGTGCTCAGGTGAGCTAAAAACTTCTCTCAAAGGGATGATGGATTAACTTTTGTAGCATATCAAAAGCACCTAGTGTACACTGACAGCTGATATATCTAACCTTGTGTATTTGACATCTTCATTTGGTTTGAAGAAATCATCTTGACAAATAGGCCATTTCTTTTTTAGGTCTATTTCCCTATACAAATCAATCTAACTCACCCGAATGTTCATATTTATGTCTGGCGAGTGATGACTGTTTGCTGAAGACTTTATTACACTGGTCGCACGCGTACATTCCCTCGTCACGCTCAACACGATGACTCTTCCACGATTTACGACGCTTTTTGGCAGGATTATCTTCGTCAGTCGACAACGAGTCTTCGAGCTCTAGTTGGACCTCCTCTGCTTCCATCTGCATAAGGATAATAATGGCAATGAATATTGTGCTAAAGATAGACTGGGTTAACCGTTATATAATGATAAATTGTCGGTGTTGTTTTAAAATCGTGTGACTACGGTTTAACCCATTACCACACAATGACTCATTTTGACTCCCCCACAAGGAAAGGTTTAGAAAAACATTGTGGAAAATGAAGAAATTATTTGTCACAAGCAATTTCTTCATTTCACACAATATTTTCTGTACAAAAAGACCAAAAAAGTTTAAAACTTCATTAAATTTAAATTGTCGGCTGCCACATCTTTTAATTTGGATAAGATTTTGTCATTTGGTAATGGGTTAAATCATACCGTAGTTAGGATATTTTATAACAACACAAACGGTAATACTATCATTTGTCCGAAACTTCGTCACAGTACTTTGGATAAAATCGTTCCCTTTCGTTAACCTTTTTCCAAACGAAGGAATTAATGGTGATCAAATTTGACTGCTGCTTCAGACAACAAAAGTGATGATGATAGAAGAGAGATTTGTGTGCAATGATACCAAGAAAATATTGAGGCAAATGGAGAAAATGGTGATTATCAGCATTTTTTTCTTTTGCTTCCATGTTTTCCCAATCTTTTTCGATTAGGGACATGCAAACCAGGTCTTGTTTTCGAAGGGATAATATGCCTTTTCCAAACAAGACATGGTTTCTACGTTCAAAGCAAAAAGACTTGGTAAAACATTGTGGCAAAAGAAGAAAATGCTGATAACCAGTTGCCTCAATAGTTTCTTTCCTATATTCACAAATTCATCTTTAACAATATCATTTTCGTCATCAGCAGATGCTTTCAAATCAGCAAACGCTTTCAAATAGGAAAAGTCTATTTTTTTTATTTTGGAAAGGGTTTAGCCTTTTTAAATTGTATGAATTTTAGATTGATCCGATTTGGAAGCTTCTGTTGAGGTCAAAATGAATAATGATGATAAAGACAGAAATTGTTTAAAATATAGAAAAGAAATTGTTGAGGTAATGGGAAAATATGCCAGTTATCATTTATAAGCTTTTTCTTCTTTTGTCTCAATGTTGGACTGTTTCAATTACCATTGAATCTCAATAATGACACATAATAATTATGTCAGAGAAATCTGCAAATTTCTATGTTTTAGATAAGAAAATATAAAGAGAAAGGAAGAAAAAAAATATTTTATCAAAAGCAGAAATTGCTGATAGTCAGTAATTTCTTCTTTTTCCTCAATGTTCCTTAAACTATTTCTATTCTATTTGGAACTTCGAAACCAGTCTTGTTTGTGAAAGAATTAATATGGGGAAAATGTTCTCATAATTTCTGTCCCGCAGCAGACACAAATTATTCTTGTAAATACACCAAAATGGTAGACTAGAGGATCAATACACTGATTACCATGGTAACCATTTGACAAATTTCTGGATTTCCTTTTATGGATCTATATTTCCCAGCGAAAACTTCTTCCGATAAAATCTATACACAAACTTGTTTTGTACGCATTTAACCCTTGTGCCTTGGGAAGAAAACATGCTATTGTGCATAGCAATTTCAATGGAAAACTTAGTCATTGACAACTATTTAAAATTTTTAAATAGATTACATAAATTTATAGTTTAACTTAAATTTTTCAACCTATTTCCAGGTAACAAAACTTAAGACTGGTCCAAATTGAAAAAAAAAATTGTAGACAGAATTTTTAAGTTGATGAAATTTGAACATTTTCCAACTTTCTTGGCTGAAAACAATGTGAAAAATGAAGAAATTGCTTGCAATTGTCTGCGATAAGCAATTACTTCAATTTCAACAATGTTTTCTCCAAACCTTTTTTCTTGAAGGGCATAAAATAGGATCAAAGTGTGAACCTGGAAATGTCATAAATGATTTATTAACGGATCCTTACTCCTTTTCTCTATGACCATAAAACTATTATCAAAGGATTGAAAAATATCATGATTTTGTTCAGATTTTGGTTTACACAAATTAAGGGGATATATATTTGAATATCAAAGCTTATCAGAAAACAATTTTTTTTGTAAAAAAAAAATTTACTGCTAAATTTCAATGAAATGATCTTAGTATGACATATGTAAATAAATTTGAAGAAACTGTCTTTAAGTTCAGGTGTTCATTTCACGAAAGTAATTTCTGAACTTTTCAAAACCTAAATCAGATAAACTTTAAAAAAAGTTTTATATAATGAAGTGTTTTAAAATATTTAATTTGTAGCTGCTGAAAATTACTGAAAGAGAAAGATTTGCCATGTAACCTACAAATAACATGCTCAATTTAGCACAAATCTATCCGTTTTTTCGCTAGATGTTAGTAAATTTATTTTAATAATTTCTCTATATTTCTAGAATAATAATAAATGCAAGAAATATGATGGGTAGGATGCAGTCACCACTTACAATCACAATGACAACCTTGGCTGGCCACATCATAATTATGATGTGTTTACACACATGTGTTAGTTCAAAATAACTCTAAAAACTGTGCAACCTACAAAATGCAGGCGGTATGAGGGAGCTGATGGTGGACAAAATATTTGTAAAAATATTGAACATCGCCAGCTTGGAGCAAAACTTTTGTAGGAGCATATAAATGGGCAGAGATTTGGTTAAAAATTCTTGCAGCATTTGAGACTACCAGATCAGCAGTTTGATCAGAATACTTGCAGCTCTAGGTTGCTTTGTGAAGTGCATTAAGCTATAAGAGAACAAGGCTCTTGTTTATTTTGATTGCTGGTCTGAATCTATACTTTTCTCAAATGCTGTGAAGTTCTTTTAACCTGAGCTCAGCTTGATATATTATGAACAAAAGTTTTGCACCTAGCTTTTGATATAGTGAAAGGGGCTTTGATAAAAATATGGTGAAAAGGGGGCACTGATAAAAATATGCAGGAAGGGTCATTGTGCAATGTGCTTCAATTTATACAAATGACAGAGCAAAACAGGACCACACGGCAAAAAGTGTCAAAACAGACACGAAAACAGACAAAGCCACAATACAAGGTGGGACAAAACAAATATGCATTAACCCATTACCAGACGGCAAAATTTGGACCGTTCCAATTTCAAAGATGATGCAGACGACAATTTCAAGTGAATGGAATTTTTAATTTTTAGGACTTTTTGGGTGGAAAACATTGTGGGAAATGAAGAAATTGCTTGTCACAGGCAATTTCTTCATTTTCCACGATGTTTTCCAAAGCCATTATCTTGCGAGGAGTCGAAAGGAGTCACAGTGTGGTAATGGGTTAACCCATAACCAGATGGCAAAAATTCAGACTTGTCTAATTACAAGTGTTGCAGATGACAATATCAAGTGCATCAAATTTTACATTCTTTGGTCTTTCAGGGTAGAAAACATTGAGGGAAATGAAGAAAATGCTTTTAACCAGCAATTTCTCCATTTTCAACAATGTTTTCCGAAGTCTTTATCTTGAGGGGCGTCAATATGTGGGAACGGGTTAATAATATATTTATATTCAAAATTGAATGAAGAATTAAACATGTAGACCTAATTAATTTTGATGAAACTTGCAGAATTTAAAGTAATTATTTTTTTTTTATAAGTAAACCTGTTTAAAAAATCTTCATTTGTATATAATTTCCCAAAACATTTCATATCATTAAAGACTACAATATTCAATGTGTGTTTATAAGCAGATGGTATATATGTTGACGACAAAATGAACTTCGACATTACAACCCATTTTAGATAAGAACTCTGAGCATAAAAACTTTCTTTGAATTTGTTTCTTTGGTAACGGATAAAAAAGTGATGGAGTGAATTATAAGTAAAATTGTGTTAATAAAGTTTGACAAAAGAGCATTCTTTAAACTCCTTTTCCAAACAATATTTTGACAAAATTCATTGATAAAGATTATTAAAGTATTGAGGTAAAAGGAAAAATTACTAGAAACAAGTAGTTTCACCTTTTCCCTCCATTTTTTTTTCTGAAAAAATTGTCATAGAAACATTTTATTTCAAGTCCCATTCATTTGTCATATGCAGCAGCATTCAGTTAACCCATTACCACACAGTGACTCTTTTAGACTTCCCTAAACGCAAATTGCTTGGGAAAACATTGTGGAAAATGAAGTAATTGCTTGTGACAAGCAATTTCTTCATTTCCCACAATGTTTTCTATCAAAAAGACCAAAAAAATTTAAATTTCCTTAACTTCAAATTGTTGTCTGCAACATCTTTGAATTTGGACCAGTCCAAATTTTTTCATTTGGTAATGGGTTAAGACCAGTCTATTATTGAGTTGTTTGGAAAAGGTGTTGTAATTCAGTGCTTGAAACTTTTGAAAAATCAAAATAGAGTTAATTTAAACATTTTGAAGAATCAACATAGAATTGATTTTAAACAATTTAACTAAGGAAGAGATTGCCTTTTTTGACTCCCGAATGATAGCCATAAAATGTGCAAATCTTTCCAATGGCAATGAATTTTGTTCTAAAAATAGATTAGGTTTGCTATATTGTTTTGATAAACCTTCGGTGTTGTTATAAAATCTCGTAACTATGGCTTGAATCAAGCCGTAATTACGAGATTTTAAGACTACATCTACGAAATATTATTCGTTTGTCCGAATTTACGTCACGATTAGCTAGATAAAATCGTTCCCTATTGCTATTGGCTGAAGACAATATTGTCCTTCATGTTCGAAAATGCTGTAACTATATCCTATTCATGATATATTTATGGCGTTTTCCATAAAAGACATAAAAAGATTCTTTTCAAACACTGAATCATGGAGCATAAACTAACATGTGAGCAATGAAATGTGCCAATACATGCATAAAACGTTTGACCACAAATCATGAATTCTGTGAATACTGTGTGAAATTAGTATTCAAACATAATATGCCAAAGCTCTTTGACCAAATGGCTTTTAGCAGAAAGAAAATTCTGAAACACTCTCTTATACACTGCATTGGCACATCAAGGTATAAGAAATATCTGAGTTCAGTTGTTTTGATCCTACATTGTCATTATTTAATGGCCGCTACCCAATTAAGTGTATATATTTTTAGCTCACCTGAGCACGAATGTGCTCATGGTGAGCTATTGTGATACCGCTGTGTCCGGCGTCCGTCGTCCGGCGTCCGGTGTCCGTCGTCCGTCGTCCGTCGTCCGTCAAACTTTGCCTTGTGTGCACTCTAGAGGCCACATTTTTTGCCCAATCAACCTGAAATTTGCTCAGAATGATTGTCTTGATGAAATCTCGGACAAGTTCGAAATTGGGTCATCTGGGGTCAAAAACTAGGTCACGGGGTCAAATCTTAGAAAAACCTTGTGTGCACTCTAGAGGCCACATTTTTTGCCCAATCAACCTGAAATTTGCTCAGAATGATTGTCTTGATAAAATCTCGGACAAGTTTGAAATTGGGTCATCTGGGGTCAAAAACTAGGTCACGGGGTCAAATCTTAGAAAAACCTTGTGTGCACTACAGAGGTCACATTTTTTGCCCAATCAACCTGAAATTTGCTCAGAATGATTGTCTTGATGAAATCTCGGACAAGTTCGAAATTGGGTCATCTGGGGTCAAAAACTAGGTCATGGGGTCAAATCTTAGAAAAACCTTGTGTGCACTCTAGAGGCCACATTTTTTGCCCAATCAACCTGAAATTTGCTCAGAATGATTGTCTTGATAAGATCTCGGACAAGTTTGAAATTGGGTCATCTGGGGTCAAAAACTAGGTCATGGGGTCAAATCTTAGAAGAACCTTGTGTGCACTCTAGAGGCCACATTTTTTGCCCAATCAACTTAAAATTTGCTCAGAATAATTGTCTTGATAAAAGCTCAGACAAGTTCGAAATTGGGTCATCTTGGGTCAAAAACTAGGTCACTGGGTCAAATCTTAGAAAAACCTTGTGTGCACTATAGAGGTCACATTTTTTGCCCAATCAACCTGAAATTTGCTCAGAATGATTGTTTTGGTGAAATCTTGTACAAGTTTGAAATTGGGTCATCTGGGGTCAAAAACTAGGTCACGGGGTCAAATCTTAGAAAAACCTTGTGTGCACTATAGAGGCCACATTTATTGCCCAATCAACCTGAAAATTGATCAGAATTATTGTCTGGATAAAATCTCGGACAAGTTTGAAATTGGGTCATCTGGGGTCAAAAATTAGGTAACGGGGTCAAATCTTAGAAAAACCTTGTGTGCACTCTAGAGGCCCCATCTTTTGCCCAATCAACCTGAAATTTGCTCAGAATGATTGTCTTGATGAAAGCTCGTACAAGTTTGAAATTGGGTCATCTGGGGTCAAAAACTAGGTCACGGGGTCAAATCTTAGAAAAACCTTGTGTGCACTCTAGAGGCCACATTTTTAGCTCACCTGAGCACGAATGTGCTCATGGTGAGCTATTGTGATACCGCTGTGTCCGGCGTCCGTCGTCCGGTGTCCGTCGTCCGTCGTCCGTCGTCCGTCGTCCGTCAAACTTTGCCTTGTGTGCACTCTAGAGGCCACATTTTTTGCCCAATCAACCTGAAATTTGCTCAGAATGATTGTCTTGATGAAATCTCGGACAAGTTCGAAATTGGGTCATCTGGGGTCAAAAACTAGGTCACGGGGTCAAATCTTAGAAAAACCTTGTGTGCACTCTAGAGGCCACATTTTTTGCTCAATCAACCTGAAATTTGCTCAGAATGATTGTCTTGATAAAATCTCGGACAAGTTTGAAATTGGGTCATCTGGGGTCAAAAACTAGGTCACGGGGTCAAATCTTAGAAAAACCTTGTGTGCACTCTAGAGGCCACATTTTTTGCCCAATCAACCTGAAATTTGTTCAGAATGATTGTCTTGATCAAATCTCGGACAAGTTCAAAATTGGGTCATCTGGGGTCAAAAACTAGGTCACGGGGTCAAATCTTAGAAAAACCTTGTGTGCACTATAGAGGTCACATTTTTTGCCCAATCAACCTGAAATTTGCTCAGAATGATTGTCTTGATGAAATCTCGGACAAGTTTGAAATTGGGTCATCTGGGGTCAAAAACTAGGTCACAGGGTCAAATCTGAGAAAAACCTTGTGTGCACTCTAGAGGCCACATTTTTTGCCCAATCAACTTAAAATTTGCTCAGAATAATTGTCTTGATAAAGTCTCGGACAAGTTCGAAATTGGGTCATCTTGGGTCAAAAACTAGGTCACTGGGTCAAATCTTAGAAAAACCTTGTGTGCACTATAGAGGTCACATTTTTTGCCCAATCAACCTGAAATTTGCTCAGAATGATTGTTTTGGTGAAATCTTGTACAAGTTTGAAATTGGGTCATCTGGGGTCAAAAACTAGGTCACGGGGTCAAATCTTAGAAAAACCTTGTGTGCACTCTAGATGCCACATTTTTTGCCCAATCAACCTGAAAATTGATCAGAATTATTGTCTGGATAAAATCTCGGACAAGTTCGAAATTGGGTCATCTGGGGTCAAAAACTAGGTCACGGGGTCAAATCTTAGAAAAACCTTGTGTGCACTCTAGAGGCCCCATCTTTTGCCCAATCAACCTTAAATTTGCTCTCAATGATTGTCTTGATGAAAGCTCAGACAAGTTTGAAATTGGCTCATCTGGGGTCAAAAACTAGGTCACGGGGTCAAATCTTAGAAAAACCTTGTGTGCACTCTAGAGGCCACATTTTTTGCCCAATCAACCTGAAAATTGCTCAGAATGATTGACTTGATAAAATCTCGCACAAGTTTGATATAGGGTCATCTGGGGTCTAAAACTAGGTCACAGGGTCAAATCTTAGAAAAACCTTGTGTGCACTCTAGAGGCCACATTTTTTGCCCAATCAACCTGAAAATTGCTCAGAATGATTGGCTTGATAAAATCTCGCACAATTTTGAAATTGGGTCATACGGGGTCAAAAACTAGGTCATGGGGTCAAATCTTAGAAAAACCTTGTGTGCACTCTAGAGGCCACATTTGTTGCCCAATCAACCTGAAAATTGATCAGAATGATTGTCTTGGTGAAACCTCGGACAAGTTTGAAATTGGGTCATCTGGAGTCAAAAACTAGGTCACGGGGTCAAATCTTAGAAAAACCTTGTGTACACTCTAGAGGCCACATTTTTTACCCAATCACCCTGAAAATTGATCAGAATGATTGTCTTGATCAATTTTCAGACAAGATTGAAATTGGGTCATCTGGGGTCATAAATAGGTCATGAGGTAAAATCTTTGTAAAACCTTGTGTGCACTCTAGAGGCCACATTTTTTGCCCAATCAACCTGAAAATTGATCAGAATGATTGTCTTGATCAATTCTAGGTCACGAGGTCAAATCTTAGATAAACCTTGTGTGCACCCTAGAGGTCACATTCTTTGTCCAATCAACCTGAAAATTGGTTTACAAAAAAAAGTTATATTATATCAGGTGAGCGCTTCAGGGCCAATGGCCCTCTTGTTTTTGAAACTGTTCTGTTGTGAGCCCAATAGCTGATTTGGAAAACAAGACATCAAGGAGTGATTTTTCAAAGACTTTTAAAGACTCAAAACTTTTAGATACCATGGTATATATGATTGGTGGGAGGTCAAGGCCTTGTAACTCCAGCATTTTAAAGCTGTAGTTACAAAATTTTGACTATCAACTAAGGAAACATTAAATTTCATCACTCCTTGGAAGATAAGTATCTGAACTCAGGTGTTTCTATTTGAAGTTGTAAGTGAAAAATATGAAGTAAAAACCAGCCTGATACGAACATAGCACTCTACCTGTCTCCACGTCTTCTTGCGGACACGCTTCGGTTTGCCGGACAGGATGTTAGCTGCATGTTGGGCCGCCTCTGCGAGGGTCGTCAGGTTGTGGTGCGCTGCTTCGTGGAGTCTCGCGTCGGTGAGTGGTACATGTAGCAGTACTTGGGAACCTGATGCTGGAGCAGTTTTGGGTGACTGTGCTAGTTCTGATGGACCTTCGTCGATGATGAGTTTGTTATCATGGTCGAGTCGTGAGTTACTGGTGCTGGTGGGGCTGTCAAACAGAACACTGTTGTTAGATTTAGGGTCAGTACTGGTGGAGTATGCGGGCATCTTGAGGACAGAGGCCATGGACTGATGGAAGATGTGGTTCTGTAGAGCGAGGCTGGGTGACATGGTGCTCGTGATGTGAGGGGGGAGAGACTTGTTCTGGATCAGACCTTCCTGCTGCATGTACTTGAAGATCACCGAGTCCTGTAGGGTCTTCTGATGCTGCTGTAGACTGGCAGCCTGTAGACTGGACGTCTGTAGACTGGGGGACTGTAGACTGGATGTCTGTAGACTAGGCGACTGTAGTCTGGAGCTGGTTTGTGACTCTATAGAGCTCTCCCTCTCTGTAGAGCTGTCTTTCTTCACACTCAGGTTGAGGGCCTGGTCGTCACCGGAGCGGTCAGGAGTGGACAGTCTGGACATGCCTCCGTGTGCGAGCGGCGGAGATTTACGAACACTCAGATCTAGTGGTAGTTCACCTGGTACTGGACCATTAGATAGACTTCTCATGGACAACAGGTTAGGAAATGGTTTTGGCACATTTGGAATGTAGGTAGATGGTTTTGAGACTTCATTGTCCTTTCCATGTTCAACTTTAACAGGAGGTAGGCCTAATGACTGTTCTCTGCCTTGTTTTCTCTCTCTAGCTCGCATGTTCTGGAACCATACTTGTATGACACGTTTAGGGAACCCCAGCTTGTTACCAATCTGGATCAGGACATGTTTCTTGGGTCGTGGGTTAATGACATACTGGGACTTCAGGAAGCTCTGTTGTTCTTCAGTGAAGAGAGATCGAATCCTCATCTTTTTATCCTCGAATGAGACATCAACGTCCTTGTAGAGTTCGTCGACATCCTCATCATCAGAGCCGTGATCATTCTGGTACGATGACTCAGCGTGACTGATATCTGACATGGTGCTGTGTGGAGACTGGCAGGGTTCTGACTGTGATCTCTGATGTACTATGTCCTTGTTCTGTTTACACATAAATCGTTCATGTTGGTGCTGTAGTACTGGACTCTCAAACACTTCATCACAGTGATGGCACGCTAGAGCGGACTTGGTCTGGTCACTATCTGTAGTGGTTGGATCACAGTCCTTACTGGTCTGGTCATGGTTTGTTGTATCATTTGTACTCTCAGGTTGTTCTTGTTGTTCAGTACTAGTCTCTGGCTGCTCTATTTTGATATCTACTTCAGCTACTGTGTCTGTATTGTGTGTAGCTTCACAAGGTTGGTCTGATGATGTAGCTGTCTCACTGTCTACAACTAACAGTTTAGTATTGGAGTTGACGTCCGGTGATATCTGTGCTGAGTGGGACTGAGGGGAGTGACTTCTGGCTCTCACACTGACGGGGGTGACAGCTGTCATGGATGGCTGACTGGAGGGTGTCATGGACCTGGCATGGTGACTAGGTGTGACGGGATGACTGGTTGGTGTTGATGACTGGCCTGGATGGATGGTGGGTGTGATAGGTGTGACAGATCTAGCTGACTCACTACATGGTGTGACTGGTCTGCCATGTTGACTAGAGGGGGTCTCAGATCTGTGTTGATGACAAGACGGTGTTTCTGATCTGCGTGACTCGCTGCCGGGTGTCATGGATCGACGATGCTCGCTGGAGGGTGTCATGGATGGTTGGCTTGATGGCGTGACGGATCTGCGTGGATGACTGGGTGGTGATGACATGTACGATGAGCTGATAGGTGACACGCTGCGGCCGGAGTGAGAATGTGGCGAGAAGCTGCGCGTTGACTGACTGAGTGGAGACAGACTGCGAGGTGATCTACCAGCTAGGGACGGTGTGGCCAGCGGGTGGGTGGGGGTGTGACCAGGCTCTGTGTCATGTGACGGGGGTTTTGTGGTCAGGTTTAGACTGTGTTGTTGCTGCAGACTGGTCGGTATAGACTGAGACACGGAGAACACCGGCTGTAGAAAACCGTCCGGGGTGGCAAACACCGGTGGTGGGTAGAAGTATGACGTCCCTCCCTTCTGCTGACTAAACATGGCGGGCAGGAAGTGTTGTTGATGTGCCAGGGATATAGGTACAGTCTGTAATGGAGTACGGTCAAACTGGGACGGTAACTTGTTACCAGGGAATGCTAGCGGCAGCTTCTGACCAAACAATCCCATACCTTGACTGGACGTCTGACTGGTAGTCTGTGCGTGATTCTGGACTCCCTCACCACCGAGTCTGGTCTTGTGAGCGGATAAACCCCAGCATTTCTTGGATGTGGTGTGACTGCTGAATGACCCGGAGTGTGAGAAGCGTTTCCCGCAGTTGTTACAGACGAAGGGCTTCTCACCGCTATGTATCCGAACATGTTCCTTGAGGTGATGTTTAAACTTGAACGCTTTACCGCACGTCGGGCACTTAAACTTACGCAGATCCGTGCTCTCGTTGTGACTGATCATGTGACGCTGTAGACGATAAACGTTCGCGAATGTCTTGTTACACACGGAGCAGTTCTGTGACGTCGGTGAATGGAGGGTGAGATGTTTGTCGAGCTGGGATTTCTGATGGAATGTTTCGTCACACTTTGGGCACATGAACTTGAGTGGTTTGTCGGCGTGCATCTCGCGCATGTGGTCACGCAGTACGATGGCGCGTAGGAATGTTTGGGAACAGTGCATACACTTGAGGACAACTTCTTCTTCATCACTGACGCTACCTACAAACGAGAAATGTTGAAAAAAATGTTAACTTATTAACAAATGGTAAACTTTTACTCTATTCCAAATTCAAGGGTGTTGCAGTCGACATTTTCAAGTGACGCCTTTTGACTCCTTCATGAGAAAGGCATTAGGAAAAAATTGTGGAAAATGAAAAAATTGTTTGTGCCAAGTATTTTCATCATTTTCAACAATGTTCCTAACCCAAATAGGGAGATTTCTATAATTTTGACAACATGAAATTGATCTCTGCAAGACCTTTGAAATTGACCCATTACCAGAAAGCAAAATTTCAGACTTGTCCAAATGAAGAGTGTTGCAGTCGCCATTTTAAAGTGAATTAAATGTCACATTTTATTGTCTTTCTGTGCCTAAAAGTCTTTCCATGTCAAAAATATTGTCGGAAATTAAGAAACGATGATCAATACGTGCTGATAGGTTAACAAACAGAAAAGTTGACGAAATTTTACAATTCTTTACATTTCTTCATTTCCCACAATGTTTTCCTAAGCCTTTATCTTGTTGGGCATCAAAAAATATCATTGTGTGTTAACCCTTTCCCAAACAACAAAATTTGGGACTAGTCCAATATGAAAGCAGTTGCAGATGACAAAATAGTTTATATTGTAAGAAAAAATGTTGTATTTTTACTAAGCAAACATTGATGCAAAAGTAGAAAATGCTGCTCATCAGTATTTTCTTCTTTCGTTTCCCAAGCTTTTTGATGAATGGCGTCAAACAGCATCACTGTTTGAGAAGGGGTTTGAGGAGGGGTTAACCCATTACCACTCAGTGACTCCTTTTGACTCCTCACAATATAATGGCTTTGGAAAACATTGTTGAAAATGAAGAAATTGCTTGTGACAAGCAATTTCTTCATTTCCCACAATCTTTTCTACCCAAAATGCTATAAAAATTCGGATTTCATCACATTGAAATGTCGTCTGCAACTTCTTTCAAATTGGAAAAGTCCAAAATTTTGTCGTTTGGTAATGGATTAATGGGTCAATGATAAGACAAGTTGCATAACGTACCTTCACATTGTTGATCGAGGCCATCTTCCACGGGTTCTGGGTAGATCACGGCCGTATCTCGACGGTTCAACAACTCTGCTATACGAGGGTCGTCACTCTGTTTACGTTTACTGCGGTACTTCTCACTGTCAGATGTGGAATCAGGTGCGGCCGACTGGATTTCTGGAATGAAATAAAATCATTGTAAGTTTTCAAGCATATACTTTCAATGTGAGATAGCATTACAGATCTTTCGTGGATATGAATTCTCTTTCAATAGTTTGAAATACAATGTAAATCTATATCTTTTGAAATTATAGTTCAAAGATCTCGATATTTCTTCGGTAGAAAACATTTTGGGAAATAAAGACAATGCTTGTCACAAGCAATTTCTACATTTTCCACAAAGCCTTTTTTCCAAAGCCTTTTATTTATGTCTTGTTAGGCATCATGATGCATCATTTTGGCTATATGATAATGGTTAACACAGACACAAACCTTTCAATATAGCAGTAACTTTTTCCTCTAGTGTGAGGTCTGACAGTTTGACATCCTCCACTCAACAAAATTTCAGTCTGGTCAAAAGTAATTTCTTCATTTGCCACAATGTTTTCCAATGTTTTATGTCTTGTTAGCTGTCAAGAGATGTCAGTTAGTGAAAATTGGATAAAACAGACACCAACCTTTCAATATAGCTGTGACTTTCTCTTCGGTTGTTTGTGGCCTGGCAGGTACAGGTTTGGCATCGTCAGCAGTTTGTGTGTCTGGTATTTCTTGTGTTGTACCATTGTTTGTGTTTTCATCTTCAGTATCAACATCAGAGCCTATAATCTTGTTTTTGTTGTCGTCTAGCGCCCCTTCCTCAATGTCGTCTGTTTCTTCACCATTTTCTACTGTAAAATAGAGAAACACACTGATTAAATATAGGACATAAACATGTTCACTGTTAGAATTAGGTTTGTTCCCTCTTCGACAGATATGTAAACTAGACAGGCAAAGCTGTTCTTTCCATCTGCATGTCTCTTCTAGACATTTCGAAAAAAGAAAAGAACATTATGTTACTAAAGTTTCTACATCAGATTTTTCCCTACATCTAGAATCTACTTTGTGATATTAAATCCATCTCTACCCAGTGCCCTTGACCACAACAAAGACAATGGTTACAATTGCCACTCAAAACATCTTGAAATAATTCTATACAATAAACCTGCATAATCTCACCATTTCAGGCTTGCTTTAAATCAACACTTAATTCCAAGATAATAAACTAAAATCATAACTTGCATTAATTGCATAAAATTTCTTTCATTCATGTGCAAAGTTCTCAGTACATTTCTGTTTCTATTTGCTTTCCTTTTTCTCATTTTCTTTTACTAAGACCTAACCCCACCTTGCCACATAAAATCCATCTTGACATATCAACAACCCATAGAAGCTAGCAACAATGTTACAACTCAGAAAGACGTTTGAAATACACCTTTATAGCATAACAAGAAACATACACCTGTTTTCAAATTTTCTATCATTAAAATTGTAAGGTAATCTAATTTTCATCTAATTCCACTAATACAATAATTAGGTCTGCTGTCCATTTTCTTTATCAAAAATCTCAAAAAGAAATATTAATGATTACCTTGGCTAACCAAAACCATCCAAGAATGCTATGCTTATTTAACCCTTTCCCAAACGTCAAAATTTTAGGGTGATCCACTTCAAAAAGTGTCACAAATGACAAAATGGATGTTATTAAAGATAGAATTTGTGTAAAATATGGCATAGAAAATATTGAGACAAAAGGAGAAACTGCTGGTTATCAGCAGTTTCTTCTTTTGTTTCAATGTTTTCCCAAGCCATTTCGATTAGGGACGTCAAATCCAGGTCTTGTTTGGGAAAGGGTTAAATTCAGAATGGGTCGGTTTACCTTGTATTACACCTATATCATTTGAAGATCAAAACATTTTATCTCCTAGCTTGCTAAAGCTGGAGTTACAAGATTTTGACCTCACTTTGATCGTAATTGTTCTTTTACTCCTGCCTCTTTGAATCCCTTCCCAAACAGCAAAGTTTCAGTTTGAAAGCTGCTGCAGACAACAAAATGGATGTTAATAACTATTAGATTTGTGTAATATAGTGCTCACAGAAAATATTAAGAAATATTGATTATGTATACAGCAGTTTCTTCTTTTGCCTCAATGTTTTGTAAAGCCTTGCCTGTTCCATAAAGGACATAGAAACCAGTTCTTGTTTGGGAAAGGTTAATTCAAATCTCTTGCATACCAGGTTCATTAAAGCAATGAAATTGCAAAATTGTCTTTGAGCATTTTTTTTTCTTTACGGTGATGTTAAAATTCTTTAAATGTCCAGGACATCAAAATCTTGAATTGTTCTTGAAGAACTGAAAATCAAGACAAGGCCCTACAAATGAAAACAATTATGCAGATCAGACACTGTTGTTGAGGATCTATAACCATTCTGTTTGCAGAAACTACCAATGTCAACAAATAAGAATATCAAAGGTTTTGGTAAGCATCTTCAGTCAACAATTAAAAAGATAGGATAGTCATTGTTAGATTTATCTGTTTCATTGACTCTTCAAAAATGATACAGTAAATTTCAACTTGATTACCTTTGTCTCTTTGTTAAAAGATTAATTAAACCCTTTCACAAACAAGACCTGGTTGTGACGTTCTTAAATGAAAATATCTTGGAAAACATTAAGACAAAAGAAGAAACTGCTGATAACCAGCAGTTTCTCCTTTTGTCTCAATATTTGCCATGATATATTAGTTATTATTACTCACACATTTTAATTACCTTTAATAACATCTATTTTGTTGTTAGCAGCAGCTGTCATATTGGGCCACCCTAAAATTTTACCGTTTTGGAAATTCTTTGACGTAAATTGCTGAGTGTCAAGTCTGTGCATCTTATTTAGATACTAACAATGAAGTAAATATAGAGATTATCGATCAAATGAAAAGATCAAAGTCCCAATTTTCTTTTGCTCTTGCTACTGGCAACTGGGTCCCCATTTAGTTAAACTCTTTGCAATGACAAAATGTGTGACTTGTCATGATTAAAGCTGTTTCATGCTACACTAAAAATGCACATCAAAATGACATTTTGTATTTGATTAACCCATTACCAGACGACAAAATTTCAGGGTGGTCCAAATTCAAAGGGGTTGCAGACGACAAAATAAATCATATTAAAGAGAGAAAATATGTACTTTATAGCCCAGAAAATATTGAGGCAAAAGGAGAAAGTGCTGGTCGCCAGCACTTTCTTCTTTTGTCTCAATGTTTCCAAGTCTTTTATATTGGGGACGTCAAAACCAGGTCTTGTTTGGGAAAGGGTTAACATGGACTTTAGTAGAAGAAACAGCATTTTCCCTCTATTCCCCCAATGTCTTCCAATGGCTTTTCTGAGATTGTGAACTGCATAGTTTAGGATAGGAAATGTTCCATCTTAAAACCAGCTTGGAATTTTGTTTTCTGGTAAAATCTTAACATAATCATTCTTATAAGACTAAAACAACCCTTGCGAAAAGTTTAAGTTCAAGAACTGTTCTAGAATGTCAAATGGTACTTCTAGAACTGTTATAGAACAGTTCTAGAAGTGCCATTTAGTGTTCTAGAACAGTTCTAGAACTAGAAATATGTTCTTGAACTTTTTTTGCAGGGGTATTCCATCATCATTTTATTGTCTAGTAGATAGTATAACAGACAACAAATAATACCAATAACCATCAAAGAACAACAACAACACGTAAGAATTACCTGATATCAAATCCTGATTTATTCCATTCTGTTTCAAAGAACAAAGTTCACTGAGCCAGATGGCTTGCTTCTTTTTTAAACTTTTTAAAATGTTTCTTCTAGAACTCATTTTGATTGTCATTTATGTTTCAAAATACTGTAAACTGAGTCATAAACTCTCAAAACTGCTGATAAAAAATTTAAGTATCTTTGAAAAACTCGTAAGATCACAAGAGACAAGGACCAACCTACGGATACACCGACTTTAGCCCTTTCCCAAACGGCAAATCTGAAAGGCGGTCAAATTTGAAAACTGCTGCAGACGACAAAGTAAATGATCACAAAAGGCAAAAATGTTTATGTTATAGCCAAGAAAATATTGAGGCAAAAGGAGAAACTGCTGGTAATCAGCAGTTTCTTCTTTTTTCTCAATGTTTGCCCAAGCCGTTTCTGTTAGACGTCAAAACCAGGTCTTGTTTTGGAAAGGGTTAAGTTACAAAACATTTTCTGTATTTTAGACTATAAAATTTGCAATATAAGCATAGAATATGATCAGACAGCAACATTATGCTGTCTGATCTTGTCTGATCTAACTCAACAGTCAACACTTTCTGAATCAGATTAACACAGTAACAGACAGCAAATTTTTGGACCATTCCAATTAAAAGGTGATGCAGACGACAATTTCAAGTTGACAAAACTTAAAAAATCTTTACATTTTCAGTTAGAAAACATTGTGAAAAATGAAGAAATTGCTTGTCACAAGCAATTTCTTCATTTTTCACAATGTTTTCCATAGCTTTTTCTTGTGAGGGAGTCAAAAGGTGTCACTGTACAGATATGGGTTAACAGTACCTCAAGATAAAAAATTTTGCAAGAAAAAATTGTATCTTTCAGGTTTGAAATGTATAATGCAAACCACATAAGCATACTTTTTTTTAAATCATTGAGGAAAATTAAGATAAATGCTGCTGACCAGCATTATTTTCTTTTTCTTGTTTATAATATTCTCATCTCAAAAGGCAAAGAATTGCGATATTTCTTACAAGTCTATTAAATAATCTTTCTTCCAATTCTCCTTTAAAACAGTGTTACCAATTTTTTTTTAAAAAAAAAAATCCTTTTTTAAAGAATTAAAATTAATTACAAAAAGTCCAATCACATGCAATTCCTCTTCAAAAGTAGTTTTCTAACACAGGTAATCTAACAGCACCATAATTTGTTATTTGATCGCAACAATACACGATCATCAGCATGTCAATCAGATCATAAACCGCATATGACGCTCTTTTTCACAGGTATCTGATTTTTATCCGCAAAATAATCATCTCTTCATCGCTAAAAACTTAAAACCAACCAATTAAAACCTCATGACAACTTTAGCCAGGATTGGATTGTCACCTTGCCGTTACCTAGCCAATATGAGACTACCTGTATTGAAGGATAAAATGACAAATCTCACCTGGATTGGTCGTGGGCGGGGCTTCGTAAAAATCAGCCTCTCACAACACGGGGAATTAATCGCCATCACCTATTATCCATATTCTATAGAATGTATTGATTTTTGTTGGCTACAAGAGAGCGGTTTGTTTCGTCTGCCATTATCAAACTAACTGATCTCACTTCGCATTGATTTTTCTCTCCACAATGACAATTTATACAACTCTACAGCACTGCTATGGTGGTTTTAGACTGGAGAAATTATTGGTTCTGCTCTACACTGAATAAACCTCATCAAACGACAAAAAAGATGATAATAAAGACATGTTTTGTGTAAAATATGGCACAGAAAATATTGAGACAAAAGGAGAAACTGCTGGTTATCAGCAGTTTCTTCTTTTGTTTCAATGTTTTCCCAAGCCTGTTCTGTTAGGGACGTCAAAACCAGGTCTTGTTTGGGAAAGGGTTAAACCTCATCAAACCACCTCTTGTATAGCCCTTTTGGATTTTTTCATAAGAGTACCTCATATTCTTTGAAATTTCTTTATTTTGACATATTCATGTATGAAGGTTTTGGAACAAAATAAAATACACAATTACATGTAATATACCAATTGAGCAGTTTAACCCATTACCACAGTCACACCTTTGGACGCCCTACAAGTTCAAGGCTTTGGAAAACATTTAGGAAAATGAAGAAATTGCTTGTAAGAAGCAATTTCTTCATTTACAACAATGTTTTCTACACAAAAACATCCAAAAAATTTAGTTTTCAATCACTAAAAATTGTCGTCTGCAACATCTTTGAATTTGGATCACCCTAAAATTTTGTCGTTTGGTAATGGGTTAATATACCAATTGAGCAGTTTGAGAACAAAATTTTGATACTGGATATTAATAGATCTATGAAAATTGAATTTGAATTTGTGTACATCATTATAGGAAAGAAAGTAATGAAGGAAAAGATGAAAGGTTAACAACTTATTTGTGCAATTTTGATTTATGTCCTTTTCCCACTGTATTTCAACATTTATCCCTCACAACATGAATGTGGATAAAAATACTTTTTCAGGTCTTTTTCCTTTCATTTGGAAAACTCTGGTTATCTAAGCACTTGTTCTTAATTTTGATTCAGTGTTACCAGGGATCAAATTTCACTTTTTTTTGCAACTTGCTAATTTTAGCAAGTGCTTATTTTTGTAACTTGCTAAATCGGAAAGTCTACTTGCTTTCTGAAGCTTCAGGAGTCTTAAAGCACATTCACTTGATCATAGAATAGAACTTATCAAGGCGAAAGTGCTGATTGCGTGCTGATTTTCTTCTTCTCCTTAATGATTTTCAAAGCTTTGGGTGATTTCTGAACTTGCTTAATTTTAGCAAGTTACTGTTTTTTCAACTTGCATTTTCCAATTTTCACTTGCATTTAGCAAGTTAGCAAGTGCTAAATTTGAACCCTGAGTTACCAAAGATTTTCCTGTTTGGTTCTTAGCAAAATTGGTGTCTAAAAGAGAATTTTCATCCTGAGATTCAGTTGTAATGTTTTGGCATCTGCATGCGCAACATCTGCATTTGGAAATAAGAAATGTTTCTCAGTTTATAAAAGGGTTGTTAAGATGCTCAGAATCTTATTGATTACATTTAAAACAGCATCCACTCTGTCCAATTGTAAGCACCCATTTAAGCACATGTCCATTGTTATTCGCGACAAGAGGACTAGTTTTTCTGTCCTAAAAGCGATAATTTTGTCAATTCCAGACCGCCACCTCTGGGGAAATTACAGGAAAAATTTGCTTTGTTTTGTTTCATTGTACCATATCCCCTTGTCAAAGAATCTTATCACAAATTTGGAGCTCATGAGGAACTCTTTTCTTCTCTGGCATTATGATTTTGTATTTATTTTTTTTTACAGAATGGTTGTTTTTAATTTTTGTTTTCCACGAGAGGTATGTCTTGGTCTAATTCACCCTTTCCCCATCAAGACCTGGTTTTGGCGTCCCTAGTGGAAATGCTTGGGAAAATATTGAATCAAAAGAAGAAACTGCTGATAACCAGAAGTTTCTCCTTTTGTCTCAATATTTTCTGTGTTATCTTGTACACAAATTCTATCTAAAACAAAATGCCTTTTGTTGTCTGCAGCAGCTTCCAAATTGGAAGACCCTACATTTTTGTCGTTTGGGAAAGGGTTAAACAGAGATGCCAATTTTACCATGACTTAAAAAGGTAGGATTTTAAATGATTGAAGACGGATCCCAGTTATGGTCATATAGAGACAGGACCTCTGTTTAAAATATTTAGACCTATAGTGTTTGTTGTTGTTGTTGTTGCTGTTGTTGTTGTTGTTGCTGCTGCTGCTGTTGTTGAAATTAGTACACTTAATTTGCAGTATACTTTTAAGAAGTCAGTGCAAAACTGTTATAAGAATATTTTCTTCAAACACACTTAAATCATTTTTGCACAAAATTGTAATGATGTACATGTATAAGTACACTATGGAACCCAAGGTTGATGCAATAAACATTGTGAGAATGGGTTAACCATGTACCCTACAGAAGGGACAAAAAGTCTGTTCACGATGGCATCAAGTTTAAGCAATAAAACAAATTACCAGAGAACAGAGGAAGATAAAATCACTTCCATGGAGTCATTCACAAACTTTTATCCCTTTTCCATGATACAACAGAATACGAAACATTATCAAAATAGTGTTACAGGTGTCAAAATGGATCAGAATGGTAGCCAAAATGGAGAAAATTTGTTTATTATAGCTTAGAAAATATTGAGAAAAAAAGAAGAAAATGCTGGTGACCAGCATTTTCTTCTTTTTTCTCAATATTTTCAAAAGCTAAATACCATAAATCCTTCTAAAACAATAAATTATTAAGGAAAGTGTTCTCAGAGGCAGCACTAAAACAAAGCATGGTTAATTGAATTTAGATAAAAGCCCCAAACTTCTGAACTATGTCTCAATGGCTTTGATGGTGTCCTATGCTTGATCAACTGGAATTTCAGACTAACTGCTTCAATATGGGATGGAAATTTAGAAGACCTTATCATTTAAATTCAATTAATCTGTTTCCAAGTGAAGCTATATTTGATATGCTGCAAAACTATCACAAAGGCATACAAAGTCTGCATTGCATTATGTACAATAATTTTGCTTCACAACCGCTAGCCCAATTACATATTAAAACATTTTCAAGTAAAACTTGGAAATGAAAAATAATATTGATAGATCTAAGCTCAGTAGTAAAAATGATTCTTTTTCTTCTGAATCAAGTTTCACTTTCATTCATGTATATCAATTATCAAACTTCCATTTTTAAGCAATATTTAACCCATTCCCAGATAGCAAAAATTTAGACTGGTCCAATTTGAAAGGTGCTGCAGACAACCAGATGAGTATATGGCTGACAAAAATTAGATTTGAGTACAATATAGTGGAAAAAAACAATTATGGGAAAAGGAGTAAAAATTTGTTTAAACTTTTCAGCATTTTCATCTTTTGCCAAAATATTTTGCCAATTTATCTCTACTGGGGATGTCAAAGGAAATAAATCATTGTCATTAATTGTCAATCTAGAAACATTATTTTCAAAGAACTTTGGAAAAGTAATGTATTTTTTTTCTAATTTTATTATACGCATAACTTCATATTTTCTCATCTGCATTAACTTTCAAACATATTTAGCATAATATCTGTAGAATTATAAAGACAGAATCAGGAAATGCAAAACCTTTTGACACCTGTACCTGCATGTTCAGGAAATTAACATACTTAATTTGTCATCATTCATGTATTAAGTAGGAAAATTAATAAATTCATAATTACCAAAATTGCTAGAAAATGCATTGCATGTATTCCAGTATTCCAATTTATTCCCGTAAAACGAATTTTGTCCACGGTGCATAAAACTCATTACTTCCATCTTGGCAGCAACTTTCACACATTTTACGCCAAATGACCAAAATTTTTGTTTCAACAAAGAAACTTATAACTTTTACACTAAATTCCCAGTGGCAGTAATATTCGTTACCAAGGCAACCTGTCATAAGTCGCTGATTTCGGTTGATAAACACCGTCTCTACCTCGTGATAGGTGCGTTCTGTCCCGGCACCTTCATACCTACGCGGGGCTCATAACAGCCCCTTTTTATCCCCTCGGAGTAAGAAAGCCAAAACAGCTACTGATAATCACCCTGAATCATTTTCAAAATCCATCATTTCTTCTCAAAACCCTACAAAGTTGGTGCTCATAAGAATCGTCTCATCAAGACAATTCTAATGATCACCCACTAAATAGGGTTTGATTTGCGATAAATGAAAAATTTAACTTTTAAATTCCATGAACACCTGAAAGCTGCCATACTAGGAAACCTGGAATTGCAGTAAACAAAACCTGGTGTCTGAATGTCTCATGGTTCCTTGAGGGAGGGCTTATCAGTTTGTACATTTTGGAGGGAAACTTTCCTGGAACAAACAAAGGTAGTCTGTGGGAAAACTAGGGAAACCTGGGAAATGACCTGGACGCGTTATGTCATAACTAGTTCACCTTTATCCTTTCTCGCATTGAAAATGCCTAATGATTCTCAGAAGAAAAAAGTTTGTTTTAATACATAATCATGTAAAGATTTTGTAGAGGCTTTTGATTTGGAAAGTCAAGATAATGAACTTGTAAAAAATGCTTTTGTTACACTAATTGTACCAATAGAAAGTACCAAAGGTAATTAAGATTGGCATTGTTTGCTTTCACAGAAAAAAACACAAGCTTTCCTTTGATACATTGGCAATATTTTTTTATTATTGGTAGTATGTAAGTATTAGATCTATGATATATCATGAAAGTTTTTGCTTGACAAAACCCAGACACCTGTTTAGCCAAATTGGCCATTCTTTTGTTACTAATTTCTAGGTTAGAGCAACCTGTCTGCAGTCTGCAGGTTGCAACAGGTAAAGTAATGAAGCCTTTTTAGTTTTTACATCTTTCTCAAGATGCTTGTGAAAATGGAAAGATTTTTTGAAATTTCATCAATTTGAAATTGTCGTCTGCAATGTCTTTCAAATTGGAACAGTCCAAAATTTTGTCATTTGGGAAAGGATTAAATTTTCAGCATGGATCACACATCAACCTGGGGAATGTTTCGGGGATTGCTACCGTTTTGGTGTCGGATTACATTCTTCCAGAAATTTTCTCACGATTCAAAAAGTCTTTTTTCCCTGCAATTTTCATTTAAACACCTTCACTGGGTGCTAACCAGTAATTTCAAAGTGAGAGTTTTGCTGACAAGTCATGGGTACTGAGCTAAAGCAGCCATAATAACTAGAATTGATCAATATAACATCTTGGGATAAGATAAAATTGTCCATTTTGAGTATTTTCTTCTTTCTTCAAAATGTTTTCATACATCATCATTTGCATAGGCATTTGAGGTTTATGAATAAGAATTTCCGAGTTACATCTTCATAAATTACTGATCATGTGGAGAACCATTACAAATTATGTCAATCATTCAGACGGTCAGACATGCTCCCTAACAACAAAATCTTAGGGTCATCCAATTTATCAGCAGTTTCTTCTTTTGTATCAATGTTTTCCCCGGCCTTTATACATAATTAGGGAAGTCAAAAGCAGGTCTTGTTTAGGAAAGGGTAAAATATTTGATTTATTGGGGTTTAATGCCCTTTTGAATTGCTATGGTCATATCGCGGAGGCTGGAGCACCTAACCATTCCTGTCGTTTCTCATACCAGTACTTCAACAACATCATAACGAGGCCCCAGCTGCCCGCCCACATAGCTTAAGGCTTATAAAACCATTGGTGGGTAACAATTTTGTCAGAAAAGATATTTTGCCTTGGCTGGGGAACCAACCTCGTACCTCTTGAATGAGAGGCAGATGTACTACCAACTGTGCTATGGCCATGAAAAATTTGCAGAAGCATTTGAGGTAAAATAGTACCCACCCAGTGTTTTCTGCTAGTGATAGAATAAAGGTGTATATCCAGTCTTACGCCATGTGATTGCTCTTTGTTACATTGGTCCCACAAAACATAATATTCTCAAGAGGTAAATTTTCCTGTGCCATTCAAAAACAGGGCTTAGCCCATTCCAAAACGGCCAAATTTTAGGTTAGTCAGAATTGAAAGACCTTACAGACGACAATTCAGGTAAATGGAATTTGACATTTTTTGGTAAAAAAACATTGTGGAAAATGAAACAAGTTCTTCCTTTTCCACAATGTTTTCTGAAGCCATTATGTTGTGGGGCGTCAAAAGGTGTCATTTAATGGGAATTGTTATTATCTATGCAAAGGAAAACAATTTTGAAAACCTGTATTTATCCTTTTCTTTCAATATTTCTGTACTTTTATGTTAATAGTTTTTTAGCATGTACTCTAGAAGCGTTTGCCATCTGAATATCCAAACAACTTCTAGAAAATTGTTCGGAAAACATTATGGCAAAAGAAGATAATGCTTATACATAAACATTTTCGCCTTTTACCCCATGATTTTCTGTTATTATTCTTACATTATTTTTGTATTCATCTAAAGTTTTGTAAATTATTGACTTTTGTCATCTGCAGCAGCTTCTAAATTGGTCACACAATCTTTTTTGTATCCTCTGCAAAAGGATGAATTAGATCTATTCATGAAAAGCTTCGAAGACCTCATTTACAAGTGCCATGACACCAAATTTGTTGTAGACTTGTTTTCTAAAAGTGAGTCACAGATGCTGACACTCTACCAACGCTTAACAGGTTATGTCATTATGAAATGATCCAATCTTAAACCCTTTCCCAAACAAGACCTGACTCCGGTTTCTCGAAAAAACTTAGGTACATACTCATGAGAACATGCTCAACTTCAAAAGAATACTCTCCAGCGTTGAAGAGTATTCGTTCACATGGATTTTGTGCGATTTGAGCAAGGTGCTCAGATTTGAGCATGAGAACATACCTAAGTTTTTTCGAGAAACACTGGCCTAGTTTTGACGTGTGTGATAGGAAAGGCTTGGGAAAACATTGAGGCAAAAGAAGAAATTGCTGATTATCAGCAATTTCTCCTTTTGCCTCAATATTTTCTGCACTGTATTAAATTTTTGCACAGATTTGATCTTCATCTAGCTATTTTGACATCAGCAGCAGTTTTCAAATTTCACGACCCTAAAATTTTCTTGTTTGGGAAAGGGTTAAACCCTTTACTTCATTTCTGTTAGCACCTGTTGAAGATGGTGGCTTAACCCTTTCCCAAACAAGACCAGGTTTTGACATCCCTGTAGCAAATAGCTTTGGAAAACATTGAGGCAAAAGGAAAAATTGCTGATATCTAGCATTTTCACCTTTTGCCTCAATATTTTCTAGCGATATTGTACCCAAGCCTAGTCTTTATGAACATCCATTTTGTCATCGGCAGCACCTTTGAATTTTGACCGCCTCTAAATTTTGACATTTGGTTAAACCTTTACCAAACAGCAAATATTTGGAAATTTGCATTTTGACAGCTGCTACATACTACAAAATGTTTGTAGCTAGAGATAGAATTTGTGGATAACACAGCACCAAAAGTATCGAGGCAAAAGGAGAAATTGCTGATAACTATTGCCGGTTATAAGCAATTTCTTCCTTTGCATCGTTTCCCCATGTCTATTTTGAAAATAAAGAGCAATCAATCTCTTTCATCACATTACCAGAGAAAATACCACTTGTTTCATCCTTTCCCAAACAAAACAGATTTTTTGAAATTCTTATATCAGAGTAAAGTTTTGGGAAAGCATTGAGGAAAAAGAAGAATGCTGATAATCAACATTTTCTCCTTTTGGCTCAAAATTTTCTGTATTATGTTGTATGCAAATAATCATATCTGTAATCCAATCCCACACAATGTCTCTTTTTGACACCCCACAAGATATTCAGGCTTTGGAAAACATAGTGTAAAATGAAGAAATTGCTTGAAACAAGCAATTTCTTCATTTCCCACAATGGTTTCTACCATGAAAGATCAATCTATGTAAAATATCCACTTCAAATTGTAAGCAGGCAACACCTTTCGAAACTAAAGTCTAAAATTTTGCCGTCTGGTAATGGGTGAACAGCAATTTCATATTTAAACAGTCTTATTCTATGCCATTTGGGAAAGGGTTTATCTTTAGCTAAACCCATTACCGAATGAAAATATCTTGGATAAAAAAAAAGTGTTGTGTAAAATGAAGGAATTGCTTGTTGCATACAAGCAATTCCATCATTTTTCACAATGTTTCCCCAATCATTGAGGGATATCAAAAAGCGTCACTGTATGGCAATGGATTAAAGGTACCAAAAATTAATTACTTACATATTGCATCTATGAAGAAACTCTTTCTGCGACACTTTTTCAGGGCTGGCTCTCTGCCTCTAAGTGCCGAGTACAACATAGGGAGAAACAAACTCTTACTGGACGGTTCCTCCATTTGGATGACACGGAAATGTCAACAAAATTGTTGAAAACGAACTAAAATCACCTTCAAAATCAACACATTTACATTGACAATAGTCTCAGTCTTGTATTATCAATGTTTTCAAAATTATTAAACTTTATTAAAAGTCAGACACTATTCTATAATCAATCAATCACACTTTAATTGTCAAAGTTGAAATCAAATATTAAAATTAAATAATCTCCATAAAATAACCAGTTAATAGTAATTAATGATATGAAGGTAAAAATTCTGGACAGAGCTTTTTGTCACCTTGTGAGAGGTACCTGGAAATATACTGACCAATCAGATTAAAGCATTAAGACAATGACACTTGATTGGTTAAATCACCTTATACATTGTGTACTTTGCCTCTTAGTGTCAGAATCCTGCTACCTTTACACCCTTAACTCATTACTGCATTTTGGCACCTTTTGACTCCTTAACCCTTTCCCAAACCAGACCTGGGTTTGACGTCCCTGATAGAAAAGGCTTGGGAAAACATTGAGGCAAAAGAAGAAACTGCTGATAACCAGCAGTTTCTCCTTTTGTCTCAATATTTTCAGACCAATTTTGCACACAAATGGTTTCTTTACTTACATTCAATTAGTCGTGTGCAGCAGATTTCAAATTGCAGCACCCTAAAACTTTGTCATTTGGGAAAGGGTTAACAAGAAAAGGCTTGGAAAAACCTTGTGGAAAATGAAGAAATTGCTTTTGACAAGCAATTTCTTCATTTTCCACGATGTTTTTCATATTAAGTAATGAAAAAATGTAGAATTTCATTCACATAATATTGTCGTCTGCAACATCTTTGAATTTGAACAAGTCTAAAACTTTGCAGTCTGGTTATGGGTTAACCCTTTCTCAAACACCAAAAATTTATGGTGGTCAAATTTGAAAGCTGATGCAGACAAACAAAGCATGTCAGAAAATATTGAAGCAAAAGCTGTAAATGATAGGTATCAGCATTTTCTTATTTTGTCTCAATGTTTTTCCAAGTCTACATATCTAGGAAGTCAAAACCAGGTCTTGTTTGGAAAAGGGCTAACCCATGTCCTGTAAATAACATCCATTAACCCTTTCCCAAATAGCAACATTTCATAAGGATTTAATTTGAAAGCTGCCACAGGAAACATATTTTATAATAAATGAATTTGTAAATGATAACAAGCATTCTCTCCTTTTGTCTCAATATATTTTCATTGCTATTTGTACAGATGTTCTATATTAATAACAATCCATTTATGATTTTAATGTCTGTGGTGATTTCAAATTGAAACAGTCCAATTCTTAGCCGTTTGGGAAAGGGTTGTTTACCTGTGTGAGAGGTGTGAATTGCAGCATCAGTTGTCTAGCCTAGAGAGACGGTATATCTGTATGATATCACCAGGTGTGATTGATGCAGTTAAGTAACACCTTCTTGTGCTGTGTATCTAAATGACATTTTATAAATTCACACCATTACTTGATAAAGTTGTAAATGTTGCAGTGACTGTAACACCTATCTGTACTGTGTATCTAAATGACACTTTATATCATCTCACCTTTATTTGATAAATTTGTAAATGATGCAGTTACTTTAACACCTTTTCGTGCTGTGTTACTGTATATTTACATGACATTTTATAGAATCACACCATTAATGAATGACAAAGGTGTGAATGATGCAGTCAGTTACAGCCACTGTATAGCTAAATGACATAACATTGACCCTTTAACCCTTTCCCAAACAAGACCTGGTTTTGACGTCCCTTATTGAAATGGTTTGGGAAAACATTGAGACAAAAGAAGAAACTGCTGATAACCAGCAGTTTCTCATTTTGTCTCAATATTTTCCTTGCTATATTGTACACTAATTCTATCTTAAACAAGGTCTGTTTGTCTTCCGCAGCAGCTTGTTAAATGGAAATTTTAAAAATTTGCCGTTTGGGAAATTTTAATCCTTTACCAAACTGTGAACTATTAAACCAGTCATTTTTGAAAGGTTTTGCACACACCAAGATACAGATTCAGATCAAAATGATTAAAATCAAAAGAGGAGGTGGGTAAATATTAAATAATAACACAGAAAACATTGAGGGAAAGGGAGGAATTGCTTATTTTCAAAAGGTTAATTCATCATAGGTATAATAACTAGAACTACAGCTTCTTTTGTTTTATCATATCCCTGGCATTAGCACGGAGAGCAGCCTGATCTTTGACCTTTCTCCCACTACCTAACAAATCATAAGTGATTTAGGGGCTAAAAGGGCCAATTAGGGCCAGGCTACTTGAATTAGTACCCTGTCATATTGAATATATCCTGTAAGTTGAAGGATGTCAAAAAGGGATTAACAAATAGAAACTTTAAACCCCTAACCCTTTCCCAAATAAAACCTGGTTTTGACAGACCTGTGTGAAAGAAAAGGATTAGGAAAATATTGAATCAAAAGGAGAAAATGCTGATAATTAGCATTTTCTTCTTTTGATTAAATATTTTCTGTGTTATTTATACACAAATCATGTCTTTGTCAATGAAAAATGGTCTGCATTACTTTTGAAAATCGACAAGCCCAAAACTTCATTGTTTGGGAAAGGGTAAACCCCTTAAACTAGGAACAGTTGATTCAATAAACAACTAACTCTAACTTTTGTTCTATCTCTGTTGCTCTTTTCCAAACAGCCAAAAAAGTCTGTGAAAAATGGACAAATTTCTTATACCAGCCTTTTTTTCTCTCCACTTTTAATTGTCAATGCCTTTCATGCTATAATATGCATTTAATACATTTATAATGTCATCTAAAACCACTTGGACTTGTCTTAAGTTAACTTATGTCGTTTGGGAAAGGGATAAATTCTTAACATATTTTTTGTTTGTTTCATTTTTGCATTTTGTTGCACATTCATCACTTCCTTGGTCACATAATTATGGAATGTACCTGATTAGTATTTTGCATTAGAGTTACCCAAAACAATACCTGGCGGAAACCTAATTATTACCATAAGGAGACAAAAGTCCCGATTTTATGGGCTAACCTGATTAAAGCTAATTATAAGCCCATTTTACAAATTACCTGTAGCTCTATTTTTATAGACCTTATCTGAAAGTGACAATTAATCCTTTCCCAAACAATTTCTGCTTTGGACATACAATGGTAAGAAAAGATTGGGAAAATATTGAGAGAAAAGAAGTAAATGCTGGTGACCAGCATTTTCTTCTTTTCTCTCAATATTTTCTATGCTATGGCAAACTTTTTGTCTGCCTTTATAACATTTATTTTATTTAGTTGTCTTTAGAATTTCTTATTTTTGGATAATCTTAAATTGTGTTGTCAGAGAAAGGGTTCAATGGGGCCATACCTTGGCCACAGGTTAATGAGCAATAAGATTTCAATTTGCATCGCTAATTGACTAGGTGTATATCGGAACCCTGAGCTTGTCATGTTGTCAATTGCAGGTATGAACATAACTCGAACATAATAGGTTACACCTAGTAAATCTATTGATGCAAACAACAAAGGGCTGGCTGTGGCAATCAGCATCCATAATCAGTTAATCACCCCTGCAAAAAGTTCATTGAAGTTCAAGAACTGTTCTAAAATGTTCTAGAACTACAAATGGCACTTTTTTTGCAGGGGACTATGGCGCGCGAATTGGTTCTTAAGTCCATATAGCGATAGACCTATAATTAAAATAGAGGTAGACCGCTAAAAATAGTGGTCTACCCTTATATTTTTAGCGGTCTACCAATAAAAATATCGGTCTACCCATAAAATAAGGATAGACCGCTATTTCAATTAACGGTCAAGCGATAAATTACCGGTAGACCGATAATTATTTTTGACCCTTCTACTCGAAATCTCCTTAGCCAATCAAATGGCTCGTTATATCCTCAACACACCAGGAATATCGTTCGGCTATCCTCGGATAATATCGACCAAAGATCGAATCATCGACTCGGAAGTGTGTGTATGAAGAAATCTTGAAAAAAATCCGATTTCTTAGCCGGAAGTAGCTACGCTTCATAAAGTAGTTTTCGAGGTCAACCAAATGCACAACCATGGCAATTTGCGGGACTTGCAGGTTGTAATCATTCTAAAAAGAGAGGACACTGGAACTGCAAACAATGTATTTCAGTATCATTGTCGCGTCATTGTTGACATAAGTCACATACGAACGTTTTGAATTGTTGTTCTATTCTATTCTATTCATAGTCTGAAAGTAGTTCTACGAGATGCATCCAAGGTATGATTCGATAGAGCTGTCCTTGGTGATCCAATTGCGGGAATATCAACGACCGTATAGTACGAGCTCTGTGATTGGCTATCAAAAAAAATAGGGGTCTACCGATAAAAATAGCGGTCTACCGGTAATTTTATCGCTAGACCGTTAATTGAAATAGCGGTCTACCCTTATTTTATGGGTAGACCGATATTTTTATTGGTAGACCGCGAAAAATATAAGGGTAGACCGCTATTTTTAGCGGTCTACCCCTATTTTAATTATAGATCTAGCGCTATATTGACTTTAGACCCTTTTCACGCACCATAGGGGACCCAGTTTCTAGTTAGTAATATATACAGTTTCTTCCTAACTTTTCATACTAATCCTTTTCTGTATACATGACAGAAAGTTCAAAGGTATGGTCCATTATAAAAGTACCGCTGACATTGCAATATTGATCAAATGGGGTAGAAAATATTGAGTGAAAAGAAGTGAAATGCAAGTTTAATAATTTTCAATAACACTACAATCATGCAGTTCAAAGTGTGAAATCAAAGTACCAAGAGCTCTGGAGTGTGAACCTATTTTCATACTTTATTAATACAATCTGAATTTTCAAAATTGCGTCTACGATAAAAAAATCCAAAAAATGTCTATAGTCTTATTAAAGTGACATTTCACATTTATTTCATTTTCTAAAAGTATGTCTTGATGCAAAGATTTATTGTAATGCGTAGAAATGCTATCAGTTTTTTGAAGTTGTTATTCATAAGCGAAAAATACGCATTTGAAGTTGAGACAGAAATGACAAATTCTATGTAAATCTGAACTGTTGTCCACAACAATTTGTCTAATTTTAGCACAAAAATATATATTTCTCGTAAACGGTTCAATATTTTGACTTGAAGTTTTCAGAATTTCCATAAGAAAAGATGTTCTTTCAGAGAGAATAAAAGTAAAATTTATATAAAAATAATTGTGAAATGTCACTTTAAGATATCTATGCTCATGATCTTATTGCATTCCAATTTTTCTTTGCTGTTATATTATAATGACTCGATCCAAGTATACATGTAGGTATAATTTTGTTAACTTCTTAATCATCTGCAACGGTTTTAACCCTAACTCCATAATCTTGCAATCTGGGGAAGGGTTTAAGATCTTGAAAACCTTAAAAGGATTCAAATTCACTGAACAATGGGATAAAGGACAAATGGGGTGAAAAATACATTTTTCTAAAGTGGACAAATTTTCACAGACTGCCAAATTAAATATTGGCAAAAGGACGAAAGCTTTCTTGCTACATCTTGAATGGGCAGGTAATTTGCATAAGTTGTTGGAAGCGGTGATTTTACGGATACTGTTGGTTTAGCATGACAAAAGAAACGACAGATTTGCTGATTGCACCTTTTATTTGAGGTGTTTAAGAACAGAAGTGGCGTGTGCCGAAGCTGCATGTCCGCACACGGCTTTAACCTTTTCCTAGATGATGAAAATTTAGTCAATTCCAAAAAAGAAATTAAATAAGTTGGAGTCAACAAAATAAATAGAGTTGATTTTTTAAAGATCTTATTGAAAAAGGTAGAAAATATTAAGAGAGAAAACGCAGAAAATGCCAGCATTTTCTGCTTTTTCTCTCAATATTTTCAGGCCACTGTGACAATCAGATGCGATGATTATTATGGGAAAAGGATAAAATGTTTCTTTGGTCCTGATTTATTGAATTTTCATTGAGATCTAAAGCTGCTGAAGATGCACAACCGGTAATTACCTGAAAATAAACCTTTTGTCCAAAATGACCCTCAACGTCTTTTTTTGTTGCCAAACCCCCTTCATTATTGATTAACGCATTACTAGACGGCAAAATTTTAGGCACGTCTAAATTCAAAGGTATTGCAGACGACAATTTTAAGTTGATGAAATTTTAAAAACATTTCCATTAGGGGTTAGAAAACATTGTGAATAATGAAGAAATTGCTTGTCACAAGCAATTTCTTAATTTTCCACAATGTTTTCCCAAGCCTTTTCTTGTAAGGGAGTCAAAAGGTGTCACAGTGCAGTAATAGGCTCTTCCCCAAACAAGATCTTGTTTTGATGTACCTAATAGAAAAGATTTGGGGAAAACAATGAGGCAAAAGATTTCAGAAAATGCTGATAACCAGAGAGATTATCAGCATTTTTTTTCTTTTTTGCCTCAATGTTTTCCCAAGCCTTTTCTACAAGTGGCATCAAAAGTGTTACTGTTTGGAAATGGGTTAATCATTATCAGCATCCTCTTCTTTTCTATCAATGTTTTCTGGGGTTATCTTTACCCATTACTGCACAGCTTAACTGACACATTTTGAGTCCCAGAAAAATGCTCAGGAAAATATTGTGGAAAATGAAGAAATTGCTTGTGTCGAACAATTTCTTCATTTCCCTAAATGTTTTTACCCCACTTTGGACTAAAATTCTATTCACTTGAAATTGTCCTCTGCGACATCTACTCTTAATTCCGACCAGTCTAGAATTTTGTCATCTGGTACTGGGTCATTTGGAGTACTTTTACAAACTCTGCTTTTCAACGAAAACCTCGCAACTGCAGCTTAATACAAGCTGCAGTTACGAGGTTTTCGTTGAAAAGCGACGAAAAATAGTCTGCTACAGAGAGACTGCTAAACAAATGAATCCATATTTGTACATGTTAAAGCAGACAGCAGAAAATGAAATTATCTGGTAATTATGATAGGCCTGTTTTTATGGTTCAATATCAGATGAACAATTTATCTGTTTTCTTCCAAAAACCTGTAACTGCAGCTTGTTTTTAGCTGCAGTTACAGGGTTTTCTGAGAAAAGCAACATCTTATTATGAGCATGTCAGATTTTATTATGCTTTCCAGAGCTACAGCTTTATGGATTTTTTTTACTGTTGAAAAGATTGTTTGTGATTCTCTGATGTCAAGCAGAAGAGGGTGATGAAAAACGGTAACCGGACAAAATCCCCTTAGAACAAAACCCCCTCGGTCATTTTTTGCATAGGCGGACAAAATCCCCTCGGTGGAATTGATAGGGCGGACAAAATCCCCTCGATAGAATTACTAGGGCGGACAAAATCCCCTCGGTAGAATTTAATGGGCGGACAAAATCCCCTCAATGAAATGTCTAGGGCGGACAAAATCCCCTCGGTAGAACTACTAGGGCGGACAAAAACCCCTCAGTAGAAATACTAGGGCGGACAAAATCCCCTCAGTAGAAATACTAGGGCGGACAAAATCCCCTCGGTCCATTTTTAATGCCCAATGTAATGTATTGAGCTGTTTCTGAATTGCTTGTAATTCATTAAAATTGTATTATTTGATATGTGTAGACTAAGACACAATAAACACAGATTCATTTTTGTCTTCGTTTGTTTTTTTACACCCCTAGAAATCTGTAGCATATGGCAATTAAAGACCGGTCAACTAATTAAAGTAATTGGTTATTAAAGGACACAAATATTATATTCATTTGATTGGCGGCACACGACTAGTTAAAGGAGGGTATAATGAAATAAATATCATTTAAATTTGTTGTTTGTACCCTCAAATTAATATGCACTAAATTAGCGGCACCCGAATGGAATAATTAAAAGTTGGTTGAGTTATCAACCTGTGATTTCTAATTCATATATATTGAGGTTCTGTATCTGGTCACAAGACGGGGCGTCCGTTGCCGAGTGGTTAGAGTTGCTGACTCAAGATCACTTGCCCATCACCTCTGTGGGTTCGAATCCCGCCAGGGACACATGAACTTTCATGTGAGGAAGCTATCCAGCTGGCTTGCGGAACGTCAGTGGTTCTACCCAGGTGCCAACTTGGGGTCTTCCTCCACCATTCAAAGCTGGAAACAGGTCAAAAGAAGGGAGTTCTTTCCTGGGCACGCCCAGTCTACTACTCGGTCATATGGAAATGTCCGGCAACCGAGGATAAATAACCTAAAACACACAATCTGGTCACAAATCGCTTTATTTACCTAATCAAATTATAATGTAATTTTTTTCTAATTGTTTTAGTCAAAACTCATTTCCTAAATATTCCTATATATTCTTATTTTTAATCTATAATAAATTATATGTTCAAGACCATCGTTTGTTATGTATTGTACCTGTACGCCCAGAGAAAAACAAACAATTTTGATTATCAAATATTTTAACTTAGTCATTCATGCCGTAGATTACTTTGTTAAAATATTTCATAACCGAATTTGATTAGTTTTATTACCATGCATCAATAAATTGATTCTTTCGGCGACCCTACCTACCTACCGAGGGGATTTTGTCCGCCCTAGTAATTCTACTAAGGGGATTTTGACCGCCCTAATAATTCTACCGAGGGGATTTTGTCCGCCCTATACATTTCATTGAGGGGATTTTGTCCGCCCAATAAATTCTACCGAGGGGATTTTGTCCGCCCTAGTAATGCTATCGAGGGGATTTTGTCCGCCCTGTCAATTCCACCGAGGGGATTTTGTCCGCCTATGCAAAAAATGACCGAGGGGATTTTGTCCTAAGGGGATTTTGTCCGACATTCATGAAAAACACATGAAATATTAAGCCATATCACTTAATACTCAAGTTATGTCCAATTTAGGAATATAGAAAGACAGACAAATAGACAGACATATCAAAAACTGTGTGTCTCTGTTCAATTTATGAGAGGGCATGGAAAAAATAATGAAGAATTTAGCATTTCATGAGGCAAAAAAAAAAAAAGAACAGTTATTCTTTCATAGGATATATATTATTGGCATATCAAATGCTCATTTTTTCTGCCACAGAACCTTTTATCCCATGCAGTAAGGGATTAAATGGCTCGCCAATAAAATGTCATCCATTCATCCCGAAAGGTTATTTAATTAAGGTGTAATAATAACTTTTCCCGCAATGCTCTAAAATACCCTAACAGGTGGTCGGAACATGGCTCGTTTAGATCCGCTTGGCAGATACCATCCAAATTCTAAATACCACAAATAATTTCACAAATGTTACAATTTGTACCAGTACCTTTAATGGTAATAAATTGATGTAAATGAGAATGAATTTTCCGCATATGATTGTTCATGCTTGTCCGCGGCACAATGCTTTTACCCTTTTGCATTGGTAGATGTGGACAACAAACTCTCATAGATGCTGCCTTTAACCCATTATCAGACAGCAAAATTGCAGACTGGTCCATGTTCAAAGATATTGCAGACAATAATGTCAAGTGAATGGAATTTCGCATTAAATTTGTATGCCTTTTTGGGTAGAAAATATTGTGGGAAATGAAGAAATTGCTTGTCACAAGCAATTTCTTCATTTTCCACAATGTTTTCCAAGACCATTGTGGAAACAAGAAAAGATTCTAGTGATCAACATTTTTCCTTTTGTCATGTTTTATACAAATACTTGAGACCTCTGGTGATCTTAACAGACACATTCTGTAAAACATTGCGAGAAAAGAAGAAAATCTTCAATAAAGTGCATATTCTCTTTTTCATTCAATACTTTCCAAACTATCAGTTTAAAACTATTTCGTTCACAATGATTTTGTCATCCATAATTTTGTCATCTTTCAACTTGAATAAATTTTTGTTGCTTTTGTAGGAAAGAGATAAAGACAAGTAATAAATTTATGCACCATAACTGAATATGGGAAACATTGGTTATTGAATTAGAAAGCTAGAGGGAGTCATTTTTGATCAGTCATTTTATATTGAAGAGAACATTAACCATTTGCCTGAAACAAGACCTGCTTTTGAAGTCTCTAATAGAGAAGGATTGGGAAAACATTGACATAAAAGGAGAAAGTGCTGATAACCAGCATTTTCTCCTTTTGCCTCAATATTTTCTGAGCTCTATTCAGTACACAAGTTCTAACATAAATCAATGTTGATTTCATCTCTGACAGCTTTCAAATTGGAAATTTTGATCACAGATGGAAGGAAACATTAAAGATCACGATTATTCGGGACAGGAAGGAAGATTTCCCAGATAATCATAGCCAATAACAATCGCGAGAATCAAAGATATAGTGCAAAACTGTTGTAACAGTTTATGAAAGTCACACACACTTAAAATTCTTTAGAGGCAACCAATTCAATTATTAATTTAACCTTTTCCCAAAGATGTTCTGCTTTTGATCAACTTCAAGGACAAATACGTATAGGCATAACTTTAGGAGAAAGGAAGAAAGTATTAATCCCCCCCCCCCCTTTATTGTAAATTTTTTGCTAAAGTTTTCATATCTTATAGTTTCATTACAATTCAATATTGTCATCTAAATCATTTTATTTGTTCAAATAAAAAATGGTCACATTTTGGTAAAGGATGAAACACGAAATTAGGCCTGATAAAAGTCTGTTGTTACCCGCTCCATTAGCTTATCATTGTTACATGCGGAAAATAGTCATCGCCTTAAATTGGGGTATTATTGTAACATTTGGACAAATGGCCAAATTTAAGATAATAGTAACAACTTCAATAAATTTGAATGATTGTCGGTGGATTGATCTTTGAATTGTTAGATCAGTATGAAACATTCAATAGATGTTGATTAATGTAGAATTAATTCTTGAAGTTCTAAGAATAGCTGAAAAGCCATGGTCTTAACCCATTACCAGACGACAAAATTTTGGACTGTTCCATATTCAAAAATGATGCAGACGATAATTTCAAGTGAATATGATTTTATATTTCTTGGTCTTTTTGGATCGAAAACATTGTGGGAAATGAAGAAATTGTTTGTCACATAAAAATGTCTGGTTATGGTGAATTTGGCAATAATGGTTCACCCATTACCAAATAACATTAAAACTAGAAATTGTAACAAGCAATTTCTTCATTTTCGATAATATTTTCTCCAGCCTTTTTCTTGATGAGTGTCAAACGTGCGGGAGTAGATTAAACCCCTTTTGTGTGAGCCCTGTCTGCGCGGGATAACCTTTACCTAGCCGGTTGGTATTTCAATACTACCTGTCTGTTCGATTGCAATAGTCAAAAGTCTGCCATATTTGTCAACAGCCTTGGTCGCAAGCCAACATGCAGAGTTTTTTGTTGAAGGTGCACTTAATTGTACTTAGGTGTGCATTATAGGCATCAAAATATGGATAAAACATCATTGTCAAGCGCCAGTGGAGGATCCAGGGGTTCAAACAAAACCCCCTCTTTAGCTTAATTATTACATTTTCTTTCAGAAATTCATTGAAAATTGTATAATCTTAAGAACACAAACCTCCCCCCCCCTCCCTTTTTGTATTTTCGACCCCCCCCCTTTCACAGAAATCCTGGAAATTACCCCGAAATTCAGAAACCTCTGCAGCAGATCAATAATTTCTGTGAGGGGGTTCAAATTTACAAATTGGCCTCGGGTGTTTCCTTTTTCTAATGTTACACAATTTTGACTGAATTTCTATATGAAAATGAAATAATCTGGCAACAAAGGGGGGTTTGTTTGAACACCCCTAACCCTCAGGATCTGCTACTGAAACCCCCCTTTTCTCAAGACAAATGTTTTACCAGGAAAACCACACTGTAAGCTGATAAGTAATTTGAAATACAAAGTACAAAGAATAACTAATAGTCTATCAAACTAACATCAAAGATGCTTGACATTTGATTTGATTGAATGAACAATGGTGGTTGAGGAATAAGAGGGGATAAATGATTGAATAAATCCTAGAATTGGCTACTAGAGCACCTCTTCAATATTATGACAATAATAAACTATTTCTTTGTTTAACCTTTTCCCATACAAAACCTGGTTTTGACGTCCCTGATAGAATAGACTTGGGAAAACATTGAGGCAAAAGAAGAAAATGCTGATAATCAGCATTTTCTCCTTTTGCCACAATATTTTCTGTGCTAGATTTTACACAATTTCTATCTGCAAAAACATGCATTTTGTTGTCTTAGGCAGCTTTCAAGCTTCAAAACCCTTGTATTTTTATTGCTTGGTACTGGGTTAAAGGTGAGTATATCTGAATGTCTTTTGTTACCTGTGATAATGTCTCATCAGGTCACAGAAGGAGCTACTTTAGCTTGTCCCAGCTATCTTTGGAGGGTCATATACAAAGGTCACCCTGACAAACCCAACTTGACTTCATTGATACAGCAGCAATATTACCGTACATTGTATTTCTTTTTTTCAAACATAATTGCATTAATTAACCCATTCCTGCATAATGGCGCCTGTTGAAGGTATTGGAAAACATTGTGGAAAATAAAGAAATTGTTTGTCACAACCAATTTCCCACAATATTTTTCTATCCAGAGTCTAAAATGTTGCCATCTGGTACACATCTCAAACATTAACCAATCTAGGTGATTTTATAGAATATTCTTTATGCTTTTACTCCTTTTCTTCTTTTCTCTATGAATTTTTTCTGTTCTATAATAACATACATACAGGTACATTTTATGCCTATGTTTCTCAACACTTTTTCTACTAGGGGTATCAAAGGTGTTCTTTTAGAAACAGTAAAGGTCCTGTTAATTAAAGCACAATGTCCATCTTTGCCAGAGCAATTCATCTACAACTTCACTCACAAAAACTATGATACATACTACTTTGCCATTCTATCCTTATTAATCCTTTGCCATTCCATCCTTATTAATTTTAAGAAATTTTGTAGCTACAAAGATCAAGATCAGCCTGAGCCAGAGTGAAGACTTAACAAATCATGTATTCAATTCTGCTATAAAGTGAGCATTGAATTAGACAGGGAGTTGGGAACTGATCAGAACAACAAGAGGGCCAAGATGGCCCTATATCGCTCACCTTAGAGATCATCAAGATGATAATTTTTGTCTCATCTCACATACACAACTTCCGGACAACGTTCATTAAAAAAAACAATTTAAACATTGCTGGTAGTAGAGAGTTATACAAAATTTACCTTATGGATCTCTGATAAACAGAATTGGAGAAGATTGTATCATTATGAGACAATTCTACATACAAAATTTCAAAAGCCTTACGCCAAATAGTTTAGGAGTAAAAGATTGTACAAGATTTCCTTCTTTGTCTCTATATGAAATTCGATACCCACAACATAGGGTCAATTTTCCTTGTATCACAATAATTTGAAGTATTTTGGTAGAGGGCCTTGAGATGATTCTACACACAAAATTTAAAAGCTCTAGGCCAAACAGTTCAGGAGAAGAAGATTGTACAAGATTTCCTTCTTTGTCTCTATATGAAATTCGATACCCAAAACATAGGGCTAATTTTCCTTGTATCACAATAATTTGAAGTATTTTGGCAGAGGGCCTTGAGATGATTCTACTCACAAAATTTCAAAGCTCTATGCCAAACGGTTCAGGAGAAGAAAATTGTACAAGATTTCCTTCTTTGTCTCTATATGAAATTCGATACCCACAACATAGGGCCAATTTTCCTTTTATCACAATAATTTTAGGTATTTCTGTAGAGGGCCTTGAGATGATTCTAATCACAAAATTTCAATGCTCTAGGCCAAATGGTTCAGGAGAAGATGATTGTACAAGATTTCCTTCTTTGTTTCTGTATGAAATTTGATACCCACAACATAGGGCCAATTTTCCTTGTATTACAATAATTTGAAGTACTTTGGTAGAGGGCCTTGAGATGATTCTACACACAAAATTTCAAAGCTCTAGGCCAAACAATTCAGGAGAAGATGATTGTACAAGATTTCCTTCTTTGTCTCTATATGAAATTCGATACCCACTACATAGAGCCAATTTTCCTTGTATCACAATAATTTTACGTATTTCTGTAGAAGGCCTTGGGATGATTCTACTCACAAAATTTCAATGCTCTAGGCCAAATGGTTCAGGAGAAGATGATTGTACAAGATTTCCTTCTTTGTTTCTGTATGAAATTCGATACCCACAACATAGGGCACTTTTCCTTTTATCACAATAATTTTAGGTATTTCTGTAGAAGGCCTTGAGATGATTCTACTCACAAAATTTCAATGCTCTAGGCCAAATGGTTCAGGAGAAGATGATTGTACAAGATTTCCTTCTTTGTTTCTGTATGAAATTTGATACCCACAACATAAGGCCACTTTTCCTTTTATCACAGTAATTTGAAGTATTTTGGTAAAGGGGCTTGAGACAATGCTACATAAAAAATTTCAAGACTCTAGGCCTTATAGTTTGGGAGGAGAAGATTTTTTAGTAATTGTGGACAGACGGACAGACGGACGGACGGACAGACGGACAGACAGACGGACGACGGACGGTGAGCGATCACAATAGCTCACCCTCAGCACTTCGTGCTAAGGTGAGCTAAAAATATGCAACAATTACCGTTAAATCCTAAATTCAGTAGTCTACAGTAGCTGCTTGAAATTTGATAGCACAAAATGGTGTTGCTGTTTTTTTTTTTTTTTCAAATTCCAAGACAAAATTAATGATTTCAACAATTCATTTTTTTTCTCAAAAGCATCTTTACAACATTCAGCTACAATCATAAAGATAGAAACAGATCAATTTTGGCCAAAAATAATGACCTACTTCCCCATGTAATAAATATACCTTGCCTGTCAAACGCAGCCATTGGATGAATGCTGGCAGGCTTGGGCATAAATTAGAGTACCTGTTGAAACAAATTGCCATCCATTTTATTCAATAAATTAGACATTGTCAGGTGTTCTGACTGTGACATATGTCAGAAACACTCAAACAAACAGCAGGATCAAGTTATGGATGTGAAGTTTGGGGATGTACAAAGTTATTTTACATCAAAATTTGATAATGTTACAGTTCCAAAATGTCAGTATGAGCCTTTGCCAAGTCAAAATGATACCATTCTAAATCAAATTATTTCCTTTCAAACTAAAAATTGTGGGTGCTCTTAGAATCGTCTCGAAGAGACGATTCTAATGAGTTCCCACAATTAAGTGTTTGATCAATTATAAGCAACATTTTTAAGTTTGAGATATCACCGTTTTGGCTTATCAAGAGCTATGTCAGCCATATTGGATAAAAAGCATTAATCATACATTCTAAACATATGAGCCTTACCTGTGTGGTGATGAATTTTACCATTACATCCTCCACATGAGCACAATTTTACACGTCTAGTATCACGATTCCTTAAATTATAAACCATTTTCAACAAAATCTAATCACAAATTAACAATAAAATCAACTTTTCGAGCCAAAAATATGAAAAAACTTTGACGAATACAGGTAAGTCTTTCACCTTCTGTACCCAAAAATACCTCTCAGGTGCTATAAGCTTGGTTCTGAAGGGGGCTTCAGCTACTTATCTTACAGACTTGGAGATAAGAACGCTGATTAAATTACTTTATACTTGAATTTCTCATACTACCCTTTTTTTTTTTTTTTAAAAAGTCTTACAAAACAATGGCATTCAGTATTATTGCTTGAAAATTATTTTTTTGATTTATATGGCTTTTGTGTAAAAAGATAGATGAACAAAAGTGAAATGCAGAGGGCTTATCAGCAGCCTTGTCTTACCAATTTCTGTATCTTTATCCTATCTAGGAACCAGGTATAATGGTGATTAGCTACTGTTTAGAAAGGATGATTCCAATTAAAATGTCAAAGATCCTTTATACTCAACCAAACCTTATGTTGTGGGTACTCATAAGAATCGTCTCGATGAGACAATTCTAATGAGTACCCACAACATAGGGTTTGGATGAGAAATGAAGATGTTAGGATCAGATCCGCGTCATTAGTCTTCCTTATCAGAAGCTAATGGTCATGATGATGCTATAACGTGACTTTGATCTTGTTAAGGGGGTACCAGCTTCTACATGTGTCTAACATTGAAAGATTATTCATGATAGGCTAATTAATGTCACATGATAAGACTTGTGTCACATAACTTGGTGACAAAATTTTGTATTTGTTTTTGGTAGGACCTACAGTGGTCCTGGGATAATCTGATGTTGATAAGCAAACTTTAAACCTTTAAAAACATGTAAGAAGAAAAATGCACATTCAAATCATCTCTTCACAACTTCATAACAATCCTGATTATCATCATTAGTATTTTGTTTTGATCAATACAGCCTATTATTAGTTAATGTTCATGTTTTTTGGTGGGAATCAGTTTATTGCACGACTACTTTACGTTATATTGCATGGGAATCATTCATTTCCTGTTGCAGTCTATCAGACAAAGCACACCTGATTTACCTTGATTTTGGAATATTCACAAAGAAACTTGGCTTTGACCTATGACCCATATGGTCGCCATTATTAATTTCACCTGAATTACACATTCCCATAATAAGTGACCTTTTAAACAAGGCTGTTTTCCCTTTTTCAAACAACAAAATCAAAGACCAGTCAAATGTTTGATAAAACAGCCAAACTCAAAGAAAAATTGGAATTCATTTGTCACAGTAAAACTGTTTAATATAGTGATTACATGAAATAAGAACAGTAATCTTCAAGTAGCGAACTGCATTAATTCAAGCATGTCATCTGATAAACCTGGGCTGTGAAATTTGAGCTGCAGTTGCACCCCAACATTTCAGGTAGCCTGCAGTGTGACAGCCTAAATGGCTTATCAGACAAAATACACACAGAAAGCCCTTCATTATGGCCCCCATTAACACTTTACTAAGAAATACCTGGTTTTGACATCCTTAACCCATTACCAAACAACAAAATTTTAGACTGGTCCAAATTCAAAGACATTGCAGAGGACAATTTCAAGTCAACGGATTTTTTGGGGGGTCATTTTGGGTAGAAAACATCGTGGGAAATGAAGAGATTGCTTGTCTCAAGTAATTTCTTCATTTTCCACAATGTTTTCCATAGCCTTTATCTTTTCAGGAGTCAAAAAGAGTCATTGTGTGGTAATGGATTTAAAGATAGGTTTGGGAAAACATTGAGACAAAAGAAGAAAATGCTGATAACCAGCATTTTCTCCTTTTGCCTCAATGTTTCCTGTGTAATATTATTTACAAATTTCATCTTAAGATGACCTTGAAAGGCATGGGGACTATAATCAGCATTTTCTACTTTGTCTTAATATTTTCTGTGCTAAATTATACACAAATTCTATCTTTAACAACATATGCTACATATTGTTGTCTGCAGCAGCTTTCAAAATAATACAACCCTAAAATGTTGCCGTTTTGGAGAGCGTCAAACAAAGGGTCCCGATTGACCCCTGTTGATATGAAGGTCATCCAGGCTCCCTGGTTATAATTAGCCTTTATCTCAGGTAATTAGCTGACCTTGACCTTGACCCTTGAGTTTATTAATGTAGACAGCAGCAGTGGCGGATCCAGAGGGGGTTCGGGGGGTTCAAACGAACCCCCCTCTGTAGCCCGATTATTTCATTTTCATGCAGAAATTCAGTCAAAATTGTGTAATACTTAAAAAACGAACCCCCCTTTTTGTAAAAACGAACCTCCCTCACAGAAATCCTGGATCCGCCACTGAGCAGTGACCTTTTCCAGTAGATCTCCATAAATGACCTAGCAGAGCATCTCTAGCTTGTAGCTAGAGATGCTCTGCCAGGTCATTTATGGGGACCTATACATAAAATTATAAATTCAGGTATGATATTTTGGCACATATTTGCAAATTTTACCTAGATGTAAACAAGGAAAAAGCATTCTTAATTTTCAATACAAATTTCAAAGTGTTGACAATTTCTTCATTTGCCTCAATGTTTATCCTAGCTATTTCTGTGCGGTGATATTCTCAAAAAAGCATCACTGTTTGTGAAGAATGAAGGGTTTTTTAACCTGGGCTTATCTGCTATGTTGCACCTTTCTAATGGCAGATAAAAACTTCATATTAGCATTTTCTTCTTTTGCCTCAATGTTTTCTAAAGTTATTTCCGTGAGATGCACCTGCCAGAAATTTCCGAAAGGGGAGTTAGGCAGTATATATGGATAGATAGGCCTGGGCTTATCAGCTATGTTGCACCTTTCTAATGACCAGGGATGATGATAACTTCATATTGATAGCATTTTCTTCTTTTGCCTCAAAGTTTTCCCAAGTTATTTCCATGAGATGCCCACTGTTTATGAACGGATGAAGGGTTTTTAACCTGGGCTTATCAGCTATGTTGCACCTTTCTTATGGCCGGAGCAGATGAAAACTTCATATTGATAGCATTTTCTTCTTTTGCCTCAAAGTTATTTCCATGAGATGCCCACTGTTTATGAATGGATGAAGGGTTTTTAACCTGGGCTTATCAGCTATGTTGCACCTTTCTAATGGCCAGAGCAGATGAAAACTTCATGACAGGGACAGGTAAAATTGAGTTGCAGGAATCTTAACAGGTGCCCTTGGGGCTCTTACAGGGCTTAATCCTTTACCAGACAGATCTTCAAGAGAATGTGTTGAAAACATTGAAGAAAAAGAAGAAATGCATGAAATTAGAGAAACTGCAAGTCACAGACTCTCAGGCAGGAATCTTAACAGATGCCCTTGGGGCTCTTACAGGGGTAAATAAAATAAAATAGTATTGGGAAAATATTGAGACAAAAGCAGAAAATGCTGAAACTGAAGAAAAGTGATTGTGACAAACAATTCCTTCATTTCTGACAATGTTTTCTGCAAATGAAGACCAAGAATTGCAAACTTTCATCGACTTAACCCTTTCACTGCCATAGGCGACTTTTGTCGACTATAGGGGGTCCCTGCCATAGGCGACTTTTGTCGACAGATTTATGGGGACGAAATATATGAGTACCAACAACATAAAAAGAAAAAAATATTGTCATTTCATAAATTACCTTTAAATTTTGGTCACATATAGGTGCTTAATTTGTCTGTATGTGCTGAAAATTTGAAAGGAATCCATCAAATGAGTCAAAAGTTATGCATGTTTTTGTGAACAGGGTATCGATTCTTGGAAATTTCTTCGAATTAATTCAGCAGTGAGAAACACGTCCGAAAAAAATAATTGGCAGTGAAAGGGTTAAAATTGTTGTCTGCAACATCCATATAGCTTGTGATAAGCAATTTCTTCATTTCTCACAATGTTTTCTTTCCTAAAAGACCAAAACTTAATTAAAAGATGACTTGTAACTCCTATGAGATATGTAACCAAATTTGAGCTGGCAATGAACATCCAAGGACAAACATTCACAATCCACTTCAAAACTTTGTTGTAAAGGATTAACCCAAAGCAAAATGACGCCTTTTGACTCCCTCACAAGAAAATACCTGGGAAAACATTGTGGAAAATGAAGAAATTGCTTGTCACAAGCAATTTCTTCATTTTCCACAATATTTTCTAACCCGAAATGGAAATATTTGTAAAATTTGGTCAACTTGAAATTGTCATCTGCAATACCTTTCAAATTGGAAGAGTCCAAAATTTTGCCGTCTGAAAAGGATCAAACCAGCATGACTGCCAGTGACCAGCATCTTTATTAACAGGTGATTCTAGTTTACTCAGTTGTACATTTCATTAATGTGTAATTAAATGACAGGTCTTGATTGACAATCTCTAAATAATGTTTATTTCATTAAACACACCTTCCATTACCATTAATTTGATTAATATCATCATCATCACTATTAATTAAAAGAGTTCACTCCAGTGGCTGATCCAGAGGGGGTTCCGTTGGTTCAAACAAATCCCCCTCTGTACACTGATTACGTTTTGATTTTTATGCAGATTTTCAGTCAAATTTGTATATAATACGGGTAGATCTACTAGGGAAAACGAACCCCATCCCCCCATCATCTACAACATTTTCAATTTGGACAGCCTCTGTTGTTGGGTAATGTAATGGATTAAAATCAGACTTATATTATTATAGGGTATAGGTATTGAGAAGGGTTTCACACCAATCCACTTCACTTTTAATAAGGAAATTATTTCTTGGAAGGTGATGTGACATCCCTCATTATTTTGCTTCCTCAACTTAAACTTTTCAATATTGCTCCATTAACCCTTTCCCGAACAAGACCTTGTTTTGACATCCCTAATAATGTGGGCTTAGCAAAACATTGAGGCAAAAGAAGAAAGTGCTGATAATCAGCACTTTCTCATTTTGCCTCAATATTGTTCAAGCTATTTTGTACTCAATTCCTGTCTCTAGTAATTTCTGTTTTGTTGTCTGCAGCAGCTTTCAAATTGGACCATCATAAATTTCGTCATTTGGGAAAGGGTTTTACCAATTTTCAGACTGCAAAATTTTAGACTTGTCTTGATTAAACAAGAGGGCCAAGATGACCCTGGATCGTTCACCTGATAGAAGTTTGAAACTTTCTCCATGCAGAACAAGACTTATCTTTTACATGACCTAGGTATCTCTAAGACAAGAACACGAAACTTAAGATGCGAGATTATGATCCAGCTGAAAACAGCATTCTTAATCTTTAATGATCAATATTTGTGGATGTTAAAGTGAAAACCAAGTCGATAAAAAAACCATCAATTTTGTCATAATCCAGGGCACATAACTCTGTTCTGATAAATATATTATCTATCTATCTATCTATAAATACTGCCCAACTCCCCTTTCGGGTATTACTGGCAGGGTATCTCTAAGACCTTTATACACCAACCTTATGTCCTAGTTATTTTTTTGATTGGTCAATATTTATTGCTGTTTGAGTGAAATTAAAAACGAAATTAGCAATATTGTCAGCATCAAGGGCACACAACTCTGACTTTTTTAGTTCGATCAATATGAAAAAATGAAATCATATAAGATCTCATGGTCACCAACATTGTGACCAAGTTAAGTCTTGATTGGTCAATATTTGTGTTTTTTGAAGTGAAAATAAAGTTGAAAATGACAATTTTGTGAAATTCAAGGGCCAATAACTCTGGTTTTTCTGGTCCGATCAAGCTGAAAATTTAATTCATTCAGCAGCTTATAGTTAGCAACATTGATGACATTTTTTGTCTTGATTGGTCTATAAATGTAGATGCTTAAGTGTAAACAAAGTCGAAAACGGCAAATTTGTCAAATTCCAGGGCACATAACTCTGGACTTCCTTCTTCGATGACACTGAAAATCGAACTCATTCATTATTGTATGGTTACCAACATTCTAGCCAAGTTTTGTCTTGATTGGTCAATATTTGTAGATGCTAGAGTGGTAACAAAGTCAAAACTAGGTATTTTTGATATCCAAGGGCGCCTAACTCCGGACTTCCTGATCTGATCTGACCCAAAATCAAACTCGTCCAAGAGCTTATTGTCATACATGTTTTGACCAAGTTTGGTCAAGATTGGTCAATATCTGTAGATGCTAGAGTGGTAACAATGTCAAAACTAGCGATTTTTGATATTCAAGGGCGCATAACTCCGGACTTCCTGATCTGATCTGACCCAAAATTGAACTCATCCAAGAACTTATGATCATACATGTTTTGACCAAGTTTGGTTAAGATTGGTCAATATTTGTAGATGCTAGAGTGGTAACAAAGTCAAAACTAGCTATTTTGATATTCAAGGGCGCATAACTCCGGACTTCCTGATCCGATCTGACCCAAAATCGAACTCATCCGAGAACTTATGGTCATACATGTTTTGACCAAGTTTGGTTAAGATTGGTCAATATTTGTAGATGCTTGAGTGGTAACAAAGTCAAAACTAGCGATTTTTGATATTCAAGGGCGCATAACTCCGGACTTCCTGATCCGATCTGACTCAAAATCGAACTCATCCGAGAACTTATGGTCATACATGTTCTGACCAAGTTTGGTTAAGATTAGTTAATATTTGTAGGTGCTAGAGTGGTAACAACAAAATGTGAACAGACGGACAGACAGACAGACAGACAGACGGACAGACGGACGCCGACGGACAAAAAGCGACCACAATAGCTCACCTTGAGCACTTCGTGCTCAGGTGAGCTAAAAAAGGTACAGACAACAATTTCAAATGAATGAAATGTACTGGGGGAGGGGGTCTTTTTGGATAGAAATCATTGTGGGTTACAAAGAAATTGCTTTTCACAAGCAATTTCTTCTTTACCCACAATGTTTTCCTAAGCCTTTATCATGTCCGGTATCAGAAGATGTCATTCTACAATGATGGTTACCCTTTTCAATACAATGACAACATTTGATGTACCTAATAGTAAAAAGCTTAGGAAAAAATTGAGACAAAATGAGAAAATGCTGGTCACTAGCATTTTCTCCACTAACCCATAACCTGTGTTCTCTAAAAAGACCAGGCCCCGGTTTCTGGAAAAAATTAAGTACGTTCTCATGCTCAGACTTGAGGACCGTGCTCAAATCGCACGAAATCCACGTGAACTTCAATCGAATACCCTTCAACGTTGGAGATTATTCCTTTGAAGTTGAGCTTGTTCTCATTAGAATGTACGTACATAAGTTTTTTTTCGAGAAACCAGGGCCTAGTTTTGATGTCCATTTGGGAAAACATTGAAACGAAAGAAGAAAATACTGATAACTAGCATTTTCTGCGTTTGTCTCAATAAAACCTTGTTTAATTGTACACAAATCCTCTATTTTTCAGCATCAATATTTCGGTCTGCTGGGAGGCTGAGTTTCTTTCAAATTGACACAGTTGCAGTGTTTGACATTTAAAAAAGGACTAAATGAGATTGTTCAGAAATTTCTATCTTACTCTTGTAAAAGATAGTCATAATAATTTGTGCTTGGAAATGTCATTTTATTTGTAATTACGAAATAGCACTACTGGCAATTTGCGGTTTCATTGTTCTCATAAGGCACATTAAATCTACATGTACTTATAATAATAACACGCAAATCATGACAAATCGACGACGTGTCACAAAATTGGCTATATTAAGGTAACAGCACAGTGAGTTGGCCGGTATTTTCGTGTTTTCGTCTGTTGATCAGGAAATGAGCCACTTGAGATCCAACATCATGTGAACAAATCAAACCATTATGTACAAAGGTTGACATACTGAAACACCTTCAACTTAACCTTTCCCATTTGCCAATTTTAGCCAAAACTTTAGCATGTCCAATTTGAAATATGATGCAGATGACAAAATGGGAATTGAATCTGTTTATGTGAAATATAACATGGAAGTATTGAGGCAAAAGGAGAAATTGCTGATCATCAGCAATTTCTTCTTTTGTCTCAATGTTCACACACAGTTGTCCTTGCCCCCAAACAGTTTCTATAAGGGACATCAAAACTTTTTCCCAGCAAAGCCTGGTTTTGACGTACCTTGTACAAAAGGCTTCGAGCCATAATGAGGCAAAAGGGGAAGAAAATTTTCCAACATCATATGAACAACAGAGTAACACATTAAACTAAGCTTAGCCCATTGCCAGCCAGATGGCAACATTTTAGACTTGTCCAAAGGACCTCTACGGATAAGGCGAGAATTCTCCCTAAAAGGCTCAGCTCGATGGGTCAATTCTCAAAACTAACAAATTGAGAAACAAAATTAAGCTTTATGGTTAGGTAGACAAATAAAGGAAATAAACACCGATTTTTATGTCATTTTAAAAGTTCTATAGGTGCAGATAACTCTTGATTTTAGTACCCACCTAAATGGTTTCGTTTTCTTACACTACCGGTATTCAAAGAGGTAAAATGAAGATTCTTTTAGTTTTATTTGCAATTTATTTTCTACAGATACAGGGATAAATGGTGTTGACATCATATGGCAGCTTTGGTTTTGTCCGTATTGCGCATGCGCACCATTGAAACAACTTTAAACGCGCACTTTCCCGCCAAAAACTGAGGCATACCTACCTTCCCAAGGCTGGCTAACATCGTTCCCCCCCTTGACCCAGCTTCCCATTGACATATGTTGTGTAACTGGATCATAGGCTTCCTTGGTAAAAAGGATTTGCTGGGTCACGGGGGGGAACGTACTTTTATACTAAAAATAGTACTCATATACCATATGCCATAATTTTGGCGGGAAGATTTCGCCTTTAAACTCGTTTCAATGATGCGCATGCGCATTAAGGACAAATCGAAAAATGGTTTATGATTTCAACACCAATTGTCCTTACATTTACAGAAATTTTTTTGCTTATAAAACTAAAGAAAACTTAAATCTGGTTTAATGAATAACGGTGGGGTAAGAAAATGTAATTTTGGGGGTAGGTACAGAAACCAAGAGTTATCTGTACCTGTCGAATCGTTTTGATCGTACAAAATCAGTTTTCATATGATTTAGATACATATCTAACAATGCAGTTCGAAATAATAATCAATTTGCATGTTTAAAAAAATGACTTTTCCATTTGAGCCTTTTAGGGAGATTTCTCGCCTTATCAGTAGAGGTCCTTCAAAGATCTTGCAGTTGACAATATTTCAAGTGAATGAAATTTTGAATCGTTAAATCTTCCTGTGTAGAAAACATGGTGGGAAATGAAGAAATGAATAGTCATCATTTTCCACAATGTTTTCCTAAGTCTTTATTTTGTGGCGGTAAAAATGCGCTACTGTGTGGGAATGGGTTAAATCTTATCCCAAACAAAACCTGCTTTTGACATCCCCTTCTGGAAAGGTTTGGCAAAACATTGAGGAAAAAGAGTAGAAAAAAGTTCAAAACTTCCAAGATCCAATATCATTATAGGACATAAAACTTTTGAGGCAAAATAGCAAAAGGAGGAAATGATGGTTTAAGCACTCAGCAACATTTTCCTCTTTTGCCTCAATGTTTTCACAAACTTTGTTTTAGGTAACACATCAAAACCAATACCATTTAGAAAAGGGATAAATAAGATGGGTTCAGACATTGGCAAAAAAATCCAGTTCAAGGAGAAAGGTCTTGAAAGTTGTCAAAGACAAAAACATGCAAATAAACATGTGTTTTTGTCATCAAACTTCAACCCTAATATTAATTTAATTGTTTCCTAAGCATAAATCAGTTTAAAACTTCATCCTGTTTTGTTTCAATTTCTAGTCAATCTAAGAAAAAACTCAGATATTTCTTACCCTTTCCCATATACTGACTTTTTGATTCCCCAACATGATATGGCCGTGTTTAAAAACATTGTGGAAAATGAAGAAATTGCTTGTGACAAGCAATTTCTTCATTTACCACAATATTTTATACCCATAAAGTTGTAAATCTTTAAAATGTATCAAATCATCAATGTTGTCTGCAACTTCCTCCAATTTGGAACACCCCAAAATTTCATCGTTTGGTAATGGGTACCATCAAGCAGTATTTCAGACTGATCCTAATCACGGTGTATAATCATGTGACTCAGAATTACCAATAATCTTCAAAATCTTTCTTTTAATACTTGACCAATTTGAATTCGGTTTGAAGCCGAGAAGGTGGAAAAATGCCAGGAATAAGCTGGACATGTTGGATTTTTGATAAATTAACTGATAAAAAAAGTTATTGAAGATAAACCAAAATTTTGGTTTATCTTCAATAACCTTTTTATCTGTTGATTTATCAAATATCCAACACGCGCATCTAATGCGTGACGTCTGTCCACATTCTGTGCTTCAAACCGAATTAAAATCGGTCCAGTAATTACCAAATTATTGAAGATTTTCTGAAAATATTGTATCACCTGATTATCCACCGTGCTAATTCAAAGACAAAACAAAAGAAATATCACAAGAGGAGGACAATCTGTATGTCATAGAATATAAAAGACTTCAAGGAAAAAAAGAAAATGGTTAGATCTATCTGCATAATTTTGTCTTTTTTCTTATTGTTTCTCAAGCTCTTATCTTTTGGGTTATCATAAACAGGTCCAGCTTTTAACCGAGAAAGGGTTAAAACAAGAAGTGCTTCTCTCTTTCCTTTGGATTCTCTCTGCCTTTTCCAAGAATGTGTTCTTCAATATTATCAGTGTTTCATTAACACTTCCAAAAACAGCAAAAAATGAAGGGGGTCCTAATAATTTTGAATGGTGTTGTAGACAAGAAAATAGAATGATGGTAATAAAGAAAGGAATTGTGTACAATTTAGCTGAGAAATTATTGAGATAAAAGAAAAAAAATGCTGGTTATCAGCATTTTCTTCTCTTTTACCTCAATGTTGTCAAATGTCTTTGTATAATAGAAGTCAAAACTAGGTCTGGTTTGGGAAAGGTTTAACTTCACAAAACAGGCATCTAAATGCATAATTATAAATATAACTTTAGAGATCTATTACATTTTAAATTTAAAGGGTAATGGGATATATGAAAATATAATTTACTAATAATTAGTGAAAATCCTCATTGCGTACTTAGTTAATTGTGGTATTTCCAAATTATGTCATTTCCTTAACCAGTTTCCATACAATGACTCTGTTTGAGTCCCTTCAAGATAACAGCTCTTGAAAACATTGTGGAAAATGAAGAAATTTCTAAAGTGACAAGCAATTTCTTCATTTCCCAAAATACTTTCTACAGAGAAAGACAAAAAAGATTCATTCACCTTAAATTGTTGTCTGCAACATCTTTGAATATGGACCTGTCTAAAGCTTTGCCTTCTGGTAATGGGTTAACCCTTTCCCAAACAACAAAATTTAGACTTGTCCTGCTGGTTACATCATGTTTTCCCTTTTCTTCAATATTTTCCCACACTTTACCACAGCAGGTGCTTTATAAAAGGTGTAATTGTTTCTTAAATGGTTAATAAAGAAAACTAATTGCCGCTTTTCAACGAAAACCTCGCAACTGCAGCTTAAAACAAGCTGCAGTTGCGAGGTTTTCATTGAAAAGCAGCGTAATACTCATTATTTGCATTAATATTCTAAGAAACAATACATTTAAGGTATTAAAATCATAATTAATTATTGATCATAATCAATCAGAAGATCATTAAATTTTGGCGCAAATTCATGTTTCTGTAAGGCTCTGATTCATTTAAACTGATCAGCATCTACTTTTAACACTTCATGTTGCCATAAAATCAACATATCAATAAAAATATCAAATATCACCTGTCTTAAAGCCATGATTAAAACTTTGTTAAGATTGTGCAACTTAAAAATAAAAATTAAAGCATTTCTAGTTTTTGATAATTTAAATACTTTTAAAATCATTTTAGATAAATTTTATGATTTAAAACATTAAGTACATTGTTTTTAAGATATCACCTGTCCTGCAGTTGTAAAAAACTTTGTCAAGATTGTTCTATCTTAGAATTACAATATTTCTAGATTTTGATCATTCAAAAACAATTAAAATCTTTTTAAATTACATGTAATTTTATAACTCAAGTCAGATACTCTGTAAATTCAATTATAGTCATAAAATAACATTTTATATTTTTTAGATCATTCTGTTGTAGAATTGTTGTAGAATTATGATGCAATTTGTATTTTATTTAAAAAGAATGCAGACAGAAGTTGAAGACTGATAAAAATTAAGAAACCCAGATAATTATGCTGAAAAGAGTTTGAGCAACGATTCTGGAAAGAATGTGTATGAAAAAATGCAAGGAATGACAGTAGGATGGAAAAAACCAAAATCTTCACCACTTGATTTTTGGACAAATAAAAAAGAAATGAATTTTAGACTATTTAAGATGAGAAATGAATTCATGTTTTTTCACCTAAATTTCAAGATTCCAACAGTATGTTTCTTTTTACTCTAATTTTTCTTCATATTTTTATTGTATTGTCAGGCTGACATTAAGAAATAGAAATGGTAAAAAAGAATAAGAACCTTGATAGGAAACAAAAGAGAATTGAATACAAGACACAGAGAAAGACAATAAAATTATTATTTGATATGTTTATATTAATTATGAAAATACTATTATATTTTTCATTAACCCTTTGAAACAATGTAAATCACCAATAGATCTATTTGTAATTCTAGAAAATAAGATCTAATTGATTTGATTCAATGATCAAAGTTCTGCTGAACATTGGTGGTACTTTTTTAAATAATGCCCAAATAAAGGTAAATAAAACAAAGAACTGTTTTTTCTCACAAAGACTTAACCAGGACACAGAATACCCTATCAACTAGCAATTATATTTGTTAGTTCCAATGTTCTGCTTTCAACAAAAACAGCCAAATATCCAACATTTAGCAGGGCTTTAGACAAGAAGGAAAGATTATATTTTATATTCATCATTTTTCATAAAAATCCTTTAATGTGGGTACTCATTTATATTGTCTCAAAGAGACAATTCAAATGAGTACCCCCAATATCGGATTTGAAAAGTAATAAGTGAAACTTTTCAATTAAAAATATTATCATCTATTGAAATCCAGAACTATGAACATTTAAGCAGAGTGTCAAGCGAGACAATTCTAGTTTCTATTGGTTCCTGACAGCAGCGAACGGACCAATTAACATAATTTTATCCCCATTCCTAAGCACCACACTGCCAGAAAAAATCAATAACGTTCTCTATGAAAAGCTTTGCTAAATGCTACAATTTCTCAAGAAAATGTCTTTTATTGTAATTAATTAATTCAACATTAATCAAATAATGAATTAAAATCTTCATACTTTTTTTGTAAGAAATTATTGATTTAGATATTTTCCCAAAAAAGAAATGTAGCAAATTCTGTAAATGTTAAAAAGCAACCCTGTCCCAAACTTGGAACTTCTTTTCATAAAATATTCACATAAATTACAAATTTCTGGTGCTTTTTCACCAAAAGGTGTATCAAATACACACCTTGCAAAACCCCTTGCAGAACCCCTGTCTTTGTAAAATTCTAACTTTGAGAAATAGAATGCAAAATTGCAGCACATGTGGTTGCCATCAAGGGAGAGAGATTAAATAATGCTTGAAATGTCAAACGTCACTGAATTATACTAATCATAAACACAGAGGTGTTTTCTCACAGGTTCATATTCAAATGCACAAAAATGCAAGAAAACATATATTAAAAGTGATTTCACTGAAATTGGTTAGAAAAAATACTAGCAACCTAAAAAATAAGGATATAAGACCAGACGGGATTAAGGCTGTTTCAATTACAGTGCCGTCAATTTTCCTTTGTTTCTGTCAAATCGTAACTCATTTGATCTTAATTGAAGGAAACACCTGTTTTTGTAAATTCTGCTTTTCATCAATATAAAACATTGAACATATTTTATTTGAGGACGTAAATGAAGTGAACCCAGCATCCGTCCGCCATTGAAACCACTTATCATTTATGTTAAGTTCTCTCGATCCCTCAAATAGGTTATGTATTTTTATCCTGTTTATAGTCGCTCACCTTTATCAACCTTGACAGATAAATCACATATTTCTGCTGCAAATATGGTAATTTTTCTGCGATTTTTCGTATTTTTATTATAATAATGTGGTCTCATAAGGCGGAGTAATGTTAAGCCTTGTTAGAGTAATAACGACCAGCAGGTAGTAATGAAGGTAAAGTTTACCTACGCTAGCTACGTGAAAACTGACAAAAACATGCATTCTGGAACTGATATGCCCATATATGGAGAAAAATGAATTTTTCCAGAAATTCCATAAAAGGTAAAATAGTGACTTACCGTTTTTACGTTTAGGATTTCTCTGTTTTCTCCGCCCGCACCTGCCGCTTGCCATCATTTCAATTGAATTGAGAAACAGTCCGACCTGGCCACATTTCATTGCGCATGACTCGTGGATGCTGCGACAGCTTCCGCCTAGATCTTTAAAAAAAAGTGTTACTTATTATCATAAACAATTAAAAAGACACGTAAAATGACTTTCAAGCAGACGATACAGGTGAAAAAATCCAAACATGTACAAAAATTATCCTCAAATGAATGAATTCCTGGCTGAAATCCACTGTGTTTTCATGTAACGCACATCTTATCGGTATGAATTGTTTATCGAATGACACTGGCTCATGTATTTCAGTGGAATTTTAAAGCTCGTCAGGTGCCAGAACGGTCGGTCACCTAGGGCGGCGATGCTTTATGCAATCAACTTGATAGATCTACATCAAACTTACTTACGGACTGTTTTAGTTTGTAATTAAGGTTAATTTGCATCCCTCGAGACAACTGTCCTGTTTGCAGTCGGCAAGGTGTGTTATTTTAATTATCAAGATTTCATTTATCAGTCAGGGTAATTCAAACGCCGATACGAGCCAATTATTGAAAGTGCAATCCGATAGAGCGACTGCTTGTATTTAATGTAATTTGATCGAGAAATAATGGATTTTATCGGCTAATAATGTGAAGGTATCCGCTCAGGTGATTCAAGGTGTCACGCGACACTCTGTAAACAGGGATTCTGCTCGCTAAATTAGGCAGTATCCGCGCGCCCAAGATGAATTACGATAAGAAAATCGTTTAATGCTTTGTTAAGTTATTGTTGAAGACAAATTTGGCGTTAAATAACCGTAAATACCTGCATCACGTGGTGAATAACCTTCGGCCATGTTGTCTTGAAATCGTGTTCGGTATGTAGTATCTAAATTAGTGACGTCACAAATGACGTAAGATGTCTGGCAAGGTAAATCAAAGTTTATACATGTATTGTATGACAGTTTTCGCGTCATGTAAAATGGTGACTTATTAAAAATTGGTTTTAAAGGATATTTTAAATTATCAGTTTAATTCTATTTGTTTATTTGATAGATCTAGTCTCTAGACTAATTAATAATTTTAAATTGATTTGGACAATAAAGGTACGTAGCCTACAATGGCGGAACTAGGGGTGGGGTCACGGGGTCATGACCCCCCCTGGAATTGGCTGAAAATTGGATTTTGACTATATAACTTTTTATTAAAAGCCATCATTTGGGCTTTGACCCCCCCCCCCCCCCGGAAAAAATCCTGGATCCGCCCTTGGCCTAACCTACCTGATGACCAAGGTAGAGTCGATATCTTGAAAAGGGAATTTTCAGGTAGGCCTATATAGATGTAAATTTATAATATGGTTTGAGGTAATCCGAGTCTTCTCTGATGTAAATACGCTCTTTGATATTTTGATTTTTCGCTATTTACATCGATGTAAATAGCGAAAAATCAAAATATCAAAGAGCGTATTCACATCAGAGAAGACTCGGATTAGACTATGTATATATCATCTTTCCAGATCAACATTTGTATTAGAAGTCCTGTCTGGTCAGGATTCTTATAGTTATGGCAACATGCAGGCCATAAGCTACATGTAGGTAAATGGTCATCAATAGACGTAAGGGCCTATGCCCAATATGCAGGCCTAGATAAGTGCATGGACATGTGCGGATCTAGGGGTGGGCCCGAGGCCCCGGCCCTTATCGATTGAATATGCACATAAGGCTTGCCAAAGCGATTTTTAGGACTTTTCCACTTGCCAATGCAGCCTCCTGGAAAACATGGCCCCTGTCTGGTAAAAAGTCTGGATCCACGCATGATGGATATTGATCAGACTGCGTGTAGATGTAGGCAGATCTTGATCCTTGTTGGTCTAAAATGCTTTATATTGATCCTTTCTAATTCAGTCCACTCTAAGACATCGAAATTCGTTTCAGGTTTCAGGCCCGTAGGAACAGGGGGCTAGGGGGGGGGGATAAGCCCCCCCCCCCCCCAATGTTGGCCAAAAATGCCGAATTTTCTCAATTTTACACTGTAAAATTTGGGAAATTCCAAATTAGCCCCCTCCCCCCAATATTCAGGACAAGGGCTTTAGCCCCCCCCCCATATGAAATTGCTTCCTAGGGGCCTGGGTTTAGGAAAGCAATGTGGGAAAAAAGTAAGAAATTCCATTCTTTTCACCACAAGCACAGACATATCTTGTCTTTTTTGTTAGACCTATTCCATTATTTTGTGAGGAAATGAAATTGCATGCAGGCCCTATCGATTTATCAAAGAGATCGATCAAGATGGGAATGCATTTCATTTGTCCACCGTTTATTCTTTTCCACGCGACAAATATTTAGATTATTCCAATTTAAAAAAATACAACAAACGACGAAATGTATAAAGAAACGGTAAGATTTTACGACAATATCACATGAAATATTGAGGAAAAAGATTAACATGTACGTGTATAGCTATCACGATTTTCTTTGTTTGTCTCAGTTTTACCTTTTCCACATTTTACATTCGGGACGTCAAAATATGTTTCCGCTTGGGAAAGGGTTAATTTTCGCGTATGATCAATAACCAGATACACGGAGGGGTTGCAATTTTGATTAAGGAACCTCTCCAATACATGCTCGCATTATTTGGACAGCTCATTTCATTCATTTTACCCTTTCCTTTGACTAAAACATTATTTTCCCTACACTTGTATCAAGAATATGTTTTCCTATTTTAAAGATGCATATTGTATCCAAATATCTGATCTATTGCCTAACCCATTCCAACAAAATTGCTCGTTTTGACTCTCTGCAAGACAGGACGAATGACTTTCGAAAACATAGCACTTGGTGACAAGCAATTTCTTCATTTTCCACAATGTTTTCAACCAAAAACACACTCACACATAATAAATAAATAATTTCCATTCACTTAAGGTTGTCGTCTGAAACATCTTTGAATTTGGACAAGTCTAAAATAAGTCTAGAATATTGCTGTCTTGTAATGGTTAAACCCTTTTTTTCAAGTCTTTAAAATCAGGGAGCGTGGTAGATGTGCACTACCATCACCATACTCTGAGGCTTTATACTAAGTTCATTGTCAAACTTCCCTTTCTTAGTAAACACAATTAGACTTATCTAATCTAAATACAGGTAAAGGGCCTATTATAGGAAAAAAGAAAAGAATATAGGCCCCTATGAGTGGTAATATAGATGAAAATATTGTAAATACATGTAGATAGTAAATAGAAACAAAGAAAAATGGAAGCCAACGATTATTTTGGAGACTGAAAAATACATAATCACTTTATTTGGACAGCTCATTTGGACCCCTTTTAAGGGACAGTGAGTCACGCGGATACCAATTTGGACAAAGAACCCGGATTTTTGACAAGATCTTCCGGGAAATATTGGACGCCCTTTCTTTCAATATCAATGATCCCCACTTCAAATTTTGTCAGCCGAAATAATGAAATGGGGCCCAATATTTCGATGATTTACAACAAAAACCTCGTAACTGCAGCTTGTTTTAAGCTGCAGTTACGGGTTTTTGTTAGAAGTCGACGATTTCCTTCTTTCTTCTGAAATGATTGTTTATTTTCTTTAGATGTGTGTTTTGTTGAACTCGGAAACCTACAATTGCATATTGTCTAATACAGGCATATTTATTTTTGCCCAAATCAGTTATTTACTAGATTTACTAGATGAATGATATTCCAAACAATGACGCGTTTTGACACGTCTAATAGAGAGAAACAGACTTGAGGAAATATTGATGCGAAATATTTTTCCCTTTTGCCTTGCTATGATATTTTCTGTGATGTATCGTATCAAAATTCTTTCTTTCAAAATCCATCGTCTACATTAGCTTTCAAACAGGCACCAGTCTTAATTTCTGTAGTTTGGGAAATAATTTTAAAGAGACATTCGATAGATATTTTCTCGTAAATTTTTCTTATGTGGAAGAACATAATTATACGAGTACTTCAAGCCAAAAGTATTGTGCCGTATTTTTTTCTTAAAATTAAATTAGTTCTAGCTCACGGGAACGTGTCTCTTTTTAAAAAGCAGAATATGAAAACATAGTCACATTCTTATCTTTGTGCATTATTGCTAGGACTTTTACGGTTATATGGATCTAACATCGTTGTTGGTAGCAAGCGAAATTCACTATTTATTACATTGCCATTGAAAAATACACTGTGTATTTTCACTGCTATACAATTTGTCCTATCTAGGCCTACGCACTACACTTGCTGGTATTAATGGTATCAATTCTTGCCTTAACCCTCGCAGACGCCAAAACGTTTGAGAAATGATTTGTATACAATAAAGCACAGACAGTATTTATGCATTTTAAGTAGAAAATGGCGGTCATCAGCATTTTCTTTTTCTCTCTGACATTTTTTTTCTCAAACAGTTTCTACCAGGAACAACATTGGAAGCTTATCCAAAGACTGGAAGACCTAAATCGCATAATTATGCTAAATAGAATTTAATCAGTGACAAGGATGCTCTAAAATTGGTCACCAGTATTTCAATCAGGGTGATTCTGAAACTATCGTAAAGCATTGAAGTAACCATTTATGTAATGGAAACGAGAAAAACACCCCAAATAAACCCATTACTAGACAACGACATTTTAGACTTGTCCAAATTTATTGATGATGCAGAAGACAGTTTATTTAAAACGAAAGATTATTTTTCATTTTTGGTCTTTCTAGCTAAAATACATTGTGGGAAATGGAGAAATTGCTTGTCAAAAGCAATTTCTTCATTTACCATAATATTTTCCAAAGCTTGTGGGGCGTCAAAAATAGTCAATATGTGGAAATGGGTCGAGATAACGTGGGTTTCAATTGCACGATGGGAAGAGATCCCAAGATATGAATAATCCTAAATGGTTTATTTGGCAAATCAATAAATATGTCCCCCGTATTCATGATTCCTCACTCAATGATAGCCTAATTTATTGATATGTTACTCATGAAAAATAACTTCCACCACTTTATGGCAGTCTTTCATGTGATCTTTCTTGAGAAATATTTTGTTACTCACAAGCTTATAGATTCTTCCTTGACGTATTTTATTTGCTGTTTTGTTATTTCTGAAATACAAAGATTATATATTGAATATCATGAATATGATGACAAACAGTATCACAAATAAGTTAATGAAATGTCGAATTGACAAGCCTGCCTCATATACGTTGCTATTGCAGTTTTATCAACGTTTTCCAAGACATTTGAATTGTTAATTGATCTGCTGCTGCAATATGACAATAGCATTTTAATTAAAGAGGCCTACAGTCCTATCAATCAATGAATGTAAATTGAATCTAGATCTAGTTGTAGCAGTAGTTATAATAGACAAAACCAAATTACGAAAAGTAAAAGAGTACTTAGCGAATTGTTTGTTATGTACCGTGATGATAACAATATTATGTCGAGAGAAAAGAGAAAATGTGAATGTCAACTAAGCTATGATTAGTTCGTTCAAGGTAGCTTTTCTGGTCAACTTTTTATTGCATGCCAACTAACTCCACTTGATTGTCTACAAATATTGGAATTGTCTATCATCTTTTTTATCATGAATTATGATGAACGGGCAGTGTAGGATAAGATTAGACTGTACGTAATTACTGGCTGATATTATTCTACGCAGCCTGCAAAATCTCTTGGAATAACCGGTACTTGTTTGTCAGTGGATCGCAATTTTTAGTAGACCGATCGTAAGTTTCTTCTTATCAGGTAGTCGGTGTTATTGCAAAACCTCGTAACTCCAACTTGATTAAAACTGGAGTTACGAGGTTTTGCAATAACACCGACGGAAAATCAACTTTTGCAATTAAATACTAAATGTACTTCCATATAAGGCTTTTAGAGATATTTATGGCAGTTTTCTGTCCCGTGTACCACATTTATCAATAACCATCTTTCTATTACTGATTATCGGTTACATTTCCCAAATATTCTGTTGTTATAGTGATAGGACATGTTACTATGGCAACAGTACCCTATTGATTTGGGTTTTGACATTTGATTGGTACGAACAATTATCTTCAAAACGCAATGGCAAGTCATAACTGGGAGAAAAACATTGAATAGCTCTTTATGAACTATGTCGCTACAGTAGAGGAGGTTTGAAAAGAGACAAATTATGTACGAGTATGTATAAAGCGGAGTTCTGCAGGAAACGGGACCTGTAAGACAGGGAAGGCCAGTAGGAAACAATTCATATAGGGAGGGAGGGGGGGAGGGATTAACTCCTTCCCAAACAAGGCCTGGTTTTGACGTCTCTAATGAAATTGGCTTGGGAAAATATTGAAACAAAAGAAGAAAATGCTGATAAGCAGCATTTTCTCTTTATGTCTCAATATTTTCTATGCTATATTTTACACTTATTCTATCTTTAATAACTTCCTTTTTGTCATTTGGTGCAATTTTTGTTGAGGATCACCCTAAAATTTTGTCGTTTGGGAAAGGGTTAAGCCCCTATCTGAGCCAGTGTCTTGATATTGGAGGGGCTTTTAAAATTGGATGGAAACTTTTTTTTTGGGGGGGGGGGGGGTAGCTCCCCTCTAGCCCCTCCCCCTGTTCATACGGGCTTACATGGAACGGAATGTATAAAATGAAAAGGAGGCTAATATCCCAAACAACAAAAATAGGGTGGTCCAATTTGAAAGCTGCTGAAGAGTACATAATGGGTGTTGATGTTGTCTATGATTCAGCACAGAAAATATTGAGACACAAGGAGAAAATGCTGTTTATCAGCATTTTCTTCTGTGGTCTAGATATTTTTCAAAGCCTTTCTTACAAGGATCGTCAAAATAATGTCTTGTTTGGGAAATGGTTAATATTATTTCTGTGTGTATACTATAGACTCGATCAGTTCTTACGAAAAGCATAAGGGTTCAGATTTAGTCATTTCATGCTATGAAACATAAAGAGACAAATATTCCGATCCCAAGAAACCAGAGTCATTAATCAAAACTCATTCTAACAGGATAAGGTTCACTCTCTCTCCTATGGTGATCCAAAAATGTCTAAAAGACATGCAATGATATGCCTAGAAAACTGATTTTAGCCACGACACGGAAGAAACAGTGCATCTCGTATGACCCATTCCCATACAGCAAAATGTTGGGGTGGTCCGATAAGAAAGCTGATGCAGAGTAAAAATTGGTTTTGATAAAGGTAGGATTTTTATATAATACAACACAGAAAATATTGAGGCAAAAGGAGAAAATCCTGATGATCAGCATTTTCTTATTTTGCCTCAATGTTTTCACAAGTCAATTTTCTTTAGGTCGTCAAAACTAGGTCTTGTTTAGCAAAGGGATAATAAGGTATCATTTATGATCATTTCAATATGCTCCCCCCCCCCCCCCCCCCCCCCTAAAAGAAAAAAAAACCCAAGAGCTGGTTTTGAGGTCCCATATAGAAAAGAACAAGAACATTTAGTTATAACCAGCATTTCGTCGTTGTAAATGCAAAACCTCGCATCTCGTTCATGGACAATTTTAAAGGGGAGGGGGAAAGTGTAATAACTTTTCCCAAAGTGGAATGTTTTACTTGAAAGGGGTAGGTTCACTAACCATCAAAAACGGCCCAAACTCAAATTTTGCTAAAATACTATTATTTGAACACTTTCATCACCATATTTGAAGAAACCTAGTTACAAAACGCATTCGACATTCATGGTTGCCATGGTAACCAAATTTACAATTTCTCCAAAAAATCACCAATATTAGACATATTTATTAACAAATCTTATATAAGTTTGTTGTTTATGAAAAATTATGCTCCATGAAAATAATAGAGACAAAGGAAAATGTTAAGGTAGATCTAGCATGCTGTCAAGGTTATATGAGCGTTGTCATGGAAATTATGATATTTCTATGGTAACCGTTTTGCAGAAAAGGCAAAATGTCTAAATCTTGCTTATAACTTTAATTTTTTTAAAAACATGTATATCATCTACATTTTTCAAAAAATTGATAAGGAGAATAAGACATCGTATTAATACCTTTATAGTTTTCTTATAGTGTCCTAGTAAGGTCAGTTATTTGTCAATGTCAAATTCTCATTTTTCCTTTAGATTACAATAATTTGCCAACTGAATGTAGATTAATATTTCTGCCTTCGTATTTCAAGTGTGTGTAATTATAAGAAATAATTTCTGAAAATAAAGCCAGGTTATCTATAGAAATTAATTTTATGTTGTCATGGCAACCATGAACGGTTTCTTAGAGTGAAATGCAATAATACTGTTATGAATTAAAATTGGTAGAAATGGGCAGGACAGTATTTTATGGAAGAATGGGTGTACACATTTACAATTTTTGCGCTCTGAGATAGTCATTAACATTTTACTCGTAACTATACATGATATACATAGCCAATACTTGATCTGGCTCATAAGCAGGGTGCTTGCAGCCAGAATTCAAAACGTTTCTTGGATACAATGACTTGATATGTGATGAGGACACATCACAAAACATATTTCAGTAAAACTGTTACACTTGGGACAAAACTTATGACATGAATTGCTCTAAGAAAATCTATTATGTAGTTCCAATTCATGTTTGCTTTTTATAATATAGATAATACACAAGCATGGGGTCATAAGTGTAGTTGTATGCATACTGAAGGGTGCCATTGTCAAAAATTAGTTTTATAAATCACATGATTTTATTTACTAACTCCTAGAAGTCTGTTGTTTGTTGAAATCATTTATGTGTTTTTTTCAACATGCTGTGTTTTGTATTTCCAAGATATACATTGTATGTGAGTAGCAAAATTAGAAAGGTTAAAGGTGTAATATCATCGCTTTTGAGTGGATTAGTTTTAGTTTCAAAGGGAAAGAAAAATGTAACACTTTGGACAAAAATATGAATTTCATTTGAAAGAGACTTAGCTGTTTTGAAAAAGGTGTATTTGTGAAAGAAATGTGTATATTTGTGAATCAAACTTTAAACATAATGAACTGTGCTATTCTTGTTTTCCTTAAAAAGAGACAGCGTTTCTTTACCTATATTCACCACATTTTATATGAGAAATACTATGCTTCAAATATTTCCAAATAAAATGCAATTTCTGTTCTAGAAAGGGGAATTGCGCATTTTAGCACATACTTTTGAAATTTCCCCCCTATTTTTGAAGATGATGGGGAACCTTTTTTACATAGAGAAAATGAAAAAAATGCCATCGTTGCTGTAATTTTGTCTTTTTTCAACTACCCCCCCCCCCCCCCCTTCTTCTTTCTAAATCCTAGAGTATGCACTGAAAATGTCTCATTCAGTAAATCTGTGATTACTTTACTTGGTTTCTAAGAAACAAAAATTAAAAAAAGCTTTCATATGATAAGATTTTGTTGAATCTATCACAGTTCTACACTGTTACGCTTGAGATAAAACTTTCAATAACATCAATAATTTCTACACATTTTGACTAAATATATTCAAATAGATCTTATACGAGCCGTAGATCCATAATAGTCAATGATAATTATGTCAATAATTACGCATCTCTGCTAGATAATTGATATGAGTCTGACTATGTATCAAATTGACATATTATTCAATTATTTCTAAATGTAATTGCTTTCTGAACAAAGTTAAGACAGAATCCTACATGTTTCTCAATATTTTGATTCATGTTTTTGTGAAACTTAATATTTCAGCATTTATAATCGATCATTATAAATCCCATAATTAGCGTTACACTTGGGGGTTTGAGTTTAATGGGGTTTTACGCCGTTTTCAACTACCAGGGTCATATCGCGGCGGCTGGAGCACCTACCCATGGATTCCTGTTGCTTCTCAAACCAGTACTACCACAACACCCTTACCGAGCCTCCAGCTGCTCGCCCACTTAGGTTAACGATTTCAAACCCATTGGTGGGTGACAATTTTGTCAGAAAGGGTATTAGCCGCGGGCGTTACACTTGGGACATTGAATTTGGGTTGATTTAATTTCAAAATAGCTGTTCTTTTAAGATCTAAACACTGCAGATATTTCATGTGGCAGATTCTCTCATGTAAAACAGAAATCAGAACAAGTTTCAATATCAGTGATTCATACGACAAAAATACAGGCTTTCTAACACAAAAATGTTACACTTGGGACATTTGTTGGTGTGCATAGACATGAAATAAGGGTGCCTTGATTATATAGAAGTAATTGCATTAAATCATACTAATATTGCACAGATGATATTGAGACTAAGAGCATACATAGTTTGAGATAGAAAGATGTCCCGTAGCAAAGTCCTTTGATTTTCCAAGGAATTGTAATCTTATGCCTTTATGTTTTTCGAGTGTGTGTCATTTTCTAAACATGGTTCAGGGACTATTTATATGTTGTTCAACAAATGACTATCGGAAAAATGTTGTATTGTTGCAATAGCTTGTATAATTGTATGTTGTGGAGTCTTTCGAAAGCAGTATTTTTTTTTAAAGATTAGCACTTATGAATTAAATTTTGATACAAATGTCACGCTAAAAAGCGTTACACTTGGGACAATTTTGGGCACTAAAAATGCTATAAAATTGAAATGAAAATAGATATTCTCCTAAAAATTTTGTACACATTTAAACAATAACAGGACACGTTTCATGGTGTAAAACAATCATTTAAAAACCTTTGAACATGCACTGTAGATCAGTTTTTTTTTTAAAAAAGATGCATTATTTTGAAATAATCAAATTCTGTTCATAAAAGTTCAATTTTCAATTTGGCCGCACACGAGTACCAACATGATATTTTAATAGTGTATCAGAAATAAGTCAAACTTCGTCCGAAAAAAATATTTTTGTGGTACTCGAATGCGGCCACATTCAATTTTGAACAATAATGCGGAAAAAATGGCTGAAATTGAGCAAAACGGCCAAATACCACATTTTTGTCGCCATTTCGCGGTACTACTAGACAGAGGAAAGAATCAGTAAATGTCAGTTTCTGACAGTTAAAGGTCCACTGCTATCATATATGGCATCAAAACAATAAAATTATCTAGTTCATTTTTTCTCAAAATTTTAGGCCGAATTCATGGGTTAGTGAACCTACCCCTTTGGACATATTGTCCACAAATAATGTGTCATAAATATTGATAAGTAAGAATATCTCTAAACCTGCGAGAATTGTCTAAACTGGGCACACAAGTTTGTACTTTGAAAATCGCCAAAATCGACATACGAGGTTTTGCATTTACACCAAAGATTTTCTTCTCTTCGTCTCATCATTTTCTGTGCTATACGAGGTACAGTCAGAAAGTTCCCGGACTGCCTTCGTACGTAAATTATATGCATTCGGATTTTTCTAAAACTTATATACCTAAAAAGATGAACTCATGTCCGATAAGTACATATATCATTTATATTGATACAATACCTATAACATAATATTTTACAGTCGCAAAAACATACATAAACAATGTATGGATCACTTTGACGTCGCACAGCGACGTCTACATAACGTCGTATTTTAAAGAGCCAAAATCAATGATTTCGGATTAGTTTACAACTGTTCAAATTATTTATCAAAATGATCTAGATACTTCCCATCGTGATACACATATGGAACAAACGAATGAATTCGGTGTCATAATATTTCACAGCTGACCTGGTCGCAGGTCAAAGCTCTTCGTTTGACTCAAACCTGCAACATCGGGGAAATTTCAGGGAAATGCTGAAATGACATTTTACTGAGTCCGGGCTGTATTGCATGTTATGCTGGACAGTCTTTCATAGCTTAGAACATAATTATGTGGTTCCTATTTTCATATCGGTATGATGGATGCATTAGGTTGGTAAGACCTACATTATCCTGATAAAATCAGCGTTCACACGTTTCTTAGGAAACGTTCAAAGAAAAGACATTGTGTACACGACGCGGGTCATTTGCTCATCGTCCGTCTAAAGCCGCGCCTCCCGCCCCGCGTACAATTTAGACGTATTTTATTTTATTGAAATTATTTTATGAATTGCACCACTACAAATATTCCAACAATATTAGCTGCATCGTCGAATGATTTCCATCGGTCCGTGAGAATGTTGGTCTTCATGTCTAAATGAGCACGTTTTTAGATCACTCATTGCTAAGATCATCGCTTATTTTCGCGCGGTGAATCTTAAATTTCTTATGTCAATTAAACAAAGTTGTCCTAGAATATGCACTGCAGCCTTCGCTTGGATTAAAGAACTCCTAAATTTCCATAGGCGTCATTCCGGCCTTCACATAGACGTTAATAGCGGAGATTTGTTCCGTACGCTGTGATGACGTCGCCTTGATTTCAGTTGACTTTCATCCATTGCTAGGACAAATATGTATGAAACGCAGAATTGTTATGCCACGACGTTAAAATTTTGAAATTGTTCAGAAAATATGTTGATGTTTTGCCATATCGAGGCTGCATGTAAAAGTGCCTGTAATTTTTAAGATATGGTCCTTTGAATAATAGTAAGAATATTGGGAGCAAGCGTCATTTCAAAGTGATCCGTACTCTTGAACACCATGCTCTAACGTCTGTGAAAATCTTGATTTTTAACAATTTAAAACCTCAAAAACTTATCAAAGTGGTAGTTTACATTTCAAAATTTCTTATTGAATAAAGACTTGAATCAAATACGTCGGAAAAAATACAATTCAAAGGCAGTCCGGGAACTTTTTGACTATACCTCGTACAGAGATCATATTTGATTGCAGCAGTGCATATTTGAACATGGGCAAATGTAAAATTTATGCGTCTTGAAAATGGGTTGAAACTTATAAAAAGTTTCACGATAAGTTTTTATTATGAGATATTATATGGAAAAATTCAATTGGCATCTAGGGATAAAGTATGAATTACGACCAATTAAGGCACACAGCTAAAAGGGGCTACAGAAAGGGCCGGAAATGAACCAATTTCTCAGACAGAGGTCTCAAATTCCATGCATTTGACATTTTCTAGTCCCATTTCTCAGAATGAATTGACATGGTTCAGAATTTGAACGCCGGTGCTTAATTAAGCCCACAATCGAGCAACGGTATCAGAGATTTCGTTTGTCGAACCAATGTATGGAACTCATAAGAAATAAAGAAATATGTGGTTTAAGGGTTTTCACCCTTAAGGAGATTAATGCGACGTCGAATTTCGGACGATGTCGTAAACATTCGGCGGTGGAATGTTCCAGCGCCGAATGTTTACGACGACGCCCGAATAGGTGCTCGTATGTTAACGAATGTTGACGACGTCACACCAAAATTTACGACGCCGCGTGAATCTCATTAAGAGTGAACTTCCTCAGTTAACCGATGTAGATCTGTACGGCTATTTCGAAAGGGATCATACGAGTTCAAGAATGCATAAACAAAAATTTGTATTTTAGGTATTCCATCCATCATTGGATACAAAACCCTTCATACAACTTTGGGCGTAATCCGAGGCAACGGAAATTGACGAGGGTATCCCTTAGTAATGGATGGCGTCCGAGCATTGGTGAAGGTATCACTCGTTAATTTCCGTTCATACGGATTACGCCTAAAAATGCACGAAGTTTTTTGTAGGTAATGGTGGGCTGTAATTCTCAACCCTGGCCTGGGCAGACGAAACACTCCCACATGATTTTATATCGGGCAACAGAAATAAAAAAAGATATCCCACAAATGTCACGGGCCCTAGATTAAAACACCTCTTTAATATTACTGTACAAGGTAATGAGCGGTGACTAATTAGTTGACATTTACCGGCATATTTCTCTGGGACCGATCCATTTAGTCTGCCATTTAGAAACAAAGCTCCTATTACGATAATCACCCTGTTAACCAGTTCAGAGGCATTTATAGTTCCATAGGTAAAGACCGGTAAATGACTAAATGTTAGCTCGTTCACATAACAATCTTTGGTTTATAAATCAGACAAGTGCACCCCCCCCCCCCCCCCCCCCCCCCAAAAAAAAAAAAAAAAAAAAAAAACAACAACAACAACAACAAAAAAAAACAACAGCAACAACAACAACAGCAGCAGCAGCAGCAACAACAACAACAACAAAATAAATTTTGAAAATACATGAATAGCACTAATTATCAATGCTTATAATCGTAATGCGTATATTAATCTTTTCCCACTCATTGACGCTTTTTGATAAAGGCTCGTGTAACAAGTAATTTCTTCATTTCCCACAATGCTTTCTACACATAAAGTCCATATCATGTAAATTTCATTCATCTGAAATTACCGTTTGCAACATTTTTGAATTCGGACAAGTGTAAACTTTTACCGTCTGGTCATGTAACGGTGTATAATCACGTGATACACATTTCAGAAAATCTTCAATAACTTTGTCAATATTGGACCGATTTGAGTTCGGTTTGAAGCAGAGAATGTGGACAGTCGTCACGCATTAGATGGACGTGGTTGATTTTTGAATAATCAACTGATAAAAAAGTTATTGAAGATAAACAAAAAATTGATTTATCTTCAATAACTTTTTTTATCAGTTGATATTTTAAAAATCTACTACGTCCATGTTATTTCTGACATTTTTCCACCTTCTCTGCTTCAAACCGAATTCAAATCGGTCCGTATTAACAAATTTATTGAAGAGATATTCAGTAATTATTGCATCACGTGATTATACGCCGTGAAAATACGCGGGACAAAACTTCGGTTTAATAGGCTTACCGTACGTTCGCCTGTTCGCGTAGAAAATCTGAATTTATTAAAAAAAAATGTCTGTTGAAAGTTGAAAATAACGATCATCTGTGATGGTTTGACTTTATCTTTTTACCAATTGTTTCTATTTCGGTAAACAAGCGGATTTCATATCCTAATCTTCTTGCATTATAATACAAGGACTTTGGTAACCATATAACAAAGGCCTGGGACCTGTCACGAGCGGTGACGTCACAATCAGGATCTCCTACATCTGGGAGTTTCCTATAATTTCGGCGTCTTATTTCCACCTAATTGATGCTGACCGTTAAGGTATTAAAGAAAATCGGATTGAATATCCGTATTTACCGGAAGCAAATGGCACGCACGAGACATTATGCAAATTTATTTTAAGCACGTGAGCTTATTTGCATAACGGCTACTGTCCAAATGTTTGCTGTTAGATTTCATTGTCTAGGGGCGTATTTGATTTGGACAAGAGGTGCTCGATTGAATTAGTTCAAGACTCCCTGTAAACATTGCATTCCTTGTTCAATTTGAGGGTTCGTTTGATTTTAAAATTAATTTCTGCAGGTCACGAGGTATGAAAATTGGTATGAAATACCCGCATATGTCAACTTTAAGCCCAGTTTTATTATGATAGATACGATTTGTCACGGTAAATTTAGAGGGACGATCTTTGAGACACGTGGCACTGAAAATGAATTCTTGGCCGTGACAATTTGGAAACAATTTCGCCCTTAGAATTAGATATTAAACTAGACTTTTCTTCGACAAAAAATATTCATTCCCGACTTGGCCTTTAGTTAACAAGACCAGAGGTACGTTCAGGACTTCAAATAAAAAGATTTAGAAAATGAAAGATTTTTACGATTCCTGAACCCATACCCAAACAGCTATTATCGGCTTCCTACAGGATAATGGCTTCGGAAAACAGCTTTTGAGTGGAACTGAATCTAACCCATCAATCCTTGCCAGAACCATATTAGTTTGGTTTTAATTTTTAAGTTTAAACGTCTAGTTTTTCTTTAAATCGACTGTTCCACTCAAAAACTAATAATATCCTATGGAAACGGGACTTCGGTTTAAAGTCTCATCCGAAAGGCTGGAGTGGCGGGGTATTGAATCTGCACCCTGTTTAACAATTCCATCGCATAACCGCTGCACCAAATCCACTCTACAGCACCGGTAAGGAACTTGCCAGGAAAATTGAGTTCCCGAGAAAGCAAGAACTCACATGGGATTTGGTCCTTGTGTATTGACTATTGGACACCTGGTCACGTGGAGCGGTCTAATTAATGTTGACCATTGTCCATCGATACCCTGATTATACCCTTTCCTTGGAATTAACCGTTCTTTTGGGTAAAAAGGAGAAAGTTTTAAAAAACATTTTGGAAAAAGAAGAGAATGCTGGTTACCAGCATTCTCTTCTTTTTTCCTTAATGTTTTCAATATCGTAATTTACGCAAGTTTCATATATATTTTTTTCTATTTTGTCGTCTTCAATTGCTTCCAATTTGGGTTGGTTAAAAAATTGTCGTCTTGGGAAGTGTCGAATCCCGAAATGACCAATTATGATCCGCGCAAAGATTTCCGTTGATGCGTGAGACGGTTTCGCGACCTTTGTTTCAACTGCGAATTGTAACAAATGTTCAATTAACGGTACAACTGCGAATTGTAACAAATGTTCAACTAACGGCACAACTGCGAATTGTAACAAATGTTCAACTAACGGCACAACTGCGAATTGTAACAAATGTTCAACTAACGGTACTTTGTTGTTTTACTTCTTCTGAGAAATTATGTTCATCCTTCATTGAACATTTAGGCAAGGCATAGTCGCTTTTAAACAAAAACTCGTAACTGCAGCTTGTCGCTTCGGACGGACGGACGGACGGAATGACGGACGGACGGACGGACAGACAAAGCGGCGACTATATGCTCTCCCTTCGGGGAGCATAAAAAGTAAAATGGCATCCTTTTCAAGTTTTTGTGTTAGTTGATTGATTGAATGGGGTTTAACGCCTTTTTCAATGGCTATGGTCAAATCGCGGTGGCTCGAACACCTAACCATGTAATGGATTCATGGCGTTACTTTCACCATTACTATCACAACATCCTTAACGAGCCTCCAGCTGCTTTACCACACGATGGTTATGATTATCCAACCATAGGAGTGAGACAACTGCAAGACGGAGTGATAGTTCGATGCGCTACTAAATGCATTATGGCCGCGGTACTTTTGTATTAAGATTTTGAAGTATTGTATGGGCCAGAAGCCCACTGCTTGGTCATGTGATTCGAATAGCTACTTATTCACACTAGATAATGGATACTACAAGAGCATCATGGCGGCATATCGCTGGGTGAACTGCAGAGATGCGATCTGATGTATTTCCTTGCCACTGCTCGAACTTGCAAGTCGCGCATAGGAAATCATCTTCTTGTATACTCCTCACAAAAAGTTAAGCAACAAATGTAATTCTCTCAATATTCTTTTTATACACGCGGAAATCTTTGCACAGATTTGTTATTCGGACAGCCATATCTATGCTTAAACACACTTAAAAGAATACTGAATGTCATCGTCTCCAAAAAAAGCTATCACGTGATTAGAACACACTCACCCCCAAAACATGCATGCAAAATGTGTCGCATATACGGATTTCAAACATGGCATTAGCTCCGTATGTGCTTAAAACGCGTCGATTTGACAATTTTGGTGTCATCAACATTTGAATCATGCCAATACGTCACTTGACTCCAATTGAAGTGGCTCAAATTGTTGGAATGCTACAGGGTGGGGCAACCAAGACTGCTGCCATTCACTTTAAATTTCATCGTAGTATTGACTGAAGAGCAATAACCCGATACAATCTAACTGGGCATATGTCAGAGACCCCACGTTCAGGTCGTCTAAGAGTAACAACACCTTGTGAAGACCGTTATGTTGCAACCTTAGTCCGTAGGAACTGGCTTACAACGGCCAGATCGCTGAAAAATGACCTTCAGAGGGTGTCAGGAAACAGACTTTCCATCCAAACCGTTAGGAACATGTTTCACTCAGAATGTCTAAGGTCCATGATACCACTTCAACGGATCCAGCTTCCCCCAAAACATGGACGGCAAAGATTAATATTGGAACATCGACATCAAAACTGAGGGTCACTCGTTGGCGTCACAAACTCTTAACTGACTCGTCAAGATTCTGCCTTGGTTCTACTGATGGCATGACACGTGTGTGGAGAAACGTAATGAACGGTTTGCCGACTGTAACATCGCTGAACACGACCAATGTGAACGTGGGAGTTTGATGGTCTGGAGAGGTATCAGTGTTTGCCAGAGAACAGAGCTGGTTGTCATCAGACGAGGTTCAATGACTGGTGTAAGGTGCATTTGCGAGATCATCACGCCTGTTATCATCCTTCTGGCACAGTAAACAGATCCAACTGTTATGTTAATGGGTGGTAATGCCCGTCCCTATCGTTCTGGAATTATGACTGAAGTTCTGTGGACCAACAACATCAGACATTTAGACTGGCCTGCTACGTCTCTAGATCTTAATTCGATAGAACATACGTAGGACATTCTTTGGGGGGGGCGTGTCTATGGTCAGCATGTTCGCCCACAGACTCTGGATGAACTGCAACAGGTATTGCAGACAGAATGGAGGATCAATCCACAACGGACATTAGACAGACAAATCTTCTTGATGTCAAGGTGTGTTCGGGCCTGTGTTGAACATCGTAGGGGTCGTACCAGGTACTTATGCTGGATCATGGCCTGAAGCGGCCGGAAAACAACTTTTTACAAATTCTGAACTGCTGGCGAGTGACGTTTTGCACCATGGTTTCGTCGGGACGGTTTTCGAGGATCTGTAACTTTGTTATTGGTTGATGATTTTCCCAATCATTTAACGTAATTTGTGTAATAATACCCCAACTTTGTATTGTATAAAACATAGATCATTAGATGTGATAAAACACATTTGAGAAAGAAAAGCATCTTTGTTGCTTAACTTTTTGTGAGGAGTATATTTTTTGCTGGAAAATGTAGATTTAAGAATCGAGCAATTCTTAAAGACGACTGCAACGATTTGGAAAGTGCGCATTGTTCCCGTTTCTTGAAAGGGTAACAAGAAAGTCTGGTATTTTGGTCCATTATGTCTGAACAATAGCAATGTTGATGGTCGAACAGTTTGAGACCGTTAAGTTCAACTGGGGTGAACAATTGTCCAGTGCTGCATGGTCGAGGTGCTAATCATTCGGTCATTTCCCATGAACTTAGAACCTGCCACTTTCTTTTGTCATCTTTCTAAAATATTTCAAAACAAACGTTCTTTTGATATTTTGGCATAACCGAAATTTTGTTAGTTCTAAACGAAGAGATAGATACACCGGTATCATAACGTCGTTGTAAATGCAAAACCTCGTATCTCGGTTTCGGAAATTTTCGAAGGGGAAGGAAAAAATGTAATAACTTTTCCCAAACTGAAATATTTTACTTGAAATTTGGACATATTGTTCACAAATGATTTGTCATCAATACTGATCAGTAATATATCTCAAAACTTGCAAGACTTGTCTGTAACTGGGCACACAAGTTTGTACTGTGAAAATCGCAAGGATCGACGTACGAGGTTTTGCATTTATGCATTTACACCGACGATAAGCGTTTTCACGTAGTAGAAATATAATGATCCACAATTATAAATTAAATTAAACATGACAGTAGCTTATCCAAACGACGATTAAAATACAGGTACCTGCTCAGAAAGTAAATTGACCGAGTCGGAGTTCCTACCAAAGCCCCTTTGATTGACATACTCTGGTTTTACCCAACGAGTTATTTTGGGAAAGGCACATGTAGGCAGGAATCCGATGCATTATTTTCAGATTTTATGTCTTTGCATAACCCATTCTCAAACAACAAAAACAAGGCGGTCCAAATCCAAGATGTTGCAAACGATAATTGACAAAATGAATGAAATCTAAAGAATGTTTGGTCTTTTATATCGAAAACATTGTGGGAAGTGCAGAAATTGCTTGTCGCAAGCAATTTCTTCATTTTCATAAATGTTTTCCAAAGATTTTATCTTTTGCGGAGTCAAAAAGAGTCAATGTGTGGGAACTGGTTTCTTAAGGTTCTTGTCACCAAGTAAGGTATCAATTATATTTCTTCTACATTCTTGTCTGTATGCATTAATTCAACATCAGGTATTTCAAAATCACATCTAACTTAATGATTTGTTTAATATTTCATTGAATGAATGATTTCCTATATCTATTGCCCAGTTGCTGCGCACATTTTACGAAGTTTGATTACCAAATAAAATGCATTCAATGCACACATTTCAAAATGGTAAATGTGTTGAATTGTCTCTAGATGGTTTTAGACGTGATTAAAGCAAAGGAAGTAATCAGTCGAAAATGCGCAGATCGTTTAAGGTGCAAAGTGACGAAGGATTGATCAATAAAAACGTGGAAACCTTTTACGAACCTAATTTTCTTAAAGGTTGATCAAACGTTTGTATCCTAAGGTGTCATTTCCATTTACACCTCGCGGTATAAGACTCGAATTTCACGAGTTGTTCCGAGTAATCCCGAGGGGACTTCGTAATTAGATCGGCAATCTGCGCAGGTTTTCGTGTCTTCTGGCGAAATGTCAGGAACTGCACTTGCACACAATCATTACGAGTTTATTATGACTCTTATTATAGAATTATTTAGCATCATAATTAACCCTTTACAAAATTTAGGACTGATCGAATAGGAAAGATGCCTTAAGAGACAGGAATTGATATAGATATTGATATAGATATAGATATTGTTAGAACTGATTCGAGTTAACCCATTACCAGACGTGAAAGTTCTAGACTTGCCCAAATTAAAAGATGGAGCAGATGACAATTAAAAGTGATTGGGAATTTATGATTTTCATGGTAATTCTGAACAGAAAACATAGTGGTAAACGAAGAAATTGCTTGTCACAAGCAATTTCTTCATTTACCACAATGTTTTCCAAAGCTGTAATCTTGTGTGGAGCCCAAAAGCGTCTTTATGTGTTAATAAGTTTAAAAGACCTCTTTGCACACATAGCATCAACTTGGGATACATGGGATACATGCTTTGATTGAATTAGCAGACCATTTTATTTTTGTGATTTGAAATAACTTTATAGGCCCTACATGATTGTCCATGGTTTCACGAACAGAATATTATTTTTGTGACGTCTTAGTTTATTTACTAAGTCTTTTATTCAAAGTTAAACAGATTTATTATCATGATTAATAGTTTACATACAAGGCACATCTTAGCAAAAGATTCGAACAGGTAAATTCTACAATTCCATTCGCAATATTTCCAAAGACGTAGAATGAGTACAGGGTTCTCCACAGAATAATTTGAAGCTGTAGTGGCAGATTGCATACCTATCGATAAACCTTCAAACGCAGTGTTTATGCAAATCTTTGTGAATAAAAAACATAATGAGAAAAGAAGAAATTGCTCATTTTGAGCAATTTCTTCTTTTCCCATAATGTTTTTATAACCAATTATTACATTAACAATTATAAAAATGTCTTATTTATCTGTTTTTGATATAAAATGCTTAAAACCCCTTTATTTTGTGACCATTTTTAAGAAATTAAGCTGTGGGGTACTTTTTAAGTTGCAGGGGCATTCCATATTATTGCATGAAGCTGTAGTGGGGCCGATACAGCTTATTGGGCTGGGGAGAACACTGAAGTATGCTATCAGTAAGGGTACTGTTGGACAGATGGACACGCGTCTCTTGTGATCATCAATCTATATTTAACCCTAACGATATTTAATTCCTAATTATATAAAATCACTTTGATGCTATCCAGGTGGTCCAGTCTTTGATCAGGGAGCCAGGCTAATTTCTGCGACAATTCCTGACTCTTATGACCAGTTATAGAGGGCTAATTTGTATGCAACAATCATAACTGTACAACTCTCTAACTTAGGTACAAGACAGGAACATGTATATTGGCGTCTACTCGTAGTCCAGTCAGGTTACTGTTGTTCTGTGTAGCAAATCTAAAATTGTTCGAAGTCCCTATTCAAGGTCAAGTGAGGCATAAACATTGAAAAATAACTACACAATGTTTAAAACCACATTAACATTACTAAATTATTGATTTGACTATCAAATTATGACTGTGAAACATGTTTTTATTCCAATTGGCAAGCTTGTCGGCCATCTTGCTTATGTGTGGGGTTGTTGGAAATTTGGTTGGATTTGAATAAAACAAGGTATTTTTTTATTTCAAAATTATACTGAAGTGAAAAACAATTGATTTATCTTTCTATCAATATCATTTTTAGATCGTAATTTCGATTTTAGAGGTAGTAGATTGAGGGCTAAACGCCTACTTTTTCCTCCATAGGAAGTGCTATAGACAAAATGGCGGATATGATAAGACCTGGCATCATGACAAAGATAAAAATATGCCAGGGCTTATAAATATGACTAATTGGCGTCTTGTCTTAATAATAATCATTATGATGCTCTTGGTGAAAATGCTAGGCCTACTTTTGATAGATCTACCTCTATGAATTGAACGGAAATTTCCTTAACCCTTTCCCAAACAAGACCTGCTCTTGACGTCCCTATTAGAAAAGGCTTGGGAAAACATTAAGACAACAGAAGAAAATGCTGATAATCAGCATTTTCTCCTTTTGTCTCAATATTTTCTATGCCATATTGTACGCAAATCCTTTCCTTTTTAACATCAATATTGTTATCTATTGCAGCTTTCCAATTGGATCATTCGAAAATTTTGTCGTTTGGGAAAGGGTTAACCCATTCCCACGCAATGACTCTTTTTCACTCCAAACAATATAATGGATTCGGAAAACGTTGTGGAAAATGAAGATTTCCCATATCATTTTCTACCGTATAAGGCCAAAAACGTAAAATCTTATTCATTTTAAATTGTCTGTCTGAAACATTTCTTAATCTGGAATCATCTAAAATTATGCCGTTTGTTAATTGGTTGATGAGAAAATAAAAAGGACATGAAACCATTTTAGATCTTTCTGTAGTAGGTTTTAGATCTAGTTCACGTGTCTTGGTTAGTTAGAGAATGTCCAAAATTTGCTTAAATTGTTTTAATTGATTTGGCTCTTCTGTATGAGAGATTCTGTTTCGGACTGACACATTTTCAGATCAGGCCCAGGTTTCTCGAAAAAACTTAGTACTATCTCTTGCTCAAATCTGAGCACCGTGCTCAAATCGCACGAAATCCACGTGAACTTCAATTGAATACCCTTCAACTTTAGAGATTATTCCTTTGAAGTTGAGCATGTTCTCACGAGTTTATACTTAAGTTTTTTTTTTCGAGAAACCGGGGCCTGGTCTGCCCGAATGACCGTCACTTCTGATGATCTTTCAGGAAGTTTGACATCCGGGTATAAGCCAAAGAAGAGATTACGGCTACGTACAGATAAACAATGCCTGGTTTTGGCGTCCCTAAAAGTAAAGGCTTTGGAAAACATCGAGGCAAAAGAAGAAAATGCTGATAACCAGCATTTTCTCCTTTTGTCTCAATATTTTCTGAGTTATGCAGCCTATTACACAAATCTCACATTTAACAATATCATTTTTGTCATCTGCAGCATCGTTCAAATTGCAACAGTCAACAGTTTGGCCGTTCAGGAAAGGGTTAGTTATCATTCGCTTTCTGGTCTGTTGGGACAATATCTTGTAAAAAAAATACCAAGAGTGTTTTTTTTTTATATTTAGGTCATAATTTTATATCCGATGACAGCTCTAGACGAATGAGGCGGGGTACATGCAACGAACCTTTTGAAAATTGATGCAGAAATTGTTAGTTATTGCAAGATATCTCACCAGAATGGAGATCATTTTGTCCGTAGTTGTTATACAGTCCGTGAATATGTTCATTTTCTAATAATGGCATCTAGCTGAAATTAGTATCTAGTCAAAATTTGGATTTTGGACCTCCGACAAGGTCCCTTTTTTGGGGGCTGGGGGGGGGGGGGTCACAATTTTATTTATCAACAGCACCGAGTTCTGGAACGGAAAACAAACGTATCCGGTCAATTAAGTTGTCACGAACGAAACATATAGTGCAGAAAGGAGAAAGATGTTTTAACCAGAATGGCAAAAATGCAGTATTTTTTGCAACCACATCGTTGCTTTTCAACAAAAACCTAGTAACTTGCTTTAAGTTCCAGTTACGATGTTTTTGTTGAAAAATTACGATATGTAATATTCGATCTTTACTATCATCTCATCCAGTTTAATCCAAGTGACCATAAGTGCTAAATGATGTTGGTCTGTAGTTTCTTCCTTTGTCTCCTACAATGTTTCAATCTGACTTTACTCATTGTCTAAATACCAATATAAACGCTTATGCCTTTCCCAAATAAGACCATAACATGTTTAAGGCCCGAGAAACATCACAAGGCAACAGATAAAAAAGAATGATGTTCTTCTTTTGCCTCCTATTTTGTATGAATGCCATTCTTTTTTTAATATCACCGTTAATATCACAAAAAACCCTCGTGATTGCGGCTTACGAATTTTTTTTATGAAAATCGATGGTATGATTTTCCCGTCTACGGTAGCCCTCGCACTGATGCATGCAAAGCTTTTTTTGTCATTTGGGAAAGGGTCAATATTAACTGATAAGGATAAAGTACAAACGTGAAATATTCACCGTTGAAAATCAGCGGTTAATTCAATTTTACGGTTTTACCGTGACCACGCACGCGCGGTGAATCGTTCCTAGTCCATCTGGCTACAGATTTCAACGTTTGATGAGTGGAATAAATACAGATCAGAACAATTACTAGCTGAATTAAAAACAAACAGTATCGCTTGTACTAAGTTCAGGTTGCTTCCAGCATCAAAGACCGACGTTTGACCTGTAGCTGAAAATATTGTATTGAGAGATGGCTAATATTTCTGAGAATAAAATCCTGTTACTCGTGACAGAATATTTTTCTATTACCAGTCGGTTTCAATTTGTATATTTAAAAACCATTTGAAAACACAAGAAACGTTTTTTAAACAATGAAATTTCAAAGCTTTTATATGTGTTTCACTTTAAAATGATTAAAATGTTATAAACATTTGTGCTAAATGTTATGCTTGTAGGTCTATCTTCAAAAAGAAAGGGTTTCTTGATTTTTTTGTACATATAGGGATGGCGGCCATCTTAGAAATTGGCAGCCATGTTGAGTTTTCATGGTGCGGGTGCATACCATGTGTTTTGAAAATAGCATATTCTTGGTAACATAGGCCTAATTGCCAAATTTGGTTCTTGTATCTCGAAATGAAGATCTGCTCCTGATTTTTTTACCTTTTGAGATGGCGGCATCTTGGTAAATGGCTGCCATGTTTGTTTTCATGGTAGATACCATTTGTTTTGAAAATAGTATACTCTGAGGAACATTTTGCAAGATTTTCTGCTTGTATTACAAAATTATAAATCTTTGTAAATCCGTCAATGGCAAGAAGAAAGTACTGGAAATCAGTATTATTAGCAGCATTTTCTTTTTCAGTTTCATAATTGTTGGGATATGGTTGGGACACGGTGGGTAACCTACGTGACTTTTGGGAAGCGTTCACACCAAAAAACCGTCCGCTTCAAGGTATGTTTTGTTTAGTTTCTCAGCTTATACGCTACGGACTTTGACGAGATAAAGTGCACCGTACGCACATTTGAGAGGGCCATTCCCGTTTGTAACTCACTCTGCTCCGAATCCCGTGGTTTCTTCAAACATTCAAGCGAAAGTTTTTTTCCGGTGCACGTGAACGCTTTCCTCTTTCGTTTTGCACTTATAAACACCTTGGCTCGAATGTTTGAAGAAACCAATGGATTTAGAGCAGAGTGAGTTAGAGCCGGGAATAGCCCTCTCAAAGGCGCGTTCCGTGCACTTTATCTCATCAAAATCAATAGAGTAGGCCTTTAAGCTGAGAAAACAAAAAAAAAAAAACAACAAAAAAACAAAACAACAACAACAACAAAAAAAAAAAAAAAAAAAAAAAAAAAAAAAAAAAACATATCTTAAGCGGGTGTTTTCCGTGTGGACGCTTTCCAAAAGTCATGTGGGTTACCCACCGTGTGGTTGGGGTATACGTGAATATTGCCAAAGAATAATAACTGCTATATTCAGATAGAAATGGAACAGTCTGCATAGAACGGCTCACAAGCGCAGATGGCGAGGGGTCAAGTCTTGTTTAATTTAATTGTCGTACAGCCCAGGGGTGTTTTATCCGGTAGCAGGTACTATCCGAACACGTCGTTATCTGCCTTAATCAAAGATCAAACACCGATAACAAACCACGGAGCTTCACGGAATTGGTCTTTTGTCCACATAACGGTATTCTACAGTCATGGATGATCGCTCATTCTGTTATGGTTGTTTAACCCTTTCCAAAACGACAAAACCAGTCCAATGAGGTTCAATTTTATCAAGTAAACAGTGGCGTAATTTCGGACAAACAATAGTATACTCAGTTCCAAAAGAAAGTGTGCACTTTTAAATTTTTAATATCTCGACCCACTACTGTCAGGAGCTTTTGTACGACACAACTCAAGACTATTGACAAACGATATATTGATGAAGAAATCACATAGCACGCACGCATTTTCGGCTTTGTTGCCACTTTCCATTTTTAGTGTTTAACGTATGCCTCGTGTTCTGGATGAGTTATCGATCTGAAATTAAACTTACTGCAATCCTTTTGGCATATCTTAGCATAAAATCACATATTCATTACATATGTACTTGGTACATTAGTGGGAAACGAATTACAATTAACGTAGTTGAACAAGACCGAACTTGGTGAAAACAAAAGCCCTCAACAAATTTGAATTTATACGATATTTATGTTCTAATAGCAAGTGTCCATTTGTCTGGCATCTGAAAGGCATACAAATTTGTTGTAGAACGTTGTTGCACCGTTCGACGACAATTTACTAGACTGCTAACGTAGCGATTACTAACGTTGACGTACACGTGACGTCTACAGGAAAGTTCAAACTTCAGCGTTGAAATGGCTTTGAAGACACGGTCAAACCCTACAACGACATTATAGGCGCCTAACTCTTTCCACAGAAGAAGCTGTAAGGAGTGCAAATCCCAACACCATCAACACCATCAACACCATAATGATCTGGTCGCATGTATGCAGTATGAGCAATTCTATCGACATCTGTTTTGATTCCAACTTTCTTTAAGGTCTAATCTGAAGTATATCACTTTTACAAACTAAATTGCCATAAACTTTGTGAAAATTAAAGTAAAAGCAAAAGGCGAAAGTGCAAACTTTCTTTTGGAATTGAGTATATTTCGTCGGTGTTATTCGAAACCCCCGCAACTACAGCTTGATTGAAGCTGTAGTTACGAGATTTTATTACAACACCGACGGTTTATCAAAACATATCAGTAAACATAGTCGTTATTCGCACAAAATCATTGCCACTAAAAGCTGCTGCAGACGACAGAATGGATTTCGATAAAGATGGAATTAGTGCACAACATTATAACATTGAAATATTGAGACAAATGGAGAAAATGCTGATTATCAGCATTTTCTTCTTCTGTCTCAATGTTTTTATGAATGCCTTTTCAAATATGGGCGTCAGAATCAGGTGTTGTTTGGGAAAGGGCTAATCCTTTTTAAACGACACATATCAATAAAAGGCTAAAGCAGAAACCATTTTGATATGTGTACCACATAGCATAATTATTTAGGCAAAAATAGAAAATGTTGATCTATTCACTTTTCTTCTTTTCCATTAAAAGTTTCACAAGCGTTTTCTATAAGGGACGTCAAAAGGACGGCTTACGACCAAGCAAACGACGGTACATGTATTGGTCTTTTGACCCCTAAAGGCCCGGTCACATACGATTCAGCGTCCATATCACGTCCACAATTATACTGCACGGGTCCCTTGATTTAGACATGCAACGGCCGTGATATGGACGCAAAACGGTGTATGTGACCAGGCCATGTAATCTTTTGATTTTGGCCACCCAGTGATTAGTGACTAATGCAAGGGAGGTCACTCAAACAATCCTAGTATTTTAGTCTACATGGATTGTGTCCCTTTATAAGTAGATCTACTGATGTTGAACTAAAACAATTTTCGCTACAAGTATAGATATTTTGCGTTTAAATGCGAGTTTATAGATTTTTTTCTAATGACAATGAACTTGTTCTAAAAACAGACCGGGTTTAACGTTTTGTATTGACAAACTGTCGGTGTTGTTATAAAATCTCGTAACTCCGGCTTCGATAAAGCCGTAGTTACGATATTTTATAACAACACCGACATAATATACTAAGCAAAACAATTGAGGGATATTCAAATTGCACTGTTTGTAAAAATTAACGAAAGCATATATTCGAACAAAAATCTACAAATAACTTCATATCAATTTCTTATCTTGAAAATCAAAAACATAAAGCAGAGCAATCGTTTCCGGTTTCCCTACAGTATCCGGTTAAACGCTGGTGCCCTACAACCGGAAAGTCACACGTCATGAATAACGGATATTTTCACCCTGGAAGTCGACTCAAGCCTTACAAGTACCTCGCAAATTCATCGCAGATTGAATTACCAAATGTTGCGGAACAGTATTCCATTTCCGAATATGCCCATGTTGGAACAAGCCGGGTTGGTCGGTTGTTGTTGTCGGTGACGTAGACGTCTATCCAACGTGTTTCATTCAAGCTCGATTGGATAAAGGTTCTGTGAGCAGGATAGCAAATCCTTGGATTGAAATCAAATCTGTTTAAGATGTTGTTTTACAATAACGGTGCCGAATAAGTTTACGTTGACGTCAATGAACGCGTGGTCATCTCCATTTTCCTGTTTAAAAGTTACAGGATGTGAGTCAATCACGTGGTTAATGTAATCTTGGTCAATCAGTGCCATTTAGCACTAAAAGGTTTGTCTCTAGATAACATAAGATTCCTGTCAACTCCATAACGGTCACGTAACCATATGCGTCACGTGTGGGTACATTGCATTCGTGTTATCTCTCGTTCCTATATCGAGAAAAACACGAATTCTGCTGTCAACATGCGACGCCGAAACCAACTTTGGTTGGTGATGAGCACTGTACTCCGGTGCTGCTGGTTCCATCCCAAATGGGTTCTGGTCCATGCCTCAGTGTCGTCATGTCAAAGCGTTAGCTGTCAGCGGCCTACTGGCATTAATGCCCATGATTATGTAATCCGTTTATCACAGACTGAATTCTAAGGTTTACCCCTCGCACATCTGTTAGACTCTGGAGTAATTTTGGAAAGCTTTGGAGTCCTAGAACGTACCGAGTTCTTGAGAATGAAACTGTCAACAGCCAAAGACGTCGTTTACTTACGTCCCTTGTCACGCCGTTTCATAATTACGACTGCCCAGTGATACCGTTTGTGTAATCGACTGAATACACATTGCAAAATTCAAAATCTACGAGCGACGTCAACCTGACGTTCCCATACGTTCAATTGACCAACGGCCTGCCAGCGCTGCAGATCTGTCAGCCATTAACGTTTAATCCTTTTTAAAGAATTGATTATAGGCAAGTAATTTACTCAATGAAGCAACTCAGAGTACACATTTATGTGAAAAACTGCACGTTAATGACACGCTAAGTTTGGTAGTTGACCCCAGTGTTATAAATTGTCCCATTTTGGCATGACCAGTGATGCATAACTCGATATAGCAGCATAAAATATGAGATCGAATGTATGTTATAATAAAAAGCATTAGGTTTTTATATCATATTTAATCAAAGTTTCTAAAATCGCTATAGAATTTCAATATCCTTCAATTGTTTTGCTTAGTATACATTGATCGAGAAAAAAAACGCCCCTCGCTTTGGCCGAGTTCACCACCAGTGATAAGAAAGACCACAGACGAGTTTCGCAGCAAATGCATGGATGGCAGCAAGGCGTTTTCAAAGATTTCACTAATAGATCCACCATGACAGCTAATGCACACAACTGTGTTCTAAACACTTCTCATATAGATATTAAATCAGGCCCCTGTTTCTCGAAAAAACTTAAGTATATGCTCATGAGAATATGCTCAACTTAAAAGGAATACTCTCCAACGTTGAAGGGTATTCGATTGAAGTTCACGTGGATTTCGTGCGATTTGAGCACGGTGCTAATTTGAGCATGAAAACGTACTTAAGTTTTTTCGAGAAACCGGGGCCTGATCCAAGTATTTTCTGCTCATCTAACTTCGCGAAGTGCTCATACAACATACATACATGTATACCCATACATGCAATCTTGATCATCTTTTTCTACGTTTACAACTTCACAAACAAGACCGTATTTTGACATCCTCGCAGCAGGACCAGAATGCTTCGAAGGAAAAGAAGAGAGTTCTGATAATCAGCAGTTCGTCGCTTTCAACACAAACCTCGTATCTACAACTTGTGTTAAGCTGCAGATACGAGGTTTTCGTTGAAAAGCAGCGATTTTCTCCTCAAACAGTCTCTGTGCTATAGTGCAGAAGTTCAATAATATCATTTGCTCTGATTTTGTCGTCAGCATGCTTTCAAATTGGGACGCCCAAAAACCATGGGAACGGGTTAAATTGATTACTCACTGAATTTGATGAAATACGTCTCACTGAGACTGTGGCATCGGCCGATTCCTTTCCCAAACGACAAATAATTCAAATGATCGAGATTGAAACTTGCTGCAGACGATATGGTGTTGAAAACGATACTATTTCAGTATGATATACCAGACGATATTGATGGAATAGGAGAATACCGAGGGCTCAGTGCAAAACTATTGTAACTGCATATTTTTCAGAAATTCACTTTTTTTGCGTTTGCTGAATCTTTACAAAGGAATGCATCATGTGTTCAAAAATTAGGTTTCAATTCTGTATACTTAAAATAATATTTAGAATTTTAAAAAAACATTTTTCCTTTTTAGCTTTGAGAAAGTCATTAAGTTTTTTTCCCTCTCCTGTAAAGTTTTATAAAATGGAGTTACAATAGTTTTGCACCAAGCCCTCGATATGCTGATCGGCATTTTCCTTCTTTTGTCTGAAAGTTTTCCCATGCCTATTTATAGAATTCAAAACATGGCCTTGCTTCGAAAGCCTTTTTCCAGACAACATAATTATCGGCTAACGCGACTGGTTATGATCGCCTATTTCTGTTTCTATGCAGTTGGTTTTCCCACGCATTCTCCATAAAAGACACTGAAGCAAGTTGTTAGGGAAACGGCAACATTTTTGACTGGTCCAAATTCAAAGATGATGCAGACGACAAACGAGAGTGAGTGAAATACTACATTTTTCGTCTGTCCAGATAGAAACACCGAAAGAAATGAAGAAATGCGTTACAAGCAATTACATCCTTTTCCAGACTTATTTTTGTACGGTGTCGAAATGCGTCATAATGTGGGAATGGGTTAGATCTAGTTTCATCAGTAATAACGATTGGGTCATAATTTGACAAAGACTTTAAGGGTCGGACAGCGGTTCCGACTTGCACAATGGTTAATCACGAGACTAAGAATTTCAGAAAATCTTCAATATTTTTGCCAGTTGTTGACCAATTTGAATTTGGTTTGAAGCAGAGAAGGTGGGGAAATGCCAGGAGTAAACTGAACGTGGTGGATTTTTGAAAACTCAACTGATAGAATAGTTATTGAAGATCAACCAAAAATTTGGTTGATATTCAATAACTTTTTCATCAGCTGATTTGTCAAAGATCCATTACGTCCATCAAATGCGTGACATCGGTCTCGTATTAACAAAATTATTGAAGATTTTCTGAATTAGGTTATCACGTGATTATACACTGCGATTTGGTAATCCAGCGTAATATCCATGTCTTGACGTACCCAAAGAGAAAGGTTCCACAAACATTGAGAAAAACAAGATGTGTTTGTGAAACACCAAAGCCCCCGAAATGGCTAGTTTCGGGTAAAAAGGCCAAAGTTGAGTTTTCACATTAGGTTTCGCACTGACAGACAGTTTGAGTTTATTGGGGTTTTACGCCGTTTTCAACTACCAGGGTCATATCGCGGCGGCTGGAGCACCTAACCGTGGGTTCCTGGTATTTCTCGCACCAGTACAACCACAATATCCAAACCGAGCCTCCAGCTCCTCTCTCACATAGATGATTCACACCCATTGGTGAGAGACAAATGACTTTTGTCAAATGTCAGAATGGATACTGGCCGAGCCGGGGTTCGAACTCGAGACCCCTGGATTGACAGACTCCGACGCAATCGACTGAGCTATCCGGGCTCGGCACACTGACAGACAGACTGACAACGGTAAAACAATATGCTCTAAAATTAACATTGCGGCAAACATTTTCATTTGATTCAATTTGAAATGGAAAGCCTTTGTAAACATCAACAAGAGCTTCGCAGAGCGGCGCATATACGCCCGAGAGGGGCTTGTCAGTAAAATTGGCATTTTTTTCGATTCAAGGGCAGATAATTCAAACATGAAAAGTTATCAAAATTTTGTTTGCACAAAAAGACACCTTAGAGATTCATTGTGGCTAGTTTGATTAATTTCTGGTTGAAACTGTAGAAGTAGCACACAGGAGAAAATGGGCATTTTTCCTTAAATTTAAGGGCAGATTATTCACGAACAAAAACAGTTATCTAAATTCCGTAAGCGATGTGCACAACTAGACACCATGGAGATTCACTGTGGCAAGTTTGATCAAATTCTGATTAAAACTGTAGGAGTTGTGCACACAAGAAAATGGGCATATTTTTTTATTCAAGGGCAGATAATTCAAGAACGAAAATAGTTATCTGAATTCCGTAAGTGAGGTGCACAACTGGACACCATAGAGATTCATTGTGGCAAGTTTGATCAAATTCCGATCAAAGCTGTAGGAGGAGTTGCGCACACAAAAAAATTGCTAACGGACGGACAGACAGACGGATGGACCAGCGGGGCCATAACATAATATGACCCTTCGGGCGTATAAAAAGGAGTTCTGTTGGTCAGAATACAAGCGTGTCATGCATTATTTATAACAGAAAATATAGGCAAAAGTATAAAATGCTCCGTTTCAGATTTTATTCTTTTACTCGGATATTTTCCTTTTCTTTCTCAACAACGGATGTCAATAGGTCTTGTTTGGTGAAGGGCTAAGCAATGCGATAGTGACTGGAATATCAATGAATTTTAGGCTAAAAACAGACAGGGAGTACTGTTACGTATTGATAAACCGTCAGTGTTGTTATAAAATCTCGTAACTACAGCTTGAATCAAGCCGTAGTAAGGAGATTTTATAACAACACCTAGAAAATACAATTGTTGTCTGAAATTACGTCATGGTTAACTGGATAAAATAGTTCCCTATTGAAAGCTTCATACTCATATTTTACAAACAGTAGGGCCAACTACAACTAGCCTCAACATTCTTTCTGTACATGTTTATTTGGACATTAACAAATGGAGCTAGCATTGGATGCAATACGAGGCCACAGATCAGCACACTCTTTAGCTACAGGACCAGTAATCGCTGAACCTGAAATTAAATCAAAACAAATACGTAAACATTTCCAAAACGTCAAAATTTTACTGTGGTATTATAATTTGAACAGTGTGGACTTGCATATGACAAAACTAACATTTCTGTATGCATGGAAGTTGTACATCATTGCTTGGAAAATATCAAGGCAAAATGAGAAAAATCTGATTGTCACCATTTTCTTCTTTTGCCTCAATGTTTTCCTATTGTTTTGCCATTTCTATTAGGAACATCAAAACAAGGTCTTGTTTAGGGAAAGGACTAAACATTTCCAAAACAAGAATTTTTTAAAGGTGCTCTAGTTTGAAAAGCTGCAACAAATGACACAATGGATGTTTATAAAGATTAATTTTGTGTATAATATAGACCAGAAAATATTGCAGCAAAAGGAGACCTTTTGTCTCAATGTTTTCCCCAATGTTTTCTATGGGGAATCCCGTAACGGTATGTCAAAACCCAGTCTTGTTTGGGTAAGGGCTAAACACTTCTCAAGTATTGATATTGATAAAATGAGGTTTAACCCTTTCCCAAACTGCAAAATTTTGGGGGCTGTCCAATTTCAAAGCTGCTGCAGACGAAATAAATGTTGATAGAAATAATATTTTGTGCGAAATAAAGCACAGACAATATTGAGACAAAAGGAGAAACTGCTGGTTATCAGCAGTTTCTTCTTTTGTCTCAATTTTTTCCAAAGCTTTTTCTTAAAAGGACGTCTAAACAAGGTCTTGTTTGGGAAAGGGTTAACAAATTTTAAAACTTCATTTTGTCACACAGCAACGGCTTGAACACTTAACTGTGTATTCCTGGTAATGCTCTCACTAGAGCTACCACATGTAACCACTGGTGGTGAACTCGGCCAAAGAGAGGGATGTTTTTCGCTACAACAAGGTACAGATATTTTGCTTTTAAATGTGAGTTCTGATTGGAAAGTTTTTCTAATAACAACGAATTTGTTCTAAAAATACACCGGGATTACCAATATGTATTGACAACCGTCTGTGTTGTTCTAAAATCTCGTAACTACGGCTTTATCGAAGCCGTAGTTACGATATTTTATAACAACACCGACGGAATACTATGATCGCGAAAAAACGCCCAACGCTTTGGCCGAGTTCACCACCAGTGTGTAACCACAATATCCAATCTAAGCCACCAGGTGCTCTCTCACTTTCGATACACATCAATTTGTGAGACAAAACAACTTTTTATAAATGGTCAGAAAGAATATTGACCAAGCAAGCTTTGAATCCACAACCCCAGAATTGAGTTTTGGTACATCTTCTCAAACAATGATACCATTGTGATAGTAAGTATTAACAATCAACAAGATCCAAGATAAGCGGGGATGATGGCTTTTCAAAATGAAGTATTTCACTAAATGTTTATCAAACCCTATGTTGCGGGTACTCATTAGGACACCCATTCTCATTTTTTCGGCCGAAAACCACCAGCAAAATTCCAAAATTCTGACTTTACAGAATTGCAATATTTTTATTACAATATGATAGTATAACATCTATACGGTAAAAAATAAATAATGGCCACACTTTAAATGGTGTCTGTCTTTACCTGCATCAATGATTTGAAGAACCCCCAAAACTACCATTTAATTTTACGTGACACGACTGTATTATACCAAATCTGGTACAAAACATTCAAGTAAGTTACAAAGGACGTAATGTTTTGGTAATTCAACAGGCGATATATAGGTGTACATAAGAAATTCAAGTGACTTGCATAAACACGAGACATGTAAGAACAAGCAGCACCGCGAGTATGGGATTTATTAGAACTAATGTGCAAAAACAGTCAATATTTAAAACACTTGCTTCTAATTCCTCTCGTAACTTAAGATGGCAACAAATTAGTTTATAAGACTAATTATTTCTTTAAGCAATATATGTTCTATCAAACTCAAAACAAATTAGCATGTATTTGGTAAACATAAAAAAAATATGTCGACCTAACGAAATTTGATCCTTTGTCACGTAATATTCAGTGAAAGTAACTGCTTTAGAATCAAGTCCTGTTTTTTTAATTGAGTAGTATTATTTGAAAGTAAAATTAGTTAAAAATTAAAAGACAAACATTTGTTTGATTTGAAATACATACTTTTTACATGAAATGAAAATTACCCCTACATTTTGGGTTATTGATATTTACATAGAAGTTAAGAAAGAAATCCAATTCAATCTTCTCCTAAAGCATTAAGCCATTTGGATTTCAGTGTGCGATATCGCCTCTTCCTACAATAATATTTCAAACTATCACTATGCAATGAAAACTTACATAATGGTACGGGTTCTCGGTTTTTAAATAGAAACAAAGGCATAGATACCAAGATTTAAAGATAAAGATATTTTGTCTGCTACCCGCGTTACTATCGTAATATTCACTGTCTATCACTATTCGAATTCTTAAGATATAGATCCTTGAGGAATCTTCTATCTGCATTTGGGTTAATGTATTTAAATTTTGCATGTAGCGTGGACCGCTGGCTCTATCACAGGTCACTGCTAATAGAAATGTGGTTTTGTGACAAGCACATACGGTATGGGGGGGTATACTGCCCGTCTCTGGTGCTTCTTGTGTCTCATTTCTTTCTTTAAAGCTGTCGAAATTCTTAATTTCTATAGATATGTCAATGAATTCATGGAAAGAATAGTGAAAATTGTTTCAATGTCTGAAAGGTTGAGAAGCGGACGTGTAATTTAACTTGACGAAACAGTGAATATTACGTGACGATCCTGATTGCAGCTAAAGGCCTGTTTAAAGGGATAAACATTCAGAACACGCAAGTGTATGAGAGAAATACTATTTTTGAGTCTTAATGCAAACTTTAAATATCACACCTGTCAGGAGATTATGATATTAAACCAGTAATGTACATGGCTGTAAATCCAGCAAAACCTTCCTTCGTATTCGGATTACTGTAGTTGAATTTCACAATGAATGGAAAAAACCTTAAACTTGACGCCATAGTACAAGTACATGTCATGAATAATAATTAGGTTGTTGTCAAACGAAGTTATGGTCACTTTTGTTTTTCAGTGTCACGTTGTATTCAGTCACGTAAAATTAAAACTTACTTTTAAATCAGGATGACTTAACGTGGTTTCAAAATATATTGTCGTACTGTGTGCCAATAGTGTGTTTATACTAAAGGCTTTGATATACTTAAAAAGATTTAGACATGGTCTTTACCATAAATGAAAGATCGCTGTCACGTACATATTCAAGCAAAAAAGTCCGACACTTGGTGGAGCTATTTCAAATGGCGACCATGAAGTAAATACTTCCATTATTTGGATACACATGTTCTGGGGCAATAGCTATATGGATAATTGATTTAAAAAGGCGGTAAGTGGTATGAATTTGCTCCTGTTGTTAATTTAGTGCGCATACAAAAAACATAGTCACGTAGAATTCGCCTGAGTTGTGACAGAGCAAGAAAAGACATTTTTTTCAAAACAGGAAATTTATTTTATGATTCCATGTAATTTTATCATATTCTTATACACCACGTGTCGAATGAAACATATTCTGCGTATATCGCTTTCTGGACAGAGATTTACCAACCTTTTGAAATTCGGAAAATTGGGTTGTGACACTGATTTTTACGGGGGGTCGTGTTATATAATCGCTGGTTAAGATCAAACGGAAGTTTAGATCGCCATTGTTTGATATGAATTTATCAGATATATGGTTAAGCAAAAATATGGCATGCAGAACAAGTATGTTTTACACCAACAATGTCCCTTTCCAATGGTTAGAATGCTTGTGACACGTTTTCGGCCCAAAAAATGAGAATGGGTGAGGATCGTCTTGCTGAGACGATTTAAATGAGTAACCACATTATGGGATTTGGGTATAATTTTTTTAAGAATGTCTGTCTCCACCCCTTCTTATCTATTGCACTGATTTTTTTTACTATACCATTACCTTTCATCTCTCCTTTGTTATTTACTATTACGCCAGCATTATCTTCAAAATATATAAATACTCCATCCTTCCGCCGAATAGCTTTCCTCTGTCGAATAACCACCGCCGGCATTACTGAAATACAGTATTAACCCATTACCACATAATGACACATTTTGAGGCCTCACAAGATAAATACATTGGAAAACATTGTAGGAAATGAACAAACTGCTTGTTGCAACTGTTTGTTGTAAGCAATTTCTTCATTTCCCACAATATTTTCAAACCAAAAGTTATAAAATTTCAAAATTTCTTCACATTAACAAGATGCGTTTGTGAAACAGAAATGCCCCCGAAATTGTCAATGACAGTTCAGTTTTCAAGACAGACGGATGGACGGTCATACAGACACGAGTACAACAATATGCCTGAATCCTTCGGAAACTGGCACAAAATTATATTTTTCTTTGAATATGGACATGCTTAAAATTGTGTTGTTTGGTAATGGGTTAATTTGTTACGACGTTTTTACACAAAATGTATGTTCTTTTTTGTATAATGCTGCTATCTACTAAAGAGAGGCTTTCTAGAATGTTTGATAGTTAATGTCTATTGAGTGAGGCTTTATGCCTCTTTCAACTGCTATGGTCATAGTGGTGACTTGAGCACCTAACCATGGATTCCAGTCTGTTTTCTCACCAGTACCACTACCAGACATGGCAAAGGACTATAAAGTCGGACTGATAGTAAGGAAAATCCGTCAGACTGAGTGATATTACATCAGTCATGTCTGAGGATTCATTACTATGACTGCAGTACTACAACATCATTTCAAAACCTCCAAGACCAGCTGCTTGCCCACAGAGTTTATGATTATCCAATCATTTGTGGGAGACAAGTATCAGAATGTATATTTGCCACGGCAGAGTATGTTTGACCAAGTTTCATGTAAAAGATTTGCCAGGCAGTGTGTTGAACTTGTTAACACTTAGCAGACCAAACAAGTGTTCATTATGACATGTCGAGGTAGAAACCTTACCCTTTTTTCTGAGTTCCGGTTTTCCTTTTTTAACTGTGGCCACAATCATATCACCTAACCCAGCAGCAGGCAGTCTGTTTAAACGACCTTTGATTCCATGTACAGCAATCACATACAGGTTCTTAGCGCCTATAAGATAGAATTAAACACTTTCTCAGAGGTCCCATTCACGCACATATGTGCGTAATTCACGTACAGAAAAGAAAAACTCGCGCACGCATATTCTGGGTAAAGGGTGCATTCACGCACTGAATTAATAGAATGGAAACTGCTTTTAAACATATTTTTCATGAAAAGATTCTCTGTCTGGCAGGAAAAGATATTTCCAAGTCAGTGAAAATATATTTTTTAGTTGAAATCGGTTAAGTAAACAATTTTATGCCCCTTCAGCGTATATCTTTATTGTTTACATACAGAATGTAATTTTCATGATGAGTAATTATTATGAGCACTCTGTTTAGCAGTTTTGAAAGACACTCGCTAATTGGCTTGAATAAACCAATCAACAAGCATATCTCATCAGTATTTCATTATTATGTCAAAAACCATGCTGTCTGCTTGCTGTAGAAATAATTGAAACTGAAAAGTCAAACAAAATAATTGTTTTTTCAAATAGTTTAAGCATTACAGCAACTGAAAAATGGATGAAAGTGACAACTTGTGTTAATGATGTTCGCTGATTGAGTTTATATGCAAGTTCAAAAAGGTAAAATGGTTTGAGGAATGCTAGATCTGTTTCTGTTCATGTCAACAAAACTCTGAAATTCTAACACCTGTCACTCGCCATTATTTAGCTGAATCATTACCACACAATGGAAAATAGCCTTTTAAAAAAATGTAATATTTTCGTGCACCCCCAGTTTTCATTTTGCACTCCCAACTTTTTACTCCAGGGAGTGCATGTACTCCCCAAAAAAATTTTGAGTGGGAACTCTGCTTTCTTTACTATTTAGTTCTGGTCTTACAGGCTCAGCACATTGAGAGCTCACTTTGATTTTTTGCACTGTAAATCATTTTGCACACTTCAAAAATAAATTTTGTTTGCCGAACATGCAAACATGATACATGTATTATACGATTCAATACAGTAAACAAGTTTTTTTCTAGACTTTTACCTTTTCTACATCGTGATACTATTACATTCAGTCCAAATTGTAAGCTGCTTCTGGCCACAAAATGCAGGTCAATGAAGACAAAATTTGTATAAGTGGAGAAAACATTGAGGGAAAAGGAGGAATTCTTTTCTCTTAGTGTTTCCTGAAGCCTTTCCTGTAAGGAATGAGTGCACACAAGGTTGTTTGGGAAAGGTTCTGACACAAGTTGGTGAGATTATCCAATCAGGCAATTTTACCCTCAGGGCTTTTCTTCCAAAAATTGGGAAGGGGCCCTGGTCAGTCATTTTGGGAAATTTTAGCGCGATTTTGGTCAAATTGGGAAAAAAATAATAAATGGAAATAAATATAGAAATCAGGGTTCGACACTAACTTAAATTTTCCACAGGCCCGCAGGACCTGTGGATTGCAATTTTTACAGGTCCTCCCACAGTTTTACTGGTCCTACAAGTCAACCAAAGTCGCTGAATTTTACAAGAAACAGAGACATCTTTTTTACTCTTTTAATCATATTTTCAATTCATTATATTTAAAAAGTGTCTATATGCTTTATTCTGTAATAAAGCAAGGTCCTTTTCTCTGTCATAAAGGTCGTCGTCTGTATCGTCATCATCTTGTTCTTCTCCTGCGCCATCTAATGTATCCGCAAGTCCAAAAATGTTGATGTCGTCTGCTGTTGCATCCATACAAACTTTCTCCTGCAATGACAGAAATACCTTTTTAAGTACACAGAATTTGTGATTCAAGACAAGTGTGTATTTTCATTTACATATTTTTGCATTATGCTTACCATAGGTTTTCTCTCCTTTTCGTTGAAGGTCGGTCTTTTGGCTCTTAAACCTCCCTCACTCCAGGCACGAACATCTTCCTCTGGCTCATATTCCCCAACAGGTGGAGAGTGTAGGGAAATAAGTAGTAAATCACTTAGGTTATAATCACTCAGCCTCGACCTCCAATCGTTCTTTACTAACTTCATTCTGAAAAGAAAATTTTATAATCATGTGTTTTTTAAAAAACTTAAAGACATTTAAAAGAAAATCAAAATTATTTTGGTTATGACATTTCAAAAACTCTTTCTTACCTAGAGAACCCTCTCTCCGCATCTACAGAACTAGATGGAATAGTCAGGAGAAAGTTAACAAATAACATCAAGTTTGGAAATTTTGGCCCGTAACTTTGGTGAAGACTCTGCCAATTAAGATCCTTGCCAATCCTGTTACTGAAAAAAAAGATATATCATTAAAAACTCCCTGTTGGTTAATAAAATCATATGCATACAAATGGTTAGAAATGACTATCAATATCATTCTTATGTTTAACTTATAAATGAAATATAAGTTACCGTACCTATTGTATAGTTCTCTTTTGAATCTTTTCCACTCCGGCTCAATCTCCTCCACCGTAATCCCAACCTTTGTTAATGCAGGCTGACATTTCTCGACTAGGTCTTCTACATAGAAGTCTAGAAAATTTGCTGAAATGGGTGAAAGGAGAAACATCTAAAAATGATAATAATCTACATGTGAAGAATTTATAAACTTTGACAATCTTATGTGATTTTGAAATATATCATGGTCATATGAATGATAGATTATAGACAGATATGAGCCTGGATCTTTAAAAGGGCCTTAAGACTTCCGTGTTTTCAGATCAGCCTGTGACATATGTGCAGTCTGTTAAAAATCCATGTCAAGAAGAATCTATAAGAGAACAACATGGACCTTAATCGGTCTGTGTAATTGCTGATCAGGATTGTTGTTGTTGTCATATGTCATCAAGAATCCTTTTCCAGATCCTGGCACACAAATATTTCTTTGAGGGTATACTTGTTTGCAATTTTGAGTTTTAAAAGATAAAACATACATTACTAAATTCAAATTATAAATGTAAACTATTGAAATATTAATCCATCTTTACTTTTCAAGTAATGATAAAAGCAGGAAAGTAACTTTATTAAGTATCAAAAATAAAAACCGTACAAGAGGACCATGATGGTCCTTAATCGCTCACCTGCACCTAGATAGAATGGAAGTCACAATGTTGTCATGTTCAAGAGCACATGATATAAGATGCGAGATTATAATCCAGCTGAAAGCTGCTTTCATAATCTTGAATGATCAATATCTGTCGCTGTTACAGTAAAAACAAAGTGGAAGAAAACAACAATTTTGTCTCAGTCAAGGGCACATAACTCTGTTCTGAAAAAGATATTCTCATCAACATTATGTCCAAGTTTTTTTTTTATTGGTCAATATTAATTGCTGTTTGAGAGAAAACAAAGTCGAAAATGGCAATTTTGTCAGTGTCAAGGGCACACAACTCTGATTTTTTTAGTCCAATCAATCTGACAAATTAAAACATGTAAGATCTTCTGGTCACCAACATTGCCACCAAGTTGTGTCTTGATTGGTCCATATTTGTGTTTGTTAGTGTGAAAATAAGTCGAAAACGGTAATTTTGTGAAATTCAAGGGCAAATAACCCTGTTTTTTCTGGTCAAATCAAGCTGAAAGTTTAACTCATCCAGGATCTTATGGTCACAAATATTGTGGCCAAGTTTTGACTTGATTGGTCGATAAATATAGATGCTGCAGTGTAAACAAAGTCAAAAACAGCAATTTTGTCAAATTCAAGGGCACATAACTCCAGACTTCCTGCTCTGATAACACTGAAAATCAAACTCATCCAAGATCTTATCGTTACCAACATTGTGGCAAAGTTTCGTCTTGATCAGTCAATATTTGTAGATGCTAGAGTGGGAACAAAGTCAAAACTAGCCTTTTTTGACGTTCAAGGGCACATAACTCTGGACTTCCTAGTCCGATCTGACTCAAAATCAAACTCATCTGAGAACTTATGGTCATACATTTTTGATAAAGTTTACTTAAGATTGGTCAATATTTGTAGATACTAGAGTGGTAACAAAGTCAAAACTAGCCATTTTTGACATTCAAGGGCACGTAACTCCAGACTTCCTAGTCCGATCTGACTCAAAATCGAACTCATCCGAGAACTTACGGTCATACATGTTTTGACCAAGTTTGGTCAAGATTGGTCAATATTTGTAGATACTAGAGTGGTAACAAAGTCAAAACTAGCCATTTTTGACATTCAAGGGCACATAACTCCGGACTTCCTAGTCCGATCTGACTCAAAATCGAACTCATCTGAGAACTTACGGTCATACATGTTTTGACCAAGTTTGGTCAAGATTGGTCAATATTTGTAGATATTAGAGTGGTAACAAAGTCAAAACTAGCCATTTTTGACATTCAAGGGCACGTAACTCCGGACTTCCTAGTCCGATCTGACTCAAAATCGAACTCATCCGAGAACTTACGGTCATACATGTTTTGACCAAGTTTGGTCAAGATTGGTCAATATTTGTAGATACTAGAGTGGTAACAAAGTCAAAACTAGCTATTTTTGACATTCAAGGGCACGTAACTCCGGACTTCCTAGTCCGATCTGACTCAAAATCGAACTCATCCGAGAACTTATGGTCATACATGTTTTGGCCAAGTTTGGTAAAGATTGGTCAATATTTGTGGATGCTAGAGTGGTAACAACAAATTGTGGACAGACGGACGGACAGACGGACAGACGTACAGATGGACAGACGGACAGACGCCGACGGACAAAAAGCGACCACAATAGCTCACCTTGAGCACTTCGTGCTCAGGTGAGCTAATAAACCTTCAGAAAACTGCTCAGGCCAGTTTGACAATCTTAAAAATGTGCTGCCTTTGAAGGTCTCAAGATCTCCTTCAAATCGTGCATTTATAGCCATGATCAAGTCTGACAGAAATGTTAGCTGTGTTACTGTATGAGACATTTCAAGTTCTTGTGTAATCTTCTTCAGGTATGGCCCTTCACTGTGAGTTTAATTGTTAAAGATTAGCACACAGGGTAAAGCAAAACATCAGGAGCAAGCTTAGAGATAATAGCCATTTAAGGTAGTTTAGAGCATAATATACTAATCTACAACTACAAAATGTAATACAGCATGCAGTTAAAAGGAAATATACATAGGACAGTGTTAGAAAGCAAGACACAGGAAAAAGCTAACAGGTGATATTAGCCTAAACTACAGTTAACCCTTTCCCAAACAGCAAAAAAATTGATATCATATTCAAACAATAAAATGTGTTTTAAAGAAAGGATTTGTGTGTTCAATATAGCACATAATATATTGTGTAAAAGGAGAAAACGCTTTATCAGCATTTCCTTCATTTGCATCAATCTTGCCCAAACCCTACATTTAAAGGACGTAAAAAAGTCTTGTTTGGGAAAGGGTTAACTGTCATGTAAGCACTTGAAATGTTGTTAAAATACATATTGAGTGCATGCAGAAAGAAGAGTCCAATAAGCTAGAAGGCTGCCACTATTCTAAAATGTCATGGGTTTCATGCAATAATAATGTTACACATGATTATCCTCTATCACCTGGTCTTGTATGATTCAAGAGTAGATAATGCTGACTCCATCTCATTCCAAACTTCGCCAAGAGTAACATCAGCCTCTTGAATAGCCTCTGACAGCGTACTCAAGCAACATACAACATCCATCAAAAAATGCAACCAATGAATAATGGTTTTATCTCTAAGGGCCTTTAGAAAGTTCCTAGCCTTGGCAGCAGACTCTTTCTTACTAGCCGGGTCTGTTGGACTTTGTAACTGCGAATATAAAATCTGTAATATAATATCTGGAGTGTCAGTATTTAACCCTTCCCAAAACCTGATTTTGATATCTCTTATTTAAAAGAAAAGGCTTGGAAAATATTGTTTAATCATCATTTTCTGCTTTTGTCTCAATATTTTCTGTGCTATATTTTACACAATTCATAGCTTTATCAACACACCTTTGGTCGTCTTCAGCTGCTTTTGAATGGGACCACCCTAAATTTATGCTGTTTGGTAAAGGGTTAAATACAATAACATGTACTGAAAGGCATTGTATCCATTGTAAGATCTCTCTAAGAAACTCTTTAGAAAACTATAGAAATAAAAAAAAAAGAAAAAAATAAGTTATAATGAATTATTAAAGCTTTAATTTGTTTATCTATATAAAGGATAACAAGAGCCGTCACAGACGGAGTATGCTCCCCGAATAAGTGTTTATCACAAAATAAAAACTATCATACATTAAGCCCCCTTTTCCCATGACAGCTTTTTTGTACACACATTATTTATAGAATATGGTCTAGAACATCCTATTTATTACATGAGCACAAAATTTCATTAAATTCTGCCCATTAGATGAAGAGAAATAAGAGAAAAACTAATTTTTACACTAAGGCCCCTTTTTCCATGACGCAGCCTTAAATTTACAAACGGAGAAAAAGGTCCCTAGGTATTGACCCAGGGAGTTCACATGTGAAGTTTTATTAAATTTGGTCTAAGGGTTGCTGAGATGGCTGTGGACGGACGGACGGACGGACACACGGACGGACGGACGGACAGCGTGGCGACTATATGCTCCCTTGAAATTTTTTCGGGGAGCATAAAAATGACATATATCAGTAACAGTACCTGCTCTAGGTGTAGAACTATGGCGTTCCGACCGTAAAGAATGTTAGAGATAGCACGTTTCGTATGTGGGAGCCACCTAGTTCCACCAACTCGTGTTGGTACCTTCATGTTAAGTCCAAGACTTTGGAAAGATTTTTGTAAATTAGACCTGTTTAGTGGACTGTATCTAGGAAAAAAAGGCAAATATGAAGACATTTCATCTTTGTGCGACCAAAACTTTGTAGAGTTATGTAAATGTTTTTGAATAGTTCAATAGTTGTATTAGTTCTAATGAGTATCCTTGGTTAACCCTTTCCCAAACAAGACCTTGTTTTGACGTCCCTTACAGAAATGACTTGGGAAAACATCGAGACAAAAGAAGAAACTGCAGATAACCAGCAGTTTCTCCTTTGTCTCAATATTTTCTATGGTGTATTGTACACAAATTCTATCTTAAACAAGGTCCATTTTTCATCTGCAGCAGCTTTTGAAATGAAAATTTTGAAAATTTGCCATTTGGGAAAGGGTTAAATATTATATAAGCACTGGAAAAGCTTATTTTCAACTGAAATGATGAACCATGTTAATGATAACACATTTCAAATATACAATATGTTTTAAGTTTAAATAGTTTAAATTTGAATCGTCATTTACCAATTAATACTTACTTGTAGAACAGGTACAAATTTAAGAGCAGAGATTCACATTTTTCTGTCATTTTGTGTTTTTTCATCACATCTTTATAGGCTAGTTCCAACCTAGTATGAAATAAAACTTACCATAAAAATAATTTACTATAATAGTGATTATGATAATCGGCTTAACCCATAATGATAAACACAAAAAAATAGAATATAAATAATCACAGATAATCAGACGTAAAGGTTAGAATATTTTCTTTTCCTCTGTCACCAGTTGACCATTTTGATTTAAGATAAGTTTTGTGCAGAATGAAGAAAAAAATACTGAGGCAAAAGGAGAAAATGCTGCTTATCAGAATTTTTCCCTTTTGCATCAATGTTTTCTTACACAATATATTAAAAATATCAAAACAAAATCTAGTTTGGGAGATATTATCACAACAATGATAAGTTTTATGTGAAGTATCTCAACATACCTGTGGGCAGAACAGTGAATGCCATATATATGTTGGTTGTTGGTGTATTCCCGTAGTTTCTGCACCACACCAGACTTCTTGCCAACCATGACAGCTGCTCCATCAGTACCAACAGCAATTAGTTTTGATATCCATTCATCGTTATAACGCTCCCTTAGCATTGAAATTATAGCGTTGCTGATGGTTGAAGAGTCTCCCCTCTCAACATTTCTGATCCCCAGGAAATATGTTTTAACCTATAAAACAATGACACAATCAATACACCAACTTCTCATAACATAAAGTTTAACCCTTTCCCAAACGACAAAATTTTGGGTGATCCAATTTCAAAGCTGCTGCAGACGACTAAACTAATGTAGCAAAAGGTAAAAGTTGTGTATGATATAGCACAGAAAACATCAAGACAAAAGGAGAAACTGCCTTTTCTAATAGGGACGTCAAAACCAGGTCTTGTTTGGGAAAGGGTTAATACAGTACTGATAAAATTTTACTTTTACTGAATTTTTGACAATGAAATTGAATCTAAATTCCTTATGGTCTATCCAATATTACATACTTGAAATAAAGTATGAAGTAAGATTTGTTTGTGAAACATTAATGCTCCTAAATTTGCTATTTCTTAGAGAAAAGGACAAGTTTAAGTTTTCAGAAAGAAAGACGGATAGACATTAATAAAACAATATGCTTCATATCATAAAATGGTTCAGTGTGTGTTACATCATACCTTGCACTCAGATGATGTTCTGACATATAGAATCTCTGCTTCTCTGGAAGATACATCAGTAGATCCATCACTTATCACTGTAAAGAATGGGCAGGTTTGGAAAGTGTCGTCTTGTTTTGCCCGTAACGTGTCCGCAATATTCCGTACAAATTTTTGGCAGTATTTGTCTGTCAGATAAGTATTTCCAATGTCTACACCCTTTGCTTTGTCCAGTTCACAAAGTTTAATGTAATCTGTATAGGGTCGCCCATGTTTTGCGATGAAGTGGGCATTCCTGAATAACATGGAAAGTCTCGTAAAGGCTGCCTTATTCAATAGACCAACAGCTGCCACAGCCTTTGAGCTGCCTGGGGCCTCTTTCTTCGCATTGTATTTATGTACGTTATCTCTATGTACTTTTGAATTTTCATGCTCCTTTACCGTACATAGTTTGAAATTTGAGCAGCCGGATACAAATGGCCCTTGGCTGTCCAACTCTACGCAAACAGAACACTTCATTATGTTTTTCTCTGGATCATGATGCAACCACTTGTATTCCTCACACCATTTTTTCTGGAAATAATGAATAATTGAGATTTAGAGTGTTGTCTATATTAAAAGTAGGATTGTTTAAGCTAGATTAAATCATACTATAAGGGCTCAATTCTTTAAAAGACAAAAAAAGATGTCACACACAGCCCAGAAATATTCCATTGAAATAGATCTAATGATATAATAGGTTTACACTGTAAACAGCTGTGTTGATGTGTTTTGTTTGAGATTTCAAAATCCAAAACAAGGATAGCAGTAGACCGAATTCAATCTAGGAATGACAATCTATCAATTGAAATCAAAAGAAGAAGGTCTATTTCGTCTTGAAAACGAAAGTCGTCATAAAAAAGGGGGGGGGTATTTTTCGTTAAATACCTGAAAGGTCCTCTGTCTTTTTTCTGCATCATACGTGTTTTGTACTAATCTTCTTTCCTCTGAAGTTTTCGCCTTTTTTTGTGGTGGAGGACTGACGTTCATATAACGCCACATCTTTCCGAACAATTTCAACAAACAGATCGACAAGTTTGATAAGGTCAACAGCTGTTTAAACAAGGTCAAACAGCTGTAAAAGGTCGCCGTCACGATTAGAGTTCATTTCGAAGTTACGGAATAATGTTCGATAGCGGATAAATGCATAGTTTTGAATGTTTGATGCTCGGCATTTTATTATCAAATGTAACGGGTAGAAAATCGGGAAACATTTGAATTATCAATCTTGATTTTATTTACGCAATCATAAATTATGTTTTATTAAAAGTAAAGAGTTTGGTTCGGTAAAATCGAGAGCGCACAAATCGAGTAAGGCAGTAGATTAAAAATCGCAACATTTTGGATTTAACCTACTTATACCGAATTGGTTTTCTCGATTTTACTCGGAATCACCCGGTTAGTATCGTATGAATATAGATTATTGAGTAGGTAAACCGAACTTTTTTTTTTCGTATCGTGCTTGAAAACCGAAATCGGTGAGTTGCTGTCAAATAGCACCTAGTAAACAAAATCCCACAGGTACTGACTCTTGAAATCTACAGGCCCGGCGGACCGACACTGAAGGAAGTTTTGCCAGTCCTCCTCGAAAATCACAGGCCTCGGGCCGAAGGACTGGCGTTAGTGTCGAACCCTGGAAATGAGAATATATTTTCTTAAACAACACTTTACAAACAGAATAACTGAATTATAGAAGACACACTGCTTCTTTGTGACTTGAATTGTCAGTTGATAAATGAACATTATCTATTTTCCAAATTTCAGGAATTTTGGTTTTGAAAATTGGGAAATTCTTACTCTCAAATTGGGAAAAAAGGAGCCCTTTTTCATTTGGGAAGCCACCGAATTTCGGCCCCTATTATAGAAGGAAGAAAAGCCCTGACCCTATCGAGCAATAGTGAAATTAAAAGAAAAGAGCAAAAGTCAAATTGCGGTGGAACATTACAATGCCGAATAACAAAAGCCTTTAAGTATAATCAGTTTGACCTCCTGTCACACATTCCCAAAGAAATTCCCTTCAAAGTTCATGCAATATGCCCCAATCATGACATTTTACAAACCTGCAAGTGTTTAACCCATTCCAAAACAGTGACACCCTTTGAATTTGATGCCCAATAACTGATAAGATGAAGGTTGTGGAAAACAATGTGGAAAATGAAGAAATCCCTTGTAATAAGCAATTTCTTTATTACCCACAATGTTTTCTACCACTAATGACTACAAATGTTCTTCCCATAACTGGCTTCATTCATCATGGTGAAGATTCTGCCACATTTTCTTGAAGCATGCGGTTTGACATGCGGATTTCGTAAGATTTTTTCATTTATGATGTTAGATTTCTATCTGTTGAAATTGTCTGCAATATCTTTGAATTTAGATCAGTCTAAAATTTCTTCATTTGGTAATGGTTTGACCCTTTCCCAAACAAGACCTGGTTTTGAGTCCCTTGTAGAAATGACTTGGGAAAACATTGAGACAAAAGAGTTTGAGTTTATTGGGGTTTTACGCCGTTTTCAACTACCAGGGTCATATCGCGGCGGCTGGAGCACCTACCCATGGATTCCTGTTGTTTCTCAAACCAGTACTACCACAACACCCTTACCGAGCCTCCAGCTGCTCGCCCACATAGGTTAACGATTTCAAACCCAGTGGTGGGTGACAATTTTGTCAGAAAGGGTATTTGCCGCGGCCGGGTATCGAACCATTGAGACAAAAGAAGAAATTGCTGATAATCAGCAATTTCTCCTTTTGTCTCAATATTTAATACACAAACTGTGCCTTTATAAACATTCATTTTGACATCTACAGCGGGTGTTTAAGTGGAAAAGTCCACATTTCCGTCGTTTGGTAAATGTTTAAGACTACAAATTCTACAGTTTACCTGTATTATCAGCACAGTTGATGACTGCACCTACAGGCAGACCCAGCGAGATACGGAACTTTCCTCCCGCGGTACCTCCACGTCCTGAAAGGGAAATAAGGAAAGAAATTATCAAGAAAACGTAACGTAATTTCGGAAAAACAAATAGAATTAAGATCTAGTGGCTGTTGTTATGAAATTTTGCAACTATGGCTTAATTCAACTTCAAGCCGTAATTATGAGACAACACTGACGGTTTATTAAAACGACAGCAAACGCAGTCTATTTTCAGCACAAAATTCTTTGCCATTCAACAAAGTATATGAAGAGACAAAGTTGTTGTATTGATTGACCCCTTTATTGTAAATTTAAGGATCAGAAAAAATGTTAACAACATCTTTCCGTTAGCCTAAGAGTAGCATGAACCATGAAAAATTTCAAATACTTGGTAGAACATTGAAACTTGGCAGGAATCTTATTTCAAATAAAACAAGTAAAATAAACTTTATTCCAATGCAATATCTTCAATAACTAATTTTTTATGATTTTTTTTAACAAGGGGGCGTGGCTCACCAATCACTGAATTTGGTACCCAATTTCTGACATGATTAATAAAATGTATTTATCAGAAGCTAGCATATCTCTGACTTCTAGGGACTTGTTTGCAAGGTTTTAACAATCTACAGATCGTTAATTTGGAAATTTGTTTGGTCTACAACTCGTGAAAACAAATATTAACTCAAGATTAGTTCATTGGCTGCTTTCAGTACTTCCAGTACTTTGATTTTACGGACGCAGCCATCTTCGGATTTTTCCGTGACCTATTTGTCACTCAAAAAATGCATACCATTTAGAATATGAAATTCATCTTGGAAACGGGATATTCATCATCTCTTTAAACAACAAGTTGAGAAAACATCATTTCAAATAATAAACACAAGATTAGTCAAGTTAATCGCCGATTATCATTCAAAACAATCAAATTCCTGAGTGCAGCTATGTTCGGATTTTTCCGTAAAATGTTCGTCAAATTCCGTAAGTGGGTCAGGCATTGCATTAAAATGCAAAATTCATGATGAAAACGGAGATATTGAAGCATTTTTGATTAATAAATGTCGAGATGGTATTTCTGATATCAAGTCTACTATGCTCTTGACGGGGAACACTCGATGATTCACTATAAAATTTGATTGTTAATTTTTCATTACTTTCTATCAAGGTCAAAACGAAGCGCTTTCGTTCCGAGTTTGTGATGTTCCGGAAGAAAAATATGTCTTCTTTCGTCATTGGTCAGTTTCCTATCGAATATCCAATCAGAAATGATGTTTTAAACGCGTTTAATGACTGCTTCGCGGGTAACTCTTTTTAACCTCCATTTTCATACCTGCCAAGTTTTCAAAATTTCCATGGGGGAGATTGCGCGTTTTACAGAAATTTGCGCCAAATTTTAACCGATTTCAGTGCGCGCGAAAAATCCTTCAAAATTTTCATGGGTGGGATTTTTCTAGAAGAACATTAGACATTAAGAAAAAATATCTAGATGAATGATGTTGCAAGCCATTTAGGTATTTCACCAATGAATTTCTCCTTTTCACTCACAGTTTTCTACTCATCTTTGTTTTCTTATGTACCAAAGTCATTTTTCAAATCTTACAAAATTTTGAAACAAAAATTTGATACTTATTCATTGAGATTTTAGTAGCCTATGTTCGAGTTGGAAAAAATAAGTAGGAATTTTTTTTTGCACCAAGCCTTTCTTCCTTTTGACACAATGTTTTTACCTTAAAGGTTGTAAGCAGTCCTTTCTCTCAACTTTCTTTCATATCATAACTCAATAATCTCATCATTCTCCGTCAACAATCTGCTTGAACAGTTCAAAAGGCGTGTGTTAAAAGCTGGTTTTGTTTACCTATTAATGGCGGTGGTTTCATCAAGGGAAAGAACTGCGTTTCCCAAGATTAAAGTATAAAATTTCGAGGGAGGTAACTATTGAGGACAAAGAACTGAATAATCACCAATATTGGCGATAGATTTTGGTAATCTCAAAAGTTTAAACACAGGTGTTGATTTACAGGTGACCCGATTTATATGCATCAGTGATTAACACAGGCCTGAATAGCGGACATAATTAGGTCAAATCACACTCGCCTGGAAACATCATAAACTGTTATGATGTGTGAAAAACATCGTAACCAGTCTTTCTTTACACCATATATACTGGCCAAAAGTCCTAACCGGCCACTTTGAAAATGACTATAACTTTTTTTAAAAGTTATTTCATTTTAATGAAATTTGATATGTTATTTTTTAAGCATAATGCCCGTGGATTTCCATGATGATTTACCAATAATTGTCAAATTTTGATGTGTAATAAAGGAAAAGCTTAAAAAGCTCTAAATCAAAATAGAGCTCGAGATAATTCACTTTCAACAATTCAAAGTACACAAGTCTTTAGCTGCAACCCAGATCAAGAAAAAAATTGGAAAACATTGTCAATTTTGTGTTACTTTTGACTACAGAAGAAGCAGGAAGAATGGGAGCCATGGTAAAATGGTGTTTAAATTCAACCGGCAAAACATTTTATCAAGCGAATATGCTCAAATATGGTCTGGTATGGAAAAACGATGCCACAAACTGATTTTCTACACATGTCCTACATTTTGTAGCTCGTCGTGAATCACCAGTCTATATTTAAAGCATTTTCGAAGAAAAACGTGTTTTAGATGTTGTCTTTAAGAACAGTTTTTCTGCATACATGACCTCTTTCATTTTCTTTTACGGCCATATGCCGCACACAACTGTCAAACATTTTCAATTTTTTTCTTAGTCTATGTTGTAGCTAACGATCAATGAGACCAAAAATACTACATTGACAATATTCTGAGCTCTGTGTGAATTTAGAGCTGTTTGAGCTTTTCTCACGTTGCGCTTTTATTTCAATAAAACAACGGTAACTTTTCGCCAAAATGAACTGGAAAGTTGCTCAAAAATTCACATAGCAATTTTCATGAAAATCCAATCACCACAGAAAAAAATATCTTTGTTTTTTAAAAGGCCGGTTAGAAGTTTTGACTAGTATATAAGACATTTTAAATTAGAATTTGTATAGGATTAAGATAGATAAAGTTTTCCCGATTACACCCTTAAATCAAGTTTTCAGATTATGACTGGAAGACAAAATGAAAAACTTTTTTATCTTTGAATTTAATATGACGGTAAGCGTGAGACCTGTACAAAATCGTGATTTTTGCACATTTTTTGAAAAACGATCGTGAGATCGTGATTTGATATTAAAATCGTGATATCACGCCTAAATCGTGAAACTTGGCAGGTATGCATTTTGAGAGCCAACTTGATTTAGTGTTAGATGAGTGACGTCCCTTGTTGGTTCATGCTACTAAGAGCAGTCTATCCTAGACCAGTCCTAGGCTTATCCAACATCTATGACAGGGATTTCAAAACTCTGTTTTGATCAAGAAAGGATTATGACAAGCGATAAATCTATGAATAATGATTGAAATAACAAGTGTTGTGTACAAAACTTTCTAGTTGACAAGGCTTAATCTTCTACAGATACACAAACTTCTAGGGATGCCCTGCAAAAATCTATACTGAAGCCTTCTTTGAAGCCAAAGAAATCGACCTTTCTATCGAGTCAATTCCTGTAGAACTGGTATATGAGCAAAATTATGGATATGTGAAAGTGTAAAATTGATTTGAGGTTGGCTTTCATTGAATCGCTTTGAAGATGATGTCGGATTTTGGTCCGCAAGTGAAGGTTTTACCTCTCTTCGACATGTTTTGGTTTTAGAAAAGGACGTTGCGCATGCGCCAAGAAACGGAAGTCGGACAGGTTAGTCTGGATACTACCCATTTTTGTAGGCTGGTAGGCCTGTCAAGTATCGGTAAAAAAAATTCAAACAGCAAACGCAATATCTACCAATACAAGGGGTCCAACGTACACAAGTTTTTGTGGTCAAAAAGATCGGCAGTGGACAAAGATGGCGGCTAAATGATTGAATTTGTGACGATTTTTGGGACAAAAACTGAAAGTAAGTACGTTTCTTGGCTTTGATATACCATGTCACCTAGCCGAGGATGTGGAGACAGTATTCACGCTCCTAGGGAAATAGGCCTTAACTTCTGACATGTTCTCAAACTCCATTGATGCTCGAAGTAATGCGAAGCTTGAGGCGGCAACAAAATCCGAAACTGATTTTGACCTGTATAAAATCGCCATTTGCATTAAAAATGCGATGAAATGAGACCAACCCTCGCTGTCTACACCATTTAAACAATAAGCCCAACAATCTAATCGCACTTTTAATGTATACAACACCTCGCATTCATGAAAAAACCATATGTAAGCTGTCTAAGGTGGACTGTGGCCAACTGTACGAAAATAATGTCGCCACCATGTCAAATCTAACGATCCCTTGTCAAATGTCGAATTGTGTTTCCCAAAGGTTTTGTTTTGAAATCCTTTCACATACCTGAAACAGGATACCCAAACCCCCACAAATGGTTTTATTTTACCATCAAAATGAATTTTGTACCCCTCGTTTTTGTAGACAGCCTACTTTGTCTCTTAAAGAGGGGGTGCAAGCATCCTGTAAAATAAGTATTTGTACCCCCAGATTTAAGAATCAATGGGAACGCTGCTGAAAAGTATTAAAGAACGTTTTTTTAGAACCACGAATTCTCTTTGAGAATGAAGTGATGTTAAAAATATTTATAAATCATTTATAGTCTAGATCTATCTTTAGTAGGGGTCAGTCAGGCTTCAGTAAGAATGTGACTGGATCTACTGCCACTGCGTGACTTAATAATTCCCTTTGATAAGATGTAAAAAAGATCGAGGAAAAGGAATAAGACGGTATCAAAAATTTTCTTCCTTTTCGTCAATATTTTCTAATTGTTCAACACTTGGTTGTATGTATCATTCATTGTTTGGGAAATGGTTATATTAATCATTGTCATCATTATAATGCCGTTGTTTGAATAAATCTTGTTTATATTTTTCAGGTGATGTTAATCTTCCATGGCAGACACTTGACCGTAGCAGATAGATCAGTATCCTGGTCCTGATGAATTCCGAGAAATAACTGGCATAACTGAATTCACTGAGACGGCATACCAGAAATATTACCTGAAGTCACAAATTATCATTTGCATATGCATGTTTTTCAAGAACTCTGTAAACGCACTGTGAAGATGGATGCTATTGATTTATGAAGTTTGATACAAGAAGATGAAAACCACAGTCAAGCTTCAAGATATTTTCATGGATGATGGTTCCCAGTCTGGCAATGCCACGGCCGCTTATCTACTAAATCACAACATTTTGTTGTGTATGAAAAAAAGTTTAGAGGATATCCGGTTGGCAGTTAGAGGAGCCGACAAATCGGCGGGTGAAAGGTGAGTCTCGTCTTTTAATCGAAATATTCTTGTTTCTAGCTCGAAAATAAAAAATCGGAGAATGTCATACAACCCTTTATTCATTTTCACATATTTGTGAGCCCCTTCCAAACCCCGATTCCCAGAGATTGAAAGGGAATTCATTTTCTCCCGTTGCAAGGGTAGCCCCAATATTGACATTTCGTCAATCCTGATGAGCGTTTGTCCACTTTCTGAGGATGAATGGCCCAAAACATGTGTGTATTGTGTATTCGCATATAAACAATGACAAATGGTATTAAATACGATGAATGCATTCTGTCTACTAAATCACAACATATCCTCTTACTCACAACCTATCCTCTAACGCACAAACTGACCGGAAGAACTGATTTTCTTCAAAGATCGACAGTAAGTTATTAAAATATTGTTTGCACGATGTAATTTACATACAACTATTTTATAATACACACATGTTTTGGGCCATTCATCCTCAGAAAGTGGACAAACGCTCATCAGGATTGACGAAATGTCAATATTGGGGCTACCCTTGCAACGGGAGAAAATGAATTCCCTTTCAATCTCTGGGAATCGGGGTTTGGAAGGGGCTCACAAATATGTGAAAATGAATAAAGGGTTGTATGACATTCTCCGATTTTTTATTTTCGAGCTAGAAACAAGAATATTTCGATTAAAAGACGAGACTCACCTTTCACCCGCCGATTTGTCGGCTCCTCTAACTGCCAACCGGATATCCTCTAAACTTTTTTTCATACACAACAAAATGTTGTCATTTAGTAGATAAGCGGCCGTGAATGCTAATGACCAGACCTACAGCTTTTAAAGAAGTTTATGTTAAATTAACCCTTTCCCAAACCGCAAAATTTTCGGGTTGTCCAATTTTTAAGTTGTTTAAGAGACCAAAAACAGATTTTGATTAAGGTAGGACTTGCCTAAGATATAGCTCACAAAACATTGAGACAAAAGGAGAAAATGCTGGTTATCAGAATTTTCTTCTTTTACCTCAATGTTTCTCAAGCCTTTTCTATTAAGGACTTCAAAATCAGGTCTTGTTTGGGAAAGGATTGATTAAGCATTTTGTCTTCTGATGCTATTTGGTGTTGCTCGTTACAGAATAAAATCCTGTCAAACTTGTACAATGTGGTACTGTATAACCCTTCCCAAGACAACAAAATTTGATGTTGGTCCAAATTCAAAGATGTTGCAGACAGTAATTTAAAGTGAAAAAGATTTTATGATTTTTGGTCTTTATTGCTTGAAAATATTGTGGAAAATGTAAAGATTGCTTGCTTGTCATATGTATGCAATTTCTTGATTTTCCACAATGTTATATCAAAAAACCTCTATCTTGTTGGGCATCAATTTCAAAATGCCACTATATGGTAAACTGATGGAGTAATCTTTGTCCGCAAGACTAGTCAAAATCGAAAATGGTTGCAGACAACAATGGGAATCTGACTTACAATGTGAAATCGTAGGCTCAGCACGAAACAGTTGTAACTGCCTATAAACATATAGGCTGTTAGAACTGTTTCACGCTGAGCCATCGATAATGTTGAATGTTCATATCATATGGTAGAAAAATAAAAAGGGATAAGGGGGTGAATGCTTATTGTCAGCATTTTTATTACGCTTCCCTCAATGTTTTCAAAAGCATCATCTCATAGATCTATACATCACGACCAAGGATTGTTTGAGAGAAAGGCACCAGACCCCTGGCTCGACCAGTATCCTCTCTGCTATTCGCAAAGGCGACTCTAGTGGGGGATTGGTGCGTTGGATCGCTCGCCCCCAAACCCACCCCTTCCCCCCTGCCCCCAGGAAAAATCCTGGATCATACCTTGATTTGACAGAAGTCTTTCTATCGCCAATGGATTTGAATAATTAAAATGAGAGAGCAGTTGATGGCTTTGATTGGAAGTTCTGTTAGTACATATTGAGAAAACATGTAGATGACCAAAATCTGTGAAAAGTTCTTCATTCGCTATGGTAAAATCATTGATGGAAAAGGAAATATCAAGGTGTATCAATAAATCTTTTCTCTTCAAAATTTTAAAAAAGATGTTCCAGACACTCACGGTATAAATTATTTTTAACTTGAATTTTACTACAGATTTTCCATAGACAAAGACATCTGTCAAAAGCAGATTAAAATGTCATCTGACAATTTCAGACTACCAGGCTACTAGCAAAGAATGAACCAATGACCAATTAGATCATTCAGGACCAAGCCTTTGAAAGCATCAACTGGAAAAGGATGCTGGTAACTATATTAACAATTTCATCCTTTTCCACAAGTGTATTGCATGGAAGGACAACTGGGCTTATATGTGATAGGACATTGGATGAACAAATAATCCATTTTTCCATTTATTTTCAACTCATTTTTATGTCCCTGATAGATTAACCTTGTGACATCATTGATGCAAAAGAAGGAATAATATAATTTCTCCTTTTGCCTCAATATTTTCTAAGCTCTCTACACAAATGCTATCTTCATTAAGAAACAGCTGATTTCAAATTGGGCCAGTCCAACATTTAGTTGTTTGGGAAAGGATTAAAATGAGGTGAAAATAAAAAAAATATATATAAATCAAAAAGGCAAACTCAAGATTCTTTAACCACTGCTATTTTCTTTAATTACACAAACAAATTCCAATTTCATATCGCTTGGGAATTGCCAAAACCAAAGTACATTAATAATTTACTTGGAAATCTAAGGCTAGATATCTAAAACTTTGCAAAAAAACCCTTAAGACTCTCATTTTAACAAACAAGTCTATTTGAAACTCTCTAATAAGGTAAGCTTTTGAGAACATGGGGGAATTAGATGCTTATCCAGGGACAATTTATTGATCCTGCTTTAAACTCTGGCAAAAAAAGTTTTTTAAACTAAATTAACCCACAATAAAGTCTATTAATGCATGACAATTAATCTAAAACATGTAAATCTTTAACATGATAAGAACCGTTGATACATTTTATCTTGGCCTCGGGGTATCATGGCCCCCACCCTGGGTATCTTGGCCTCCACCTAAAATTTTATTCCAGAGTCCCAAAAATTCAAACAATGTCTAAAAATGTTACACCTTCTGTTAAATGTAAAGAAAAAACAAAGTTTAATGTGTTTTGGTCAAATTTTTCGGATTTTTTGCTTGAAATAGTTGCTCATGGGCCAAAATAAACTGATACACCGGTAAAGCTAATGATAAATGACCTGACAGAGCATACCTAACTAATAGCTAAATATGCTCTGCCTGGTCATTTATCATGAGCTAAACTTCATTTAAAAAATAGTTATCTCTTTTCAATTAATTTTGGATAATAAGTCTTCAAATTCATTCAGTTCGTTAGTAAACATGAAAAGTTTTGTCTCTTTCTCTAGCGTGTAGCCTCAGGTACTCATCCAAGTGGAGATTAATCTGTAACACATCATTCTCTTTGATTCAACTGTTTCCTGAATGGTCTTATTCCCTGAAATATAGAAAAAATACCTCACAAAGTTGGATAGTTTTGGTAGATTACTGCTTTGATGGAGTTTACAGCTGCATTCAACAATATTTCAGCTTCACTTTTGTAGCTGGTGCACCTAACAATGTGCCCCATCAATGCTTTGTGTCAAATTTATTACAATAACCAATTAAATCCACCAGCTATTCATCTCTAGCTTTAGTTTATGAAAGGTTGTTTACAACTTTAAACTCATAAGTCATTTTTCTATATTTTTTTCTACATCATGAATGTACATACCATGTAATTCATTACCACAAATTAAATTCCCAGAACATCAATGCTTTGGAAATCATTAATCATTTTGGAGAAAAAGAAAAGTAAAAATAATTATATTCACTTGAAATTGTCGTCTGCAACATCTTGAATTTAGACCAATCTAGATAATAACAGCCTCTGTCTTAACTTAGCTGTATGGAGTGTAAAGCGTTACAGAAGCGCACCTCTGGTATATGCAGGGCAGTGCTAGGAAATACTTCGCAGAATGCAATCAGGATTGATCAGGCTAGTTGCAGTTAGCCTCTTATAACACTCCCCAGCAGGGATGTTTTATTACCCTAACTATGACCCCATAAAACCTTCATGCCATATTATCTCTCAAAGCCAGTACATCGAGGACCAAGCTGGAACGGCTATCTTAGAATTTCATAAGGCTTTCTTGAACCATTCCCCAAAAGAGGCCTGGTTTAATGTAGATAATGAAATAAGCTTTAAAAACATCATGACAAAGGAAGAAATGCTGAAAAACAGCAATTTACCATATAATTTCTGTGGAAAATGGTAAATACGTACATTCATTTCTGTTATTTTCAACATCTTTGAAACATGGACCAGTCTTAATTTTGCTAGATCTACTTTGGTTTTCCTTTTACTGAATGTTTTATCCCCCCCCCCACACACACACCGGTGGCAGACAGTAGGTCTATTCTTTTTCCTTGGTGTTTTATTGATTCAAATGAGACAGAATGGTGAACATTCTTTGTCTCTCAGACCAAGGAGTTTTTATCTCTTCAACCTCCTTACTCAGACTCTCATCTCAGTTCATGTATTTGAAAAAAAATTGTAGTCATAAACTTTATTTCTGATTTAGCTTGCGGGGAAAAATGGTGTAAACTGACACGATTTAAAAACGCAAAACACGTTTTCCGTAACCATTCCTTTCCTTTTGCCTCGATCGGCATCATATTTTGGGACATGTATGAGACAATGTATACGCTTCATGCCCAAGCAATTTTGTCGTGTTTTCTGTAAACTATCCGGACATCTGAACCGCCCATCACTAAATGCTCGTGTGTCTCGTGCATTCAGACCATGTGTTAAACCACTGAGATTTTTTGTGTACATATTGTCACTTTGATTTACTTATTGAAAACATACGAAAACAACGAAAGAAAATAATGTATAAAATGCTGAGGATTACTTTGCGAAAAAGGAACCGAGTTTTTTGGCTTTTGGTTTACAAGTCGTGTTTCGCAAATGAAGGTAGCTAGACGCTTTAATGAAGCCGAATCCACGGTTCCAAGGTTTATGAGACGTGCAAACGACACTGGAAGATTTACAGACCGCCCACGTCCCGGTCAGCTGCGTGTAACCATTGTACGTCAACATAATTGTATACGTCAACGTCACTTACGCAACAGATTTGTGACGGCTCAGTCTACAGCAAATGCTATGGTTGGTAATCGCGGGCGGTCTATACATCGCGACATGGTGATAAATCGCCTGTGAAAACGCTGGGTTCGCTGTCGTCGTTGTTCGATGCCAGGCTCTGGACTCAACGTGCATTTTGGCATAATCTAACGTCCATTTAGGCATTATTCGTGGCTTTAATGGTCATTTTCTGTCCTGTTATGTTAACAATTGTAACATTTACACTTTTACATGGCTATACATCGGTTTTGTAAGACGTAAGAGATACCATTTGTAAAAGTACCTTTTTGCGTTTTTAAATCGTGTCAGTTTAGATATAATTCTTATAAGTATTTAATAATATACATGTGGCAAAATTTAAGAACAGTTAAGATTAAGACTTAGTGGTTTGTTTTTAAGAAAAGTATACCTTTCCCACACAATTTTAGACCAGCATCTATAATACAACTGGTAGAGACGACGAAATGGTTGTTGACAGACAATATCATTTTTGTAACATACAGTAATAAAATATTGACAGAAAGGGAACACATGCTGAAGACCAGCACTTTTTCTATTACCCTTATTGTTTTCCCAAGACTTAACTATGAGTAATTAAAACAGATCTTGCTTGGAAATTTTTGGAAAGGGTTAAACAATGATTTTGGGAGAAATGCGTTGCCTTTTATTGTTTTTTTTTTCTCGTGTAAAGGGCATTTTACCCTTTTCCAAACCGCAAAACTTTGAACTTTCTTATTTGTAGATGAAGATGATAAAACAGATGTTGATAAAGATTGGGCCTGGTTTCACAGAAATTATTTGAGACGTAAAAGAGGAAATTGCTAACCATCAACATTTTCTTCTTTTGTTTCTATGTTTTACCAAGTATGTCTGTAAGGAACATCAAAACCACGTCTTGGTTCCGAAGGATTAAAGCATTCAGAATCAAGATCGGCTTATATGCCTTAGTGAAGACAGTTGCAAAAAGTAATACAGACACTTTCTCAAATGACAAAATTTTAGGATGCTTCTGACAACAAAATAGATGTCGAAAAAAAAAAAAGAATATGTGAAAAAAATAGAATATGTGAAAAATTATAACTCAGAAAACATTTAGACAAAAGCAGAAATTGCTGATGGTCCACAATTTTGTCTTTTGCCTAGATGATTTCGCAGGCCTTTACTAATACAGGCGTCAAAACTTGTCAAGTCTTGTTTGGAATGAGATTAAGAAAGCATTGCAGATATTTATTAACCCTTAGCTGAACAGGATCCGTGTTCGTCTCATATTCCATAGTGGCTCTTTTACCAGATACAAGCCAGGATAACACAAGTAAATGCTTCACTTTCCAGAATGTTTTCTTCCCAGGAAGACCAGAAAATATATATGCAATTCCATTCATTTGAAATCATCGTCTGCAACATCTTTGGATTTTGATCTTAAATCTTGTCGTTTTGTGAAGGGTCAAAGTCATGTGGACATACAACAGTAAAAATTCCTCCATTTCCTTTGAAAAAATAATTCTGTACATTTTCTTAAAATAATAGCAAAGTGAATCTTTATCATCTAATCATTCAATAGATAAATACAAAATATTTTTCTATACTAAGCCTTTTAAGAAAATTAAATTTGTTTCATAGATCTATCTAGTTTCATACGTTTTCCAAAATTAAAGTATAATTAATTATTGGTGCAGTGAAAATATAGTAAAAAAAAAAGACAATAACATGAAAATGTAGTGCAGTAACAAAATACATTTTGCATTTTATTAATTGATATTTCAAAACTCACCAGTTTGAAATTAGAATAACGTAATTCATTTATTACCTAGTCATTTTGCGAAGTTTTTTTTTTATATGAATTCTGTAAAATATGACTTTGTGTCCCTTTCTTTTCTTACAATGTTTTGCAACTAGAAAAGCTCTTGGTGTAAAATAATGATTGTGGTTCATCAGCAAATACACTTTCACTATAATATTGTGGTCAGTGAGTGGGTAATTTATTGCTCTCATGCTGGGTTTATTGACTATCAACATCTTGAATTACAGATAACCTGGTCAGGGCAATAAGAAACTATCTGTTAACAGGCCAGATAAAATGGAAAGAGATTTGCGAAGTATTTCCTAGCACTGAGGGCACATTAAATGTTGTGCTTTGTTCTGGCTTATCATGATGGGGACTGCTATCCCCCACACCTCCTTCTCTTTTTCCCTGACCCTTTTCGATTCTTTTTACATGAATTTTGATATTTTTTTTATCTCAAGCCCTAACCAAAAGCATACAAAATAGGATAAAACTGATTTTGCGCCTGGTAAACCAGAGACTACCCCAGACGACCATATCAAGTGAATGTAATTTTACATTCGGGTCCCTCTGGATAGAAAAAACTTTGGAAAATGAACACATGTATTGCTCATTTATTTTCAATTTCCACAGTATTTTCTAGAGCATTGTTATTTTAATAATGTTTGGGTCCCAAAATGCGTCAAATGGACTTGATAATACGCCTAGGACTTCATTATAACAAAATTCATTGTTACGCGAACTTACGCCTCTGAATTTGCAGTGCAATTCGAACTTTTTACAGGAGATAGTTGGATTAATAATTGACAAGGTGGCGACATTATTTTCGTACAATTGACCACAGTCCACCTTAGACAGCTTACATAGGGTTTTTTCGTGAATGCGAGGTGTTGCATACATTAAAAGTGCGATTAGATTGTTGGGCTTATTGTTTAAATGGTGTAGACAGCGAGGGTAAGTCTCATTTCATCGCGTTTTTTATGCAAAAGGCGATTTTATACGGGTCACAATCAGTTCCGGATTTTGTTGCTGCTTAAAGCTTCGCATTACTTCGAGCATCAATGAAGTTTGAGAACATGTCAGAAGTTAAGGCCTATTTCCCTAGGAGCGTGAATACTGTCTCCACATCCTCGGCTACGTGACATGGTATATCAAATCTAAGAAACATACTTACTTTCAGTCTTTGTCCCCAAAATCAACCAAAATTCAAACATTTAGCCGCCATCTTTGTCCACTGCCGATCTTTTTGACCACAAAAACTTGTGTACGTTGGACCCCTTGCAATAGATGTCGCCACCTGTCGATTACCATCTATCTCTGGTGGGCATTCTGGGTTAACTACTTTCAAGATGTCAGCGCCCATAAAATGCATACACGTGGTACTTCCTCATGACTTCCTGTCACGCGGCATATTTGCTTCATATGCTTGCATAGAGTAAAATGAATAATCTAATTTGAATTAATTATTTTATTAGATGAAATTGAGACGAAAATCAAACTTTATTTTGTTGCAAATGTATTTGTAGTTGCAATTTTCTGCTTGCTACTTTTTGGCGACAGGATTTTGGAGTTATGCGCACCGCGTAGTGATTTTTATCCAAAAATGGATAAAGTGATGCGTCAAATGAGTCAGTCCAAAAATAAAAAAAAAATAGACTGGAAATATTTTAGACTGGCTGCTTAGTCAATGACAGCAAACGATGCCGAATTTTATTCTACATTTTAGATTGGAGTTTTGCTTTCTAAAAACCGCAGGGGCGGATCCATAGGGGGTTCAAACGAACCCCCTCTGAAGCCTAATTCTTTCATTTTCATGCAGAAATTCAGTCAAAATTGTATATTAATAGGAAAACGAACCCTCTTAATTGTAAATTCGACCCCCCCTTTCAGAAATCCTGGATCCACCACTGTAACCCGTAGTAAGCAATTCTATATTGGGGACGGAAGGGGGGGGGGGGGCTCTTGAAAGCCCCTGTCTGGGCCGGTGTCTGAATATTGGAGGGGCGAAATATGATTTTCCATAGATTTTCTGTGTAAAATAAGGACAATTCGATATCTTTGCATGCGCGGATCCAGAGGGGGGGGGGGGGGTCAGGGGGTCATGACCCCCCCTGGAATTTGGCGAAAAAAGGGGTTATCAAAAAGATTACTGGTTATGTCCCAAATAAGCTGTGTCATTCGTCCGTGTGTGCCATGACAAACTGTTGTTATATTCAGTCCTTCATGGTATAACTTGTATCTGCACGCGCGGATCCAGAGGGACCCCCTGACCCCCCCCCCCCCCCCTGGAATTTGGCAAAAAAGAGGTGAAAATTGGATGAACCCCCCCCCCCCCCCCCCCGCCCCCACCCCCACCCCTGGGAAAAATACCTGGATCCGCGCTTGCTTTGTGTCCAATTTTGGGGGCCTTGGGCTCTTCCAAGGACCTGACATTATTTTTTGAAAAAAAAAAAAAAAAAAAAAAAAAAAAAAATGCTGGTAGTCCCTATTAATTATCTTCTGGGCTATACATGTATGGTACACATTAACAACATTTTTTCGTCGTAGCAGCTTTCAAATTGGGCCACCCTAGAATTTTGTATTTAAAAGAAAAGTTTGATTTAATGTAGACCATTCCCGCCAGCTCTGTTGGTAAGGTAAAAGATATCGTCACTTTTCAACAAAAATCTCGTAACTGCAGCTTGTTTAAGCTGCAGTTACAACATTTTTTGTTGAAAAGTAGCGATATGTCCGACTGGCCAGATGAGTGGGGAACATTTTTTGTCTTTCGGATAGTACTTGAATCCGATCGTCCAGGTGACTTTGGCATAGCGAGGGGTCAGCCGCAAGCGCAAATCTATTGTAAGTGCCAATATTTATATAGGCGCTTAAACAATAGTAATACACTGTCCCCTCGATAGGCCTTCAACGAAGACCCCACAAAACTAGAGCCGCGTTCTTTAGGGCGAGATTTCTTGAGATATCTTGGGATTTCTTAAGATGTTTTAGGATAAAGCGCTCTTTTGAGCAAGACTTTTAAGACGATCACTTGGAGCCGCCATTGCTCTATACTTCTTTCGGAACCCCTCGGTAAATTCTGTAGAATCTATATGGGATAGAATTGACAGAGTTGTTCCGAATGATCCATGATCCATAAACTGCAGAGTTCCGAATGCTTCATACTTCATACAAATGACGTCATGATGACGTCATTTGTATGAAGTATGGAACATTCGGAACACCTCGCTTAAAATCTCGGTCTCAAAAATGTTGTATCAAAAACATCTTAAGAAATCTTAAAAAATCTCGCTCTAAAGAACGCGCCTGTATTCTCGAGCCACAGGAACTTCAGAGTCTATCATTCCTAGAATCGTGGGCTCAATCATTTCTGTCATTTGTAACATTTGACAGAAGTCATATTATGTCTTTCACAAATTAAACAAATGTTTATGAACCATTTCGCAGTACTGGTGAGAGAAATACCAGGAATTCATAGTAAGGTGCTCAGAAATGCCTGCCAATTATTCAGTCTCAGCGGCGGATCCAGAATTTCTGTGAGGGGGGTTCGTTTTTACAAAAATGGGGGCTCGTTTTTTGAGTATTACCCAATTTTGACTGAATTTCTGCATGAAAATGAAATAATCAGGCTACATAGGGGGATTCGTTTGAACACCCCGAACCCCCCTGGATCCGCCACTGAGTCTGACTGATGTTTTTAGCTCTCTGTCAGTCCGACTTCTTGACAGTCCTGCAGGTGTCATTTCACTTATTTTGGGCCAAAATTTAAGAAAAAAAAAATGATAGTTTATCAAGACTTTCTCCGTTCTACCAAAGATTTCTTTGCAATTAATTGTTTTTTTTAACCTAATTCTAGTAACATTTGTTTTTGTTTTAATTCATTTTGTCCTTCCGTCTGACAGATTCTTTTTGACCGAAAAAAAAAAAAAACAAAAAAAAAAAAAAAAAAAAAACAAAAAAAAAACAGCACCACTTTCAGATCTTGTCACACCAAATGACACTTTTCCTAAACTTTCGAGAAGTCTGGGTCCTCCTGTTGTTCCTGTTGTTTACAGCGATAGAACCAAAATACTGTTGAAAGTGGCGTTATCCAGACCCATTTCAAAAATGATTCGTTAAGATAGTACACCCCTAATGTGATTCGCGCGACGTCGGAATTATTTGGGCGAAGTCGAAAACATTAGGCGGTGGAAATTTTTACCGCCGAATGTTTTTGACCGCCTCCAAATTAGTTCGAATACGTAACGACGCCGATCGAAAAAAAAAAAAAAAAAAAAAAAAAAAAAAAAATCCGATGTTTAAATTTATGAATCTCAAAATGGCCACATCACGGGTATCCTACTATAATCAGAAGTAAACTAAAAGTTTAAATTGTTTCCCTTTAACCACAACTATTGCTATAAATAGATCGGTTTTTAAACTTGATACGTATGTAGATAGTTTTATCACTGTGTCTGTCCGAATCTACGTCACAGCTTTGACTTAATCCCATTTTGTCTACTCCCAATTCGTCTACTATTTTGGACATTATTCCCATTTCGTCTACTTTTCTATACTTTGTATAACAGTATGATATTATGTGATTTTTTTAATGTTGGCATTTATATTTCATTTGTGATTATAGTGGTCCATCGATATTCTGATTGCCGCCAAACAATAAAGACCATGCCCATTTACCAAGAAGGTTATACTGGTCAAAACGAAATAATATCTATGGTAATCAGGACTTTTATGAAATATTAACGATATGAGTTGCACGTGCGTCTCTATAATATTGTCCAGCAAGATTAACCCGGGATATCTGCATATGCATGACCCTACTTCGGCTATGTTTTGTTAAGACGCTCAACTAACGGAAATAGCGCACGAAGATTAAGTTGTCCCCGGTTAATTTGGGTGAACAATATTAAATAAGATGTTTTTATAGGTTAAAAGTTTGTTTATAAACATCATATTATAGCGTTTGACCACTGTATAGTCCAGATGTTCTAAAATGAGTGGCAGATCAACAGTAGGCTTTTTAATTTACAAAGGGTTGTCAGGCTATTGATTTGTGATTAAAATCGAGTTATGAGATAAATAACCTTTTTAAGACGACGTATCTATCATTGACGCATAGTTAATCGGGTTAATTACGGTATAATTCATGAAAACAAAATGTAAACATCTGCCACTCCCGATAGACGAACTATACACTTAAAGACACTTCTAACGCAACACTTACCTTTTTGATAATAACTTGAAATTTAATGAACCATTTTTCATCACATTTTCAATAAATTCAATAAGGAATGATTTTCGCGGGCTCGTGTGCTAAAAATAGATTTCTCATGGGAAATCCTTCAACAACGTTTGCCGGGTACCAGTCTAATATTTTGTTTATCGGTCATGAATCGGACAATTTTTTCGTAACAGTGTTAGCGAAAAATTATCATTTTCAAGCGAGATATTAGTCGATCGTAGATAATGCAGACGGGAACTAAAACTACGAAACATTGCGCATATTCAACATGCAACATTGATTCCAGATACGAAGACAGACCAGAAATGACAAACGTTTTTTCTTGAGATTCCTCAGCAGCTTATGCAGAAAAAACATCGAAAAGTGTGAAAATAAAGTAGCTATGATCACGAAACTTCGCGGGTAGATAGATCTCACCAAGGAGAAGTGCAACGTACAAGGAGCATAATTCTACCTTGCTTATTTTGTGAGTTATTGCCCTCTGTTGTAGTGAAAGCCTGTGGGGTATCAAATCCCATTCAGCGACAATTCTAGTTTTTTTTCTAGATTAATCCTTTCCCAAACAAGACCGGTTTTGGACCCAAACAGAAAATTCTTGGGAAAACATTGATGCAAAAGAAGAAAATGATGATCGACCAAATTGAAAAGACCTGCACAGCAGACAAAATGAGATTGAATAACTTCTTTGGATATTGATGATCATTCTACTTTTGCCTCGATATTTTCTCTGGCATAAAACACTAAAAGTATTCACATCCGTTTTGTCGTCTGACATTTTGTCGTTTTGGAAAGGGTAAGCGAGTAGCACGAGAGGCACGATGAAGCTAAGGTAGAACCGTATGTGTAAACATTACTTGTCAACAGGTTATTTCATAGTTACTTATCTTAAAAAATACACGACAGTGCAGCAACCTTCTCTACTCTGAATTATGATGTTTCTCAACAAATGATTACGGCAATCCAGCTCTTAGAACGTCATCTTCAGCAAGTTGAACGTCGAAAAACTTCGCGAGATTCACAGCCATATTTGTACGATAGAGGATTCCCAATCTATTTTTAGACCAGTGAGGCGTGACGGTGACGTATTTGTTTAACGGGAAAACCGAATCCTATTCATTTACAACTGCATAATATCTGTAATTTTCATAAAGAAACATTGAGTTGAAATGATTAAATTTGCAGTTCATATAAAATGACTAGAAAACAAAAAGTCGCAAAAAAGCTGTGCGAGCTGATAACGTAAATTCAAGTTACAGCAGTAAAGTTTATGACATTCTGCTAACATTCTGTGTGTCCTTCATGGACCTAAATGACACGAAGACACCCCTTCTCATTGATAAAGCATAATTGATAATGAACCTTTGCGGGATCATTCCTAACTCGTCCCTTTTATTAAGTTCCTGGTCAAGTTTTTGAAAATTTCTTGGAGCAAAAGACGAAAAACTAATGTCTGGTAACAAATTCAACGATTTTGTGCAATGCTGACACGTACAAAACATTATTTCTTCAACAAAATAGGCGCAACTGAATTCTATTATTGCTTCGCACGTAAAAGCATGTTATCAATTTCTTTGAAGCAGTGGTATGAGATATGGGCATGATTTGGTGACGCTGCTTTGATGCTATTGAATTCTGCAACTGCCTGGGGTTTTGTGACTTTTCATATTTGAGTCTTTGTGAAAAACCTAAATATTTTTATGTTCGAGTCAGTCGGTATTGATGAAATTTACAGAAAACATGGAAACGTAGTTAATCTATATTTGCTGAAAATTTCATAAAATATACGGTATTATTTATTTAATTATGATGAAAAATGTAAGTGTTGCGTTGGAAGTGTCTTTAAGTGTACATTGACTTAATTTCTTTTTTAAAAATAAAACCAATGTTGTTTTTTGATAAGGGGGTGTCTCAAATCTGCCCACGCATGAATTTTCTTTTAATTCTGCATGGTGATAACGGACCATATACAAGCTATGAAAATGCATCTAGTTTCTTAGATAATCCGAATCGGATTCCAAAAAGACACCTTGACTTATTCCCACTATGACATGAAACATGGCCCCTTTTTCATGTGTCACAAAACTTGAGTTTTGTGTATTTTCAATATCTGTCAATTGAATTTGATCCGAGACACACAAGGCATTACATTCATACCAGAAAAGGTATTTGAGGAAATTATTATGAATGTTTTTTATTGAATTAATCATGAAAAAATGCATATTATTCAGCAAAATTTTGGAAAAGAGTAAAATTGAATTCCAAAGTTAAGTATGTTGGAGTCTTTGTCAAGATTCAGTATCATCACAAAAACATGCTACATATTTCCTCTTACTTTGAGCCAAATTATATAGAAATCCAAAACCGGTAACAATGTCATATAATACATATTATTGATGAAGGTGATGTTTTGGTCCAAAACTTGTATTCAGTAAAAATTTGATTGTGCTCCTAAAAACATTTTTATATTCAGTAAAATCAACTGTAGCATACAGTACAAACCTACAGCAATATTCATGCCCAAAAAACTCATTGGAAAAAATATAGAATTAATATAAATATTACTTACATTTACAAAATTACATGTATGGAAGCCAAGATAGGCATACATATATACATTGCAAGTTTTCTTTACTATTTGGTCACATTGTCTATGCACCATTTTTAGTGAGACTATGACATGCAATAAATATCAAGCAAGATGTTATGAAATTGGAAAGACGCTTAGAACCGGTACGGTAAAGCATCAAAAGGTGCCCTTCCGGGTAACCAATACATAACCAATTATTTTTGCTCTAAGTGCCCCTAATGAACTAACATGATATGGAAGGCCCCCTATGATTCAGTAAAAGACTGTTACAGCATTATATCTTTTCAGTTACACAGTTGAAATGTGCTTGTTTATTTCAAAACGTGGCCCTATTGGGATAAAACAGGGTGCAATTATTTCCTCAAATTATTTTTCTGACCATAGCTTAACCTGTATTAATACACAATTTATACACATTTCAATGATGCCATATGATTAACATGTTGTTTAGCCATCAATAGTCCTTAATAGTCACATGGGAGCTGGATTATCTGTTTCTTATGCATCACAACAATATTTTCACTTTTGCACGATTGTCAAATGCCATCAGAGAAATCGGTGCTTTTTCTTATTTGCTTTCTCATGTTTCAAAAGATCTATAAATAACTCTTGCTGTTAGCTTTCATGAATCACGGCTGACTTGAATTATTTAAAATGATTTTTATAGAAATTTTCCTATCTTTTTTGTAAAGTAGGTTCACCTGGGACAAGATCTAATGTGACCCTGGACAAAAATATTGTAACCAACTTTGAAGTCTCCCCTTAGCAAACTTACATACAAAATTAAAGACATCATGGCTGTGTAAAGCTTTACAAAAAGAGCCTATTTTTATTATATGAAATGTTTCCCGTTTTATGCTGCCACAGCAACAAAAGTTTATGACAAAAAGAAATTCTAATACACAGAGTTGTACTCCTTTAACCCAAGGATACTTTTTATCAAGTTTCAAAAAGATTTACATATTAGATTGGGAGTAAAAAGGATTTTTGAGCAAATGCCAACAGACAGACAGACACACGGACAGATGAAAGGAAATAACCGAAAAAATGCCTTGCATCTTGATTTATCCTCAGGTATACTAAAATAACCAAAAAAGTAAACAAAACATTTGAAAAAAGCCATTTGTAAAAAATCTTAATTTTGTCCATTCTTTGAAATGTGCACTATTCAGGGTTCCAAAAGCAACATTTTACCGGTTTTATTTTTTCTCGATATTTCACGATAATCATCAGTATATTTGTGCGCAACTTTTACATAATTTTCAAATCTTGACAAAAACTGGAACAAAGAAAATTTTTGAACAGAATTTTCTTAAAATATTTAAAAACAATGAACTTTTGGGTTACCCCCTTACATCAGTTGGTATAAAACAATTCTTTTGTACATAATTATATATATTTTTGTTTCATACAGGATTACGGACTACTGGGCATTATTTCTAGAATAAATTACGCGATGAAACTAACAACCAGAACGCTGTTGTTTTGATTTTGTCACATATTTTCCCTTTAATTTAAGTTATTTGAGGTCCAATACCAAAATGTGTCTTTTTTATCAAAACCTGGCCATAGATGTACGTTTTCTGTAGAATTACTGGTACACTGTTTTAATCTGGGTACCCTCTTTTTTCATGGTGAAAACTTAAAATTCCGAGACAATTGTTTTCTGAGATGTGCTATTTGAAACATTTCATGAATATGAATCGTTATCTAGTGTACTAACTTCACGCCAAATTTCATTAAATTCCGAGCGTGGGCAGACTCCCATGTTATTTTTCCTATTCGTGAGACACCCCCTTTGACATGAAAGTAGACGAGTTGGGACAGTAGACGAATTGGGACATATTACACTATTAAAAGAAACAGTAGACGAGATGTTACCACTGCTTTCTTGATAAAATCGATCCCTATTTAGAGTCTTGATATACATGTTGAATCATAACGATAACGTAAAATGTGGGTAATCGCGTGATTCAGAATTTCAGAAAATCACCAATATCTTTGTCAAGATTTGACCAATTGCAATTCGGTTTGAAGCAGAGAAGGTGGGAAAATGCCAGGATAAAGCTGGACGTGATGGAGTGATGGAGTTTTTTTATTTTGTAAGATCAATTGATAAAAAAGTTATTAAAGATCAACCAAAATTTTGGTTGATCTTCAATATTTTTCATCAGCTGATCTATTTTTTTTCAAAAGTCCACCACGTCCATTTAATGCATTACGTCCGTCCACCTTCTCTGCTTCAAACCGAATTCAAATCAGTCTGGTATTAACAAAATTATTGAAGATTTTCTGAAATTGTTGTAGATCTATTACGCGATTATCCACCGTGACGTAGCCACTTGAAATTAAGCTGGGGTATGAAAAAAGGCCCATGATTTTAATAGCATTTGAATCAGTCACGTTCCAAGATCGGCCTTCACCTAAGTGCATTCTGATCCAAGTTGTTTTCTCACAATCACTCCTGGCCACAAAGAAACTATTAGAGAACAACGTGGTTCCTGATCAGACTGTGTGTATACGCAGGCGAATCTGGAACCGTGTTTGTCTCAAAAGTGAAAATGGACATCTTTTCAGATCTTATGTTATCAAATTTTAATTTCTTATTATCATCCGATCGAATATGAAAGAATCAGACTAGGCTTTGCAATAGCACCGCATGAAAATTTGCATTAATACAGGTAGCACACGAGTAGGGCTGAAACAATTACCCGGGTACCCACAGGTAGGGTACAGAATTGACAGTACCCGGGTACAAATTCATTATCCGTTAGCCGATGAATAATTTTGGATTTCAACTTGTCTTAATAACTTCACATATATCTAGACAGTCATAAAGTTAAACAATGATGAAAAATTGTGTACAACCTGGATCCTATTAGATCGGGAGACTCATTTGAAAATCCACCAATGGGAACATTTAGGCGAGTTGACTCGGCCGAGTAAACTCGTCTGCATGTTCTTATTGGTGGATCACTCATACATAGTAACTGGATTGAGCCATCTAAATTCACAAATTATTCATTTGTGTGGGTACCCGAGTACCCGCGGGTCATTGTTAGACTGGTACCCGGGTAGACATTTTGTATCAGTTTCAGCCCTATGCATTCGAGAATGACTTGACACATGCACGGTGGGGATTGTGCATGATGGGATGGATAACGAATACGGACAAAATAATCTCGATTCTGGTAAGATATTTTGCAATAACTTCCTTATTTGTGCGCCAATCTTCAAAAGGTTTGTTGCATATACCCCGCCTTACCGAGCTCTTTCATCGGATGTATGACATATTAGATAACTCATGGTACTTTTTCCGAAATATTGTCCAAACCGACAAGTAATCGAAATGGTAACGACTACGGCCAAATCAACCACGCTTCAGGTAAGAATTTGTGCAATAACTTTCTTATTTCTGCGTCAATTTTCATGCGGTTTATTGCATGTACTCCGACTTACTGAGCCCTTTTCTCAGATGTATTCCTTTTCTGGAGACTTCTTGTACTTTTCTGAAAATCCGATCCCAACCGACTAGAAAAAGGGCGTGATTTTTTTGTCGGTTTTTTTTTTTGGTCGGTTGGGATCAAATTTTGGACAAAGTACAAATATTCTATAAACAAGTCATATATCTGAGGAAAAAGCTCAGTAATGCGGGGTACATGCAACAAACCGCTTGAAAATTGACGCAGAAATAAGAAAATTATTGCACAATTTCTTACCTCAAGCGAGGCAAATTTGTCCGTATTCGTTATCCATCCCATTATGCACAATCTCCACCGTGACATGAGTGACATAGGAAACATTGATAGAATGTCAACGAGAGCTTCATTGTCAATGTTGTCACCAAAACATTACACATGAAACATTGAGAGAAAATGTTGATTATCTGATTTTTTCTACCTTTGTCTTTCCCCCCAGTATTATTTGAGCGTTAAATAGATCCCAAAACCATGCTTACCTTTGGAAAGGTACAAAATCAGATACATTCGTTCTCCCAGACGTGAGTTAATTATTTTATGGAGGAATGTGTTCATGTGTGCTGTTTGATATTGGTTAACAACAAAATGTGGTTGTGCGAGTACAAAACTGTTTTAACCCCTTCCCAAACAAGACTTGGTTTTGACGACCCTAATAGAAAAGGCTTGTAAAACATTGAAACAAAAGAAGAAACTGCTGATAACCAGCAGTTTCTCCTTTTGTCTCAATATTTTCTATGCCATATTTTACACAAATTCTATCTTTAATAACTTATTATGTCATTTGTGGCAGTTTTTGAAGTGGATCACCCCAAAATTTTGCCGTTTGGGAAAGGGTCAAGTAGGTTTTGCATTAAGATTTTGGTACATATCACTGACTTTCTTCCAAAATCTCGTAACTACAACTTTAATAGAGCTGTAGTTACGAGGTTTTTGAAGAAAACCAGCAATACATACCTAACAGAAGGAATCAGACTGGCAAGGTCACGCTACTGTTTATCGTTGTTGACAGTTATCAGAATAAACGCGGCAGTATATCCAACTTTATTGTAAGGCTTAACACATTACGTACGTCGCTTTTCAACAAAATTCCCGTAACTGCAGCTTGTTTTAAGCTGCAGTTACGAGGTTTTTTAAGAAAGCGATGGCTTAATCCTTTCCCAAACAACATTTTTTACATTTGCTCAATTCAAAAGCTGCTGCAGACGACAAAATGAATGCTAATCAAGGTTGGATTTGCGTGCAATGTAGTTAAGAAAATATCGAGACAAAAGGAGAAACTGCTGGTTAATAGCAGTTTCTTCTTTTGTCTCGATGTTTTCCTAAACCATTTCTTCCTGGGACGTCAAAACCAGGTCTTGTTTGGGAAAGGGTTAACGGCGCTTTGCAACAACAACATCGTAACTGTAGCCCGTTTTAAGCTGCAGTTACGAGGTCTTTTATGAAAAGCAGCCATAAACACTTTCCCAAAACAGCAAACAGGTCTAAATTTTCCAATATGAAAGGCAGAAGACGACTCACGTGTACAAAAGCAATGAATTTTGCGCTAAAAATAGACGGAGTTTGCCGTTGTGTATTGATACCGTCGGTGTCGTTATAAAATCTCGTAACTACGGCTTGAATCAAGCCATAGTTACGATATCTTATAACAACACCAACAATATACCATTGTTTACTAGAAATAACGTCACTGTTTAATTGATAAAATCGTTCCCTATTCGCGTTCAATTATATCAGAAGAAATTGAGCCAAAGAAGAAAATTTGATGTTGGTTCCTTTTTATTTTCTTGCTTCAATGTTTTCTCGAGCCCTTTCTATTGGGGGTGCCAAATGCAAGTGTAGTTTGGGAAATAGGTTAATATAAGGATAGAGTTCACTTGCCAAGCTTACTGCCAAAGTGATAAGCGACGAACTTGGTTTGTTTAGGATTTTATGTCACTTTTGTTTAGGATTTTATGTCACTTTAAACATATTATTTCGGGCGTATCATGGCATGGCAAAGTTCAATTACTTATTATCATTTAACATATAAACAAGCCCGTAGGAAGCAATTTGATATTTGGTGGGCTAAAGCTTCAGTATTTGAAGGGGGAGGGGGGTTAAATTGGAGTTTCCACAAATTTAGGAAAATTTGGCATTTTTGGACAACTTTGCCCCCACCTATTCCTACGGGCATGCTAAACGCTTAACACTTAGTTTAATTTTCTTTTTGCTCTAAGAACCACAAGTAATGAACAATTCGCTAAAAACTTGGATTAGATCTTAAAATTAAAGGCCTGTGGAGCGACACAATCTCTTCAGGGCTTTCCAGTAAAAGTTGCAAGTTAGGACTTTTGGCTGGTACATTTCCCCCTGCAGTCACCCTTTCTCACTAAAGTCCAATAAACGCCAGACCTTCTACATATCTAGGTCTACTCTACTATAATACTATACTATTCTACATTCAGCATGTGAGTTGAATTAAGGACGTAGCTTATCTCGTTTACTTGTACATATGAAATACGGGTTAGTTTGCGGCCGTTTTTTGCCGTTATCTAGGGACATTATCTGGGGTATAACCGGGTATTGATCAGTGTAAACATGGCGAAAGAAAAGAGAAATGGATCCGACTCTGATTCGAGTGGAGAGGAGCATGGGACAGTCAGGAAACACAGGTCAGTGGTCTTTATTTGTCTATTGATTGATAAGTTGATTGAGTCTTGTTTGACATCCCATTCAACAACTCGAACCTGCCACACGTGGGTTAGAAAATCAACGAATTGCGACAAAAGACACGCGGAGCTTGTACTTATTATTTAACCCTTTCCCAAACAACAAATTTTTGGGGTGGTCCTATTCAAAAGCTGCTGCAGATGACAATAGGCCTACTGGTGTTGTTAAAGATAGAATTTGTGTAGAAAATAGCTAAGAAAAGATTGAGACAAAAGGAGAAATTGCTGGTTATCAGCAGTTTTTTCTTTTGTCTCAATCTTTTCACAAGCATGTTCTATCAGGGACGTCAAAACCAGACCTTGCTTGGGAAAGGTTTAAGATGTTTATCTATCGCTTGAACATGGTTTTACGGGGGTCACATGTAGGTTGCAAGTACATGGTTGAATGTATTAGAAAAAAGCCCAGAAATTTGGGTTGGGTATTTTTTTCCGTTTACCAGCAAGTAGACATCATTTATTTGTATTAACAAACATCGACACCTGTAGCTTCCAAACAAGGTACACGGCATTTTGATGGAAGATTGCAAAACTGTTGTAAGTGGCCATCAGTCATTATATAATTATGTACTTCACGTAATTTGAGACAATGTCCCAATTTATCAAACGTACCCTTAAAAACTGAGGTCCGTTTTGCTGAATGTGTAATATGTCTTTGCACCTATATTTGTCTTGTATATCCAGTTCCAAATTTGGTATGATGTTCTACCGGATAAAGTATTTTTCGACACCATTTTTCAACTTTATCAACAGACCGAGATTATAATATTTTAACAGGGATAATCTTATCATTAGGTGTGCGAGTCAGACAAAAAGCAACCCGTTGTTATTCAATCACCCAAGTACATATGACCAACCACATTAAAAGGGACCTTCTGGGTAGTGTGGTAATTATTGACTCTATAGTCAGAGTGCACATTCTGCGTGGACTGACTACTATTGAAACACTTCAATTAGGTCCTTTCACTTATGTTTTAGTCTGTACCCGCAGAACACACTTCCGGAGGCACAAAAATGGGTTTATGAGAAATCAACATTGTATACATGAGAATTGTTACTAAAATAGTCACAAATCGACATTATCAAAACGAGGCTCCCTAAATATGCGAAGAAAACAATGACGACGCACGTGCATTCAATATACAGCGATAAAGAGCACGTGCATTCAACATGTATCTTAACGGAAACGCTTTCGGTTTGAGAGTATTGTTACCAAAACGCTTTGGGATTGAGAGTATTGTTACTGAAAATAACAAATACTATACGTTTGAGCGGCGTTTTAAGACTCCAAGGACGACTTCCGGAGGCTATTGTGTGCGGGGGGGGGTCTTAGCTGAAATAACCTAATTGTTCGTTGCCCAAATTTGGTTGATGCCTGCTAACTTGTACTACGTCTGATCCAAGTCTAAAACATTGTTTTTTATGTACTTATTAGTCCTTGTTAGTTGCTATACACTAAGGTAGAATGACATAATTATGGAACGGAAAAGTAAAGAAAAAAGTTAAGTCTCAGCTGCTACATGAGCGTGATGTCCATTGTTCGAATAAAATACATAATTATGTAACTAGTAACAGATTAATGTGTGCACATGTTCCTGTATAATCATATTCAACCTTCTACCCAATTGCAAAGAATAGAACTACAAGGTATCTTAACCCATTACCGGACGACAAAATTTCAAAGTCCAAATTCAAAGATGTTGCAGACGACATATTCAACTGAATACAATTTTGCATTTTTGGTCATTTTGTATAGAAAACATTGTGGGAAATGAAGAAATTGCTTGTCACAAGCAATTTCTTCATTTTCCACAATGTTTTCTAAAGCCTTTATCTTGTGGGGAGTCAGAAGGCGCCAACGTGTGGTAATGGGTTAACCCATTGCCACATAATGACGCTTTTTGACACTCACAAGATAAAGGCATTGGAAAACATTGTGGAAAATGAGGAAATTGCTTGTGATAAGTAATTTCTTCATTTCCCACAATGATTTCTGTCTAAAAAGAGAAACAGAATTAAAATTTCCGTCGCTTGAAATTGTTGTCTGCGACATCTTTGAATTTGGGCCATTCTAAATTTTTTCTGTCTGGTAATGGGTTAAATTGAAAGATATTGCAGAAGACAAGATAAATGGTTGTTGATACAGTTTTGGTATAGCTCACGATAAATGACCTGGCAGAACATCTCATTCGATTAGCATGGGCTGCTCTACCGGGTCATTTATCGTGAGCTATAGTAAAAATGAAAATTCCGATGTGTCATTATTTTTCTTTTCTCGTTGCTTCCCTCGGTGACACAGCTTAATGACGTCATATGCTCTTAAAGATAAGAGCCATATCAGTACATGTATGTTGTAAAGGCAAAAAGAAGTAAATACGAATTAAATGTGTTACCCGTAACAAGTATCTTTTCCCTTTGTCTCAACATTTTTCATCCAATCCAATCAGAATTTCAATATTTCAGTGGACTGGTAACTATACTCTGTTCCAAAAGAAAGTGTGCACTTTCGTGTTTTGCTTTTACAATAATTTTCATAAAGTTTATGGCAATTTAGGGAGAAAAAGTGATATCACACTTCAGATAAGACCTTAAAGAAAATTGCCATCAAAACAGATGTCGATAGAATTGCTCATACTGCATACACGCAGCCAGATCGTTATGGTGTTGATGGTGTTGAGATTTGCACTCCTTACATTTTCTTCTGTGAAAAGAGTTACTAGCTTATATGCCGTTGTATGGTTTGACCAGGCCTTCCAAGCCAATCCCACGCTAAAGTTTGAACTTTGTCGTAGACGTTACGTGTACGTCAACGTTAGTAATTGCTACGTTAGAAGTCTAGTAAATTGTCGTCGAACGGTGCAACGACGTTCTAAAACAAATTGTTATGTTTTTAAGATGCCATACAAATGGACACTTGCTATTTGAACATAAATACGGTGCAAAATCAAATTTGTTGACGGCTTTGGTTTTCTTCACGTTCCGTATTGTTCACTGACGTGAATTGTAATTCGTTTCACGCAAATGCACTATGTACAAATGTAATGAAAATCTGATTTTATGCTAAGATATGACTAAAGGATTGCATTGAGTGTAATATCTGATCGATAACTCATCCAGCACGTGAGGCATACGTAAAACACTAAAAATGCAAAATCGCAATCAAGCCGAAAATTCGTACGTGCTATGTGATCTTTTAATCAATATATCGTTTGTCAATAGTCTTGAGATGTGTCGTACAAAATTTCCTAACGGTAGACAGTATACTTTTCGAGATATTCAAAATTCAAAAGTGCACACTTTCTTTTGGAACTGAGTATATTTGCCCTATGCAATAAGTCACTTCTTTCAAATGGAACCAGTGTGAATTCGTGCGGAATAGTCAAGTTTTCGGACCTCCAAATAGACACAATTGTTAGCAAGACTATTCGTAGAATGGGGGTAGGGGGGGGGGGGGGTATTCTAGTCACCCGGGCGTTGGCGTCGGTGTAATGCTTTGGTTAAATTTTCACATGCAAGTTTCTCAAATCTCTGTTTCTACTAATGCCATTGCTCTGAAACTTTGCAGATGCCTCTGTGACCATAATGATCAGCCTATAGGCAAGGATTCAATACTCTAACATTTAATTCATTTGTTCACTATCCAGTACTTGATAGTCGCAGTTTGCTATCCTGAGACAGCTCTTGTTTATGTGACATGTACTAATTGAGACTTATGGGCCAAACATGTAGCACATCCTGGTCATGATTGTGCAAGATTATGACTGTGCAAGATAACCTTTTAATCCACACGCATTCACTTGGCATTGCCGATTTTTAGGCTTAGTTACCAATGAAAACTTTTTTATAAATACGGTAATATGGCAAGCGTTTATGTATTCCAACCATCTTTATCCCTTTCCCAAATAAGCCCTTGTTTTGACGTCCCTAATAGAATAGGCTTGGGAAAATATTGAGGCAAAAGAAGAAACTGCTGATAATCAGCAGTGTCTCCTTTTGCCTCAATATTTTCCATGCTATATTTTACACAAATCCAATGGTTTTCAATCTTAATTTTGGCGTCTGCAGCATCTTTCAATTTAGAACACCATAATTATTTGTCGTTTGGGAATGGGTTAAATGCCAAACACTTCAGACTTACCCTCGTCAATTTCCGGGCATCATCCATGACATACCGGTACATCCTCGTCAATTTCCGTGGCCACTCATTACGCCTGAGGTTACAGCTGAAATGTTTGGTATACTCCGTAAATATTGACCTGAGCCTGTTGAATATGTAATGAGTAACTGTGATGCGAAAAAATCAATACTCGCCAGCACTCCTCACTGTCGAGCAGGGTCGATAGTTTCCATAAGCATTGGGACTTTGTATTATGCACGTGCCCCTCGTGTCAATTTACGTCGAAGAGTGATTATTTCGCATCACAGTTACTCATTACATATTCAACAGGTTCAGGTCAATATTTACGGAGTATATCTAATAATGGATGGAATACCGTATACAAGACACGGATTTACTTAATATGGGTAGCCTAAATGTACTAATCCTTCGCGAAGCAACTCAATGTGAGAAATAGCAAATGCTTTTTATGCTAAAAATAGATTGGGTTATTGTTATGTTTTGATAAACCGTCAGTGTTGTTATAAAATCTCATAACTACGGCTTGAACCAAGCTGTAGTTACGTGATTTTGTTACAACACCCACGAAATACTATTGTTTGTCCGAAATTACGTACCGATTAACTGGATAAAACCGTTCCCTATTTTACAGTAGGTATACAACGTATATTGCTGCTTTCAAACGAAAACCTTGTAACTGCAGCGTAAAACATGCTACAGTTACGAGGTTTTCGTTGAAAAGCGACGATATACGTTATCGAACAGTTGAGGATCAATAAAGATTCGCTTGTTCTGCCGAATTAAATGGTATTAATTAATCCAGACTTGCTAGTATTTGTCTGGTTTTTGATGAAACTAACAACAGACTACATTTAATCTGCACTCACAGGAACCTAGAGTGGTTTTATAGTAAATCCTTCCAGTAAAATAGGCCTAAGTAGTGAGAAACAGACTCACTCTTGCGAAACACAGTTGCCCCCACATAGGTATTGCCCAAAACGACGAAAAAAGAAGGAGAAAAATGCCAGCAATAAAAACCAAAACAACGAAAAAAAAAAGAAATAAAAAAAAAAAATAATAATAATAATAAAAACGAACAAACAACCCCCTCCTAAAAATGCACACTGTTCATGGAAATAAATGCAAGTTAAAACAAAATGGGAAAAGAAGAAATTTCAGATTTTTTACACAATTATTATGACATGAAATATCTCCAAATGCCTCTAATTCGATACCATTTTAGGCACTTTCTAAGCAGTGAGAGCATCAACGTAGTGGGACCCCTACATCTTATTGGGTTGGTAAGAACATTGCCAAATGTATGGGAAAGGTCTTGTCATAAGTTAACTTTAAAAAAAGTTTTAGAACATACAAACATGGAAGCTTAATTCTGACCAGAATGTATTTTCACGCAGGTTTAATATCCCTGTAACTGACTTGTACTAGATTTATAGGAGGAAGGCTAGATTATTGTGGTATCAATTGTCCTTAATCGGTATATAATGGTTCACAACTATGTTAAATGAGGTCCCTATTTTGTTTAGTTCACTGACCTTTTAGACCTTGCCTCATATTAATCTAGAGTTTGTTTGCTCAGTAACTGTCGCATACTAGTTAAAAGAATATGGCATATTCACAGTGGAAAATCACGTGATACAACAACATCAGAAAATATCCAATAATTTTGTTATGGGACCGATTTGAATTCTGTTTAGGCAGAGAAGGTGAACAGACGTCACAGATCAGATGAACGTGGTGGATTTTTGAAGAATCAACTGATAAAAAAGTTATTGAAGATCGACCAAAATTTTGGTTGATGTTCAATAACTTTTTTTAGTTAATTTTTCAAAATCCGCTACGTCCAGCTTATTCATTAAATTTTATGACCTTCTTTGCTTCAAATTGATTTCAAATTGGTCAAGTATTAATTAACAAAAACATTGATGATTTTGTGAAATTCTTAGTCACGTGATAAACCACCGTGATCTTTGCCTCGTTACGCAAGAGAAAAAGGAGAAAGCACCGCTTATAGTAATCATTCTTCGAATTTTACTCATCTATTTTTAAATTATATTTGCAATGAATCGAAATATTTTGTTTTTACAACAACTATTTTAACGTCCGAAGTAATATGACCAAGTCAAAAACAGTTTTGAGAAAAGAAAACAGTTCTGAGGAAATGTTAAAGAAAAACACATATCAGATAACTATTGTTTCGTAATGATATTATAGTACATGTTTGCAAAATTAACCTACGTAAATAACATAGTTTCCAACTCCAAACTACTGTAATTTTGCATGCGATGGTTTGAATCTTGCAGGTGTCTCACACCTGCAAGATTCGAACCAACACATGAAAATTTTTTATTGAGACAACAAACCATTTCCCACTGTTTTCTGAGGTAAAATTAGTAAACATGTGCCATAAAATCGTGAGTGGAATATACATAGAACAATAAGATGCATCTATCTGAATCAAATCTGGTATTAACCCATTACCAAACCACAAAATTTTAGGTTGATCCAAATTCAAAGATGTTGCACACGGCAATTTCAAATGAATACAGTTTTAATTTTTGTTATGTTTTGGGGTAGCAAACACTGTGGGAAATGAAGAAATTGCTTGTCACAAGCAATTTCTTCATTTTCCACAATGTTTTCCAAAGCCATTATCTTGTGAGGAGTCAAAAAGAGTCAGTGTGTGATAATGGGTTAATCTACAATAACATATGACATGCACAAGCAAGGGGTCATCTGCTATGACCTTTTCTTCTGACCAATCAAAAAACGATTTTAAGATTTTTATCTTGGAGGACATCGCATTTCAGTACAGAATCATGAGTTTGTTCGCGTTTTTTCATGGAAAATAATATTAAACATGAAATTTGATAAGTGAGACTAAATATAGCCGATTTCGGTTTTCCAAGTTTATAGAAGATAACCCCTTACTGGTGTCTGCCAGATGTTACTGTAAGTTAACACCAGATTTGAATCAGACTGTTGACACATACACTGTATATTACAGGGGTTCCGTGACCAGCAGACCGTCCGTGTTCCAGATACGAGAACAAGATGAAGAGAACAGAAAGGTAGAGTATTACTGCTTCTAGGACTCTCATACGTTTCAGATTGTTTTATTGCTCGGTGCCCGAAGCGTCGACCATATTTTGGTATACACATTCAAGTTAGCTACTGGAGAGTCAGGTTGAACATGCAACAGGGGAAATGAATAGTTTCATGTGAAAATGGTAATGGACATTTTCATGTATATAAACACTTCTCAGATTTATGAAAATGTCTATGCATATCAAACGTTGTTGGATAGAATAGACGTGCAGTAAAAAATCAGCAAAATAAATTACAGGTAGAAAGGTAAAATATACAAATTCATTATGTAAAACCAGATTAGTGTTAACGTTTTTTATGCAATGAGCGCCTGCTAAAGCATCTGATCAGATGATTAGGCTGGTGTATTGCTGGTGGAACAGATAGTCTGGTTCCCTGTCGTACTATGTATTTTAGTACGTCAGACATTCTCTAAAAATTGTCGCCTCCAGTGGGCTAATTCAATTACAAAGATAAAGAGCAAAGTTCTGTAATTTTGTGAGCAGGGAAGGGTCATTAGAAGAGTAGATAGGTTTCGGTATATTTTTAATACTAGCAATAAAAGTTTTACATGACCTCAACGCTAACCCGAAATAAAACGGTTTTAAATTATGTACATGAAAACTATATGAAGGCAATTTGGAAACTCCTTTTACTCATAGTCCGATTAGCTCAGTGGTAGAGCGTCTGACTATGACTCCAGAGGTCCAAGGATCGAATCCCATGTTGGGCAAATGTTTTTCATCTACTTTTTGTTTTAATACATTTTCTCAAACCAAACTATACTACCAATCACTAAGATGCAATTTAAACATAATTGGTAATTGTGTTTTTATTACGTCTTTTCAATCTGTAGAACCATTTGGTATGAAAAATGTAAAAAGAAAGGGTGTGTTGCTAAAATATGTATCACTCTTGGGATTCGAACCAGGGACCTCTAGAACACAAGGTAGACACTCTAACCACTGAGCTTATCGGACTACTGGTTAGAATTTGATCCAAATTGCCTTCATATAGTTTTCATGTACATAATTTAAACCCGTTTTATTTCGGGTTAGCGTGGCGGTCATGTAAAACTTTTATTGCTAGAGTTAAAAATATACCGAAACCTATCTACTCTTCTAATGACCTTTCCCTGCTCACAAAATTAAAGAACTTTGTTCTTTACCTTTGGTAAAATATCAGTGCAATGGACGTCGCGATTACTGAAGTGTGCCTGACCCAATAACGCAGTATTAGGGGCAGGTAAGCCAGACTAGTGGAACAGATGGGTTTCTCAAACTTTTCAACTTCATTGATTGCTAGTGCTTTTTTTTCACTTCGTAAAACATTTTAAGCTGATGTGATTTTCAACCATATCAAAAGCCTACATTCTGGCAAATCAATTCGGCGTCGAACATTATTCTTGCATCACCAATTAGTCTCGTTTTTATCTGTTATTACATTTTTCTATGGAAGGAATGTATTGTCAAACGTTCTAAGCAAACGTAGACTACGCGTTAAACAAAGTATGGACTGTCTTGATTTGAAATTCTTGGTATGTCTAAATACTATGTTAATCTAGATAAGCTGGCAAAATAATTTAAAATGCTACTTGCTTTCGACGTTTGCATTTTGGACAGACAACTTCGTCATCCTACCCGGTCCTCATGAGATTCAGATGTAATTTTTCGGACGATTTCGTAAACGTTCGGCGGTGGAAAATGCCGATTTTTCATACATCGTAACATATCCGTATACAGAGTGTCCCAAAAAAACGGAACCCTAATTCAAAGTCAAGTATTTTTAAGCGTAAGCAAAAAATCTATATTTTGAATTTGCAGTACTGAAGATACATTATTTTTGCATTTGTATTTCAAATTTCACTTGAAAATATGCATCGGTTCAAAAGTTAAAAGCAAATTAATAATGACACTAAAAAACCGATCTGACACGATATTGATTTTTGCGTCTTGTTTGTTCGTAAAAGCGCACTAACGGTCAGCTGTTGAATTCTGTACCGTTGCACATGTATGTACCGATTTTCTCAAAATTTAATAAGTACACGTTCTGTACGTTCAAATTGAGTCCATAGGGTGATTGTTTAAATTAGTTTCAAATTATTATGTGATTCATTTCACATGGCGCAGTTTTATTTTCATAAATAACAAGCTTGGTATGTTTCCTAAAATTAGTCCAGCTTATTTTTCTTGCATAGCATACAATTCTGTGGACTATGATTTCATTCTATTTGATGAATTTTGTATGATTTGTGTTTTGCATAAAGGTCAGTGTCAGGTCAAATGAAACCAGTAATACTTTTCAATTGAGCGGTGACCGGCATGTTGGTCAGAAATAAGATAATTGCCTATGATTATTATTCATGAGTCTGTGATGCACTTGGATATTTTGTTTGTATGCATTTTAGTTACATCGCAGCTCGCAACATTAACAGTTTATTTATTAGCAAAAAAGATTAAATGAAAATGCACTATTGTGAAAACAATGTTTCAAAATTATTTTGTATTGTATTGAATATATTAACCAATTGTATAGCGTCAATTTATTCAATGAGTGTAGGCGCGTGTTGCAAAACGAAAAGATCGATATCGTGTTACAATGGTTTTCCGGGTATATTCATTTGAATGTCAATATTTTCAAAACTAATCATTTTTTTTCGACCAAATTTTAACTGCTAATAGAAAACTGTCGTTGCTATTGCATATGTAAATTTGGTGGAGAAATATTACTTGATACATGAGAATTGTACTTTCAAAAATGGGTTCCGTTTTTTTTTGGACACTCTGTAGATCGTAAACGTTACGAATATTAACAATGCTGCAAGATAAATTCCGACCCTACCGCGAATCTCATTAGGGATACAAAACAGTCCGATACTTCATGTGTAAGGAAGAATTCTGAGAACCGTTTATGAACCCCGTAATACGGAAATAGCTAAAACAATATTCAACTTAAATAAGTCAAAGCGGCGGATCTAGGGTTTCAGTGAAAATGGTTCGAACACAATTTTCGTTTGAACCGCCACTGAAAAGAAGCGAACATGTTTCATGTGAACGTTTTTCTGCCTATGGGCCGCGGCCTTAGCGCAGTTGGTAGCGCATCTGACCCTCATACGAGAGGTCCCGGGTTCGATACCCGGTCGCGGCTAATACCCTTTCTGACAAATTGTCACCCACTAATGGGTTTGAAATCGTTAACCTAAGTGGGCGAGCAGCTGGAGGCTCGGTAAGGGTGTTGTGGTAGTACTGATTTGAGAAAGAACAGGAATCCATGGGTAGGTGCTCCAGCCGCCGCGATATGACCCTAGTAGTTGAAAACGGCGTAAAACCCCAATAAACTCAAACTTTTCTGCCTAAGGGAGACAACCGGCGCCATATGTATATCCGTTTATCTGAGTCAACTCGCCTGCATTTTCCTATTGGTGGATTTTTTCTTCCAAATCCTATAATGAGATCACTGCCAACATGGTATATAATCTATTCTCCACAATTGCACAAATTTCGCATCTCTAGATATTAATGCAAGTTGGAAATCGTGTAATGAATCGGGCAATAAATTTACTCGGGTAGTGGCAATTTGGTACCCTACCATTCACTGGTGGTGAACTCGGCCGAAGCGAGGGACGTTTTTCGCTACAATAAGGTATAGATATTTTGCGTTTAAATGTGAGTTTAAGGGGGAATGCTCCAGTTTCCTATCTTTTCCCCAATAATAGAATTTATTTATATTTTGTATGTTGAAATTACATGTTATTACCAATTGAAAAATAAAATAAAAATGGATGGTCAGCGATCTTGTTTGAATTTTATGGGCATTCGTATCACATACCCCTACAGTGAAAAAATGCACAATTTCTTGAACCTGACCAAGGTCACTTAAATGCTAATAAAATGCTGTATATTCATTGTTTAGTCCCGAAAACGGATTGAAAGTAACGTTTTACATTTAATAAGAACAGAAAACCCAAAATATGTGCAATTATAAACGCGTAAATGTATAAAACAGCATGCTCACGTGTTCAGTTATATCAACGAAGCTGGAGTGTTTTATATCCAAATTTGCATATTTTTGGAAATATTTCAAGTTCTACATAATAAAATTTGATAAAACTCGCTCATTGTATTTAGCAATATGTCCTGGTAATAATTCAAAAAGAAAATGTATAGGTCAGCGCACTTATTAATGAATTACAGCAATTTTTATCAGCTACACATGAATAAAATGACGCAAAACAGTGGTAACTGCATACACACTTACGACTGTCTTGCTCTTAATAATCGATTTCCATCTTGAGGAAATCAGTTTCGAATAATGAATACACTTTTACCGTCGAAAATGGTAAATTGTAATGATCATGTGTTATATTATTGAAAATATGGTAGCGAAACATATTGGTACGAAACATTTAATTTACTACAGTAATGACCGAGTGTTCCGAAAAACTGGAGCATTCCCCCTTAAATTGTTTTTTGCTAATTACAATGAATTTGTTCTAAGAATAGAACGGGTTAACCGTTTTGTATTGACAAACCGTCGGTGTTGTTATAAAATCTCGTAACTACGGCTTCGATAAAGCCGTAGTTATGAGATTTTATAACAACACCGACGGCATACATTGTTCACCACCAGTGCCATTGGATAGTCGGGTAGCCTACTCGTTTCAGCCCTAGTCGTCTGTTACATATTTGAATATTTACACCCCAATCTTATGACGTTTGGTAATGGGTTAACCATTTACATGCTGGAAAACAAAATGGCAGTATAGAATAATGTAAAGGCGCGAACAAGCGATCTTTGTCGTCTTTTCCGTAACTGATACGGACATACAAATAACATAATTGAGCCCGGATCTGGAAAAATGGCCTCTATGGCTTTTGAGCCCAACATGGATCCAGATCAACCTGCGTTTAAACGCATTCTGATCTAGATCCATGTATTCTGTATGACCTGCAGTATTTAAGAGACCACATTACTAGCACTGACCAGGGTCAACTTAGGCACAGTCTGATCTAGAAACATGGCATTCGCTAATGCTTTAAGAACCCCTTTTCCAGATTCCGAGTCATAGGCTATACTAGTATCGATGCTTTTCCAACAACAACCTCGAAACTGCAGCTTGTATTAAGCTGCAGTTACGAGGTTTTTGTTGCAAAGCGATGATATTTTATGTTTTGTTTCAGGAATCATACGCAACAGAGAAACACGACATAATCAACACAATAGAGGAGGACCTCGACGTACGGCGAGCGCTGATTGGCCGGATGATTGGTAGCGCACTGGTGATAATCGTCATCATCCTACTTGTTGTTGTTGTATACCTCGTGACCAAACCGGTACCGACGCCATATTGTGATCACCGTGACGACGATTACGTCACACCACGTGACTTTAAACACCCGGATGTGTTCGACGATTTGACACCTGCAGAATACAAAGCAGTTCGGAGACAGTTATTAGGTATAAAAGAATTAAATATACAGAAGGGTTCAAAAGTAACTGTTAATAGCTCGTATATTTATATGATTCAGCTTTTCATGCCAGACAAAGCTGATGTTATTGAATATTTAGATGGAGGTGTTGATAAACCAACGAGAATCGCTAAAGCTATAGTAGTGCGTGGTGACATATCCAAGCCTATAGTACAGGAGTACCTGGTTTATCCGTTACCGGAGCCGGATACGGTTGAGGAATACCGTGATCCGTCATTCCGGCGTTATCCGATCCCCTACTCCAGTAGACCGGTAGATATGGTGGACTATGAAGCGATATTTGACAGCGTGATCGAGCCCGCCACCGAGCAGATGTACCCACTACTGATGGCTAGTTATGGTCTGTGCTATCACAACTGTACGGAGGGCCATAACTGTCTGGAGGTGTTCGATGTAGCACCGCGGGCATATAGAAGTGGAGAAAGGAGGTCATGGTTCTGGTTCTTCCCATCTGTTGAAGGGTTTTATATTCATCCGCTTGGTTTGGAAATGTTGGTGAATCACGAGTCTACAAATCCCATACGATGGACAGTTGAAAAGGTAGTTTATAATGGCAAGGCTTTCGATTCTGTCGAGAAACTGATGCAAGAATTCCATTCAAACAGATTAACGATTATTCATGAACACGATCACAGAAATAAGCCGCCATATTCTGGGTACAAGTCACGCCAGTCATTCCCAGCCAATCCCAAACAAGGACCTGTTTACCATGAACCTGAAGGCAAACGATTTACAGTTAATGGTCAAAAAGTCAAGTACAACAAATGGGAATTCAGCTTCCATATGCATCCGTTTATTGGTTTACAGATCTTTAACGCGAAGTTTGACGGCGCTAGGATTGTTTACGAATTGAGTCCACAAGAGGTGCTGGTATTTTACTCTGGTTATGGACCAGCACAGAGTATCACTAACTACTACGACTCCGGCTGGATGATCGGTGTCGACTGTATGGAGTTAGTGCGCGGAGTAGACTGTCCGGACCACGCCGTGTTTATAGATACATATTATATGGGCGTGAAATCTAAAAATAGTATTTGTATCTTCGAAGAAAACGGAGCTATACCGATGAGGAGACATTACGCAAACGATTTTGAAGGCGGTTATAGTTTTTACGGAGGAGTCAACGATTATCATATAGTCGTACGAACTATCGCTAATATTTGGAATTACGACTATGTATTTGACTATATATTTTACAACAACGGTGCTATAGAGGTAAAGGCCTCGGCTACAGGTTACGTACAGGCAACATTCAGTCTGCCTGAGGAGAAGGACTACGGCAGCTTTATACATGATCATGTCATGGCTGATCTACATCTACACATCTTTAATTATAAAGTCGATCTTGATATAGATGGGAAAAATAATAGATATTCTACCGTAGACCTCAAACTTGATAACTTCAAAGATCCTTGGGGGTTGGGGAAGGACCGACAAAACGTTAAAATGAACAAAGTATTACATAAGCAGGAATCCCTAGAACCAACCTTCGATTCCAGTAAATTACAATATCATCTTATTCATAACACAAACTCAAAGAGCAAATTTGGTGCAGAAAAATCCTACAGAATTCTAAACAAAGCTCCAGTATTAAACATTATGTCAGATTTAGAGATATCAAATGCAGCTAAATGGTCCAAATACCCAGTAATTGTGACTCATAGAAAGGACACAGAGAGACAATCGTCATCATTGTACGCCCAGAACGATCCATGGAACCCTGTCCTTGACTTTGAGACATTTGTAGATGGAGAAAGCCTCGTCGATCAGGATCTAGTGGCGTGGGTGACCATGGGAACGCACCACATCCCCGGGACAGAGGACGTCCCCTCGACCCCTACAACATGGAACCAGTATTCTTTCTTCCTTACTCCGCATAACTATTTTGATGAAGATCCGTCACGTGATTCGACAGATACCGTTATTATAAGGCCCGGGAAAGATAAAAAAGCGGACGTACAGACGTACGGACGGACGGTTAAATCTGAGTGTATACAACAACTGAAAGGACCAGCTGATTTTGATGGCTTCAGGCGTGGATCATAATGGCAATTACTTTTGTGCTAAAAATAGACTGAGTTTACAGTTATAAATATGTTTTGATAAACTGTCGGTGTTGTTACAAAATCTCGTAACTACGGCTTGAACCAAGCCGTAGTTACGAGATTTTTATAACAACACCGACGAAATACTATTGTTTGTCCGAAATTAAGTCAGTTTTATAAGGATAAAATCGTTCCCTATTAGAATGCATTACCAAGTAATTGTTACGCATAGAAGGCACAAAAAGACAATCCTCATCCTTATACGCCCAGAACGATCCATGGAACCCCGTCCTTGATTTTGATACATTTGTAGATGGAGAAAGCCTCGTCGATCAGGATCTAGTGGCGTGGGTGACCATGGGAACGCACCACATCCCCGGGACAGAGGACGTCCCCTCGACCCCTACAACATGGAAACAGTATTCATTCTTCCTCACTCCGCATAACTATTTTGATGAAGATCCCTCACGTGACTCTACTGATACCGTTATTATACGGCCCGGGAAAGATAAACAAGCGGACATACAGACGTACGGGCGGACGGTTAAATCTGAATGTATACAAAAACTGAAAGGACCTGCTGATTTTGATGGCTTTAGACGGAGAAAATAAATAGAATTCATTATCATTTTGTCCGACAAAGGACGGCTTTCAAGACAGATGATCCGTTTAAACCATTTTCAAAGTGTGATGTAGACGACCAAATATATTTTATCAAAAGAAAACAAAAGACAAAACAGCGGATGTAACTCGAGAAAATCATGATAACGATAATAAAATTCTTTACTCTGAAGGTTTTCGCAAACGTTCTCTTTTAACGAAGACGTCAAAACTAGGGAATTTCGACGGAGTTTTTCTTTTGATAATTAATTCAATCTTATTTCATATTCATTAAAGACCACATTCAAAAGATTCTACACAAAGTTTGCTGTTTGGGAAAGGGTTAATCCTCATCTTTGTTAGCGAATGATTAGACTACCCTTATTTTGTTCCCTTGTCGTAATGAACTAAGCACAGGTAGAGATACGAGAATCATTGGCTTTCGAAGATACAAACATCTGAGGCGCGTTTTTAGAGCGAGATTTTTTAAGATTGCTTAAGATGTTTTAGATAAAGCGTTTCTAAGACCTAGATTATGACCGAGCTGTTCCAAATGTTCCATACTTCATACAAATAACGTTTGATGACGTCATTTGTATGAAGTATGAAGCATAACCATGGTACCATGGAGCATTCGGAATAGCTCGGTCAGTTCTCTCTTATATTGTTTCCATAGAGTTAACCGAGGGGTTCCGCACGAAGTATAGGGTAATTGCAACCCAATGAGCGTCTAAAAAATCTAGCTCTATAGAACGCTTTATCCTAAAGCATCTTAAGAAATCTGAAGATATCTCAAGAAATCTCGCTCTAGAGAACATTCCTCTGTCATGTAGGCAATTGGTACTCCTCTTCCATCTCATCATCGCTTTAGGTCGAATTACTGTTAACCACTGTTAACCAATTACCAAACGACAAAGTTTTAGGGTGGTCCAAATTGAAAGATCATTCAGACGAACATTTCAAGTAAATGGTATTTTTAATTTTCATGTCTATTTGGATAGAAAACATTGTGGGAAATTAAGAAATTGCTTGTCACAAGCAATTTCTTCACTTTCCACGATGTTTTCCATTGCAATTATTTTGTGAGGAATAAAAAAGAGTCATTGTGTGGTAATGGGTTAAGACGGCAGAATTCTAGACTTGTCTAAAATTAGACATGTTGCATACGCCAAGTGAATGAATTTTTACATTTTTATACGCCCCCGGAAGCCGTCGTATATTGGTGTCATCTTCTCCGTCTGTCCATTACCCCGTCCGTCAATATGTCTGTCTGTACTTGCGTCCACTTTTCTTGTCAACGGCGTATATTGTGACTAATCAGATTGGAGACTAGGCTCCCCAACTAGCACCTTCACGGTGCTCTGTGTTATCAGTTCCACATCTCAGTCGGTTTCAGTCATATGGAGCCTAGTCCAGGGACTATAATGACACTCTTGTTTTATTTTTGAGTAAAAAACATTATGGAAAATGAAGGAATTGTTTGTCAGGAGCAATCTCATTCTTTTCCACGATCTTTTCTAAAGCCGCTTTCTTGTGGGGCGTCGAAAAAAGTCAATATGTGGGAATGGGAAGAAATATCGAAATGAAATTCCGATGGCGTCCTCATCAAGGGAATCAAAACTGTTACATTTTAAACTCTTAAATCAATGATAAACGAAATTGTTGTGATACAAATTGTTAGCTACGCGTGGAAATATCGTAACTAGAATAAGCTGTAGTTATGATATTGTCGAACGTAATTCGTCGTTGTAAATGCAAAACCTCGTATGTCGATTGGTGCGATTTTCAAAGCACAAACTTGTGTGCCATGTGTAGACGATTCTCGCAGGTTTTGAGATATTTTGACTGATCAGTATTATTGACACATTTTTTGTGGACAATATGTCCAAATTTCAAGTAAGACATTTCAGTTTGGGAAAAGTTACTACACTTTTTTCCCTCCCCTTTAAAATTTTCTAAAACCGAGATACGAGGTTTTGCATTTACAACGACGAATTGGCGAAATATAAGCACTGACTATATAGTTGAGATACAGGTTTCGAGCAATTACTTTCCTTTTTGCTACTTTAACCTATTACCACACACTGACGACTTTTGACACCCTACAAAATAATGGCTTTGGAAAACATTGTGGAAAATGAAGAAATGGCTTGTGACAAGCCATTTCTTCATTTACCACAATGTTTTCTACTCAAAAAGACAAAGAAAGTAAAATTCAATTTACTTGAAATTGTCGTCTACGACATCTTTGAATTTGGATCAGTCTAAAATTGTGCCGTCTGGCAAAGGGTTAAATAATGTGCTAATGAACTTCAAGAATAATTAGAGATGATATTTTTGTAGCAATTGGACAAAAATCGAAAGAATCGATCTCCGGATATCTAGATAATATAAAATGACGTTCCCTACGACTTGGACATGCAAATTACAACTTTAACCCTTTCCCAAACACAAAATTTTAGGGTGATCCACTCTAAAACTGCCACAAATGACAAAATGGATGCTATTAAAGATATGATTGGTGTAACAAATGGCAAAGAAAATATTGAGACAAAAGAAGAAACTGCTGGTTATCAGCAGTTTCTTCTTTTGTCTCAATGTTTTCTTAAGCATTTTCTATTTGGGACGTCAAAACCAGGTCTTGTTTGGGAAAGGGTTAACCCATTACCACACATTTGCGCTTTTTGACACCACCAAGAGCTGTAGAAAACATTGAGGAAAATGAAGAAATTGCTTGTGACTTGCAATTTCTTCATTTCCCACAATGTTTTCTACTCCCAAAGTTACGCAAATTTCAAATATTTATCAATTTGAAATTGTCGTCTGCAACTTCTTTCAATTCAGACAAGCTAAAAAAATGCTTTTTGATAATGGGTTAAAAGTACCGTCTGGTAAACTTTAGACTAGTCAGAATTCAAGTAAGTAAAGCCTCTCTTACAACCCGTCGTGCGTCTTTTTAAATCGTACGTTTTAAAACTCTGCAAAATCGCACGATTTATAAAGACGCACGACGGTTTGTAAGAGCGCCTCAAAGAATTGACGGTCAATTCTTTGCTGCGTGCAGTCTGCGTCGTGGTTGCGTCCACCAAAATCGTACGTGCATCGCACGACTTAACGTGCGTTTTAGAGGCAGACCGCACGCAGGAGCATGTACGACCGGTTGTAGGACAGGCTTAAACAGACAACTAAATCAAGATTAATAACAATATCATTTCATTTCTTGAAATGGTAGACAATTTGAAGTAGATCGAAAAGGTGATTTTACTTTCCTGCAAACTTTTTTTTCTAGCGGAAAAGAAAGAAAAAGAAAAAACAAAACAAAAACAAAACAATGTTGTTATTATTTTATCTTTATTTTGGAAAAAAAACGAAATTTCGAGTTTCAAATTGTTCGTTGAGATTTTGAATTTAAAGGGGTAGATATGACAAGACAAGTTGTAACCAAATGGTACATATTTAGACACATATTATCTTAACCATTTCCCAAAATATGGGGTTGTCCAAATTGCAAGCTGATTCTTGCGACAAAATGGATGTTTAAAGAGATAAGATTGGTAGAAAATATATTACAGAAAATATTGAGGCAAAAGTAATAAAATGCTTGTCACTAACATTTCTTCTTTCGCCTAAATATTTGTTCAAGCTTTAGCTGATAGGAATATCAAAATCAGATTTTTTTGGGTAAGGGTTAACGACCGATAACAGAGATAGTAACCGACACACTACGGTGGAAAATCACGTGAACAATTTCAGAAAATCTTCAATAATTTAGTGAATACGGCACCGATTTGAATCGGTTTGAAGCAGAAGTAAACATACGTCATGCGTTAGATTTACGTTATTGATTTTTTTGAAAATGGTTGATCTCGAATAACTAGTTTACAGTTGATTTATTTTTCAAAAACCTATCATGTCCATCTTATTCCTGGTATTTCCCCACGTTCTCTGTTTCAACTATTGACAAAATATTGATGATTTTCTGAAATTCTGAGTCACGTGGTTAACCATCATGACACACTGGGTGACGATAAGCTGCAGTTTACATTCGTTCTCTCGACATCGGATAACTCAAATGGTTTCTTAAGGTAGTCCACCTCCAATGAGATTCATGCGACGTCGCCCGAATATTTTTGGAAACGTAACGACGCAGCTCAAAAAATTCGATGTTTTATGAATTTCAAAATGGCCACATTATGTGTATTCTGCCTTAAGTCGAAGTGAAACTCAAGTAAAGGTTTCAATTATGGAAACAATAAAAAAATCCTCAAAAGTGTACAATTGAAACATAGTAGGGAAATAAATTGCATCAGATGAGCATTAAAGTGATTACATTCATTTTTTTTGAAACTGGACATAAATCGGACGAGCTGAACTCCGGATATTTCGAGGTAATGTGATATTCTCTACGAACTCCACAAAACGAGTATTCAACTCCTTTCAAATAGGGAACGATTTTATCCAGGGTACCGTGACGAAAAAAACTGGCATTTTTTATGTGTTGTTATGAAATTTCGTAACTACGGCTTGATTCAAACTGTAGTTACAAGCTTTTTTCACAACACTGACGGTTTATCAATGCATAATGGTAAACCAAATCTATTTTTAAAACAAAATTCATTTCTATTGGAGCAGACATATTCTCGGTTGTATGAGTTGATGAGTATCTCAACTCCATTTTGTCGTTTTTCAACAAAAACCTCGTAACTGCAGCTGCGTTTTAGCTGCAGCTAAGAGGTTTTTGTTGAAAAAGCATCGATTTGTTATCGTACATAATGATCAAATACTATGAAACAACAATCATTGACATTGTGCTAAATTAATTCAAATATCCTCGTTTTTCAACAAAAAAACCTCGTGACTACAGCTTTACGCAAGCTGTAGTTACGATATTTTTGTTGAAAAGTAGCGCTATATAAAACATACGGCAGTTTTGTACTAACACCTCAAACTATTTACGTTCAAACACGAGACCATAGGAATTCACATCAGTTTATCAGTTTCAGTTCAGATAAGAAATTTAAACATTGTGAAATGAAATCATCCCTTTATGTTCACTTACAATGTCAAGGGAAAACGAAATTCATTCTGACAATTCCACGTGTTGAGATCGTGCGACTGAGAAAGTTGACGCCTCCAGGTACCCACAACTAGCAAACGGACAACTGACAGTGAAATGGAAGTGATTGTATAACAGGAACACTGAATTAATGTTGTGGATGTTAAACCAGAAGAACTAATGGTCAACTGACCATCATTATAGTTTATGCATGTAGTGTATGAGGATACTGCAAGTCCTGTGGATCACTCAAAGGATATTATATCGTATATTCAAGAGAAGTAGGTTGATAGATTGATTTTATTATGTCTTCAATATTTTTTTTTTCAAAAATACAGGACGGGAAGAAAGTCTTATGGCTTAATTCATGAAGCTTACTCTTACTTATTTGAAGTTACCTCAAATAGAATTGCACGAGTTTCTTACACTTTATCGTGCAGCCAGCACGATGTTTTCATGAGAGTTCGCTCTTGAGGACAGGTTGGTATTCAAAGACATAAGGAGGGTTCGAAGCGACTTAACTAAGTTAGGATTTCTCGAGGCAAGAAGGTCGGACCTTGAGCTAAACTCATGCTTATTTTCTCCTACATTTTACGGATTTTTGAAAGAAAAATTGCTGGAATTCATGTTTTTGAAACATATTCTTCCATTAAATCAAGTTTTTGTGATATGAAAGTAAAATTTACAATTTTTGAAAATGCCAAAAAAACGCTTCTTCTTTTGACACCTTTTTAATTTTCATTCTAATTGTTTAATTTTAGACAAGTCCTATTTCAAATGCGCGGCAACTAACATTATGAATAAGACAAAAATATTATCGGAAAATTAAGAGAAAAGAGGAAATTGTTGATGATCAGAAGTTTCTCCTTTTCATCGATATTTTCTATGCTAGATCTATAACCCAATCATTTCGTTTTTATGCATCAAATATCTTGTCATCTGTAACAGCTATCAACATTCAATTGAATGATTCTAACGTTATCAGTGGAGTTGTGATATTCGGCTGTTTTGTGAAAACATTATAAGAAAAGACGCGTATTTTAAAACCGCATAATAATTCTTTTCCATTGAAATTTTCAGAAGCATTGGTCAGAGGATTAAAATTTCGTATTTTGCCCAACGGATTTATCTTTGATGACATGAACAACATTTCCAAAAAAAAAATAGTTTATCTATGAAAATCACTTGAATCAAGCGATGTTTCGACGAAACGGGTATGAAGGGTTGTATAAGATTATAACAAATTAAGAAAAGGGTTAAGAAACATTTCCTCCATAAAGAAAAGAAAGATTTTGACTGTGAATACTACTTTGTTACGGAGTCTTTCTGGTCCGGGGATCCCGTGCTAACGGCGTAATCAGTAACTTCAGGCGCCCTTTGTTGAGTTTGACTGAAGTTTGAGTCAAGTAAATGTTCATGAATTAAGCCATTAGAATGTATATGGATTTGAGTGTGATGTTTTGAACATGTATGCCAAGGTCAGTAGTGCAACCTTCGATGACAGAAATTGAACTAGAACGTCTTTGATCGGATGATGTGTACACGTATACAGAACATCTACCGCAGGAATACAAACCTTTGGCTATATACCGCTGCTTTTCAACAAAAACCTCTTAATTGCAGCTGAAAACAAGCTACACTAACGAGGTTTTTGCGACGATTGCACTATATGAATTACTTACAATGACCTTAAGTGCTTCGTATAATATTACTTTTGGTAACATTAAGGTTTTAAGACGAAGCATACTTTTTTAGAAAGTAGAAGTATTTTAACTGATATTGGTGTGCAATATGCTACGCTATGATAGCCTTCGCCTTAATATTATTAAGGCTTACGAACTGAGAATGAAATGCAGAGCCAGAGGCGAAATTTGAAAAGTGCCAGTAATTCCTAAACTATGTTACATTTCCATTCCAAAATACAACATAAGCATATTCTATGGTTTAGAATTTTGAATTAATGCATACTTATGGAAATATTTGACAAAAATGTTCAAAATTACCTCCCTTGCATATGAATACATGTATAGAGTAAAATAATATTTGCAAATTGTTTTCTTCTTGAACCATAATCTTGAAATCTGGCATGGTGAATCAACTTATGTGAAGTGTATTTACAAGCGTGTGTAATTTGATGCATTTCGTATTCGTAAACCTTAATTAGCGACGTAACAAAATTCTAAATTGGTCCATATTGGAAGCCGATGTTGTCGAAAAGATAGCGGTATTTGCCTAAAACGACTCTCTTTTTTACACTGGTTTAAGCGTCAATGAATATTATGGAACATACTGAAACTTGCATCTGATCTAGTTCTATGAAATCATGGACATCTATTTATTTGTCTGCAATCCCAATTAGTTTGGACAAGTGACAGATTTTTCTGTTTTGTAACCTTTAGCCTGCTCGGATTTGTGATACATTTTGACTTCTGAAAAAGGCGATCTATAAATGTATTTATTAAAGACCATTCCGACCTACGTTTGGACATAAACATAGATGTAGACTTAAACGATTAATGACGCAGAGATTATGAAAAAATCCACTTTGAACATGGAAAATTGTGTACGTGCAAGATTTTGTTCTAGCTCTATTTGGACATGTACACACAAAACTAGATAACATGACCGAAATTTGAGATAGCAATATCTAACAATGCCCCGTACTTGTACATTGTCTTGTATCTAAATGAAGTATTGATAGAAAATAGAATAAAATAAAGAAATTTCCTTTTCTCACGTTTACAGGCACCATGTTAAATCGAAGCCAGAGTTACGACGTCGCGTCGACGTCCGCCGCTCAGTTACGATTGAAGCGTGAGCGGAGAGAGGGTCGTGTGGAATGGGGCGTAGATTCGAGTGGTGATGAGGATACGATAGATCAAAGACCTCTCAGGTTTGTAGAAATATACCTTTGTAATGTAAAACACAACTTTGGTAAACGCTATATTGACGGTAATATTTTGGACTGCTCAAGTTTGAATGATATTGCAGACGACAGTGTCATCTTATTGATATTTCACCTTTTTTGTTATTTTTGGGTATACAACATTGTGGGAAATAGAGAAATTGCTTGTCACAAGCAATTTCTTCATTTTCCACAATGTTTTCTCATGTCCTTTCTTGTGAGGGAGTCTAAAGGCGTCACTGTGCAGTAATAGCCACCATCTCAGAGGATTGTTTAGCGGATAGCAGTGACATAAACAGGAATAACTCTTTAGAAATCTGCTTATCACTTACCCAAACGATACAATTTTTAATTAGATCTAGATGCAGCGTTCAACATCTTTTTATATGGGATCAGTCTGATTTTATCGATTGAGAAACGTTGAGATTTCACTCGAGACAGAGCCACTTGAAACTGACGTAACGTCAAAAGTTGCGGACCAACGTTGTAACACGCATATCGACCGTTTTCCGACGTTAACGTTACGCGAAGGTGTAAAGAAAGTTGTAACTTTCCCCAAAACATGAGAAATGACAAATTTTCAATGTTGGCCAAAAGAAAACATTTTCACAATAATACAAATACATGCATACATGAAAATAGCACCGTACAAAATTAATAATCTCAACTATCAATAAATAAAACAGAATTATTTCGTAAGTATTGAAAAATCAAGCTCTAATAAATATTGAAAGTGAATATTTTACACCTGTAGGAGAAATGGAGCCATTTCATACGCTAAATATAACTTGTCAATTATGCATATTTTTGTTATTAAGATATTTCTACTTGCGCAAATGTAAAAAAAAAAAAAAAAAAAAAAAAAAAAAAAAAAAAAAAAAAAAAAAAAAAAATCTAGAGCATCGATACATGATCGTAAAACGCCATGAAAAGTTCTTCACAAATCAACATGACGTCAAATCGTCAAAAACGCGTTTTTATGACATTTTAAGACGCTACATCACACTCTATATCTTCGCTAGTTGAAGAGATATTGACAAATGCATTTATTTTTTCAAATTTCATCCGAGATGTATGTCGAAAATCAATTCAAATTCAAAATATTTTGATTTTCTTAGAAAAAAAGCTATATATGAAAAAATCACCCTTGCATTTGGGACCGTTTTAGTGAAAATGTGACATTTTTAAGACGCTACAAACACAATAAAATAATGATTTTCTTCAACTCCAATCAAGACAAAAAATTAACTACAAAAACTAGAGCTCAGATGTATGTCCCAAATTTTTTTATATTAATTTCTAATCGCTATTGGAAAAATAAATTAGATTTAAAAATTAGACATACCGAAAAAATCAACATGACGTCAAATCATCAAAAACGCGTTTTTGTGACATTTTTAAGACGCTACATCACACTCTATATCTTCGCTAGTTGAAGAGATATTGACAAATGCATTTATTTTTTCAAATTTTATCCGAGATGTATGTCGAAAATCAATTCAAATTTAAAATATTTTGATTTTCTTAGAAGAAAAGCTATATATGAAAAAGTCACCCTTGCATTTGGGACCGTTTTAGTGAAAATGTGACATTTTTAAGACGCTACAAGCACAATAAAATAATGATTTTCTTCAACTCCAATCAAGACAAAAAATTAACTACAAAAACTAGAGCTCAGATGTATGTCCCAAATTTTTTTATATTGATTTCTAATCGCTATTGGAAAAATAAATTAGATTTAAAAATTAGACATACCGAAAAAATGACGTTTTTTTAACAGCGTGACGCTACTTATCTCTTTCTTTCCATTCCTCCATAGTTTGTTTACACTATCCAACTGCCGTAAGATTTAAGCTATATCTTCTGTGACATCACTGACGTAATTTGCCAAAGTTTGTGCGCTTTAAAAAGTCTTACTTTTTATTCTATTGGGATTCTCGCGAGTTTGTTTGGTAATTTTTGTTACACGTGACGACGTCATTTTCTGCGCCAGAGTTTATTTATTTTGTTTATCAAATTGTTTGTATTCAACCAATGTTGAAATTCGACATATATTAATAAATTACAATTCAATATCTTTTATATGATACCAAATACATGTGTGTTTCTCAAATAAAAATAACAAATATGCGGTTTTAAACAGAAGTGCATAGCCAATTTTGGCTTGGTCCGCAACTTTTGACGTTACGTCACAGTTCGTCCCCTTACAGCATAAAGGTGCTATGTGCATTTTTCAAGTTTTCGAGAAAAACAGTTTTAAAGTTCTACAGGTCAGATATCTAATATATTTAAACAATTGACACTTATACAATGTGTATCGATGAATGCTTAAATAAATTATATCTTTCACACATTAAAATGTCAAGGCATTAAGCAGTTATCTGCCCATTTGTCACATAGCACCTTCATGCATGCACAAAATTTAAAATTATTTCGTACATAAAGGTGCTATGTGGCAAATAGCACCTTTATGCATATTTTTTTCCAGGAATATCAAGACGATTTTTAAAGCATAAAAGTGCTATTTGCCACATAGCACCTTTATGCATAAATGATTTAAGTGATTATCATGAAACAATGGTCACATAGATCATTTTTGCGTTCAAGAAATAATAAATTCTAGTTATCTGCTTTTTGTTATGCCCCCGTATCGAGAGATCGGGGAGAGAGATCGGGGGCATATTGTTTTACTCATGTCTGTCTGTCTGTCTGTCTGTCTGTCTGTCTGTCTGTCCGTCCGTCCGTCCGTCTGTCTCTCTGTCTGTCTGTCCGAAAACTTAACCTTTGCCTTTTCTCCAAAAGTACTTGACATACAAAGCTCAAATTTGGTATGCAGCTTCCTTTCAATGATATCTATCTGTTCTTTACCATTTGACCTTCCTCAAGGTCATCCCTTAACTCTTATCAACCCTTTACTCTCCGAAAACTTAACCTTGTACTCCGAAAACTTAACCTTTGCCTTTTCTCCAAAAGTATTTGACATACAAAGCTCAAATTTGGTATGCAACTTCCTTTCAATGATATCTTTCTGTTCCATGCAATTTGACCATCCTGAAGGTCATCCCTTAACCCTTATCAACCATTTACTCCACAAAAACTTAACCTTTTACTCTGAAAACTTAACCTTTACCTTTTCTCCAAAAGTATTTGACATACAAAGCTCAAATTGGGTATGCAACTTCATTTCGATGATATCTATCTGTTCCATGCAATTTGACCTTCCTTAAGGTCATCCCTTAACCCTTAATAATCCTTTACTCCACGAAAACTTAACATTTTAGAAAAATGGCCATTTCGGGGGCATTTGTGTTTCACAAACACATCTTGTTTCTTTCATATTTATTCCCTTAATTCGACAAACCAATGATTTTGAACGTAAATAAAAGTGAAAGTACACCCGGAAGGAAACTTATGTGTATCTTTCGAATTTTCTACACAACTTAGAAATTCAGAAACATTTACAATGTTTTCATATTCGTTGGTCCATATTAGTCCCTATCAGACTCGGTTTCATATCAAGTGTCTGAAAAACCTTGGCCTGGCACTTCCTCTAGATTTTAATAGTTTCTTTGTATATAGTGTCCCCTCCTTTTCTACCATGCCAATGCATGCTTGCTATTTTTTTTCAATAGAAGTCTGAAATCAGATAATCTGACAAATCTTTGTCCCGTTTCAACGCCTTGTAATTATTTCAGCATCTAAGTCGTCTACGGCTTCGCCTTAAGACATTTCCGTGATTTTTTCCTCTTGATTGTTTTATCAAAACTGCAATTGGTTCATCTTCACAATCTTTTTCTGCGTTTAATGAAATAAATTGGGATCCCGCTGCTAGCATTTGTTTCGTGAATCATGAGGTCAGAAGTACCATCTGACCAGTCAGACATCCCTTCGTGATTATGCAAAGAGCATGCTATAAAAATATAAAAAAATAGGCTTTGGATCTGTATCAGAATTCTTTTTTGACACATATGACTTAACGGAGTTATGTTACTTTGTCGTAATAATTATATTTCATATCATAATACTTTTTAACTTTTCAAACTTATATAGTGAAACATGAGCATATATTGCAAAAATCATATAAATTAGGCCCGTGGGAACAGGGAGGGCTAGTTCCTCTCCAAAAATAGTCCCCCCCTACCCCCCCCCCCCCCCCCCCCCAAAAAAAAAAAAAAAAAAAAAAAAAAAAAACGTTGGCCAAAAATTGCCAAATTTTCTTTATTTTACACTGAAAAATCAGTGAAAATCCAATTTAGTCCCCAATATTCAACCAGTCCACTGGGGCTTTAGCCCACCTATTGAATGGCTTCCTATGGTCATGTTATTTAAACACTTGCCTTTGCCCATGCTATTCATTTTATTTGCACGTTTTTACTGCAATGAAAGGAAAGGGAGACTGATATTGATTACAAGGTAGTAATGTTAAGTACTTACATTTAAATATTTCATATGTTTCTATTGAAATCATTTATGAAATAAGCCACAGTCGCTCTACATTACGATAAACTACTTAATTGTGTGTACATTTAATCAAGAAATGCTAAAATGCGGCATTTTTCCCACACAGTAGGTGTATTTCGACCAATTATGTGTTTATTTATCTAACTAGGGTGCTATGTGAAATAAGATACTTATGGTTATCTACAAGAATAGGCCATTTTTAGTAATGCATAAAGGTGCTATTTGCCAAATAGCCCCTTTATGCAGAAAATTGATGCACATAGCACCTTTATGCACGAAACTTTTGGGCTATACGCACATAGCACTTAAATGATCTGAGTATTTCATATATTTATTGATAAACTACAGTTTCCAAAATTTTTTCAAAGTAAGATATGATGTTAAAGATTCGATTTATGCAAAAAAGTGAAAATTGACCAAAAGTGCACATAGCACCTTTATGCTGTAAGGGGTCGAGTTGCAAACCTATTTTGATATTTATGTTTGCTGAATTGTCATAGATCTTTATTGACATCACTATGATATAGTTCCATTGTGCAATTGCTAGAGGCGACTTAATAGATGCTGAACTTATTCTTGTCAAAGAGATAATGCAGAATACATTACATATCTATTAAGGCAAATGGAGAAAATTTCAGAACTAGTGTCTGCTTGGATGAGGGCTATCAAGTATAAACATTGGCTTTTTGTGAAATCTTGCTAGAGGAAAAGGATTTACCATGTTTTATCTTTGACAGCTGAGGGGGTACTGATAAACAAAACTACACATACTTTAATCCTCACAATATAATGGCTGTCCTTTAGTTGTTTTAATTCGAACACGTTTTAGTCCAAATGTAGTATAAACTTTTTTCTTGTTCATGTAAAATCAATATAAGGTACCCGTGCTTTGTAGATGACATTGATGTATTGGTTCACAGTGCTGTAGAAACGTAACAACGAAACGAACGTCCTCAATTTTAAACAACTGCAGGACCACCAAAAGTAGATCTACTACTGAAGAACTTATTTTTTTCTACCAACAGCTATATGAGCCATGATCTGGAAAAACGTCCCTTATAGCATTTGAGACATCCAGGTTTCAAGATCAGCATGTACCTAAGAACAGTCTGACTGGTATCTATGCTGCTGTCCCATGGTTGCTACATGTCATCAATAAGCTATTGGAGAACAACATGGTTCACGATCAGACTGCGTGTATACGCAGGCTGATCTTGAACCATGTTGAGCTCAAAAGACTTAAGGGGCCTTTTACCAGATCCTGGCTCATATATTGGTACTATTCTAGATAGGTTGATGTCTTCATTTCGTATGATCATTGCAGGTTGTCGTACGTCAGACGTCCTCCATCAAGGAAGATTTCCGTTCTATCATCAGTAAACCCCTCCCCGAGAGTCTCCATGTTCGAGGTTAGTAATATAAATATTAACGAGAATTTTGATTTATTTGATTTTATTGGGGTTCTACGCCGTTTCAACTTCTATGGTCATATCGCGGCGGCTGGAGCACCTAACGTTACCGTGGGTTCCTGGTATTTCTCGCACTAGTACAACCACAATATCCAAACCGAGCCTCCAGCTACTCTCACACATAGATGATTCACACTCATTGGTGAGAGACAAATGACTTTTGTCAAATGTCAGAATGGATACTGGCCGAGCTGAAGTTCGAACTCGAGACCCCTGGATTGACAGACTCCGACGTAACTGACTGAGCTATCCTGGCTCGGCTATAAACGAAACTTGTTACAAACGCTAAAAATCCAGTTCTTTTGTGCCGTTGATAATGCAATGTATCAAACAGCTTCGCAAATTTTGACTGCTCTCCCACGTTGCAGCAATGCCTGAAATATCTATCACGGGTCGCTTTAAGTTATATTGTCGGTTCTGAGGAAGAAATCCAACATGTTATTATAAAGTCTTTAAAAAGTGATTTAATGAAAAATCGACACTACGCCATCAGGTGTTTAAATGATCATTATATTCTTTATTTTCAGGGCCCAAATGTATCAATGCTGGACACTCCACTGGAAGAGAAGCAGGAAGACAATAATGATCTAGCTTTGCGTAAAGAAGGCACAGCTCGTGTGTTGGCAGCCCTGCTGGTTATAATAGCTATAGTACAACTTGTCATCATCATATATCTAGTCACCAAGACGGCCGGTAATAATATGTGCACCACCACAGAAACTGACTTTATCATACCACGTGATTTACATAATCCGGACATTTTTGATGATCTCACACCTGATGAACTAGATAGTGTAAACAAATACATGTTACAAAATAAAGAGTTGAACTTAGTTCCGTGGAGCGAGGCGATTATAAACAGTAGCTACATCTTTATTATAGAACTATACTTACCAAACAAAAGTGAAGCGTTAGATTTCTTAGATCGCGGTTTTATAAAACCAACGAGAGAAGCGAAAGTTGTTGTATTTAGGGGTAACACAGTACCACCGCGGGTTGATGAGTATATCGTTAGCCCGTTACCCCGACCTGACACCATCAGACTGTACAGGGATCCATCATACCGTAGATACCCTATACCGTACTCCAGCAGACAGTACGACCATGTCCAGATGAAGGCCGGACATAGGCTACTGATGACATTGACGGAGCAGCTGTACCCGGTGTTGATGGAGAGTTACGGTCGGTGTTACCATAACTGTACACGTGGTGTCAACTGTTTACAGGTTTCCGACATCGCAACACGGGGGTACAACAGTGGGGACAGGCGATCATGGGTGTGGTTCTTTCCGGATATAGAGGGATACTATAACTACCCGCTAGGTCTACAGATACTGATCAACCATGAATCTGTGGATGAGAGGAAATGGTCCGTCGAGAAACTTGTATATAACGGACAAGAGTTTGATAGCATTAACTCATTGATAACAGCATTTATATCGGGAAGAGTGAGGAAGATTAATTACAGAATTCCTAACAGAGAACGAGATGCACAAAAGAAGGAATCTTTTACTGGTTACCAGCAACATGGTCCTCGTCTATATGAGCCTGAAGGTAAACGGTACAGAATCTCCGGCCAGTCAGTCATCTATAACAACTGGAAGTTGATCTACAACATGCGACCCTCTACCGGACTCAGGTTGTTTGACGTTACATTCGCTGGAGCGAGGATAGCGTATGAGATAAGCCTCCAGGAGATCCTGGTGTTCTACACGGGGTATAGTCCACTACAGGCTAACTCATACTATTACGACTCCGCGTCGATGGTGGGAGGTTCGAGTATGGAGCTGGTACGAGGCGTGGACTGTCCGGATACAGCCGTGATGCTAGATTCATACTTCTGGGTCAACAGTGGACATGCTAAACGCACGAAAAACAACATCTGTGTATTTGAGCGTAACTCCGAGCTACCCATACACAGGCATTATACAGATAATTATAAGGATGGATTTGATTACTATAGAGGCACACCTAACTATAATCTCGTCATTCGTGCAATCGCTTCTATATGGAACTATGACTATATTATAGACTATATTTTCTACAACAACGGTGCATTCGAGGCTAAGGTGTCACTGACAGGCTATGTGAAGTCAGCCTTTGATCTTCCAGAAGAACAGCAATATGGAAATCCTATTAATGACTTTGCCTCTGCGAACTTGCACCAACATGCTTTTAACTTTAAGGTTGACCTGGATATTGCAGGCGACCTTAATCGTTACTCTATACACGATATCGAATTGGAAAATGTAACTGATTCATGGCGCGAAAATGTGACGCGATTACAAATGCAAATTGATAAGAAAGAAGTAGAGTTTGAATCGAGTGATGTTGCAGAACAATTTACATACAAACAGTATCATTTATTTTACAACAAAAATGCTGAGAATAAGTATGGAACAAAAAGAAGTTACAGAATAATAAATAAAGCGCCGGTTGTGGCGATATTATCAGACATAAACGCAACAAAAGCTGCACCTTGGATAAAATATCCCATTATGGTTACACGACGTAAAGACAGTGAAAGTTGCTCCTCATCGATGTATGCTCAAGGTGATCCATGGAACCCGGTCTTAGATTTTGACGAGTTTATAAACAATGAGAGTTTAGTAGACCAAGATTTGGTTGCCTGGATAACCACAGGAACATATCATATTCCCGGAACTGAGGACATTCCGCTGACCTCGACTGTTTGGAACCAGTACTCGTTCTTTTTAGCGCCACATAACTATTTCTGGCGGTCACCAGACGCGGAATCTATCGATACATTTCGAATGGTACCGAATGATACCGAATTACTAACATCGGAAAGGAACACTGAATCTACATGTATTCCTCCTCATAGTATTCCCTTTAGCTATGATGGAAGAAGGAATTGATTGGCCTAAAGTTAACTGTGAGCGCTTGTGTGAAGATCAACATCTTTCATAGTTCTGAGACTGCCTGTTTGCGGATAATGCAGAGCGTGATTTCAAATCGGAATGTCAAAAGAGAGTTCAGTGTTCGACCTATTTTTTGGACCAATGAAACTGCAGTATGTTTTACGCCCAAACGAGACTGCCGGCTAATTAATATGACGTCTATAGATACATAGTCACGCCCCGTCTACGATGAACCGCTAGCGAACATTTTAGTCAGATTGAGTCTGTATAGTAAAATCTACGCGATATACTTATTGAACATTCACATGCGCACAGCGTAGAATCAACTATACAGCCTGTATCTTATACACATACATCCTCACTTTTCAAAGCACTCGTAGCAGCAGCTAAGAAAAGTAGCGACGAATGTTCTTACTTTAAGATACCGGTGGACAAAGTCAACTACCAAAACTTTAACCAATTTAAATCAAAGGCTGTTGCAGACGAAAGAAAGAGTATTACTAGTAATATAAATGATATTCCTGAACGTTATGTTTGTAAACAAATTTTGTTTCCCAAATGCTGATAACCTTTGCATTCACAAAGGTATCATTGGAAATATATTTGATATTTTCAAAAATTGAATTAAAGAAGTGAAACCTTTGAAATTAGTTCATTAGGCTCTTAACCCCCCCCCATATCGAAAGATCGGAGGCGTTTGTTTTACTTGTGTCCGTCCGTCCGGGCCAACCTCGTGGTGTTAATGTGGTTCAATGCGTCCATAATTTATATGAAATATAAAACAAAACCACTTAAACCATGTCTTTCTATGTGGAACTTTTCTACATAAAGATCAAAAGAAAAGAAAACACTTAATCCTGAAATTTTGGAATGTCCGTCTGTTTGTCCGTCTGTGTGTCTGTCATTTAGGAGGCATTCATGTTTTACAAACACACCTTATTTTCATAAATCCTTCATAGTATGAGATCAACATGAATCCTGATCAGATACTATTAGAAATCTAATCTGAATACATGATGCTCTTCAATGACCACCCGCCCTTTTTCAGATCCTGGCGCAAACACGGTGGATAATCGCTTGACCCAGAATTTCAGAAAATCATTAATATTGTTGTTAATACTCGACCAATTTGAATTCCGTTTGAAGCAGAGTAGATGGAAAATTATTCAGGAATAAGCTGTACATGGTGGATTTTTGAAAAAAAAAAAAAAAAAAAAAAAAAAAAAAAAAAAAAAAAAAATACGCGTTAGAATACTTATTGAAGATCAACCAAAATTTTGAATCAGCTGATTTTGAAAAATCCACCACGTCCATTTACTGCGTGACGTCTGTACACATTCTTTGCTTCAAACCGAATTCAAATTGGTCTCGTATTAATAACTAGAATACCCGAAAGTTTTGAGTCGCTCCACAGGCCAGAATTTCTTGAAATATACTACAAAAGTTTTTACTTTTGTAATTGATTCACATATTATCTTTGATAAATTCTATAAAATCAAGAATTTTCAATCTCAATATGGTCAATATATGTGGGTGTTAGAATGTAAACAAGTTGGCTTATTTCTTGCATAAATAAGCTTTATTGTTTCAGCATTAGACTTAAAACAAGGGAGGTAACTCAATTAGCAAATATCTTGGGCTTATATTAGTTACCTCCCTTGATTCCAATACATTCTGACCTCCTTCAGTCAAACAAATACTGTGATTCAAGCGCAGATAATTCTAAACTTTCCAGTCTAATCAGACATCTGAGATCATATGGTCAGCAACATTGTGTCCCAATTTTATCTTGATTGGCTAATATTTGACGTTGTTTGAGTGAAAACAACATCGAAAATGGTAATGATTCCAAATTTAGGGACAGATAACTTAGGAATTTCTGGTGCAATCCCAATGAAAATTACACCTATGCAAGGTTTTACCTTCAGAAAGATTACTTTAAAGTTTTGTGTTGATTGGTTAATGTTTATGGATTTTAGAGTAAAAAGTAAGGTCGAAAACAGCAATTTTGTAAATTTCAAGGGCACATAATTCAAGATAAAAATTTTAGATATACGTGAAAATTACACCCTGGCAATATCTTGAAGTCACTAACATTCTGTCCAAGTTCTGTCTTGATTGGTCATTATTTGTAGTTGCTAGGGCTGATCACTCCAGACTTTATGGTCAATTCAGAGTTTTTTGAAGGAATCTGATACAGGGTCGCCCAACAATCATTCATATGAAGTTTGATTGAAATCCATCCAGTTGTTTCAGAGGAGCAGAATTTTAAAGAAAAGTTTGGCGACCGGACGGACGGACATACGCACGGACGACGGACACACCGCCATGACAATAGCCCGTTAAGCTAAAGTATTGAAGATTTTCTGAAATTGTTGTATCACGTGACTGGTCTACCATGAAGTTAGTTATATTGTATGCGAGTTTTGTCTGATATTTCCCTAAACAATTTATTGCTTGGACACACCTTGTAGAAGAAGATCTGAAACAACTTTGACGGAAAAGAAAAAAATGCCGATAAGCAAGATGTTATATTTTTACCGAAATAGAGCTATTATCAAAATATTACAAATATTTTATTATAGCGACATTTTTGTCGTCTGCTTTATCAGACATATTTTGTCGTTTGACAAAGGGTTATACAGATAAAAATGTACATATGCATTCTTTGTTATACAAATTCCAAAACCTTCGTTTTATAGATTGCCGTAAAGTGACAATTTCATTGAATATCCACAATAAAGGATTAATCAGGGGCATACCGAGGGATTTTGTGATGTTCCGGAAAGTCCAAAGTATTTGGCCGATTGCCTTTGACGCCTTTTGGACACCCCTAGAGATATCGGTAAAAGCTGTGGACAATATTGTGGAAAACGCTTGTGAAATTGCTAGTGACAAGCAAATATTCATTTTCTGCAATGTTTCATTCCAAGAAAAATCAAAAATATAAAATTTATTTCCATCAAAGTAATCGTCTGCAATATCTTTGAATTTTGAAGAGTCAGCTGTTGGTTTAAGGGGCTCTTGGGTTTCCCTCGACAAATATGTGTGATTCGGTGCAATTTGGTGGCATCTGGGTTTCTGAATTTCACAGTTTATCTCAGAAAGACCACACTTGAAACAAAAATGATGAAGCCGGGCTTCCAGGACCTCCACCTAAGTTAAATTTCCCATTTATCTATTGTCCTTAGTTTAGACAACTTAAAGGGACATAACATTCCAATTTCATTTTTTGTATGTCTTGATGCAAAGATCGGGTTATTCTAATGAGTTTAAGTGATATCAGTTTTTTTTAAGTTGTTATTTATAAGCGAAAATGTGCCTTTAAAGTTGAGACAGATATGGCGAATTACATATAAATCCCAACTGTTGTGGACAACAATTTGATTAATTTTTAGCACAAAAAATAAATATTTCTCCTAAACGGCACAATATCTTGGGTTGAAAGTTTCAGAATTTTCATAAGAAAATATCCTCTTTCAAATAAAAACAAAATTTGATTTTATGAAAAATTATCGTGAAATGTCACTTTAAAGATCAACGCAACGCGATTCAGTTGGCTTATCGATTGCCTAATGGCGAGCTTAGAGGTCGTCTTGCAAACTCCACATAGCGACAATAGCCTACACATTATCACTGCCGGCATATAAATCACGTGACCATGGTCTAGTCACGTGATTGCGTAAATATGTTTTGAAAATTTAAACGGTGCGACGTTAGAATATGTTTCTGAATCATTTTTTAAATTTAATTTTATTTTTTATTTGGATTCATATCTGACACCTTACATTCTTAAAACATCACTAAAACCATGTTTACTGTTTTGAATAAAAATAAAAATAAAAAAAAATCCGATTACCTGAAATCCTGGTAACTCAGTCAAGCTGTGCCGGCAGAGAGCTACCCAATATCCCAGTTCAGGGTAGATAACTGCGGAGGAGATTGGTCGTCTTGGCCACTAGATTGACCTGTTCTCCACCCACAAAAACTTTGGTTTTTACGGCTCTAAGAAAGTTTTGGAAAGATGCATTAACAGATCAGTAGATAAAAGTGATATAACCAGTATTTTCTTGATTACCCATTACGTTTTGCATACCACAGGAGACGTACATGTTATAAGATAGCCTACTTTTTATTTTTGCTCTTAAAGGTTCTAAAAACCGTACCTTATTCTTTCAATTGAACCTTTTCCAAAACAAAACCTTGTTTTGACGTCATTATGAGGAAAGGCTTGGAAAAACTTTCATGCAAAAGAAGAAAATGCTAATAATCAGCATTTTCTACTTTTCCTCCATATCTGCTAGGCAATATTGTACACAAATCAAATCTTCAACATCACCAATTTTGTCGTTTGCAGTAGCTTTTGAATTATACCACACTTAAATTCTCCATTTGGGGGAAGGGTTAAATCAACATTTGAGTGTTCGTCTTGGAAAGGGTTAAAATATGTGCCCTTATCTGTTGCCGATGCCCCTGTTAGTCTATTACTAAACTCGGACAACAATGGCGTCTGAATTAAATTTGAAGGTCGTCTTATTTTTTGTGACTATCTACCTTTACGGGACTCCAGCATGTTCATTCCTTATGGGAGATTCTATCGGAGCGATGTCGAGCAATAACTACAATATTCCGGAGCTGGCCGAACCACCGCTAAATATCGGATCCTTCAACATACAAATATTTGGGAAAACCAAAAATAGTAACCAAGATGTAGTCCGCATACTGGTTCAGGTCAGTTCAAAGTTTCTTATCTTGCTTTTACCCCTTCCAAACAGCAAAACCTAAGGTTGGTCCAATTTGAAAGGTCTGGCGTAAATCTATTTTCTCCTTGAGCAAGGGTGGCCAAAGTATCCCACATCAGAAAAGTCGAAATGTCATTAGTTTGGCTACTTTTGCTAATCGAGAAAACAGATTTACGTCCAATCACTGGAAATTTGGCTTTGAATAGAGCATTTGAATATGACGACAAAGAAAGTTTTTGTGTCCAATCCAATATAGCACTGGAAATATTGAGAAGAACGTTTTCATTTATTGTCTCGATGTTCTTACCCCAACCTTTTTTATGACGGACTTCAAAAGCAAGCCCGTTTTGTTTGATAAAGTGACAAATACGTTTTGTTTTTCGTATTATTTCAGATACTCAGTCGTTATGATATCGTTCAAGTATTGGAGATTAGAGACGCGGATCAGACAGAGTTTGAGAGTCTCCGACTATCATTGAATGCCTATGTGAAAAGGTTGGTGCATTCCGAAATAGAAGCTTTCATGTTACGTTTTATACCATACTTTTTTGTATTAGGAAGCCTTTTGGTGTAAGTGTGGTATTAGACTGGATTTCAAGCCTGATGGTTCTTTGTGTGTTAGTAATCACGAAATAGTAGCATGGTTGATAAGCAGTCTAAGATCACACATGTGCTAAAGGATTCCGGATAGAACATAGCATGGAAGGGTATATTTCTTAATCGTTATCCAAGCAATCCCTCAATTAGATGTAACCTATAAAGAAAGCTTTGAAAAGAATCTAAGAAAAAGAAAAACATATTGATGTATGTTTATATGCTAGCGGCAATAAGTAAAGTTAGACATTAAGCTTGAAGCCTGTGATATAAGTTATTGCCTAATTTACCCTAGGCATTCAGCATAATATAGAGTGCTTATTAAAGAGTGAATCAGATGATTTTTCGAGTTATCGGTTTCTACTTTATTTGCCATTCTCAATTTCTGCAATATGATATTAAAATGCAATATTTGAGATATCTATCCTGTAAATTAGATATTCTAAATTGATATCATTTATTAACACAAAACATTTCGTCAAATGTATTTGTATCAAGGTATTTATAAAGAAGTAGCTATTACATCTATTAATTAACATATCAGTTTCACTTTCCCAGAAGAAATGTATCCAATGATTAACGAAGAGTAGAATGGACAAATTGTATACTTTTTATCACATTGATGCTTTCTGTTATAACAAACTCATCTTGAACAAGCGAATAGTTTTATTTTATTGTTTACCTCTTACAAACCCCAATATACAGCCAGGGCGGCACATATACGTACGACAAGGTAGAGAGTGCAAGACTAGGAAGATCGACCAGTAAAGAACAGTATGGATTCTTGTACAGGTACAAGTTTGTTTTTTGTATTAATGGTTGAACGAGAATAGTTTCAGTTTTTTTATAAAGCAATTCAACCATGATCGTTCTCATTTAATTGTGAATCTATAATAACATAATTATGTCATTTACTAATCTGTTTTGTTTTGTGTTTGTGGTGACAATCCTATCATTGGATTTTAGACCAATAAAACGTTTGATTTGATTTGATCTAAAAAAGGATTAAAATCATTTAATCAATTATTTAGATCATGCTTAAAATTGTTTATCCAGTCAAGGGAACAAGTACTCTTTCCCAGAAATATTCCTCAAGCGCGGATCCAGGTATTTTTCCCAGGAAGGGGGGGGGGGGTCTTCCGATCTGTAATCCCTTTTTTCGCCAAATTGCAGGGGGTCAGGCCTAAGCGCATACAGATACATGCCATACCATGAAGGACTAAATATACTGAGAGGCAAAAGAAAGTATACACTTTTTGTCTTTCGATAACTCTCTTAATTTCCATCATATCAACTCAAAATTTTGTACTTTTTATTCCTAACCTTAGACCAATAATATAGTGTTGATAAATTCCACCTGAAATTGCTTGACTACCCATACTCTTGCTACATGCCGATTTTGCAAATTTTGCAAGTGAGACTTAGTGGAGCATCAAATATTGCTGTTAATCCGTATTTCATTTCTTTATTCTTTATCACAACAAATCACAACGTTTAATTTCCTCTAACATTATAACGCAATTCTCGGTGGCCAGTAAAAATCGATCAAAGTGTTCGTTTTACTATTAAGACCCATTTTTCTATGACGCAGCATAACATGAAAGGAACACGACACTATATACCCTTAGTCAGATGACATAGACACATTCTGCACAAATTTATCAAAATCCATCCATAAATTAAGAAGGAATTATGTAATACAAATTATTTGCATCAAGTCCCCTTTTGACATGACGCATCGCAATATGGAAAAACACTTATAATGTATGCTTGGTCCTAGGTGACTAGGCATTTTCTGTGAAAATTTTATCCAAATCCGTTCATAAATATAGGGATTGTCTTAACGTGAATTCTTGCATTAATTTAATGATTATATTCCCCTTTTAGATGCCGCTGTACGACGCGAAAAAAAACTTCGCAACGGAAGGAAGGACAGATAGACGGGTAGGCGAAAACGGTAACATCAAACAAAGGACCACATTCGGTGGCTTTTAAAAATAGTAAAAGTCTACATATTGTTTTCTCACAAAACACAGAAGAACTAGGGTGTATACTTATTTTTGCCTCTCAGTATGTAACAACGGTTTGTCTTGGGACACGAATGACGCTGCTTTTATTGGGTATATCCCCCTTTTCGCAAATTTTCAGGAGGGGTCATGACCCCCTGACCCCCTCTGGATCCGCGCTTGCGGTTATCTGGCTCACAAGTGAGCAACATCGCAGACTTGTACCAGATACTGTATCAAGTAAATCAAGAGAGAATTGCCGATGTGACGGCTGCCTGATCCCAAACACGCAAGTGGTAATGTCATCAAGCTCTGCATAATGTTTGGTTATTACGTTACAAAATTCGAATCTAAACTAGTCTAAACTAGTCTAATTTCAGGACAGATTTGGTTGCAATGGTGGACACATACCAGTACCCGGATACTCACGATATTTTTGAACGAGAACCTTATGGGGTGAGGTTCAGGTCTCCTAAATCAGGTAAAGTTGAATGACAATGATATGAATACGATTTTCTCGTTTTTTGTCAAATTTTCACGTAGGTGTATTGTCTGCAGTAAAACAATCTTCGCAAGCCAATGATTCTACATTCACTTTGTTCCTTACGATCTTCGAAAGCCAAGGATTCTACGACCACTTTGATCCTTACGAACGTAAGGAATGAAGTGGAGGTAGAATCATTGGCTTACAAAGATGCTATGAAATTATTGTATGGTTTAGGATAATTTACACCCAGTCTTTTAACAGCAGTTATTACGCTCAAAACAATCTGATGAAATGTTTCGGTTTAACCAATTGTTATACACAGCTTAAAACAAGCTGTAATTATGAGGTTTTTGTTCGACCTAGCGTCCACTAGGGCACGGACAATACGCCGAATGTATTCGGACAGAAAAATAACGTTCTGCAGACCTTCCGCATGTTCCTAATGCCTTCGTAATGTTATCACCAAACCTTCCGTATGATTCGTAGCCTTCCAGACCACCAATTGTGTCCGCGTCGAAATTTTGATCGAGAGCAAAAGGGGGTGTCTCACGAATAGGAAAAATAACATGGGAGTCTGCCCACGCTCGGAATTTAATGAAATTTGAGGTGAAGTTAGTACACTAGATAACGGTTCATATTCATGAAATGTTTCAAATCGCACATTCCAGAAAACAATTTTCTCGGAATTTTAAGTTTTCACCATGAAAAAAGAGGGTACTCTGATTAAAACAGTGTGCAAGTGTTCTGGTTGTTAGTTTCATCACGTAATTTATTCTAAATATAATGCCCAGTAGTCCGTGATCCTGTATGAAACAAAAAATACATATAATTATGTACAAAAAATTGTTTTATATCAACTGACGTAAGGGGCTAACCCAAAAATTCATTGATTTTAAATATTTTAAGCAAATTCTGTTCTAAAATTTTCTTTGTTCCAGTTTTTGTCAAGATTTAAAAATTATGTAAAAGTTGCGCACAAATATATTGATGATTATTGTGAAATATCGAGGAAAAATGAAACCGGTAACATGTTGCTTTTGGAATTTCCCCCTGAATAGTGCACATTTCCAAGAATGGACAAAGTTAAGATTTTTAAAAAATGACATTTTCAAATGTTTTGTTTACTTTTTTGGTTATTTTAGTTTACCTGAGGACAAATCAAGATGCAAGGCATTTTTCGGTCATTTCCTGTCACCTGTCCGTGTGTCTGTCTGTCTGTTGGTATTTTCTGAAAAATTCTTTTTCTCCCAATCTAATATGTAAATCTTTTTGAAACTTGATAAAAAGTATCCTTGGGTTAAAGGAGTACAACTCTCTGTATTAGAATTTCTTTTTGTCATAAACTTTTGTTGCTGTGGCAGCATAAAAGTGGAAACATTTCATATAATAAAAATAAGCTCTTTTTGTAAAGCTTTACACTGCCATGAGGTTTTAAATTTTGTATGTAAGTTTGCTAAGGGGTAGACTTCAAAGTTGGTTACAATATTTTTGTCCAGGGTCACATTAGATCTTGTTCCAGGTGGTCTACTTAACAAAAAAAAAAGAGAGGAAATTTTCTATAAAAATTAAAAATCATTTTAAATTATTCAAGTCAGCCGTGATTCATGAAAGCTAACAGCAAGAGTTATTCATAGATCTTTTGAAACATGAGAAAGCAAATCAGAAACAGCACCTATTTCTCTGATGGCATTTGATAATCGTGTAAAAGTAAAAATATTGTTCTAATGCATCAGAAACAGATAATCCAGCTCCCATGTGACTAATTAAGGGCTATTGATGGCTAAACAACATGTTAATCATATGACATCATTGAAATTCTGAAATGTGTATAAATTGTGTATCAATACAGGATCAGCTATGGTAAGAAAAATAATTTGAGGAAATAATTGCACCCTGTTTTATCCCAATAGGGCCGCGTTTTGAAATAAACAAGCACATTTTCAACTGTGTAACTGAAAAGATAGAATGCTGTAACAGTCTTTTACTGAATCATAGGGGGCCTTCCATATCATGTTAGTTCATTAGTGACGCTTAGAGCAAAAACATTTGGTTATGTATTGGTTACCTGGAAGGGCAACTTTTGATGCTTTACCGTACCGGTTCTACGTGTCTTTTCATTTTCATAACATTTGGCTTGACATTTATTGCATGTCACAGTCTCACTAAAAATGGTACATAGACATTGTCATCAAATAGTAAAGAAAACTGGCAATGTATATATGTATGCCTATCTTGGCTTCCATACATGTAATTTTGTAAATAAAAGTAATATTCATATTCAATCTATGTTTTTTTTAATGAGTGTTTTGGGCATGAATATTGCTGTAGGTTTGTACAGTATGCTATAGTTGATTTTACTGAATATGAAAATGTCTTAGGAGCACAATCAAATTTTTACTGAATACAAGTTTTGGACCAAAACATCGCCTTCATCAATAATATGTATTATATGACATTGTTACCGGTTTTGGATTTCTATATAATTTAGCTCAAAGTAAGAGGAAATATGTAGCATGTTTTTGTGATAATTTTGAATCTTGACAAAGACTCCAACATACTTAACTTTGGAATTCAATTTTATTCTTTTCCGAAATTTTGCAGAAAAATATGCATATTTTCATGAATAATTCAAGAAAAAAAATTCATAACAATTTCCTCAAATACCTTTTCTGGTATGAATGTAATGTCTTATGTGTCTCGGATCAAATTCATTTGACAGATCTTGAAAATACACAAAACTAAGGTTTTGGGACACATGAAAAAGGGGCCATGTTTCATGTCATAGTGGGAATAAGTCAAGGTGGCTTTTTGGAATCAAGTTTGGATTATCTAAGATACTAATTGCATTTTCATAGCTTGTATATGGTCCTTTATCACCATGCGGCATTAAAAGAAAATTCATGCGTGGGCAGATTTGAGACACCCCCTTTCGAGGCGGAAATGATTGTCCGTATATCTTCGGTAACTTGTCTGCGTTGTCGTAAGGACATCGTCATGATATCCCAATCTTTTGCGATTTACCCGGACTACTTCAGTCACGCGGACAGCTAGCAGACAGTCAGTTGATTGCACGGAATATCCGGGTTAACGGTATGGAAGGGTTTCGGCACGAATTCAGGACGATGAGATCGGTTTCGGTATACTCACTGAACTCACGGGGAACACCCCACGATCTTTTAAAAATCTATTCACTGAATCACAGTCATTTCGGGCTACAGAGTAGATGACACGGAATTCATTTTTCAATTATTATTATCATCATTATTTGTATAAAAACATCTAGAAAAAGAAAAGGTATTTTCTTCATTTTACCGTTTTACATTTTAATCTAATACCAAAAAACAATACTAGCTTGATAGCTAGCAAAATACTTTCCAGAAAAGTGGCGTCATTTGACGCATACATGTAAGTGTTATAGTGTCAAAATAATGGCAATGAATTTTGTGCTAAAAATAGACTCGACAACAGTTTTGTTTTGATAAACCATCGGCGTTGTTATTAAATATCGTATCTACGGCTTGAATCAAGACGTATTGGTGAACCGGAGTTACCTTGCCCTCATTATTGGTAGCCGATCTTGAGATCGTCTACCTTTGGATTAATTTTAAAATATTAACATGGGGAGTTTGGGAGGCGATCATTGTAAAAAAATGTTCGACATATTGGTTGAAACTGGTTATATTGCACGTTGATGATGATTGTTACATTATCAACATGTTTGTTTTTACATGCTTACACCATTTACGAGGAAATACAATGCATAAACATGCATATGTATATTATTTTATTTTCCTCCAGATGTGAATTACTAACCGCTCAATCACGTGACCAGATCGGTCCATAAAATACCGATATACACGAAGAACTGAAACGCATCATATAAACTATTGTTGTCTATGCTCAATAATAGCAAGAAGAAAATTTTGTATGAAATGTTGAATGAATAACGGTAATATATATACGCTATGAACTGATCCGTTTTAAAATCGATTCTGTGAATGTGTTTTGGTATTTACTAACGCGTTTCGGTATTTCTACAGACCCACATTTCAGGGGCGGTAACTAGTCTAATCTGATGATAAATACTACTTTATATATAATATTACTAACACCACTCCTTTGCAGAAAGCTCTGTGGCCTAGTGGATAGATCGGAATCCCCGAATACCTTTTTATTTTTGTTACGTGGGTTCGATACTCACCCACGCTTGATTTTTTCCTTCTTTTTTCCCCTTTTTGTACTTTTTTTTTACATCAATAAGAAAGTTATCATACATATTCTCTCTGTGCGCTTTACTTTTTTTTTACTAATGCGTTTGTGTATTTCTAAGGAACAACTTACTGATTTCAGGGACGTTTACCAATTTAATCTGATAAATACTTCTATATTTATTTTGATCTAATTTACACCAATTATGTGGATGTGTCACAGTGGCCTAATGGGTAGAGCTGAATGCTGGTACCCCTTTTGTGTTTTTGTTATGTGGGTTCGAAACCCATCCACGCATGATTTTTTTCTTTTTTCCTCTTTTTGTACATTTTTAAATCAATAAGACAGAACTTTATCATATATTCTCTCTGCACGCTTTACTTTTTTTATTGAAATATACTATGAAAAATACTTTAAATTGTTTTCAACCGGATTGACCAATAGTTTAAATTGTTTTCAACCCGATTGACCAATCAAGTGTAACCACGCGACGCTTTAATCTGGTACCCATCATATCAAAATCGAACTACCACGTATTGGTATCGGAGATGAAAACCAGCCTACACCCGCTTCTAATCGATTGAGCAATCAGGTGACACTTGGGCTGCATTCAGTAAGACAAACGTTAGCCGTTTCATTCGGAATACTCGGTCAATTTTGTGTCAAAGAAGTTGCTAACGTTAGGGAACGTTTTGTCTGACTGAACGCAGTGCTGGATTGACCAATCACATCACACATAAAGGCACACACCCTCGCCATTTCGACATTTGACGACGACACAGCAACGAAGCAACTTGGTAAGAAGTGTTCTGGGGAATATCCACCAGGGATGCAATATTTTTGCTCCATATAATGGCTTACAATGCACAGCCATGTCATTGGTGGCTTTATTGGCATTTTTCCATTTCAATAATGAGCCGGTAAATGAGCAGCTGAGATTATTCTCTGCACACGACATTGATGATGTTTTGTTTCAGGGAAATGCGCTGTATGCACGTGTTGTAGAGCAAATTTATATTCCAATATATTTGTCGCATAACGAACTGCCGAATTCGTACAGTTTTCGCGGCCGTTCTTACGAGATAGAATATTTTACCGATCATTTTTTGGGTCCACATTTTTTTGACGAATCAAGATTTCCAACAAACGGCATTTCTTGACGCAATCTCGCAAGCTGTTTTATTGTCACCACTGAATATTTTAACGTTAAATGACCTTACAATAGCGCTATACATACAGCAAGAAACTAACCAATTTCTCTTTTTTGATTCTCACCAAAGAAATAGTCTCGGGCAATATAGTCGATATGGTATGTCTATGTTGTTGATTTTGACAATTTAGACGAGTTGGTTGACTACTTGTACAGTCAAAACTCGGGTAATTTATATGAATCAACCCCTGTCTCATTTCAATTAAGTTCAAATGAAGCGGCTGATAGTGTGCTAAATTATGTAAGACCTGGTAGTACAAGTTTTGCCTCCACATTTCACCTGACAATTGTTTCTAAAAGTATTGACACTGAACAACCCAAAACTACCATGCATGCATATGCAGCGAATGGTTCCATGTTGGAACAATCAACCCATTCAGTTAATTCAAACCAAATGTCAGAATATCAGACTGACCCGATTGTTCCATTTGTATCTAAGGATCATACGTATAGTAGAAAAAAAAACTATCAAGAAGTGTAGAAGGCCAAAAAGGCGAACAACTTCAATTATAAAGCGTGACAAATGACACTGATACTGTCTCCACTGTAAACTCTGTATATGACATGTTGGGTGTGGAATATGTATGCAATGTATCGTCAACTGTTGATTTGACGTTCATAGATTATGAATTGAGCAGCGAGCATTGTTCAATTTATGAGAAGAATACAAGAATGAAGCCAGAGCATAAATGTGAATGCTGTTTTCGAATATTGTATACAGACCAAGTACGTTCTATAAAGAAAGAAAATACAGTTACACAGCTGTTAAAAATTAAAATTTCAGATGACTGCTGTTCTACATGTTTTTGCGCTATCTCGAGGTATCAAATACCAAGTATATCCTTCACATACAATAATCTTGATCCAGGATTGATTCCTGAAGAACTGTTAGGTCTTTCAAATGTTGAGAAGCGTCTGATTATAAATGTTTTTATGTCAGTAATACTGTTTCCCGGTGGCCAATATGCTGAAAAGGGCTTGATTTTAAATTTGCCTGCACAAACTAGAGATATTATTCACAAATTACCCTTCAATGATGATGTTTCGCATATAACAGTTGCATTTGAAAACACAACATTGCACCCTAAAGCTGTGAATATAGTCATACAGTTTCAGTGTTTAAACTTAAACGTGCTTTGCAATGGCTATTAGAAAACAATCCTCTGTATTGCAACGTAAGCCTAAATTTAGATGACAACAGTAATATATGTTCAAATCTACACAATGAACAGGATATTTTGAATCACGAAATAGAAGAATGTGTTATGGTGCCTGTTAATCCATCTAGAAACTGTGTCCTGAATGATGTATTGAGTAATCAACATATCAATATTCCCCCCAATACCAATTCTACTATAAATGTTTTGGAAACATGCAGCGGTGAGGAAATGGCTTTTCCTTGGCTTTTCCCTTTAGGGCCTAATGGCTTTAAGGTTAATCCTGAAAGGCCTCTAAAATTTAATCCTAATATGTACTTCAGGACAAGACTGTGCAGTTATGACTCAAGATTTCGGAAAAATATCACATATCTTTTACATACAGCTGTTGCATATGATTTATCCTGCTTAAAGTCAGCTATTAATATTCGTATGAAAATAACTCATTCACACAATAACTGTTCTCAACCAGTTTCTCTTGGGAATTTAAGGAATCTAAATGAGAACCCAGAACTTCTTGAGAATTCATATATGTTTAGGAAAAAATTAAAGGGACTGTTGCATATTTCAAAAATATGTTGTATGACTTATTGTCCATGTTTCGGTGTTTAAGTCCTCCTACTCTGTTTATGACTCTATCTGCTGATGACTTGCATTGGCCAGAATTAGGCATGACTTTGGAAGGTTTGACCTTTGATGATGCTTTCGGAAAAAGATTTTTAGGTCAATGCGAAATGACCCAGTTCTTACTGCTACACATTTTTAGAGGAGATTTCGATTTTTGATGAAAAATGTTATCCTCTCAGACTCCAAAACCTCTTGGCGAAATATTAGACTACTTTGCTCACGTTGAGTTTCAGAATAAGGGCAGTCCGCACATCCACATGTTTTCATGGGTGGCCAATGTTCCGCTTGTGATAAATTGGTATTAAGGTTCATGTGTTAAAACCCCGATCAGGAGAAATTTACCAAATATGAAATAATACCCAAAATGTGTCCAGATCAGTCTGTATAGCAGCTTATTGCAGTAAGGTCTAGATCTATATTGCTCTTTCACTGACTGCAGTTGCGAAGAAGCTGCAAGTGAAGCATGTATGTTGATCAGACTATACATTTGTAGGAGATGATCAGTATCCATGTATGATCACAACGTTCATTGTTTTCCTATATCGTATTGGCAATTAGTGAATAGTTTATTGCTCATATCACCATGTTGACACGCAGATACAGTTTTAATTGATGCTAACCAAAATATTGTCGGCTACTTTGATGCTATGCATCACAAATTTGTCTTGTTATCAATATATAATCCGTTTTTATTCACCTTACAGGGTGTGGCTAAGCAAAGAAGTTATTCGACGAGTTTACTTCTCGATATCTTGATTGATATATGAGAAAAACGTGCGATACGTGCATGAACACATTTCGAAATTGATAGAATATGCGATTGTAAATGTATTGTTATAAAACCTCGTAACTACAGCTTGATTCACGCTGTAGTTATAATGTTTTAAATTAATACCGACGATTAACTGCAAGGCGAGAAGGCTGTCTCTCCCCAAGCTTCAATGTAATGAACCGTTTACTAGGCTCCACCCTGTCTCCCGAATAAAAACAGAATATAGCAGACGATTGCGTTTGTTTATAAATATTCACAGCGCACGGTCACTTCGGTTTAACAATATATATACTGATTTTTTTTTCGGGAGACAGGGCGGAGCCTAGTAAACGGTTCATTACATTTAAGCTTGAGGAGAAACAGCCTTCTCACTTAACGGTACATCGTCGGTATCATTGCAAAACATTATAACTACAGCGTGAATCAGGCTGTAGTTACGAGGTTTTATAACAACTCATTTTACAATAGAACGTTCTTTCAATTTCGAAATGTGTTCATGCTCGTACCGCACGTTTTTCTCTTATATCAACCAAGATATCGAGATGTAAACTCGTCGAATAACCTCTTCGCTTAGCCACACCCTGTGAGGTGAATAAAATGGATTATAATAGATTCACTATTAAACGAGAAAAATTACAGTTGAACTGCTTTATCAAAACAACTGAAATTATTCTCGTTTAATAGCGAATCTATTATAGTTGCGAGCTTTTATAACAACACTTACGAAATTCTATTGTTTGTCCGAAATTACGTCAAGGTTAGCTGGATAAAATCGTTCCCCATTGAATAAAAATGGAGAATATGCTGATTATCAACACTTTCTTTCTCAATATTTCCCACCTCATCACAGAGACTGTTCGTTCTGGCAACACTAAGCCTTTAAATTTGGCTTAGTTAATGTTCGCTGTTTTGCATGGTAGAGTTAATAAGATAGTTGGTTCCAAGTCAAAGTTGGTTGGAGGAAAGGAACATCAGTTGAATTAGTCTAAATATGTTCCATGGTTACAGAATATTATACATAAACATGCATAGTACAGGGGGCATTCATATAAATAATAGTGTTATTTAAAATTAACATTGATCTACCATTCTGGTATAAAATAAACATTAAAACATATGAAAATCTGCGATGTGTTTTATATAGCTTACACACAATAGTGAAAGGAAAGACACAAATTAATGCCGTAACCAATAATATTTTATATGTTTTCTACAGTTTTTTTTTATCTGAAACGTCTTTAATCCGTAGTTCGTACGTAAGGGTTTCATATTGCCCGAACTGACGCCGTCTTTCAATTGTAAGCCATGGCCAAATCCACCATCTATATGGCGTCGTCGACGTCTGTGATTGTTAAAATATGACATCATCATCAGAAGATAACATCAATAGTAAAGCAGTCTGTATACATTCGACGTCCATGATGGGACTCCATCTAATGAAAACGAATAAAAATGAGTGTAACATTGCCATTTTATTTGACAACCAACTTGTGCGTGTTTGATCTGGATTTCCGAAATCATTCCGGATGCAATCCTAAACTAGTCTGCGTTGTCTGGAATATGTCGCCGTTTATTCAGCATCATCCCGGATTATATACGCGGACAATACTAGGTATGAAGTGACCTTTCAGAATTTTTTGTCATAAATTATACTTTTATTTTTATCTGAAAGAGCATATTTCCTTATGAAAACTCTGAAAATTTCAAGCCAAAATATCGCTCCGTTTACGAGAAATGTATATTTTTGTGTTAAATTTGAACAAATCCCTTGAAAGGGACATTTCATCCCAATTTCAATTTTTTAAAGTATGTCTTGATGCCAAGATTGGATATTCTAATGAGTATAAATTTTGTGCCGATTTTCGTTTTTGACTATTTTCGAAATTAGGCAAATCCGTGCAGAACTCATTTGCCTAATTTCGAAACTCGGCGAAATAGCTTATTTATAATTATTTTACGGTATATCGGGTCATTTTCTGTGCAGAACTCATCTTCAAAATGTCCTTTTTTAGGAAGGTATCACAGTTAGCACTTTCAAAGTCATTTTAAGCAGTTTATATCCAAATAAAAGTTCGGTACCGAACAGCTAGAGTTCCGTACCGAACAGAAAATACGGAACTTTCACTTCCGTTTGCGCGGAAGTAGATTCGTACCCTAAGCATTTCGCACCTTATCTTTTGTCAGAGACATAGATAAACAGTTGTATGTCTCTGCTTTTATCAATTCGTTTACACATTCAGCAATACATAAGATTTATAGATAGTATTGCCATAAAAATCATATCCACACTCGATTCCATTTATTTTTTTAAAAAAGTTGCAGTTCCATATTATTTCGGAGCCTTAATTAGATCCATTGCTTTGGGCTTTCTAGCCACCGAAATTAAAACGTTTTCACTAAGTTAAATATCAGCATTTTAGAAATTGCTCTTTTAAAGCAAACAAGATTTATTATGAAGCTTTTCATCTGCTAAATATATCGATGGCTCAGCGCGAAACAGTTGTAACTGCCTATAAACATATAGGCAGTTACAATCGTTTCGTACTGAGCCATCAATATGTTATCTACCATAGATCTGCATACTTATGTTAATTAATTTGATATGTTCTAATTTCGTTTAGACTTTGAAGATTACTAACTCAAAATAGTGAGCTGATTGTAAAACCATTTAAACAGGGGAATCCCTTTCTGTGAAAAATACCATATTCAGCATGTTCCCTGTATTTTTCCCTGCTCAATAAGCTGTAGAGGCCAAACTGTATCTTTAAGGGCTGTCAAAACAGCCGAACAACCATGCTAGCCAGAACAAGTGACGGAACCAGCCGAACTAGCCGATCCTTCCCACCATGCTGGCCACCGACCCAGCCGAATAAAATGATCCTCCCACGTGCTGGCCAGAACTAGCGACCAAACCAGCCGAACAAACCGATCCTTCCCACCGTGCTGGCCAGAACAAGCAACCGACCCAGACGAACAAGCTGATCCTTTCCACCATGCAGGCCAGAACAAGCGAACAACCCAGCCGAACAAACCGATCCTTCCCACCCTGCTGGCCAGAACTAGCGACCAACTTAGCCAAACGAGCCGATTCCCACGTGCTGGCCAGAACAAGCAACTGATCCAGAGGAACAAACCGATCCTTCCCACCGTGCTGGCCAGAACTAGCGACCAACCCAGCCGAACAAACCGATCCTTCCCACCATGCTGGCCAGAACTAGCGACCAACCCAGCCAAACAAACCGATCCTTCCCACCGTGCTGACCAGAACTAGCAACCAACCCAGGCAAACAAGCCGATTCTTCCCACCATGCTGGCCAGAAGTAGCAACCGACCCAGTCGAACAAGCCAATCCTTCCAACCGTGCTGGCAAGAACTAGTGACCGACCCAGCCAAACAAGCTGATCATTCCCCCCGTGCTGGCCAGAACAAGCGACCGACCCAGCCAAACAAGCTGATCCTTTCCACCGTGCTGGCCAGAACTAGCAACCGACTCAGCCGAAGAAGCCGATCCTTCCCACTGTGCTGGCCAGAACTATTGACCAACCCAGCTGAACAAACCAATTCTTCCCACCGTTCTGGCCAGAACTTGTGACCGACCCAGAGGAACAAACTGATCCTTCACACCGTGCTCGCCAGAACTAGCGACCGACCCAGCCGAACAAGCCGATCCTTCCCACCGTGCTGGCCAGAACTAGCAACAGACACTGCCGAACAAGCCGATCCTTCCCACCGTGCTGGCCAGAACAAGCAACCGACCCAGTCGAACAAGCCGATCCTTTCCACCGTGCTGGCCAGAACTACCGACCAACCCAGCCGAACAAACCGATCCTTTCCACCCATGCTGGCCAGATTTAGCAACCGACCCAGTCGAACAAGCCGATCCTTCCAACCGTGCTGGCCAGAACTAGCGACCGACCCAGCCAAACAAGCTGATCATTCCCACCGTGCTGGCCAGAACAAGCGACCGACCCAGCCAAAAAAGCCAATCCTTTCCACCGTGCTGGCCAGAACTAACAACCCACTCAGCCGAAGAAGCCGATCCTTCCCACTGTGCTGGCCAGAACTAGTGACCGACCCAGCTGAACAAACCGATTCTTCCCACCGTGCTGGCCAGAACTTGTGACCGACCCAGAGGATCAAACCGATCCTTCCCACCGTGCTGGCCAGAACTAGCGACCCAGCCAAACAAGCCGATCCTTCCCACCGTGCTGGCCAGAACTAGCAACCAAACCAGCCGAACAAACCGATCCTTCCAACCGTGCTGGCCAGAACTAGCAACAGACCCAGCCGAACAAACCGATCCTTCCCACCATGCTGGCCAGAACTAGCGACCAACCCAGCCAAACAAACCGATCCTTCCCACCGTGCTGACCAGAACTAGCAACCAACCCAGGCAAACAAGCCGATTCTTCCCACCATGCTGGCCAGAAGTAGCAACCGACCCAGTCGAACAAGCCAATCCTTCCAACCGTGCTGGCAAGAACTAGTGACCGACCCAGCCAAACAAGCTGATCATTCCCCCCGTGCTGGCCAGAACAAGCGACCGACCCAGCCAAACAAGCTGATCCTTTCCACCGTGCTGGCCAGAACTAGCAACCGACTCAGCCGAAGAAGCCGATCCTTCCCACTGTGCTGGCCAGAACTATTGACCAACCCAGCTGAACAAACCAATTCTTCCCACCGTTCTGGCCAGAACTTGTGACCGACCCAGAGGAACAAACTGATCCTTCACACCGTGCTCGCCAGAACTAGCGACCGACCCAGCCGAACAAGCCGATCCTTCCCACCGTGCTGGCCAGAACTAGCAACAGACACTGCCGAACAAGCCGATCCTTCCCACCGTGCTGGCCAGAACAAGCAACCGACCCAGTCGAACAAGCCGATCCTTTCCACCGTGCTGGCCAGAACTACCGACCAACCCAGCCGAACAAACCGATCCTTTCCACCCATGCTGGCCAGAACTAGCAACCGACCCAGTCGAACAAGCCGATCCTTCCAACCGTGCTGGCCAGAACTAGCGACCGACCCAGCCAAACAAGCTGATCATTCCCACCGTGCTGGCCAGAACAAGCGACCGACCCAGCCAAAAAAGCCAATCCTTTCCACCGTGCTGGCCAGAACTAACAACCCACTCAGCCGAAGAAGCCGATCCTTCCCACTGTGCTGGCCAGAACTAGTGACCGACCCAGCTGAACAAACCGATTCTTCCCACCGTGCTGGCCAGAACTTGTGACCGACCCAGAGGATCAAACCGATCCTTCCCACCGTGCTGGCCAGAACTAGCGACCCAGCCAAACAAGCCGATCCTTCCCACCGTGCTGGCCAGAACTAGCAACCAAACCAGCCGAACAAACCGATCCTTCCAACCGTGCTGGCCAGAACTAGCAACAGACCCAGCCGAACAAGCCAATCCTTCCCACCGTGCTGGCCAGAACAAGCAACCGACCCAGCCGAACAAGCCGATCCTTTCCACCATGCTGGCCAGAACTAGCAACCGACTCGGCCGAAGAAGCCGATCCTTTCCACCATGCTGGCAAGAACTAGCAACCGACTCAGCCGAACAAGCCAATCCTTCCCACCGTGCTGGCCAGAACAAGCAACCGACCCAGCCGAACAAGCCGATCCTTTCCACCATGCTGGCCAGAACTAGCAACCGACTCGGCTGAAGAAGCCGATCCTTTCCACCATGCTGACAAGAACTAGCAACCGACTCAGCCGAAGAAGCCGATCCTTCCCACCGTGCTGGCCGGAACTAGTGTCCGACCCAGCCAAACAAACCGACCCTTTCCACCGTGCTGGCCAGAACTAGCGACCGACCTAGCCAAACAAGCTGATCTTTCCCACCGTGCTGGCCAGAACTAGCAACCAACCCAGCCGAACAAACCGATCCTTCCCACCGTGCTGGCCAGAACTAGCAACAGACCCAGCCGAACAAGCCAATCCTTCCCACCGTGCTGGCCAGAACAAGCAACTGACCCAGCCGAACAAGCCGATCCTTTCCACCATGCTGGCCAGAACTAGCAACCGACTCGGCCGAAGAAGCCGATCCTTTCCACCATGCTGGCAAGAACTAGCAACCGACTCAGCCGAAGAAGCCGATCCTTCCCACCGTGCTGGCCAGAACTAGTGTCCGACCCAGCCAAACAAACCGATCCTTTCCACCGTGCTGGCCAGAACTAGCGACCGACCCAGAGGAACAAACAGATCCTTCCCACGGTGCTGGCCAGAACTAGCAACCAACTCAGCCGAACAAGCCGATCCTTCCCACCGTGCTGGCCAGAACTAGCGACCGACCCAGAGGAACAAACCGATTCTTCCTACCATGCTGGCCAGAACTAGCGACTGACCCAGCCGAACATACTGATCCTTCCCACCGTGCCCAATTTCGAAATTAGGCAAGAATCTTAAAATCGGCACAACATAAATACTATTAGTTTTTTTAAGTTGTTGCCAATAAGCGAGAAACACACATTCAAAGTTGATACATAATCGATAAATTGCATATAAAACCGAACTGTTGTCCACAACAATTTGTTCAATTCTAACACAAAAATATAAATTTCTCGTAAACGGCGCAATATTTTGGCTTGAAATTTTCTGATGTTTCATAAGGAAATATGCTCTTTCAGATAAAAATAAAAGTGAAATTTATGACAAAAAATTCTGAAATGTCACTTTAAGTTCATGGACAGTGCGCTGATAAATTCATAACGGTTAAAAATTGATAGTTTCGTCGCGGAAGATATGCCGAAATGTAGTCCATTTGAAATTTTCGGAACCTTGCAATGTCGAGTACAATGAAGTTTTATTTTTTCTTTGAATTGTATAGGTGTTCTAAAGCAAATCTAGCTTGGTTGCCAGAATTGCAACCTTGGGCAACTCCAACAATTCGCAAAAATCCAAGATGGCCGCCAAACGCAGCTAGAAAAATCATGTTTTGTCAAATTGTCAAATTTGTCAAATTTTGTCAAATTGTCCTAAATTGATGCGGAAAATGTCTATCTTGGGTTTTTTGGGTATGCTGAATTCAAATCTAATGATAAATATAGCATATGGATATCAGGAAAGTACTAAATTAGAGATGGCTGCTGGACGCCATCTTGAAAATCACATTTTTTCTACATAAGATTTTATATGTCTTGAAAAGGCACTTTTTAAGAATACTTGGTAAGCCAAATTTACTTTATTTCTCATTTCTACACCATCTCATTTCTTCTTTTCTGTTTTATACCAAACTTGTTTATATAAAGTTCAGAAATGGCAGCCAGATGCCTTGTTGAAAATAATCATTTGTTGAAATACTAATACAAAATGCTGCCGATATTTACGTGTTATTGAATCTCTTTACTTATGTCGACTCATTTAGACTACATTTGAATATTACATATTTACTTACTATTCTCATGTAAATGATAGTAATAGATATGGCAACCAGTTGCCATGTTGACATAAAGAACAAATCTTAAGACAGATTTTCAAAGAAGGACGTAAAAGGCCAAAATATTTGCTATTTTCGCCAACAATGACATAATTTCAACAAACCTGTGTTAATTTCTTCAATCTAAGGATCCTTAAAGTTTTGTTTATAAGTGCAATAGGTGGAGCATTTCAAATAACACATTGTTAGGTGCTGTTGTTGACATTGTTATCTAGGTTTGAAACTTTTGCTTTGGAAAATCAAATTTTGATACACAATTATGTATAGGACTTCGTTTATTTTAAACATTAGAACTAGATGAACATATAAAATGTAATACATAGGCTACCAGTTACCATTATTATTGTTAAATGAAGGCGATGTCTGTGTTGTAAGCTTGAAATGTGTCTGTATGTAACTGTGATTTTATTCAGTTATGGCCACCAGTTACCATGTTGAAATTTTAAGTTTAAGTTGTTGCTGCTGACTGAAAATAAACATCTTTGGCGTTTTGCAATTTTTCAATTTTGGTAAAGTTCTAAGCATTTTATCTACACAATAAGATAAATGTAAACTCATGGATATTACCGGTAAATAGAAATTCAAGAAGTATCTTTAGCAGTCGTAAAAGAACAATCGTAATTGATGCGCGTAAGTTCCGTTGGGAGCTAATCTTTTCAGCTTTCATACATTTACAATTGTAATTTATGAAGAAAAGCCCAATTGGTCATAATAAACACTACAACTCTTTGAGTCCCATGCATAATGTTAATATGCTTAGTCTTGTCACACTACAGCCATGAACGACTTTAATACACAACAGAAAACAGTAAAGTCATGGATGTATCTTCATGTAAGCGATGGTATCCCTAGATAGCTCCAGTAGAATGGAGTAGATGTGCATGTAGGCCTACATAATTGTGAGAAAGTTGGTCCATTCTGTTTCAACTTGTTTACCCAAATAACAAAACTAAAAGAATGCATGTTCTATCAAGACTTATCATGAGCGCTTTGCAGAGACAATTATACTAGATAGAGCTATCTCGCATTTTGGAATGCTGATAAATATACACAATATATTTATCTTGACAATATGAGATTTTAGCATACCAATATTTAATAGTGAGAAATCAATGTAAATTTGATGTACATGAAGTACATGCATGCTACTTTTTAGACTTTCTAAGATTTATATAGATTATATTTCTGCCATGGTTATATCCCTTCCTTTAGATGGGTCAGTAAACAGGAATGTAAGAATCATTACCAACTTTCATGCATTAATGAACGGACTGCATCTCATTCTGTCAGTTTTAATTTGTTGTTGTTTTCCTCTTGCTGAAGTATGGTATATCTTACTCAAAAGAATCACTAGGACTTATTGTTTGAAGACTGTAAGTATACATTATACATAGTTGATGTACAAAATAGGCCTTAAAACATTGATATTATAGATTTAGGTCACTTCTGGCAATAAGTGAAGTGACATTGTAGATGCAATGAACGTACTGTTTAAATTCAAACATTGCTGAGGAAATTTTCCGAAACATGGTGTCTGTCAAAAGAACAATACTTTGGGAAAATTATTGAAAAGTTACACGATCGAAAATTTCTAGTAAAATATATGTATACTAATACATTTAATGGAGCTTGAAAGGCAAATATCACTCAGAATCAGATGCAGTAGTGCTTAGGAATTAGAGAATGTAAAATCGTCAAATTTTAATCAAGTTGTATCTTGCCATTTCTGTTCTATTCCCAATAAATGTGAATGGACAACCATTAGTTTAAGGTATCCCGATACAATAAAAAGAATGGACAAAGTTCCTCTATGAAGTTATGTAGATGTCTTGTAGGAACGGAAACATTTGCATACTCTTTCTTTAAAATTAATGTTTTTGATGGTATCTGAAACCTTGGTTATTTGCTTGGTAATTTCAATCTTAATTCATTGTTCGTGTCTTTTTCTTCGAGCAAAGTTTCTCGTAAACAGTACATTTTCAAGACCGACTATGAACCAGAGTTCAATCAAATATACCTCTTTGCGTTTGTTTTCTATCATTGTTTATTTCTATTATTCTAGTGATGGTGCGGAATGATCACATACATGGTATCTACACCCAATGTTGACTGCACATAATCATTCCTCTTAAGCTACACACATGTCGTAGATCGGATCTGTGTATAAGATTAACACTGTCCAACTGAATATTCATCAAATGTCTCTTCGGAAAGACGGTTAATTTGTTAGTTCCATTAGTTTGGGTGAATTTCAGAACTCATAAATGAATATTCCAAATTTCTGCTTTACGAGCCAATGTTCTATAATTTGCGCTTTGGGTGATGCTAACATCAATGTTTGGGTGTAGATCATGGTATCACTTCTTCAAAATTAGGAAGATGCCATAGAAAGTAATGATATAAATTCATAGTGGTTCTTTAACCCACACCGACAACTTTGTGTTTTAATGTCTGAAATGTGTATATTATTACACAGAGGTGATGGTCGTCTTTTGGAATATTAAAATTGTTTCAAACATATCATCTGTAACAGTTTCGAAAATGCTCAAAGACGGTCAGAAGTATTGAAATGTTTATAATAGAAACATATAACGCTTTGATTAAATTTGGAATTTGTAAGAATTGAAATAACACAATATGATAATTATTTTCGTTTGTAATGTTTAGTGCCAGTATTTATACTTTCGGTATGCCATCTGGTAGCCATTTCCCAATTGATAATAAAGACTATAGATAAACGTAAAATCCAAATAAATATCAAAATGAATTATCAAATGAATAGAGGGAATATGATAAACAAATCTCACATTTTAACCGCATTTTCTACAAGTAGAAATAAAAGAATAGTAAGTGAATAAAGACGGCAATCATTTCCATTTGGCGGCCATGTCGGAATTTTATGTTCACCAGATAAATCAAAATGCGAATTTAAGAAAAGAAAGTGGAATTACCTTATCAATAGTGTCTAATTACATGAATTCTATGGGCCATGTAAAATTTAGAAACAAATGTGATTTTCAAGATAGCGTCCGGCAGCCATCTCTATTTAAGCATATTCATGTTATCCAAATGTTGTATTTATCAATGGATTTGGAATCAGCAAACCAAAGAACCCCTAGATATGCATTTTTCGCATCAATTTAGGACAATTTGACAAAAAGTTGATTTTTACAGTTGCGTTTGGCGGCCATCTTGGATTTTTGCAAATTGTGGGAGTTGCCCAAGGTTGCCATTCTGGCAACCAAGCTAGATCTGCTTTAGAGCACCTATTCAATGCAAAGAAAAAATAAAACTTCATTGTACTCGACATTGCAAGGTTGTCATATAGGGCATATAGCAACGTCAACTGGACTAATAAGATTATTTGATTCAACATGCCTTCGGCATCCTAGTGGACGCCAGGTCTTCAATAGCGACGATATGATGTACTAGCACATTTCAGTTGTTGATGACTTCGGTCTGATCGCCACCCATATCCAGCCATCCAATGCCTTACAAGAGATCGACAACCTGACTATGGTCTACGAGGCTTTCAAGAAACATTGGAAACTCGAGGTGAGATATGTCAGTATATTGTATAGGACCCAAGCATCTTAAATAGAAATTTGCAAATGTGTTGTAGTTTTTCGCAACATAATTATGTTGCCTCAAAAAGGTTTAGAGCAAACGGTTTTTTTTCATAAGCCAACACTGAAGCATTACAGAACAGGCAGGTAGACTTGCATTTAAAAATAAAGGTCCCCGAACAAAAACGAATGAAAAAAAGGAATAAGTAACATTAGGCCAATAGCTACTTTACCAATTTGGATTCAAATTCCCAAGCAATCTGAACATCCAAACATGCTCACTACCACAGCTAAGTATAGTAATGCCATTTTGGCTGGCAGTCTAAAAACCTAGGAAAATCAATAGTTTTGTATTTTCTCCAAGATAAAGATGGTAGATGAACTAAAGTTCTATGTTTTGTTCCAGAATATTATAGTAGCTGGTGATTTCAATGCGGATTGTAACTATATCAGTGTAGGAGAGCTTCACGATACCTCGTTCCGTCAAGATCCGCGGTTCTACTGGGCTATACCGGACAATATGGATACTTCTGTCCAAGACGGACAGTGTGGATATGACAAGTAAGTTCAATTAAAAAAAAGTGAGTGAGCTACAAGGGACTCTAGAGGCTATTACAAATGGTTCGGCAAATAAACCTCAAATACAGTTTAAAGTGGCATTAAGTAAAATTGTCAGGATCTTGATTCCAGCATATTTGAACCTACATTGCGGTGGGATGACTAATGTAAGTTTATCAGTTCATAGTGTCTAAATTTAGCCCTATAGTACCTGAGTCAATTTAAAAGATTAATTTTATAGTAGACGCTCATTTCATTTATTTTTCGAGAGAGGAATCGATCAATGACTGTAGATATTATTCCAGGTGTGTGGTAGCTGGTGATGATCTAATTAAAGCTGTCGTACCTGGTAGTGCTAAAACATACCGTTTTAACGAGGACATGAAACTATCAGACAGACTGGTATGGCTCGCTTATTATTTAACCCATTACCATAGAGTGACGCCTTTTGATACCCTACAAATTAAGGGCATTGGAAAACATCATGGAAAATGAAGAAATTGCTTGTGACAAGCAATTTTTTCATTTCCCACAATGTTTTCTTACTTGAAATACAAAACAGTGTTTTGTCACGTGTATAACTGAATTTTGATATTCAACACAATCAGGCGTAATTGTATCTAAACTGACACGATTTTAAAACGCAAAACACGTTTTCATTAACCAGTCATTTCCTATTACCTTGATCGGCACAATATTTGGAGACATGTATGAGAAAATGTATACGCGTCACGCCCCAGCAATTTTGTCGTGTTTTCTGTAAACTATCCGGACATCTGAACCGCCGATCACTAAATGCTCGTGTGTCTCGTGCATTCAGACCACGTGTTAAATCACTAAGATTTTTTTGTGTAAAAATCGCCACTTTTATTTACTTGTTGAAAACATACGAGAGCAACGAAAGAAAATTGTGTACACAATGCTGAGGCTTACTTTGCGAAAAAGGAACCGAGTTTTTTGGCTTTTGGTTTGCGGTGTTTCGCAAATGAAGGTAGCTAGACGATTTAATGTAGCCGAATCGATGGTTCCAAGTTTTATGAGACGTGTAAACGTCACGGAAAGATTTACAGACCACCAACGTCCCTGTCATCTACGTGTAACAACTGTATCTCAACATAATTGTATACGTTAACGTCACTTACGCAACAGATTTGTGACGGCTCAGTCTACAGTAAATTCTATTTTTGGTAATCGCGGGCGGCCTATACATCGCGACATGGTGATAAATTGCCTGTGAAAACACGGGGTTCGCTGTCGTCGTCCTGTTCGATACCATGCTCTTGACTCAACGTGCACTTTGACATAATCTGACGTCCATTTAGGCATTATTTGTAGCTTTAAAGGTCATTTTCTGTCCTGTTATGTTAACAATTGTAACATTTGCAATTTTACATGGCTATACGTGCTCGTAAAATCGGTTTTGTAAGATGTAGGAAATGCCATTTGTAAAAGTACTTTTTTGCGTTTTTCAATCGTGTCAGTTTATATAAATTATAATCAAATTACAGCAATTATAGTTCTAGAACCCTGAATGAAACCATACATTTCAGGCATCTCAAGTGAGTGACCACTTCCCGATAGAGATTAGTCTGGCTGGAAAACGTAAGTTTTTATTGTTCGGCGCATGTATCATACATCTGGATATAATAGACGTGAAGCAAAAATTCGACAAACATTAAAATAACAATTCAAATATATATTAGTAACATACTCTCAATCCCAAAGCGTTTTGTTAAGAAAACTCTCGAACCCAAAGCGTTTTAATGTTGAATGCACGTGCTCTTTATCGCGTTGTATTGAATGCACGTGCGTCGTCATTGTTTACTCCACATATTTAGGGAGCCTCGTGTTGATAATGTCGATTTGTGACTATTTTAGTTATAATTGTCATGTATACAATGTTGATTTCCCATAAACCCATCGTCTTTGCCTCCGGAAGTGTGTTCTGTGGGTACATACTAAAACATAAGTGAAAGGACCTTATTCGTCAAACAGTTTGTTTATCGTGCATTTTTTCTCAAATTATGTGTTACCTATGCACACTATACATGTATTTTTCCGTCCATCATGCATGTTGTAAGTTAATACAAGAATGATATGATGTTGTGCTATCTAGAAGTACTTATCATTTATTTGTCATCCTATCAAAGACGGAGCTAATACCTAATAAATCATGTACAATCCACAACCCTATTTCAGCATTTTCACAGATACAATCCGGGATCGACTCTTCAATCAGTTTCACAGTAAAGGACAATCATCAGGTATCCAATGTTAATGACATTCGTGCCATGTACCACAGTCAGTCGTGTTTACCGCGGAACTACACAGTCGAGGTGGAGAAAGTCGGAACACATATGCATCACGTGGATGTGACATTTAACTCGAACAATATGTCGTCATTGATGGCGGAACTGGTGGATATCAGTAAAGCATGTACCGGGACATTGTCTACGAAGCTTCTAGCAATGGTTAACGCTTACTTGAAGTCGGATTATTTGGGCTATGTACCAAATGTATATGGGGTTATATTCTCTAATATGAATCACATGTACAAAACTGTTATAACATGTTATCTTGCAATACCGTATGTTTGTAAAGTTGAAGTGTTTCTTCAAGTTAGTGGATAATAAGATTCAAGCAAGATAATTAGGAATTTTTGAAAATGTAGTTCTCATAGACGAGTTGTTGTCAGTTACATTATTGTGTTTGTCAAGTATTCCAATAAATACAATTCGATACAGTAGCATGTGCCAAAAACATTGTCCAATACTTGACTACTATATCATCTAGTATGTTTGTTGCATTATAAAATAAGGCTATCGACATGATTGTTGAACCTTCGTCGTTTCTTTTTTCTCTACAAATGCTTGAATTTAGTAGTGACCCCTGTGTCAATGAACAGTTCTACCAAACCACCAATTAAAAAGTGAACTTGCTTATCACGAATGGAACCTAGGGATAGATAAAATCATCTGTCAAATTTGCTTGACTTTGGTCCGCGCCGAAATGCAATTAGGAAACAATTGAATCATACAAATGCCCTATATCATTATCCTTAGTAATGACACATATTTTAATAGACAGTGTTTAAAGATGCGACGGGCGAAAATGACAAGAAAGTCTCCTTTGTCAGATTAAAATGTATTTTCCTTGAAAACATTGCGAGCACTTTAGGTAGGAATATTTTGTTACATAATGGCGTACAAAAATATTGAAAATGTTGAAAAATACCATTGTTAACTGTAAGTTTTTCCTTTTGAAAACGTAACCCTGTCTTCTTTAAACTCGTTAATGATATCAATATTTTATAAATGGAAACTTTTTTTCAGTAGAATACCATGCGGTTTAGAGAGCTGGGTGGATGCATATAGAGATTTCAAAAGGAAAACAAGCGATTATTCTAAGAATAGTCGTGTGGTCGAGAAAATATTGACATAAATGTAAATTTCTTGTAAGTGGATGTAAAATTTGTAATACTTTGTCAGTCACATCTTAATAGCCAAAAGGTTTATTTATTCACTTGGGCTTTTCGGTACGTCCTATTCGACGATTCCTTAGAGTTCACTAAAGCAGAAAAAGGATGAGTGTGGTATTTGACAGACTGTATTCAGAAAACACGGATAATAATCATTTGACATTGTTAAAATATATTTTCCTTTGCTTTTGTCAACAAACATGTTTTTTCTTATTCTTTCTTATTCATTTAAATACTTTAATCCCTACATTGAAAGGTAAACAAAGTACACGCCTTACTCTCGAACTCATTTTGATACCAAGATCTCCTTCACTTCCATGTCGAAAGGGAGAATGTTTGTGAAAAGAGAAGGTTCCAAGCTTTGACAAGGATGTATGGGTGGTATCTTTATCAAAATAAATTGGACAGTATGGCACGTGCGTTGGTAGTTCTTTCAATTTGGGGAGAAAAGTATCTTATTGAAAATTAGAAATGCATGTTTGTTGACAAACGTATTATCATAATAAAAATCACCTTAATATTACAGCCTTTGAGGAAATAAATGAATAAATATATGTATATGAATATTTATAAATTAACAAATGCACACAAAGTGGTATGACAATAGGGAACCAATGTGGTAAAAGGAAACAACAAAAAACCATAGAAACAAATGTCTCCAATTATTACACACGAAACAGATACAACAACAGTCGGACACGCCACATAAAAAGTACTTAGTTGCACAAAACAGTCTGCTCGGAAAAAAACGTATGCATTGTCTGGTTATCTGCGTATAAGCTTTAATTTTACAGATCATCGCTTTTCAACAAAAACCTCTGCGAACTGACAAAGAAGGGAAAGACTTTTGACGTGAAACAAAAAATGATAATATATGTAGGATACCAATTTCTCGAAGCATTGCAAAGTGCAGAAGCCTTGTTCTAGTCCACATACAGTGATGTCCGATAAGAATGTTTGTTTGTAGGAGAGCGGCTTAATGTCTGTAATTATGTGAGCGGTCACAAACATATAACAAACCTAACGGTTAACACATATATCACAGATACTTAAACAATTGTTCACAATTCATATCGTCGATCATGTCCAAGCTTGAGTTCTGTCATCATCTTCGTCTTCTTCATCTTCATCGGACGGACGGACACCCTGGCGTACTTTATTCATTGCCTTTTTGAATAGGACTCCCACTGTTACTACAGCTCCTAAACCTGTAATGAAAGCAAAATGTTTATTTATAAACTGTTAATTATAAAGTATTCTTCAAAGGACAACGCATTGAAACGAAAAATTACGATAATACTGGTCTTGTGAGATTACTCTATACAATGTATACCTTGTTTAACTAACGTCCCTTAAAATGGTCTTTTTTAGGAGAGTAGTAAACAGAACGTACTAATTTCCAGAAAGTTTTTTTCTAGCTACGTTGTAATCATTTATAATCACTTTCGGGATTTGCAGTTGATAAGATTTGTCATTTCCAGTTTTAGATATTTCAATTTAGATGATTAAGATATGATACATAGTCTAGGAGCCAGGTCATGGAATGGAACTTTTCTTGCAACCGGTGACCTATAAAATTTTGAGTGGTATTTTTCAATACTTTAGGGTGCCATGCTTTGGTTAAGGGTGGATGACATGCTTAAAAGTGGTAGGATTTTTTTTTAATCCAGGTCAAAGGTCATTCGGTGCACTTCTCATACATACCTCCTAAAATATCCCATAACTTTCTCATTTATTAAGCTAAAACAATTATTTTGGTATCAAAATAAAGCTAATGATTTGCACTTTGACTTACATGAATAATATGTAATTTTTTGATTTTCAATATTTTTGAATATTCATAAATATAGCAAAAATTGGCTAAAAATCACCAACATAAATTTTTGTCTACAAGTGAAAAAAAAGTTTTAAAAATATCAAAGGTATGTTTTTGTGGTTGAAATCATACTTAAAAATTGCCCAGAAACCTGTTCTTGACTTATATGTATTTCTTCACAGAATTAGTCTTTAGCTTAGGCTTGTAGTCATAGGCAAAAGTGGGTGGGGTAATTTTTCCCTAAAATTACAAAACATGCAAACATTGATGTAACAATAAATCTTACACACAAATGTGATGTTTTATTAGAATTTATTGTTTTAAAATCATATATGCAGGGATTTGTAAAGTTTTTAATGCACATTCCTGAAAATCAATTAGAATTTTAAAAGCCAAATTAACAATTCAATAAAACAGCATATGAGATGGATACAGGTCATATCAGCACCAAAATGTCAAAATAATGACTCTTAATGAATATTTATCAAGTATCTAGTACAATTAAATAAAACAAGACTCAGATTAGCATAGTCTGCAGCTGAAAGTATTCCTCTTTCTATCTTACGAGTAAAGGACATTAAAAAGACCCATGCCAGATTTTCAGGAATGAGAACTACATGGGGATGGTCAGAATTTGCGTTGTTGTGTAGTGCATTGCTTTTATAGACCCACAAGGAAAGCCATTTTAGAGCTGGAACTAAATTTTTCACTATCAAGGTTCAGTGTCACATAAATGTTACTATAAACATAAAGTGCGGTTACTTAATTATATACACTTGATTTAGAAGAACAGACTTGATTTAGAAGAATTAGATGAACTTCATTTGAAATTTCCTTGTGCAGAAATGATCTAGCTATCCAGGTTGACCATTCCATACAATATTTCATAAACATATTTCCTATCTTTTTGTATGTCCGACAACCTAGCATGGGTCTCTTTAAAGATAATTATGAAACTGCCATCATTGCAATGCTTACACCTGGTAGCCTTACGAGAACATTCGAACATGTATACATAAAATGTAATTTGGAACAGAATATTCCATTCTGTGAATACGTATCAATATCATCAGTCTAGAATCTGGATGTTATGATGTGTGGTTATGAAGGTCTCCAAGAGTAACCATGAACATGTTAGTACCGTATATTCGTTTATGTACATGCCTTCAATAGGGACAACAGAGGATTCTGGTCTTTGAGTTTAATTAATTTTGTGTCCCAATAAGTTTTAATTGTACAAGAAATTGAACTCAATAGGCCCTATATCTCTTATTATGCAAATTATTTATTGCATGTGACATTTTGTTACGAGTAAATAGTAGAAAATAAAGATACCACAATTGTTGATCCATCCTTCACAATCCCATCATGATAACGTAACTTTGTTTATTGATTCATGACTGTAATACATATTTGAGTAGACACAGAGAAACTTTTGGTTTAAAAAAGTGGAAATCTTTGGACCTGTGGTTGTTCTAACTCCACAACAATATACCTGACAAAAATCTGGACAATGTTTTACTTATTACATGGCTAAAACTATTCCTAGTAAAGCGTGCATCTTTCATTTGTATCTATATCAAAGAAATCATTGAATCTTTCCCAAACAAGACCTCGTTTTGACGTCCCTAGGAGAAAATGCTTGGGAAAACATTGATGCAAAAGGAGAAAGTTCTGATTATCAGCATTTTCTTTTGCCTCAATATTTTCTAGGCTATATTGTGCACAAATCTAATCACCCATTTGTCGTTTTAACTTTTAAACCAAATGAAATGAAATTTTAAACACATATACTTTGAAGAATTATACATTTGATCCTGGAACAAAAACGCTGCTGTTTGGATAAGGGCGCATTCGACAGGGCGGGGTCACGTTGAGCGGGGAATCTTTTGACAATTTGTAAAGATGTGACTTATGAATCGCTTTTAAAGCAATCATATTTTGTATTTTGACTTCAACAATTGTCCAAAATGCTTGTTACCTTTGAGCGGACATTTTTCTCAGCAAACATAACATCATCGGTTGATATTTGGTGTCAACTTCCGTAAACAACCGTAGGTGAATACATCGCTTTGCTTACATAGCAAATATGATGCTAGGGCAATGGTATTCAATAATGATTTGAGTGTAATTTGGAAAATCAAAATCAGAGACGATCTTTATGATTATGAACACGCACAGCTAATACATCTATGAGAAAAAAAACAAGCATTTGTGAGTGGTATTACGCATTTATAAATTATTTTACCTATGATGTTTCTGACTTTAACATATCTGCAGGACGTCCCAACATGATGTCGGCGAATTCGTTCATTACTTGCCAATTGTGTCCCAGAAACTATCTATAGAATTCCCCAAATACAGTTCAGACGCTTCTTTGAGAAATAAATGCATGTGTTGGAAATGTGGTATATCGTGCAGTGGCAAATATATCAAAAAGATGTAAATATTAGATGTGTAAGACAGACTTTCCTGACTTATCCATCTCAGACCTAGGTTGCACTGCTCAACATGACCCTATGTTGCCATAACAACTATAGAATGCGCCTTAATGCATAAACTTAGTTTTTGTATCCTATAATATCATAACAGTTAGTACATAAATGAAAAAGTTATGACATAATTCCGGATACTTTATAAACAGCTCTCCTACATACCAAATGAGTTTTGCATGTTTAATACTTCTGGAGAAAATGCCAATGTTAAGTTTTGAACAGACAGACGGACGGACAAGAGTAAAACAATATGCCCCCGATCTCTCGATACGGGGTTATAAAAATATATGGTCCCATATATATTTTCTGTATAAACATAAATTCAGTATATTCCTATACATGTATTTGTAAGTACTAAACTGACCAGTATCTGAATCTACCATCACCAGCATGCCATGTATGGACCAAGGATGACAACAATAATTTAGTTCCTGTAAGAATGCGTAAAGATCCTGCACCTCTAGCTTTGCTTGACATCACACAATGCTCGTGTTAAACTGACTGCCACATGCGAAGGTCTAAGTGTCAAAGAGAAGATCTTTTATGCACTGATGCATGTGTTTGTGAGTCAGAACTGTGTAAAGACTTGAGTACCTTGGTGCATCAGACAGTGATAAGGATGAGTATATATGGCATGAGTTGAGTGTATTGAAGTGTTTAGTATAGGGTAGCTGTGGACTTTACAAGTCTGGTTATTGCATCAAGTGTCTTGTTGTTATTGTAGTTGTTGGTGATGATGAGGATGAGGATAGTGTTGTATATAAAGACACAGATATTACTTATATTTAGTAAAGTATACAAGATACATAAAATGAACAAAACAATGAGTTTATGCATTACATCTTCTTTACGCTACTACCACGCAGAAGACATATCGGTCGTCGTTTGACAAATAAAACTCTATAAAATGGTCTTACTTTCTAAAATGCACATCACTGGCTATCTCTCATGAATTCATATATAATTCAGCCTAATATTGAAAAAAGATGTCTTTGTGAAACACGAATGCCCCTGAAAAGGCCAATGAGAAGTTTTCACATTAAGCTTTTAAATAAATGGTTGATAAGGTTTGGGTGTGAACTCCCTTTGAAGAAAAGGCCAATGTTAAGTTTTCACGGTAATTAGTTTAAATGTTAAGTTTTCATAGTAAGGGTTGAAAAGGATTGATAGAAGACCTTGGGGAAAGTCATATTGTATGGAACAGATAGATATCATTGAAAGAAGGTTACATACCAAATTTGAGCTTTGCATGTGGAATACTTTTTGAGAAAATGCCAATGTTAAGTTTTCATGTTAAATTTCGGACTGACGGACGGACAGACAGATGGATATATGGACGGACGGACAGACAGACAGACGGACAATGGTAAAACAATATGTCATCGATCTATCAATGTGGGGGCATAAAGACGACTAATTCGTGGTCTTATTTCTATCTATATTAAAATTTCGCTATATAAACATTTAAAGGGGCCATCTTGAATTTTGTTGGCCATTTTGAACAAAAGGAGAAAGATAATTTTGAAAAAAAGATATTTCGTATCTCTAATAAGTATGTAATACTAGAGATATTGTTTTATTCACTTAAACTGTAAACTGTGTTTCCTGTGTATGAGCTATTTGGTTCCAGTGCTAAATTCCTTTCCCTTTGACTCTATAAAAGCAATGCACTACCCAACAATGCAAACTCTGACCGTCCCCAAGTTGTTCTGATTCCTATAAAATATGGCACGGGCCTGGGGAATATTTTCAGCTGCCGATTACTATTATATACGTAGATACTTGATAAATATTCGCGTTTAGAGTCATAGTTTTGACATTGTGGTGTTGATATAATCTGTATCCATCTAACATGCTGTATCATTGAACTGTTATTTTGGCTCTTAAAATTCAAATTAATTTTCAGGAATATGCATTAAAAGCTTTACAAATCCCTGCAAATATGATTTCAAAACAATAAATTCTAATAAAATATCACATTTATGTATAAGATATATTGTTACATCAATGTTTGCATGTTTTGTAATTTTAGGGAAAATTTACCCCACCCACTTTTACCTATAAAGCCTAAGCTAAAGACCAATTCTGTGAAGAAATACATACAAGTCAAGAACAGGTTTCTGGGCATTTTTTAAGTATGATTTCAACCACAAAAACACACCTTTGGTATTTTAAAAACTTTTTTTTCACTTGTAGACGAAACTTTTTTTTAGTGATTTTTTGCCAATTTTTGCTTTATTTATGAATATTCTAAAATAAAGAAAATCAAAAAAATGTATATTATTGATGTAAGTCAAAGTGCAAATCATCAGCTTTATTTTGATACTAAAATAATTGTTTTAGCTTAATAAATGAGTAAGTTATGGGGTATTTTAGGAGGTATGTATGAAAAGTGCACCGAATGACCTTTCACCTGGATTTAAAAAAAAATCCTACCACTTTTATGCATGTCATCCACCCTTAACCAACCCTAATGTATTGAAAAATACCACTCAAAATTTTATAGGTCACCGGTTGCAAGAACTTTTAATTTAACCCCCTTTGTAAAAGCTGGCTCCTAGACTAACAATAGACAAGCATAATTTTTTAACGTTTTAACTTAACCTCTACAAACATGTTTTAATGTCTTTACTGAATTTGGAATCCTCACAGATAAGGCAGGCAATGTCCATGAATTGCTTTATATTATCAATTCCAGTGAATCAATATGACTACTATGTTTGCCAAACAATGACGCCCGAATTGGTAAAAGTGTTGATAACCAGCGTTTTTCTCTATCAGGCTCCATATTTAAAATTCGCGCTTTTGCAACATCCATTTCGTCAGTTTTTAAATTTGATAGGTCTTAAATGTGTTGCTTGGGAAAGGGTTATGTTAATTTTGTACCTGTTATTGCTGCAGCTCCGATGCCAACTGCAACGGCGGTTCCAGATATTTCATTGCCTTTAGAACTAGTGTCTGAAGACTTGTTAGGGGATGCTGTTATTGACGTTGTATTTGAAGTAGCAGAACCTTGCGGCGCTTGGGTAATACGTGGATTTCTTGTTGATTTAGTTGAACTTGGCAGAGTTGAACTAAATGTTGTAGAGGTTGAACTTGCCGCTGATATTGATGTAGAGCTGCCAGAAGATGTCGCAGTCGATGTTTGCCCATTTGTACTAGGAGAAGAAGAACCAAATGGTGTCTGAATTTTAGGTGTACTCGAGGAAGTTTGATTCTGTGCACGTGAACTTGTCGGAGTTGTACCCAAGCTTGTAGAACTTGCACTTGCCGGCGGTATTATTGTAGAGGGGGTCGTTACCGGTGACTGTGTTGTAGAAGGAATCTTGGTTGCACTGGATACAATGTTTCTTATTGTTGGAGCAGTAGTTTGTACAGTAGATACTGTAGTTGTTGGAGAACTGGTCGACAGCGCATTAGATGTGAAGATAGTTGGTCCGGAACTCACTGAATGTGTCGACGATTGACTGCTTAGTGTAGAGGTCATCAATACTGTTGAAGGCTTTTTCTTGGGTAAAGTGAATACGAAAAGTGGAGAACGCGTAGTTGTGGACAATGTTACTATAGAGGTTGTTGATCCATGTGAACCGCTAGTCAATTTTCTAGTTGTAGAAGACGTGGATGCAGCAGAAGGTGTAGTAGTCAAAGGTGTTATTGAAGTCGTTTTTGAAGTTGTTGGAGGTTTTGTTGAAGTCGTTGACGGTTGTGTTGACGTTGTCGTCGCAGTTGTTGTCGTCGCAGTTGTTGTCGTCGCAGTTGTTGTCGTCGCAGTTGTTGATGTCGTTGTGCTTGTTGTTGTCGTAGAAGGAGTTGTAGTAGTAGTAGTTGTTGTTGTAGGTGTTGTTGTAGTAGTAGTAGTTGTTGTTGTAGGTGTTGTTGTAGTAGATGTAGTTGAAGGTGTGGTGGTTGTTGTGGTCGTCGGGGATGTAGTTGTTGTCGTTGTTGTTGTAGTCGTGGTCTGGAAAAGAAACAGAAGGTTGAAAGATATTTTTCGTATGCGTTCTTTTTACAGAAAAATGCAACGTGTGTGATAGCAATGGTTGCTCTTTTCCGAAAGTTTGAAATGATAATATTAAAGCCCCCTGTCATTAAATACTCACCTGAATTCAAAGAGCCATACAAGATCCTTGTAAATTAGAAGTTTAAGTCACTGTGATAATCGTAGTAAATATGCTTATACTTACAGTACAGTCTGTATAGTTCGTCATGGTAACGTTCACTTGTCCTATATTACCAGCAACATCAGTGGCTCTTACAGCAACATTAGGTAATAATTATGTAAACACTTACAGTACAGTCTGTATAGTTCGTCATGGTAACGTTCACTTGTCCTATATTACCAGCAACATCAGTGGCGCTGATAGCCACATCTCTATGACAACAGTCAGTTCTGTAAGTTTATTCATTGTTACAATCGTAGATAATAATTATGTAAACACTTACTGTACAGTCTGCATAGTTCGTCATGGTAACGTTCACTTGTCCTATATTACCAGCAACATCAGTGGCGCTGATAGCCACATCTCTATGACAACAGTCAGTTCTGTAAGTTTATTCATTGTTACAATCGTAGATAATAATTATGTAAACACTTACTGTACAGTCTGCATAGTTCGTCATGGTAACGTTCACTTGTCCTATATTACCAGCAACATCAGTGGCGCTGACAGCCACATCTCTATGACAACAGTCAGTTCTGTAAGTTTATTCATTGTTACAATCGTAGATAATAATTATGTAAACACTTACTGTACAGTCTGCATAGTTCGTCATGGTAACGTTCACTTGTCCTATATTACCAGCAACATCAGTGGCGCTGACAGCCACATCTCTATGACAACAGCCAGTTCTGCAAGTTTATTCATTGTAACAATCGTAGATAATAATTATGTAAACACTTACTGTACAGTCTGTATAGTTCGTCATGGTAACGTTCACTTGTCCTATATTACCAGCAACATCAGTGGCGCTGACAGCCACATCTCTATGACAACAGTCAGTTCTGCAAGTTTATTCATTGTAACAATCGTAGATAATAATTATGTATACACTTACTGTACAGTCTGTATAGTTCGTCATGGTAACGTTTACTTGTCCTATATTACCAGCAACATCAGTGGCGCTAACAGCCACATCTCTATGACAACAGTCAGTTCTGTAAGATAAAAAATGACAAAAAAGTCAACGATCAAACAACCTATACATTAGAAAGAGACGGCATAGTTGGTATAAATTACTGAAAAGGCTATCTGAGCTGCTCACATCTAAAATCAAAATGACAATTTGATCGCATCATTAAAAAATAAAGGCGTCAAGGAGTGATAGTTTACTGATTTATAATTATGTGTGACAATTATATGTAGTTAATACTTGGCATAAAGGCGGAAGACAGAAGAAAGATAAAGCATAAAAAAGCAAAAGCAATACTTACTCGACTTCTACAGTTTGTGAGTTAATGTATGTCATTGTAGAATTGTGACCAGCACCAATTGTAAAGGCTTGAAACAAATTGTTGCCATTGACCTTGTCAAACTCGACCTGTAGCCGCCATGTTTTATTGTGACAATCACACGGAAAGATCTGGGTACACGAACCAATCGTCTTGATAGCTTTGGGAGATATCGTGATGTTTAGTGGTGAAGTCTGTAAAGGGATACACCGGTAAATTAACAAAAACTTCATCATGGGTTACACCAAGGAAAATCTAATGTTGGTGATAATAAAAGAAATGGGAATTAGTATTTTTGGCAAGTATACAAAGTACAGATTACAAGGATTTGCGCTTCTTATCTTATGCGTGATTATTTACGAGATTATGTTCAATTTCTAGAGTAATAATGCGTATAATTATGATATATTGTTTATGTACAATGACTTACATGATTACATATACTGAAGTCTGGAGGCTTGAAGTTGTTTGTAATATTCGGGAAACATGACGTGGTATTTCCCGGCATATCTACGGCACTGATCGAGGCTGTCTGGTGACAACAATCATCCCTGTAATAAGATGAATATCATTTGAAAGTTGGACATAAAATCTACATTATAAACTTAAACGATATGCAAATTTGCAAAGAATGAACATGAATCTGTAAACGATCAAGCTATGTAAATAAAGTAATTCGTGTTTGTTGGCAAAATGCTAAGTTTGCCGAGTCCTGTAATCAAAGACTTGAATCCTGATTTGGGATACACACCAGACTAACTTTTGTGACATCGTGAAAATGTGTGGTCTCTATGACAAGTGTAGGGTTATTTGTCAATGACACATTTAGCTTTTGTGTATAAGCAACTTGATTCTTACTGTAATGTACCTTTGACTACCCCGACTACTAGTAAATTACGTCTGTTGTAATGAACAGTGATGCGGTGAATTAATGTGTACTTACTCTAACGTAGCCTTAACAACCCCGACAGTCGTATTATAGCCCGGCGTAGTAAACGGTGTAGCAGTAAATGTGTGTGTAGATCCTACACTGGTCGGGAACACATCTCGCAGACCGAACCCCACGTCACTGACTTCTACCTCCATAGACCATCTCTTGTTAACACATTGACACAGGTCAGATCCGATATCACAGAGACCGTTTACACTGATAACCTTACACGTAGGTGGGTACGGGTCCGTAGGCTGCAATGTACAAAATATTAAATGTTAACAATTTAAATATGTTATAGTAATGAAAGAAGATGTACGTTGCCAAATAAAAAGGTAGGTAGAACTTCTATTCCGGACAATGGTGCATCGTACGATTACCAGTTGTCTGTATAGAATTATTCAACATAACTATAAAAATTTATTTTTACCTTATATCAAACCCTTTATTTTAATCATCTTTGTTTATAACGATGTCGGAGGATATATCTGAACGAACAAAATAGGCCACTCACCTTTTTTGGTCGCTCTTCAACAGTAAGACGTCGGACTTCAAACTGTCCATTAGTTATATGACCTCTAACATATGGTTTGGCTGTGATTGTCAGTGTTCTGCAAAATCAGATGTGGTTAATTCTGCCTTTACTGGTACAACAATATACAGCAATACACAGAAGTCGTTTTTTTTATTTTAAAGCAGGGTGTTCAATATTTTCTTTGTAAGATATTGAAATTCTTTTATTTTCATAAAAAGAATACTTGATTCAATTTCATGTGTATTACCCATTCTACCTTAAAGATTTTAGAACGATTAATGTAAATATTTTGGTAATCATGAAATAGAAAGGTATGTTGTTTTGAAGTTTTACTCTTAAAGTAGAAGTTTTAATACTAAAGCAGGTCTACAAGGGTATGTCGAAATCGCATGAGAAAAAAAATAGAATGGCCGATTCTATGCTTTGTGTTTATACCTGTATCGACTCGCGAACGATAGTTCTCTAATTCTAATCGTGAATGAATTAACTTTAGATGTATGCAGCTATATTTTTAATTCATATATATTAGACGTAACGTCGAAAGTTGCGGACCAAGCAAAAATTGGCTATGAACTTCTGATAAAAACCGTATATTTGTTATTTTTATTTGAGAAACACATATGCATTTGGTATCGTATGAAAGGTATTGGATTGTAATTTGTTAATTTATGTCGAATTTCAAAACTGCTTGAATACAGACAATTTAATAAACAAAATGAATAAACTCTGGCGCAGAAAATGACGTCGTCACGTGTAACAGAAATCACCAAACAAACTCGCAAGAATCCCAATACAATTAAAAGTAAGACTTTTTAAAGCGCGAAAACTTTTGCAAAGGGGGTGTCTCACGAATAGGAAAAATAACATGGGAGTCTGCCCACACTCGGAATTTAATGAAATTTGGCGTGAAGTTAGTACACTAGATAACGGTTCATATTCATAAAATGTTTCAAATCGCACATTCCAGAAAACATTTTTCTCGGAATTTTAAGTTTTCTCCTTGAAAAAAAGAGGGTACCCTGATTAAAACAGTGTGCAAGCGTTCTGGTTGTTAGTTTCATCGCGTAATTTATTCTAAAAATAATGCCCAGTAGTCCGTGATCCTGTATGAAACAAAAATGTTTATAATTATGTACAAAAAATTGTTTTATACCAACTGATGTAAGGGGGTAACCCAAAAGTTCATTGTTTTTAAATATTTTAAGCAAATTCTGCTCAAAAAATTTCTTTGTTCCAGTTTTTGTCAAGATTTGAAAATTATGTAAAGGTTGCGCACAAATATACTGATGATTATCGTGAAATATCGAGAAAAAATAAAACCGGTAAAATGTTGCTTTTGGAATTTCCCCCTGAATAGTGCACATTTCCAAGAATGGACAAAATTAAGATTTTTCAAATGTTTTGTTTACTTTTTTTGGTTATTTTAGTTTACCTGAGGATAAATCAAGATGCAAAGCATTTTTCGGTTATTTCCTGTCATCTGTCCGTGTGTCTGTCTGTCTGTTGGCATTTTCTCAAAAATCCTTTTTTCTCCCAATCTAATATGTAAATCTTTTTGAAACTTGATAAAAAGTATCATTGGGTTAAAGGAGTACAACCCTGTGTATTAGAATTTCTTTTTGTCATAAACTTATGTTGCTGTGGCAGCATAAAAGGGGAAACATTTCATATAATAACAATAAGCCCTTTTTGTAAAGATTTACACAGCCATGATGTTTTTAATTTTGTATGTAAGTTTGCTAAGGAGAAGACTTCAAAGTTGGTTACAATATTTTTATCCAGGGTCACATTAGATCTTGTCCCAGGTGTACCTACTTTACAAAAAAGAGGGGAAATTTTCTATAAAAATCATTTTAAATAATTCAAGTCAGCCGTGATTCATGAAAGCTAACAGCAAGAGTTATTTATGGATCTTTTAAAACATGAGAAAGCAAATATGAAAAAGCACCGATTTCTCTGATGGCATTTGACAATCGTGCAAAAGTGAAAATATTGTTGTGATGCATAAGAAACAGATAATCCAGTTCCCATGTGACTATTAAGGGCTATTGATGGCTAAACAACATGTTAATCATATGACATCATTGAAATGTGTATAAACTGTGTATCAATACAGGTTAAGCTATGGTCAGAAAAATAATTTAAGGAAATAATTGCACCCTGTTTTATCCCAATAGGGCCACGTTATAATGCTGTAACAGTCTTTAACTGAATCATAGGGGGGGCATTCTATATCATGTTAGTTCATTATGGGCGCTTAGAGCAAAAATAAGTGGTTATGTATTATTTACCCGGAAGGGCACCTTTTGATGCTTTACCGTACCGGTTCTAAGCGTCTTTCCAATTTCATAACATCTGGCTTGACATTTATTGCATGTCATAGTCTCACTAAAAATGGTGCATAGACAATGTGACCAAATAGTAAAGAAAATTTGCAATGTGTATATGTATGCCTATCTTGGCTTCCATACATGTAATTTTGTAAATGTAAGTGATATTTATATTAATTCTATGTTTTTTCCAATGATTTTTTGGACATGAATATTGCTGTAGGTTTGTACTGTATGCTACAGTTGATTTTACTGAATATAAAAATGTTTATAGGAGCACAATCAAATTTTTACTGAATACAAGTTTTGGACCAAAACATCACCTTCATCAATAATATGTATTATATGACATTGTTACCGGTTTTGGATTTCTATATAATTTGGCTCAAAGTAAGAGGAAATATGTAGCATGTTTTTGTGATGATATGGAATCTTGACAAAGACTCCAACATACTTAACTTTGGAATTCAGTTTTACTCTTTTCCAAACTTTTGCTGAAAAATACGCATTTTTTCATGATTAATTCAATGAAAAGCGTTCATAATAATTTCCTCAAATACCTTTTCTGGTATGAATGTAATGCCTTGTGTGTCTCGGATCAAATTCAATTGACAGATCTTGAAAATACACAAAACTAAAGTTTTCTGACACATGAAAAAGGGGCCATGTTTCATGTCATAGTGGGAATAAGTCAAGGTGGCTTTTTGGAATCCGGTTTGGATTATCTAAGAAACTAAATGCATTTTCATAGCTTGTGTATGGTTTTTTATCACCATGCAGAATTAAAAGAAAATTCATGCGTGGGCAGATTTGAGACACCCCCTTACGTCAGTGATGTCACAGAAGATATAGCTTAAATCTCACGGCAGTTGGATGGTGTAAGCAAACTATGGAGGAACTGAAAGAAAGAGATAAGTAGCGTCACGCTGTTAAAAAAAACGTCATTTTTTCGGTATGTCTAATTTTTAAATCTAATTTATTTTTTCAAAAGCGATTGGAATTCAATACTAAAAATTTTGGGACATACATCTAAGCTCTCGTTTTTGTAGTTGTTTTTTTGTATTGATTAGAGTTGAGGAAAATCGTTATTTTATTGCATTTGTAGCGTCTTAAAAATGTCACATTTTCACTAAAACGGTCCCAAATGCAGGGGTGATTTTTTCACATATAGATATTTTCTTAAAAAAATCAAAATATTTTGAATTTGAATTGATTTTCGACATACATCTCGGATAAAATTTGTAAAAATAAATGCATTTGTCAATATCTCTTCAACTAGCGAAGATATAGAGTGTGATGTAGTGTCTTAAAAATGTCACACAGACGCGTTTTTGACGATTTGACGTCAGGTTGATTTGTGGCGTTTTACGATCATGTATCGATGCTCTAGATCGACTTGTTTTGTCGTTGTTTGTTTGACTATCTTGTTATTTGTGGTCTACGAAACTTAAGGTTAAAATTTGAGACCCGTAACAGAAAAAAGAAAGAAAGAAAGACATTGACCAAGGCATAAGAAAACGTTGAGATAATAGAAGACATTTTCTAAAGAATTTCATTTATTTCATTTAATATGTAATTGTTGCAGCATTTGGTCTCGGAGTTTCATTTTTTACATATAATGCCCTATACCCCATTTAAATGACTATTCTAACTTCTGTCTGTTAATGAATAAACTTGAAAACGATTATTTTAGTATTAAGTATTTTCATTTATATTTTTTGTCATTTGTGCAAAAAGAAATATTTTAATAACAAAAATATGCATATTTGACAAGTTATATTTAGCGTATGAAACGGCGTCATTTCTCCTACAGGTGTAAAATATTCATTTTCAATAATCATAAGAGCTTCATTTTTCAATACTTACGAAATTATTCTGTTGTTTATTTATTGATAGTTGAGATTATCAATTTTGTACGGTGCTATTTTCATGCATGCATGTATTGGTATCATTGTGAAAATGTTTTCTTTTGGCTAGAGGTACAGGACGTGCCGAAATGCCGAATAAAAGAATTGAATTGAGTTGAGTTGATTTGAGTTGGTAAAACATTGATAATTTGTCATTTCTCATGTTTTGGGGAAAGTTATAACTTTCTTTACACCTTCGCGTAACGTTAACGTCGGAAAACGGACGACATGCGTGTTACAACGTTGGTCCGCTACTTTTGACGTTACGTCATTATTATTCCTTTTGTTAATGTCACCAAACCTAGTTAACATAAACTAATTAACATATGTATCTTATTATACGGATATTAGTATTTCTGTGGTCAAAACATAACTGGGAGAGTCTGCTTTTAAAGTTTTATACGACATATAAGTGATGACTTGATTTCTCCTTCTCCTATTGGCTATTGCTATACTTACGTCGTCTCCCCGATAACAGTTCCACCAAGTATCGTGAAGTTACCACTAAAGTTCTTCCCGGGGTCTATAGACGCTGACACACGAATCGGCGACAATGCAAAGCTCTTGTCGTCTGAAATTTCTACATCAATGTCTTGTTTCTTACTGCCAGTGTTTTCAACCGTGAATGGTATTCTCAATGTCTCGTTCGTGTATAACTTCATACCTAAATATGATTAAATACAGATGAATATGTTTCATTTTGTTCCTTTTTAAATGGTTATAGACGGTGTTTAAATAATTTACCTTAATCTGCAAACATATTTACAAGTACTTACTAAAAAGGACCATAATAACACCATTGAAAAAATCGTGTTTTAGAAAAGCTCATAAAAGCCAGGTTATGGAGTAATGGGTGAAAGCCAGGTTAAAGTTATTATAAACACATTTTAAGCTAGCAATTAATATTCATTAATATTTTCGCGAGTTGAAACACGGTAATGATGAATTCCCTTAACGAATATGTGATCATATACGTACCTGTGAAAGACGGTACAAACAACTTGAAACTGACAGGAATGATATAGGCCAGTTGAAGACGTCTGAATTGATGACTGGATTTATCAATGCCTTGTATAGCGATTCGAAACATCTGTAAATAAAAGGCAATGGATAAAAAGTACTACTAGTAACTCAAACGCTTCCACCGAAAGACAATTGGCAATGTTTGACATATTAATTTTTTTTTAAATATTTGAATAATATTTGGACGATAATTCTTGTTTATTGCTTTATAAAGATGTATTTTGTTCATAAATTAAAACATAACTTGCCTTAGTCGGTACAGTGATAGGGGTATAAAACATAGATTTGCCCCGTCTACCTCCAACATTCTTCATATTTAACACATCAAACACGTTGTAAAACTCATCCTCAAAAAACGACGTGGATACGCCTGTGACTTTCTCATACTGTGGTACTGTTACCATTAATTTGACCGTTTTACCTGAAAATACAACAGATATAGATCATTACATGCCAATATAGAAACAAAATTCGACATTTTCACAAGAAATGGTGAATCGATTAATAACAACCAGTCAGCGTATGGTAGAACTCTAAATGTTATGTTACTACATGCAAATAAAGCTGACACCAAGGCTGGACGAGATACCACAAAATTAACTAAATGAATATGCGGAACAATTTCTTAAATCTCATCGCACTTACCGGCGATAGGTCTTCCCTGTATTGGATATTCACCATACCCGCCCGGTCCTGGTTCTAGAAACTGATATGTAAAATCTACAGGACTTTGTGCTGTGACTGTGACGTCCCAGGTCTCCATGTCTAACTTTTGTACCTGCCATAAACCGTACTGGCTAGCCTGAAAGCATAGAAAAAAACCGATTACGTTGAAATATTTTTCAAAACATTGATCAAACTCTAATGCTCAAGAGGAAAAAAAATCTTGTAAAATGGTAATTTGTAGGTACTATGTAGCCTTAACTTGATTTCATGTCCAGGTACACAGTAGCTTAAGAATACTAGTAAGAAACGTTTTTGTTAAATTTTGATTTCAGTCAGAAATCTAACCTGACGCCCTTTTTTATTCACAAGCAGGCCATGTTTATTCGAGGTATGCTCCTTGTTTTATGCTCTCAATCTGCTTTGAATGACTGGTTTTGTATTTTTCAAGTTAAGGTAGGTTTCTGTGTCTGGAATTTCACGGTGGATATTGTGCATCATGAGATGGATAACGAGAATGGACAAAAATAATCTTGATTCTGGTCAAATTTTGATAACGACTACGGCCAAATTAGCCACACTTGAGGCAGGAAACTGTGCAATAACTTTCTTATCTCTGTCAAATTTCAAGCGGTTTGTTGCATGTACCCCGCCTTACTAAGCATTTTCCTCCGATGTATGACTTATTTGAAAACATACACATACTTTTCCCAAAATTTTTCCCAAACGACCAGAAAAAAACACGATCTGAATATTTTTTTCGTTTCTCTGGTCGGTTGGGATCAATTTTTGCAAAAAGTTCAAGAAGGTTCTACGTAGGTCATACGTCAGAGGAAAGAGCTCAGTAAGGCGGGGTACACGCAACAAACCGCTTGAAAATTGACGCTGAAGTAAGAAAGTTATTTCAAAATGTCTTTCCTGAAGCGAAACAAATTTGGCCATAGATTTACCCATCCCATCATGCACAATCTCCGCCGTGAATTTCAAAATATTGAAATGTCTCTTGTTTAAAAGGTTTGTACGAATAATCTTACGTTTGTAATGTTGTATTCCAACAACAGCATGTTCTGGCCAAGTGTTTGTTGTTTTCCAACTGCAGGGATACCTTGAATCAAGAGAAAACTACCGTTTAGGCATATTGCGACATACAATAACTTTTAGTCCAAAAACAATTCTTTAAAGGGACATTAGTATCCACATTAAATCCCTAATGATGCTCAGAAGTTGGCTTTTAGCATGTTGTCGCAACGCTTATAGACTTTATAAGACAGAATACAAGATTCATACAGACGTCGCGCACGGTATTGCGACCAATTTATGTAACGTCAAAATGTAGAAAAACATTGCACGTAAACGTTGCGGGTAACGAATATTTCTTTATTATCCGTATTTTCTTTTCCTTGTATCGTAGGCAAAAGTTGTTTTATAAGTCATTCATATAACAGGAGAATAAATAAATGAATTAATTTATAGATTATGGTTTGTGTTATACAATAAAATCCATACCTTAAGTTGACATTGTTTTTGAATAATCGTTTGGCATAGTTGTATTTCCGCGACATCAAAAAACACTGGCGGTATTTAACCATAGGCCAAAAAAAAAAAACCACCCTTTTTTAAAACATAATTAATTGTTGCAATTACTTTTTCGCAACAAAAATCGGCAGGTTTAAAGAAAATGTGACCATTCACTTTTTACATGCCATGGCTCTTACAGAGAAACATATTCAACCCAATCAAAGCTAAAAAGATGTGTTATTGTGTCTTTATACTGGGTACCGAGTTTAAAGAAAATCGCTTCACAAATAAAAAAGATATGTCATTAAAACATGTCAAAAATGTCAGGAGTGAAACGTTTTTGTGTGACACTTAACACTTGTACCAATTTTCTAAGCTATGGTAAATAAAAGACAGTGACAGGATACTACAATAAGCACTTGTAATTCATAAAACAACATGTGCATCACCATCTTAAAATTACCTTTTCATCCTATCTTCACTGGTTTAGGATGTGGAGCCTGTTTTATACAATACCCCTCTGAATTTAATGTCAGGAGTGAAACACTTTTATTTTTCAAAATGTGTTCTCATTTTTGTCTATTCTGCCAGAAATCTACCACTCATTTTTTTTAGAAAGCCATCAACCTTGTGGGCATTCTGCACTCTACTATTTAGTGATTCATGGGTTACAATTTCTCATATTGTGCAATATATATGCTGTCAGGAGTGAAACGCTTTTTTGATGTCATTTTGCAATATTGTGCACACAATTTTAGCTAAAAAGTAGTGAACATGAATTTAAAATATAATATGGGCCCTGCTTAACCATTTAGAATAGTTTTTAGCCACCCTAATTAAGAAATCTGGATGATATTCTGTAAAATTAGCTGTTATTCTTAACATTTAAATGTCACACTTTGGTCACATTTTTTTAAACCTGCCCAAATACAAAATTAAAACTTTCAACACGAAGGGAAAAATTGTCTTAGGTATGTGTGATTTCTGTTGTTTGTGTGTTATTTACTTATTACACGCCGTAAATATTGTGTCATACAGAGTCGTTTATTTTGGTTTTAAAATGAAAAAAAAAAAAGAACAATAACTATTATAGCTTGAAATTAATCAAACTTGTTTATTTATGAAACAATACGTAGGCCTACTTGTAAAACATGTTTAAGAGTAGATATATGAAACACGGGCCTTCTCGTATAGAGAAAAGTGGGATTCATGTAATCATAAGGGAATAATTTTAGAGACACGAAGAAACTTTAACATAATTTTGTTACTTTTTTAACATCTTAGTGTGCGAAAGAAAGCAAAGAACTGTACATTTGATCATAACCGATGTCCTTAACACAACTTGCGTTTGTTATAGATTCTCTCAAATATTCAGATAATTTGTTCTATACCCGAATAATCTATCGCTTAAATTAAAATCGACGTTAAACGTCCATTTTGACGTAAATTTAAGGGGGTGGACATTTCTGTTTTACCTGGGAAAAATTCTGGCGTTTCTCCTATAATGATGATACGCATCTACATATTACATCATTTTAAAGATATTGTAATGAACTAACTTGTATTCACAATATCAATGTTCAGAATTTGGCGGATTACAAAATATTCATGTCGAAAGGCGCACCAAAACATTTTTGAGCGAAAAAACGCAGGGGGTGGACATTTCTGTTTTACCTGGGGAAATTCAAATTAAGACATGAAAACGGCGTAATAGATCGTTCATATTTCATACATCTATTAACCTTATGTTGAACTTGATTGTGAAAGAAGTTTGGATGAAAATAATACGACTGTATTCATGTCAAAGACAGTGAAAAATCGCGTTTCAATGAAAAATCCAGGAAATGGCTCACGTCACGCGCCAATGCGAGCTTGTTTTTTCGTTATACTGACTTTAATCTGTGCTTGTATTTTATAACAATCGTATCATATGATAGAAAATAGGATAAACAAACGTTAAGTACTATCTTTAAACAAAGTTTTACGCCGAAAATACAAGTTCTGCTCGGAGTAATCAAATTCTGTGAGTTTTTATGTTACACGTCACGCTTTAAAACGGATGTCTTTTCCGTTAAATTATAACTAAAGTTCAGGACTTTCCGGTGTTTCAGGTCCATGTAAAACTATAGACAGACAGGTTCATGTATACAGAAACAGTATCTACCAAGAAAACGATTCTAAATTAAATATATGTGTTTTTAACCAGTACAGGTTTCATTCGTGAACCGGATTTTTCACGACTGGTCGCAATAACGTGCGCGACGTCACAGCAAATGACATAAATCGATTATCGTGCAGCGGTGTAAAAGTATGTAAAATATCTAAAGTGGGTTGATCGTGTTTACGAAATGATGTGATATTGGGTTTAAAATCCGTCGTAATCTAAGCCAATACGGATCAGACAGAGCTGAAATTTTGCACAGAGAAAATTTAGAGGCCATATCTTAATTATGCACAGTTATAAGTAAGTAACGGTAAATATGTATTTTTAAGGGACACAACATTCCAATTTCGTTAATTTAAAGCATGTCTTGATTCAAAGATTGGTTATTCTTATGTGTAGAAATGCTATCAGTTTTTTGAAGTTGTTATTTATAAGCGAAAAAATATGCCTTTAAAGTTGAGACAGAAATGGCTGTATAAATCTGAACTGTTGTCAACAACAATTTGTTTAATTTTAGCACAAAAATATATATTTCTCCTAAACAGTTCAATTCTTGGCATGCAATTTTCAAAAATTTTCATAAGAAAATTTGCTCTTTCAGATAAAAATAAAAGTCGGCCTGGGTTCGATTCCCGGGCGGGCCAGATACTTTCGTGGAGATTGGTCACGGAAACATTTCTACGACCTTTCTTCCCCTACCGCTGGTTCAAGTAGAGCAGTTATCAATTACTGGCGAATGTATCTGTTTAGTACTGGTTACTAAGTACTAGTACTCTAAGACTAGAGACGTGTTTGCTCCAGGTAACTTTAAAAATGTTACACAACCCATGATTTTGCCATATAATTGCATAAATACTGTACTAGTCATAGCAAGCACCGAAAATGGTCTAGTTTATAACGAAATATATTTACAAAATATAACACGTACAGAAAGAAACAAATATCAAACCTATAGGGTAAAATGTGCATAAAACTCCTCCAGCTTGCACACTAATGCATGTTTACAGTAAATAAAAAGCTTAGTGTTTCACGCACAGAAGACTTTAATCACACAAAATATACATTAAAATAACGTTATTATATCACCTTTCAATCAGCATCAGTAAAAATAAATAAATAAATAAAACTAGAGCTGCTACAGCAGCATCTAAGGTTTAGGGCGTTTGACGGGGCCCAAATGAGTTAGTTATTTGGTACAAAAACGAATATGGTACATTTGTACCATATTCGGACCGAATACGGTACAATTTTCGACCGAATATGGTACAAGTTTGTACCATATTTGGTCAGGCATTTTACCCCAAAACTGCAGATACGTATTTGGCACAATTAGACAGTTGTGCCATATTCGGCCGAATATGGTACAAAATTGTGCCATATTCGTTTTTGTACCAAATACGGTCCGACATATGTTTATGTTAAAAAGTGTCTTGAGGTACCAATGCAAATCTAGTGCATCGTGACTTTACTAGTAACAATTTGGTAAGATTCATTAATTACCTGTAGGTTGGTATGGTAATGCGACTGGAGCTTTAGTTCTATTCATAACACGAATAAGGACAGCCACCTCCCTCATTGTATCATCTACAGGAAACTTGAATTTACTTAACATAGGACTGCTGTATGTGAATCGCTTTATGTTCACTGTCTGGGCCTTCAACGATTGCTGTCAATTGAATGCAAAATATTTATTTTTTATTAGTCGGAAAACAGAACGCCGTTTTGTGCTTATAGTTTGGCCTTCAAGTCGACCATACTGTGATAATATTCTAACGGTTCTATGCTATAATCTACGGCCAATAAGTTTGAAGTGGACTGGTAATATTGGATATGTTCCGCTGACAGGGTATTAGCTTTCAACTGTCATGTGTACCCATTTATAACCTGGATCGAGAGGGATAACCTATGGTTACAGTTTCTTCAGAAGTGGTAGGTGATAAGGACCTTTCCGTTCCGAAGTCTGCATCATAATACACCAACAGACCATGCATCCTCACATCATATGGATGATTACTCGAACTCGTACAAAACAAAAAAGAAATAGATCCATAATGTCAACATAGACGAGCACCATAATGTAACGATCAAAATATTAGGTTATTTTGAATATGTGTTTGACTATATAAATACATGTTAAATGCAATAAAGGTTTACTGCAAAGCCTAAAAATGTCCACAAGAAATCCTTAGTGAAATAGACGACGTTTTTAACATGTTTCAGAATTGAAGATCTATTATTGACAATCAGGCGTTTTCATTAAACTCCTTTTATGTATCCGACTAATTAAGTCTTAGCCTTCTTCTCACCTTAAGTAGATTAGCCACGCTGGCTATATGGTTCTTGTCTGTGGTGATTACTGTACCCCCAGACTGTTGAGCAATACACTGATAGATGTTGGTGCCACATGATGACGTCGCTTGTCTTCTTGATCGGGAACCTACAACATGAATGATAAGCCAAAATCAGGCGCGAAAGGAAATAATAATTTTAACTTGTATGTACCATACAATGTATATGCATTTCCAATATTTTACCATATGAACAAGCGCATATATGATAAATATGTTAGCCCCAGGATGTACCAAGAATATAAAAGCAACCATATTAAACAGTAAACCACATTTTCAATGAATCATTTACACATTAACAGATTAAATCACGATTTGAATGCGAATTGGAATGCGTGTTTTTCAGGAATCATAACTAATATAATCAGTGCACCCTTAATAGACAAATCAAACATAATTAGGTTATATACGTATTAGGAAGAAAATCGTTTTCTATAGTATTACCTTCAGACAAAATCGAATCCTGACTCTGAGTATCCCGGAGCATCACTACATCTATTTGTAACTGCTTCAACAGGACCTTGTTTACTACAAAATCAGGCCTTGTTTCAACCCCAGGTAGATGATCTGTTATGACATATATGTGTGTATGTGCAGCAGTTGTTTCCATAACTGAAATGGTGATAAAACGTAATTGAATGTTGGAAGAAAACGACATTCTATGGAGTTTCGATGCAGAATTATTGTAGTTACATACAGATTTCCGTATGTACTCTCAATATTTTCATTAAGATATAATATTGGAATGAGCAAAGAGCATAACACACAATAAAGGATAAATCAAATTGTTCTACTTATTTGCTTACAACAAAATCTAAAGATCTATATGTTTGTGAGTCTGTTAACCCTTTCCAAATCTAGACCTCGTTTTGACGTCCCTTATAGAACTGGCTTGGGAAAACATTGAAACAAAAGAAGAAACTGCTGATATTAAGCAGTTTCTCCTTTTGTCTCAATATTGTCCATGCCATATTTTACACCAATTCTATCTTTAATAACCTCCATTTTGTCATTTGTGGCAGTTTTTGAAGTTGATCACATTCAAATTTTGCCGGTTGTGAGTCTGATGATCGATGGATATCATGTTGACATATTACAGTGACTACTTACGCAGAATCAATTCCTTGACGGCACTGTCTTTCAAAGATGGTTCGTAAAAATAAAAATCCTCTAATTCTGCTTCGTCTACAATCTCACGAACTGGAAACCCTAAAAAGAAATATTTTGCAATTTTAAAAGCTGCATACTTTCTTATGCTGTGTTCCGCCCATCCTAACAAACAGCTTCAGTGGTTTCATCCTGACAACGGAAACTGACGAGATTAAGTGGAATTTTCTAAAATCCTGCATACCTTTCCATTGTCAGGGATAACGAAGAACTTGCATTCGAAAATGCACGAAGTTTCTTGACGTTTTTACGACAATGGATAACATGTTTTATTTAACCCTTTCCCAAAAGGCAAAATCTCGAAAGTTCCATTTCAAAAGCTGCTGCAGACGACAAATGGGTCCTGTTTAAGATAGAATTAGTGTAGAATATAGCATGGAAAATATTGAGACAAAAGGAGAACTTTTTGTCTCAATATTCTTCTGTCTTCTTTTGTCTCAATATTTCTTAAGCTATTTCTATAAGGGACGTCAAAACCAGGCCTTGTTTGGGAAAGAGTTTACAAACTGTTCGAACAAGACTAGAATTTATCTGGTACCCTTAATAAACCAACGAGTCTATAAATCGTATTTAGTTAAGTTTTAAAAGATACAGTTGTGTCAAACGCATTTCAGTGTTAAAAAGAGCCAACATGTACGTTTACAAGAATTCTTCCCAAAATTAATCTCTTTGTCTTCAAGTAGATAAAATATTGGCAACAGTAGTACTTGTGTCTTTACTTGTATTTATGCCACTTATTTAAGGCATTTACTTAGTTCACATCTAATGGCTATTAGGACTTTCTCGTTGTTTTAAGCGGTCTAGTTACGGGGTTTGTAACGAAAACCAACGTTATCATAAACATCAATCGATTTATAACCAAAGAAATACAATGTAGATCGTTTACCTGGAAATTTTACAGATATTATGCCTCTAGTTTCCATTGCTGTATTTAATATAGTTCTTATTTCTGTCAGATATTCCTCTGCATTGACAACGTCAATGATAAACAGTTCTTTTCTCTCTCTAATTTGGGACAATTTGCCATCTAAGTCATCTGAAATAATAATAATAATAATAATAATAATAATAATAATAATAATAATAATAATAATAATAATAATAATAATAATAATAATAATAATAATAATAATGGTGATGATGATGATGATGATGATGATGATGATGATGATGATGATGATGATGATGATGATGATGATGATGATGATGATGATGATGACGACGACGACGATGATATCCTTTGATTCCGAAGCCATTGAATAGTAAAAACTCTTTGAAGTTATAAATCATGTCATGATCTAAGAATGTGGATAATACTAAAGTTAAAACAAAATATTTGCCTAAAACAGGTAACTATTTAATTAGGGGCTACTTATAAGCCATAAATGAAGACACTATTTACATAATATAGTATAGGGTGTGTTCGTAACGGCTAATCTTGACATTGTTCTGTCTTGTTCTCTTTGATTGACTTTAGAGTGAATGGGGACTGTCCTGTTTTACATTTTTACCAAACATTATCCATCAGGACTAAAATTGTATCTATTAACAGATAAAAGTTCATTAATTTATTAAACTACGTGTTTAAATTACATACTAATTTGAAATCAATCGGACGTCGCATTTAGAAAATACAACCCTCGTATATCCGAGAAAAAGGTCGCGCAGAAATGTTTTGTAAAACATGTTAACACGGCAGTGAATGACGTGACAAAATAACAACCGCAATGTCAGAATGTTTTCCATAATTTTGTTAATACGAGAGCGATTTGAATTTGAATCAGAGAAGGCGTAAAAATGTCAAGGATTTTCTCGAAGTGGTGGACTTTAAAATAACACCCGATAGAAAATTATTGACGACCACGTTTTGCTTGGTCGTCCATAACCTTATTTTGTGCAGTTTAAATTTATTGAATATTTTCTGCAATTGTTATGATTCTATTGTCACATGATTCCTCGCCCTGTTAACACGAATCTTGAATTATCGGACACTCCAAACCAGTTAAGATTGAATACCCGTGATGTGGCCATTTTGAGAATCATAAAACACCGACTTTTTACGAGCGTCGTCGTTACGTATCCGAACCTATTCGGGCGTGCTCGTAAACATTCGGTGGTGGAAAGTTCCAATGTCGAATGTTTTCGACGTCGCCCGAATCTCATTAGGGATGGACTACCTTAAAAATCTTCAGATTTCTTGATTACGTCGCTTTTCTTCAAAATGCTTTTATTGAAAGAACAGTAGCGATAATGCACATGCTACAATAAAAAGTGTGTAGTTCTGGCTGCACATCGACCAGGCGTTGTCGAAAGAAAACTTAAAACTTACTGAAATTCCCTTTTAGAACGGGAAATTCTTTAGTATTTATAGACAGCTATATTATTAATATGACTCTCTTTATCGCTTTATTTCACACCAATCTCGTATATAGGGGAAATTCCTGAAATAACTACTATGACTATCTGTAAACTTGAACTTGACCCTTGGAGCGATCAGAGTTGCTTCTTAAATTTCCCAAAGTCAGAAAAAATTTACACGTGAAATAAATTAAAACTTTTCTAAACAAGCGTTGTCTATAACAAAAGTTAAGTACATAACCTATTCCGTATTGCAAATCTTGTTTGTCATTACTTTTAACACGAAACTCTTAAGTAGTGAAAATTAAGAATATGAAGTCGACTTTTGAAGCACCGAGAGATGTTCGTAAATTTTCCACAAACGACACAAATTGAGTCTAGTCCACATTGAAAGTTGCTACATACTTGTCACCAGCATAGATGTTGAAAGACGCGTATAAAAGTGTCTACAAAAATAAATAGAGAAAGCAGAATATAAGCGCTTGTGTCATATTTCCTCAATGTTGTTTCAATGTGGGGAAACTGGGACTAGTTTGGAGAAAAGGTTTCACCTTGACAATGACAGAAAATTAAACACGAGAAATAAATTTCACTTCTACAAGACTACATTGGAGGGTTTAAGGTTTGTGGGTGACACTTCAAAAGCATAAAAATATTTAGACTTATATAACCCTTTCGCATTTGTAATGTCCAAGCAATGAAATATTCGACATTTGCGCTTTTTGAAAACGAAGATATTTGTTTTTACAGTTAACATGGTACATGAAGAATCACGTCATAGTACCACTCAATTGTGACCATAAATGTCGAAGACCTTTGTGTCCTCTATTACTTCGCAAAAACGCATGAACAATATTTTTACATAGGGTTTTTTCTAGTGGGATTGGAATGAATGTTTCACCCATGTTATGTGTGTTCGACAAATATAAATCACACAGTAGAAATATTTATATGTAGATTAGTGTAATAGTTGAAATGCCAAAACACATATGATATATGTTGTATTAATTATAAAATTTAAAACTGGTTCTATACCAATGCTTGTTCAAAAGCGCACCCTCAAGCACTTGTATTTCTGAAATATGAATTAAAATGTAGACCACAACTTTTTACAACATGACACGAAATGTAGAATATGCCTAAATACACTCGAAATCCCATCAGGAGTATGAATTGCATGAACATACCACAGACCAAGCGTGGGCGCCCGGTATGTTGGTATTGGTAGACGTGATTAATCATTGCAGAAACGTAATGTATGTCCTACTTGAACTTGGTGACAGTGCTTAAATAACCTATCCTGTTTCTTTTTTTAAATAACAATCAGTTGAGACAGTAATTTTGAAATGTGCATTCCAAAAATAAAACTTAACTTGCTTATTACTCGATAATAATACCCAAAAGTACAATGAAACTAGTAATACAATTATACAAAATATTGTTTCAATGAATTTCGCTAGGCCAGAAATTAAGTGTCGAAGAGTTTAGAACATATTTAATTTCAACTGAATTAAGAATATTGCAAACAATATCCAAAGCTACTTTCTAGAAAAGTGTCTTTGAATAAGTTTAACAATGGTATAAAATGTTTAAGAGATAAAGCACATTTTAAAGAACTTAAAGGGATAACAGCTGTCAAAAAACCTGCCAATTTGCCAAAAAAAGGGGTCTACAGTATTAAAGTATGAGCAAAAAGATGCAGAAAGACCGTATTTCAAGCGAGTAACCATGCGCTATTTACCCACAATAAGCGCATGTATATTGGCATTCTAACTTTCCACGGCACTCAAAAGTTTGCTGGGTGTTTACAATTGTGTCTATATATAGATTTATATATTACATATTTCGGGTACCTGCAAAAGCCGTAAATATTCGTTTATAGTCGGGTGATCATGTGATACAAAGGTATCTAATAAAAGTAACACGTCACGCTTTAAAAGGAATTTACGGGAAGTTCATCAAACACAATTTCGAGAAACGACTCATACTAAGCAGACGGTAACTAGAAAATGAACACATAGTATGAAAGAGAAATTATTCAAGGCCCATAAAATTACCTACGAGTTCTGAGTCTCGAATCTTCTCTGTCTGCGCAGTCCGCACAGGCTGGATATTATCTATACCTTTATACTTTGCAGAAGGTTCCTCTTTAGTGCGACTGGTAAAAATTTTGAAATATTCCGATTTTCACGGGATTTCAGCACGTGCCTGATTACGAATAAATGTTCAACTCTTTCCCAAAATGGCAAAAAATAAAACTCTTCTTGAAATCGTTTGAAGACTACATAACCAATGACATAGGAAATGTTAATTGTTTACGATATGACATAAAACTACTTAGGTAACAGGAAAGACTGCTAACAATTAACATTCCTTTCTTTTGTCTCAATGTTTCCTGTGTTTTTGCAAAAAGGAAGTCCAAAGCAGGTCTTGTATGGGAAAGGGTTAACCAGTTGAAGTTATTTTAATAGCCATGCCTCTCTCTTTCCCAAACGGCAATAAGTTGAATATTCGATTTTGAAAGTTTTAAACACGACAAACTATGCATGTTAAGATACGATTTGTTGAATTAAATAAAACTGAGAAAATATCTATGCAACTGTGGAATTGCTTGTTATCAAGATTTTCTCCTATTACCTCAATGTGTTCTCAATCCGTTCTAATAATGACATCAAAACAAGGTTATAATTGGGAAAGGGTCAGTTAGATTCTGCTTGACACGTCATGCTAAAAGCGTGCTTCTATGAATTCAACAGAAGACCATATTTCGAGAGACAGGTCACATTAAGCAAACGCCAACGATATCTGTATTTGGATAATAATATAAAGTGTGAAAGGAAAAACATGTAAATCCAGAGTATCAACAGTTTCGATCCTGATCGATTTGTTCTTTCCTCGCAGACTTTTTAGGGTTGCTACACACTTCCCAAAAGCTCCCTTTTAAAGAGACATCTCATATTTTTTTTTAAAAAAAATACTGTTTATTCTCTGACGTCATTCCACTCGATTTAAAATAGATTCCGTAGACGCTCGCTTTTAACCGCTCAGGACTCGGATAATTCCGACTCGCCCTTGACATTGTAAACATGACATACTGACATACATTGCAAGAAAGGGAAAATGTACCAATGTACCATTCTTTCACTAATTTTATTGGTTATGCAGTTGGAATAGGCTTTGTTCATATCATCAGATAATAAGAACTCGGTAACAGAAAAACTTCAATCTTGACAGCTATTACCGCTTTAAAGTGACATTTCACATACTGTTCCATAAATTTCACTTTTATTTTTAACTGAAAGAGAATATTTTCTTATGTATATTATGAAAATTTCAAGCCAATATATTGCGCCGTTTGCGAGAAATATCTGTTTTTGTGCTAAAATTAACCAAATTGTTGTCCATAAACAGTTCCGATTTATATGTAATATGCAATTTCTGTCTAAACGTTAATGGCGTATTTTTCGCTTATAATAATTGATAATAATAATATAAAAAAACTAATATCATTTATACGCATTAGAATAACTAATCTTTGCATCAAGCCATACTTTAAAAATATGAAATTAGAATGTTATGACCCTTGAAGGGTACCATAGACACTGGTCAAATTACTTGTATACTTAAATTATGATTATTCTGTGGCCCAAAGTGCTCATTCTATGACATTAAAGGGTGATGGTAACAGATGGTCTAATTGCAGAAAATGAAATTTTTTGAAAAAATATGCAAAACTTTTGTGTTGTCCACCTCAGAATGGTTAATAATAAGCGATTCAGACAGAGATTGAGCCGAAATTATAAGAGAGATAGCCGAATTTAGGGAGAATCCAAACCAAAATTCAACCCCGTCTCAGATGCGGTTGAATTTATTTTTTTAACTGTCACGCATGCGTATACAGCGCGGACCAAGATTCAAACGAGATTCATGCTTGAATTTCAATATGACGTCATCATGTACGTTGTGACGTCATTTAAGAAAGTCGCAGGTCCTACTGTTTTTGACCTACTTTCGACATCGCTTCACGAATTCGGTATCAAATTGCGAAAAAATGAGTCGTTGCTTCAATAGTTTGTCGTAATCATTTAATCAGGTCATTTAAAGGTTAAAAAGTGTACATTTCGTTTGTTTTTGACAAATTTTGGTCCAAAATCTGGGAAATAGTAGCTTTAAAGCACTGTAAACGTTGTTAATTGTGTGGAAAGGTATGCTGATTTTTGTGTGTGGTAAAAGTTGCTCTTAGTGACATTTTAAAAATATCAAAACATAAAAAATTAATTAATATTTTTTTACAAATTAAAAAAAAAAAAAAAAAAAAAAAAAAAAAACCACGACAACTATGCATGTTAAGAAAGAAAGAAATAATGGTCGAAAATCTACGAAATATCATTTTTCAAATCTTGAAATATATATCCCCCCCCCCCCCCCCCCCCAAAAAAATGGCAAAATATTTTTTTTTGAATAATATAAGCAGTTGTGTATATATGCACGGTATCAAAAGACATATTTGATTTGAAATTATGCAACTAGAATATTTTTTTTTCACCAGAAAGCCTTTAAGAAAACGGAATGGTGTAAGAAACATAGGACTTTTCTCTTTTCAATTCATGTTTATTTTTAAACATGACGTTTGTTATATTCATTTTGACCGAAGTTTTTTTTAAATTACGAAAAGTCTATTTTATGATCATGGAAAAGGCTTTAACCTAATATCACTGATCGTCCCTTCAAACCCGGAAACATACCGAATGCGAGATTGTCTCCTTACTTACTATCCCATATATGATCATAATTTATAATTCATGCTAATTTGTTGGGTTTTTCATCTTCAACCCACTTGCATTTCTACCTGTCAGAACATTTGTCGTCTGGAAAAGGTTAAATATTTTCAAAACAAGAGTGCCATAGTCACAATATACGCCGCAAGGCGGACGGACAGACGGACGGACAGATACAGAAGATGGCGCAAATATACGTCCGCCTCCGGCGGCGTATAAACAAGACATGGGTTTTACGTCTTTAGCAGAAAAAAGCAATAGAGAAAAATTCTGATTTCCAGCAATTGATACTTTTGTCTCAATATATTGTGCTACTAGTATACTGTACACAAATCCTTCCTTGATCAAAGTTCATTCTACCATGTGCAGTTTCTTACGAGTAATAGTTTGGTAGAGGATTAAACAGGCGATGGTTACATTAATCTACATATCCCTATAGCAGGTACCCCTCGCTGATCGATCCTCTCTGAGTGGATATCTAAACAAGGTACTTGTAATACATTTACCACTTTAATGGTGACCTACAACCGCGTGGTCATGTCCAAAACAACTGATGTTTGATTGATAGGACGATATCGATACCCATCATCTACACTCCTTACTTTAACATACATTTTTTTAAAATTATTCATATTTTCTTTCGCGTGTAGTTAAGCCAATTTCGATGTAATTATGCTTCTTGAAATCAAAGCACTGATGTACTGACGATGGACGTTCCTGGAAGCAAGGTAGATTAATAATATACAAGACGAAATGTTTGATGTCGATGTACAGTAACGAGAAAATATTTGGCATTGTCATGTTTTCTTTTGCTTCTCAATATTTTCCATAGTATTCCTATTAGGGGTGTCAAAACTAAGTCTTTGGGACAGAGTGTGCCCTTGAAAATAGTTTTATTGTTTAAAAAAGGCGGGGGTACCTAGTTAAAAGAGGGCATATGCACTCTTACTTTTTGTTTTCTAGCAAAAGTTTCTCCAAAAATGATGTCTAATAGTTTCATATCACGTATAAACCAAAATTGTATATATTGGTCCACAAAATATAGTTTTAGACAAAATTTTAGTTGGCGTCATTGCCAAAATTCTTAGCTTTATATATTTTGACCAAATTAGATTCTTTATTTCACCAAGTTCCAGTTTTTGTTAACCTATGAAATTAACATAAACTTTGCCCCCATATATGCCGGTGCTTATTGTAAGATATGAAGAAATGAATCCGGTATTTTAACCTAAATATCAATGGTGAATCTTTCTAAGAATGTAAAATTCAAAATTGGACGAAATACCCTTTATATGCATTTTCAAAAAGTCTATTATGCTCCTTCGAGTCTTGTTTTTTTTTTAAATAATTTATATCAACCTGTTAATGGCACATAAAATGTAGTTTTAAAATATTAATTCTACCGGATCCCCTTCGAGGCGCGATGCATTATGGTCTACCGTAATAAAACCGAAAACTAAATTGACCTAGAGATTATACATATTTCAGGTTAATCGAACAATTTCGGAATTGGTTTGATATACCAAACGGCTCACAACAATGACTCATCGTTCCGCGAAAGGATTCTGAGTGATTATCCCGACACACATACGCCTGGTCCGAATTCATGAGTTGATTTTTTAAAACAAAGAACTTTTTACGCTTGGCATGTCGTATTGTAAGCTCAAATGACGCCGTTGTTAAAACTGCAGCTAGTTGGCATAGACAATCTACCAAAATAGACGAATTTTAACCATAATTGATTGGCACTTTTTCTTACTTTTTCGTATTAATTCTTATCCCGTTTAATCTAATTTCATTTCAAGCAAATTGTCAATTTTAGTGCCATCTCGATCGGGGTGTCTAACTTTTTATGCCACAATGTTTGAGTGTAAAGTAGGTAGGGTAGCCTTAGATCAGACTGAATGTTTATGCTGGCTAAATCTTGTCTTTGCAGCCTGTCAAAGCTCTGATCAAAACAGGATTGTGAAGCTGATAGCGTGTAAAGGGTGAGCTTTAAAGTGTGGTTATACTGGTGGACGTTAAACGTCCACCAAAAATATCGGGGTAGCATATAATCGTCACCGTGTGCACCCGTCCAAACGACCTGCCCAAACCCACCCATCCGTGCAACTGTCCGTCCATTATTCCGAAGTCAGTTTTCCGAAACACTTTTTCCAATTTAATTGAACTTCATATGTGAACTTCCGGGAATATTTCCAGGACAGATCTAAATAAACGTCTAATTGAACGTGGCGAATAGAATCTAGTAGACTTTAATACAGACATAACCAATAAAAAAAATATCTAATGGCAATGATTCAAACGAATATTGGGTAGTGCCACTTTCAAATCTGAGCTTTCTGGACAAGCCTTTCGCCATTGTTTTTGAATGAGTGGTACATGTATGCATGTCCAGTTTAAATATTTGTATTGTGCGATTCGTTAAGTCTACGACATATCAATGCACGTACCTATATTATGTTGGATGCCTCTTGTTTCGGAATCAAGAAAAATTGTTTACAGTGGACAGAGAGGAACAATACGACGTTATATCCATTTGTCATTTTTGAAATTTTTCGTAGGAAAACAAAGATGTATTTTTAAGTAAATATTTTTGATAAAGAATTAGAAACAAATTAAAAAAAGATATATGATAATTATATACAAACTCCGTGTTTATGTAAAACCAAGCTAAAACGGCAACTACATTACACATGATCAATAAAAAATAACAGTTATCTTATATTCTGTTTTTATTCGGGAGACAGAGCGGAGCGTAGTTTTTACTTAAACGGTTCATTCCATTTAAGCTTGGGTAGAAAAAGCCTTCTCGATTAGCGGTAATTCGTCGGTATTATTGCAAAACATTATAACTACAGCGTGAATCAATCTGTAGCTACGAGGTTTTATGACAGCACATTTTACAATCGCACATTGTTTCAATTTGAAATATGTTCATGCTCGTGCCGCACGTTTTTTCTCTTCTATCAATCAAGGTATCGAGAAGTAAACTCGTCGAATAACCTCTTTACTTAGCCACACCCTGTCAGGTGAATAAAAACGGAATATAAATGAATAACCCAAACAAAAACAATGAATGAGAGTTGAATGAGTATATATATTGACGGCGAGATTTGACCCGGCAGAGCAGACCAAGCGGAAAGGTCAACAGACTTATCGTCCAGGGATGATAGGTATGCCGGAATCCCTCGTGATTTGCCGAGCACTTCGCATGCTTCACTATTTACAGATAATAATCATATTATTCAACGACTTAACAGTATTTGCACGTGCATACATTTGTCGCGTCATCTTTAAATGGTAATTGGTTAACTGAATATGCAAAAATGCCGATGTCAAAAATGCCGGTCAGCCTGTGTCATCTGTGCGGTACGACAAGGATGTGAACTGTATTTGAATATTCTCATTTTTGGAGATTATGCCTATTTTAATGATTATCTTTACTGAAAATTTCGATCCAAACGGACCACGGTAGCTTTACATTTTTATTTGACTAGATTAGATAAAATCTTAATTTCACATGGCGGCACAATGTTGCATAACGGATACAGTGCACGGTTTTAAGTAAATTAACGACGGACCATTCCCATCTAAACTAGACAACTCGTAGACTTTTCCACTTTTCAGTACAGTTAAGGTCACTCTGCCGGGTCAATTATTTTCCTCTATATTTAGTTGTCGGTTGTTGTTATCATTTTTTTTATTTAATTGAAATGGCGTCCTACCGTTATCAGATAATGCACAGAAGATGTCAAATTTTCATTTATGTTACCAAAGTCATCGTCACCGCATCAATTACACAAACATTAAAATTCAACGAAATAGCTAATACGAAGTACTACTCCAAATGAGGGTCATTTGTGGTTCATATTCCACAAACAGAGTAGAAAGTACATGTATTATATGGAGATTGATTTATTACCTTAATAATAAAGCAATTAGATGTTTTGTTGGTTCGAAGCATATCAATGTATAAAATATGATATATTAATAAAATAATAAATATGCTGTCTGATATTACGTCACAGAGCGCGGAGGGGAAGCACAAAACGCGTATAATTCAATTTCTGATATCGCCAAATAGGAATTATTATGGTTGTATCTATAATTACCTCGTTCCTGTCCCTTGTTAAATGTTAGATCAATTTCACTGGCCACGAAACAGTTAATTGTCAAAAACACGATCACTGTAAGCATTGTTCCTATTGAATGTAGTCCCATTTTGGCACCCATAAATGATGTATAGTTGATTCTGTTTTAAGTTTAGTTTATAAATGTATTTTTTTTATTCGCGAAATACACAAAAGGTTTACTTCTAGAAAACTTTTGAACTCGAAACATTTGAATTAATCGAAAATTCCTGACTAAATGGCAGACGGCTAATAACTTAAGGCATTTAAAGATATGAATGTAAGTGGCTGGACACTTCATGACGTCATCAATGAATATTTTATTGGCTCACCGTTGTCATGTGATACATACTATAATGTCTTTCTGGCTTTTATGCGATAAATTAACATTGATACTTTCTCCGAAAACCTCGCAATTATAACTTGTATTAAGCTTCAGTTACGGGGTTTTTGAAGAACATCTGCGAAATGAGTTTATAGTTTTCTTTTCGAAAACGATTACATAAGAGAAAGCTTTTTCTACACAAGAGAAAGCTTTTTCAAGAAAGATGTTCCTTACGAAAACAATTTGGAAAATAAAAATGGAACAAAGGTTCATTGTTACAAAGAAAATATTATGGAAAAAATGAAAGAAAGGCTGTTTATCGGTTTGCCTCTCTTTGTATGTTTTCCTGAAGATTTTCGCCCTCACTACGTCAAGAATCAGGACGTGTTTTGAAAAGGACTAAAGCGAATATGACTTTCTCTTTTATCTTATATTGATTTCACCCGAAATGGATTGCTTAGTAAGTTATTATACTAAAATTAAACTGGGTTTATCAATGTCAAACTAGTCGAGAAAGTTGATGATAATTGAGTCAAGATTTAGAAAATGGTTTCTTGAGACATTCTAAATCAACATGGACTCAAATTAGTTTTATCAGAGCAGAGTGCGGCCTGATCCTGATCAGGGTGTCTTACTTAAGGTAATGGTGAAGATATCAGAGAACATTACCGGGATGGATTCACCAACCAGTTTAAATTAAAGAAAACCTTTAAAATCATACAACGATCCGTCCGATTGGCCGAGACACATGTCTCGTCCAATCGGATGGCTCGTCATGTAATTTTGCTTTAGACATTTTTGTAGAAATCTTAATGAATGCGGCTCCTGGTGTTTCTATAATTTTTTATCCGTATTGGTCTTAAAAGACACGAGAGAGACCCATTCCCCAGACACCCATTCATTTGTTGTGTTGTCATAGATTTACCTATTGAAATGTTCTAAATGCCTTAGCATTATCCTTTTCGAATTCTTGGTAGAATTATCATGTCCTTTATATATAACATTTTAAAGTAATATTTCACTTTTTTCATATTTTATTAACCGTTTACGAGCAATATATTTTTTGTGCTAAAATTAAACAAATTGTTGTGAACAACAGTTCAGCTTTATAAAGAATGTGTCATTACTGTCTCAACTTATAAGGTGTTATTTTCGCTGATAGCATTTCTACGCACCAGACATACTTTTAAAAAATGAAATTGGTATGTTATGACCCTTTAATGTATTTTTTTCACGGCATAAATTTTGTCGCGCCATCATGTTATAAAATGACGCATTATTCTTCCGTTGATTAATTGATAAATATGGAAAAATATATGACATGAGCATGCAGTTTTATTGCGAATGTTACTTTAACCCTCCTCTCAATCGATCAAAGTACAGACTGATCCAAACTAAAGTGATTTGCGTAACATGAAATGTTAATTTTATTAAAAAGAAGGGAAAAAATATAAAGAGAGATTTGCAAACAATCGTTTTGAAGTATGACAGGTAACCCCTGGTCTTGTCTCTAATAAGAATGGGATCGGAAAGCACTGAGAACAAAACGACCGTTTTAGACAAGTCAATTCATTCATTATAATGCTTCGTAGCTATGCTGTCCTCTGACACTACAACACTGAGTAATCGCTGTAATCTACGTCAACCCTATTAGACCAGTGACGGTTGAACGGATACATGTACGGATCCAGGGGTGGGGCCCAGACTCCCTGTCGAATTTGTAAAAAGAGCTTCTGAAACTGATTTTCTCTTTTTTTGGGGGGGGGGGGGGATTTTCATGTGTCAGTGCAATTAGGCCTCTCCAGAAAAAGCGTCTGGTTCTGCGCATGGGATACGTAAGTTCGAGGTCCTGGATGCGCAAGCCTACTCAATCCCTGAGTAACTGAGTACCTCTGGGATAGTGCAGGCGATTGCGAAACTCATCTTCTAAAAATGACGATTTCAAACGACCATACTAAATACGAGTTAATAAAAAACTTTACATGAAAAGGAAAAAAGAAAGTCAAAAACCTAAAAGTTATTAACATGAGCCAAAATATCGTAACTGGATAGTTACAAGTCTTCATTTCTAATCGTAGTTCAGGCGCACTCTCTAGATTCCACATCGAAAGTTATTTCCAAACGAGGAAAGTTATTTCAAGTAGCTTAATGCCCACGGGAATGTTTCAAGTGGTATTAATCCCAGAGAGTAGAAAAAAGTTGTATATATCATCAAAAGCTGTTTAGATTTAAATGGATTTCAAGTTGATAATAAATCATAAACATGTTTTTAGTTTACCCAATATGGAAAAAATGTTATAAACAAGAATTTTCGTTTAAAACTTTGACACATAGGTCATTGCACATTTATGCGACGTCTCGTGGAAATAGATCTAATACTTCATCGTTTTCCGAACAATACATAAATGCGAATTTTCGAAAACAGAAAAAGGATTTCGTTATTATTACCATATTTCACAATACCACGCACATTTCACATTTATTTCATTTTTTAAAAGTATGTTTTGATGTAAAGATTGTTTATTCTAATGCACAGAAATGTTATCAGTTTTTTGAAGTTGTAATTTATAAGCGAAAAATACGCCTTCAAAGTTGAGACAGAAATGACAAATTCTATACAAATCTGAACTGTTGTCCACAACAATTTGTTTAACCGTTGCACAAAAATATATATTTCTCATAAACGGTTCAATATTTTGACTTGAAATTTTCAGAATTCTCGTCATAAGAAAACACGCTCTTTCAGATAGAATAAAAGTTAAAATTATGTAAAAATAATCCTGAAATGTCACTTTAAAGAACTACTTTATTCATTTTTCGTGTTTTTGTTCGTCGTTCCATTTCTAAGATGCCGATTAAAATTCACACATGACATAAAGAGGATGCTAGATTCAGAATGCTCGTCTTTTCTTTCGTTGTGTCACGAAACTTCATATCGTATTTATGCCCCCGCAAACGAATTTGTGAGTGAGGGGGAGTGGGTGGGGATTGGCAGGTTGGTCTGGCTTCCAGTCGGTCAGTTGGTCGGTTTGTCTGTGCAACAACAGTTTCCGTCTTCCGTATGTTTTATACGTGGCGAGTGTTCATTAGAACCTGTAGATGTGTAAAAAGCAAAATTCGCTCAATTTTCATAGAAAACATTGACCTTTTTGTCCATGGTTTGACTACAAAACCCTCTAATCGGTTGTCCTTGTAAATCCTCATGACAACATTTTCTTTCCGATTCGCTCCATACTCATTTTATGTGCAAGAGGCGTTGTTCGCGAAAATTCGATCAAGAATGATTGAGTTACATCTATTACCCCTGACTTACTTAAAAACATTTGCCCGGACAAATGTAGTTACGGCATATTTTATCACCTTCTAGCTTTTCTCTTTCAATATTTTCCTTCCCTTTTTTCTCAATATGTTTCGCCGTCTTACTTTCTAAGAATTCTTAGAATTTGCTTACACATTTACAAGGAAGACTAATTCAAAATAAAGAGAAGATAACGTATCTATTTAAAGAATCCAATCTACAAACATCCTCGAAAATGTAAAATTGGACGTAGATGACATATCTTGATGTTATAAACAAGCCCTTGAAAGAACCGGTCTTTTGACATTCTTTTGGTACTTTTAGCGTTCAAACAGTTGCTGTTTTCGTTACTTTGAATTTACAAATAAAATGTTTATTTCCTATTTTAAAGTTCTAAAAAACCGTGTCTGTTTGCACAATTTTCATCAACTGAAAATAACACGAGATCGCGACTGGTACAATAAGTATAAATGATAGGTATGGATAATATAAATGGACCGCGTTTTTGGTCTGGGTGTTTTGGTTTAGGACATTTTGGCCTGGACATTTTGGCCTATTACATTTTGGCATGGACGTTTTGTCCTAGACATTTTGGTCTGGACGTTTTGGCCTAGGACATCTTAGCCTTATCCTTTTGGTCTAGGACATTTTGGTCTTGTCTTTTTTTACCCATGATATTTCGGTCTGGTCATTTTGGCCCGGATGTCTTGGCCTAGCATGCAAATTTTGGCTTGGATCTTTTGGACTGGATTCTTTAGCTTAAAACATTTTGGCTAGAACGTGTTGGCCTATGACATTTTGGCTTGGGCACTTAAGCATAGGACCTTTTGGCATGAACATTTTGGTCTCGGACATTTTGGAATTGACATTTCACCATTCAATTTTTAGCATAGGACATTTTGGACTGGACGTTTTGGCTTGGGCGTCTTTCTCTGCACCTTTTTAAGGTCAAAACGTTTGTTCATTGTAAATTCTTTTCTACATCTCTAAAATTAGATATAATGGCATTTCTTCAAATGTCGTGTAACTGCAGCTGTAGACAAATTGAGTCACGAGATTAAAACAACAACAACAACAACAACAACAACAACAACAACAACAACAACAACAACAACAAAACAGCAACAAAAATAAACAACAACAATTGATAAACAACAACAACAACAACAGCAAAGAAACCCGACAACATGCATGCACACTATATCGTCGTAGTAAACGCAAAACCTCTTATCTCGTTTAAAAAAAAAATAAGAGGAAGGAACAAAGTGTAATTACTTTTTTCCCAAACTGAAAGGTTTTACTTGAAAGGATGGGTTGCAACAAGGGGTCAAAAATATAGATTTTCTTTAAATTCTATGGATTGATAGAATTATATAATATCTTTAATTTTTATGTGTAAAAAATCTGATAAGGGCTTATTTTTGGAGAAAATGGCTGACAAAGTGGGTGGGGTAAATTGACATGAGAATCAAATTTCTACTTGAAAGTTAAATAACTTTTTCTGTATTTATCGTATCAAGATGAAATTTTGCATGTACATTCAATGGACAAAACATTTTAGGAGCCATAAGTCATATATAGTAGTTTGTTGATTTTCTGTATTCGTTCTTCTGTCAATCTCAGATTTTGCTTTTTTTCGATGTACTAACTTTACGAAACTATCTCTACAGCTTTTATTTTTGAATGAATTGTCATGACATCTTGTAAACATGATTGTTTATGAATAAGCTGAATGTGTGTAAACTTAGAGTGTAATTCACCATGAAGAACTAAAGTTATTTGACCTTGACCTTCAAACTCTATTCTAGAATTGTTATATTTCTAAGATTTTGAGCTAATTCTTATCACGAAAACTAGCATTTGAGGTGAGTTGTAAGAAATTAAGTCATTTTTACAATATTTTTGCTGTAATTACTTAATTCAATGGAAAATTCATATTTGGTCATGACTTTGACGCCCATAATAATAACGATTTTTAAAGAGGCAAGTGGACAATTTCCTTATCAAAAACTTTTATTTTTCTGTGTGCCAAGGTCAATGTCTACTGTGATATTAGCACCAAACTAGCTTATAACAGCAAGAATATTACACATGTGACTTTATTTATTGAAATATACTATATAATCCCATTTTTATCCCAAGATATAGCTGAAAATTATAAATAGTGAAATTTTTAAAATTACATTTGAAGGTCAAGGTCGAATAACTTTGGCTCTGTACAATGAATTAGACTCAAAGTTTAGACATATTTAGCATAAACATTCTGGATCATGTTCATAAGATATGATGACAATTCAATAAAAAATAAAAGCTGTAGAGATACATGTAGTTTCGTAAAGTTAGTACATCGAAAATAAGCAAAATCTGAGATTGACAGAAGAACGAATACAGAAAATCAACAAACTACTATATATGACTTATGTCTCCAAAAATGTTTTGTCCTTGGTCCATTGAGGGTACATGTAAAGTTTCATTTTGATACGATAAATAAAGAAAAGGTTATTTAACTTTCAAGTAGAAATTTGATTCTCATGTCAATTTACCCCACCCACTTTGTCAGCCATTATCTCCAAAAATAAGCCATTATCAGATTTTTTACGCATACAAATTAAAGATATTATATAACTCTATCAATTCACAGAATTTAAAGAAAATTTATTTTCTGACCCCTTGTTGCAACCCATCCTTTGGACATATTGTTCACCAAAAATGTGTCATTAATACTGATCAGTAAAAATATCTCAAACCCTGCAAGAATTGTCCTAACCGGACACACATGATTTTGCTTTAAAAATCGCAAAATTCGACAGACGGAGTTTTGCATTTACACCGATGATATATTTATGTCACACTTACTTCGAATTCGACGGCTGGTGTTGCTGAGGATTTTGATAGCGTGATGATTTTGTTTAATAAAATTGTAACCAAAAAATGTTTTCCCAATTTGTCCATGATAAAAACGTCAAACCCCGACCTTGCTCTAGAAATGACTTAACAATGAGTGACATATTGTGTTTAGTCGTTGTACAATTTGTTTAATGCGAAGCGGTAAAGATCAGTATCACACCGTTCATCCAGATACAAAATACACGGATTGGTCTTCCAAACGCGGATTTGAAAATCAACAGCGTGCGAATACACAAGGTAAGAAAACATCAACATATAGCCTTTTAATTGCCGCAATATAAAAAGTGTTTGTGCAGAGCTGATGCAAAATGGTTTATCTTGAGGGTGCTGCAGTTTCATAACAAAAGATTTGAGTAAACTATAGATACAAGCGATTTTAAATCGTAAATCTCTATTTTCTCGCCTACTTCCCGTTTTGTTTTATATTTGCAGAATTTTTTTAACTGGTTTCGAGCAAATATCTCTTCAAAAGAAGTTTTCGACATCTATGGAACAAATCTATACCATTCATCAAACTGGAAAAATAAATTTTGGGTGTCTAAAGCCATGTTTAAAAATTAGCCTAGTTTGCTTCAAGGTACAACTTACCACGGATGTTGATACCACACACCACGGATGATCCACATAATTTGGGTAAAACAAACTCGGATGCTAAAATCGGGTTTAATAGTGCAAAACACTTAAAATGCTGTTTCTAATTAAAATACAATGACAAATGCTTGATTTTTATAAAGTAAACGTGCTATAACCGCATCCCGTTGACTTTTATAGTCGGTTATTTACTTTGCGTCACACGGTTAAGAATTTTATCTTATGTACCAAACTGTGTTTTGGAATGATCGTTGTTCTATTTATTCCAGAGACAAAAGCCTTCCTAAAGAAGTTGTTCAGAGCTATGATATTTCATTACCGGCCTCAATCACTTTATCATGTTACCGCTGTGTCTTGTGTGTGTTTGAGACCTATACGAGGCACATATGAGAGAAGCCAAGTTCTGCTTGCGGGTGTACCAGGTGATTTTTCTTGGGGTTCTCCTGCCTGCTTTCGCACCACCTACTGACTGTCCCGTCTCATTCGGGTTGAAATAATCTTAAAAGGGACGTAAAATTGAATAAAAAAGAAGAAAGATCTACTTGATCAGAAATTTTAAATATGAAGTTTAACCTAAATGATCAGTCACCGTTCACGATTAATTAAATGCTTATCATAATTGTTTACGAAGCACTTTCGAAATATTTTTTTGGATTTAACGCTTGCTATATTTTTAAATCCGCAACTGTGATATTTTTATAAACGTGTACATGTACGAGCTTGTTGGGAGCAAAAAGTCATAATTAACCCTTTCCCAAATGGCAAAATTTTAGGGTGGTCCATTTTGAGAACTTTTGTAGACGACAAAATAAATGATATCAAATGCAGAAAATGTGCATTGTATTGCATAGAAAATAATGAGAGAAATGGAAATAAATGCTGATTATCAGCATTTTCTTCTTTTGTCTCAATGCTTTTCCAATTGAGTTTCTAATAGACACGTCAAAACCAGGTCTTTTAACAGTTTGGGAAAGGGTTAAGTGGCCGTTTTATCATTTGTTTATTTCAGAGCTATGGATTTTTCGTTGTTACTACTGCCCCTTGAAGTTTTGCGATCTTGAAACAACAATCGATCATTGTACAACCAAACATGATACAGACCTTCTACGATATAGACAGCTTGTTTTATGTCCAGAGTCTGGGCATATGAAATACCAATAAAAAATACACGAAGGTCTAGTTCCAAGGGAGCTTCATGACAATGGAAAGGTGATTCAGGTTCGAAATGAAGAGGTGTTTGTTTACGACTCCAAACTTAAGAAAAAGAAACTAAATACGCCTGTAAAAGTGAAAGAAGTTCGCCGAGCCCTGTCCTTCGCTGCATCTCATAACTCAATTTAGACCGAATCGCTTGACAACGAAACGTTTGAACTGTCAAAAGGTGAAAATATCAGTGATGTATCAGACGAAACTATTGCGAAAGAGAACATTGAACAAATGTCAAACCTACTCCCGGCGGTTCTGAAACGCCTCCATGAAGAAGGTCAACTAGAAACTTATATGAAATTCAACTATATGTTGGCATCCCGAGAATTTTCAACGAAAAACATATGCTACCTTCTGTTTCTCGATTTAGACGATTGGTTCCACTGTGATAATACTTCAAGAATGAGATACAGACCAGAATCTGTAAAACTTTGGCAAATAGGTTATCGCCTTCATGTCAGGATTAAGAAATTTCGGCCAAATATTACAAGGTTCGTCAAACAGGGGCATGCATGACCCGACTGACTCTAAGATAAACTTCGCGGTGCCAAGTCGTCAAAATCTATATTAAAAACAGAAAGATACCCAATTATTTTACCCTGGAATCAATGATTTGTCGAAAGCGACACTAGCAGAAAATTTGGGAAGCAAACCTATGAAATTATCTGTGGACGGAAAGAAAATCAGTCGGGGAAAAGGCAAAAAAATGGGTAAAGACTTTCACTTCAACCCACACTAAAGAGTTAGAGAGACAATCATGATCAATATTCTTGGCAATATCTTCATGAAAGAAATGCACCCATATACCGTATGTTTACATGTAATAACTGACAGAAATGCGTAATAGAGTTGGTGTTTGAATATCGAAGATGAAAACCTTCAGGAGCCCACTATCAAACTGCAATGAAACAAGATGATAATGAGGGTTTTAATCCTAGAATTTAAAGATTGAAAACAAAGACACGGACAATTTATCTGTTAATATACATCTAATATTCGCCTATCTCTTTATAAAACATGTAAACATGGTTAACTAATGTCTTTACCGCCGAAAGTGCTCATCCACAAGCCTTTTAGTTTTAGTAAGCCAAAATAAGCCATAATTGGTCTTAAACCAAACATCTATTGACTCTAAACGATACAAAATTGGTTTTAACGAGGATGCAGTCAATTTTCCTTAATAAAGACCGGAATTTGTTTGTTATTATCCGTGTCGGCTGTATCGATGGGTCCGAGTTTGTTTTACCTGCTGGAGAATTTGCACCGTGGTATGTTGAACCATAGCAACTGACAGTACCCAATTTCAAATAGTTCTTGTTCTTTTTCTGTACTTTTTTATGGGTTCTTGTAAAGAAAACACTTGAAGCGATCCCCGATCCTCCGTGAAACATCAATTTGACAATAATTATGTGCTTTAATAATAATTTACAGACATTCTTACCAAGATTTTTCTCTTTTCGTGCATCAAAGTCAGATTCAGTAGCATATATTTTTCTTACTAACAGATTTTATGAGACAGGACTTTAGGTAAACATTGGCAAAGTTATGTACGTTTTCATCGTATGTAACACAAAAATCAACTCAGTCGATATTCGTTGTATTTAAAGATAATAAATACTCACTCTTTTTTCCCGCCGTTCAAAATAAAATTGTTTACATCCGCGTTTTGAAGACCAATCCGTGTATTTTGTATCTGGATGAACGGTGTGAGTATCCCTCATTACGCATTTCCGTGTGTTTTTTTAAACCAAATTATTTATGCTGTAAATAAATACTATTTGCTGTGGAGTTTGAGTTTATTGGGGTTTTACGCCGTTTTCAACTACCAGGGTCATATCGCGGCGGCTGGAGCACCTACCCATGGATTCCTGTTGTTTCTCAAACCAGTACTACCACAACACCCTTACCGAGCCTCCAGCTGCTCGCCCACTTAGGTTAACGATTTCAAACCCATTGGTGGGTGACAATTTTTTCAGAAAGGGTATTAGCCGCGGCCGGGTATCGAACCCGGGACCTCTCGTATGAGGGTCAGATGCGCTACCAACTGCGCTAAGGCCGCGGCCTCTATTTGCTGTGGAGCTAAATGGCCATAATCAAATCTAAGTACGAGCGTACGATTTTCATGTTCTCATTTCGAGTATTTTAAAACTATGAAGCTAATTTGGTATTAGGTCAATGGAATAAGTGTTCAACATTCACCTGACCTTAAACTAAACAATTGTAATGGACAAATGGTGTCAAAACATTTCAAAAAGATAAAACTTAAAGTGTCTTTTATTATGAATCCCAACGTCTGTGTCCTTTCTGATAAAATGTAACCCACCAATGCTTTGATGTCGTTAAGGTTTACAGACCCTAAAAAATCACCACTTTCTAGCCATACGAAACGCATCAAATTACACATACTTGTAAATACAAGTCACATAAGTTGATTCACCGTGCTGGATTTCAAGATTATGCTTCAATAAGTAAATACTTCACAAATATTATTTTACTCTATATTCATATGCAAGGGGGGTAATTTTGAGCATTTTTGTCAAATATTTCATTAAGAATGCATTAATTCAAAATTTTAAACCGTACAAAATGCTTATGTTTGTATGTGGAATGGAAATGTAACACAGTTTAGGAATTATTGGCACTTTTCAAATTTCGACTCTTGCTCTTTGGTGCTTTTGAGGGGTTGGATACCTTAACATATGTGGGCGAGAAGTTAGAGGCTCGGTTAGTGTGTTGTGGTATAACTGGTATGAGAAACGAAGTAAAGTTGTTTTTTTAAATATAAAATCAGTACGTATCGGGTAAGTCGATAATCAAACCATTACAAAAATTCTATAAAACCGTCTATGGTTGAAATGGTGTCATTCATGCATTATCAAAATTATATTAAGCAAAGTTTTAGACTTGTTCTAATTAAAAAACGCGAACGACAATTTCGAGTGAATGAATTTATACATTTTTCGGTCTTTCTTCATAGAAAATATTATGGACAATGAAGAAATTGCTTGTTACAAGCAACTTCTTCATTTCCACAATGTTTAAAAACACCATTGTCCTTTGGGGCACGCTATTACTTCGGAATGGGTTAAAAGATGTATTTTGATGATGATTTCCCCCATTTACTTTGAACCTCAATCCTGTCCAAAAGAAGATCCGATTTTGTCTTGGAAGCATGCCAGATTACGTGCTTAACAACTTCAAGTCTTGAAGCAAAAGAAATGCTGGTTAGAATGGAAACATTACTGTATACAGCATTGTAATTTCGGATACTTATCAAAAGCATTTGTGACCAGTCACGCTACAAGGGACCTTATCCAAACTCCAAAAATCCAAATTTTGACAGACTTGTCAGACCCAGCACAGGTCAACTAGATCATGTATGCGAAAAATGAACATAAAGTAAGACAGGGAAACCGTTCTGGATTTAGAAAGTTACATAGGGCATACAAGTGAAAAGTGTCGGCCCTAGTCTGGCTGCGCGGAATGCGCAGACTGACTAGGGTCGATATTTTTCACACATCCGATAAGGTCCCTTTTAGCGTGATGGGTCACATTTATTTTTGTATCACTGTTGGACAAAATAACCGTAATGTATAAGCGTAAATTATCGAAGATTCGTTTGGCATCCTTTGTATTTAGACCTGTTTTGTGAGAAATTGAGACGGAAAGTAATAAAAGCTGATAATCAGTTTTTCTACAGTTCTCTCAATATTTGGCATAAGTTTCGTAATTTCACACGTTTCCGCTTTTAGTTTCATATTTTTGCATGTATATTTTCTGAACGGTCTGTAATTTTGTCGTTGGGGAAAGAGTTATCCAGTACTCCCATTGCTCACAACATGGTACTAGATCTACTATTTAAGCTTCGTTGACTATTTTGGTTATCTTTCTTTTCTATTTATAAAAGTAATTGCGTAATCGTAGATAATTATAGACAAACGGCTTTACCCATCCTAACCATTCTCACGCCGTTCTTGACATATTTCTTCAACAGGCAGCAGACTAAGACAAGACGTGCAGTCTGAACTTAGCCCACACTGCCTGCTTTCTACGCAATTCTGGGCAGAAATGAGACAAACTGATTGAAATGTTTTTTTTTAAATTTGAAATTTGTTTGAAACAAAATTGAATTCAACCGGACAAGGATTGAAACGCCGCTTTTCAACAAAAACATCGTAACTGCAGCTTTATCTAAGCTGCAGTTACGAGGTTTTTGTAGAAAAGTGATGAAATTGTGGCATGTTACTAGGAAAGCGAGTAATGGATTATGGATGTCGACAAGATTAGCTATATAGGTTATAGAACGTGGCACTCGACCTTTCACTTTCAGCAATACATGAACAACGAATACCCCGTACATGACATCTGAACATTCCACACTTGTCATGTCCACACCGATGCTTTCAACAAAAACCTCGTAACTGCAGCTTGTCCTAAGCTGCAGTTACGATATTTTTGTTGAAAAGCGACGATATGCCATCCAAACAGTGGGATGCCGATATAAATATACTATGTTGAATGATTTTACTTTTCTTGGTATTTAGCCCGTTCTCACACATCGACTCTTTTTTTAATTCCCCGAAAGATAACGGCTTTAGAAAACATTGTGTAAAATGAAGAAATTGCTTGTCACAAGCAATTTCGTAATTTCCCACAATATTTTCTACATGTAAAAAGACAAACAACTATTACATATTCATTCTCTTGAAATTCATTGTCTGCACCATCCATTAATTTGGACAAGTTTTACTTTTCCCGACATTAAACCCATTCCCACACATTGACTCGTCTTTACTTCTCAAAAGATAACGGCCTTAGAAAACATTGTGTTAAACGAAGAAATTGCTCGTCACAAGCAACTTCGTAATTAATTTTAATTGTCTGCACCATTTATGATTTTGGACAAATCTTAAAGAAATATAAATAAATAAAAAAAAAAAAAAAAAAAAAAAAAAAAACAAAAAAAAAACAAAAAAAAAAAAAAGAAAAAAAAAAAAAAAAAAAAACCACGTCCGGTAATGCGTCACGATATACGATGTGATTCGTCATATCCAGTCCATCGTTTTTGTGTAAATCTGTGATTTTCTGATTTTAGGTTTAAAGAGTCGGGTAACCTCGTCAATATCCGTTGCCACGATTAACGCTTCTACGAAGAGTATAATATCTGTTGGCGGTTGGACTACATTAACCCTTTACCAAACACGACCTGGGGCCCGTTTTACTAACGAACTTACGATTATTTTTTGCGTAATTACTTGTTACAACAAACTTGATTGGCCTAATCCGATTTTTCGTGCAATCAGATGCCTTGTTACACTGTTTTCATAACAACATGATCGTAAGATCGTTAGTAAAACGGGGCCCTGGTCCCTAATAGAAAAGGCTTGGGAAAACATTGAAACAAAAGAAGAAACTGCTGATAAGCAACAGTTTCTCCTTTTGTCTCAATATTTTCTATGCCATATTTTACACAAATTCTATCTTTTATAACATCTATTTTGTCATTTGTGTCAAATTATGAAGTGGATCACCCTAAAATTTTGTCGTTTGGGAAAGGGTTAATCAAACATAGTTATATAGAACATTTCCCAGAATTGTTGTGTCACGTGATTCCCCATCGTGGTGGTGTTGTTATATTCCTGCAATCGTGGAGCCGCGGCCTAAGCACAGTTGGTCGCGCATCTGCCTCTCACTCGAGATGTCCCTTGGGTTCAATATCCGGCCGCGGAAAGCAATAAACAATCGTTACAAACTAGCAAGTCATTCTGTATTAGGATAAGTTAACTTGTCCATTTCTTCCCGGTTGAAGCTTGAGGATCTGCAATTAACCATTTCCCAACGGCAAAAATGATAATAAAATGTTTCCGTTTGAAAACCGATTCAAACGACAAAGTAGGTGTTGATAAGGAAAATAAATATATGTACATTTAAGTAGTGAAAATACTGAGGCCTACGGATAAAATATTGGTTATCAACATTTTCTCCTTTCATGTTAATGTTTTCCTTACCATTTTCGGACATTATTGTTAAAACGTGCCCATCGAGTGCCGACCTAGCTGATTACTCCTATTTCAATTTATTACCAAACGACACAATTTTAGGGTGGTTCAATTCAAAAGTTGCTTCAGACCACATGGTGGATTTTCTTCCATTTTCTTTTTTTTGTCTCAATATTTTCCAAAGCCTTTTCATACAGGGAAGTCAAAAGCAGGTATTGTTTTGGAAAGCGTTAAAAGATGATAAATTGCATCGAAAGTGATATAAGTGCCCCAAAAAGACAGTTTAATCGGTAGCGTGCAGATTTCGAGCATAATTTTAGGATTTGCTAATCCTGTCTATCTCGTTACGATAATCCCTTAATCTGCTGAACATCCTGATTGAAATTTAATACGCCGGGTCGCACAAACATTGAAATGAAATTGAAACTCGTCGTGTCGAAATCGTACGGAGCGCCATTTTACCTCGATGTATCCGGAGTGGCCTGTATAATAAGTTTCTTTCTTGTCAATACACACGTTGGGGATTGTGCATGATGGGATGGATAACGAATATGGAGTATACGGACAAATTTGCCTCGCTTCAGGTAAGAAATTGTGCAATAATTTTCTTATTTCTGATCCAATTTTCAAGCGGTTTGTTGCATGTACCCCGCATTACTGAGCTCTTTCCTCGGATATATGACTTGTTTGTAGAATATTTGTACTTGGTCCAAAAATTGATCCCAACCGACCAGAAAAACGACAAAAAATTCAGGCCTTTTTTCTAGTCGGTTGGGATCGGTTTTTGAGAAAAGTACAGGGAAGTTCCAGATAAATAATACGTATGAGAAAAGGGCTCGGTAAGACGGAGTACATGCAACAAACGGGTTAACCGCATGAAAATTGACGCAGAAATAAGAAAGTTATTGCACAAATTCTTACCTGAAGTGTGGTTAATTTGGCCGTAGTCGTTACCATTTCGCTTTCTGGTCGGTTGGGACAGTATTTCGGAAAAAGTATCATGAGTTATCTAATATGTCATACATCCGATGGAAGAGCTCGATAAGGCGGGGTACATGCAGCAAACCGCTTGAAAATTGATACAGAAATAACAGAGTTATTGCAAAATGTCTTACCTGAAGCGAGGCGAGTTGGCATCAAATTTTGTGCAAAAAATAGACTGAGTTTACGTTATGTTTTGATAAACCGTCGGTGTTGTTATAACATCTCGTAACTACGGTTTGATTCAAGCCGTAGTTACGAGATTTTATAACAACACCAACGAAATACTATTCATTTGTCCGAAATTACGTCACGGTTTACTCGATAAAATCGTTCCCTATTGTCGGTAGTCGTTATCCATCCCATCATGCACAATCCCCACCGTGATACATTCATAACTAAAATACAGTAGGATAAGGAAAGAAATAACTACAGACGACCCATTTCTCTTATTTTCTTAATATATTATGTCAATGGACATATAATTTTGTTTGATATTTATGGGTATGAGACTTCGCATCTACTTAAGCAGAAACTCGACTTATCCAATGTTGAGATAACATAATTATATTAAAACATATGTTATGTAACAACGAGTGTCAACTGTTTCTAAAATTTGAAAAGTGTATACCAAATGGCAAAGAATTTTGTGCTATAAATAAACTGAGTTTACTGTCATCGGTGTTGTTATAGAATATCCACAGTGTGTATAATCACATGATGCGATAATTACTGAATATCTTCAATGACTTTATTAATATGGGACCGATTGAAATTCAGTTTGAAGCAGAGAATGTTGACAGACGTCGCGCATTAGATGGAGGTGCTTGATTTTTGAAAAATCAACTGATAAAAAAGTTATTGAAGTTTATCTTCAATAACTTTTTATCAGTTGATTTTTTAAAAAATCTACCACGTCCATGTTATTCCTTACATGTTTCCACCTTCTCTGCTTCAAACCGAATTCAAAGTGACAAAGTTATTGAAGATTATTGAAAAATCTAAGTCACGTGATTATACACCGTGATATCGTAACTACGGCTTGAATCAAGCTGTAGTTTCGAGATTTTATAACAACACTCACGAAATACTTTTTGTTTGTCCGAAATTACGTCACGCTGAACTGGAAAAAAATAGTTCCCAATTCAGCAGGTGCGTATCGTGCAATCTACTTTTCTCCCTTTTTATACGCCCGAAGGGTCGTATTATGTTATGGCCCCGGTCGTCCGTCTGTCCGTCTGTCTGTCTGTCCGTCCGTCTGTCTGTCTGTCCGTCCGTTAGCAATTTCTTGTGTGCGAAACTCCTCCTAAAGTTTTGATCGGAATTTGATCAAACTTGCCACAATGAATCTCCATGGTGTCTAGTTGTGCACACCGCTTAAGGAATTCAGATAACATTTTTCATTCTTGAATTATCTGCCCTTGAATTTAAAAGAATGCCCATTTCACTAACAAACCCTCTCGGGCGTATATGCGCCGCTCTGCGAAGCTCCTGTTGTCAAGACTATTATCGATGCAAGAGTTTCCTACTTTTCTGTTAAATTTGATTTCTGTACAGCCAGTGGACAGGAAATTTTATCGAACTGGAGCTATTTTCGAAAGACTTGACATTCATAGTGCGATATGAATCTCTTGTAACCTTTTCCCAAAAGACAAACTTCTTAGTTGGTATAATTCAAAGCTACTGCAGACGAAAAACACAAAAAATAATCATTTAGACTAAAAAAAAAAAAAAAAAAAAAAAAAAAAAAATGCTTGTTCATGCATTTTCACATCTTTTCTATGTGGATGCAAATACGATACAAATCATTAATCCCCCACCGGTTACCGGTTGGGGGACTATAGGTTTGCTCTATTCCGTCCGTCCGTTACACTTTTGTCCGGGCCATATCTTCGAAACCGTATGTGTTAGCAACTTCAAACTTGGTACACTTATTGATATCATTGTGGGGCAAGTGTCATATACAAGGACCGTTACTCTGCCACGCCCACTATTTGAGTTTTTGCCCATTGTTGTTTCTACCCTTACATTGTTGTCCGGGCCATATGTTCTAAACCACAGGTGCTAGAAACTTCAAACTTGGTACACTGATAAATCTCATTGAAAAAAAGTCATATTTAAGAACATTTACTCTGCCACGCCCACTTTTCGAGTTATTGCCCTTTTTGTTCTTATCCTTACATTTTTGTCCGGACCATATCTTCTAAGCTATAAGTGCTAGAAACTTCAAACTTAGTACACTGATAGATCTCATTGAGAAAAAAGTAATATTCAAGAACATTTACTCCGCCACGCCCACTTTTTGAGTTATTGCCCTTTGTTGTTTTTATCCTTACATTTTTTTCCGGAACATATCTTCTAAACCATTGGGTCTAGCAACTTCAAACTTGGTACACTGATAGATCCCATTGAGAAAAGGTCATGTTTAAGAACCGTTACTCTACCACGCCCATTTTTTGAGTTATTGCCCTTTGTTGTTTTTACCCTGACATTTTCATCCGGGCCATATCTTCTGAACCATAAGTGCTAGCAATTTCAATCTTGGTACACATGTAGATCTCATTAGGGAGAAGTGTTATGTACAAGAATTGTTATTCTGTCACGCCCATTTTTTGAGTTATTGTCCTTTGTTGTTTTTACCCTTACATTTTTGTCCAGATCATCTCCTAAGCCATAAGAGCTAGCAACTTCAAACTTGGTACACTGATAGATCTCATTGAGACAAAGTCATGTTTAAGAACCGTCACTCTGCCACGCCCACTTTTTGAGTTATTGTCCTTTGTTGTTCTTATCCTTACATTTTTGTCCGGTATAGATCTCATTGAGGAGAAGTGGCATGCAAAAAATTCAAACTCTGTCACGTCCCCTTTTAAGTTATTGTCCTTTGTTGTTTTTACCCTTACATTTTTGTCCGGACCATATCTCCTAAGCCATAAGTGCTAGCAACTTCAAACTTGGTACACTTATAGATCCCATTTAGGAGGAGTGTCATGTACAAGAATCGTTACTCTGCCATACCCACCTGTGGAGTTATTGCCCTTGGTTGTTTTTACGCTTATATATTTGTTCGGGACATATTGTCCAAAACCTAAAGAGCTAGCAACTTCAAACTTTGTATACAATTATAGTTCTAGTAAGTAGGAGATATATTATAAGAAAGGACTTTTTGTAATCCGGTGGGGGACTCCTGTATTGCATCGCAATACGACATGCACTTGTTATTATGAAAGGGTTAAACACGACATAACTTAAGTCTGGAATCATTTTCGCTTCGGTGTTTCAATGGTCAAAATTGCTATAGCACAACAACATATTGAGGGAAAGAGGGAAAAGTAGAATATGCAAGGAGAGAGTAATTTCTTTGTTTCACTTAACGTTTTCAAAAACATTATATCTTGAAAATCAAAGCAATCATTTTTGTTGAGAAAGGGATAAAAGAAAAACAATGATCTCATCTCAAACAAATTATTTTAATCACGATTAGTATAACAGTGATAAGCCTGGCAAAAGCGGAGACTAAGTTTCATTCATAAGATTATTTCATAGTATGTTTACATTGTTAAGGTCATTGTCGAAGATATATAAACAGGAAATACTGCTCAATTATGTTGATTAATTTTATCCATCGCGGATTTAGGCCCTTTTTGGTAAACCAAGTTAGATTTGAATCAACGAAAGAAGGATTACAACAAGTATAGTCTGAAGAAAATTTGCCATATGCCGATTTGATGGCACGTTCATGTTATCCCTTTTCCTAACAAAACCATGGTTTTGACGTCCTTATACAAAAAAGGGTTGTGTAATCGTTGAGAAAAAAGACTAAAATGTTGATTACCAGCAGTCTCTACTTTTGTCTCAATACTTAAATTTGTATATTGTACTCGAAATTTTGTCTTCGTCTGAATCCACTTTGTCTCCTATAAAAGCTTTAAATAGGAACAATGTGCGAGTAGTTGTTACAGTTAGAGAGAGGGTTAATCCATATCGATGCTTTTAAACGAAAACCTGGTATCTGCAGCTTGTTTTAAGCTGCAGATACGAGGGTTTCGTAGAAAAGCGACGATATTCTATGATACAGTTCATGCGGTTGTCGAAGCCAGATGTGATTATGGATTACGTCCATTGCCGTGTAGATCCAGTTGAATCTTAATCTGTAGATCAATAACAGAAGCACCAGAACAAGCAAGGGCTGTAGAAGAATTGCCTGCTTGGTTAGATGTCATGTTCTTGTTAACAGTGACATTCGCTACTGGTTTCGTGGCCGTAGTAGATGGGGGTGGTGTCACAGCTGCAGCTGGTACCGATGGAAGAATCACTGTCTTCATTGAACTGTTACTTGCTTTTTGTGTATGTGGAACTCGAGCAGCATTTGTCATCGATGAAGAGATTGTAGGTAGCATTGAAGTGAATATATTCACTGATGGAAGGGAATTTCTAGTAGAAACTTTATTTGGAAATCTAGAATGGTAGAGTGTGGTTTTTGGCACTCCTACTGTTGGGGTCAATGCGATCATTGACACTTGTGTCTGTGTCATCGGGGGCAGTGTTGTAGCAACGCTTTGAACAGATTTGTACGTTGGTAGAGTGAAGACAAAGAACGGACTTTTCGCTATCGTCGGCTTAGTGACGGACTTTGTGGTGATAGCATGCGATGTGGGCACCTAAAATGAATCAGAATTAAATGGACTCTCTAGCGAAATAATTACTATTTCCCAGTATATCGTCGCTTTTCGACAAAAACGCCGTAACTGCAGCTTGTTTTAAGCTGCAGTTACGAGGTTTTTGTTAAAAAGCATCGGTATTAAAATTGCTACGGGGACAAATCTAAAGACGTTATCGAACTTATGTCGACCCCTACCTTGTGTAAAACCTATTTGAAATACTAACATAAATAATCAAAATAATTCGGATTTTTTAATTCGATATGATTCATCATTTCAAATCAAATCACAAGAAGGCATGAAAGAATGATTACTCATCCACCTCTTAACTAGAATTTACGACAAATTTAGACATGTGAAAATTTTGAATTTTGGACGAAGACGAATGGAATTCCTGAAAGTTTCAAATGAAAGACATGAAAAAAAAACGGACATTAGTTTGTCACTTACGCCGTTGTAAAATATGCTTTTCAGATAAGTTGTATCATCGATGTTGATAAATAAAGAAAAGAACGACAGATGGTAGTTTTGTTAACCAAGGCCCACACAATGACTCTTTATTACTCCCCGCAAATAATGGCTTTGGAAATATCGTTGAAATCTCGGAAAGAAAAAAAAAGCGAAAAATATTCTTCATTTGAAATTGTCGTCTACTTTTTAACCCTTTCCCAAAGAAGACCTGATTTTGATGTCCCTAATAGAATTAGCTTGGGAAAACATTGAGACAAAAGAAGAAACTGCTGATAACCAGCAGTTTCTCCTTTTGTCTCAATATTTTCTGTGTCATATTTTACCCTAATAATATCTTTAATAACATCTATTTTGTCATTTTTGGTAGTTTCTGAAGTGGATCACCCTAAAATTTTGCTGTTTGGGAGAGGGTTTATTTGGACCAGTCTATAATTTTGGTGTTTGGGAAAGGGTTAATGAAGTTCACTTACAGTGCAGTCTGTATAGTTCGTCATTGTAACGTTCACTTGTCCTATATTACCAGCAACATCAGTGGCGCTGACAGCAACATCTCTATGACAACAGTCAGTTCTGTAAGTTTATTCATTGTGACAATCGTAGATAATAATTATGTATACACTTACTGTACAGTCTGTATAGTTCGTCATGGTAACATTAACTTGTCCTATATTACCAGCAACATCAGTGGCGCTGACAGACACATCTAACAGACACATCTCTATGACAACAGTCAGTTCTGCAAGTTTATTCATTGTAACAATCGTAGATAATAATTATGTAAACACTTACTGTACAGTCTGTATAGTTCGTCAAGGTAACGTTCACTTGTCCTATATTACCAGCAACATCAGTGGCGCTGACAGACACATCTCTATGACAACAGTCAGTTCTGTAATTAACATATGGAGACACATTTCTGTTTTCAAACATCTATAAAAATGTCAACCTATTATCAGCAAGTAAAATCAGTTACATAGGTAAGAAGGGGACATGATAAAGTTTTGTTTGATATATAAAACATCCATAGTTACTTTCCTAATATTTTCAACAACACGCTTTAAGAACATGTTTGTCTCTGCAAAAACGACCCCCCTTTAAAGCACCATTTGCACCATCATCCAATTTTGAGTGAAACAACATCTTTCCTCATTTCGAACTCTAGTTTTTGTGATTATTTTCACCCCTTCAAAAATTTAATGATGTTAAGACTTTCACTGCATCTATTTAAGCCACAATAACCATGGAAGACAAAATAAAAAAGGATCAATTTGATTATCTTAGCATGGAAAAAGAAACTTTGTCAAATACAAAAGATGACGTCGTTGACGTCACCTGGCAAAAAAGTTTAAAAAATGACATATTTTTTAAAACGATATGTGGAATAAAATTTCAAAGTAAATATAGATGTTCTATATATCAAACAAAACTTTATCATGCCCCCTTCATACCTATGTAACTGATTTTACGTAGTAACAACATTTGTCAATTTTATAGATGTTTAAAATGGGGACACATATTTTGGGACACCCTGTATAAAATGAATATATAAGAGACTAACATAAAAAAACCTGTGACAAAAATAGAAATGAAGAAGAATAAAAAAAAGAAAAAAAGAAGAAGAAAAAAAAAGAGTGATAATAACTTACTCGACTTCTACAGTTTGTGAGTTAATGTATGTCATTGTAGAATTGTGACCAGCACCGATAGTGAAGGCTTGGAATAAATTGTTGCCATTAACCTTGTCAAACTCCACTTGTAGCCGCCATGTTTTATTGTGACAATCACATGGGAAGATCTGGGTACACGAACCAATCGTCTTGACAGACTTGGGTGATATTGTGATGTTTAGTGGTGAAGTCTGGAGGAGAAGAAATGCACGCACTTACGTACAACAAGTGGAAAATAGTGTACGGTTTATACATTGATGTACGTACTGTATTACCTCTTACAGATATTATCAAAAAGAAACAAAATTAAAGTCCCAAGCAAGCTCTGTTTTTGACTTAATAATATACACATATAAAATCGGTCTACAACGGCTTTCAAATTGAGCCGATCTTAAATTGATTTGTTTAGGGAAAGACTTTAAACAGTTAGCTAGTGACACGAAATTTGGACCGATAACCGGTATTCTAAGAGAACAACAATTACAGAAATCCATATATTTTAACCTTTTCACAGAGTACGGGGTTTTACAATCTAAACAGAGTTTTTTTTCTGGATTCTGACGAACAATGTTGCAAGGCATCTTACATGGTTACATATATTCATATCTGGCGGTATAAAGTTGTTGGTGATATTCAGGAAGCATGGAGTTATCTGACCTGACATATCGACGGCGCTGACAGAGGCGCTCTGGTGACAACAATCATCTCTGTAAAAACAAGAACATTAACTTAGGTTACTATTTTTTCAGGAACTGTGTAGTCCTTGTAACCACTAGTTCAGATTAATAGGTCTGTGAGTACTTTGAAATAATGCTTCAAGCGGAGGAGTTTTGATGCGCGTAGCTGCCTCTACACAAGTACGCAGCTGAATCTGTATTATTTTGACAAGTTGGCATTTTGCAGATTATAATTGCTAGATTATAGCTGTAATAAACGAAAACGATGAGATAAGTCATTAAATTGTATGTTCAAACAGGTATTCCGGTAGTCAGAAAAACTCACAAGAGACGTCAAAATGCAACAAATCACTTTATTCAAAAGTTTTTTTCGTGCACCTTGATTCCCGTGGATGGGCTATTGTGGAATACACATCCTTCGTATGCTAGCTACGCGCCTGCAATTTTGTAGTTGTCATAGATATCCGACGATCTTTTATTTCATTTTTATTTCATTGTATTTTAAAGTACATTGTACTTCGATCTCAAAATCCTCTACCTATAATTTAATAAAGTAAATAAGTTAAAATTGTTCATAAAAGTGCTCACATGTATACATGCTATGCAATCATGTGTGAATTGTTTAGATTTGTGCTAAAATTAAGCTTATGGAAGTTTGTTAATGAATCAAATATTCATTTTAGTTGAGAGACTTACTCTAAAGTAGCCTTCACTACCCCGACACTCGTATTGTATCCCGGAGTCGTAAACGGTGTAGCAGTAAACTTGTGTGTTGAACCTACACTAGTTGGGAACACATCTCGCAGACCGAACCCCACGTCACTGACCTCTACCTCCATAGACCATCTCTTGTTAACACATTGACACAGGTCAGATCCGATATCACAGAGACCGTTTACACTGATTACCTTACACGTAGGTGGGTACGGGTCCTTCGCCTGCAATTTACAAAAGGATGTTAAACAAACGATGAATAAGACATCGGTACGGTAGTGAAAGAATATGTCCCTTGTCAAAGACAACAGCAGCTTCTCACACTTGATACGAAAACCTTTTTCTTCAAAGCACTATTCTGATTTCTTTCATACAAGATACCAGAATATTGCCAACAAAAATCATCAAAAGCCGGAAATATTTTGCTGGACAATTTGTCTGATGTGTTAATAAAAAGTTAAACCTAACTTTTTCGTTCACGAAATCTTAATATAGTTTTCATCGACGTTACTCTTAAAGATTTATTTTATCTATATATGACTAACGTCGCATGGTCTATCTAAAACAGACATAATATAACACTTACCCTTTTCGGTCGCTCTTCAACAGTGAGACGTCGGACTTCAAACTGTCCATTAGTTATATGACCTCTTACATATGGCTTTGCTGTAATTGTCAGTGTTCTGAAAACATCAGATGTGGTTAATTCTTTCCAATGTGGTATAAAAAGGACAGAAGTTAAATTTTTATATTTTTTTTCATAAACAAAATACAAGTGTATCGCCTGTATTCCTATAAGATTTTAGAACGATTTATTGATATAATTTGACATCATGGTAAAGATAGGTCTGTTGTTTCGAAATTTGACTCTAGGTCTGTTGTTTCGAAATTTGACTCTTAAAGTATACCAAAGAAGGTTGGATATATGTTTATGACAACAAGTCTATAGTGTTCTTCCGAAATCTTATGACGATGAATGAAGAATCACTGATGATTTTCTTCTAGGTTTTGTCTTTGAACCTGCATCGACCCGCGAACGATAATTCTCTTTCTTAATTTCAAGTGTATTATGTTTAGATGTGAGCAGATCTATTTTCACTTCGTATCTTATATATTGTTATTTCTTTTGTTCATGTCATTTCTTATAGAACGATCCAAAACCTTATCAGAAAACCTTACTAATCGCACATTTTCTGATACAGATCTCTAGTATTTTCATAGTGAAAACGAAACAAGAGGGTTTTTTTTATTCCCTTTGTTCATGTCATTTCTTATAGTACGATCCAAAAACCTTACCTAATTAACACACACACTTTCTGATACAGATATCTAGTACTTTCGTGGTCAAAACGAAACAAGAGGAGATTTTTTATTAGTTTTGTTATTACGATCCAAAACCTTATCAGAAAACCTAATTAACATGCACCATTTCTGATAATGATCTCTAGTATTTCCGTGGTCAAAACGAAACAAGAGGGTTTTTTTTAAAAACTTTATCATGTTTATACGGCCACCACTTGATTTCTTGTATTATCAATGCCATACTTACGTTGTCTCCCCAATAACAGTTCCACCAAGTATCGTGAAGTTACCACTGAAGTTTTTCCCGGGGTCTACAGACGCTGATACACGAAAAGGAATCAGTGCAAAGCTCTTGTCGTCTGATATTTCTACGTCAATATCTTGTTTCTTACTGTCAGTGTTCTCGACCGTGAATGGTATTCTCAATGTCTCATTTCTGTACAACTTTATTCCTATGAATGAGATGATTGTGTTAGTTACATGTTAACATGTCCCGGCTTATTTGTCTCAAAATGGTGTTTATTTTGTGAAATTGTTTTTTGGCTATATCTTGAATGAAAGTTACTATTAACTGGCATGTGGATTGGGTTTATAGATATCATAATTTTAACCGTTTTCTTTTAAATAACGGCTTATTCATTTTAAAGCCTACGCAATGCTTGTAATGCATTTCGGTGCATCTCAGTATCAGAATAAAAACCGTAACAGTACATAATTTTATAACATTTAATGAGTTTTTCTTAAGAATAATCTCATACTCGTACTCCGCTATGCTGATTGTTACGTTTCTGCGCCAACTTAACCTACTACATGCATGCATGCAAAACCTAGGTCGTTTCACTTAACCACTATTAGAATTAAACCATTAAAACATTTCGATATTACTAAAAGCGTGGTTTAAAAAAACGGAAACGGATATGGTGCTCGAGTGAAGTCAAAATGATATACGTAAGTCCCTTTGAATACCTGCGAAAGACGGTACACACAACTTGAAACTGACAGGAATTATGTAAGCAAGTTGGAGACGTCTGAATTGGTGACCAGATTTATCCACGCCTTGTATAGCTATCCGAAACATCTGTAAAATAAAGAATATCGCATACAAAAAGGTCAACGCTAAGAAAAAATGTAAATAATATAAGTGGAACAAGAAATATATTACCCTAAACGTACTGAGAAATACTATTATTACACTTATTCAGATTTATAAATTCAAATTTATAAATGAGACATGCACAAATTCTACCAGACAGTTTCTTTCATTGACGTGACGAAAAGGTGTTTTGTTAGCAATTTCTCTTTTTATAATAATAAAATGGCCAAGCTTTATACATACATGTACCTGTTGTTGTTGTTTTTAAAAATGTATTCATCATATGATCATTAATCTCTATTTAAAGCAAATCGCATTTACAATTTATAGAAAAAATATTCTGACTATCTGTGTTGATTTATATAGAGGATTCACTATTGTACATATTACCCTACCTTATTTGGGACAGTTATTTGAGTATAAAATAAGGATTTCCCATGTCTTCCTCCAACATTCTTCATATTTAACACACCAAACACGTTGTAAAATTCATCCTCACAAAACGACGTGGATACACCAGTGACTTTCTCAAACTGGGGTACTGTAACCATCAACTTTACAGTCTTACCTGTATTAGAAAATATCTATAGGGCCTACAAGTAAATGACCGAACAACATATCAGACTGAACGAAAAGATGAAATCCAACTTCGATATGCTGAATATTCTTTCCTCTTGTCCTTCAAGTGTCCCTTTCTAATTTCTGATTTAATAGTTTTTCATTGTCTATGTCACTAGATTAAAGATAGCGATTAGATGTATTTTAAAATGAGAATGTTAAGAAAAAAGGCTAATTGTAATGTACGCTCGAATACCTTACCGGCGATAGGTCTTCCCTGTATTGGATATTCGCCATACCCACCCGGTCCTGGTTCTAGAAACTGATATGTAAAATCTACAGGACTTTGTGCTGTGACTGTGACGTCCCAGGTCTCCATGTCTAACTTCTGTATCTGCCATAAACCGTACTGGTTAGCCTGGAAACACACGTAAAGAATTAAACGAAGATTTATGTTGATGTAAACTGGATTTAGACATCAATCCTAAATGGTAACTGTATTGATTATAAATGTCCATAATGATGGTTTGCCGAGCAATGTTAAATGAGCGACCATCATTAGAACTGATAACTTTATAAAGGTGCATAAAATTATTTCTTACGTTTGTTATGTTAAATTCCATCAGCAGCATGTTCTGACCAAGTGTCTGCTGTTTGCCAACTGGAAAACTGTTTGCCTGAAAATAATATTCATAAGCTAAAGCTCACATTTTTACTAGCCAAAAGTTGGCTTAAAGCGCGACTCTTTCTGAGAATTCCACAAAAGTTTACAGCATTCGTCAACGTAAGTATCTACGTAAAATATTGTAGAAAAGAAGTATTTCTTTAATGTTTTTAGGCGGATCATTTGAAAATAACGGTAGTTTATCATTTGATAAACTCACCGCCTATCTAGTGAAAATATCAAACACTTATCTCTCTCTCTCGTTCATTTCACCCTATCTGACATTGGGTGCGTTCCATTGACTGTTTTGAGTGTGCCGAACAGTCCGGTACTCAATGGAATGACACAAAACAATGTTCGGAACATGTTCTGCTTGTTCTCGGAGAAAAGGTGTTGCAAGCAGAACAGTGACATCACTAGCATGGCAACCTTCTATTTCAACTGCGGCGTGTTGAAATAATAAATTAACACTTCTAATGAAACTGTATGATAAAAATCAAATAATTTCAGCAAATATGGTGAATTGTCCATTTTAATACCATAAACTACCAATACACGACAATCAGCAGGTGGTCAAGAGTTATTTTTAGACTGGCTTGCAGAGTTTTGTCTGCAGTTTAGACATTCCCCCACTTCTCTGTTCCGAGGACATTCTATTTGGCATGAGTAGGACAGAACATTCAGAACAGTAACGAACAGCCAAATGGAACGCACCCGTTATTTAAGCAGGGCCAAATAAATGACGTCATCATAAGCGTTGCATAGCAGTCACGTACAAAATGACGCGCTTTAATGTCATAAAATTTTCTCATTTTGTCTAATTTTTGCATTAAAGAAATAGAACAATCGTTTGTCTTTCGAGTAAGATCGGTCGATATATCCTTTCGTGAACAACGAAAGCTACATTTTAACTCGTGCATTCGCCACTCAATGAAATATAAATCGATCTTACACTGAAACAAATGATAAAGTATATAGGCCTAGTTCCTATGAATAATTTAATATGTAACTCTCTCCGTTAAGAGGGATGTATAATAAGAAGTTTGTACCTGTTTATTATTTACTCTCTTATCTATTACCTGTAGGTTGATGGGGTATTGCGACAGGAGCTTTAGTTTTATTCATAACACGAATAAGGACAGCCACCTCCCTCATGGTATCGTCTACAGGAAACTTGAATTTACTCATCATTGGACTGTTGTATGTGAAACGTTTGATGTTAACTGTCTGTGCCTTCAACGATTGCTGTAAATGTTAAGGTATTTGTTTAATAACTGAATATGTGTATGTCACGTACAATTGAAAATGATATTGACAACTCGATACTGTCAATTAACAGATCTATGTCGTTTCTGCGGAGCAAGGCAACTCTGTATAAAAAATGCCTCTAGTGAACAAGTAATAATCCCAGTTTGGGCAATTGTCCGATAAAGTTTGTGAATGGAGAAATTACAAAAATCCGGAATGTATGTAAATGTGACCTTTCGCACTAAAAGTTACAATCTGGGATAATTGGAAAAATATCAACACAAGTCAGTCGTCTTGGATTGCACGGGCTGACTAGAGTCAATACTTTTTCACCCTGCAATATTCTCTGACTATGGAATGTTTACAATACAGATCTATTGTTATATGTTTTACTTTCAATAAACGAAAACTGGCTGACACAACAGGCTGACACCTTCCGAGCCTGGTCCGTTTTTTGCTTTAGGTTCAATAGACCTCCCGGATGGAATGGTACTCCTTTGTGGGAAATGTCAGAAGTATGCTTCCTTTGTAGTTATTAATGGTATTATGATTTACCAAAGTGGAAATATCTCCCTAAAATGGACTTCGCTAGTAATCGGCCAATTTAGCGACCCTTTCACGCAACATGTAAAAAAAGAGTTCGTCCTCTGCTGCTGTAAAATCCCCACCGTTGCCCAATTAAGAATCTTATAATGAGTGCAATAAAACATAAATTCAAACACATCTTATTTTAGGAAATGAATTATTATACCCCCCACAACAAAGTTATGGGGGGGGGGGTATACTGGATTCAGGTTGTCCGTCCGTCCGTCCGTCCGTCCGTCTGTCTGACCGTCCGTCCGTGGACATAATTTTGTGTCCTCTTCTCCTCCCACAGTTTTTGACCGATTTTGCTGAAATTTTAGCAGGTTGTTTCCTATCATATGAAGTTGTGCACCTGCAATTTTCATTTTGATCCAGGCAGTAGTTTCAGAGTTATGCCACTTTGAACTTTAGCACTTTTTCAGTGACAACGCGCTAGTGGAGGTATTTGTCCGCTTTGCGACAGTTCTAGTTATGTATGAGTATGTAATTTATGGTGGGGATTGTACATTGTAAGATGGAAAATTTTACGGCCAAATTAGCCCCGCTTCATGCAAGAAATTGTTCAATAACTCTTATCTCTGTGTCAATTTTCAAGCAGTTTGTTGCGTGTACCCCGTAATACTTCGGCTTACTGAACTATTTCCTCGGGTGTATGACTTATTTGTTATTTGTACAATTCTATTACCTTTTCCGAAAGTGTGACCCAAACCGACCAGAAAGCGAAGTAATACCAATGCAGCCTATAAACAGGGCTAATTGTACTGTAGTTGTTATCCATCCCATAATGCACAATCCCTACCATGACATTTTTTGAGATTCTTTATTTAATAGCATACAAGCAGAACCGATATTTAATGAAAAACGTTACGTTCCTTGATCAGGTTATCCACGCTGATAACATGGTCCTTGTCTGTAGTGATTACAGTACCCCCAGATTGTTGAGCTATACATTGATAGATGTTTGTACCACACGATGATGTCGCTTGTCGCCGTCTCCTAGAACCTGAATCATACGATAATGCATCACTCTATTTTAATATTGCAAGTTTATTGTTGTATGATGACTATCAACACCATCGTCATAAACCCATGTGTCTTACGCGCAACGCTGTTGCGAAACAGCGTAGCGTGTGAGACGTTTGGATGCCGGAAGATGATTCACACAGCTATACTATAGTCCGTGGGCTGGCTACACCCTAGGTCCCCCCTACCGGGATTTTATGACACCTATATCATTGTAAAGCTTGATGAATTCCCTTTCAAATGCAACTTGTTGTTTGATATATAAGTGCTGGATAAGCATATGCGGAACGATTGATTATCTCCCCTTGAATTACAAAAAATACTTGTTTATAACTCACCTTATACACATTCATGGGATCCAAAATAACCCAAATTTAAGCGCAAATGACCAAAATGCTTATAGATTTTATCAGTTTATATCGTTAAATAGTAAAAGATAATTTCACACCAAAATTAGCACGAATTATGCCCCTTGAATATGTAAAACAAGAGAAAAATAGTATAGATATTGTCTTTGTTTATATTTACTTTGCATTTGGAAATCATTTCCACAGCGAATAATTGCTAGAATTTGTTTTAAAGTGTTTATTAGATGCCTTGTAATAAAAGTCAAAGTGTTGACTATCGACTTTTTAGGATATATTCGACATTTCAAATGATTTTGCAAGATGGCCGCCGCAAAATAACCACGTGACTAAATATCGAAATATCACTGCCCTATAATTTGTAATCATGTTCTGTATGTAAATGAGACAATTTCTTAGGAAAATTGAGAATATTAAATCTAAAAGTGTTGCCATGCTTATAATAGGCTTTTTTGTCATTTTTTTTTAATTTTCAAAATGGCCGCCAAAATCTCAAATATGCAAAAATGATGTAAATGTTTTTCATTTCTGCAAATCTTCTGCACTTAATATTGTATTTTCAAATGTATTTCAACTTCTTCAACTACATGATTCAACAAGTAAATAAATGACATATCCTTGAAAATATATATTTCCAAAACGGTCCTAATTACCGTATAAATGGTAATAAATCCCCAATCTCATAAATTAGGTACTGAAGAAAATCCAAATTGATTATTTTCTAGGAGAGATAAGCATTTTACCTCTTTGACAGAAACCATGTACCCGATTCTTTGATAATGAGTCCACATTGGAGTACATAATTGCTATCTTTTTGCATGAAGGTTTTAAGTCTTACATGGGCAAGGGACGCTTTGGATAATAGGTGTTATAGAGGGTATAAAGACATTAAGGCTTATTTTGGTCGTAAAGCGTTTAAGCTCTTTTTGTGTGGTGGATATGTTTAATACAAAACACCAATATCAACACTTTTGCCACGCTAAAATGGTTTCTTCACTGTTAATTTACATGACATATAATACAATACAATAATATGTATTTTATGTAATCTGCCTAAATGCTCAAATACGAGCATGGATCAATGAATAACTGACCTAACTTTTATGTTTAGATCTGCATCTTTTCTCTTGCAATACTTTCCACCCAGGCCTATGCGCTTTGACCAAACGATATGACCATAGCAGTTGAAAAAGAAGTTATTCTCAAATTAATCAACGTTAAAGGTGGTCAAGTGACATCAGTCCAGAAGTAAAGAAGTCCGAGAACTTTCCAAAGAACCACACCTAAACTGCACCAATAACTTCTTTCATGAGACTTAAAATTGCAACCATTCGTGTCCTTTTTAGGAAAGAAGTCGATAGCAGCAAGGTCATGTGGATAGGAAGGGTGTGATCTAAATTGATACCCATTTTTCTCGACAGGATCCATTGTACTTTGGCAATATTGTACTAATGTAATTTTCAGTTGCAAGCAGCGGTCACATTTTGAGCGTTTGCCGCTACGTTTCTCACGTATGGTCTGCTTCAGATTGTCTGGCAACTTGGCATAGTATGCTTCGTTAATTGTACCTTTCTTGGAAAATATGTCCAACAAAATATTTTATTGCAACCCCCAATTGTCCCAAAACATTGAATACTGAACCTTGTCTGTAAAACATTGAATAATTTTCTTGGCCCCTGGGATTCCACACCAAGGTACCTAGGACTCTGTGGTCTGTTTCATCAAAACATTTAAGTGGTATTTTTGACTTACCAAAGTGTTAAAACTCGCTTAAAACAACAATCGCATAACCCAGCTTTTGATAGAATGGCGATACACTTTTCTTACCCTAAACTTGTCGTAAGTCGTCGGTAAGTCAAAAATACGACTTAAATGTTTTGATGAAACGGGCCCCTGGACCTTTTTTTCGTTCGTGAGAATGCAACATGTACTCTTTGGAATTTTAGACCCAACAGTCTGTAAGTTTGTGCATCCTTTTGCGATCAAGCAATATCTTGAAAAAGATAATGCATGGACAATTTCTTACTTTAATTCGCTCAGCAAGTATATCAGATCTGTGAATTTATGACACATACCATCGACAGTGGTTGCAACTTTGCCTTCAGACCGAGCATCATCTTCTTAAGTTTCTCTGTCGCGTTATAACCCCTACTCCCCCCCCCCCCACCACAATATCTTACTTGAGAATAAGATGGTACAGAAGACCAGTAAACTCATCATGCATGTTTTACCCTCAGTCACTTTTCAATACAAGTGTCGAACCATAGCAGGCTCTCCTTTTTTTGTGAAAAGGCTTTCTAATAACCGTATATGTGCACATATAATGACATATATAAATCGCGGATTCCTTGGTTGATTGGAAATTGCTTATATGTGTTATTCATAGCTAGCCCTTGTGTTTTATGGATTTTACTAGTACCTCATCCTGAGGTTAGCTTGTTGTCTTCCACAAAGGTCAGAATTCCAAAAACTAATTTGTGGTGGAGATGTTTGAAATGAATTAAGAAATGCACCAGCATGTCTAAAAACTGATAACAAAACGAAGGATTTCAAATCTTCGGCCAGCGACATATTACAACACTAGAAGTTGGAATATGATGTGTTTCCCTCTCATCATAATCATCAGAAATTGTGTTTGCTATTTAAACTAAATCTTTCAAAACAACATTTTGTTACACGAATACGAGGATTCCTCACAAATCAAGTATCTTCGAAGTACTGGTATCCAACCAATAAGGTACATATGTACAATTTATAACTGTTTATATTATCACATATAAGTATTCTGAATTATAAAGGTGTAAAACGATGTCACTCGAATGTAATTTGATAAAGAAATGAATAATTCAGTTGCTATTATAGGCAATTTTAAATAATCAATTAATGCACATGACAGTGCAAATATGAAATTGACCAGTTTCAACTATCGCTTATTAGAATATATTTGGTAAACTGTGTTTCTGTAACATATCATTCCAATCAATAGAAGTGGTTGGGAAGATTTCTCTACTGCACAGCATGTCTCCAATAGTATTGTTAAGTTTAAACTTGGAGCAAAATGTAAAAAAGCATGCATTACAAGGCAAAAATGGTATAAATCAAAGGTGACCATACATGTACTCCAATGGGAATTCATTTTTAGTACTTAACTTTTACAAAATAAAGTTTCTTGTGTAAAAGAAAACTGTATTTCACATAGAAAAAAATCAAAGAAAGCAGGTTAAAGTTTTCAGCATGTCATTTGCGCTAAATGGAATTTTATTGCCATTTATACGGTATTTTTCAGAGCATATATTGTTAAGATTCTCCCTTTTAATGGATAAATCATGAGATTTTAGTTTTCAAACACAACAAGTAAACAATTTAGGGAAAAAGATACAAAAATGAAAGTCATTAACATTATTAAAGAATATTTGAGAATTTATTTGCCATTTAGAGAAAAGTATGCAAATAATTGTGAATGCAAATAAGCCCGTATTTGCTTGTTCTGTGTAGCTGATGAATGGTTTATGAACTTATTATTGATCTATTAGTGTTCTTATTCATTTGAAACATTAAGCATTATAAAAACGTATCGCCTCAGCATATATATTCCATAGAAAAGCCTTGTTTTAGCTAATTAAACACATATTTCTACTTTCTCATTAATATTCATGAATATGCAAATTAGCTAAATATAAATGATTTCAAGAAAAATGTCTATTTAAAATTTTAAAACTAGTCTCATGTTTTATTACCAAAATAAGTATATATCTTTAATAAGTATTTTTAAATATTTTATTGCCATTAATTGATCCAAGTACTGAAACGTAGGAAAATGAGCAGTTGCCATGGTAACAGGCCTACCATTTTCTTATCCAGCACTTTTAAATCAAACAAGAACCTGAATTCATTAATTTGTTTCCTGCGCTTCAAGAAAATATAGGTCTTAAAAAATCCCACATGGATGGAAAGGTTTCTATTCACTAGTCAACTAGTAAAGTCGTCTTTTTGCAAATTAAACATATATTTTCCACAATCTCATTAATATTCATGAATATGCAAATTAGCAAAATTTCTGAAAAATCTTTTGGTTGTGAGACAAATGTAATGACAACATTTTAAAACTAGCCTTAATGTTTTCTGACCAAAATAAGTAATTTTATTGCAATTAATTGATCCAAGCGCCGGAAAGAATGAAAATGGGTGGTTACCATGGTAACAAGCCAACTACTTGCTTATCCAGCATTTTTAGATCAAATAACAAAGTGAATGTATTGGAATACATCATAAGCTTCAAGAAAATATAGATCTTTAAAAATCCTACCTGGTAGGGAGGTTTAAATTCACTAGTAAAGTCTTCCTTTTAGCAAATTAAACACATTTTCTTACTTTCTCATTAATATTCATGAATATGCAAATTAGTAATTTTTCTAAAAAATATGTATATTGTGAGAGAAATATCTTGGTAATAATTTAAAACTATTTTGAAAGATTTATGACAAAAATGAGTAATTTTATTGCAATTAATTGATCCAAGCGCTGGATTGTAGAAAAATGGACGGTTGCCATGGTAACGAGACCGCCATTTGCTTATCCAGCATTTTTAAATTGAACAACAACCTGAATTCATTACTATACGTCATAAGCTTCAAGAAAATATAGGTCTTCAAAAATCCCACTGGGGGGGGGGGGGGTTCGGTTATGGGCCCATGGACTACTAGGGGTCGTATTCACCTTGAATGTCTAAATACAACTTACATCACAAGCCATCTGATCGGACGAGACGTATGTCTCGGTCAATTAAATGGGTTGTTTTGTGATTTAAAATGTAAATGTAGAAGTAGACTGGGTGGTGAATACCACCCCAGATATAGGTTTTTTTCTTGTATTCACAGAACCAATAGACTGTTGAGCTATACACGTAAATGCGCTAAGATCAGAAAACAAACAAACACACAAACAAAAAACAAGGACATGTGGATTGCTTAACAGATATAACTGCCTGAAATTGAGAGTTATGGATTATTATTGAAATCAAAGCTGTGACACTGCGAAATATGTTGGTAAAGTACAATGCAGAGACTAGAATTGATCCCGAAATTCAGGGTGACCGCGGACCTGAAGAGCATTTTCAAAATTCCGGCTGAAACGAAGTTATTTTGGCACAGGAATGTGATATGCTGGATAATGAATCGCGTTATGGCCAGAGTAAGGATAATTCCACTATTCCATACTTCCTTGTTACGCGACACTGTTTCGACACAATGAAAATGTAAGTTCCAAATTTTATCGATATGAGACTTAATTCTTCTAAAAAATAGAAGTAGTTCATAGTTTGCATGATTCAAAAATAGTTTTACCGTGGGAACCATTCTCCTGATAATCAAGGAAGTCAATCTGAAGTTGATTGTTCTGTATGATGTTGGATATATAACCGATATCGACAGTTTCGTCTAGGTAACGGTCCGATATAATTAAGATATGTGATGATATGTCCACTTGTTCCAACGCTGAAATAGATTGAAGAAAAAAGAAATTGCAAGACAGGCTGTACAATTGTTCGAATAAAAACGAGGCAAAAACACAAACAACAGAGTGGGCTTGCAATACAATTGTCAGTATTCAAACTAGGACACCTAAGCATACTAACCTGGTAATTATTGAAATTCATATGAAATCAATGTTTACAAAAAGATTGGGTATGCGTTTTGCATCAATTGTAGTATTGTTTGACCACATTAAACTGATACTGATTAATTTTCGTGTGCAAAGTCCGTTGGTTGAGTGTCTTAACAAAACATTGCCGAAGTGGGGTCATTACATATGCAGATGTACCGGGTTAATTTTGCTGGATAATATTATCGTTCACACATTGTTTATCTTACTTTCAGTGAACTCCTGTCCAGTTAGAGCAGTTGTTGTGTTTAGTACTACAGCATTGATATCCGTATTTCTGTCGACCGTAATAGCAGGATTGCCTGAAAAATGAATCGGATTATAAACGCTAATTCTAACATAAGCCGCGTTCTAGCTCAAAGTGACAGCCAAGCAAATGTTTATGTGAAAAAATGCAGACAGTTCTATTGAATTGTAAACTTACCAATTTTCAATATCAATTCGATTGCAGACCATTGTCAGAAGGGCCCATTTTGGTATTCCTAAATTGTGGACATTTAGTGGTTCTTACGCAGTACATCCTTAACATTCTTTCATGTATTCTGCTTTGTTATTGTTTAATACTCAAATATATAAATCGTACCTTAAAAAAGATATAACTTTTCATGTTGACATGCAACCAATATTCCATTATTTTCGACGAAAACTACGCTGTAACTATTTCCATACCTGGAAACTTCATGATTATTGTCTCACTTAGTTCCGTGACTGTCCGAATGATGTCTATAATTTCAGGCAAGTGGTTCCGTGGCGGCTTCATGTCAATGAACAACAATACTGGTCGCAGACCTGATTTCTCGATTTCGATTCCTGGATCAATATAAAATACGATGTTTATGAGCTCGAACATGTATTTTGCGTTTAATTGATAAATTATTTCTAAAATAGTGATTTTGCATAAAGTTTATTAATACACACTTTTTTATATATATTTCGAAGGGAAGTCCGACAAGTTTACCTTGATATCATTTTGGTGTTCGAATGTTTCTACCCATAATTACTAAATTACCGTCGCTTAAAACAAGCTGCAGTTACGAGGTCTTTAATGAAAAGCACCTTTATATAAGTCGGTATTTGCTTGCCACAGAGTTGAAGATAACATTAGTTATTGGTATGTGCGTGCTGAGCGATATGATTCCCGGTGCTGTATTCACATACGATTCTAAATTAATTGTTTATATCCAATTTACATTACAAGACATCTGATCGGACGAGACGTATGTCTCGACCGATCGGATGGGTCGTTGTGTAATTTTAAACACGGTGGATAATCACGTGATACAATATTTTCAGAAAATCTTCAATAATTTTGTAAATACTGGACCGATTTAAATCGGTTTGAAGCAGAGAATGTGGACAGACGTCACACACTAGATGGACGTGGTTGATTTTTAAAAAATCAACTGATAAAAAAGTTATTGAAGATAAACCAAAATTTTGGTTTATCTTCAATAGCTTTTTTATCAGTTGATTTTCCAAAAATCCAACACGTCCAGCTTATCCCTGGCATTTTCCCACCTTCTCTGCTTCAACCCGAATTCAAATTGGTCAAACATTAAAAAAGATATTGAAGATTATCGGAAATTCTGAGTCACGTGATTATACACCGTGTTAAAGGTAAATTTAGAATAAGACTAGTTGGTATATGCCAACCTAGAACTACTAAAGGGAAGTACCGTGGTAATTAGAGTTTATGAAAGAGTTTGAAAATATTTTAATTAAAGACGAACAAGTAGGCCTAATTGGGATTAAAAAGAATTTGCATACCAATGTCACTGCTGTTCACACCAAACGGGCCAAATATAAAAAGCAAGAAAACAACCAATACGGATGCAGTGTATTGACTCATCCTGTAGGTCTAAAAAGAAAGTTTTAATGGCATATAAACATTTTGACATTTTTCGTATTTACAACTTGTTTAAAGGTTTGAAGGAAAAGCAGAGATATCTCGATGTGAAAAGTTAACTGTTCTCCATAAAAAAAAATACTACCTATTCAAAAAGTTCAAATTTCATTATTCAAGAAGCAGTTTCATTTAAAGTGACATTTCACATTTATTTTTCATAAATATTACTTTTATTTTTATCTGAAAGTGCAAATTTTCTTATGAAAATTTTGAAATTTCCAAGCCAAAATATTGAACCGTTTACGAGAAATATATATATATATATATATATATATATATATATATATATGGAAGAGATAATAGGTACAGAACTAACCACAACAAGCACTGACTCTATAACCCGAGATTACGACACGACGCCTAGCTATCCATATCATACACATCAATACATAGAAGCATCCAAAACCTCGATAGAGGAATTTTCAACTGTCTATAATATATGATGTAATTTTATGGATAACATATCTACGGGTTAGGATATTTACATACAACTCTCAGTTTGTATCTACAAGTGATAGGCGCCATATTTATATGGTCTATTATCTATCATTGTGACACTTTCAATCAATTATTGGCGTTCGAGAAAGATGCTGGATCTATAAGATTCAGAATTGCGTTATTTCTTATATATATTATTAAAGGGAGATAATTGAAGCAATTCAACAGCAAACTTTCTAAGTGTGGGATAGCTTACAGGTTTACCTGTAAGGTATGCATGTTCTGTATAGATTAAATATTATATATGGAAGAGATAATAGGTACAGAACTAACCACAACAAGCACTGACTCCATAACCCGAGATTACGACACGACGCCTAGCTATCCATATCATACACATCAATACATAGAAGCATCCAAAACCTCAATAGAGGAATTTTCAACTGTCTATAATATATGATGTAATTTTATGGATAACATATCTACGGGTTAGGATATTTACATACAACTCTCAGTTTGTATCTACAAGTGATAGGCGCCATATTTATATGGTCTATTATCTATCATTGTGACACTTTCAATCAATTATTGGCGTTCGAGAAAGATGCTGGATCTATAAGATTCAGAATTGCGTTATTTCTTATATATATTATTAAAGGGAGATAATTGAAGCAATTCAACAGCAAACTTTCTAAGTGTGGGATAGCTTACAGGTTTACCTGTAAGGTATGCATGTTCTGTATAGATTAAATATTATATATGGAAGAGATAATAGGTACAGAACTAACCACAACAAGCACTGACTCCATAACCCGAGATTACGACACGACGCCTAGCTATCCATATCATACACATCAATACATAGAAGCATCCAAAACCTATATATATTTGTGCTAAAATTACACTAGTTGTTGTGGACAACAGTTAAGATTTATAAATATGGAATTTGTCATTTCTGTCTCAACTTTAAACGCGTATTTTCACTTATATTATGAATAACAACTTAAAAGAACTGATAGCATTTCTACACATTAGAATAACCAATCTTTGCATCAAGACATACTTTTAGAAAATGAAACTTACCGGTTACCGGTTCTATACGATCTTGGAATGGGAGTCTCCGTACACCACATTTGCTGTTAACACAGTACGATCTTTTATATGGTGCGTGTCCTTGTAACCATACGTCAGAGGGAGGCAAAGCCCTCGTAAACTACAGCTTGAAAAAGCTGGAGTTACGAGGTTTTGACTTCCCACCGACGAATAGAGCTATAGTGTTTACCTTCGGTTGCTAGCTGTACGGATCGATCCCTGTCGAAATTTGGACTCGAAATGAAGTTCATTGTGTACCAAATCTGTCAATCAGTGCATTTGCTGTTACTTCCTCTTTTCGTGTTTTATGCCAAATCGTCTCCGTATTACGTTTGGACTTAGTAAGCCCCCTTTCAAGTACTCTCTTAAAACATAGTACATTATCTCTTCATTCTTCTACGATAAAATGATATTTGATAATCTAACCAATAGACCTCGGCTTTGGAGAGTACTTTTTGAGCAAAGTCCTATTTTGATGCCCCTTTAAGGGACTGTTCAACATTTTCAATATTTTTCAATATTTCTGTTGATGTATGACCGGTTTGAACCAGAGAAAGTGGGAAAAGCGATGATCATGAAGAATCTATTCCACAGTACCTCATAAATCGTTTTTGATGACATTTTGTTTTGCCGTCAAACGCTTTTAATCAGATGATGTTAAGTGGATGTATCACCTCCAAAAATCCATTATATTTGTAATACCTCCTCCTCTTCAAATCAAATTCAAACCAGTCACGTATTAACCATTTCCCAAACAAGACACTTGTTTTGACGTCCATAATAGAAAAGGCTTGGGAAAACATTGAAACAAAAGAAGAAACTGCTGATAACCAGCAGTTTCTCCTTTTGTCTCAATATTTCCATGCAATATTTCACACAAAGTCCATCTTTAATAACTTTCATTTTGTTATATGTGGCAGTTTTTGAAGAGGATCACCCTAATTTTTTTCGTTTGGGAAAGGGGTAATATATTTATTGAAGATTTGTGATTGTTGTTGTGTCATGTGATTCCCCGCAGTGATATAACATTACGCAATTCTTCATTTTAATGCATTCGAAGATAAAAAAAATAAGAGGGTTTTAACATTTTCTTTTCTCTCTCGTTGCGTTATCAACGCTTTTTACGATGGATGTTCACACCAGGGGCCTGTTTCATCAAAACATTTAAGACGTGTTTTTGACTTACCATTGTCTTCAAAATCGCTTAAAACAACAATCGCATAACCCAGGTTTTGATAGAATGGCGATACGCGTTTCTTACCCTAAACTTTGTCGCAAGTCGTCGGTAAGTCAAAAATAAGTCTTAAATATTTTGATGAAACAGGGGCCAGGGCTTGTTTTGGAAAAGGGCTATTTTTTATTTTGTATTTCGAGTAAAACAAACATGTATCAACATTTACAAAATCTAAATTTATTGATTTTAATTGAAAGTGATAAGATTGTTTACAACATTATTTTTTACAAATTCAATTGAAATCACTTTAGGGAAATCTGAATATGACAAACAAATGTCTTACAGACATTTTGATCTGTAAATAAGTTTAGTTGTAGTTGACAGCATAAGTGTAATTGATAAAAATTCATCACGTGAAGAAAATAGTAAATGAAAAGATGAAAACATGATTATATTCCTTTTCTCTCTTTCAAATCGTTTTTCTTCAGCTGATCATTTTGGAGTAATTATGAAACTAAAGTTATATAGTTGTATTTATATAATTGACTTGTTAAATCTATATACGTATATTTTCTAAAGCAGCCAAGCTTCATCGTTAACATCACCAAAAGGTAAGATTTAAGTATAGAACACATACACTGACCACATAAAGTAACGCAACACTCATTCAATAACAAATATCTGAAAACTTGTTAATAAATTTAAAGATATTTCTGTTTTGACATCATATGTAACATTTCATCAAACAGTAAACGAAACATCATAAGTATGCAAAGACATTTACAGACAGAAATTTCAACCCAAAGACACCTGGTGTAAATTCAAAAGTCACAAACAATTTTATTGTTATAATCATCCCTTGTTTTCATAAAAAACTGACATGTTCGTCACATCGACACCATTTTTGGAGCGGTTTGATGTTAAAGAAACTTAGTTCACTCATCCTGAAGGATTGTTCGTTCGCAAAACAGGTTTGTTGGAGGATTAAGACTACCACGAACGCACCTTTTAAGACAATCCAAAAAATGTTCGATAGCAGACGTGTTCTCCAATAAGGGCAGTAACCTTGTTTTGCTGCACAACCGTCGTGTGAAAGCAACAGTGTGTGCAGCGGCGCCATACTTTTGCAACATGCCATTGACTCTTCCTACATAATATCAGGGATAACAGGGCGCAACACATTTTTAACGTACTTACGAGTATCGTCTTTGGCATTTCATTTGTTTGTCCCAGGCCGCCTGCCTGGGCGTTTTGGTGAATTCGATGACTTTATGCAAACATCCGAAGCACAGACCTGCGACTCTTAAACTGAACCAGACCGTCTTTGGATGGATAAGTTGTCTTAAATGGCGAAAAGTATCCCAAAATTAAGTCAATAACAGATATAAAACGGTTTGCTTCTGGTTGAATAATTCATTTGCGTTGGCTTATCGATGTCTGCCAATGTTCATTTATGTGGAATATGCTGCTATTAGGAATTTGTTCCAATGTTCAAAGCTCTTTGGCTAATAGCCTAATACCCTACCGACTGATTGTAACTGGCCCAGTCGATCATCTGGATCGATCCTGCACTTTAGCGTTTGCTATAAAATGGTACCACAACCTTGGAATTGAAGAAAATTTGGACGCAAAGCATTTAAGTCCATGCTAATTGATTTTTTAAGAACTCAAATTTAAGTGATATGTCGACGGCTGTTTTCCGGAAGTTATGACATGGCGCTTAGTGCGCACAGCGACATTCTTTTGTGTTTTTTACTGTGTAACTGACAACACACTATCAGTAAAACTATCTTTTAGGATTGATTCTTAACTTGCATGACGTTAGGACGTCTTTAACGCAAAATGATAAAGGGAAGTACCCAGCAAACATGCTTATATGGGCCCATATGGGGTGTGTATGGGTAAGCCCATATGGGTAGGCCCATATTGGACCCATATAGGACCTATGTAGGCAAGCCCATGTGGGTTTGATCATAAGGGACCCAGATGGGTCCCATATTCCCAGTATATGTCTGTGTATGGGTAAGCCCATATGGGTATACCCATATAAGACCTATGTAGGAAAGCCCATGTTTTTTGGACAATAAGGGTCCCAGTTACAATAATTGACTTGCGCCCATTCATTTTCAACAGAACAATTATGTATACATGTGCATATCTAAAATAACCTTAATCTGAATCATGTAGCCTATAGAATTATAAGCAATTTGAATGACGATCTTATTTATATCCACCAAAATGTATGAACATCAATTCAATACAAATTGAAAAAAACAACAACATTAGATTCAGTAAGACAAGTAAGGCAACATCAATAAGACATATCTAACCCTTTCTCGAACAAAACCTGGTTTTGACTTCTCTAATAGAAAAATAAAATGCACAAAAACATAGGCCTAGAGCTATTAGCAAAAGTTGATAATCGGCATTTTCTTCTTTTGCCTAAGTTTTTTTTTCTGCGCTATATTGTACAGAAGTACATTCTTTGTCAATATCGTTTTTAACCATGGCCTTCATGTTGGATCATCGGAATATTTTGTCGTTTTAAAAGTGTTTAAACTGTAATTAGACTGTTCAAATTACTAAAATAATCTTATCAATTAATGTGTTGCATGTAGTTTTATGTATATTAAAGGGAAATAATTTACAATCTTGAAAATAAATCATATTTTCACAAAGCGTTTACGCAAAGAAAGCATTTGGCTTGATAATCCCATATGATTCTGTTAAAACAAATCATTTTGTGTAGACATTTTCGAAAAAAAAAAAAAGATAGAAATAAATCTAGAAATATAAATATTTTAAAAAACATATAGATAGTTATAGAAAGTATCGAAAATATTATACATTTTAAGACCATATTTCTAGGAATCAAACCCTAAGAAGGAGTGTCAAGGTCGTCAGACAAACCTGACGAGACCTTAATCCTCAATGACGGGGAAAAGTTACCCCTTTCTGAGCGTGAAGCTCTGGAAGGTATTAAACTTCCATCAAAATTAAATGAAAGCCAATAGAGAATGGGTTTGATCAGGACTGTCTATATGTGTCTGCCCATCTGGGACCCATATGGGTCCCATATTGCATGTATATGGGCTGCCCAGATAGGACCCATATGGCCCCCGATTGCACATCATATATGGGTTGCCCTTATGGGACCCATAAGGATGCCCATATGGGACCCATTTGGGACCCATATAGATTGCTAGCTGGGTAATTCTGACTTGTTTGTTGAAAATTGAAACATTTCATTTAAAATTTCTATTATAATCCTTCCTTGCGAACTATAGAAAGTACCATTTTTGATCCTGGTTTGTTAAAAAAATGAAATTTGAAAAAGTTGCGTTACTTTATGTGGTAAGTGTAGTTTCGACATTACTTGTAACGATTGCCTGTCAAAATTTGAGGCAGCAGAAGAAACAAAAGCCGTCATAGACGGAATATGGACCCCGAATAAGTGTTTGTCACAAAAATAAAAAAAAACCTATCATACATTAAGCCCCCCTTTTCCATGACGGATTTTTGTACACACATTATTTACAGAATATGGTTTAGAACATCTCATTTATCACATAGGTACAAAATTGCATTAAATTCTGCCCATTAGATAAAGAGAAATTAGAGAAAATTGATTTTTACATTAAGGCTCCCTTTTCCATAACGCAGTCTCAAATTAAGAAACGCAGAAAAAAGTCCCTAGGGATTATCCCAGGGAGTTCACATGTGAAGTTTCATTGAATTTGGTCCAAGGGTTGCTGAGATCTTGCTGTGGACGGACGGACAGACGGATGGACGGACGGACGGACAGACGGATGGACGGACAGCGTGGCGACTATATGCTCCCACGAATTTTTTTCGGGGAGCATAAAAATAATGGTGAAGATCAGCATCAAATTTTATCCCTGTTTATCAATATTATTTTTGACTTTATCGCCCACTAATTCTATCTTCTCCTTTCGTTTTCTTAGGTAACATCTTTCAAATAGTAGCAGTCTAAACTATCGTCGTTTTACGGGATCCTGTTGCCGCCATCCACTTTTATACCTGCATAAAACATGGAAAAATCGAAATAAGTGTTTCTAACTTCCACCTTTCTTCCAAAAAAGTTACATAGAAAAGTTAAAGTTTTGCCCGTGACAGTTGTCATAAGTTAGTGCGATTACCTTCAACTTTTCTACTTTTCGCAAACTCAATTTTACTAGAAAAGTAGAAATTTGTGCGACTAACTTCAACTTTTCTACCAAAATAGTTACCTAGAAAAGTAGAAAAGTTGAAGTTAGTCACACTCAATTCTGACAATTGTCAGAAGCAATTCAAATTTAGAGACCGTGTCTAAACAGTGAATATCACAAAAGTCATGTACATTCATTTGCAGCTGTAAGTAAAGACTCGGATCGGCTTTTAAGCGACCGTGTCAAAACGTGATATATCATTAAAAATCGTAAGTATTCGTTCTCAACCGTAGGTATAGACTCATATCAGCATTCTGCGTACAATGATAAAACGGTAGGTTTAATTCGATATCAGGCATTTGTCAAACCCACAGCAACAAATAAGATAGGAAGGGGAAAACATTCAAAATTTATTCATTAAGACACAAACCCTGTATTATGGATTTATCATACCCCCCCCCCCCCCAAAAAAAAAAAAATCAATGGGGGAGGAGGGGGGTATATAGGAGTCAGCTTGTCTGTCTGTCGGTCAAAATTGGTCTGTCTGTTGGTCCGTATGTTGTTTTTTTCTTTAAACATCTTCTCCTAAACCACTTAGCCATTTTTTTTCTAAAATTGGCAGAAATGTTCCTTGGGTGACCCTTCTCAAAACTTGTTCTTGATTTTTTTATTCTTCAAAAAATGTGGGCGTAGCAGGGCGGGGCTTATCGGACTTAAAGAAATCATGTGAAAAATCTTTTAATTGGGCCAATTTGAACCAAACTTGGCAGGAATGTCCTTTGAGTGACTTTATTTAACACAAAAATCATGTTTATGAATTTTTGATTGGGAGAAAAATTAGGGCGTGGCAGGCTGGGGCTTATCAGACTTCGAGAAATCGTTAGATAAATCTTCAAAAATCTTCTGAACCACAGGGCCAATTCTTACCAAACTTGGCAGAATGTTCCTTTAAATGACTGTCTTCAACACAAGGTCGTGATTTGTTGATATGTTTAAAAATTTGGACATGGCAGGACCGGGCTTATCAGACAAAGAGAAATTGCTTGATAATTCTTCAAAATCTTCTTCTCCATAACCATCAGGCGATTTGTTACCAAACTTGGCAGGAATGTACATGTGGCAATTATCGTGTGGCACAGTATTTTTTTAACCATTCAGCGCTTTACACGGTACAGACAAAGAAGCTTTCCCGTTATTTTGTAAAGATTAGAAAAGTTGAAATTAGTCAGACTCATTTCAAGTTTTCTACTTTTTGCCTTTCACAATTTGGTTACCTAAAGAAAGAGAAAACTTGAAGTTTGACATTAATTTCTAGCAAAATGTATACCTAGAAATGAAGAAAAGTGAAAGATAGTAACACCAAATAATTAAGTTTGTGAAAACATAAAAGTAGAAAACTTGACGCTAGTCACATTAATTCCTGACAATTGTTTTCTACTTTTCTAGGTAACTGGTGGAAAATGGAAAAAAAGTCTAGCTAATATCAAATTTTCATGTTGTATGCAGGTAGGAAACTAGGTGGATGGCGGAAACCGGCTTCCGCAGGACTCAGAGGTTGGTATAAGATAGAAACTCAATAACACTGGATAATACTACATTGTATATCTCACACTGACTAACAACTCCAAGGCCCCTGTAGGACAAAGTCTGGATTAAGAGTATACTTATATCATTATCTGATAGGAACTCAACTACATTGGCAAGTATTACATGTATATCCCACACTAACTTACGACTCCCAGGCCCTCGTAGACCATCATCTTGATTCAGAGGATGGTATCTGATAGGGACTCAATTAAATTGGCTAGTTCCATATTCTACGCTTACAAACAACTCCCGGGCCCTAGTAGAACATAATCTTGATTCAGATGATGGTATCTGATAGGGACTCAATTAAATTGGCTAGTTCCATATTCTACGCTTACAAACAACTCCCGGGCCCTAGAAGAACATAATCTTGATTCAGATGATGGTATCTGATAGGGACTCAATTAAATTGGCTAGTTCCATATTCTACGCTAACTAACAACTCCCGGGCCCTAGTAGAACATAATCTGGATTCTGAGGATGGTATGTGATAGGGATTCAATTACTTTAGCTAGTTCCATGTTCTACGCTAACTAACAACTCCCGGGCCCTAGTATAACATAATCTTGATTCAGATGATGGTATCTGATAGGGACTCAATTACATTTGCTGGTGTCATATTCTTCGCTAACTAACAACTCCCAGCCCCTTGCAGAACATAATTTGGATTCAGATGATGGTATCTGATAGGGACTCAATTACACTGTCTAGTTCTATATTCTACGCTAACTAACAAATCCCGGGTCCTAGTAGATCATAATCTGGATTCAGATGGTGGTATTTGATAGGTACTCAATTACACTGGCTAGTTCCATATTCTACGCTAATTAACAGCTCACGGACCCTAGTAGACCATTATCTGGATTTGGAGAATGGTTTCTGATATGAAATTGAATACATTGGCTAATATTTTATCTCACACTAACTAACAACAAACTTATACGCTCGTAAGTCCTAGGCCTTCGTAGAACTTAATCTGGATTCAAAGGTTTGTATCAAATAGAAACTCAACTGCACTGGCAATTTGGCATGTACTATATTCCACACTTAATAATAACTCACAGTCCCCTGAAGATCATAATTTGGATTCACAGGTTCATGTCTTACAGAAACTGAACTACAGTGGCACGTAAAAGATGCCATATACACTTACAACACCCAGACCCTTAATCTGCATTCAGAGCAGGCCCGTAGGAAGCAATTTCATATGGGGGGCTAAAGCCCTTGTCCTGAATATTGGGGGGGCTAATTTGGATTTTCCCAAAATTTTCAGTGTAAAATAAAGAAAATTCGGCATTTTTGGCCAAAATTGGGGGGGGGGGGGAAGCTTAGCCCCCCTAGCCCCCCCCCCTGTTCCTACGGGCCTGCAGAGGCTGGTATCTGATCGGAACTCAGCAACATAGTACTATATCTCAAACTAACTTACAACTCCAATGCCCTTGGAGACCACAATCAAGATTCAGAGGTTGATATCTAATAGGAACTCAGCTACATAGACTTGTACACGTATGTGTTTTTGTCCTTTCCATTGTTTTTAACATCTTATGTTGAAAAACAAACAAAGTAACAATGAGCATCATTTCTTTCAAAAAAGCATTTTAAAAAGTTAACAAGTTAAATGCATTTGGATTTTAAGTGTGGGATTAGCATTCCTTACCTATCCAACGGAAGTGAGTGAAGCCATTTACCACTGTAGTCGGTACTGTTCTTCCTAATGATGATTCTACTCATGATGGACTCTCTCGTTTAAGCACCATGTGTAGACCCTCATCGCTTTTTAGATATTCAAATAAAAATGATTAAAGTCAATATTATTTCTTTGTTGATATCCGGAATTCGACATAAGCTCTATTTAACACATTGACGTGACAGATACGTTACGCACCCCAAATAAGTGACTTTCACTAATTTCTACATTAGGGCCACTTATTCTGTGAAGCATCCTCAAATTGGGAAACAGAGAAATATCTCAGGGAGTTTACATGCTAGGTTTCATAGAATTTGGCCTAAGGGTTGCTGGGGTCTGCCTGTGAACTAAAAGAACGGAAAGACGGACGGACAGACGGAAGGTCAGTATGGCGACTATATGCTCCGCTGATTTTTTCAGGGAGCATAAAATACTTGAAAGTAAAACAAATAACATCAAAGCAGACACAATATTATTAGATCTATTTCATAATTCATAATATTCATCAAATACTTGAACCATAACTTTAAATAATAAAAGTGATTCTAAATATTGATATTCAAGTTTGAATGATTAATATCACACCTGAGGTACGTTCTTTTGGGCGAGATTTTTAAAGATGTTTTAGATAAAGCTTTGTAGGACCGAGATTCTGACCGAGTGTTCCGAATGTTCCATACTTATACAAAAGACGTCATTTGTATAAAGTATGGAGCGTTCGGAACATCGCGATTTATGAATTATGGAGCAGTCGGAGCAACTTGGCCAATTTTCTCTACATTGTTCCAATAGAGTTGACCGAGGTGTTCCGCAAGAAATAAAAGGTAATGGCACCTCCCGTTGAACGTTTAGAATTCTTGCTAAAATACGCTTAACCCTAAAATATCTTAAGAAATCTCGCTCTAAAGAACGCGCATCAGATGTGACAGAATATGTAAAGCGCGGAGTTTAATCATTTACCTCTTCAGTTCGATATGACAGAGGCCATTTTATTTCCCTTGAATGGTATCATACCCATATGCATGAAGTACAAAAGCACAATTCTGATTGTCGGGTTAGCCATCTTTCCATAATTATATCACAAGACTTGTTTTCGTGACTGACGAAAGATAATAAATGTGACCCCTTCAGCTAAAAGTGACCTTATGTGAAACCCATAAAACCAAATTTCGAGAAACGGACAAGACCTAGTCTGGTTTACCTGTCCCTTACATTGCATAACTGGCTCAGGCGCATTGTAAAAATGGCGGCTTCCATGTTTTTGTTTTCACCCCAAAGGCAAAGAGCAAACTTTTTGAGAGTTATGAAATTTATGAAGTAGATAGTTTTCGTTACAGGGCAGGTTTAAAAAAAATGTGACCAAAGTGTGACATTTTTTTAAAAAAAAAATAAGAATAGCAGCTATTTTTACAGAATATCATCCAGATTTCTTAATTAGGATGGCTAAAAACTATTCAATATAGTTAAGCAGTGCCCAAATTATATTTAAAATTCATGTTCACTAACTGTTAGCAAATATTGTGTGCACGATCTTGCAAAATGACAACAAAAAGCGTTTCACTCCGGACAACTTATGTATTGCACAATATAAGAAAAATGAGAACACATTTTAAAAAATAAAAGTGTTTCACTCCTGACATCAAATTCAGAGGGTTATTGTATAAAACAGGCTCCAAAACCTAAACCAGTGAAGATAAGATGAAAATGCAACTTTACGATGATGATGCACATGTTGTTTTATGAATCACAATTGCTTATTGTAGTATCCTGTCACTGTCTTTTATTTACCATAGCTTAGAAACCTGGTACATGTGTTAAGTGTCACACAAAAAGCGTTTCACTCCTGACATTTTTACATGTTTTAATGACATATCTTTTTTTTATTGGTGAAGCGATGTTCTTTAAACTTGGTACCCAGTATAATTACACAATAACACATCTTTTTAGCTTTGATTGTGTGGAATATGCATTGTAAAAAAATCCCGTAAAAATTTACGGGAAAAAACCCGGCAGCTGGTTTCCAGGACCGTATCGTAAAATTACGCTCCGCCCATAACCATGTCTTTCCGTAAATCTACAGCATTAACCGTAAATCTACAGTGAGACAGTTACAGCCAAACCGTAACTTTACGGAAATGTCCTGGAAACCAGCTGCCGGGTTATTTCCCGTAAATCTACCATGAGGTACCGTTACGGTGATAGTGTTCTTGATGTTTCCCTGTAAGAAATTACTGAAAAAGGTTTTAAATTAAGCTGGTTTATTGTCCTTTAGAAATGTGCACGAATGAACATGCTGATCTGGGTTAAAATGTTTCACTTTCTGTTGAAAACTGATGGTTCGTTTTGATTTAATTTCTATGTTTGTTAGCAAATTGACATACAGACAAATGCCTCAAACCAAGGCGCACATTGAATAAAACTATTCTGAGCACCTCTAAACTTATACAGATGGCAGTAGGGATGATAATCAAGCGGTCTCTGCAGCAATGGTTTCATCTGCAAAAAAGGTCATCACACAAAAAAACTAACAATTCATCAATTATACTGCAGAATAAAGAGATATCTAATATGCACTTAATTGGATGATAAATAAATCGCGCAACAGTTGCTGTTCTATCCAACTCTCTCTTCTTTACAATCTGTACAAAACAAAAACAACTCCATCTAGTAGAACCGATCAAGGCACAAAATGATGAGTGCCTCTGGAATGGAGCCGAGGTTACGAATGTGTCGTGTCCTGCTCATGTTGACATTCTGAGTAACGAGACGGCTGATTGGCATGATAAAGTACTAAATGTTGTGTCCAATGTTCCCCTGGCAAAATCGGAAATTTACTCCCTCAATCACACTTTTTATCGCAGGCATATTAAAAGGAAATAGTCTAAACAGTTGCAATCTCTGGCTTGTCATGATGAAGTTAGTTTTAGACCACTGTGTTCTTATTCATCTGATTAAGATTGGACAAAGGCATAATCGTCTAGGACTGGAATCGTTTGCTGGGAGTGTCGAGCAATAAATACTTCGTACTTCGGCAAATTGTCAGAGCTGTGATGTGTTGTAGTACCTATCTCGTCCAAGCATTTTTGTGGCACTGTGGCAGTCATCCATCTGCTGGGACAAAACCTCAAATCCAAGTTCTAGACTCCTGATGTTCTATTCAGTATGAATGATATTCTTTTCCTTTCTAAATGAAATCAAAATCCCTGGCAGTCTGTAATATTTTCAAGCCACCACTGATAAAATTCAATCTCTTCAGGTAAAGTTCAGCCAAATTGTCAAAGGATACCAATAAGTGATGCAGGATCTGACTTACAAAGAGGTTGACAACCGATACAGACAGTATGTTATAAAATCTGCATGCACCGGCCGTCAACCATTTCGCGTCAGTTTGTTCATGGCGGGTCTATACTGTAGTTGATCCGTTGCCGGTGTAACGTAGTAAAGTGACCCCTATAGAATACTGACCCCCCGGTCACTATTTTATATAGAATACTGACCCCCTTTCTATAGAATACTGACCCCCATATAAAATAACGACCCCCTGATTTTATCTATAAAATACTGACCCCCACCTAGCTTATTGCTAATTTAAAATACGCTACATGTATATTGATTCAAATGACATCTTCGTTTATTATGCTCCCCGAAAAAAAGAATCGGGGAGCATTTAGTCGCAATGCTATCGTTCCGTTCGTCCGTCCTTCCGTCCGTCCGTCCGTCCGTCTGTCTGTCCATCCGTCCGTCCACAGCCAGATCTCGGCAACCTTTAGGCCAAATTCAATTGAACTTCACATGTGTAATCCCTGAAATACTTTTTTGAGTCTGTTTTCTCGCTTTTTTTTTTCAATTTGAGGTTGTGCCACAGAAAAAGGGGCCTTAATGTAGAAATTAGTGTTTCTCAAATTTCTCTTCAATCAATGAACATAATTTAATGAAATTTTGTTCTTCAGTGATAAATGAGATATTATGTACCTTATTCAATAATTAATTCATGTAAAAAAACTGTCATATGAAAAGGGGACTAAATGTATGATAATATTGCGTCTAGATCTTTAAGTCTACCCGAAGCAAAATCTCAATTTCTTGCACCAAATTGGATGAAACTTCAATAAGAACTTCGTGAAATTCTGTCAAGAACCTATTCTCTCTGTCTCTCAATTTGATGCTGTGTTATGGGAAAAGGGGCCTTATTGTAGAAGCTTTTCCTCATATTTCTTTTAATCTAGATAGAATTTAATGAAATTTTATATTTGAATATTTTTTTTTTCATATTTTACATCTTTATTTTCCAATTGCGACAGCTGCTTGACGCCTTTTTAGTCTGAATTATTTCTCTAAATTAAGTTTTATGGACTTCCCATTATGTCCCCTTTAGCGTGACGTGTTACTAATACTTTTTCATGACAAACACATGGTTCTACACTGAAATGTGACGTCATCGTGACCTAGGTTTCGGATTAAATCGCTTCAACAATCATTGAAGCGTTTATTTGATTGGTCAGGACAAAAGGTTACAAAAGATGACCCCTTACTGGTGACTGTCAAATTTTACTGCCAAGTCAACACAGGATTTTAATCAAATTGAGAAGCCTAGATAACTATCTCGCTTAAGTGACTTAATCACGGTGGGGATTGTGCATGCTGGGATGGATAACGAATACGGACAAAAATAATCTCGAATCTGGTCAAATATTTTGCAATAACTCCTTTATTTCTTTGTCGATTTTCAAACGGTTTGTTGCATGTACCCCACCTCGAAAATCTCCTTCATCAGATACGTGGATTATTTGTGGTATCCTTTTAATTTTTCCAAATATTGATCCCAACTGACCAGAAATGCATGTACCCCACCTTTCTGAGCGCTTTACTCATGTGTATTAATTACTTATTTGAAAACTCCCCATACGTTTCACAAAAATTGATCTCAACTGACCTGAAAAACGATCAGATTTTTTTGTCGTTTTTTCTGGTCGGTTTGGATCAATTTTCACAAAAAGTACACAAAGGTTTCGTGTAAGGCATACATCAGTGGAAAGAGCTCAGTAAGGCGGGGTACATGCAACAAACCGTTTTTAAATTGACACAGATAAGGAAGTTATTGCAAAATGTCTTACCTAAAGCGAGGCAAATTTGTCCGTAGATTTACCCATCCCAGCATGTACAATCCCCACCGTGTTAATGTTAACAGAATCACTCTAATATGCAACCGCCAAAACTGTATGAAATTGCGTATGGCAGACATGTATACATAGACGTCGCGCACGGTATTGCGGCACTATAATGTAACGTCAAACTAGCCAACGTCAATTGCGTAACTTTTAGTTTTTGCGAAGATGGTTGTGTTGTGCTTTTAATGGTTACTCTCTACATAATCTAATCTGATTTATAAAGACAGAACCACGTTTTAAGAAATACTCCACTGCTTCCATCTTTTGTATTTCTATTGCTATTCCGCCACTTTCATTTGTTCTTTTTTCATCCTAAAAAATGCGCCAATGAGATAATTTCAACATTACGTCAAATAAAAAGTTAACGTTTATAAATTTTCTGTCCACAACAAAAAAATTGAATAATTCTTATACGTTTCGTTTTTTTTTTGCGTCGAAATTGTGATATAATCAACAAGAAAAAAAATGGCATTTCCAGATTGAAATTAAATGTTTGTATGAATAAGAGAACTTGTATTTTTTCAAAGTCTAAAGTGTAAAAAAGTAGAGTTTTCAACTACAAGAAACAATTTCTGTCCACACGCATTTTATATAATAATTGTTTCGTTTATTATGCTAACTGATTTTCTTAAATATATTATAGAAATAGAGAAAAATGGTTCTTTTTATATCAAGTTTGGTTGCATTTGAGTCATCAATTAACAAAATATTCAACAAAATTGTCATTTTTCTGCGACGTAATTTTAATTGTTACACTGCGATCTTTGGTAAACAAACTGGTCTAATTCGAGTTATCTACGTAGAAATTTCATTTCCGTTCGGGAAAACATTCTACAGCATTTCCATAGTCACAGAATATATTTTCCCATGTGTTTGACGTTACTTTATCGCAAAATTGTTTATAAATAGCCGTCGCTCTTGAACATTTATGTTACATGTTACACGCGGTTTTTCGACGAATTTACGAACAAAAATTCTTTCTATCAAATTTATACAATATAAGAACTTGAAATGAGTATAACATTGAAAAATATCACGGGGGGTCCGTACCCCTGGCATTGGCCGAAAATTAGATTTTGACAATATAAATTTAGTGTAACGCTACATATTTATTACATTTTAAGCCATAATTTGAGCTTGGACCCCCCCCCCCCCCCTGGAAAAAAAATCTTGGGATTGGACCCCCCCCCCCTGGAAATAATTTCTGGATACGCCCTTGCCTACTGTACATATGATCAAGAACAGATGCTCCGAGACCGGATAGCTTAGTCGGACAGACGGACGGACGGACAAGTCAAATTTATGATGCCTCCCTATCGGGGGCATAAAAATGCTAATACCGGTTGTATAATGTCAAAAATAGGCCGAAATAGAACAAGGACGAGGCAAAAACGGACTCTTTCAATGGGAAAGATACCTGTCTGCTTGCAGCAAAATGTCCACGCTTCAAATTTACTACCCACAATGCAACACGTTTTACCCATAATGCAACAGATTTTACGGTTCGTCCAGTGATTTTTCGCTACGGCTCAATACCGTTACAAATGCACCGTAAAAGTGATAAAAAATTACGGTATTTTTTTACAGTGTGTTTCTCTGTAAAAGCCGAGGCATGTAAAAAGTGAATGGTCACAACTTGTCCTACATTTAAAACACTAGCAGTAAAAGTTTTATACGATCATCACGCCAACCCGAAATAAACGGGTTTGAATTATGGTCAAGTAAAATATATATCCGTGACGAAAAAAAATAACGACATCATAAAAAACGCACGTAACCGCAAATCAAGTCGTTGTAACGTTATCTTTTATCCTCTCAAGTGCGTTCAAAGCTATATTTCAACTAAAAGATATTCAAAAATAAGATTTAATAATAAAACTATAAATCCATTTTTCAAAACTTATGTAATATACCGATTTGTACAAGGCACATCCTTTATTCACCAGTGTTAACAAAGGTTTGATACCGAGAGCAGTTCCTGCAATGTCATCTTTTTCACGGAGTTATGGTTTCTTTTAAAGGCCACCAAGCTAGGCAGTTGATTTCACCGTATATGAAAAAAAAAAAAAAACAACAACAAAAACATTAAATTAACGTGTTTTATAAAAGATCAGCCAAACTCGATTGTTTTGTTTGCTTTTCTTTACGTCGTCACTTACTGATTTTCGAGTAAATAAAGATCGGCAATTTCCGTAAAATCGTCACAGAGTGACGTCATACAAGACTTGACTCCGCCCCAATCTAGAGCATGACGTTTCTGACAAAGATAAAGTGTGCGACTTTTCTGTCATAAAGAGAAGTCTCTGTTTTTATCTACTCCTCGATCTTCAGAATAATACAGATAAACTTAAACCGTTTTCACTCACTAACGACATATTCTTTGACTCTTTTAACATTTTTTCAAACATTTAGTAAGGATGAATTCTGTTTTTTTGAGTATCGATTGGGGAAGTCGCTTTATGACAGAAAAGTCGGACATTTAACTTTGTAAGAAATCTCAGGCTTTCCGGGAAATGACCAATGACTTCCCGTTTTCCCGCCATTGCGTCATTATTTGACCGGTATGACGTCATAACTTCAAATCGGAAGTTTAGCGCTTTTTCTTCGGAAAAGATCGGAAAAGACCAAAATATCCAATTTAAAAGACGAAATAAAATCGCGTCTAATGTTTGAAAATTGTAGAAACTTTTATATTTGGTTATTAGAAAGGTGTTTTTTAGACACAAGCATTTAATTTTGCCAATCAGCGGACACTTTAACCAACCAGAACGTTTGAATTGTAATGAAATCGACAAATATTACATTTTTTGGAAAATGAATAGAGCAGAACATCATTTCAGAAGTGCTAAAAATGAATAAATGTTGTACGTTTTTATACGCCCGAAGGGTCGTATTACGGTATGTTATGGCCTCCGTCGTCCGTCCGTCTGTCCGTCTGTTCGTTTGTCCGTCTGTCCGTTAGCAATTTCTTGTGTGCGCAACTCCTAAAGTTTTGATCAGAATTTGATCAAACTTACCACAATGAATCTCTATGGTGTTTTGTTGTGCACACCACTTACTGAATTCAGATAACTCTATTTGTTCAATTATCTGCCCTTGATTTAACAAGGGCTTCGCAGAGCGGCGCATATACGGCCGAGAGGGGCTTGTCAGTAAAATTGGCCATTTTTTTCAATTCAATGGCAGATAATGCAAACATAAAATGTTATGAAAATTTTGTTTGCACAACCAGACACCATAAAGATTCATTGTGGCTCGTTTGATTAAATTCTGGTTGAAACTGTAGGAGTTGCGCACACTAGAAAGTGGGCATTTTTTAGAAAATGGTCATTTTTCATTAAATTCAAGGGGAGATAATTCAAGAGCGAAAACAGTTCTGAATTCCGTAAGCGGTTTGCACAACTACAGTTGTCGCCACATCGTATGGCACGTGTTTATGTTTTGTTTAACGTTCAATTACATTTGAACAAAATATAAACATTGTGCCATGCGATCTGGCGACAACTGTAGACACCATGGAAATTCATTGTGGCAAGTTTGATAAAATTCTGATCAAAATTGTAGGAGGAGCTGGTGTCCAGTTGTGCACATTGCTTACGGAATTTAGATAACTGTTTTCGTTCTTGAATTATCTGCCCTTGAATTTAAGGAAAAATGCCCGTTTCTCAAAAATGATCGTTTTCTCGTGTGTGTAACTCCTACATTTTCAACCAGAATTTAATCAAACTAGCCATAATGAATCTCTATGGTGTCTGGTTGTGCAAACAAAATTTTGATAACTTTTCATGTAGAATTATCTGCCCTTCAATTGAAAAATGGCCAATTTTACTGACAAACCCCTCTCGGGCGTATATGCGCCGCTCTGCGAAGCTTTTGTTGTGTTACTTATGATCCATGAATTTTTTGAAGTATCTTTTAAAGCTACTATTTCCCAGATTTGGACCCAAAAATTGTCAAATACAAACGGAATGTACACTTTTTAAGCTTTATATGACCTGATTAAATGATTACGAGAAACTATTGAAGCAACGACTCATTTTTTCGCAATTTGATACCAAATTCATGAAGCGATGTCGAAAGTAGGTCAAAACAGTAGGACATGCGACTTTCTTAAATGACGTCACAACATACATGATGACGTCATATTGAAATTTAAGTATGAATCTCGTTTGAATCATGGTCCGCGCTGTATGCGCATGCGCAACAATTTAAAAAATAATTCTAACCCCATCAGTGATGGGGTTGAATTTAGGCTTGGATTCTCCCTAAATTCAGCTATCTGTCTTGTAATTTCGGCTCATTCTCTGTCTGAATCGCATAATATTAACCATCCCGAGGTGGTCAACACAAAAGTTTTGCATATTTTTTCAAAAAATTTCATTTTTTGCAATTAGACCATCTGTTACCGTCGCCCTTTAACACAGACCATTAAATTTCGTGTACGTATTATAGTTTAGAGATATCATATTGTGGCATTTTCATTATTCAAAACGTTTAAGACGAGACAAGTCAATGTATACTTGCAAGGATCGGGGCTTATCTAGGAAACGAGTTTTTGGTGTGTTTTTTCTCATGTGAAATTGAAATTTAGGTGGACGTAATAACGTATTTTACACGAATGAAAAAGTTATTTGTCTTCCAGGCAAGACGAATTTTACTATGACTGATAACACCATTCTGTCACCTTCGTGGAGTTATTCATTATGCTGTCTTACTCAGAACCCAGGTTAAATAATGATCATATCAAAATTGTACCTACAAGCCATTTCATTAAACGTCCGCGTGAATTTGAAGTTCAACTTTTGACATCTAGGACAAATCTGCTATTTTACAGCATGCTTGCCCCCCTCTATATGACAAAAAGAAGGCTGCTTGCAAAAAATTGGAGGTAGGCTACAAGATCCAATTTTGGAGGAAAAACAACATTTGAGGTTTTTCGGAAACCCTGTATCAAGTTTATGACCCTTTTAAAATGAACTCAAAATATTAAGTGCTTCAAATAGTTTTTCACGCTTTGGTTATTTTGACTGCAGGACCATAAAGTATATGATGATTAATAATTTTAGCTACCATTAAAAAATTCATTCGGATACGTTTGCGCGCGTGACTAGTTTCAGCGGTATAATCTCCATGGATGTTTTTAACGTTTCCTTTAAAATGATTTTTTTATTCCCCCATAGTTATATATTGCTTCCAAATTTAAACCATGAAGACAAAGACAAAATTTCGATAATCAGTATTTTTATTTTCTCCTTTTCATCAAGGTATATTTCAGGATTGTGACTCTCTGTTAGTTATAATAAATGTGTATATTGCTGCTTTTCAACGAAAACCTCGTAACTGCAGCTTAGAACAAGCCGAAGTTAATAGTTTTTCGTTGTATGGAACGATATAATCAGTTTATAGCTTTCCTGCAGTATGTTCGTGCCTTTTAAGAAGTATTAAAATGGACAATAATCAAGGTAAGTTATTATTGCTTTTTCTCGAAATTTAGATTTTGAATTTTTGTAGCAGTGTTCAAAACTGCAGAATACAAGATATTAGAGCTGTATTGTTCCAATTTATATGAAGCAAATTGGACAGTATCTGTAGGCGGAGTTGTCCGGACAAGCTTTTTTCGTCGAATCAGGCGTCATACCTCAAAAATTGTTGATCGGACTTTTGCGAAATTTGCGTTTTGCACTTTCACAGCTCATAATGCACATATGTGCTAAGTATAGTAAATCGGAAAGGAAGTGTAGGAGGAGTTGTCCGGATAAGCAACTGCTGGTGAATTTACCCGATATTGAAATTTGCCTGACTTTCTATGTCTGACCCCTATGTACTTTAACGTAAGATATCAAGTTAACGTTTAAGAGTTTTGACACAAAATTTTCAGGAGACGTCAGCAAAATGAATGCAGCATCAAAGTATTGTTTTCCTTTTAAAGATTTCGCTATAGGTTTTAACTGGGAATCAACATTTTCCGAGTGAGCTAAACATTTTTTTGCACAGAATACTGCTGGTTGGGCTTTCGTTAAATTTGCGTTTTTGCACGTCTAGATATCTTAATGCACTCCAGTGCCAAGTATGAATCAATAAGTGTAGGAGGAGTTGTCCGAAGAAGATTTTGTTGACAAACCAACCAACCAAGCAACCGCCGGACCGACAAGCTGATTCCAGTATAGCACATCCCTTCCATTAACGTTGTTTGTGGGGTAAACACTTTTAGACATAAGATAACAAAGATAAACACTCTCAAAATAAAGTTCATGGTAAAAAACCTGGCATAGCATCGTTATTTATCGTGAGATATCACTTATTCATACAAGGCATGTCTGAAGTGTTCAAGAATGGTCAACGTCTTTTAAAATATTTATATCAAGATTTCTATTAATTTCAGATGACAATAGCAAAGGAAAAGAAACAGAATTTTTTCTCGTAGTTGGGGACGATACACGCGGTGACGTCAAACTCCAATCACGTGGCACGTGGTCCAATCGCGTGGAGTTCCTCCTGGCTCTGATTGGTTACACGGTCGGAATTGGGTCAATATGGCGGTTTCCGATTTTGTGCGTAAGAAATGGAGGAGGGGCATTTCTCATACCCTTCTGCCTGAATGTTGCTTTTATTGTTGGGCCGATTTACTACTTGGAGATCAATCTGGGACAGTTTACTGGACATAGTCCAGTTAGTGCGTACGAGTACTGTCCCCTAGTAAAAGGTACATGGAGTTGCTTTCTTAATTTCTTCTTCTTTCGAACATCAACGAAGAAAGTTGACAAACGTTGCTGATTCACCAAAACACCTTAAAAGCCAAAAATAACCTCCGAAAATGATTGAACCAGTCTGCTCGGGATTCATGCAGCTGTCTTAAAGTTGCTTCTTGTCGCGAATAAACTATTGGAGACCAATTTAGTTCGTGATCTGACTGCGTATACATGTACGCAGGCTGGTCTTGAAACATGCTGTTTTTAAAAGTCTTAAAACATTTTTAAAGGACCTATTTCCAGATCCTGGCTCAATTTCTTTTGAAACATGATATTATAATATTAACGATTCAAAATCTTTTACTATTGAGGAGCTAGACAGATTACATTCACAGCATCAGATAAGAAAGACATACGCGCAAGTTTAAATCGTCTGCGTAAGACTATCATAGCGAGTAACGATAATATAGAATTTGACGAACATTAGTATAGTGAAATATATCATTTTAAAAAGACATTGCGCCCTCTTATCTGCATCTTCGCAAGCCAAGGGTTCTACCTCCCCTTTGTTCCTTACGAACGTTCGTAAGGAATATATTGGAGGTAGAACCCTTGGCTTGCGAAGATGTCTTACCAGTAACTATGTAAATTGTAGGGCTTGGTTACCTGTCGTTCATAATGACGTTACTTGTTCAATACTATTTCATGACGATTATGGCTTGGATATTGTACTACCTCTACAGTTCCTTTAGCTCCGTACTTCCATGGACGACTTGTAACAACACATGGAATACACCAGACTGCTTCTCAATTTCTCGTGAGTATATATATGGGGATAGTATATAGTCGCTTTTCAACAAAAATCTTATAACTGCAGCTTTGTTTTAAAGGGGCCCATGCTAGGTTTTTATGCTTCAATCACGGCGAATAACCATCTTTCCTTTGCTATAGATCAATCCTTTACAAGCGTGTTTACAGATTCTATTTTTACTTCAAAACGAGACAAGGTCAAGGTCAACGAGACACACCCCGCGGTACTAACAGACCGTACAACCGGCTGCGTCGATGACTGTGACCTTATTTGCGAGGGATACGTTTTGTACAAGCACTGAACATTTATACGCGGATTAATCAACTACAGAATACCAAAGAACCTTTCGTTTTTTTATAAAAGTAAATTCATTTGACCTACCATGCACATGTCATCAGATGCCGAATCTGTCTTCGCTGACTTTCGACGCATCCGGTTGTACGGTGTGTTGAATCTCGCTGAGCACAGATGACGTACCTCTGACGTAATTGCTTTTTGAATGTTGGGCATATCTAACCGTTACAAAACAAAAACAAGGACAATATGAAACGGACCCGCACGTTATTCATTGACTTGGATTTCGATACTTAATAAAGCTCGATGAGTGCTAACAAAGGACATAAATGATCTATCCCTTCAGTTTGATAATTTCATACGTTGTTTCTGGTTTTTAATTATTGTGCCATTTGCATTTTCGACAGCCTAAGCTGCAGTTACAAGGTTTTTGTTGAATAACAGTGATATAGATACCACATACACCTCAAGGCGACAGTACATACTACCTGCGACCGGTATGGTTGACCGTGGCTTCAGCAAATGGCAATATTACCGGTTCGAGGGTAGGCGATTTTATGAAATGTGACTTGTTTTATTCTAACATCTTTTCTGTATTTCTTTATTTGTTCCAATGTCATTACCATAACAAAGTGTCAAATTGGATTAAATACATATAATGTTTAAGGTTCAATTAGAGGCACTGATTTTTGTAAATTGTTCTTATTAATACAATTTGCTGTGAATTATGAATATTTAGGTATATACAAGCACAAACAAATAGAAGAAAAAACACTCACATAACAAGTCGATTGCAAATTGCATGTTTTTAACGTATACAACCCATCATTAGCACCAAAGAGCTGGGTGCGAAATTTGAAAAAGTGCCAGTAATTCCGGAACTGTGTTACATTTTCATTCCAAATACAAAAACAAGCATTTTGAACGGTTTAGAATTTTGAATTAATGCATAGTTATGGAAATATTTGACAGAAATGTTCAAAATTACATCCCTTGCATATGAATATAGAGTAAAAATATTTTTTGAATTATTTTCTTCTTGAAGCATAACTTTATCTTTTTCTTTCAACCATAAATCTAATTCTCCATGGCATAGAATCACTGAAAGAAAAGTCCATGACTTTGAACATCACCAATAACACTACACAAATACCAATCAAGATGGCTCTGAATACAAGTGGAACTACAAGTTCAACGTCCGAGTTTTGGAAGTGAGTAAACAACCAAGCTGTTCATATTTAGCGCCATATTCGGATACCCTGGGGTTATGTGCTACAATACATCGATGATGTCACTGGTGGTAAACTCGGCCAAAGCGAGGGACGTTTTTTCGCGAACAATGTATTCCGTTGATGTTGTTATAAAATCTCGTAACTACGGCTTCGATAAAGCCGTAGTTACGAGATTTTATAACAACACCGACGCTTTGTCAATACAAAACGGTAAACCCGGTTAATTTTTAGAACAAATTCATTGTCATTGAAAAAACTGATTTTAAACTCACTTTTAAACGCAAAATATCTATACCTTGTTGTAGCGAAAAACGTCCCTCGCTTTGGCCGAGTTCAAAACCAGTGGATGTAGCGTTGCAATTAACCCCGGGGTATCTCAGGATGTTTTAGCGCAATCTAACAATGTGGCTCCAGGGGATCGAAGTGCCATAGCTTATTTGTTCCCGTTTCATACCATGTAATACCAATGTCAATCATTTAGCATTAATCTATAAAGATCGGTGTCAAATTAAAAGCATTTTCTTCACATTTTTGAGACCAACACTGTTTTTTAATCTTTCTCCGTATTCCACAAATTGTCTGTCTCATTCAACAACGTCGTAACTACAGCTCAAAGCAGCTGTAGTTGCGACATTTGCGAACGTGACCAGCGTCAGTGACCAGCGTATCCATCTATTACGGTTATTTCTGTGTCGATTTTTATTTAAAAAAACTGATTTCATGGTCCGTTAGCAATCTGCTGAGTGATGAAATTAATGATAATGTAAATCATGATACCTTTTTATTTCGATATGAATGTACATTATATTCCATTAATAGGAATATAATTGAGCCATGATCTGGAAAAGGGTAATTTTAGGTTTTTGAACCCAACTTGGTTCCAGATCAGCTTGTGTATACACGTAGTTTGATCAAGAACTATGTTCGTCTCCAGAAGCTTCCTCTTGACCTGTAGCAATCGTTAGAGTGAAGTTTGGTCCCAAATCAGGCAGCGCCTAAGTTTACACAATGCTGTTCGGAAAACGCGGTTGTCTCAATTACTTTAAGGGACCCTTATCCAGATTCTTGCTCAATTGTAATATTTACACTAAGAGCATTTGTGGAAAATGTCTGTAATACGACTAATTAGACATTAATTAAAGTCTGAATGTTCTCACAATTTAAGAAAATATCATTTTGAACATTCTGCCACTTAATGTTTTGGAAACGTTAGAAGTACCCTTTCATTATTCTTTGTAACATTGTACTTTGGTACAGTTAATTATTTATTAAGAGATCGATTTTTTCTCGTTTATGATTTTATTTTATTTCTTTATTGAGTACATTTGTTAATCACGTGACTAAAAGTTTCAGAAAATCATCAATAACTTTGTTAATACTTGACCAATTTCAATTCGGTTTGTATCAGAGAAGGTGGGAATATTTCAGGAACAAGCTGGTCGTGGTGAATTTTTGATAATCAACTGATAAAAGTTATTGAAGAAAAACCATCATTTTGGTTGATCGTCAATAACTTTTTTATCAGCTGATTTTTGAAAAGTCCACCACGTCTATTTCATGCGTGACGTCTCTTCACCTTTCTCTGCTTTAAACCGAATACAAATCAATCCCGTATCAAGAAAATTATTAAAGTTTTTCTGAAAGTTATGTATCACGTGATTATCCACCGGGCTGAAGCAACAATGTTATGAAGCAGGCATGCGGCCTAGAAGAAATTTGTCTATACAAGTACACCATGTTGTTGCCCGTTAGATGATTTTTTAGATTTTTTTTGTTTCTGCCTTATTTCTGAGAAATGTTATCCGTTTAATGATATTTCTTTATTTCTTAAAGCAACAATGTGTTGAGGCGGTCTGGTGGCCTAGAAGACATGGGTTCTATACAAGTACATCTTGCTGTTGCTCTTTTTGTAGCCTGGGTTTTAACCATTCTTGGGATTATTAAAGGAACGAAGTCGCTTGGAAAGGTAACATGGATTACTTGTTACAAATGAATTGGATATGTTCGTTCATGATACAGATCTAGAACAACTATGTTCATTAATAAATAAGCCAGAATCTAAGAAAACTGCGTCATTTAAATCACTAACGACGCCTAAGCCACTTAAATCATTTACGGCACCTAAACCACTTAATTGCAACGCCTAAGCCACTTAGTGGACTACGACGCCTAATACACTTAAGTCAGTGATATCGTTTTTTAAAAGCTTCAACTGAAAATGATAAAGAATACGTTCAATTGACGGTGGATAACCACGTGATACAACAATTTCAGACAATCTTCGATAATTTTGTAAATAAGGGACCGATTTTAATTCGGTTTGAAACAGAGAAGGTGGACTGGCGTCACGCATTAAATAGACTTGGTGAATTCTTGAAAGATCAGTTGATAAAAAAGTTATTGAAGATTAACCAAAAGTTTTATTAAGCTTAATCCTTGCATTTTCACATCTCCCCTGCTTCAAACCGAATTCGAATTGGTCAAATATTGAAATTCTGAGTCACGTGATTAACCACCGTGTAAATGTACAAGCTGCGGAGTTTGGATTTTTTTAAAAATCTGTTGCAGGTTGTTTATTTCACCGTTCTATTCCCATATGTTCTACTGACTATACTACTTATACGAGGACTAACTCTAGAAGGGTCCATGGATGGTATCATGTACCTGTTGAAATTTGATGTGGATAAATTGGCCAAATTGCAGGTGAAAATACATAACAAATTGCTGTCGTCTTAATGTCTAGTTTAGTTAATTTTTTAGTTAATTAATCTTTTTTTCTTTTAAAGAGGTAATACTTTAATCTACAGCTTTAAATATATGCAATATTAAATACCTCTTTCTTTCTTTTTAAAATGAAATGAGTTGGTCCACGTGTACAGACTGGTGGTCCAAAACGGCAAACATTTAGGGTGGTCTACTTATACAGCGACTACAGATTTGATGTTATAAAGAGCGGATGTATGTACAATATAGCACAGAAAATATTAATACAAAAGTAAGAAAATACTAGGCACCAACATGTTCCTTTTTTGCGTCAATGTATTCCTCAAACATTTGAATTGCGACGTCAAAACCGGGTCTTGTTTTGGAAAAGGTTAACTCGGACTGTGATGCGCATGTCAGCTTTATGAGTCTTTGGAAACAAGTTGGACTACTCGCGAAATTTAAATTCACACGAAACGAATTTGTAAAGTTCTTTTGATACTTTGAGGCAAAAGATATAAAGGTAATCGTCCTTTTTCAACGAAAACCTCGTAACTGTAGTTTTAATCTGCAGTTATAAGGTTTTCGTTAAAAGCAGCGTAATACACTTAAACAATCTCATCTGCAGTTATCTCCCCTATAACAGGAATGTTTTGCCAGGTTTTTTTTATTTTGGAATTGCTTTATTCTACCAAGAGTGAACAAAAGTGTAAAATTACGTTCACTGGAAATTGTCGTCTGCAACGTCTTTGATTTTGAAAAAAAGCCGGATTTTCATCATATTTTACTGGGTTTTGGAGTTCCGGCGAATGTACGGGTCTATTTTCGCAATTTTGTCTTGGAAGGACCACTGGACACACTTGAAAAATAATGATGTTGAAGCCCGGACTTCCAGGCCTCCGCCTCGATACCTGTCTGATACTTGTAATGTAAACATGTGTCCATAACTTACTCTCGTTTTAAATTATCCCAATTTTAGGTTTGGCTAGATGCATCTGTCCAGGTTTTCTACTCAATGGGGCCTATATGGGGAGTCGTAATTGACATGGCTTCGAGGAACAAGTACCACCAACCCGCATTAATGTATGTTGAATTTTCATTATTTTAACCCTTTCCCAAACAAGTCCTGGTTTTGACGTCCCTAAAAGAACGGGCTTTGGAAAACATTGAAACAAAAGAAACTGCTGATAACCAGCAGTTTCTCCTTTTGTCTCAATATTTTCTTTGCCACATTTCATACAAATCCTATCCTTAATAACACCCATTTTGTCATTGTGGCAGTTTTTGAAGTGCATCACCCTAAAATTCTGTCGTTTGGTAATGGGATAAAGGGACCCATGCTAGGTTATCAGAGGTAAAACATATATTCAAGAAATATCATATGGAATGGTCAACCTATATAGGTAAATTATTTCTGTCCAAGGAAATTTAAGATAAAGTTCATTTAGTTCTTCCAGATCACATCTGTATATAATCAACCAACCCGCCTTTTATATTTATTGAACCATTTATGGGTAACTGGCTAAAAATGGTGAAAAACTTGGTACCAGCGCATAAGGTATCCAACCCCTCAAAAGCATCAAAGACCGTGATGCAAAATTTGAAAAGTGCCAGTAATTCCTAAACTGTGTTATATTTCCGTTCCAAATACAAATATAAGCATTTTGAACGGTTTAGAATTTTGAACTAATGTATAATTATGGAAATATTTGACAAAAATGTTCAAAATTACCTCCCTTGCATATGAATAAAGAATAAAATAATATTTGTAAATTATTTTCTTCTTGAAGCCTAATCTTGAAATCCGGCACGGTGAATCAACTTATTTGAAGTGTATTTACAAGTGTGTGTAATTTGATGCATTTCGTATGGCTAGAAAGTTGTATTTTTTTGAGGGTCTGTAAACCTTAAGTCCCCATGTTGTCCCGGTCCCTGAAAAACCTAGCACGTGCCCCTTTAAAAGCTCTTGTACTAGGAAAAGACCTGCAAGTTGGCGTTTTATTGAAAGATGTATGCAAAATTCTTATGCTCTTATTTTCAACGATAACCTCGTCACTGCAGCTTAAAACAAGGGGTTTGTTGAATGTCGACGACCTAATACACATGTTTTTACTTATATTACTTGATAAAACTTGAAACCTAGCATGCTTCTTTACGATATAGGAACACAGTAATCGTGTGTGTTGCAGAAATATTCACCGCTGTGTTTGCTTCATTCGTACTGTTTTCTGTGATTGGATTTATGGCAAGAGAGATTGGTGTGCCGGTGGAAGAACTGGCGAAAGCAAGTGGTAAATAGAGTGTTTCTCTATTACACGTAAAAAAGTTGAAATCAAACGGGAATGTTAATGGTCGCAGTTAATTAACTTAGAGTGCCCTATTGTATAAACTTCAAACAGCACTAGCCAAGTGGTTTAATACATGTTGTGGTTATTTTTCCATATAACAACACTGGCAATTGGAACCAAGACAACAGTTGAATCATTTGGTTAGCGCTAACCAACGTTTATACGATCGGTCCTTGGAGTATGATAACTCTTGGCATATCTAACAGCCATGAGTTCGATCCCTTTTCCACATTTCTGTGCAGTTTTGTGGTTTCTGAAGTTATGGCTATACTTCTAATGTTTGATTCTCTTGTATTAGTTAAAACAGAATACCCGTAATGTGATCACTTTGAGGTTCATAATTTAAACGTCGGATTTTTTTCGCGCGTTAGTATCCGAACCTATTTGGGCGTGGTCGTAAACATTCGGTGGTGGAAAAGTCAACCACCGAATGTTTTCGACTTCGCCGAATAATTCCCACGCCGCGTTAATCTCATTCTGGGTGGACTCCCTTAAGTGACTTTTTATTTAGTTGATCTGATTTATGCATAATACATTTTAGGCGTGGGGCTAGCATTCTTGGCCTACCAAACGGCGTTGAGTTTGATGCCTTTTCCCAAATTCTGGGCGGTTTCGTATTTCCTAATTATGGTGCTATTACGTTGGATTCTATCGTGTGCAACAAATGTTCGTAATTAAGTTAGTTATTGCGTTTGTAAATGAATACATTTCAGGAGTTGGGCTAGCTTTCTTGGCGTATCCGACGGCAGTGAGTTTGATGCCTTTTCCCCAATTCTGGGCGGTTTCGTTTTTCCTCATGATGTTGCTAGTTATGTTGGATACAGTTGTAAGTATCTATACGATCTACAGATAAGAGGGTGTTGATACCTTTCAAGATAAATCGAGACGATTCAAATGAGTACCCACAACATAGGGTTTGGATTTAAAACAACAATTTTAGAATGTGTTCACTCCTTCTTATCTGTTATTATTGTGTGATTCTATTGAAATGTCACATATAAACTTTATTGTGAGACCTTACACACGGTAGATAATCACGTGATGCACCAAATTCAGAAAAGCTTTAATAAATTTCATAACTCGGGACCAATTTGAATTAAGTTTGAAGCAGAGAAGGTGGACAGAGGTCACGCATTAGATGGACGTGGTGGATTTTTTAAGATCAACCAAAATATTCGTTGATTTTCAATAACTTTTTTTATCAAATGAGTGTTGTAAAATCCACCACGTTCAGCTAATTCCTGACATTTCCCCACATTCTCTGCTTCAAACCGAATTCAAATTTGTCCCGTATTAACAAAATTATTGAAGATTTTCTGAAATTCTGAGTCACGCGAATAACCACCGTGTTACATGCATTGGTTGTTTCCAAATAATAATCCAATCATATTTTCTTGCATTCGTCATATATCCTTGTAACGTTACCAAAATTTAAGTATCTTTGATGTGTGTTAGGCTGTTTGCCAAAATATGAATTTATATAGCTTAAAAGTCAGAGTGATGTCAAACAAGTATAGGTAAGAGGTGATAGTCTTCTAGTATTAAATTAAAATGTATATTATCTACCAGTAGTCTGTCCAGACATTAATTATTTCCACGGTTCGGTGTAGTACAGACTATCCTATATTGTTTGGAAGACATGATCCCGATACGATGGAAGTTTAAGACCCTGTAGCTGAAACTTGGTTGTCTGTCTTTAAAACGCTACAATGGCCCATTTTCCAGATCCAGGGGGCCAGTTTCATCAAAACCTTTCAGGCGTATTTTTGTCTTACCGATGACTTACGACAAAACACGAAAACACGAAACGCATATAGCCAATCGCTCAAGACATGGTTAATGCGATTTTCGTTTCAAGCGACGTTTAAGACATTGTTAAGTCAAAAATACGTCATAAATCTTTTCGTGAAACCAGCCCCATGCTCTGAATGAACTTTCCAGATATTTTAAATTTTTTCGACAGTTCGGTATGGTGGAGATAATCTTGTATTGTGTGGAAGACATGATCCCGATACGATGGAAGTTTAAAACCCTGTCACTGAAACTTGGGTTTGCCGTAGTTATGTTTTTCATGGGACTTGTGTTTGTAACAGAGGTACGCGTAAACCACGGTGGTTAATCACGTGACTCAGAACTTAAGAAAATCATCAAGGGTTTTCTTAATACTTGACCAGTTTGAATTCGGTTTGAAGCAGAGTAGTTGGGAAAATGCCATGTATAATGCTGGACGTTGTGGATTTTTGAAAAATCAACTGATAAAAAAGCTATTGAAGATCAACCAAAATTTTAGCCGATCCAATGCGTGACGTCTGTCCACCTTCTTTATTTCATACCGAATTCAAATCGGTCCAGCATTAACAACATTAATGAACATTTTCTGAAATTGTTGTATCAAGTGATTATCCACCGCTTGAACACTCACTTCTTTTTCTCAAAGCGTTTTTCCTACCTTAATCCTTTCCCCCAACGACAAAATTTGGGAATGGTTCAATTTAAGGGCTGTTGAAATCAGCAAAATTGAATTTATGTGCACCATGAATGAGAGTTGTGTACATTATATTACATATAAAACATTGGGAGAAAAGGAGAAATGATGATTGTCAGCATTATTCCTCTTTTATCTCAATGGTTTTTAAGTCTTTTTCTTCTTTAGATGCCAAAAAAAGGTCTTGTTGGAGAAAGCGTTATCACGTTTCCCTGTCAATTTGAAGTCAGTGTATATGGATAAGTTGTATTATAGCATTATATAGTAACAAATAAAAGTCCTAAAACAAATGTTCGAATTCTGCCCTTTTTCACATGGGACTAGGAGACGCGACGTCAAAAGTTGGGGTGCACAGGAACCGTCTCTATCTAAAACACTAGTTATTGAATTCGATGTAAATCTTGTGCTATCCATATACGCTTCGTTGTATGAAGATGCATTTGACATAGGAGTCTATAAAACTCCAGAAACATCATTGAATTTCTTGGTCTATGGCGTCGAAAACTTAAGCGGTAGAAAATGCAGCATTTATTCTTTTTATTTAAAGGGGTTCATGCTAGATTTTTTATGCTTCCGAACTATTCGGGAACTCATATTTCTACATGGAAAAACAGTTTGCAATGCATAAAAACCTCAATCACGACGAATAGCCATCTTTCCTTTGCTATAGATCAATCCTTCACAAGCGTGTTTACATAAATATATTTTTACTTAAAAACGAGTATAGGTCAAGGTCAACGAGACACACCCCCGCGGTATTTCCACTGAACACACCGTATAACCGGCTGCTTCGAAGACAGGCGAAAGTCAGTGATTGTTTTGGAAATACGGCTTAAAATTTGGAAGATATATATCGCTGAATGATTGATTATTTTTATATATATTATTATATTCGTGTACAAGTTCAACTGTCACATATTGAGAGATATGCAAAATATTCGAATAAAATTGAATGTTTTCCAAAGATGTTTAGTAATTCATGACGTGCTAGATAAATACCTGCTTCTCTTAGGCCTACTTATTGTAACAATTGAATTGTTATATATCATTCGTGTATTTTGAAATATTTTTTATCATTTCCATACAGTAATAATTTAAATACATCGTTGGCCAAGTTCAAAAACACATTAACTACAGTCTATTCAAGCATAAGCAATGCCATTTTTGAACGTATCTTTTTAATATTCCAGGGTGGTATATACTTGTTCCAGTTATTTGATTGGTATATTGCTATATTCGGACTATTCGTCGGTGCCACCATAGAAGTTTTGTCTATATCGTTGTTCTATGGTTAGTCTTAAACATACATAATTTATTTCACCCATTTTTGGAGTAATTTCTGTAAAAATAACTAAACCTAATCAAAATATGGCCCTTAATTTTTCTGTGTGCAAATTTTCAGCTTCCTTTGATCACAATGAATATATTGACTAAGATTACGACGGATAAAATAAAATCAGTCCCTATTCGTGCATTTTAAAATATCTAAAATCACTTCAATATATTATAAATTTTACGTGTATATTTATTTTACATCGATTGTGCAATCGATGATTAAAAGTCGATGAAAATTCTTATTATCTATTTCGAGCATCAAATTCGTGACTTGTTGATCTTTCACACACACGGTGGTTAATCACATGACTCAGAATTTCAGAAAATCGTCGATATTTTTGTTAAAACTTGACCAATTTTAATTCGGTTTGAAGCAGAAAAGGTGGAAAATACCAGAAATAAGCTAGACGTGGTGGATTTTTGAAATGTCAACTGATAAAAAAGTTATTGAAGATCAACCAAAATTTTGGTTGATCTTCACTTACTTTTTTAGCAGTTAATTTTTCAAAAATCTATCACGTTCATCCAATGCGTGACCTCTGCCCACTTCCTCTGCTTCAAACCGAATTCAAATCGGCCCCATATTAACAAAGTTATTGAAGATTTTCTGAAAATGTTGTATCACGTAATTATCCACCGTGACACAGGAATCAACGTTTATCTTGCAGGAATTGACAGATTTTCAGAAGATATAGCTACAATGAGTGGAAAGACGATGTCGATTTTAGGGCGTATCTTGTATTGTATTGTTATACCAATCATAACATCTGTAAGTTTATTTTTATTAAATTAAAATGTCAATATGGAACGATTTTATGCGGTTTACCGTGACGTAATTTCGGACAAACAATAGGATTTCCGTAGGTGTCGTTATAAAATCTCGGAATCACGGCTTGATTCAAACCTTATAGTTACGACATTTTATAACAATGTCTTCTACACAATCTATAATGATACAGAACGAACCCACAGACATGACCAAAAATGTGAATTGAATGTTTCAAGGAATTTTGTGGAAACTGTGACCATTTCAGTCAAAACATTCAAAACATTGAAATAATTTACTTATAATCAAATTTATTCGAATGAATTTTCCATGTAAAGCTTTTCCCCCAAAATAAATCATATATACTGACTGGCTTTAAAAACGCATCACTAAAGTTCATCCGGCAATAATATGCAAATTACATAATCAACTTTGCAGTATTATATATTAAACAACAGCTTGACATCGTCCCAACATTTTCTGAAAATTTCAGACAAAAATTCGATTAAATGACTGAGATATAGCCATCTAAAGATAGGTGGTGTGAGGAATTTGACAGTTTTCTCTATTTAATAGCACGTAATTCCGCTCTGAGTATGAAAAACGTTCCACAATCGTGACCTCGTTGACCCTTAAGTTGAAACAAAATCTTTATTCTTTTGGTCTTGAATTATCTACCATATATTGCTGGAGATTATTCAAAAGTTTTGGTGTTCGTTTTTTTTTATCATATCTAGGCCCAACGCACCCAGATCTGATGATGACTTTCTGTAAGTATCTGTCACGGGCATAATCGCAAGAAGTGAAAACCACAATATCTTATTCGTTAATTCACTGTTATGTCAAGAGTTTGTCAGTAGCAACATTTTTGTATTACAATTGCAGTTGAAAACGTTGTTGTAAACCAATTACGTAATTGACGTTGACGTATGTTATTATCTTGACGTAAGCTCGTTTTAAATGGTTGATCAAGACGCTGATGCTCAGCAGCAATCCCTGTAGATTGACTACGTTAATGAAAGTGAAAAATCGTCGATTGGTTTACATTTAAACGTCTCATCCCTTCTCGTTGACAAACACCCGCTTAGAATAATTCAAAAATTTGTGTGTGCTTAACGAACTTTGGTCTCTTGGCTTTATTTTTTGTTTAATCAAATTGGTTGAGAAATAAAAGTAACTCCTGACCATTTGAATATGGAATATGAAAACAAAAATCCAATTGGTCACCTAAGGTGTAGTTACGTAAACGTTATCCATATTTTGCACGCTGACGTCATGCGAAATAACGTGGTAACTGACTGCAATAAATTTTATTGGATAGCGTGTCTTATTGGTTGAAATATATATCAGAAGTAGAAATTTGATCCTGTTGACTTTAACTACGAAAATATTTTGAAAAATAAGTGATGCGTTTTTAAAGCCAGTCAGTATATATCAAATTTTCTTCGCCATGATTGTATTTTGGTAATCTACAAGATACTAGTTATTATCACCATCCTACAAAAATAGGCTAGATATACATGAAATTCTACTCAATCAACGTGTAACATATAATTGCAAAATTATGCCTCCAAAATCAGCTCATTTCAAAATTTAATCACTATTAGAAAACGTTAGTGTGCTTTCTTTTAATGTCACAATGTCAAATGTTTTGTTTTGTTCAGAAAAAAATATCGCAATATCGTGCATAACATCTCACAAAGATGTCATTTGGGCAGGCAACTCTTTGAAAATCTCATTTTACATACAATATTTGTTCACCTTATTATACATGTATTACATGTACTATAATGTCGCCACACTGTCTGTTCGTCTTTCCGTCTTTCCGCGCGTCCGTCAGCAGTCTTACCTCAGCAACCCTTTGACTACATGTAGATTGGACGAAACGTCATCTTTGAACTCCCTGGAATATTTCCAAGATATCCTTTTTCCTTTTCTCAATTTGGGGCTGCGTTGATGGTAAACTCGACATCTTGAGTTGATTCACATTCACATGCACTTTGCCTTAACCCATTATCAAACGACAAAATTTTAGACTGGTCCAAGTTCTAAGATGTTGCAGACGACAATTTCAAGTTAATGGAATTAAACATTTCTTAGTATTTTTGTGTAGAAAGTCTTGTGGGAAATGAAGAAATTGCTTGTGACAAGCAATTTCTTCATTTTCCAAAATGCTTTCAAAAGCGGTTTTCTTTGGGGTAGTCAAAAAGAGTCAATTTGTGGGAATGGCTTAAAAGCACTATCAGTAATATCCTTGTTTATTTTCAGATAACATTCACCTTAATGTTGAGTCAGTATAGTGAACCTAACTACGGAGACGGGTACCAATACAAACGTTATGCTTTAGTTATAGGGTTAAATATAGGCCTGGCTCCCGTCATAGCCGTTATCATACCGGCCGTCTACGTGCTGTATAAGCAAAAAGGCAGCTTAATGATTGTAAGTATAACACAAAGAACTGACGATGTTTCGACCAAATTGTTATTCCGCCGCTTTTCAACGAAAATCTCGTAACACAATGACACTGTGTTATAACATTGGGTTTCAATTCTGTATAATTGAAAAGATACTTCAAGTTAGAAATATCTCTTTAACTAGGCATATATAACAGTAATTTAGTTTTCCTCTCTCCTATAAACTTTTACAAAATAAAGTTACAATACTTTTGAACTAAGCAAACGATATGTACATTTACTTGTGTTTTTAAATAAGATTCAGAAAGGACCAATCAATAGCCCTCGTACACACTATCGCTTTGAGGAAAAATCTTTAAAAAAATCTTATTTTTAATTTCAGAGACTAAAACGATCGCTTGAACCCTCCACCAAATGGTTGTCTAGAGACGACGAAGTGCGAGAGATGAACAAAAGATGTCCCTATATGTACGAGTCTACAATATTTGGTCGTTTACAAGCCAATTTGCGGGGAAATAAGGATACTCCAATATTATAAACACAATATTGAAGTACAGTTCAAAAGAAGACAAAAAGATTCGATACAGACACAAGCATGCATAATTGGGTCGTTACTGAATGATAAAGATATGTTATAGGACTTACTTATATATATTTTAATGGAGTAGAGATCGGGTATTTCGTTGTGACAAAACCAATTTTAAAGAGAATTACGCAAAATAATTTTTGGCGTGGCGAAAAGAATAAAAGGCTAAAGTACAACAGCTTAATTAAGTATGTCGTGTTTCGTATGGCGGTCAAAAAGAAAAGAGTGCGACGGATGAAATGTGTCGCATCTTTGTGTGGCGGGCGACAAGGCAAAAGTACGACAGAAAAAGAGCAAAGATAAGATGTGACGTGCTTTTGCTTTAGATCCTTCGTTTGCCGGGCTTTCGTCCCGTCAAGTGTAAAAGCGAAACTACGACAGATTACCTTTTTGTCGTCTTTTTGTGATTTGTGTGTAGGATTTTTTAAAACTGAGTTCATTTTTTCTACTTTTCGACTTTTCACAAAATGATTACCTAGAAACGAAGATAAGTGGAACTTTTTGTCACACTAATTTCTAGTTTCTAACAAAATCGGTCATAAAAATGTAGAAAAGTTGAAGTTAGTCACACTAATTTCTACCAGCTGTCATGAACAAAACTTCAAAGTTTCTGCATTTCTGTGATCATGTAACTATTTTGGTAGAAAAGTGAAAATTATTTCTGAAATGAAGAAAAGTTGAGTATAGTCACACTAATTTCTGACACTTGTGATGGACAAAACTTCAAGTTTTCTACAAGTTTTCTACTTTTCTAGTTAACTATTTTGGTAGAAAAGTGGAAGTTAGTCACACTTATTTCAACTTTTCGTGTTTTATGCAGGTAGAAAAGTGGATGGTGGAAACAGGAATCCGTACCGCTTGGAAAAGGTTTCCCCCAAAACGTATTAAAGCTACTTACGGCGAAAACATGAATGTAGATAGAGAAAAACTTTGTTATTTTTTTTAATTTAATACGGATCACAATTACGTGCTAACTTTGATTAAGGAATTAGACCAATAATACTTCTGGAACAAATATGTTTCTTTACATTGACGGAGCTGTCGCGCAAAAAAGGCGATGTTAAGATACCGACCAAATTGCGTAGCTTGCATCAATGAGGAATAGTTGTGTTATTGACATTAATTAACAAAGCTGTAGTGAATCATCATAATATAAATGGCGAGAAGTCAAACACTAGGAATTACTTGTAGGGGAGACCGGGGCTATTTCGGCCCCGGGGCAAGTTCGGCTAGTGGCTCTTTTGAGCCTGTCGACAGAGATAGAGATCTCTGACCGGTATTGTAATGTCACTAATGACGAAAGCTTTTCGCAGAAGGTTTTTGGTCGAATTGAATACAAAAACATAGAATTTAGAACACGATTCTTATTTTTAGACACTTTCAGTAATTTTTCCACATTTAGGTAAGATTTTATTTATAGTAATATGCGCCATGATTCAGATTTCTTTTTTGTATATTTATGAAGACAATTAAGTCCTCTTTCATATTAAAACTAAAAAGGAAGCTTTCAAGTTATCTAAAAGAAGATATGACGTGATGTTGACACCAGGTCTGTCTGGGGCTATTTCGGCTTTTGGGGTTGGGGCAAGTTCGGCCCCCTCCAAACTTGCCAATGAATAAAAAGAATAATTGCTGTTAGAAAAGCCATTTCTTGACGACTCTGAATATATCAATTAAGCAGACCTAGCTCTAACAGAAATGTAAAAAATGGACAAATTCAAAATCACAGGCCGAACTAGCCCCGACCTCTACTTGTTATCCCGAATGTCCCCTTACTCACGATGATTTGACTTTTAAAACAATGCTTTTTCAATTAATACCTTCATTTGGAAGTCGTATACAGATTCCTTGAAATTTAAACAGTCTAAAAATCAAAAACAAGGAATTATAGGTATGTGCATACCTTGACCCAAGGGTGGGCCGAACTTGCCCCATATATGGGGCAAGTTCGGCCACTACGATCAAAATTTAAAATCTGAAATACTCTTTATTGAAAGGAAAAATGTAAAAAGGACAGACGCAGTTTGAAAGGCCTTCGCTTGTCGAACTTAAATATATAAATCACGCCTAAATAACTTTCATATAATTAAAAATATGAGCAATCGAAATTAGGGGGACGAAATAGCCCCGGTCTCCCCTATATATAAAATGTGAATGCCTTGAACCAATTATCAAAAACAAAATTCTAGACTTGTCTGAATTCAAAGATGTTACACACGACAATTTCAGAAGACTTAAATGTTACAGTCTTGGTCTTTGTGTTTAGAAAACATTGTCGAAAATGCAAAATCTTTATTTTCGACGCTGTTTTCCAAAGCATCTATCTTGTATGTGGTGTCTAAAGGTGACAATGTGTAGGTACAGGAAATATCATTGTAAGGGAATCGATCTTACCTTACATGTATATTCTCTTTTTTTAAACCAGATTTTTGTTATTCTATCTCTATCATAGTATTAGATCGAAAACCAAACCGGAATGTTTACATGTGATTAACCCATTACGAAACGACAAAATTTTAGGGAGGTCCAAATTGAAAGATTCTGCAGGCGACAATTTCAAGTGAAAGGAATTATTAATTTGTAGGTCTTTTTGGGTGGAAAACATTGTCACAAGCAATTTCTTCATTTTCCACGATGTTTTCAAAAGCCATAACCTTGTTGGGAGCCAAAAGGAGTCACTGTGTGATGATGGGTTAAACATTATTATACAGTTGTCAATTGTTATCTCGACATCGGATAAGTCGATTTTCTGCTTTTGTCGAGGTGAAAATATTGTCAAGTCCTCACCAATGGATATAAAAAATGGTTAACAAAATAAGTATGACATGAATGATATTCGTATCGACGGCTTTCAACGAAAACCTCGTAACTGCAGCTAAAATCAAGCTGCAGTTACGAAATTTTTGTTGAAACGCATCGGTATATAGGAACAGTAAGTATAATCAAAGTTCGGAAGTCGTTGTTCTTTATTTAGTTATCATCGGCTTCGCCTGATCCTTAAGCTTAAACATGTGCACTTTGTTGCTCTTCTTGCACGTGACCACAATTACGTCATTACTGGGCGAGAAGCAGACATTTTTAGGTGAGGAAATCCCGTCTTTGTCTGTGAGGAGTTCCCTCTTGACGCGACCATCTGGCGACATCTGGTGGATCTTGTTCATGCTGGAGATACACATATAGATGTTGCCGCTGTTATCCACCGCCAGACTGTCGGCGCGATACACCAGTTTTGGCGATGTGGCGAAGGTCACGGTAGATCCTGTAGAGTTTAGGCCGATGGTTGTGCCCATGTTTATCGTCATATCACCGTGAAACGTTGTGTTAGCGTTTTGGTTGTTTCCCGGTTTGTTGTTTGACTCCTGTATTGTTGTGGTCCCATTTTGTTGTGGTGCGACCTTCCCGACCGGTCGTTTACGAGCACGCTCGACAGCCTTGCCTTCACGCCTTGACCGGAGTGGTAATGTTTTATCTAGCGACTCTCGCTCGTCATCGTCGCGCGTCAGCTTGTCAAGGTCGATAACCAGGTCTGACTGAGTGACGCTCGTTAGTGGAGGTCGCTCGATTTCTCTCCCTTTATTCCTCTCTGTATCGGGCCGTCCGTAATCGTCAACCCGCCTGAATGTATGACGACCGCTGACTCTTACTTCCTTACGCTGCTCTGCTTCTTTGCTCTTTCTGGTAGGTTGTTTGGTAACGGTTCTGTCTGACTGACCTTCAGACTCGTTTGTCGTGTCAGAGGCATCGTCCTTCTTGGATGTAGATCGAATCCTAGCTTTACGACCGGTCTTTGGAACTGCGCTTCCGTTAGATCTCTTACCAGGTGAGTTAGGTTTAGAGACCGGGAACTCGAAAAACACGCTCGACTTCTTCTCTCCTTTAACATCAACAGCGACCACAGTGACGCCAAAATCAGTTTCGTCAGCCACGAATATAACCTGTGTGTCCTTCCAGCGCCCGGTACACATGGTACCCGGATGTCGGAACAGATCATTTCCGGTCCGGTCCTCCTTGATAGTACCCAGCGTGATCTGCTGGGCCCGTGACAGACGGTACTTCCTTAATACGTTATCACCGAGGAACGAGCAGATTAGCGTGTTGTGGACAAAGCCGAGACCTAATGGTAGACCCTCGATTACTTTATGTACGAAGTGGTAGATCTTGTCTCTGATCGTAAACATTCGGATATGGTATGTGTCTGCCCGCTCGGTCAGAATGGCGACTGTGTTAGCGTCAACGCGGCATGCAGTGCTGGGGTCGGCTCGCAGAACGATATCTGAGATGATCTCAACTCTACTCTTGTGTGATATATCAAAAACCTTTAACTTCTTGTTGACGCTATCTACCAGCACTAGACGATGATCCGTCAGGAACGTGGCTCCCTTAAAGTCGGATATATCACCATCTCCTTTCGCCTTGCCGTTAAACACGCCCAGTTTAGTGATGTGTTTCTCCCGCATGGTATCAGATGCCGTGATGGTCTGGGACACCACTGTCTGTGGTATCGGGGTCAGCCGGGTCTCCTTCGTGATCGGATCATATATCTTTACTTTTCGATCAGGTCCGTCATCTGTCGTTCTCACTTTCTTACTCCATTCAGGCTTGGTACTTTCACGCTTTTCTGTAGCTTCTTCCTTCGGGAAGAATGAGGTAATTTCGTGATCCTTGGTTTCCTCTCTCTTCTCATGATGTTTAGCGCAGACCGTACAGTGATGCTCTAGACAACTGTTGCAGTAGGAAACAGCAGATTTAGTGTTGTTGTTCAGGAGACATATTTCACAGAACGCCTTGTGCCAGCCATCATCTAGCGTATTTTTGATGGTCGCATTCTTCAGTAGCCGCACTAGGACCGCGTTCACGGGAAACTGTGTGGCCCATTTCTCTTTCACTACAGCCGGGTTACGCGGCTTTACGTTCTTACGGCACACAATACACTGGAAATAATCCTTCGATTTTGTGGAATCAGAAAACACAATGTTTGTGTATAGACACTCCAGACACATGGTATGTCCACATGGTAGCACCCTGGGTGACTTGTAGACCTCGAGACATGCCGGACACTTGATCACATCTGCGTCAATACTGTACTTTATCTGTGTCATGGGCGGCAACAGCCCATTACGTGACGACGACTTCACCAGAGACGGGGTTTTAGAGACCGGTGTCTTCGTGGACGGTTGTCTCGCAACTGATGGCTTCACGGTCGGTGTTTTAGACATAGTCAATGTAGATTAGTATCTTTACATACTACACAATTATCTCTAGATCACAATTTGTAACATATTAGCTTCAGCCATAATATTCAGGCAGAGACTCAGTCCATATCGCCACTTTAATCCGGTTGATACTGATCAAATATGATCAATCGATAAAAAGTCAATGATTATTGAAACAATTGATTTAATCATTAAAATATTTGAAATCTTAATCAGGCGAGTCGTTTAAAAAGCAGCATATCTTTTAAGAAAGAACTGTCTCGACATTTTCTCATAGTGCCCTTTACATGACGCTAATATTCCACATGATACTACAAGAGAAATAATATGTTGGCTACAAGTCTTTTATTATTGATTTCTAAATGAACCTAGTCTAAATGTTTAGAACAAGAGCCGTCAGAGACGGACAATGCTCCCCGAATAAGGCTTTGTCACAATAAATGTATGCAATACAGAGCTAAGATTAAGCTAACAAACGATAAGCCCCCTTTTTCCATGACATACTTTTTATACGCAAATTTCAAGTAGTTTATTGTCAAGGGCATCTGATTTGCTACTCAAATATGAAATTTCATCAAATTCTGACCATTAGACTATGAGAAATTAGAGAAAAAGTGTATTTGACCTTAAGTCCCCTTTTCCCATGACGAGGCCTCAAATCCAAAAACTGGGAAAAGTACATCGGCATTATGTCATAGGGAGTTCACATGGTAAGTTTCATTTGATTTGGCCCAAGGGTTATAGAGAAATCACTTCGGACGGACGGACGGAATGACGGACGGATGGACGGACGGACGGAATGACGGACGGACGGACGGACAGACGAAGCGGCGACTATATGCTCTCCCTTCGGGGAGCATAAAAATAATGTACGGAGAGTATACGGTTTATGCGCTTCATATCGTTTTTCTCCCTTTATAAAAAGTTTTCGTGAGTGTTTTCTAACTTCCATATAATGAAATGGTTTTATTTGGATTAAATGTTGCTCTTTTAGATAAAAAGTATTAATCAAAGTTGAACAACACACAATCAAGAAAATATTTTTACTGTCTAATTTCGAAACAAATAAATTGGAAGATGATAAAGATAGCCATTTTGTTGTGCCATATCAATTAAAGGACAAAATACCCAATTAAATAGTTTAGATATAGAACAATGTGTATTTGTGATATTGATCAGCAGATCTTCATCGATCAATCAATAGATTTTAAGTATCGATTTCACATTTCTGACTTCTCAATAAAATCTTAATCAAAACGATTATTAGTTTTGACTTCCCTTGTAAAAACGGCCGTATAAATACCGCTATGAATTTGGAAATTCTTTCTAATCATGTCGTTAGGGAATGGGTTGTCAATCAAACCCCGATTTTGGCGTTCCTGATAAAACTGTCAGGGAATCATTGAGATATTTCAGGGACGTCAAAACAAGTTTTTTCTAGAAAGGGTTTAAAGATAAACGTAGCTTGTGTTTACGTTGATCTAACACCTGTCGCACTGGTCATTTCGGGTCAAGGATAGATCAATTGTTTCGGGCGATCTGATTTTTTATTAAATTCCAATTTTAATTATTTCTCCATATATATCTTGTTTTGGCATCCTTTCTGATAAACATTAGGAGTAAAGAAGAAAATACACACTGATTACCGACTATCACTATTGTCTTCTTTCCCCTCATTGTTTTCTATTACATTACGTGTACATTCTTCTGTTTTTCGAAACATTTATTTTGTACTCTGCACCACATTTGAATTCGGTATAACATTTATTCTTGGCTAAAAGTTTAACCCATTCCCAAGCAAGACCTGGTTTTGGTGTCTCAACATGTAGTAGGACAGGCTTGGGAAAACGTTGACACAAAAGAAGAAAATCCTGATGATCAGCATTTTCTCCTTTTGTCGCGATATTTTCTAAGCTACATTGTACATGAATCCTACCTTCTTCGGCATCCATTTTGTAGTCTTCAGCAGCGCTAAAAAAGGAATGCCTTAAATGTTATGTGTGTTTTGGAAAGGTTGAATTAAAATCTAAGCCTTGGGTATTTGACGAACTTTTCAACGCGGACCAGGAGTTAGACAGAGTTCATGGTCTCGTTAATCAGTGTTCTATCCCAGTGGCTATTTGATTGAAGCAAGATATCAATATGATCTTGAAACAGTCATCAAATATCATATTAGTCATCAAAACTCTTTTCCAGATATCGAAAGTAAAACAATGTGTTTTAGCTTAGAAAATATTAAGAGAATAGAAGAAAATGTCGAATATTAACTGTGTCTTTTTTCCTCTATTTTTCCAAGAACTTTGTTTTACATGGGAAGTCAAAATCAGATATTTTTGCAAAGGTTGAAGTATGGAAGGATGAATGAGAGAATGAAAAAATGTGTGAAATCTGCTTTTTTTTATTTCTTTTGTGCATGTTTTCCTGCTTCATGTATGTTTTATGATTGCTCGTAGAACTGTATAAAGTGGTTTAAATGCTATTTTACATCATTTTGGAGGTAAATAAACACCAAAAATCTACAAATAATAAAATAAATCAACTGAACATAAATATTACATGTGCTAGGATGGGTAATTTAAAATGTCATGAGCAAAGAAAAAAGGGGAAAACAGCAAAAAAAAAAACTAAAGGCAAAAAATTGCATGTACATGTGTAATCCCCCACGTCAATTAGTACAGACAATTATTACTTAATATCGTTGACAAAAATATGGCTTTTTTCTCATTCACATTTACAATTTTTATAATCAATACTATGAATACAATTAAGCTAGAGTTAAGAAAATATATGTGATCCGTCGCGCTAAAAGAGACCTTCTGGGTAATCAATGAAAACAAATGAAGAGAAATGAACCAGACTTAGCATTAATTAGTAAACGGCTTGTAGGACTTGAACAAAAAAGGAGAAAGAAAGAAGAAAGGTTCATTAGAGTGAACAAATTTGATCCCAGTCAGTCTGCGCAGATTGACTAGGATCGATACTTTTCACATTTCACAGGTGGTCCCTTTTGGCATGACATATTACATTGACTTTAATTGTGTTCGAGACCGGTTTTTGTTTGTTATCTATTCGTCCAATATGATTTAGAAGAATGTCCGTAATTGCGTCACAACGTCAGCGTCTCACCTTTACGTGGTCCGCATCATAACCAGTATATCACGGCCCCCGTCACGAGAAAACCTGCATGTAGAGCGGAGTGTGGCTTAGGATAGTCAATCCCTAATACGGCTTCACTGGACGTCTGAATTATTGGAGCCATGTCGTAAATATTCGTGGAAAGTTCCATCGCCGAATGTTTACGACGTCGCACAAAATAAGTTCGGATACGTAACGAATGTTAACGACGTCGCACGAAAAAATCCGACGTCGCCTGATTCTCATTTGGGGTGGACTACATCAGTTTCTTCTTTGTATTTAATCCTTTCCAAAACGGGAAAAATTGACAGTAGGCCTACCAATGTGAAAGATGTCGCAAACGATGCCATGAATGTTGATAAAGACTTATTCATCATATTGTACTTAAAATGATAAGTAAGACTGTGTAGACTGACTAAGATAGGAAAATTTCAGTGTAATTTTATTTTTTTATCTAGATTGATTCCCCTATCTATTTTTATGTTTACAAATACGATTTCTGGTTGATCGCTGCTGAGTCTCATCGATTTATCGAAACTTGGTCAGACGGACTTTCTATAAGGTCCCTTTCAGCATGACGGATCACAATTTTTATTAAGTTAATGACAGTATTATTTACACTAAATCTATGTCTGGTTTGACCATATATGGCTAGCGTACTGGTATCGAGACTACGTACTAATTCACCGTAACGGACAATGCGTTACTATAATTAGTACTTCATAACGTCGTAACGATCCTTTATTTTTGGCGGAGGAAAGGAGCCAAAAATAAAATCACAGTTTGTTCTGGTTCATAATGTTACAAACAAACCATCAATCGGATCATAACGTCGTTTAACCCATTGCCACACAGTGACTCTTTTTTGACTCCACACGAGATAATGGTTTTGGAAAGCATTGTTGAAAATGAAGAAATTGCTTGTGACAAGCAATTTCTTCATTTCCCACAATGTTTTCTACACAAAATGATAAAAATTGAGAAATCATGACATTATATATTGTCGTCTTCAATGTTTTTGATTTTGGACCAACCCAAATTTTTGCCGTTTGTTAATGGGTTAAACAATATCGTAAATACATCTTATTCAAGCTGTAGTTACGACGTTTTCGAACGTAGCCAACGATTTAGTTCCAAAGAACGAAAGTACTTAACCCATTACCAAACAAAAAAATTAGGGCGGTCCAAATTGAAAGATCCTGCAGACGACAATTTCAATCGAATGGAATTTTTTATTTTTAGGTCTTTTTGGATAAAAAACATTGTCGGAAATGAAGAAAAAATCACAAGCAATTTCTTCATTTCCAACGATGTTTTCCATGCCCATTATTTTGTGGGGAGTCAAAAAGAGTCATTATGTGGTAATTGGTTAATACAACAGGGAACCAGACTTATCTTGCATGTTGTTGGTGTTTACGGCATTCGCCCCCCCCCCCCCAAAAAAAATGAATAAATGAATTAGTACACTTTTGATAAATACATTAAAAGCAGTTGTCCAATATCATTGTATAATTATACAGAGTGTCCCAAAAAAAACGGAACCCTATTTCAAAGTCAAATATCTTAAAGCGTAAGCAAAATAACTTAATTTTGAATTTGCAGTACTAAAGATACATTATTTTTGCATATGTGTTCTAAATTTCACTTCAAAATATGTATTGGTTCCAAAGTTATATGCAATTTAATAAAGGTACTAAAAAACAGTTTTAACACGAAATCGATTTTTGCGCCTTGTTTGTTCGGAAAAGCGCACTGACGGTCATCTGTTGAATTCTTGACCGTTGTACGTGTATGTACCAATTTCCTCAAAATTTGATAAATGTAGTGGTCCCACGATATTCTTAGACCATACTCATTTACTAAGTATAGGTTATACCGGTCAAAACGAAATCATATTGATGACAATCAGTAATTTTATGTATTATTGACGAGATGATTTGCGCTTGCGTCTCTGTAATAACATGTATCATATGTTCAAAGTTTGTTTATAAATATCTGGGACCACTATAAAAGTACCGCATGTGCAAATTGAGTCCAAAGGGTGGCTGTTTGAAATAATGTTAAAGTACTTTTCATTTGAGCGCTGACCGCCATGTTGGTCAGTAAAAAAATAAGTGCATTGTGAATACATGTATTATGAATCGATATTTTGTTTGTATTCATTTTTTGTTTTGGTAACATCGCAGCTTCAACAGTTTATTTATTAGCAGAAAAGATGAAATGAATATACACTATTGTAAGTAAAATGTTTCAAAATCACTTTTGTATTGACTGAACATATCAAACATGTGTGACGCGTAAATGTATTTAATGAGTGTAGGTCCGCGCTGCAAAACGGAAAATCGATATCGTGTCAAAATGGTTTTCTGGGTGCATTCATTTGATTGCCAATATTTTCAAAAGTAATGGACATTTTTCAACCAAATTTTAACTGTTGATAGAAAAATGTCATTTCCATTGCATATCTTGATTTGGTGGATACATATTATTTTATACATGAGCAATTCGCTTTCAAAAATGGGTTCCGTTTTTATTGGGACACTCTGTATATACCCTATAAAAATTATGTTTCAGCAGTAATAACAACGGAATAAAACATCTATGTCCGCTCGTAAAAACCCAACTAGCTATCGAACCCTAAAGCAATCCCCTTCCCCCAAACTTACAACTGGCCTACTCACTGATGGGTGACTCGGCCAAAGCGAGGGACGTTTTTTCGCGAACAATGTATTCCGTCGGTGTTGTCATAAAATATCGTAACCACGGCTTTATCGAAGCCGTAGTTACGAGATTTTATAACAACACCGACAGTTTGTCAATACAAAACGGTAAACCCGGTCTAGTCTGTTTTTAGAACAAGTTCATTGTCATTAGAAAAAAAATCTATAAACTCACATTAAAACGCAAAATATCTATATACCTATATTGTAGCGAAAATTGTTTTAGTTCACCACCAGTGTTACTACATATTTCTTATATTATAAAGCCGCGATTGTTCTATTTTGAGTGTGCCTACAAGATTCAGACACGTTTATGGTTGGTCAAAGTGACATTCTTTCTACAGCCGGCGTCTTTATGAATGTACGACGGGCTCACTCGGTCAAGGACAAGTCTTCATCATCTTCAAATCTTCAACCAGGAATTGGAAAAGAGCGCTTTATAGTTTTTTGACATGTTGCATCCAAAAGACCTTAATTTATGTCATGATAGTTTTTCCGTACCTGATTAAGGTTTGGAAAACATTGCAAAAAATAAGGAAAATGGTTAATTGTAGTTTTTCTTTTTTATGAATTCCTCCAAAATAGTTTAACAGATCTATATCATATTCAAATGACATTTTGATTTATTTGCCGTCTGTAACTCATTAGACTTCGGACTGATCAATAACATTTTTGTAGACTGTAGTATCAACACAATACCTAGATCATAAATGTAGGTTGTAACCACGTCTTAATCTTCAAAATCCTAAAATCCCGCGCTCTTCCGCATTTTCTTTTCACAAAGCAGCAATTGTCGATATTGAATATAAATGAGACATAATGATGATTTGGTCATGGTGACATGCTAACTGTAGACAACATTAACCTTTTCCCAAACAAGACCTGGTTTTGACAACTCAGAAAAACCCAGGGCCCGCTATATTACTAAACATCTTACGATCAAGTTTTTGTGTAAACTGTGTAACAAGACATCTGATTACACGAGAAATCCGACTGAGCCAATCAGGGCTGTTGTTACAAGTAATTATGCAAAAATCAAACGTACGATCGTTAGTAATATGGGCCCCTGGTCACCAGCATTTTCTTCTTTTGCCTCAATATTTTCAGTTCAACAGTGTACATAAATCCTTACATTATCAAAATTCATTTCGTATGCTGCAGCTGTTTTTAATAGGACCACTCTAAAATTCTGTCGTTTGGGAAAGGCTTAAATGGTTGCACCATTGTAGTGTTAACCCTTCCAAAAACAACAAAATCAAACATTGATCCAAAGTCAAAGTTGCAGTAGACGACATAATAAAATTTTCAAAGAGTATATCGCTGCTTTTCAACGAAAACCTCGTAATTGCAGCTTAAAACAAGCTGCAGTTACGAGGTTTTCGTTCAAAAGCGACGATATAAAATATTTATATAGGAGCACAACATTATACGTATAATCCAATTTTTTTCACCTGATAGGGTGTGTCTAAGCAAAGAGGTTATTCGACGAGTTTACTGCTCGATATTTTGGTTGAGATAAGAGAAAAACGTGCGGCACGAGCATGAACACATATCGAAATTGAAAGAATGTTCAATTGTAAAATGTGTCGTTATAAAACCTCGTAACTACAGCCTGATACACACTGTAGTTATAATGTTTTGCAATAATACCGACGATTTACCGCTAAGCGGCAAGGCTGTTTCTCCTCAAGCTAAATGTAATGAACCGTTTATTTGGCTCCGCCCTGTCTCCCGAATAAAAACAGAATATACTCTTCTTTCGCTTTATCTTTTCGTATAAAAAGAAAAGATCATAATAATAAGTGGATTGATTTGGGAAACTTTTTTTGTCTATCTGGGACACAGACAACACTAGTTTGAACTTAAATGGTCTAGTTTTTGTTAGTACATTTTGTGATAATAAGCTTGTACATCATCGATATTGTCCATGACAACTCTGTGGTTTAGTTCTAAGCCCTCTTAAACGTTTTGTATCTATTGCCAAACAATCTCTAAATTCACGGCTTTACATCATATATAAAGCTTTAATGAATATCATTTTCTCCGTATTTTCTACGCAACGTATTAATTATTGAGATTACTTCAATTTTGTCTACGAGAGGTTAGAAATTAGACCATTAAACGTTATTTGTTGTCAGGCTATTGGGTAGAAACATGTATCAAAATGTCTAATAGAATAATCGACATATTATTTTATTAAACATAAAACAGTGACATGCATTTTATTGTTTGTATACAAGTATCAAAACAAATCTTGCAGACGTGCAATATATTTAACAGTATCATTTCATAGGTCCCGATAAATGATCTGGCAAAGCATCTCTAGCTAATACCTTATGATCAGCATTTTCTCCTTTTGTCTCAATATTTCCCATGCTAAATTGCGCACAAACCCAGTCTTTATCAACATCAATTTTATGGTCTGCAACAGCTTTTAAATCAGACTTGGTGATTTGGTAACAATTTTACAAACATCAACTGCTATTGACGTCTCCTGTTAACGAGGATTGGATAAAATCTATATTGAAACAAAAGAAGATGTCGATAATCAGCATTTTCTACCTTTATTTCAACATTTTCTGTGTTGGACTGTACACAAATTCTATCTTAACTAGATCTAGCATCCAGTGTGTCTATTACAGTATATTAAAATTCTATAAAACGTTCCAACATAATGACTCTTTTTGACTCCCTACTCGACAATGGCTTTGCAAAACATGGTAGAAAATGAAAAAAAAGCAATTTATTCTTTTTCCATAATGCTTTCTACCCCAATAAGACAAAACAATAATATTGCAAATTCTATTCACTTGAAATTGTCGTCTTCATCATCTTTGAATTTGGACCAGTTTAAAGTTTTTTTGTCTGATAACGGGTCAAAGATGAAGAATGCGATAATGACAGAGGAATTGAAGGAAGGAGAGACATATGGATGAATAATGCGTTAATTTCCCGTGTGTAACCATGCCGATCCCGGCCGCTGATGACAATCGTGAACAAAAGGTCAACCATGTGTCCCACTAAACACTGAATCATGCCATTACCAGCGGTGATATATGATTTACTTTAATAGTCGTAACTTATTATTAGTATTTGTGACGCGACATACAAGCAAGGGCTACCTGAGAAGTAATACAAAACAATATATCGCTGCTTTTAAAGAAAACCCTCGTAACTGCAGCTTAAAGTAAGCTGCAGTTACGATAATTTTGTTTAACCCTTTCCCAAACAAGACCTGGTTTTGACGTCCCTAATAGAAAATACTTGGGAAAACATTGAAACAAAAGAAGAAACTGCTGATAACCAGCAGCTTCTCCTTTTGTCTTAATATTTTCTACGCCATATTTTACACAAGTTATGTCTATAATAACTTCAATTTTGTCATTTGTGGCAGTTTTTGAAGTGGATCACCCAAAAATTTTGCCGTTTGGGAAAGGATTAAAAGTGACGGTAAGTGACGTGGCACGCAAACAAGGACCATCTGTGAAGATAGTCAGTCTAGGGTCGATACTTTTCACACTTTCAATAAGGTCCCTTTAAGTGTGATGGATTACATATTATGGGAAACGGATCAAACTCAGCAGAAGAGCTAATCGAGTTTCGCATCCGTGTGAACAGTTTTGCTCATAGTCAGTCGGCGCATGGCGCTCAAATATATAAATTTTATAACTGAGTCGGGGAACCGGGAAAATGTGCCGATTTGGCATTGAAGACTAGCATTGATTCTGATTGGCCTGTGCGTATGCGCAGCTTGTTCAAGATGGTGTATTTTTGTGCACTTAGCTATATCAGAACTATACTAAGAGACAAAAGAAAGTATACACTTTATAATTTTCTAAAAATCCATCATTTTCATCTTCCTGGATTATCGTAAAATTCTGTAAATCGGTATTTGATTTTTCTTTTCTCTGCCACAATAAATCACAACGGCGATTTTTTCTTTTATCTTTCATGGTACCAGTCTTTGTGGCTAATACGGGTTTAACCAATAGGGATACATAGAATGGTTGAGCTTCAAAAATGCACCCCTGCGATAATTACGAGGATACATAGACGAGAGTAACGTGTATCGTGTAATGGCCATTGTATCGAAAAGATATGAATATCAGATTATGTAAGACATGCTTTGTCACTAATAACAAACAGTCTTCTTATCTTTCTCAACCACCTTTGTATTCTAAGATATCTGATGTCTGAACTGGCCGGGGCCGGTGCCTGCTGTGTTGATAAATAACTGAATCAAATAATCAACTAAGCCGAAGAAGGACCATTTTGGGTCCTATTCTATGGAATTATTCGGAAAGACTTCATCCAAGATGTAAGATGACCCACTCTACGTGACCCTATGTTGCTAGGTACAAAGACTTAGAACGCGCCTTAAAGCAAACAACCTATTCATTGTTGCAAGATCAAAAGTATGTTTCTCCAAAGAATAATATTGTAAAATTCACTACAATTAGTAAATAGATACAAAAAAATGAAATCATTCCGGATACTTAATAAACTAACATTATTGCTTGTGCAAAATTACCAAAATCTGGAAAGTCGGTAAGTTCTTCTTTTTTCCAAATTTGGAACCGTCAAAATAGAGATTCTGTGCTTTAATTATCATCAAAAAAGATGCAAATAGCACGGTATTAATTGAGGCCCTATGCTTACGTGGTGCTAAGTTGCTATCTAGGCTTAATACATACTCAGTTCCAAAAGAAAGTGTGCACTTTCGGGTTTTGCTTTTACCTTAATTTCAATAAAGTTTATGGCAATTTAGAGGGTAAAAGTGATATCATACTTCAGATAAGACCTTAAAGAAAAATGGCACCAACACAGATGTCGATAGAATTGCTCATACTGCATACACGCAGCCAGATCATTATGGTGTTGATGATGTTGAGATTTGCACTTCTTACAGCTTCTTCTGTGGAAAGAATTACACGCTTCTATGTCGTCGTTGGGTTTGATCAGGCCTCCCAAGCCGTTTCCACGCCTAAGTTTGAACTTTCCTGTAGACGTTACGTGTACGTCAACGTTAGTAATCGCTACGTTAGTAGTCTAGTAAATTGTCGTCGACGGTGCAACAACGTTCTGCGACAAATTCGTATGCCTTTAAGATGTCATACAAATGGACACTCGCTTTTAGAACATAAATACCGTACAAATTCAAATTTGTTGACGACTTTTGTTTTCACCAGGTTTGGTCTTGTTCACCGACGTAAATTGTAATTTGTTTCACGTTAATGCATTATGTACAAATGTAATGAAAATGTGATTCTATGCTAAGGTATGGCAAAAGGTTTGCAATGAGTGTAATTTCTTATCAATAACTCGTCCAGCACGTGAGGCATACGTAATATACTAAAAATGCAAAATCGCAATCAAGCCGAAAATTTGTGCGTGCTACGTGATTTCTGAATCAAAATATCGTTTTTCAATTGTCTAGAGATGTGTAGTACAAAATTTCGTCACGGTAGACGGTATAATTTTCGAGATATTCAAAATTTAAAGTGCACACTTTCTTTTGGAACTGAGTATACATGTACCAAAATCATTAGATTGCTAAATCCCACCAAACAGAAATTCTTGTTTGGCATTTACCATTTATTTGTTTATTTATTTACCTGTAGTTCTCATTGCGTATATAAAATGCGTCATCATAAAAATACATCTATTCGACCTATAGCTGGTAAGGGTTGGCTACAGGTGCGACAGCCGTGGACAGTATGCCGTTTGTTACGATCGAAAACGTCGTAACTACAGATTATTCAAGCTGTAGTTACGACATTTCCGAACGTTAATGACGATACTGTATATAAATACCAACTGCCGTGTGGAGGTTCAACAGTCAAGGTGTTGTCGCTGACCGGTGAACTTTTAACCATCATAATATATAAATCAAATAAAATGAATTACGGAAAGTGGACATTTATTTATATGCTAATTGGTGAGTTTAATAAATACTGACCATTTGATAAATTCTGGACGTTTGACCATTTGGACATATTGGTCATTTTAACAAATCGTCGCTTTTGAACAAAAACCTGGCAACTGCAGCTCGTTACGAGGTTTTTGTTGAAGAAACAGCGAAATTTACGTTTGTTAATCTGTTGATATATAAAGCGTGTTCTTGTGAAGCCGATTTCATCTTGTTTTCTTTATATCCGTTGCCATTGAATGTCGATAAGATATCAAATCTTAATTTTGATTTTTAAAAATTGAAACAAAGAAGTTATCTTTTTATATAATGGGCATTCATTCATATGATAATCATTCATATGATTATGTTCTTCTTTTTATATTGGTATTTTAGCAGAAAAATTGATTTAAAACACGTTGTTCTCCCAAATGCATATGATTAAATCATATACATGTAATATCATACGATATATGGACAGTCGAATTCCTTTCGTCGGCTTGCTTATTTGAAAAGACAATCGAAATATCTGCTAAGTAGCCCTACACGTTCTAAGATCCATTCGTTATAATCGTTACAATTGAACCTGAAAAAAAATTGAAGATATCGTAAATTGTCATTGTCATGTATTTTCATAGAATTTTCGCGGTGAATAATCGCATAATATGCGATTATTCACCGCATTTATATTTATTTATATGATAACACGCATATATTTATATATTTATATTATATGATAACACGCATAACTTAATAAGATAATCTCCAAATGTTTTGTTAATACTTGACTAATTTGAATTCGATTTAAAGCAGAGAAGGTAAAAATGCTAAAAATAAGACGGAGGTGTTGGAATTTTTTTTTTTGAAAAAAAATCAGGCGATAGAAAAGTTAATGTCGCTCAACCAAACTTTGATTGATCTTCAAAAACTTTTTCATCACATGATATTTTTTTTAAAAAAAATAAAGGCAATTACGACCGTCTTATACCTGATGCCTATCGTGTGTCCACTCTTTTAGCTTCCAACCGAATTCAAATCGGTCTCGTATTAATGAAATGTTGACAATTTTCTGAAATGTTGTGTCACGTAATTATCCACCGTGATTTTGTTAGCTCAAAAAGCACCGACGAACCTAGACCTAAATCAGACAAGAGAAGACTTGTGCTAAGCGAAAAAAAGTCACAATGTCTCATTTTTATTCTCTTCTTACACGTGTCTATATTCCCTATTTCAGTCCTGGATGTAATACTAGGTATCCACGGTGCCACCATACCACCACCACGTATACCCGGCATCCCCGACAGTGTCAGCTCCCGTGATCTACAGAGACTCCTCACATTCCGGGGTAGAATCAGACCCTCCGACACACAACAAGACGATAATAATATATCCAGAACTATTGGTAGGCCTACATCTAATAGAGCAAACTTTACTAGGGATGTGGCTTTTGGGGATATTCGGTTCCCCATACCAACTTTCCCGGTGGATTTTAATCCTACCACAACACCACGAATAGCTCGGGGAGATATCGACTTTCCCTTCCCGACAACATTCAAAACTCCACCAACCACCACGACCCAGCAGCCGACAACGCAAGCACCGACAACTCAAGCACCGACAACTCAAGCACCAACAACTCAAGCGCCGACAACTCAAGCACCAACAACTCAAGCACCAACAACGCAGGCACCAACAACACAAGCACCGACGACACAGGCGCCGACAACCCAGGCGCCAACAACACAGGCACCAACAACTCAAGCGCCAACAACCCAGGCGCCGACAACCCAGGCGCCGACAACCCAGGCACCAACAACCCAGGCACCAACAACACAGGCACCGACAACCCAGGCACCAACAACACAGGCACCAACAACACAGGCACCGACAACACAGGCACCAACAACCCAGGCACCAACAACACAGGCACCGACAACCCAGGCGCCGACAACTCAAGCACCAACAACACAATCGCCGACAACTCAAGCACCGACGACACAGGCACCGACAACCCAGGCGCCGACAACTCAAGCACCAACAACTCAATCGCCGACAACTCAAGCGCCGACAACACAAGCGCCGACAACTCAAGCGCCGACAACACAAGCGCCAACAACTCAAGCGCCAACAACACAAGTGCCAACAACTCAAGCGCCGACAACACAAGCACCAACAACTCAAGCGCCGACAACACAAGCACCAACAACTCAAGCGCCAACAACACAAGCGCCATCAACTCAAGCACCGACAACTCAAGCACCGACAACACAAGCACCGACAACACAAGCGCCATCAACTCAATCACCGACAACACAGGCGCCATCAACTCAATCGCCGACAACACAAGCACCGACAACACAAGCGCCTACAACTCAGGCGCCGACAACACAGAAGCCCACATCTCAAACGCCAATCACAAAGGCACCAACCACCCAAGAGCCGACATCACAAGCGCCTACTTCATCACAACCTGATACTACATCATCAGTGACTACAACAAAACCATTAACGTCGACAGTAGGTGTACCTTCCACTGAATCTCCTACACCTGTGACTTCACCCAATATACCGACAGTTAAACCTACACGCAGACCATGTAGGAAGGAATACGATGATGATGATGACGACAACGATGATGATTATGATGATGATTGTGAGGATGATGACAGTGATGAATACGATGATTGGTTCAATTTCGACGACTATGGAGATTATTTCGACTTTCTGCGTGGACGAGTTGGCGCTAATAATGATCAAGGTACCGAATATACCGATACACCAGTTTATAATGCATACTCTAATTTTCTTCTAGGAGACATTAATTCTGAGTTGAATAATTTTCGATTGGACATGAATAACTGGCTAGGACGGAGATTGAGTGGGTATAGAAAAGACAGACAAATGTTAAGAAAGTTGAGAAATATGGATGTTTTCGTACACAAAGCTCATAACAGTTTTAATGAATATTTTGATGACTGAATGCCCTAGGTTCAGTATATTTTGATGAACTTTCGTGTAAAGTTATTCGTTTATACAATCAACTTACAGCAAATCAGCAAGATAGTATTCTTTCTCGTCAAAGAAAATGCATGACCTTTTGGTCTGACAATGTTTCGTTTTAACCCATTACTGAGTTGTTAAGACTTCAAATTAAGAAAGAGTGTAGCAGAATATGTCATAATACAAAATATAAAGAATACACTACTTGTAACGAATGCAGCCATAGTATGCCTTTAGTCTAGTCTGGTCAGAAGCCATACATTTCGCAAATATCATTAAGACACAAATTAGGCTACATCCATGCTATCGACTCCCTTTTGTCCCATTTGATACGCAAACAAAGGATAACGTTTCGACACTCAGCTCTAAATACAGAGATTGTACTAATAATTGAGCTACAAATAAGAGGGAGTGATGGCATTTCAAATGCAATACATGTATCTCACTAACTTCTTATCAAACCATATATTATGGGTACTCATTAGAATTGTCTCATCGAGACAATTCAAATGAGTACCCATATTATAAGGTTTGGAATTGAAATAAAGAATTTAGAATGGCTTTATTCTTTCTTAATTTTTATCTTTTGCTGTGCTAGTGAGAAAGTTAGCTAAAAGTTTTTACCGGTGTACATAGTCAGCGAGGAGAGATTAATATTTATGTGTTCTATTTGTGTTTGTATATCATCCTGTTTATACTGTGATTGTTTTTTTCATGTCTACAAAATGTCAACGTCAAAGATAAATACAATATAATTATGTTTTGTAAATTTTGGTCTCTGTTGCAAATTTATCCCGTACCGTACTATAGCCAATGCTACAACCACTTCGGTAGCCTACTTTCCAACTTTTAAAAGTATGTCCTTGAAAGCAAACTTTCAGATTGTTCCTAATTGCAAACTGCCTCAAAGCCCTCAACATTTTATTAAGACGATTTTATTAGGGACGACAAAGTCATACATTGGTTTTCTTTAATCTATATAGTCTGTGATGGTATGTCCGGAAATCACGTCCCGTATGCATTAGAGTATTAAGCATGCCAACAACTGCAGTTGTGTGCATCAATATCTCAACTTTCATGATCCACTTGTTGGCATATCTGGAAATGCGTCATTACGTCGTATTCCGCCGATTACGTAACATTGTCAATTTGCTTAATTGCAAACTGAGTTTAGTGATACATATGAAAATGACGGGTTTTTTTTGTTTATGTGTGTTTCTATTGACAGATACCTGGATATAGGTATAAAATGCTTTGAAATAAACAACCCATATGATGCATATGTATGCCGTCGTTGATAGTATTGAGACAAATACTGACGTATTCAACTTTCTTTACTTTTGCACTACTTGACATCTATCTTGACATTTAATTTTAATTGTCCGTATGTTGTAGTTGTTATAACTTTATTGATCAGACGTCTTCGACGATATACCGGATAGATAGACATCGATTTCATAGATTTCACGAACCGTAAATGCACTTGACCCATGTGTGTGCTATACTGATCGAAAGTTCTAAAGCGCCAAAATACAAATGACTATAACTATTTAAATAATTACCATATCTTAATAAAATTTTATATGTGAATTAGTACTATCAATTAGATCAATTTTCACGATTTGTTGTCATTTATCATTGAATGTAAGGGTGTTATAGGCGTAAAGCTTAAAAAAGCTCTAAATCGTCGTAGAGCTTCAAATAATGCAGTTATATTGATTTTAAGTTACATGGGTTTTTAGCAGAACCCAATCAATGGAGAAAAAGAAAGAAAATGAATGACGCATTCGTATTGCTGACGGCTACAGCAAAAAGAGAAAAGTGGTGGGTGGGGTAAATCATGGTATTTTAATTTTCCAAACAGACTTCTTTTTATTGACAATTGTCACATTCCTTTTTGCGTAGTGAATTGACACAATCAAGAGAATTTTGAACATATTGTGCAATTGTGTCGTCGTGAATCACGACGGCATATTTCAATCATTTTATTTTTCTGAGAAGACGAGAATACATGTATATGGTAATTTTGTCAGTCGAAAATGTCCTAATGCGAGTGTACTTGTATTGAATCCCAAATATTGTGTATCAGGGCCGCGTTTTACTAACATAGATTTTTCAAAAACCTTGTAACAACACATCTGATTGAAAGAGAAATACTAACAGTAATTATTCGGCCAATCAGATTTGTTGTTTTAAAAATGTTCGTAAGTTTGTTAGTAAAACGGGCCCCTGGTGTATATTTTTGTACGTTTAATATTCAAACACATTTATAGTATTTGATTCTTATTTATAAAATAACTTACGAGGTAATGGTTGTTGTACAAAGACGTGCATTGCGTACGTTATTTCGGGTGAAATTAATACGCGTGTGCATTAGTTTTTGTATTGTAAATATAATGGCGAGTAGATTATCTGTCAAGGAAGCCAAGGATATTTACCCAATTGAGCAATTATATCATGTCAAGTTCTAGATGAAACTCTAGTCAGTGAACCAACAAAAGGTTACTGTGAAATTTTACTTCAGGGTGTAGATATGTCCAAGTATGAGGACAAAATCTGAAATTGCTCAACGTTCAGCATGTTTGATGACAGCTATTTATGTCAAAAGAATAAAGCTTCTTGACACACACAGTAATACAGTGGCGTTACAAAAAAGACTGTGCAAGAACGAGAAAAGAAACGCCATGAAACACTACTCACGGCCATATTCAGAGAAAAGGCAATATCAAGCATGGCACTGGTGTCTTTTTGGCCTTGAAACAAAGTAATTATGTTCTTGATGCAATGATTTTGTTGCAGTGCCTTCAAAAAACTAGTATTATTAAATCAGACAGAGATCAGCCTTAACACTCTGTATCTGTTATTATTTAATTTGGGGCTTTTTCTTAGGATTGGGGGAAGACACAGGGCGCTGGTAGATAGGGGAAAAATCACACACGATATCCCGGTTTTGGGGAAAATTATATAGTATAGAAAAAGGGAACTTGATAGATTAAAACCCTCTTATACCCACTACTGTAGACTTAAGAACAAGAAGGGCCAATTTGTAAAGCTACAGAAATTGTGGAACAGGTTTCCCTGTTATTTTATTTTGGGTTTTTGGTGTAATTTTTGAAAATATATGTTGGTGATTTTTTTTTTTGGGGGGGGGGGGATGCATTATTTCTGGAGGGGAAGACGCTAGAAACCGGTGTCACTTTCTTAGGGGAAAACCCACAATGACGAGGTTACAAAGAGGATCCTTACACATTTCGTCGCCTCGTTTTAAGGTTGCGCTAACTACCAAAACCACTTTTCCGAGAAAATCGACTTTAAAGATTCAGACCTTCATAACTTTTTTATGTTTGCTTGAAATTGACCCAAATTTTGCATGACAGTCAGAAATAACCTTATCTATCATCTTGCGCAATTTAATAAGAAACGATGGAGCATTTTTTTTTTTTTATAAAAATCATTATTTCTGTTTGGAAATAGAGCAAATTCTGTCATTTTCAAAATCACTTTTCACTTTTAAAGGAGATAGATCAAAATGACACAGAAAAACACTCTTTGCTATATAGGCCGACCTTACGAATCATAAAAAGACAAACTGTCGTTTTGCCGTAGAAATTGGACAACGCATGCGGTTGTATTACGAACCGGTGGCCTTTGTTCTAGATAAAGTAAAAAGAAATATTCGAGTACAAATTGATTTTAACTTTTTATTGCATCGTAAAGGATACAGACTCTAGTCTACGTAGATTTAAATTGCAACAAATTCATATCATTTTCGCCCTAAAGAATAATATTTTGCTTGTTATAATGGCTACATAAGGTACAGTTGAAAAAATCTACCTGTTGAGGTACTTGTGTGCCAAAATTAATTTCAATTACATTTTTTAAAGACTATCCGGCTATTCTACCCATCGAGGACTGGTAATCAGAATGCCGACATGCATATAGTGTTATTGTGAACGGCCATTGATTAAAATAGCATTTGAAATTGTTAACGATTGACTTGCTAACATACAGTCAAATCTCTCTATGTCGAACTTCGTGGGACCTACGACAAAACTTCGACGTATAGAATGTTCGACGAAGAGATATTTTGGAGACAAGCGGCCATCATCGCTTTTACGGGCACGTCACGTCATGTCGGTCGGAGTTGCTTGATACCCCCATCCCCCTTCCCCCGTGTTGACGCGGTTCCTTTACCAAACAAGTCTTGCGTGGAATAAGCGTTGGATGCTTCTGTAGTCATTGTGAATAACAAATCGTCGTTGTAAATGCAAAACCTCGTATTTTTGGAAGATTTTAAGGAGAAAGAAAAAAGTGCAATAACTTTTCCCAAACTGAAAGGTTTGTTTGATATTTGGACATATTGTTCACTAATAAGGTGTCATTAATATTGATCAGTAAAATATCTCAAAAGCTTCAAGAATTGTCTTAACTGGGCACACAATGTTTTACTTTGTAAATCGCAAAAATCTACTTACGACGTATTGCACTTACACCGACGAAATGTAACGCTGTATACAATTTCCCGAGCCTTTTTATTTTAAATCATCGAATCACCCACTTTTGACGTCCTCAAAATGAATTAATACACAAAGTCAAACACAATAAGGTAAAAATCAATATTCGATAAAGGTTAACACCTGTGTAGATTGCTCGAGTTGACGGGTCGAAAGGTGTGAAAACTGACTTGATTGCAATTGTCATCGTGTAAGTTTGAGGTTCGTCGTTTGAGGTTCGTCGTACAGAGGCGTGAATGTGTGCAAATATAGGTGGTTGGACTTCGAAATTGGTTCGACGTAAGGAGAAGGTTCGTGCAAGAGAAAACGACGTATAGAGGTTGAAATATATAGAAATAAAGAGCAAAAGAATCGGGACTTGAAAATTACTTCGACGTAGAGAGAACTTCGGCTAAGGGAGGTTCGACATAAAGAGATTTGACTGTATATGTTCTTACATATTATCAAAATCGTCAATAGAAATCGATTGTTCACATTTTGTAATCGGAATTCGTGTTTGTGTCACATAACAGGTCATGTGGTTTTTATTCTTATTTTCATTGGAAGAGAGAAATTTTCAGACACAGATTGCTCTATGTCCTGGACATAGGATAAGATTAAGATCAATTTGAAGAAAAAATCAGGAGATAGAGCAATATGCATACGCGATTTCTCAAAACCCAGCCCGCCAATCGACGATATCTGGTGTTCAGGAGATAGAGCATAAAAATACGAACACAACGATACCAAATATAGGATTTTTTTTTCAAAAATGGAGATAGCGCAGCTTAAAAACGAGGCGACGATTTGACCGATATGCATTCTGGGAACTTGTAATGTGTGGTTGCGTCAAGACAATGTGTCGCACATAAAGGCGTACATTTTTGTCAAACGGGCTGGTCTGTACTGAATTATGGTAAAAAGAAGCGGACAAAGATGCCTGTTTGAATCCAGAACAATTCACAGATTAATAAATGTTTTCAGTCTTCTACCATACTTCAGCTAATTGTGGTGTGCATTTATAAGTAGAGATTTTTTTTTTTTTCGATTTTGTACACCTTATATTTTATCATACTTTAATTTCTTTTCAGAATCGTTGTCTAATCTCTTCTTACTAGATGGGTATTAAATTTCTATTCATAGTTGTACGCAACAATTCATTTATGCCAGAAAAATGAAAGTTCAACCTTGACATAATCGAAATCTACTAGACTAGTAAAAAGTTTTAGGATATTTATTTTTGAAAAGAACGAACAAGTAGAGAAACGGCTTTTAAAATAAAGTATATTACATTTTCCCACACAATTTTAAAGTTATAAAAGAAAATCAAATAAATAAAATGAAGAAGAGTTAAGTTGAATAAATGTTCCACATTACGGTAAATACCTAAATCAAACCCGAAAAGTGAATATTAACAAGCGTTATAAGTTTAAACTTTTTAATGTCCATGTGCTGGTTTCACAAATATCAACCATCAGGATGTTTGGATGTAAAATTTATGATTATTAGTAACGACGTTACAATGACGTTATTGACGTTAAGGCGTCAGAGCAAAAATATCTAAGGGAAATCACATAAGTGAACATTAAAAAGTTGAAATTTAAGGTTTTTTTTTCACTTTGCAAACGTAATACAGTGAATATATGTATTAGATAAAATTGACCTTTCATCGACGTTATTTATCTTTTGGCGTAATCATAAGGTGTGACTCTTGATATAGAATTTTCATGATCTTACCTTTATTGTGTGTGACCATGAACAGAAAATTGCTAAAACTATTCGTATAAGCAGTAAGCATGTATGTTTGTAATTTGACGTCAGTGTGACGTCTGAATACTAAAACGTATTGAACAGGTTTTACAAAATGGTGCGTTTTCTGCACAACAATTATATCAAAGGATTTGAGTTATTTCCTTGTACTCTTTCTGTACAACATCCCTGTAATCGACTGTTTATCTCAATTTTGTTGTTTATTATTGTTGTTTTTGACGTGACGTCACAGGAAAACGACGCTTCTACAGATATGCCAACAAGCAGTTTCATCATCACCAGGGAATTCTTTCTCTGATTTGCGTTGTTGGCATTCTTAATACTCAAATGCACACGGATTACCAATTATCACAGACTAATATGCAATACCATTATATAATGACACTTTTTGACGTCCCACAAAATAAAGACTTCGAAAATGTAAAAAATGGAGAAATTGATTGTAACAAGTTTCTCAATTTTCTCATTTTCCACAATGTTTTCTACATTTCTATAAAGAAATACAAAAATGCAGAAGGAACTTTTTTCCCGATCGAGAGATTTGATTTTCTAAGAACAAATCATATAATTCTATTAAGGCCAATATATGCACAAGACTTCTTTAACCAATTACCAAACGGCAAAATTTTAGACTTTTCATAATTCAAAGATGTTGCAGAGGGCAATTCCAAGTGAATCTAATTTTACGCATTTTGGCATTTTTCAGTAGAAAGCATTGTGGGAAATGAAGAAATTGCTAGTCGCGAGCAATTTCCTCATTTTTCACATTGCTTTCTAGGTCCATTATCTTGTAGGGCGTCAAAAAGAGTCATTATATGGGAAAGGTTTAATCAGTTGATCGTGGAGAACTTGTCGAGGTGTCAAATAGCGCAAAACTGAGAGGGTTAGGGCTAAAATCATTTATTACTATTTATATAACGTTACTTTTCATCCAAAACCTCGTAGCTACAGGTTTGACAAGCTGTGGTTATGAGGATATAGAAGAAAAGAGGCGATGAGCAGCTTGCTAAATACATGTAAATATGGAAAGCTATAAAATATATTTATTGGTCAAACACGGAAGAACTGTACTTATTTTGTCAATATGTGCGACCTGTTTAACTTTAACAAACAAAAACCTGGTTTAGATGACCCCATCTAATTTTAATTAAAAGTTTTTTTTTTTTTTTTTTTTTTTTTGTAAAAAAGGAGACCTTTAAGAAAAAGCCGAAGATGCAGGAAATATATGCAAAGACAACGTCCAAACCATCATCAGATACCATTTACAATTCGTGAATTTTCGGGCGTCATCCGTGACAACGGAAATTAACGAGAGACGCCATCTTCAATTTCCGGACTTTATCAGTGGCAACGGAAATTGACGAGTGATACACTCATCAATTTCCGTGGCTACGGATGATACCGAAAGATGCATGAATGGTTTTGTAATTGATGCTGGCTTGTAATCATTAAAGTGACATTTCACATATATTTCATTTTTTAAAAGTATGTCTTGATGCAAAGATTGTTTATTTTAATGCGTAGAAATGCTATCATTTTTTGAAGTTGATATTTATAAGCGAAAAATACGCCTTTAAAGTTGAGACAGAAATGACAAATTCTATATAAATCTGAACTTTTGTCCACAACAATTTGTTTACTTTTAGCACAAAAATATATATTTCTCGTAAACGGTTCAATATTTTGACTTGAAATTTTAAGAATTTTCATAAGAAACATGCTCTTTCGGATAGAATAAAAGTAAAATTTATGTAAAAATGATAAATTATTGTGAAATGTCACTTTAAATTGCACCAGAATTTCGCGGTTATATCATACAATGAAGGTCGTGGTGTAATATATTCCACACCCACTGATATTAATAGACCCTAAATGCGCTAATGCCTAATTAGAATCTCATCAGAATCCATGGTGCTTATTTATGACTGCTTCTGCACGGCGGGGATTGTGCAAGCTGGGATGGATAACGAATGCGGACAAAAATAATCTCGAATCTTGTCAAATATTTTTCAATAACTCCTTTATTTCTTTGTCGATTTTCAAAAGGTCTGTTGCATGTACCCTGCCTCGAAAATCTCTTTCCTCGGATACATGGATTATTTGTGGTATACTTTTAATTTTTCCAAAAATTGATCCCAACTGACTAGAAAACGAAATGATAACGACTACGGCAAAATAAGCCACGCTTCAGGTGGGAAATTGTGCAATAATTTTCTTATTTCTGTGTCAATTTTCAAGCGGTTTGTTGCATGTACCCCGCCTTACTGAGCGCTTTCCTCAGGTGTATTACTTATTTGAAAACTCCCCATATTTTTTCCCAAAAATTGATCCCAACTGACCTGAAAAACGATCAGATTTTTTGTCGTGTTTCTGGTCGGTTGGGATCACTTTTCGCAAAAAGTACAAAAAGGTTTCGTGTAAAGCATACATCGGAGGAAAGAGCTCAGTAAGGCGGGGTACATGCAACAAACCGTTTTTGAATTGACGCAGAAATAAGGAAGTTATTGCAAAATGTCTTACCTGAAGCGAGGCAAATTTGTCCGTAGATTTACCCATCCCAGCATGCACAATCCCCACCGTGTTCTGGAGAAGCCTTAAAAGAGAGCACATACATCAATCAGACTCTACCGGCATAACTACAGATAAGAGGGGGGCTTTTCAAAATGCAACATTTCATTAAATGTTCATCAAACCCTATGATTCAAATGAGTATCCACAACATGAGATTTGGAATTTTAAAAAAATAGAATAATTTTACCCGTATACACGCCTATCATTTGTATGAATCTGCATGAACGTTTTATGAACTTCAAAATATAGCCTCATTATGGATACATTCTTTAACGAAATAATGTCTTTGACCTTTGACATTGCATGATGATAAGGTCAAGATCTAAGTCAGCAATAAAGGATGAAAAATAGGAACAAACTGCCAAGTGAATATCTCATGCTAATTTGAACGAAAACGAAACCATGGATCGGTAAAGTTAATCCAATCAGTTAGAACATTATACCCAGAATTTGTTTGTTTCAAAAAGTTCAGTTACACTTACAATATTATTTTATGAATATTAATTTATTATTTTCTCTCTTGTACATAGCTAAAAGGGCATCACATACATGATTTAATTGAAAACGAATACGCTTTAAATGGACATAACATTCCGATTTCATTTTTTAAAGTATGTCTTGATGCAAAGATTGGTTATTCTAATGCGTAGAAATGATATCAGTTTTTTTTTAAATTGTTATTTATAAGCGAAAAATACGCCTTTAAATTTGGGACAGAAATGACAAATTCTATATAAATCTAACTTTTGTCCACAACAATTTCTTTAATTTTAGCACAATACTAGTAATATGTATTTCTCGTAAAAGGTGCAATATTCTGGCTTGAAATTTTCAGAATTTCCATAAGCAAATATGCTCTTTCAGATAAAAAAATAAAATATGAAAAATAAATCTGAAGTGTCACTTAAATAGACAAACTGTCTCAATCCCAATATCACTGGGTGGGAACGTACCCCGGAAATTGCTATAAAATGAGCTGAAATTCGACACGACGAACCGAAATTCCAAGCATCGAGTGTAAGTAAATGGATGTTTTCTTCGTTTTATTTCTTTCTCAGCACTTGACAGGTACTGCATGAAGTCTAACTATGGATACATTACACTCTGTCAACAGCATTTAGAACCCAACACATTTTAACGGCGAGAAAAATAACAAACTGTACGTCGTGCTCGCAGAAAACTTTGTGTCCCTTTCCTTGATTTTGTAATGTATTTCACAAATACAATCGAAATTAAAAAATCTGAAGCGAGCGATCTTTCAAAACATCGTCCAACTATTTATTCTGAAAATTACAGCGACATAGGTAAACATTTGACTGAGATAGAGGCACAAACCGATCGTCGGTTGGTCTCGTTCGGGGTACTGGGGATTGAAAACGAACCGAAGTTAATGTACCGGGTATTACATTTCAGTGTACTGTGTATTGAATTCTATTCTTTCCATTTTCTCGGATTTCTGGACATAATTTGGTTATTTGATATGTGTTTATGTCATTTATTGTTTCCACACTGAATCGCGCATACTGGATATAGATATACCAAGTTAGTTAATGTAGTATTGGTTGCCTCCCTTGCTTAAATAATCTCCATTTGTACTATAGGGCAGATCAGTTGTCTCTCTTGTTATTATAGCCTCCATTTTTGCATTGTAGGCCTGATGTCAACACCATCGTCTGATAGCTGTAGACTCATGCTAAAAGATTAACAGCTAGGGGAGATTCGGTATAACTCGGACACAAAACGTAGTCTCTGTCTTAACACCATAGATATCGCACTCTCTCGGACAGAAAAGCTTCTGAATCAACAACAAACACAATGAAGTATTCCAATTCTACACTAATTTCATTGGCTAAAACAGTTAAAATAAAGCCAAGGCAGATAATTTTACGAAATAAAGTATACTATCAGAGTAAGGTAAACTCGGACATTGACAAATTCATTGAACGGGGAATCTCGGACGCAACTGTTGTTTTAACACATTCCTAAACGATAAAGTTTTGCACTGCTCCAATTTGAAAGCTGTTGCAGTCGACATCATTTATGTTGCTAATTCGTGCATGAAAATCAGATAAACATGGAGAAATCATCTAGTGTCCGAGTTTAAAGTAGCTAAATACGATAATACGTCGGGTAAAGTCGGACATTACGTCACAGAAATGAGTAAACTTCCCCACACGTCACGATACATGTCACGTGGTGTCATCTTTTCATGCGCATTCGATTGATGACGCGTTATACCTATAAATACAGCTGATTTTGGGAAATACTCCATAAAGACATTTTATTTATAAAGAGAAACGTCTGGCTGTCCGAGATTACCCACATGTCCGAGAAATCCCGAATCTCCCCTAGTACATGTATGTAATTTTATGCAAAAGACACACTTATCCCTAACAGGTAAGCTGTATACTGATGTTCAGAATTTAGTGACAAGTGGGAAGACACCGTAAAATAAAAAAAACGACAAGCACAAATAAGGCCTACTCTGAACATGTAATTCACAGGGAGTCCGGCGATTGGTGGTGACCTTTTGAAGTATATATAGAGTAGTAACACCCACAGACGTGCCCGCCCACCCTGTGGTTTAATTGACTGATTGTTTATGGACACAATAGGTCCAAGCTCAAAGTATATATAGATCTATTTGTGTTTTTTGTTTGTTTTTGTTTCTTTTTTTTGTATGGAGTTCAACACCGTTTTAAAAGTCTTTCAGTCATATCATGGTGGTAAGTGAACCTACCAATGTTTTATTGGCTTACTCATACTGGTAGATCTACACGCACACTTTCCATGCCACTGACTGTGTTGAGAGGTGAATTGCACCAGACAGAAGTTTATCCTGGCTGGGAATCGAACCACTGATTTTCCGATTGTGAAGCAAACACTCTACCATATGAGCTAGCCTGGGGGGGGGGGGGGGGGGCGACATAGTAGCTCTATGCAGTTTTTAGGTCACCTGACCGAAGGTCATGGTGACCTATTGCGACCGTGTTTCGTCCGTCGTCGTCCGTCGTGCGTTGTGCGTCGTCCGTTAACTTTTGACATTTTCGACTTCTTCTTGTAAACTAATGGACAGATTTCAACCAAACTTGGCAGGAAGCATCCTCAGGGCAAGGGGCTTCAGATTTGTACAAATCATGGTGTTATCTCCCCTTGGGGCCCCATTAGGCACCAAAAAAGGGGCCAAAATGGGTAAATTTGGTACATCTTAAAAAATCTTCTTCTCATGAACCAGTAGTGGGATTGGATTCACATTTGGTATTTAAGGTCTTTGGGGCAAGGACTACATAGTTTGTACAAATGAAAAAAATACGTTGAAAAATGGCCGAGCTACGGGCGGGGCTCTGGGTGGGGGGTGCGTCATGTGTAATTTTTTTTATATTTTCGACTTTTTCTGATGAACCATTGGACAGATTTCACTCAAACTTAGCAGGAAGCATTCCCATGGGAAGAGGCTTCAGATTTGTACAAGTCATGGTGTTATCTCCCCTTGGGGCCCCATAAGGCACCAAAAAGGGGCCAAAAAAACGTTAACTTTAATGCAATTTTGACTATTTCTTAAGAACCATAAGACAGATTTCACTCAAACTTGGCAGGAAGCATCCCCATGGGAAGGGGCTTCAGATTTGTTCAGGTCATGGTGTTATCTCCCCTTGGGGCTCCATAAGGCACCAAAAAGGGGCAAAAATGGGTAAATTTGGTACACCGTAAAAAATCTTCTTGTCATGAACCAGCTGTGGGATTAGATTCACATTTGGCATTTAAAGTCTTTGGGGCAAGGACTACATAGTTTGTACAAATGAAAAGAATCTGTGGACAAATGGCCGAGCTAGGGGCGGGGGTCTGGTTGGGGGGTGTGGGGAATGTGTCATGTGTTAATTTTTTACATTTTCTACTTTTTCTTGAAAACCGTTGGACGGATTCCAACCAAACTTGGCAGGAAGCATCCTAATAGCAAGGGGCTTCAGATTTGTACAAGTCGTTGCCCCGTAAGGCACCAAAAAAGGGCCAAAAAAGCGTTAACGTTAATATTTTTTCGACTGTTTCTTAGGAACCATTGGACGGATTTCAACCAAACCTGGCAGGAAGCATCCCTTTATGTGGAGGGGCTTCAGATTTGTACAAGTTATGGTGTTATCTCCCCTTGGGATCCCATAAGGCACCGAAAAATGGGTTAAACCCATAGTTTTCTGCTCTTTCGACTCAGGTGACCGATAAGGCCTTCTGGGCCTCTTGTCTTTATTGAATTCTAATTTTGTCGTCTGCAAATCTTTCTGAGTGGGAAAGGTTTAAAAGCATTGAATAGTGTTTGAAGTACATGTATAATATTTGATAATGTTTTATATTTGTAGGCCTAGATGGAATTGCCAGATAAATCCTTTAACATTTTGGAGACAACAGTGACAGAAGAGGATTCATCTGCTGGATCAAATGACAAGCCAGTTACAAAATTGTATGAATGCCAAATCTGTTTTTATACCACATACAAAAAGTTCAATTATGACAGGCACCATAAAAGACATCTTTGGAAAGAAGAATATGATGTGAATGAAAATATTCCAGGTGTGACGACTGGTCCAATAGGTACCAGTACCCCAAATAAAGGCCAAGCTTCATGTACAGGAGACCAACTTGAACATTCAAAAAAAATGTGCGATCAATGTGGAAAAGAGTTCAAGTCATCATTTGGATTAAAGCTTCACAGAAAGAACATTCATGATAAAGACTTCAAATACATGTGTGGTTCTTGTGGCAAGGGATACAACCAAAAAGTTCAATATCGCTGTCATGTAGCAACCCACTTGAATTTACTTCTTGAAAAGTGCTCTTTTTGCAGCAAGTCATTTGCAGGCCACAGCTCTCTAGCGAGACATAAACTGATATGTTCCTTGAATCCAGAAGTTACAGGAACTGATGAAATCAAGTTTACATGTGATGTTTGCTGTAAGGATTTTAAAAGTAAGGACAGCTTGAATTATCACAAGAAAGGCAAGCATGGTCCAAAAAAGTACTTATGTCAGAAATGTGGCAATGCATATGCTTGGAGGTCATCTTTGCAAAAACACAGGCTGATATGTAAATGAACAGATGAGATTAACCCTTTCCCAAACGGCAAAATTTTAGGTTGGTCCCATTTAGCTTCTGCAGACGATAAAATCAATGTTAAAAAGTGTTGTAAATGTAAATATCATAGCATGGAAAATATTGAGGCAAAAGAAGAAAATGCTGATTATCAGCATCCTCTTCTTTTGCCTCAATGTTTTCCCAAGCCTATTTTCTCTGGGACATCAAAACCGGGTCTTGTTTGGGAAAGGGTTAACAAATAATTTCTGTTATGATCCACAAATGATCTTAACCCTTTCCCAAACAAGACCTGGTGGTAACGCAAGAGAAAGATGAAAACAAAGAGAATAATAGAAAGAAGAAGGATAAATTCAGGCTGATCAGAGGTGCGTTCTGTAGAGTGAGATTTCTTAAGATATCTTCACCCATTACCCACACATTGACTCCTTTTGACTCCCCACACGATAATGACTATGGAAAACATTGTGGGAAATGAAGAAATTGCTTGTAACAAGCAATTTCTTCATTTCCCACAATGTTTTCTACAAAAAAAGACCAACCAATATACAATTTCATTGACTTGAAATTGCGGTCTGCAACATCTTTGACTTTGGACCACCCCAAAAGTTTGCCGTTTGGTAATGGATTAACAACAACATCATTTTAGATCTGATTGAAAGCAAAAAAACTTGACTGTTTTTTGAAAACAGAAAGTTCACTTTTCATCGAAATGCATACTTGAAAGGAGACAACACAAATAATTGACTTCATAAGTAGAGACAGTGTATGTTATTGCATAGAAAATGCTTGGGGAAAAGGAGAAATTGCTGATTTTCAAATTAGAAGGTATTTCAGAAACGAAATAAATATTGCCAAAAAGTAGCAAAAATGTATGTTATAATATAGGAAAATATCAGTCTTTGTAACTTTGGACCTGTTTAGAATGTAAGTGTTAACCCTTTCCCAAACGACAAAATTTTAGGGTGGTATAATTTGAAAGCTGCTGTAGGCAATTTAATTTACGGTATGTCAATTATGATAGAATTTGTGTACAATGTAGTCAAGAAAATATTTAGGCAAATGGAGAAAATGCTGATCATCAGCATTTTCTTCTTTTGCCTAAATGTTTTCCCAAGTCTATAATTCTCATAGGGATGTCAAAACCAGGTCTTGTATGGAAAAGGGTTAAAATGGCTAGAAATTTTGGTATTGACCTAAATTTTGTTAAGCTTTTTAATCCTTTCCAAACAAGACCTGGTTTGGATGTCCCTTATAGAAATAATATATAGGAAAATATTTAAAGAAAAGAAGAAATTGCTGATAATCGGCAATTTCTCCTTTTTCCCAAAATATTTCCTATTCTGTAGCAAACACATTTTCTTCTTTGAAGTCAATTTTATGTTGTCTGCAACTCCTTTCAAATTGGATGGTCCACCCTAAAATTTTGTTAACCCTCCAACCCTTTGCCAAACATCTCCTGATTTTGACATCTTTGAAAGAGATGGACTCGAGTCATTTTGGTTGTCTGTAGCTGCTTTCAAATTATAGCAATTAAACGTAATAATAACACGGTTGTTTTGAAACCCTGCTAACCCATTACCACAGAATGACTCTTTTTGACTCCCCACAAGATAATTGCTTGGGAAAACATTGTGGAAAATGAAGAAATTGCTTGTGACAAGCAATTTCTTCATTTTCCACAATGTTTTCTACCTAGAAATATCAAAATATGTAGGCACAATGATCAGTAGGTAGCTGAGAGTGCATGCTGTTTTTTGTTGGTTAAAAAATGCCAAGAAGGCATGGTTAGGTGCAACAGCCTTCACAATAATAACTGAAATACTGTTGAAAATGGTGTTAACCTTTTCCCAAATGACAATTACTGTTTAGGTTTGTCCAATTTAAACCTCTCCCAAACAAGACAAGGTTTTGACGTCCCTATTAGAATAGGCTATGATAATCAGCATTTTCTCCGTTTGTCTCAATATTTTCTTGACTATATTATACATGAATCCAATATTTATCTTCATCCATTTTGTCATCTATAGCAGCTTTCAAATTGAACCACCCTAAAATGGTGCTGTTTGGGAAAGAGGGTTAGAAGCTGTTACAAATGACAAAATTGATAGAAATAAATGAAGAATTTTTGCTTATTATTGCCCAGAAAATATTGAGACCAAAGAAGAAAATGCTGGTTACCAGGATTTTCTACTGTTGTCTCAATGTTTACCCAAGTTAATTCTATTAGATATGTCAAAACCAGGTCGTGTTTGCAGTGGCGGATCCAGGATTTCTATGAGGGGGGTTCGGATTATATGCAAATAGGGGGGTTCGTTTTTCGAGTGTTGCACAATTTTGACTGAAATTCTGCATGAAAATGAAATAATCAGGCTACAGAGGGGGGGTTCGTTCGAACCCCCCGAACCCCCCCTGGATCCGCCACTGGTTTGGCAAAGGGTTAATTAAACAATGGAATTTGAATGATATAAACTTTAGTCATAATTTTGATAATCGTCAGGACTTTTTAACCCATTACCGAACAGCAAAATTTTGGGGTGATCCAAATTCAAAGATGTAATTTGTTCCAGACGACAATATTATTTGTATGCACAATATAGCCTAAATTTATTGCTGGTCTTTGGAGGCTTTGGAAAAAGTAGTTGAAAATGAAGAAATTGCTTGTGACAAGTAATTTCTTTTTTTCCCATAATGTTTTTCACCCAAAAAGGCCAAAAATGTTAAGTTATTTCACTTGAAATTGTCGTCTGCAGCATTCTTGTCTAAACTTATGCTGTCTGGTAATGGTTTAAGGGGTTAAAGTATATGACATTTAATATTATTATTATTATTATTATTATTATTATTATTATTATTATTATTATTATTATTATAATATGTTGGTCTTTTTGGGCAGAAAACATTGTGGGAAATGAAGAAATTGCTTGTCACAAGCAATTTCTTCATTTTCCATGATGTTTTCCAAAGCCTCTATCTTGTGAGGAGTCAAAGGAGTCATTATGTGGTAATGGGTTAACCCTTTTCCAAAAAAGATGTGTTCTTGACCTCTATTAGAAATGCTTGAGAAAACATTGAGACAAAAGAAGAAAATGCTGTTAAGCTTCATTTTCTTCTCCTGCCTCAATAGTTTTCTCTGCTACATGTAATTACACCAATCTTAATTTTACCAACATCCGTTTTGTTGTCTGCAACAGATTTTAACCCATTACCTCACAGTGGCTTGTTTTGACTGCACACAAGATAATGGCTTTGGAAAACATTTCTTCATTTCCCACAATGTTTTCTACCATGATAGACACAATAATGTAAATAATCATGTAAAACTTCATACCATTGAAATTTTCGTCTCAGTCTATAACATCTTTTAATTTGGATCAGCCCAAAATTTTGTCGTTTGTTAATGGGTTAAAATTGAGCAGTTTGTTTTTGCCATTTGTGCAAGGGATACATTCAAAGCCAATATGTACTATTTAACCGGCCTAAAACGAAAGTGACATATTACTGTGCTTACTGCTATAAAACCAATCAACTCATTTCAGTTGTACCGTTTACATTGTGCACGTGATAAAAGAGCAAGTTAATTGGTTGAAATATGTTAATATGTGGCCACGTGACTGTCATTTTAGGGCGGTGATTGTGTAGATGACTTTAGATACTTACCATCACAGACAGAAAACACTCACCCTGTTTGTAATGACATGAAAATCAATTGCAAGAAAAGGAGAAAATAATGCTTTTAAATTTTGTGGTTTGGGAAAGGGTTAAGGGTTTCTAAACTTTTATCATGAGGGTCATCCAAACTAGGGCTTATTTTTTATTCCCACTCATGCAGATTTTAAGCTTTTCAAAATTGAAATTTTCAGATGGCAGATGGGATTAAAACATTGAGGGAAAAGCAGTTATTGCATGTTTTTTATCAACATCTTTTTCTAAATTTAATGTCTTCTAGAATCTCTACAACAGAGGCATGGGACTAAATGTATATAAACATTGGCAGCTTTTTACATGCTGTATGAAAATTGTCTCTGCATGCATGTAGGGTCATTTAAAACTTGCTTTTTGTAATGTTTTGTAATGACATGTTTATGATATGCATGTACATGTACATGGATTTAGTTATATTTACATACCATATTGTTATTTATTTTACATTTACAACTAATCAGGTAAGGTTTAGTTGTTTTTTCTCTAGTCAGGTGACTAGTGTTGTTTTATTTCCTTAACATTTTATCTCCGTGAGTAAATTAAGTATTAATGATGAAGTCCTCAATCACAAAAGTTATCAAGATAATTCATTGTGACATGGGACTATATAGACGTTAACATGCTGTATGAAAATTGTCTCTGGTCCCTGGTCATTAAAAAATTGCTATTTCACGGTACGGAAACTACAGAGACAGAGCCATATCCGCCACGTGTGGCTCTGCCTCTGAGCGCACGATTTTTGGTGAGTTTTCCAATTTGTTGTCCAATTATTTTCTTTTGGTGCTTAAAAACGAAAAAAGGAGAATGTCATGCTCCGCTAAGACCATTTATCTGTCTGTTCTATTTCTGACGGCTTCAAAGTCGGTACGGTATTTACAGAATCATTTTTGTCGTGAGGTGACCCTATGTGATTTCCATGTTTACTCCATATATTTTTGTACATTTCAACGCTTATGCTTCTAATCAAACATTTTATATGCTAATGGAGAGCTAGTCAAGATTGGAGAAACACTTTCCATGTCACAAAACCTAAGAAATAATGGCCATAATCGAAATATGAACATTTTTAACAGTGGCTCTGTCTCTGTGCGACTGGCTCTGCTTTCGTGGCAGAGCCAGTCCCAGAGCCAGCCCCACAGTGACAGAGCCACTGTTAAAAATGTTCATATTTCGATTATGGCCATTATTTCTTAGGTTTTGTGACATGGAAAGTGTTTCCCCAATCTTGACTAGCTCTCCATTAGCATATAAAATGTTTGGTTAGAAGGATTATCGTTGAAATGTACAAAAATATATGGAGTAAACATGGAAATCACATAGGGTCACCTCACGACAAAAATGATTCTGTGAATACCGTACCGACTTTGAAGCCGACAGAAATAGAACAGACAGATAAATGGTCTTAGCGGAGCATGACATTCTCCTTTTTTCGCTTTTAAGCACCAAAAGAAAATAATTGGACAACACATTGGAAAACTCACCAAAAATCGTGTGCTCAGAGGCAGAGCCGCACGTGGCCGGATATGGCTCTGTCTCTGTAGTTTCCGTACCGTGTATTTGTTCTGTTTTGTAATGGCATGTTCACGACATGCATGTACATGTATTTACTTTTACAAACTAGTACCATATTGTGCTATTTATTTTATATTTACAACTGAACAGATAAAGTTTAGTAGTTGTTTCACTAGTCAGGCAACTAGGGTTATTTTTTTCCTTTACATTTTATTTCAGTGAGTAAATTAAGGATTAAGGTCCTTATAAAAGTTATTGTGATCATTCATTGTGTGCACATCTGTTGGTTTTACGAATGATTAACCCATTGGATGATCAACCCATACATACATAGTCTTTTAATTTGAACCATAAATTTTGAAGTGTTAGGACAGGAACTTTCTGAAAACACTTTGTTTTGTGACCTCGACCTCTGGGTGACCTTGAATATAGACGTTTTTAGAATAATTGACAATGGCCATAACATCTTTATTACTTAACATATTCGGATGATATTTCCTTCATATTAAGACACAATATTCACTAAAAACAACAACTTATTGTAGAAACTTTGTTTGTTGACCCTGACCTTGAACAGAACAAGAGTTTTTTTTAAATAATCAACATTTTGACAGCTCTTCTTTATCTGTTGTTATGGGAAAATAATATTTTACTAGTCTTGAGATGATTGGTAGAAATGTGAACAATATATGATCACAATGACTATCTTTTTATACAATTTGTTTCTTCTGTGATTTTTCAATGATTATTACCTGTGATATACACAATCAATTTAAAAATAAAGTTTTATATAAAGTTATTTGTGTATTATGTAATCTATTATAATCCAGCAAGCATTTTATATCGGGCCGATATCGGGCCGATATCGCCTTCTATATCGGGCCGATATCGGCGCCGACATCGGGCCGATATCGATTTACAACCACTTTCGATGACGGGCCGATATCGGCTAGTTACATCGGGCCGACATCGGCTGTCGACATCGGGCCGATATTGATTTGCAACCACTTTCGATATCGGGCCAATATCGGCTGACATCATCAGCCCGACATCAGGAACCTAGAGAAACCCAGGAACGTAGAGAAACCAAACGTAGGTTTTGATCATATGTATGTGATGGTAATGACATCGATTTGGAGGTCTGGTGTAAATATACAATTTACCCCCGGTGTTTTGGTTATTTTCATATTATGTCCGGGTGATTTTATCAGGGTGTCCACAGTTTGAGCAAAGCAAAATTCCCTGACTTTTCCCTGACATTTCCCTGACAAAAAGCAAATTTCCCTGCAAATGACAATTTCAAGTGATGGAAATTTTAAATGTGTTGGTATTCTTTGTTAGAAAACATTGTGGGAAATGAAGACATTGCTTGTCACAAGCAATTTCTTCATTTTCCACAATGCTTTCCAAAGCCATTATCTTGTGGGGAGTTTAAAAGAGTCGCTGTGTGGTAATGGGTTAAAGAATATTTTTCACCCATGTTTAATAACACTTTCCCAAACAAGACCTGGTCTTGACATCCCTTACAGAATTGGCATGGAATAACATTGAGACACCAGAAAAAATGATGATAATCAGCAATTCCTCCTTTTGTCTCAATATTTTCTGTGCATTATTATACATAAATCTTATCTTTATAAAGTGAACATATATTTTGTCCTCTGCAGCAGCTTTCTAACTGTACCGCCTTTATATATTTGGTTGTTTGGGAAAGGGTTAAAATTGCTTTTTCGTAGCATTAACTAAATTTAACCCATTACCAAGCGGCGAAATTTTGTTCTGGTCCAAATTCAAAGTTGTTGCAGACGACAATGTCAAATGCATAATAATTTACATTTTTTGTCTTTGTGGGTAGATAACATTGTGGGAAATGAAGAAATTGCTTGTCACAAGCAATTTCTTCATTTTCCATGATGTTTTCCAAAGTAATTATCTTTTGGGGAGTCAAAAGGAGTCACTGTGAGGTAATGGGTTAAGATTTTAGTATAAAGTATAAATGACATATTTTTAACCTGTTTTAAGCCGTTTTTAATGTCATTTCAATTGAATTACAGCAACAGCCTGTTATCCATGAGGTCCCTTCCATAGTTTAAGTTTTTAACCCATTACCACGCACTCCCTACTTTTGATGCCCCTGAGAAAGAATACTAGAAAATATAATGAGAAACTGAGAAAATGTTGGTAACCAATATTTTTTTCTTTTCCCACTACTATATTTTCCACCCTTCACTAAATGAAATTTATATTTTCACCTTTATTTTGTCGTCTGCAAATGCTTTCAATTTGGACCAGTGACAATCTGAAAATTATTGTTTTGTAATGGGCTAAGCAAAAGAGACAAAATGGAAAAAAATATACATATGATATAAATGATATAATTATTATCACAACTTTAAACTTCACATACAATTTAAAGCACATAAAGTAGATCTAGTGACTAGATGGGCATTTATAGTTATCACTTTCCCAAACAGCAAAATTCTAGGGTGATCAAATTTGAAAGCTACTGCAGACAACAGAAAAATGTTGATAAAGTTCGGATTTGTGTATAACAAAGCCTAGAAAATATTGAGACAAAAGGAGAAAATGTTGATAATCAGCATTCTTTTTAGTTCATTTACCACACAATCCCTACTTTTAATGCCCCTGAGAAAGAAGACTTTAGAAAATATTATGGGGAAAATGAGAAAATGCTGGTAACCAGTATTTTCTTCTTTTCCCTCTATGTATTCCATCCTTCACCAATTAAATACATTTTTCAGTCACATTTATTTTGTCGTCTGTATAAAAATATGCCTTCAATTCGGACCAGTCTAAAATTATTGTTTTGTAATGGGCTAAGCAAAAGAGACAAAAATATATTTTCACTAGCTTAACCCTTTCCCAAACAGCAAAAAATAGGGTGGTCCAATTTGAAAGCTACTGCAGACATCACTATTAATGTTTATAAAGATAGGATTTGTGTATGAAATTGCTAAGAAAATATCGAGGCAAAAGGAGAAAATGCTGGTTATCAGCATTTTCTTCTTTTGTCTCAATGTTTTCCCAAGTCTATTCTAATAGGGACGTCAAAACCCGGCCTTGTTTGGGAAAGGGTTAAACTTCACATATAATTCAAAGCACATAAAGTCACGGGCGGTAATCATGTGACTTTGTTATGATATATTTTCTTTACATATGTAAACAAAAACACTCGGTAAGTACAATTTTTCTTTAATTTTATTGTAAATATACTCTCCGTATTCAGATACCTACCAACATACCCACCTTACTCTCCGATTTATTTTAATACCAAAGTCTTTCCTCAATTCCCTGTAAAAACTGAGAACATTCTAACCAAATGTTTCGAAAGAAAACGATCCGAAAAGAATCACTTTGTTTGAATATTCTCACTGTCAGGTATCAAAATAAATCAGAAAGTAAGGCGGATATGTTGGTATGTATCTCAATGCGGAGAGTAAAGTATTTAAATTAAAATTTATGAAAAATGTGTACGAATCGAGTGTTTTTGTTTACATCTGTTAAGAAAATATATCATAACAAAGTCATGTGATTACCGCTCGTGAAAGTAGTGACTAGATGGGCATCTTCAATTACCCTTTCCCAAACTACACAATTTTATGATGATGATCATAGATCAAATTTGAAAGCTGCTGCAGACAAACGAAAAATGTTGATAAATTTGGATTTGTGTGTAATAAAGCCTAGCAAATATTGGGACAAAAGGAGAAAATGCTGATAATCAGCATTTTCTATTTTTGACTCAATCTTTTCCTAAGAATTTTCCAAATCCAAATAAGGACATCCAAACAGGACTCAACTACAAGGTTGTTATTTGAAGTATTCATCCAATGTACAAGGCAATAATTTGAGCATTAATTTTTTTTACCTGAATATGACTTTAAATTGACAGACGGTGTCTCAAGTTTATATTTATATATAAATGTGTCGAGACTAAAAGTGTCTGAAATTTACATGACATGCCACAGTGAAATTTACATGAAACCGATGTTTTTCAGCACTCATCCACTACTAGAACTCAGTATTGTATTCAACCATGTACAATAACCTCATAATATTACAAATTCACTTCAACTAAATATCGATCCCAAGTCGTTTGTGTGGCAGTATTTTGCTTTCGTCACATTTGTGGTACTGTCGAACTCCTGAAACACCACGAGCAGCTTCATCTGGACCCTTTATTTCAACCAACCGTCTCTTTGCCTTTCTCTTGCACCGTGACTTGGTATCAAACATGTGGTCCCTTATAGTTATACTGCAGACAATTGACGGGTACAGATACTGATTAGAAATGTTACAGTCCATTTCGCTTTCGGCCAAGAGGTCATGCACTGGATATACCTTTGCCTTAGACAAAGACATATGAAACGGTCGTTCTGGCATTAGTTGTACTCTCAAGAGCTGACAGGCATTTTCCAACGCAGATGGTACTTCTTCGGCACGAATTATGCCGCTACCCTTTGGGTCCAGGTCCTGAAATTGTCCAAACATGTTTTCAGCTTCAAGGCTGCCAAGAGACCTCACATTGTATGTGCCAGACTTAACGTAAGGAAACAATTGGATGCGTCTTTCTATGTTCGTGATGAAACCTTGAAACATAACATTAGGAATGCCTCTAATGTGTGATCCATATGGAGGAAAGTGACAAAAGTTTACATCCTCCAGAAGCCATCTTCTTAGAGTCAATCTTCGATCACATCTCTCCTCTGCACTGATACCGGGATTATCCTCGCCGTCATAAAATTCCCTTATCATTTTGCAGAAAGCGGCCTCATTAGGATAATGGTTACGCATAGCATTTTCTACTTCTTCCGAGAATGTTTCTCGCGCAATTGAATCACTCTGCTTATCAACAAGGTCTACAACATGTGGTACTTTCAACCGAGTAGTGTTTTCTTTAGCAACATCTATCCACGCTTGCTTACTTAAACCTCGTTCGGGAATTCCATCTTTACATACCTTTACTCGACAGTTTGTTATCAAATGATGAACGTCGAGGAATGAAAATATATAGGACAGTGTTCCAGGGTTGTACTCGGGAGTAGAGAACCATCTAATTCGCTGATCACTTACTTCGGTTTCTGGTGAAAATGGGCTTTCTTGACGCCATAGTTCAATGCAGCCGACCATTTCGTATTCAGCTACAACAGAGTTAAGAACAGATTTAGATAAATTGTTTACTTTCTTCTTACACAATGTTATTAATTTGTCTGGATTGCGCCGACGTCTTGCTCTAGTTTGTGAGCGCTGTTCTATGGATATTTTAGTGACCGCCGACTGAAGCAAATCAACCATCTTGGATTTATTCCAGCACTTACTGTAATGAATATTTGAACTTTTAAGAGTCTCTGATACGGTTTCCAGGCATAGCGTCAATTCGAATTTCGACATTTCTTTTTTAGCTTTCACAGTGTTCAATAGAATACATTTAAATTCATCCACACGTCTGTTTTTCCACACAGTATTTGCTTTGTCATTGGTCTGAAGACTAATCAACATCTTTACAATGTCATCATGTCCTAATACTGTTTCACATGGCATTTGTTCTTCATCACTGTTTATATCAACCGAATCTCCACTAAGGCCCAATTGTTCTATCTGTTCTGTTAGATCACTACAAGTTTCCATCTGTGCAGCCAAGTGACTATCATCTGCATTATCTACGGTTGTCGCAAAAATCGTATCACATAAATTCACACGTTCAACTCGTTGAATTGGTTGTTGCTGTTCTGTATTTTGTTGGCCAGAAACAATATTATGGTCCATGTTTTGCAACGTTTCCATTTCTTCATCTGTCAAATTTTCCAGTGCTTCTGTTGGAACAGCTGATGCAATATCATAGTTTGTATCTGTTTCATCTGTAACGGAGTCTATATTTCCATGTTTTGTACCTTTTTGTTTGCCACAGGTAATCTGTTCTCGTATGTTCAAGGACGGCTGGAATAACTTTTTATCTCCGTTAAACGAAACTTCGGCTGCTTTTCTGTTTGCATCGTATGTGTACTGTATTTGGCTTGCCATGTCTTGATCAGTTTTTATTACACCTGTTTCGAATATCAGTTTTGTGAGATCTCCTTTCTTCCTAGATTTCACATCGTTATATACTTGCTTCTGCAGTTCTAACAATGTCAGTGGTTTTCCATCATTTGCTCTATATGCCAGCACGGCCCATTGTCCGTCATAAGAAACGACGGGTGTGTACAGTCCTTTAAGGAACAGTTCATGTAAAACATCAGATATCATACTTCTCATTGCAGAAGATTTCATGCTGTATCCTTTAAGAGCATAAGCTATGGGGAATGCATACGGTATTTCAGGTCTATGTATTCTATCTAAGTCAGCCAACATAAATACCAGGACTTCATTTGCTTTATTGGTGCACAATGAATCACTGGCCTTTACAGCATCTACTCCACGAATAAATGCTCTCTGAAGCTCTGTCAAAAGTATGTCGTCGGGTATTGCATTACTACTTAAATGATATATTCTGTCCGTTTGGTCAGATTCATGTTGACAGGCTTTTGCTTTTCTTGATTTCACTTCTGCAATCAGTTGAACTCTTGAGTGTCGGAATTTGTCTATGTTTGATTTCAGAAGAGTGACATTTTTACCAAGTCTTTTCGGGCTTGCATCCTGATCCAATTTTTTAATCTCTTCACAAATCTCATTCCACAACTGTTCGTCAAATTCTACCATGTGTACAGCTGTTGATTCAGTTCCATAGGATACAAAATACAGGTTCTTTACATCAAGGCATTTCATTTCACTCAAAACTTGTGGAACATAGTAATGCGGTAACGTGTACTGGACAGGTGTCGTATACAACTTTCCAGGAGTTGGACACTTTATTTCTACGGCAGCAAGTGTCTTGTCGCCGTCTGAAGTTCTAACACTACCATCTGGGCTAACCACGAGATATGCTTTATCATCTTCTCTAAAAATATAACACCCTTCTTCGAATACAAATGCAAATGGTTCAAATGCAGGGATAAATGTTGATACAAAGGTTGCGATAGCATTCAGTTCATTGTCTTTTCCGTGATCAAATCTGAGTTGAAGTTCATCTGAAATTGGCTCTGGATCTTTTCGACCTGCTTTTGTATCCAAATAGTTCTTTTGTTCTTTCAGGCCTTCAAGGCCGATTGCTTTATTGATTGTACTACCTGTAACAAGGCTGTTCTCTCGTATCTTAAACCATGTTTGAGATCTCTGTTTTGTGATTTCGGGTTTAGACAAGTCATTCAAACTAACTGAATTGCCAAGACAAACATAATTCCACTGACGACTAAGATCTACCACTTCTGCTGTGAGACTATTTACGGATTTTTCGATTAAAGCTGCATATCTGCATAAATTACCGTTGATGTTAAGCATATCCTCCAGACAATTTTCAATCTGATAAATACTTGTCCGTATACTGCTGATTACAATTGCATAGTTGCTGGATCTCCAATCACCTTGAATCTGTTCCTGTAACTTATTTAAAGCAATCATTTTCTTTACTTTAAGCATTCTTAAATCTTTCATTCTGTGGCTAAGCAACGTTATTGACTTTCTACAACTATCAACGACACTGTTCTTTACAGAAGTAATCAATTCACTTGTTACACAATGACCCTTTTGAATTTCAGATTCAATCTCTTTGATGTACGAGTTCAGTAAATTTGTTTCTAGACGCATTCTTTGCTGTTTTGCATCCAATGTTGGATCACCTTCATATCCCCATAAATCAACTTGTCCTTTAGAACTTGGGTTAATCTTTTTCCCGTCAACACATATTTTATATGTAAGACTACGGCATTCTTCCATTCTAGAGATATCGTCTATCATCTCCGTTATGATTCCTGGTTTGTCAGTAGACAACATTTTGCACTCATCTTTCAGAATTTTTCGATCAGGAACCACAAAATTAACACTAGAGTCATCCGCTGAGAAATGGCCACGTAGGTTATCATCGTCTGTGGTAAGTCCTTTATTCTTAGGTCCACCCATAAATCTAAGAAAACGCCCACGAAACAGCTTGTACCCTGTTCTCCAAAATAACTTGCATGGCTCACTATATCTCATGAAAGTAGTTGATTTATTTAGCGAATACCATCTGACTACATCTAGAAATAGCAAAAAAGCAATGTTGTCCAGAGGAAATTTGCCATCACAAATAAGTTTATTGAAAGCCTTGTAGTCATCATACTTTCCACACTCTTTAAGTGCCTTTATCACTTCAGGTAATAACTCGGAGAGCTCCTGGAAGTCGTCATCTGTGTTTACACTAAAGTTAACTTCTTCAATTGGATTGTGGTCATCAGTGTCACTCAATGGGTCAATTATCTTACAGATTTTCTTCAGTGGACTCTCTTTTGGAATTACATTACGTCTGGATACGTGAATGCTTTTGTTTGTTTCATCTAAATGTATCACTCTCCCCTGTTCCCTGCAAATATCCGGTATGACTTTGTATCCAACAACCTTGCTGTGTTGACCCTCTGTCCGTTTGAACTTAAGTTCTTCATGTTCGTGCGTCTCAATTAAATGATTTATGATGTCCTTATAGCTCTTCGTAGTTCTGTCACAATAGTAGCACTGGAATAACATATTGGATCTGAAAATATAAGATGAAAACATACATAAGTAAATGAACTGAGGTAAACAAGAGCACCGCTGGGCGTGGCAAATACGCCCGAAGCTCAGACAATGGATGGGTGAAATGTTTCAAGAAGAAGAAGTCTCACGATCATAGGCATTATAGGTTCAAAGTTAAACACCGTACAGGGATCCACGTTAAATAGAGAAAACAAAGAACAACAAGATATGTCACATGATGTGATGAATGCCCCCGAAATTACATATGATGATGGAAAACATTTCTATCAAACAATTTCAAAATCCACCCTGGAATGAGTTATGCCCTATTTTAACCTTTGACCTCTAAGTGTGACCTTGACTTGAAATTTGTGCATGACACATCGTCTCATGATGATAAACATTTCCGCAAATCCATCAAGGAATGACAAAGTTATGCCGCCGGGAAATGTAAGGTGATATTGACGGAAAACACGGCACAAGGCATTAAATCTTTTATTTTGAACAAAATGTTAATAAATTTGGTGTCATTTTAAAGATCAGTATATGTACTTTCCTGAAATGTTAAAATCTAAAAGAAATCACAATTTCATCTCTAAACAAACTTGATTAGTTTATATTTTCATACAAAATTGTGACTCTGTAGCACTAAGTAATTAAAAGTCTACTGTAGTTTAAATCTGCCTTTCTAGTGTCGGTGCATCATTGCCTGTCCAGCTTCACCAGACATAAGCCCAGTAAACCACCAATCAAATTTTCATAGCCAGACATAATCCACCCCTAAGATTTTTTTCAAATAGGACATAAGGATTTTTCAACTGGCAAAAGCCCCCGTAAGGATTTTTCAACTAGGAGAGAGCTAGGACTACATAAGCTCGTATACCTTGTATATTGGCATCAAGAATAGGGCCTATACATTTTGGGAGAGGGGGGAAACATTACATGTCTTCCCATTGCTAACAATATTTTCCTGAACAGAACAGTTTCCTAACAAGATAATTATCAGTAAATAAATTACATGTGAAAAATTAACAATGACTGACCATGTATTGAATTCGAAATGTTTATTAAATTTATTAAATCCTTAAAATCATTTCTGTTTTTCCTCTACCAATACATTAACCAGAGTCAAAGGAATTATGGACCCATATTCATAAACACATATAATGAATCACTTGAACATTCTAAGCACCTTTTAACTTAGTTCACTTAGTCTTCACTAACAATGAATTCAATTATGATTGAGACATAACATTTGTCCTTATGGGGGCTTACGTCCTAGTTGAAAAATCAATAGGGGGCTTTTGTCATAGTTGAAAATTTCTTAGGGGAGCTTATGCCCGCCTATTAAAAATTGAGTGGGGGCTTATGTCTGGGGTTTTGTCCTACATTCATGGATAGGAGGTATTTAAACAACGCACATGAGATAGGAATGAAAATTATTCCGATTTGGTGTCTTTTTACAGGTCCCTTACACTTGTTAACCCGTCATTTTTCAAAAAGCGAGTGAAGTCAAAATACCAATCCTCAGTACACCAAATTCTCACAAAATGCAATTTACAGTACACTTCTTACCAATCCCCAGTACCCCGAACGAGACCAACCGACGATCGGTTTGTGCCTCTATCTCAGTCAAATGTTTACCTATGTCGCTGTAATTTTCAGAATAAATAGTTGGACGATGTTTTGAAAGATCGATCGCTTCAGATTTTTTAATTTCGATTGTATTTGTGAAATACATTACAAAATCAAGGAAAGGGACACAAGGTTTTCTGCGAGCACGACGTACATTTTGTTATTTTTCTCGCCGTTAAATGTGTTGGGTTCTAAATGCTGTTGACAGAGTGTAATGTATCCATAGTTAGACTTCATGCAGTACCTGTCAAGTGCTGAGAAAGAAATAAAACGAAGAAAACATCCATTTACTTACACTCGATGCTTGGAATTTCGGTTCGTCGTGTCGAATTTCAGCTCATTTTATAGCAATTTCCGGGGTACGTTCCCACCCAGTGTATTCAAAATTTGCTAATTTTGCGCAACCAATAGTCCAATTTGGTGCGGTCCTATAGAATCGCACTTTGCATTCCCAGGCTAGGCAGCGAGGTTTACTTTTTTGGGTTTGATGTCTTATGTAACAGAATGTCTTTTCAGCTTTCAATACGTATCACTGAAGAAATGTAGGAGTTCCTTTTCAAATAATTGAACAATAACACGTCATTGTATAATCTGAAAAATGATCTTTCGAATAAATAAAGAGAAAATTGACGTACATTGTAAACAAATGTAAATAACGCGGCGACGTTATTATACCAATACATCAACTTTGAGATACATGTACATGTAGTTACTTTTGGGGTTTTATGTGGTGGTGGGGGATCAGATGCAAGGAAAAGCTCAATACAAATCAGTTGCAGTTTTAGTACTAGTAAGAATGTCATCAGAATCACGACATATTGACCAAAACACTATCTATATATCTTTAGATAAAAACAAACAATATGTTTAGTATAAACTGAAAGCACGTATTTTAACTTACTAATGAACGCTAGATACAATAACTAAAAACAAGAAACGTTGCTTGTAAATAAAAATAAAAAAATGACGTGGCGTCAAAGTCGTTGTACACCTCCCTAGTTCGGTATGAAGGGTGTTTTTATAGGAAGAAAATCAATGAATAAATGTGTTTTATACGATGTGGTATACTGACTTGTCACTAATATCGTTTTTGTGCGGTTTCGCACCATGGAACTAGATTCCATTACATTTCTCCAAAAATGAAGAATACTAAATGTAAGACAAAATTTGAGTACAACAGTTCCGGTCAAGTTCATCTGATAATTAATCAAGTAGAATTGTCCTTTCTTTAACACCAACTTTTATTACAAAGATAATTATGCTAATTAGAGAGATGATTACTTTTGTAATGTACTTTTTAGTCTAGCAATATTTGCCCTAATCTATCCCACCTGTGCTTCGTATATCTCTTTTTTCTATATAGTATACTCTCAGACTGCTGCATTGAACATTGCCAATACATATGCAGAGATAGATCTTGAAATGTCTCTTTTTCACATTCGCTAGCCCTATTCTAGCGATAAGCAGTTTGGTTCATTTTGCGTATTTTTCGACTTTATGAATCAATTGGTGCTTTAACAGAACGAAAACCTGGCATATTACACATCACATCAATACCAATTGTGCGATGGAATTTATTGTACGCAGACATGACCATACCACTGCCATGCTTTAAATCGTATCTTTAAATCATATTTTTGACAAAGTGAGAAAACAGTTTCGACCTGAACGACAACTGACCATATTCCCTTGGTAAAGGATGAGGCAGTCATATCGTGACTGAAGCTCAAGGTTCCCCAGTTTATCAACGTCAGAACCGGTCCTTTATAAACCCCAGACATCGCCCGCCAGCTGCTCAGGGTGCAAAACTTCATCAAACATGGAGGGCAAAGGAATAGTGGTCTTACTTGGAATTTTATTTATTGGTAAAGTATATTTCAAAATCATTGACAGTCTCAGAGCGGGGAATCACATGAAATAACATTTCCGATTATTTTTAATATTTCTGTTTATATAAACTGTGCGGAATCTCGTGGTGTTTGTACACATTTATTACCACACGACCTAGTGTTCCCACTGCCGACCAGATCAACTCGATCAAGTGCTCGAATACAGATCGAACTTAGTCTGCAAGGGCGATCGGAAGCGATTGAGGTGATCGAAATTGATCTTCATCGCTCGGGCTTCCTACTCGAGTTTTTTTTAACATGCAAAAATAGTCAAGTGCGATCGAGTACAAAAATGATCGATTGTGTATTGATCGGATAGCAGATCGACCTTATCGAAAATCAATCGAGTCTGGAGATCGAGTGTGATCGAATTGATAATCTCTATCCCAACCTGCACCGAACGTGCACTCGATTACCTCGACTTGTACTCGAGTTATTTCCGAACACAACCCGATCAACTCGACCTCTCAAATCGGATGAACAGGTCGGGTTGATCGACAAGAGATCTAGAAGTAGTCATATGGTCGGGTTTGATCGAGGGCATTGAAGCGATCGAGTAGATCGTGTTGATCCGCTGCCATAGAGCAGTTGGAAGCACTCGATCACCTCGACTTGTACGAATTATTCCCGAACGCATTCCCGATCAACTCGACTTCTGCTCCATCCGTTCATCCAATCAAATCCAGATAAAAAATATCAACTCGATCACACACAATCTCTACACGAGTGATTGTCGATCATCTCAATCTTCTATACGATCGATACTCGAGCAACTTCCCGGTGTGTTTTCTACTCGATCTCTACACGGATTTTTTACGTGACAAAACAAATTGGCATGATTACCGATCGATGAAGACCAAACTCGATCATCTCGACTAATTCCGATCACCCATGCCGAGCGAGCTCGACCGGTACTCAATCGCTTGATCGGGTTTGATCGAGTTAATTCGATCGGCAGTGGGAACCTAGCATTATGGATGAACAGATGGAGCAGAAGTCGAGTTGATCGGGGATGCGTTCGGGAATTACTCGTACAAGTCGAGGTGATCGAGTGCTTCCAACTGCTCTAAGGCAGCGGATAAACTCGATCTACTCGATCGCTTAAATGCCCTCGATCAAACCCGACTATATGACTTCTTCTCGAACTCTAGTCTATCAAACCCGACCTCTTCACTCGATTTGGTCGAGTGAACAGACGAATCAGAGGTCGAGTAATCGGGATGTGGTCGGAAATTACTCGAGTAAAAGTCGAGGTAATCGAGTGCATGTTCGGTGCAGGTCGGAATACAGTTTATCGACCCGATTACACTCGACCCCCAGACCCGATTGATTCTCGATAAGGTCGATCTTTTACCCGATTAATACACAATCGATTCTCGATCATTTTTGTACTCGATCGCACTCGACTATTTTTGCATGTCAAAAAACTCGAGTAGGAAGCCCGAACGATGCATATCAATTTCGATCACCTTGACCTCTCCCGACCACCCTTGCAGATTGAGCTCGACCTGTATTCGATCGCTTGATCGAGTTAATCTGATCGGTAGTGGGAACACTAGGTCATGTGGTAATAAATGTGTACAAACAGCACTAGATCCCGCGCAGATTATCTTAACAGAGATATTGAAAACTGTCGGAAATGGTGTTTCGTGTTATTCCCTGATTTAAGACATAACACGTACGATTCAAATAACGGTATTTAATGCCGTAAAATGTATTAATCATTATATTTAATCAGATTAAGGGTGGGTCAATAGCTTAAAGTACATTTACGTCACATTTAAATTATATATATGTTTAAACTGACAATATTATGCAGTTATTATCAAAATGTCATTGTGATAATCACAGTCACTGCAGAAAGATTTCCATTCAGAACACATAGAATAGAATCAGCTCGATCTGGTCGTGTATATATCAAGATGGTCGGGTCTTGGTCGTGTAGGGCTCGAATTAAGGTCGGGGTTGTGTTGATCGAGTTGAACAGATCGGCAGTGGGAACCTAGCATTAGGTGGGGTACATGTGCAGCAAACCGTTTTATAATTTAGGCCCGTAGGAAGCAATTTCATATGGGGGGGGGGCTAAAGCTTCAGTGTCTGAATATTTGGGGGGGGGGGGGGGGGCTAATTTGGATTTTCCCTAATTTTCAGTGTGAAAAAAAGGAAAATTCTGCAATTTTGGCCAACTTTGGGGGGAGGGGGCAGGGTTAAGGGGGGAGGGGTTTAGCCCCTGTCTAGCCCCCCCCCGCCCCCTGTTCCTTCGGGTCTCTAATTAATTCATAAATAAGAAAGTTATTGAAAAATGTCTTACCTGACGCGAGGCATATTTGTCCGTAGTTGTTATCATTTCGTTTTCTGGTCGGTCGGGCTCAATTTTGGAAAAAGTAAAAGGATTCCCAAAATAATTAATATATTCAAGAAAAGTGCTCAGTAAGGCAGGATACATGCAACAAACATTTTGAAAATTGACGCAGAAATGAAAAAAAAAGTTAATGCAAAATATTTGACCGGAATCGAGATTACTTTGTCCGTAGTTGTTATCCACCCCATGATGCCCAATCTCCATCGTGCAATCAATGCAATTACGGCTTGGGAAAAGTGATCACCAATTAGGAATTAATGTCGCTTTTTAAATTTCGCCTCTGGCTCTTTGGTGCTAATGATGGGCAATCTCCGAGCAGAGTTGTCGTTCGTTACTCTCACCATACATTAATGTAATGAATGAACCGTGCGCAAGAGAGTGAATGATGGGTTGTATACGTTAAAACATGGATTTTCTTTTCCCCTCAGGTTTGGTTCATACTCAAATGACCACAGATGGACAAACAAATACAATCAGACTGGAGCCCTTTCGAACATCACAAAACATGCCACCATTACCGGCTGGTACCCAGGACACGGTGAACCCAGCATACACCGCTGTCAACACACAGGAAACCAGCTACAACATGGCGGCCGGTGTCCAGGATACAATGCAACCTGCAGATTTGGCCTTGCAAGAAGCATTATTACAACAAAAACAAAATCCAGTAGAGAGCGAGAAAACAATGTCTATGTTAGATCTAGTCAATCTAATGAATGTTAACAGAGCCGGTTTGAACGGAAATGCTGACATGATGACGGGTATGGCGGCCGGTGTGTCGACAGCTGGTGACGGAGAAGCTGCTCAGGCTGTGGACATGAACCCGAATCCCGCGATGGACATGACGATGGACCAGCCGGCTGGAGGGTTTGACATGGACCTGTTGTTTGATACCCTGTCTCTGATGGAGCTGGGTGGTGGTATGGGTATGGGTAATATTATGGGTTCAGCAACTCCCACGGATAGTCAGGATGTTGGAGAGGGCTCACGACCTCCTGGTAAGATGGGGATAGGTGGTATGTTCATGGATATGTTATTTGGCCACGGTGCACCGATGTATATGGGGATGGGACCGGGAGATATGGCAGGTCATGGTATGGGGATGTTGGGAAGATTGATAAAGAAGAAAAAGGCGGCAGCCATGGATGATAGTAGAGAACAGCAACATGCGACTGGGATATTCGGTTCTATGTTTAACAGGGCCGCTGGAGGGGAAGGCGCCGCCGAAGGTGGTGAAGGAGCAAAGGGAGGTCGCAAAGAGAAATTACGTAAACTTATACTGATGTCCATGATGCAAAACCCAATGGCTGGTGGAAACGGCACTGTACCAATGAACAGTTTAGCCTTGGCTATGTTATTGAGGGGCAAGAAGGCCGGGGCCGGGGGAGAAGGTGAAGGAGGAGCAATGGGTACAGGGGGCGAGGGTGAAGGCGGAAAGGGGGGAAGTCGAAAGGAGAAATTACGTAAATTAATGATGATGTCGCTTCTACAAGATCCAATGACTGCACAGATGGGCATGTTCAAGGATGGGGTTGCTTCTCAAGTAGGAGCTGATTTGTTTGGTCAGGGTAGTCTGATGAATGATATGGTATTAACAATGTTAATGGGAGGTAGACAGAGTTCTGGAGCTGGTGGAGAGGGTGAGGGGGCAGCAATGGGCGGTGGTGAGGGCGGAGAGGGGTCTACTGCAGGCAGTCGTAAAGAGAAGTTACGCAGACTATTGATGACATCTCTACTCCAGAACCCCATGGGCTCACAAATGGGAATGCCTGGTCAGTCTGGAGCTATGAATGATATGGCCATTGCTATGTTATTGGGAGGACAAGGGAAGGCTGGAGCTGGTGGGGAAGGTGAAGGTGCCGCCATGACAGCTGGAGGCGAGGCTGGAGCTGAAGGGGGCGAGGGCGCCATGGGAGGAAGCCGACAGGCGAAACTACGTAAACTGTTAATGACATCTTTACTTCAAAATCCTATGGCTACACAAAACGGACCCGGAATGTTGGGCCAGTCCGGAGCTATGAATGATATGGCTTTAGCCATGCTATTAGGAGGTACAAAGGGTTCTGGGGCTGGTGGGGAAGGTGAAGGAGCAGCTATGGGTGCCGGAGGAGAAGCTGGGGCGGAAGGAGGTGAAGGTGGACAGGGAGGCCGACAGGCGAAATTACGGAGACTTCTAATGACTCAACTGCTTCAAGACCCGGCGGCATCTAAAATGATGGGTCAATCTGGCGCTATGAACGACATGGCTATAGCAATGCTATTGGGTGGTAGCAGAAAGTCCCAGGCAGGAGGAGAAGGGGGCGAGGGGGCCGCTATGGGCGCGGGAGGGGAAGCTGGGGCGGAAGGCGGCGAAGGTGCAACAGGGGGCAGACAAGCTAAATTACGTAAACTACTTATGACAACACTTCTTCAAGACCCAACAGCCTCTCAATCGTTAGGTCAGTCTGGCGCGATGAATGACATGGCTATTGCAATGTTACTGGGAGGGAGAGGAAATTCACAAGCAGGGGGAGAAGGTGGCGAAGGTGGCGCTATGGGAGCTGGAGGTGAAGGCGCGGCGGAGGGTGGCGAAGGGGCAGCAGGGGGCAGGCAGGCGAAATTACGTAAACTTCTTATGACTTCACTTCTTCAAGACCCGTCAGTCGCAAATGGTCTCATGAACGGCAGCTCACAGATGACATATGATATGTTTGGTCAAGGAGGGTCCATGAACAATATGATTCTGGCAATGTTGATGGGTAACATGAAGAAACAACAAGGTGAAGGTGGTGAGGGAGCTGCCACGGGGCCTGGAGCTGCAGGGGGAGAAGGGGCAGCAGAAGCTGGGGGCGAGGGAGCAGGCGGACCACGTGACAAACTACGTCGTCTGATTATGATGCAACTGATGCAAGGGAATAATGTGATGGGTGGATCTGGAATGAGGAATCAAATGATGTCTCGACTTATCAGCGGGATGAGGGGACAGGGTGAGACTGGCGAAGGGGGAATGGCAGCTGGGGAAGGGGGACAGAGGGGAATATTAGGGGCTTCTGGCGGCCAGGAAGGCGGCGGTGAAGGTCAAGGTCAAGGAGGACTTTTCGGTATGATGGGACAGGGAGAAGGGGTCGCGGAAGGGACACAAAATAACATGTTCCGGTATTTTGCGGGCCAGGGCTCGATGTCAGCATTTCGACAACAGTTTATGAGCGGTGAGGGTGCGGCTGATGCCGATGCAGTTACCGGTACAGCGGGGGCTTCTTGTCCTAGATATCCTTACTCACTGATGGGCGATACACTCGTGTTTCCGTATGTCGGTGGAAACTGTAAATTGTAAGTTGGTCTAGATCTATTTACATAATCATTGATGATTAGTATAATATAATACAAAGCATCATGACATTGTTTATAGGATAAACATATTATAGCTAGTTTTAAAAAGAACGTAGATCTATTAGGATACCGAGTAAAAAAAATACGTTCAGCATACGTATAAGTTTTTTTAAAGTGGCATATGTAAGCTGAAGTGCTGATAAACAAAAATAGACTCCTTTTCTCTTCAGTGTTTTCAACATAATTGGAATCATACGTGTATTTTCTTTCTTCTTCGTCTGTTGAAATGTAATACACGTACACGTTTTTCTTCTTTCATTTTCAGAACAGTTAATCTACAATTCCCGGATGTACCTGTCGGAGAGAGTCGGGGTATCTCCGGAGTCAGAGCACAGTAAGTACCGGTCTGGTTATAAAGTTATAAGACTCGTTCTCAAAAGTGACATTTCAGTTATTTTCTAAATCTTATTTGTGACCCGTCACGCTAAAAGAGACCTTATCCGAACTCCAAAAATATAAATTTGGACAAACTTATCAGACTCAGCACAGGTCAACCAGATCCAGTATGCAAAAATGAACATATAGTAAGATATGGAAACATTCCGGATTTAAAAAAAAATGCAAAAAGGTGAAGAGTGTCGGCCCTAGTCTGGCTGCGCGGACTGACTAGGGTCGATATTTTTCACACTTCCTATAAGGTCCCTTTAAGAGTGACGGGTCACATTTTAATTTTTATCTGAAAGAGCATATTATCTTATGAAAATTCTGAAAAATTACAAGCCAAAATATCGAACCGTTTACGAGAAATTTACATTTTGTGCTAAAATCTAACTAATTGTTTTGGACAACAGTTCAAATTTATATGGAATTTGTCATTTCTGTCTCAACTTTGAACTTTGGCTTATGAATAACAACTTCAAAAATTTGATAGCATTTCTATGCACTAGAATACCCAATCTTTGCATCAAGACATACGACATACTCTTAAAATATGAAATTGAAATATTATGTCCCTTTAAAGTGTATAAGGGGTCGGCTTATCGGTGACGGTCTTTGGCTTTTTGAAATCTCATTATCTAGGTACAATATGATTTTATTACGACTCTGTATGAAAGAGATGTACATGTAAATATGGCAAATGGTATCAATGCTTTCAGTCCTACATTACTCAAATACTCCTTAGGTAACAAAATCGGCATGAATAAGAATCTGCTTGGTATATATCATATACATTAAACATTGAGGCGAAAGGATAAAATGCTGACGACCAGCATTTACGTCTTTTGTCAATTATCCCTAGATTTTTCGAACGGGGACGTCAGATCCATTTCTTGTTTGAGATAGGGTTTTGATAACACTGAATTTGTCCCTTTGTTTCTACAGAAATGTATCAAATGTCGCCTGTATATCGTGTAGAGGAAGGTGAAGGAGGCAAGTGTCCAACATGGTGGTAATGGCGTCTAACAATATTATTTACAAGAGAAAAAGCTGTGGTGGCATTGACATAATTATTTAACCTTTGTCATGCTGAATTTAAGGAAGCAGGCAGTATAGAATAAGGCCAGACTGTACTTATGCGCAGGCTGGTCTTGTTCTATTTTGCCTGCCTAAGTGATTGGAATATTCCGGAATTAGCATGGTCAGGGTTAATATGTAACTATATATGTTTCTAGAGAGATGTCTCAGATGTCACCAGTACAACGTGTTGAGGAAGGTGAAGGTGGCAAGTGTCCAACATGGCGGTTATGGCGGGTCGGGAAATATGCAACATTTATAGAAACTGTACCAGGGCAATGTCAAATGTAGGTACTTATGTATAGATCTACATGCAAATTAAAACATTTAAGAGTAGGCTATACGTGAAACACGGGTAATTGTAGTTGTTCTCAGAAACACTTCAAATCATATTTTGATTATGCTTGTTTAACGGAGAAATATACTAGTCGCAGGAAAATCTCGATTCCATTCGTAAATTTAATAAATAGAGCTCGCAGTCTTGCCTGGTGTCAGGAAAGACAAAAATGGGAAGATAGGCCTAATATTGGTCTCGTTTTAGTCGATATCAAACGCACTTTCTTTTAAAGTAGTTGATCCATCATTAGATACTAAACGCTTCGTGCAACTTGGAGTCATCTGTGACAACGAAAATAGACCAGGGGTATCCTCGTTATTTTTCGTTGCCATGGATAACATCCGAAGTTGCACGAAGTTTTCTGTATCTAACGGTGAACGAAATACCCTAAAAGAGTAATAAAATAGTGTTTTCGCCACATTTTCTCCCTATTTATTGATATTAAGTTACGAAACTCGGTGTTACTGGTCACTAAATTAATCACTGTCCATTGTGTTATATTTCCAGTGTTATATACGCTGCCAGATCAAACAGGCGTGGAGTCAATGTGTGAGTAGCGTTACCGAGTCTTTATTATCATTTGTATACTTTATTACAATTCGTAATTATAATGGATAACAATAACCATAGGGCAACAGATAAGAGGGGTTAACCCTTTCCCAAACAAGACCTGGTTTTGACGTCCCTATTAGAAAAGGCTTGGGAAAACATTGAAACAAAAGAAGAAACTGCTGATAACCAGCAGTTTCTCCTTTTGTCTCAATATTTTCTGTGCCATATTTTACACAAATCCTATCTTTAATAACATCCATTTGTCATTTGTGGCAATTTTTGAAGTGTGTTAACCTAAAATTTTGACGTTTGGGAAAGGGTTAAGACATTCTAAATACTCGTAGATTTATCAAATCAAAACCATATGTTGTTGGTACTCAATGAGGCGATTGGAGGTCAAAGTCTCATATTTCAAGCTAAAGTTACGAGGTTTTGACCTCTCACCGACGAAATATGTATCAGTTAGATCTAATAGGGAATGATTTTATCTAGTAAACAGTGACGTAATTTCGGACAAACAAAAGTATATCGTGGGTGATGCTATAAAATCTCGTAACTACGGCTTGATTCAAGCCGTAGTCACGAGATTTTATAACAACACCGACAGTTTATCAAAACATAACGGTAAAACAAGTCTATTTTAAGCACAAAATTCATTGCCATTAGTGATATGGCCAGCGGCTCAATTACAAATGGATAAATCATATCATGATATGTATTAGCAACGGCGATTATCCACATTTTCTCCTTTTTCACATGGAATTAAAAATTTAATTTTAATATGTATTCACTAAATTCCAATTGTACAGTCTGCAACATATTATTTCAATTCATTTCAATCCGAGATGATAATCATCATGGAAAGCGTTCATTTTAGTATCTGTAACATTTCAGTGACCAAGTCCGTGTGAACTTCATTAATTCTGTTGGAGGACGATCGCGTGGTACTGGAGATTTTGGTCAGTGGTCACGTGAGGGGTTCAAACGCATGTTACCCACACAGCCGGTACCGACACAGCCCGGGGATATGCCAGCAGCCCCAGTGATGCCTACAGTACCACAGCCGAGCATGTCAGGACAGTCGAGACAAGATCAGCCATTCACGACGACTGTACAACCTACACAAGCAACACAGTCACCCATCACCACCCAGCCATCACAAACAGCGTAAATAAATAAGCTGGCATCTGGAAAAGACCTCCTTAATGCATTACGAACAACATGGATCCAGATCAGCCCGTGCATACATAGTCTGATCCAGATCCATATTGTTCTCAAATAGCTTGTTTATGACCAGTAACAATTAAATTTATTGTAAGTTATTAGATTGGATCCATTTTAGACTACAAGTAACAACATGCTTTTCTCGAAATTCGAATTTTTCAAAATGATATGATGGCCCTTTTTCCAGATTCTGGCTCAAATACAGTCGACACTCGTTGTGTCGAAGTAATGGGAGCCATCAAAATAGTTCGACATATCTGGAGTTACACTCATCCTTTTTTGGTTCAGTTTCGATAAAAATGACATTTGGCCATTTTATTAATCATCAAGTAGGTCCTATGTGAACGATTGAAATGTAGTCGGAAAAGGAAAGAAATAACAATTCATCTCCTTTTCCAACTTAATTTCAATTTTTTCACTTCGACTTAAGCAGAAATTCGAATTATCCGATGTCGAGAGGACGAGTTTCAATTGTACATAACAATATCGGTTTTATTCCAGACTTCGTAGTTACGTCTTTAAACGAGGTTTTCGATGAAAAGCGACAAGTAAAATATAGAGAAAAGGCAACTTCATTTTCCTCTTTTCACACTATGTTTCTTAGTCCTTCTGTTTTCGGACGTATCTCTTTCATTACCCATTTCAATATTAGTATATTGACACAGACGACACTGCACTGCAGTATTTACATTTTCGAAGCCATGGTCATGCCTTTAAGAGAAAGGGTTTGCATTGAAACTACGTGTAGACCTTTAACAGAGATCTGTCCCCGATTGAAACTCAAAAGCCGCTCTCTATATTCAGATATGTTCATTCATTTTGTTTGTTATTGTAAATAAAGTATTCTATGTTCTCACGGGGCTCGTTCTTTTTCTGTCATATTTGTTATTTTCTCTCGTAAAAAGAAGTATTTTAAAAATGTATTGGTCCCAATAAATGACCTGGCAGAGCATCTGTAGCTATTAGCTAGAGATGATATGCCGAGGTATTTATCGGCACCTATACATGTCATAATATGCGCGCGAAATCATCGAGGGAAACGATGAAAATTCTAAAACCATAACTTTTTCCGAATCTCAATATACATACTTGTACCATAATATTCAATTGATCATGTTGGTACGCATTTCTTTTACGGTATCTCAATTGACTAAACCGCCAATCAACTTTTCCGTAAACAACCTCTCATCTTATCATCCACTGCAGGAAAAGCTTGACAAAACATCGAGACAATAGGAGAAATAACTAATTATCAGCATCTCCTCTTAAATTATATTTTCTATGCCAAAGTTAAGCAAAATCAAGTAAATCCAATCTTTATCAGCGTCCATTCTGTCGTCTGTTGAAGCTTCATATCGGTTAAGTCCAACTTATTTGAAACGACCAATGCGACAAAAGACAAAGAAAACAGCGTTCTATAAATGCAGATGTAGATCTACATTATAAGAGTGGGTAGACATTAAAACTTTATTTCAAAAGAAAACCCAATGTTGTGGGTACTCATTGAAATCGTCTCCATGAGACGCTTCCAAGGAGTACCACCAACATAGGGTTTGATGAACAATAAACGAAATATTGCATGTTGAAAACCTTCTCCCCCTCTTATCTGTAGGACTTGTAACGAAGGGACCGCTGAATCGCTGGTTCGAAACCCAGTCCCATCGATTATTCGGATGAGACTTTAACCCTTTCCCAAACGGCAAAAATTGGGACTCTTCCCGTGTTAAAGCTTCTGTGAATGACAAAATAGGTGTTGATAGAGATAGGACTTGCATACACTATAACACAGAAGATATTGAGGCAAAAGGAGAACAATGCTGATAAACAACATTTTCTTCTTTTGCCTCAATGTTTTCCCAAGCAATTTCTATTAGAGGCGTCAAAAGAAGGTCTTGTTTGGGAAAGGTTTAAACCTTTGTCCCGTATCCATATGACCTTAGCTGTTGAGTGGGCCGTAAAACTCCATTCAATCCAATCCTTTAAGATAGCCCAATCATAATGAGATTCATGCGACGTCGGAATCATTAGGGCGGCGTCGTACGCATTCGATGATGGAACGTTCCAACGCGCAATGTTTACGACTTTGCCCAAATAGCTTGGGGTACGTTACGAATGTTATCGATGCCGAATCCTTTAGGGTGGATTAAATTAATTCCTAGCTGCCTCAACAAAATAATACAACTAGAAATATTTACAAACTAATTTATTGCAGATTTTGACATTAGGCGAAGTCTTTTGAAAACAAGATTGATAACATGATTGACCGACCCAATATTTTTTCATATTTCTAACAGTAAAGCTAAAATTCATATGGTATACAAACAGAAACAAAACATCTTAACGAAAGACCAAAACCTTCAATTTGATAAGTTTTCGTGCAAAGTTGATGCATAAAGATGACATAATAGGCCGATAAAAAGCTTCTTTATTCCAATATAGGGAGAAAGCATAAATTGTGTAACCCATTACCACACACTGACTCTTTTTGACTCCCCACAATATAATGACTTAGGAAAACATTGTGGAAAATGAAGAAATTGCTTTGAGAAGCAATTTCTTCTTTTCCCACAATGTTTTCCACCTAAAATGATCAACAAATTTTGAACTTCATTCGCTTGAAATTGTCGTCCGCAACTTCTTTGAATTTGGACAAGTCTTAAATTTTGTCGTTTAGTAATGGGGTAACCCTTTCCCAAACGACGCAATGTTAGAGTGATCCTATTTGAAAAGCGCTGCAGATGACAAAATGAATGCTGATAGATAGGATTTGTGTACTAACGAGTGAAAAAATATTGAGGCAAAAGGAGAAAATGCTGGTCACCAGCATTTTTCTTCTTTTGCCTCAATGTTTTTCAAATCCTTTTTCTTTTTAGGTAGTCAAACCAAATCTCATTTGGGAAAAGGATAACCTTAGTCCAGATCACTAAACAAGAAATTGTTTTGGAAAGGGTTCATGTGCATTTATCATTGGAAAATGATTCATGTTGGTATGTTTATCTTCAATTAACCCTTTCCCAGACAATACCGGATTTTGGCATCTTTGAAGGAGAGGGAGTCACAAAACATTGAAGGAAAACAGGAAAATGCTGATAATCATCATGTTCTCCTTTTCCTTCAATATTTATGATACACCCAACAGTTAACATGATTGTGTAGACAAAAAATATTTGACATGACGGTTATAGTAGTCTATCTCTAATAAGATTCACAAAACATCGGAATTATTAGGACAACTTTGTTACAAACATTCAGTGGTGGAATGTTCCACCACCGAATGTTTACGATGTTGCCAAATAGGTGCAGTACATAACAAATATTCAAGACGCCGCACGAAAAATTCTGACATTGCATGAATTTCATTAGGGGCGGACTACTCTAAAATTTTAATGTAAAATAAATGTCATTCCCCTTTTTAGTAAGTTCAGTCTAATTGAATTTAAAAAAAAACCTGTTGTTACATACAAATCACCTTACAGTAAACACTAAATTATTTGAAATATATGTACATTGACTCTACTGATTTTTCTTTCATGACAAAAAAATATCTTGACAAAAATGTTGTTTTTTACTCCTTTCCCAAACGACAAAATTTTAGGGTGCTCCAATTCAAAAACTGCCACAAATGACAAAATTAATGTCATTAAAGATAGGATTGGTGTAAAATATGGCACAGAAAATATTGAGACAAAAGGAGTAACTGCTGGTTATCAGCAGTTTCTTCTTTTGTCTCAATATTTTCCCAAATCTTTTCTATCAAGGACGTCAAAACCAGGTCTTGTTTGGGAAAGGGTTAAGTCACATGTATCTTAGAATTAATTATTATTATAGAAGAATTCAAAATATGGGAGACACTTTGTGTATTTTCATGCTGAGAATTTTCAAAAAACCCTATATCATTACCAATTCATCAACCAATCCATACAAATATGGACCTAACAATTATATGCATACATATGCTCAACATGTAGCTCAACTAGTAGCATTCATTCTAAATTTTAGCAATGGCCAGACAACAAATAAAAACTGTATTTCAATGGAAACAAAACTTATTTTTATACATACCAGTAGTTTAAATTTGAAATAACGGTTGATGACATAAAAAGTGTACATGTGAGCATCAAAGCAACAGATAAGAGGGGGTAAATTTATTAAAACATTGATATTTCTAACCCAAACCAAATGCTGTGGGTACTCATTTAACCCTTTCCCAAACACAACCTTGATTTGACATCCTTAACAGATCAGGTTTTCAAGAACACAGAGGCAAAAAAAGAAAATGCTGATCATCAGCAAATTCTCCTTTTGCCTCAATATTTTATATACTGTATTCTACACACATCCATCTGTTGGCAAAATCTATTTGGTTCTCTATGGCACCTCTTCAATGTTAGCATCCTTATATTTTGCTATTTGAGAAAGATTTTACGGGTTTTGGTGAACAATACATAAAATAGTACATTTTGAAAATCCATTACAACCCCCCCCCCCTCCTCCCACACACACACACCACCACTTCTCCTCTCCACGGTGTATAATCATGTGACTTAATATTTCCGTTAATCTTCAATAATTTTGTAAATACCTGACCAATTTGAATTCGACTTGAAGCTGAGAAGGTGGAAAAATGCCAAGAATAACCTGGACGTGGTGGATTTTTAAAAAATCAACTGGTTAAAAAGTTACACTTTCATCTAATGTGTGACGTCTGTCCGCATTCTCTGCTTCAACCCGAATTCAAATTGGTTCAGTATGTACCAAATTTTTGAAGATTTTCTGAAATTGTTGCATCACATGATTATCCACTGTGCTCTCTGTAGGTCTGTAGTAACTGTATTTTGCGTCATTATTGATGGATAAGCTGCTGGTTCATCTGTCTAAGTATTCCTAAAACAACTTCCCTCAGAGTCTGAAATAAATTCAAATAATCTGTATATTGTTGATTTTCTTTAAAGGTTTAGTTTGAAGGTATTCCATCCATTATTATGCATCAAACACTTTGTACTCTTGGGCGTCATTCGTGGCAATGGAAATTGACAAGGGTTTCCCTCGTCAATTTCCATTGCCATGGAAGATGCCTGGAAATGGACGAGGGTATCCAGACTTTAAATTCCGGATACAATCATCAATTTCTGTAGCTACGGATGATGTTGTAAGATGCACAGTGTTTGGTACATGGAATTCTTTTAGCTGTAGTTACAAAGTTTTTGAAGAAGAGCAGGTATAACATTATGACAAGAGATGTTTGTAAAAAGATATATGACCCCCTCAAGAACCTACCTTTATAAAAATGCTAAGTTTCAAAGCAAAACAAATTGCTATTTGATTTTTACCTGCTTCACTTCTGCTATTGAACTTTAATTCTACATATCGTCGGTGTAAATGCAAAACCTCGTATGTCGATTCGTGCGATTTTCAAAGTGCAGACTTGTGCGCCCAGTTAAAGACAATTATCGCAGGTTTAAGATATTTTTACTGATCAGTATTAATGACAAATCATTTGTGAACAATATGTCCAAATTTCAAGTAAAAAATGTCAGTTTGCGAATAGTTATTACACTTTTTTCCTCCCTTTCAAAATTTTCCAATTTTCCAAAAACGAGATACGAGGTTTTGCATTTACAACGACGATATTCTAGAATTACAGGGAAGTAATCTCTTTTTGATATAGCATGTTATCTCCAAGTTCTTCCTCATTTGCAAAGACAATATCCTATTTATTATTAATCAATCTTAAAAGCTGTAATGAATTTCAGTACAAAAGATTGTCATAGAATAAGATATATGTACCTGATCCAATTACATGTAGTTGAAATATCACATTAATATTTTTAAAGACCTATACAGACCTTTCAATTCATCTGCATTTGATACTGTTAAGCAGCTTTTTTATTATTTTACCTAAAAATATCTTAACTTTATTGTACACAGTGCCAATGCAGAGGAGGTTCCAGGAGTTCAAACAAACCCCCTATGTAGCCTAATTATTTCAATTTCACGCAGAAATTTTACACCCACATTGCAATCTGTAACAGCTTTCAGATTGAACCATCTTACCATTTTGTTGTTTGGCAACTTAAGATTTAAGATATTACAAGACAGCAAAATTTTGGAATGTTCAAATTTGAAAGATGATGCAGACACCAATTTCAAGTTGATGAAATTTTAAAATTTAAAAAAATCTTTCCATTTTTTGCTAGAAAAACACTGTGGAAAATGAAGACATTGCTTGTTACAAGCAATATCTTCATTTTCCACAATGTTTTCCCAAGTATATTTTCTTGAGGGGCGTCAAAAAGTGCAACAGTTTGTGAATGGTTTAACTGTACATACCTGTGGTTTACAGCATTCCTCTAACCAACTAAAGACACAAGCTGACAGCTCAGCAAAGTTAGCAACAGAGATGGTCGCATTAAAACTCTGGAACATGGAGTCCATGATCTGCTTAAACTGAAAATCAAATACAAACAAATGATGAATTAAGCGATAAAGAATACAAATGGCAGGGCTCCAGATAAGAGGGGGTAAATACTTTTTAAAATGCAATGTTTCATTTTTATTTCATCAAACCCTATGTTGTTGGTCCTCATAAGAATTGTCTCATCTAGATGATTCAAACCAGTACCTACAATATAGGGTTTGGAATAAATCTATAGTCTCTTATCTGTTGCTCTGTACATGGAAATTTGTGGTTGTTAGTTTATCACTGGTTATATTTGATACAAACTTCAAGGCTGTAGAAAGACATTAACCATGAAGAAATAACTACAGTCGACACTCGTTGTGTCGAAGTCGGAGGGGCCGTCAAAATACCTTGACATATCCAGAGTTTGACTCATCCGATTTTGTTCGGCTTCGATAAAGTTGACATTTGACCGTTTTTGAAACTAATCAAGAACGATTATTATTGAAATAGAGTAGTACTTTCGAGCAATTTCTATCCTTTTCCTACTAAATTTCAATAGATCTAGCTATATTCAGAACGGAATTATTTTGTTTGAAAAAATAATATCCATTGATGAGGACAGGACCAGATTTAAACTTCGACTTAAGCGAAAATTCGACTCATCCGATGTCGACATAACGAGTGTCGACTGTACATTCTAGAATTACAGTAATTCAACATAATTTACAAACCAACTAAGAGGCATACAGAAAGAATTAGAGTTACATATATCATGAGATGCTTATAGAATCTTTTCTCAGTCATTTATTTTGACTTGCACTATACAACAAGATGTTTAAAAAATATTTTGAGACCAGGGTAAACACACTATACATACCACTTGAAACTTGGCAGCATCTGACACTTGGTTCTGTCCATGCACTGGTTGGTTCTGATGAGTCTTTACAATGTGCTCATAGTTACTGAAAATATCAACAAAATGGTATGGTGATCAATTTGGAAACTATGGCTTGTGATCTGATTGCCAACTAGGAGAAACAAGAGCTGTCCATAAGAAAGCATGCTCGACTTTTCTAAGTTGCTTAGACGCTATTTTCTAAGTATAAAGGAGGCATAACTCCAAATATAGTGGAGCCAGGGTCATGGGCCCTGGTAGTAAGGTAGAGGGTGTGATGGTGAATAAGTATTCCAAGTTTGGGTTGAATCCCTTTCATAGTATGGAAGTTATTGATGTTTGAAAAAACTTTAACCTTTGTTGCAACGCCGACGCCAACGCCCGGGTGACAGTATAAGCTCTCATTTTCTTCCAAAAAGTCGAGCTAAAAACCTGGGCCATAAGCCAGGATACATCATATATCCTGGCTAATGACCCAGGTTTTTTCTCATAGGCCTTCCAGTAAAAGTTCTGGTTAGTCAATTTGGATTGCAATCATGAAATTGAGCTCCAGTAGTAAAAGATGCACAAGATTATCCCTGGTACATGTATGATACAATGAATAATCTGATTATGATGCACTTGATGCAAGGGAATAATATTGTGGGTGGAGCTGGGTCAGCTGGGATTAAGAATCAAATGTTTGCTCGACTTATCAGCGGGATGAGGGGGCAGGGCGAGGCTGGTGAAGGTGGAATGGCAGCAGGGGAAGGGGGACAAAGAGGAATATTAGGGGCTGCTGGCGGTCAGGAAGGCGGCGGTGAAGGTCAAGGTCAGGGAGGACTTTTCGGTATGATGGGACAGGGAGAAGGGGCCGCGGAAGGGACACAAAATAACATGTTCCGGTATTTTGCTGGACAGGGCTCGATGTCATCATTTCGACAACAGTTTATGAGTGGTGAGGGTGCTGCTGATGCTGATGCAACTACCGGTACAGCCGGGGCTTCCTGTCCTAGATATCCATACTCACTGATGGGTGATACACTCGTGTTTCCCTACGTCGGGGGTAACTGTAAATTGTAAGTTGGTCTATTTACATAATCATTAATGGTTAATCTAATCTAATTCAATGCTTTATTACATTGTTTATAGGATAAATATATTAATAGCTAATTTCTTAAAAGAACGTAGATATATTAGGATATATCCCTCGTCTGTTGAAGTGTAATAAATGTATAAGATTTGCCTACACTTTTCCTCTTTCATTTTCAGAACAGTTAATCTACAATTCCCGGATGTACCTGTCGGAGAGAGTCGTGGTATCTCCGGAGTAAGAGCACAGTAAGTACCGGTCTGGTTATATAGTTATTAATCCGAGTTTTCTCTGATGAAATTTGCTGTTTGATATGTTGATGTTGCAACATCAACATATCATTTGAAGAGCGAATTTTATCAGAGAAAACTCGAATTGTATAGTTATAAGACTCTTTCTTAGAATTTATAAGGGGTCGGCCTATTGGTCCGTGGCTTTTTGAAACCTCATTATCTATACAAGACTGATTCAATTACGACTCTGTATGAAACAGAATTTCATGTAAATATGGCAACTGGTATCAATGATTTCAGTCATACATTACTCAAATACTCTTAAGATAACACATTACTCAAATACTCCTAAGATAACACAATTGCCATAAATAAGAATCGGCATGGTGTAGGCTATATTATATTACATAAAACATTGAGGCGGAAGGATAAAATGCTGAAGACCAGCATTTACGTCTTTTGTTTATTATCCCTAGACGTCAAGTTGGAGACAAGTTTTAATTACACCGAACTTGTCCATTTGTTTCTAGAGAGATTATCAAATGTTGCCTGTAAATCGTGTTGAGGAAGGTGAATGCGGCAAGTGTCCAACATGGCGATTATGGCGTATAACAATATTATTTACTAGAGAATAAGCTGTGGTGGCATTGACATATTCATAACCTTTGCCACGCTGAATTTAAGGATGCAGGCAGTATAGAATAAGGCCAGACTGCACTTATGTGCAGACTGGTCTTGTTCTAATTTGCCTGCATAAGTGATTGGAATATTTCGGAATTAGAATGATCAGGGTTGATATGTAACTATATTTGTTTCTAGAGAGATGTCTCAAATGTCGCCGGTACAACGTGTTGAGGAAGGTGAAGGTGGCAAATGTCCAACATGGCGGTTATGGCGGGTCGGGAAATATGCAACATTTATAGAAACTGTGCCAGGTCAATGTCAAATGTGAGTACGCTTGTCTACAAGCATGAAACTTTGGAAATTAAAACATGTAAGAGTAGGCTATCAACCTCCATACAACGATTACGCCAGATACATGTACGCCATCTAATCCTGATTCAGAGTAGATAACTGCGAATGAGGTTGGTAGGCTGTATGTAAAATGCTTGTCTCAATATTCCAAAGGCTCCAAAAGCCTTAAAAAATGGAGTACGTGGTGTAAGAATTCATACTTTGATCAGGGTTGATTGACTGTGAAAAACAACAACAAAAACAGAAAAAAACTTAAAGTCAATAAACAGAGAACAGTCTTTTGTGGTGTCTGCCAAAGTAATAGGAAGATAATCATGCTCTCGTTTTAGTCGAAATCCAACGCGCATTCTTATCCTTAAGGTTTATAAACTTTTGCTTTTCGGCATATTCTTCTCAGCTTTTTCAAGTTATGAAACTCAGTGTAAGCCCTACTGGCCTCCACATTAATCGCTGTCCAGTAAATTTATGTTATATTTTCCAGTGTTATTTACGCTGCCAGATCAAACAGGCGAGGAGTCAATGTGTGAGTAGCGTTACTGAGTCTTTATTACCATTCGTGTACTTTATTATAATTCGTAATTATTATGGTACATGTAACAATAACCACACCACAGCAGATGAGAATAGATGAAGACTTTCTTAATTTGTTATTTCAAATCCAAACCCTACGTTGTGGATACTCATTGAACTCGTTTCGATGAGACGATTCCGATAAGAACCCACAAACTAGGGGTTGTTGAACAATAAATGGAAACTTGCAATTTTAAGTTTTCTTATCAGAAGCTCTCATTAACCCTTACCATTATAAAGAGGATTAGCAAGCAGCAGAGGATAAAACTCAACCTGTATATACATGTATGTGCAACCTGATCTTATTATATTTCTGTTTGCCGAAGCGAAAAAGACGGGGGTTAAAAGTTAAATTGTCAGTTGGAGATAAAAGCCTCTTACTTCAGCTTTTTCAAGCTAAATTTACGAGGTTTTGACCTCACACCGACGAAATATGTATCAGTTAATTAGTGATATGGCCAGCCTTTCAATTACAAATGGATAAATCATATCATGATGTGTATTAGCAACAGTGATTATCCACATTTTCTCCTTTTTCACAAGGAATTAAAAATTTAATTTTAAAATGTCTATGTTTACTAAATTCCTATTGTACAGTCTGCAACATATTATTTAAATTCAATTCAATCCAAGATGAAAATCATCATAGAAAGGGTTTCAGTTTGATATAGATCTGTAAAATTTCAGTGACCAAGTCCGTGTGAACTTCATTAATTCTGTTGGAGGACGATCACGTGGTATGGGAGATTTTGGACAGTGATCACGTGAGGGGTTCAAACGCATGTTACCCACGCAGCCGGTACCTACCCAGCCCGGGGATATGCCAGCAGCCCCAGTAATGCCTACAGTACCCCAGCCGAGCATGTCAGGACAGTCGGGGCAACAGGATCAATCGTTCACGACGACTGTACAACCTACACAAGCTACACAGTCACCCATCACCACCCAGCCATCACAGACAGCGTAAATAAATAAGCTGACATATGGAAAAGACCTCCTTAATACATTGCGAACAACATGGATCCAGATCAGCCCGTGCATACATACAGTCTAATCCAGATCCATATTTTTCTCAAATAGCTTGTTTATGACCAGTAACAATTAAATTTATTGTAAGTTATTAGATTGGATCCATTTAAGACTACAAGTAACAACATGCTTTTCTCGAAATTCGAATTTTTCAAAATGATATGATTGCCCTTTTTCCAGATTCTGGCTCAAATACAGTCGACACTCTTTGTGCCGAAGTAAGGGGAGCCATCAAAATAGTTCGACATATCTGGAGTTCCACTCTTCCGTTTTTGTTCAGTTTCGATTAAAATGACATTTTGCCATTTTATTAATCATCAAGTAGGTCGTATGTGAACGATTGAAATGTAGTCGGAAAAAGAAAGAAATAACAATTTATCTCCTTTTCCAACTTAATTTCAATTTTCACTTCGACTTAAACAGAAATTCAAATCATCCGATGTCGAGAGGACGAGTTTCAATTGTACATAACAATATCGTTTTTTTTCAGACTTCGTAGTTACGTCTTTAAACGAGGGATTTGATGAAAAGCGACAAGTAAAATAAAGAGAAAAAGCAACTTCATTTTCTTCTTTTCACACTATGTTTCTTAGTCCTTCTGTTTTAGGACGTATCTCTTTCATTACCCATTTCAATAATAGTATATTGACACAGACGACGCTGCACTGCAGTATTTACATTTTCGAAGCCATGGTCATGCCTGTAAGAGAAAGGGTTTGCATCGACACTACGTGTAGACCTTTAACAGAGATCTGTCACCGATTGAAACTCAAAAGCCGCTCTCCATATTCAGATATGTTCATTCATTTTGTTTGTTATTGTAAATAAACTATTCTGTGTTCTCACGGGGCTCGTTCTTTTTTCCCGTCATATTTGTTATTTTCTCTCGTAAAAAGATCTATTTCATAAATGTATAGGTCACAATAAATGACCTGGCAGAGCATCTCTAGCTATAAGTTAGAGATGCCATGACATACCCAGTTATTCATCGGGACCTATACATGTCCTAATATGCGTGCGAAAACATTGAGGGAAACGAAGGAAACTCTGAAACCATAACTTTTTCCGAATCTCAAAATACATACTTGTACCAAGACATTCAAATGATCCTGCTGGTCCTTCTATCTTTTGCGGTATCTCAATGGACTAAACCGCCAGTAAACTTTTCCGAAAACAATCACTTATTTTAATATCCACTGCAGGAAAAGCTCGTTAAAACATCGAATTATAAAAGGCGAAATAACTAATTATCAGCATCTCCTCTTAAATCATATTTTCTGTGCCAAAGTTAAGCAAAATCAAGTAAATCCAATCTTTATCAGCGTCCATTTTGTCGTCTGCCGAAGCTTCATATCGCTTTTACGACTATTGCGACAAAAGATAAAGAAAACATCGTTCTATACATGCAGATGTACATTATAAGAGTGGGTAGACATTCAAACTTTGTTATTTCAAAACAAAACCCAATGTTGTGGGTACTCATTGGAATCGTCTCGACGAGACGTTTCCAATGAGTACCACCAACATAGGGTTTGATGAACAATAAACGAAATATTGCATATTGAAAACCTTCTCCCGCTCTTATCTTTAGGATCTGTAACATAGGGACCGCTGGCTCGCTGGTTCGAAACCCAGTCCAATCGGTTATTCGGATGAGACTTTAACCCTTTCCCAAACGGCAAAAATTGGGACTCTTCCCGTGTTAAAGCTTCTGTGAATGACAAAATAGGTGTTGATAAATATGGGATTTGCATACACTATAACACAGAAAATATTGATGCAAAAGGAGAAAATGCTGATAAACTACATTTTCTTCTTTTGCCTCAATGTTTTCCCAAGCAATTTCTATTAGAGGCGTCAAAAGCAGGTCTTGTTTGGGAAAGGGTTAAACCTTTGTCCCGTATCCATATGACCTTAGCTGTTGAGTGGGACGTGAAACTCCATTCAATCCAGTCCTTTAAGATAGTCCAACCATAATGAGATTCGTGAGACGTCGGAATTATTAGGGCGACGTCGTACGCATTCGATGATGGAACGTTCCAACGCGCAATGTTTACGACTTTGCCCAAATAGCTTGGGGTACGTTACGAATGTTAACGATGCCGAATCCTTTGGGGTTGTTAAATTAATTCCTAGCTGCCTCAACAAAATAATACAACTAGAAATATTTACAAACTAATTTATTGCAGATTTTGACATTAGGCGAAGCCTTTTGAAAACAAGATTGATAATATGATTGACCGACCCATTATTTTTTCACATTTCAAACAGTAAAGCTAAAATTCATATGGTATACAAACAGAAACAAAACATCTGAACGAAAGACCAAAACCTTCAATTTGATAAGTTTTCGTGCAAAGTTGATGCATAAAGATGACATAATAAACTGTCAAAATGCCTTCTTTATTCCAATATAGGGAGAAAGCATAAATTGTATAACCCTTTCCCAAACGACGCAATTTTAGAGTAGTCCTATTTGAAAAGCGCTAAAGATGACAAAATGAATGCTGATAGATAGGATTTGTGTACTAAAGAGTGAAAAAATATTGAGGCAAAAGGAGAAAATGCTGGTCACCAGCATTTTTCTTCTTTGGCCTCAATGTTTTTCAAAACCTTTTTCTCTTTAGGTCGTCAAAACCAGATCTCATTTGGGAAAAGGATAACCTTAGTCCAGATCACTAAACAAGAACTTGTTTTGGAAATGATTCATGTGCATTTACCATTGGAAAATGATTCATGTTGGTATGTTTAATTCATGTTGGTATGTCTATCTTCAATTAACCCTTTCCCAGACAATACCCGATTATGGCATCTTTGAAGGAGAGGGGGTCACAAAACATTGAAGGAAAACAGGAAAATGCTGATAATCATCATTTTCTCACTTTCCTTCAATATTAATGATACACCCAACAGTTAACATGATTGTGTAGACAAAAGCGTTTGTCATGACGGTTATAGTAGTCTATCTCTAATAAGATTCACAAAACATCGGAATTATTAGGACAACATCTATCTATATATACTGCCTAACTCCCCTTTCGGGTATTACTGGCAGGTGAACATTGTTACAAACATTCCGTGGTGGAAAATTCTGATGAATCTCATTAGGGGCGGACTACTCTAAAATTTTAAAGTAAAATAAATGTCATTCCCCTTCTTAGTAAGTTAAGTCTAATTGAATTAAAAAAAAAAAAACCCTGTTGTTACATACAAATCACCTTAAAGTAAACACTAAATTATTTGAAATATATGTACATCATTTGACTCTATTGATTTTTCTTTCATTACAAAAAAATATCTTGACAAAAAATGTTGTTTTTTACAAGTCACATGTATCTTAGAATTATAGAAGAATTCAAAATATGGGAGACACTGCATATTTTCATGCTGAGAATTTTTAAAACATAACCAATTCATCAACCATACAAATATGGACCTAACAATTATATGCATACATATGCTCTACATGTAGCTCAACTAGTAGCATTCATTCTAAATTTTAACAATGGCCAGACAACAAATACAAACTGTATTTCACTGGACACAAAACCTTTTTTCATACATACCAGTAGTTTTACCCTTTCCCAAACGACATAATTTTGGACCGTTCCAATTTGAAAAGTGTTACAGACGACAATTTTGAAGTCAGTAATGAAAGTATTGGTGTACAATATTGCACAGAAAATGTTGAGACAAAAGGAGAAACTGCTGGTTGTCAGCAGTTTCTTCTTTTGCCTCAATGTTTTCCCAAGTCTTTTCTGATAGGGACGTCAAAACCAGGGGCCCGTATTACCAACGATCGTACGTTTGATTTTTGCATAATTACTTGTAACAACAGCCCTGATTGGCTCAGTCGGATTTCTCCTGCAATCAGATGTCTTGTTACACAGTTTACACAAAAACTTGATCGTAAGATGTTTAGTAATACGGGGCCCTGGGCCCCGTTTTACTAACGAACGTACGATTATTTTTTGCGTAATTACTTGTAACAACAAACCTGATTGGCCTAATCCGATTTTTCGTGCAATCAGATGCCTTGTTACACAGTTTACACAAAAATATGAACGTAAGTCCGTTAGTAAAACAGGGCCCTGGTCTTTTTTGGGAAAGGGTTCAATTTGAAATAACGGTTGATGATATAACAAGTGTACATGTAAGCATCAATGCATCAGATAAGAGGGGGTAACTTTATTAAAACATTTATATTTCCGATTCAAACCATATGTTGTGGGTACTCATTTAACCCTTTCCCCAACACAACCTTGATTTGACATCCTTAACAGATCAGGTTTTCAAAAACATTGAGGCAAACAAAGAAAGTGCTGATCATCAGCATTTTCTCCTTTTGCCTCAATATTTTATATATTGTATTCTACACAAATCCATCTGATGGAAAAATCCATTTAGTTGTCTATGGCAGCTTTTCAATGTTAGCATCCTTATACTTTGCTATTTCAGAAAGAGTTAAATGGTTTTGGTGAACAATAAACAAAATGTTTCATTTTGAAAATCTATTAACCCCCCCTCCCACACACACACACACACATGCACACACCACCGTTTCTCTTCTCTGTAGGTCTGTAGTGAATGTATGTTGAGTTATTACTGATGGATCAGCTGCTGGTTCATCTGTCTAAGTATTCCCAAAACAACTTCCCTGAGAGTCTGAAATTAAATACAAATAATCTGTATATTGTTGATTTTCTTCAAAGGTTTAGTTTGAAGGTATTCCATTCATTATTATCCATCAAACACTTTGTGCTTCTTTGGGCGTCATCCCTGACAATGGAAATTGACAAGGGTTTCCCTCGTCAATTTCTGTATTCATGGATGATGCCCGGAAATGGACAAGGGTATCCAGACTTTAAATTCCAGATATTATCATCAATTTCTGTAAGTGTTGCTACGGATGATGCCCAAAAATTCGCAAAGTGTTTGGTTTTTTATGATGGATGAAATACCTTAAGCTGTAGTTATGAGTTTTTGAAGAAATGCAGAGATAGCATTACAACAATATATCATGCCAACTCAAGGACATACTTTTAGAAAAATGCTATTACAAAGATTTAGAGCAAAACAAATTGCTATTTACTTTAAACCTGCTTCACTTCTGCTATTGACCTTCAATTCTACATATTTGTGAATTAAAGGGAAGTAATCTCTCTTTAATATAGCATGTTATCTCCAAGTTCTTCCTCATTTGCAAAGACAATATCCTATTTATTGTTAATCAAACCTAAAAGTTGTAACGAATTTCAGTACTGAAGATTGTCATAGAATAAAATGTAAGTACCGGGTCCAATTAGTTGAAATATCACATTGATATTTTTAAGGCCTATACAGACCTTTCAATTCCTCTGCATTGGATACTGTTAAGCAGCTTTTTATTATTTTACCTAAAAAGTATCTTAACTTTATTGTACATGGTGGCCGATCCAGAGGAGGTTCCAGGAGTTCAAACACACCCCCTATATAGTCTAATTCTTTCAATTTCACGCAGAAATTTAGCAAAAGTCTCATCCACATTGCAATCTGTAGCAGCTTTCAGATTGAACCATCCTACCATTTTGTTGTTTGGCAACTTAAGATATAAGATATTGCAAGACGGCAGAATTTTGGAATGTTCCAATTTGAAAGATGATGCAGACAACAATTCAAAGTTAATGAATTTTTAAAATTTAGAAAATCTTTCCATTTTTTGCTAGAAAAACACTGTGGAAAATGAAGACATTGCTTGTTACAAGCAATATCTTCATTTTCCACAATGTTTTCCCAAGTATATTTTCTTGAGGGGCGTAAAAAAGTGTCACAGTTTGTGAATGGTTTAACTGTACATACGTGTGGTTTACAGCATTCCTCTAACCAACTAAAGACACAAGCTGACAACTCAGCAAAGTTAGCAACAGAGATGGTCGCATTAAAACTCTGGAACAGGGAGTCCATGATCTGCTTAACCCTTTCCCAAACAAGACCTGGTTTTGACGTCCCTAATAGAAAAGGCTTGGGAAAACATTGAAACAAAATAAGAAAATGCTGATAACCAGCAGTTTCTCATTTTGTCTCAATATTATCCATGTCATATTTCACACAAATTCTATCTTTAATAACATCCATTTTGTCATTTGTGGTAGTTTTTGAAGTGAATCACCCAAAAAGTTTGCAGTTTGTGAAAAAGTTAACTGTACATACCTGTGGTTTACAGCATTCCTCCAACCAACTAAAAACACAGGCCGACAACTCAGCAAAGTTAGCAACAGAGATGGTTGCATTAAAACTCTGGAACAGGGAGTCCATGATCTGCTTAAACTGAAAATCACATACAAATGCATGATGAATTAAGTGATTAAAAATGCAAATTTTAATGGCAGGGCTCCAGATAAGAGAGGGTGAATACCTTTTAGAATGCAATGTTTCATTTGAGCCGGGATCTGGAAAAAGGTCCATATATCATTTGTGACAGCTGTGTTTAACGATTAGCCTGCGCCTAAAAGCAGTCTGATGTGGGTCCATGTGGCTGGGTTATGGTTGCAACAAGCCATGAGGAAGCTATGGGACACCAATAGGGTTCATGATCAGACTGCATGTATATGCAGGCTGATCATGAACCATGTTCGGATCAAAAGCCTTAATGGACCTTTTTCCAGATCCTGATTCATTTATAATTCATCAAACCCAATGTTGGTAGTCATTAGAATTGTCTCATCGAGATGCTTCGAACCAGTACCAACAATAAAGGGTTTGGATTTGAAATAAATTTAGAATGCCCATTATCTATTGCGCTGTAAATGGTAGTTTGTGGCATTTCAAGGAAGTTAGTACAACACTGGTTATATCTAATACAAACTTCAAGGCTTTAAGAGAGACATTAACCAATAACCATGAAGAATTAACTGCCTGTTAGAATTACAGTAATTCAATATCATTTAAAAAACCAACTAAGAGAGAAAGCAAGGGAGATCTAAAGGGGGAGATGGTGGTCTGGACCCCCAACTGGCATTGACCGAAAATTTTAACTATACAATGTTAGTTTAACGTTAAATATTTAAACATTTAAAGCCATCATTTGGCGTTGGACCCCTCCTGGAAAAAAATCCTGGATCCGTCCTTGGAAAGAATCATGAGATGTTTATGTAATCTTTTCTCAAAAAAATCACTTATTTTGACTTGCATATCAACAAGACCCTTTGAAAACATTTTAGACCAGGGTAAACATAACATACATACCACTTGAAACTTGGCAGCATCTGACACTTGATTCTGTCCATGTACTGGTTGGTTCTGATGAGTCTTTACAATGTGCTCATAGTTACTGAAAATATCAACAATATGGTACAGTGATCAATTTGGAAACTATGGCTTGTGATCTGATTGCCCACTAGGAGAAACAAGAGCCGTCAGAGACGGACAATGCTCCCCAATTAAGGCATTGTCACAATAAATGTATGCCACGCAGAGCTAAAATTAAGGTAACAAATATTAAGCCCCCTTATTCCATGAAATATTTTCTATACGCAAATTTCAAATAGTTTATTGTCATGGGCATCTGATTTGCTACTCAAATATGAAATTTCATCAAATTCTGATCATTAGACTAGGAAAAATTAGAGAACAAGAGGCCCAGGAGGGCCTGAATCGCTCCACTGGTTAAAGTGGAAGAATTATCCCATGATTTCTTGTAAGCCTTACACAGCGACAGCCAAATCTTGATATTTGTGAATAAATTTTGAAGAGAGACCAAAAGAACATTCTTGCAAAGTCTGGTTCAAATTAGCCTTATGGTTGATTTTTAAAGAATTTTCTTATGATTTCTCTAAGTCTGATAAGCCCCTTTCTCCCTGCCACGGCCACATTTTTTGACAAATATAAAAATTTGTGAACAAATTTTAAAAAGAACGACTAAAGGCACATTCCTGCAAAGTTTGGTTCAATTGGGCACACTGGTTGATTTTTTAAGAATTTTCTTATGATTTCTTTAAGTCTGATACGCCCCTTCCTCCCTGCCACGGCCACATTTTTTGACAAATGTAAAAAATTGTGAATAATTTTGAAAAGAGACTCAAAGAACATTCCTGCAAAGTCTGGTTCAAATTGGCCCTATGGTTGATTTTTAAAGAATTTTCTTATGATTTCTTTAAGTCTGATAAGCCCCTTTCTCCCCGCCACAGCCACATTTTTTGACAAATGTAAAAAATTTTGAACAAACTTTACTTACGCCTTCATGATTTTGAGGGCCATCACTTCCTTTCTCAATGAGTCCAGCTCATCTTCTTGCTTCTTCTTCTGTTGCACCAAAAACTGGATATAGTCAATAGCTGCAAGTCAAACAAATTAACCCTTTACCAAACAACAAAATTTTGGACCATTCAAAATTCAAAGATGTTGCAGACGACAACTTCTAGTGCATGGAATTTTACATTTTTTGTTGCTTTTTGTTTAGAAAACATTTTGGGAAATGAAGAAATTGCTTGTCACAAGCAATTTCTTCATTTTCCACAATGTTTTTCAAAGCCTTTTCTTGTTAGGGAGTCAAAAGGTGTCAGTGTGCAGTAATGGGTTAAAGGTCAGAGCTATAAATTAGAGGTGGTAAAGGCATCCTTAATTAGTCATTCTAACTCCAAACCCTATGTTGTGGGTACTCATTGGTCTCTATTTTTCAGATATCCCTTTTTATATGTAGCTCTGAGAGGTAACACATTTTGGATGATTTCACAAATTTTAGCCAATCATATAATATCAGTAAAATGCATATTTCACATTTCAAATATGTTAGAACAGAATCAATGCAAAATATACCATGTAAAAAAAGTTTAGCAACACTGACTTTGTTAATTGAAAAAATGTATTTTCTGTGATATTTATTTCACAACCGTTATATATATCTTAGCATATGCATTTACGCAGAACATTCAAAGGTCGCTTTGTGGTAACATTAAATATTGTGTTAGAAACATTGTATTGACGTAGGTGAGGGGTCAAAATAAAAAGTTACAATAGAATTCGGTATCGACTGTGCGGCCATTTTCAAGCAAGAACAACCGTAAAAAGTTTTCTAATCCACTTAAATTGTTTGTACACAGTATCAACATTCACTACTTTATCAAGAGATTGAACGTCATTCGCGTCAGTACGATCACGCACACGTCTTCCTTAAATGCACCGTATGTGCTCTATGGGTGACAAATCAGAAAGAAATGGATGATAATGGGAGTCCATTAGTGTTGTATACGCTTAATTTGGCTTAAAGCATTTAGGACTCTATACCAGTCAAGTCTGGTGCGTTCATGGTGTAGCGTCAGGGAAATTACAACGTATGGTCAACGTCTAGTAACCGTTCATCTGTGGAGACGATCACGGATGGTAAGAGTGGATACTCTATATTGAAATTCTTGGAAGCCACTCGTAAGTTTTGGTGTTGATAAGGAACATCTTTGCCGTGACGTAACGAAATTATGACGGTCATCTTCTCGTGGCCTTTTTCTACGACGTCCTTGACCGGGACTATCTCAAACCACACAAATTGGCTTACATAGCATCCTCAAATTGTTACTTATGCTTTGAGATGCGTAAAATTCAAAAAGGGATCTTATTCGCCGGTTCTGCCACGTAGAAACATATTAGCGATATAACGTCCTTCTAACGTAAGTCCATGGCGTAGTCCCACAGCGTTGCAGAAAATTCTTTTTAATGGCCTTTTTTATGCTTGGCAATGACAATTACGTTCACACCTAAATGTTTTCTAGAACTATTCTCCGTACACATGAATACCGTGGCAGACATGAAAACCGGAAATGCGCACCTGCAGTGCGAGACGCACGCGATTGCGATATAAAATTCATCTGTTTGTGTTCTCTAGCTATAATCTATTGTGTAAACGTTTGATTTTATGTTAAAACAAAACTATTTTGGTTACTACAGATATTTACATTTTGTTGCAAAACTTTTTTTATTATGTATATAAATCTTGAACCACATGAGACAAACATCGTTCAGTTTCATAGCTCGATACAGATCAGGTTTCGCCAAAGAGAATCTATTAAAAAATTTAATGAGAAGAGTTGTCAACTGAACAAAAGTAAAACTCCACAGTCAATGTCACTTTGTCAAATGTTGTGGTCTGTTTCGGTCCCAAATACAGTACAAGAGGACCATGATGGTCCTATATCGCTCACCTGAACCAAAATGATATAAGCAACACTTTTCTTCAATTCAAAAAATATTTATGACTTTTAGACTGAAAACGAACTTATGGTCAATAACATTGTGAAAATCGAACTCATCCAAGATTTCATCTTGCCCAACATTGTGCCCAAGATTTGTCTTGTTTGATAAATAATTGAAGATTCTGGAGTATAAACAAGGACGAAAACAGCCGAAAACAGCAATTTTGTCAAATTCAAGGGCACATTACTCTTGACTTCCTAGTCAGATCAGGCTGCAAATCAAACTCAACCGAGATCTTATGATATCTAACATTGTGTCCAAGATTTGTCTTGATTGGTCAATAATTGTAGATTCTAGAGTGTAAACAAGGTCTAAAGCAGCCAAAACGGCAATTTGATCAAATTCAAGGGCACATAACCTCTCCACTTTTTGTCTGATTGGACTGAAAATCAAACTTATCCAAGATCTTATGGTCTCAAACATAGTGTTCAAGTTTTGTCTTAATTGATAAATAATAGTAGATTATAGAGTGTAAACAATGTCAAAAACAGCCGAAATCGACAATTTTATCAAATTCAAGGGCACAAAACTCTCATCTTTCTGGTCAGATCAGACTGAAAATCAAACTCATCTGAGATCTTATGGTCTCCAACCTTGTGTCCAAGATTTGTCTTGATTGGTCATAAATTGTAGATTCTAGAGTGTAAATAAGGTCAAAAACAGTCAAAAATAGAAATTTTGTCAAATTCAAGGGCTCATAACTTTCAACTTTCTGGTGATCAGATAAGACTGAAAATCAAACTCATTTCAGATCTTATGATCCCCAATATTGTGTCCAAGTTTTGGATTGATTGATCAATAATTGTAGATTCTAGAGTGTAAACATCGTCGAAAACAGCCAAAAATGACAATTTTGTCAAATTCAAGGGCAAGTAACTCTCGACTTTCTGATCAGATCAAACTGAAAATTACACTCATCCGAGATCTCATAGTCCCAAACATTGTGTCAAAGTTTTGTCTTGATTGATGAATAATTGTAGATTCTAGAGTGTAAACAAGGTCAAAAACAGCCGAAAATGGCAATTTTGTCAAATTCAAGGGCACATAACTCTCGTCTTTCCAGTCAGATCAGACTGAAAATCGAACTCATCCGAGATCTTATGGTCTGCAATGTTATGTCCAAGATTTGTCTTGATTGATCAATAATTGTAGATGCTAGAGTGTAAACAATGTCAAAACTAAGTATTTTTCGCATTCAAGGGCAGATAACTCCTGCATTTCTAGTTCGATCTGACCCATAATCGAACTCATCCGAGATCTTATGGCCATACATGTTTTGACCAAGTTTGGTCAAGATTGGTTTATATTTGTAGATGCTAGAGTGTAAACACAAAATTGTGGACGGACGGACGGACGGACAGACAGACGGACGACGGACAAAAAGTGACCACAATAGCTCACCTTGAGCACTTCGTGCTCAGGTGAGCTAATTATTATAAGTATAAAGTCCTGTCTTCCTATACATTTGCGCTAATATGATATGTAAAGTACAACACAATATACTAACATCTCTGTAACACTGTAGCTTTACTAAGTTTAGCTGAACCAATTGTGTCTGTCTGTTGACATGTAGGTACTATTGTCTGTAGTTCATCATAACCTTTCTACAATAACCAAGTAAACAATTACATGTACATATATGTTTTAAGTGTAACATTATAGCATAACTATATTTAGCTTTACAAATAGTGTTTGTCCATGACAAATGAATCAAACCTTACATAAGTAAACAAAGCATTTAAACTTCATTACATGAAACAATCAGACAAGAGGTTAAACTGATTTACTTGAAAGTGTAGTGGGGCAGGGCCATGACAGCTTATTGAGTTGGAGAGTTCATGATGACTCTAACTGATATTCCTATTTATAGACTAAATAATTAACTCTCTTGTGCAGTGGCGGATCCAGAGGGTGGGTGGGGGGTTCAAACGAACCCCCCTCTTTAGCATAATTATTTCATTTTCATGCAGAAATTAAGTCAAAATTGTGTTTTACTAGGAAAACGAACCCCACTATTTGCATATTCCAACCCCCCCCATCACAGAAATCCTGGATCCGCCTCTGTTGTGATATTATGGCCTTCCATCGAAACATGTGATTCTGCACTTCAATGTGAAATCATGACTTGATTTTCAGTTTCAATCACTTTCAGAATCTCTGAAGCATATAAAGGGTATAATTGATTGGTCAGAAGAAAGGTAATTGAAGATAACCCCATAGACAGTTATTGTCAGATGTTACTCAAAGTTGAAACATCCAATTCTAATAAGATTGACTGCCATGGCAAAACACGACTTGAATACCTTGATTGCGTCTCGACGTTTCTGCTCAGCTGCTGTATGTGCTTCTCGTCTACGATCTTTGTAGGTCATTGTGGCCCGACTACTATCACTATCCTCATCATCTATAAAACAATGTAAATGAGAGATGTTTGTAAAACATTATTATATGTCCCCTCGAAGGCCTACCTTTAATGTAGTCATCTAACAATTGAAGAATGATTTATTGGGGTTTTACGCCTTTTTCAACTACTAAGGTCATATCGCGTCGACTGGAGCACCTAACCATGGATTCTTGGTGTTTCTCAAACCAGTACTTCCACAACACCCTTACCGAGCCTCCAGCTGCTCCCCCACATAGGTTCACGATATCAAACCATTGATGGGTGACATTTTTGTCACTCAGTAAGGGTATTTGCCGCGGCCGGGTATCAAACCCGAGACCTCTCAAATGAGAGGCAGATGCGCTACCAACTGCCCCATGGCCTTGGCCTCTAACAATTGAAGAAGTTCAATGTTAGGTAGTATTTCATCAAAAGTATGAAATCAACAAATATGATCCACAGAGTTACATTTCTTTTGCACTGCACTTCTTCATAATGAGTTCTATCAACCTATAAAGTTTTGTGAATATATCTTGCTTCTTTCTGAGTTATGCTCTGGACAATAATTTAGTATGATAATCAAAAACGTGCAATAACTCCAAAAGTATGAGCAATAGAGTTGAGGTTCTTCCAAACAAAACCTGGTTTTGAAGTCCTTTTAGAATATGCTTGGGAAAATAGTGAGACAAAACAAGAAATTGCTGATGATCAGCATTTCTATTTTTGCCTCAATATTTTCTGTGCTATATGCGAAATTCTGTCTTTATCAGCATTCATTTTAGTGCTTGTAGCAGCTTTCCATCCGGTCCACCCTAATTTTTTGCGGTTTGGGAAAGGGTTCCCTCTATTTGAAATAACAAAATTTTAGAGAGGTCCAATTTGAAAGCTGCTGAAGATGATGATATAGGTATTAATAAAGTTTGGATTAATGTAAAATCTAACACACAAAATATTGAATCAAAAGCAGGAAATGTTGGTTATCAGCATTTTCTTATTTTGCTTCAATATTTTCTAGATCTAGAATTTTCTAAATTAGACATATAAAGTTTTATATTGAAAATCACAAAAATCGACAAACAAGGTTCTGCATTTACTACCACGAAATATTGCATTTTGGAAGGGCTTCACTCCCTCCTTTCTGTATTAACCCTTCCCCATACAAGACCTGGTTTTGACGTCCCTGGTAGAATAGACTTGGGTAAACCTTGAGACAAAAGAAGAAACTGCTGATAACCAGCAGTTTCTCCTTTTGCCTCAACATTTTCTGGGCTATATCATAAACATTTTGGCCTTTTGTGATCATCTATTTAGTCTTCTGCATCAACTTTCAAATTGGACCTACCTACAATTTTGCCATTTGGGTTTCACTCCATCTTTTCTTTAACCCTTTACCACACAGTGACTCCTTTTGACTCCCCACAAGATAATGGCTTTGGAAAAACATCGTGGAAAATGAAGAAATTGCTTGTGACAAGCAATTTCTTTATTTACCACAATGTTTTCTATGTAAAAAGACCAAAAAATTAAAAAAAATCATTCACTTGAAATTGTCATCTGCATCATCTTTGAATTTGGACTAGTCTAAAAATTTGCCGTTTGGTAATGGGTTAACCCTTTCCCAAACGACAAAATTTTAAGGCGGTCCAATTTGAAAGCTGCTGCAGACGACAAAGTAAATGACCACTAAAGGCCAAAATGTTTATGTTATAGCCAAGAAAAATATTGAGGCAAAAGGAGAAACTGCTGGTTATCAGCAGTTTCTTTTTTTGTCTCAATGTTTTCCCATGCAAATTCTATTAGGGACGTCAAAACCAGGACTTGTTTGGGAAAGGGTTAATTCTGTCTCTAGTCTCACCTGTGTTGTGGGCAGATGACGCGGACGATCCTGGGATAGAGCTGGTGCTTCCTCCGTCCCGTCCATACATAAATGTGTTGGACGTCGTTGGACTGGCATTTATCTTCTCCAACTCTGAAGTAAATAAGGCCGAAATTATTTAGCATTGCAGATATGTGTAACAAACTGTAGAGTGAAACTTTCGGAAGAAACAAACTTGATATGAAAAGCTTACACCTTTCCCCTTATGTATGACTACAACCATCAATCTGGGTCGTCAATCCAATGGTCAACCTCATTTACATCAACACCTCATTTCCCTTGAATGATACACAACATTTAATTCTTGTCTTCTTAGGAGTTTTTCCACTGTCTTTCAACTTTCAACAATTATCAATATTATGAAGTAGAGTAGAATAAGATAAATTTTAAAGGGGGAATGGCACTTAAAATCATGCAAATTTTCCGAGAACTTTGTACAAAATAAATATGTATTATGAAAATATGGCCTTTAAATTGCATCTATGCCAAATCTTAGCTTTCTATCTTGTGTATTGGCTAGGATGTCGACGGATTTAAAACCCCATATGTTCCATTATTGTAAATATTATCCCCGGGACAACAAATCATGGGGTTTTAAATCCGTCGACATCCAAGCCAATACACAAGGTAGAAAGCTAAGATTTGGCATATATGCAATTTAAAGATCATATTTTAATAATATATATACTCAGCAAAAGAGCTAACGCATCACTTTTTAAAATTGCATAACTTCTTTATTGTCAAAGATTTAGATTTATAATTTGGCAAATATTTATCCTACAAGTTTTTGCACTCATTCATAAAACTATTTTTAAGTTTTCTTTCTTATGTGACAGCGTCATACCAAAAGGGGGCAAAATGGTTTTTCGGCTCCTGTAACTTGTGATCTTTTTCAATCATTTTTGTTTGAATTGATTTTGAAAGCTGGTTTATTGTGAAATTAAAGTCTGAAAAAATCAATTTTCTATCTAACATAACAAGGGCTGTTCCGGGACAACGTAGCTCGCATAGAGGCACCTTTTTGAAAGAAATTGTCAATTTTTCAAGGTCAAGGTCACAAGGTCAAATTTTATAGTGTCAGGTGAAAGGTCTTGTTGAGGCCTGTCTATGTGTGAAATATCAAGACTGCATCTTATACAGTTAATTGTAACCTACGTCGCCGTCGATGCCATCAATGACACCAACGGCACTAGTGATGTAACAATGCCTCTGTGGGAATACATTACGCGCCCATAAAAATGTTAAAGCCGTCGGTTTGTTTTTAAAGGGTAATTTTTATAAACAGAAACTCTTTCAGCCAATGCAAAATGTTTGAAAGTTATGCGTGAATTTTCCATTTTAATCAAATTTCAGACTTTATGAATTTTAGAATTAAGGGTGTCCTTATTAAAAGTTCAATATTTTACAAGATACTGTAACATTTACTATGAAATTTCATAGATCTCTTAGCAAATGGTGGTAGTCAGCATGTGCAAATTTTGAAGGTATTCAGTGGATTCGTTAAAAAAATATTAACAAAGATCTGGGTGATGCGTTAGCAGTTTTGCCGAGTATATTTATTTTTTTGTACGAAGTTCTCGGAAAATTTGCAAGATGTTAAGAGTTATTCAGCCTTTAAGATCAAATATGTTTAAGTTTAAAGCTATCTTATAAAACGACTTTTTCTTCTCTCAATCAGGTTATTAGCTTTTACTACACTTTCATCTTCTCTAACATACACTCTCTTTCTTCTGATGTCATTTTCAATGTTTTCATTTGAAAATGATTGGAAACAAGTTTTAGATTGTCTTAGGTCAATCCCCTTGATTCTGCTTCCTAGAAACTGCACCAGTATGCCGTTTTCTCCTTTCTCCGTTCACCTAAGAATAAAACTGGTCAATGCATGTTTAATTTAATTTTCGGAAGACAGTTTTTGTTATTTCTTATTGAATTAACATCTGATAGACATGATCATCACAAACTATTAAACAAGACATGCTGTAAAAGTCATTTTAGAACAATGTTTACTGACCTACCCTAATATGCTGGTGTCATGGCCGGTTTCTCGTTCATCCGTTTATTTGAATTTTACTTAGATTCAAAATTTCTGCTTTCACTTTGAAATTTTCTTTGTTACTGTTTTGATTGGTTATTCCAATCAATACTTGTGATTTATTAAATGATTTCAACTGATATCTATAGTATATTTTATTGTTCTATCTTGTTTTCAAAATTACCCCTCATTGAAAAGTCCGATTTTACCTAAAATAAAGGAAACCCAACTATAACAAAACATAGATTATAAATTCATTTAAAAACGTTTGGGCCTTTCTCGTCTTGTTTGACTTAAAATAATCAAGTCTTCAAATAAGAATACAATTCATATTTGTAAAAGTCTTATATGCAAAAAATAGGAGATGAACGGATGAATGAGAAAGAATGGAGAAGTGTTTTCCACTATTTTGTCTTGCTCCATAAGAAAGTTTGAGTTTATTGGGGTTTTACGCTGTTTTCAACTGTCAGGGTCATATCGCGGCGGCTGGAGCACCTACCCATGGATTCCTGTTGTTTCTCAAACCAGTACTACCACAACACCCTTACCGAGCCTCCAGCTGCTCGCCCACTTAGGTTAACGATTTGAAACCCATTGGCGGGTGACATTTTTGTCAGAAAGGGTATTAGCCGCGGCCGGCCCGGGTATCGAACCCGGGACCTCTCGAATGAAAGGCAGATGCGCTACCAAAGTTCTGCGCTAAGGCCGCGGCCTTCCACAAGAAACAATAGGGTGGACTTGTAGCCACAAACCAATACCCATCACCAAGTTTGTGGCTACGATATCGCAGCTAAGAAAGTGGGATACTCGCACAGAAAGTTTTGGACAAAGAAATGTCAAAAAACTACTTCCGCTAATAGGGATCAAACTCGGAAACCCTTGGTCTCAAGACCGATGCTCTACCTCTTAACCATGGACACCACCACCTGATATCAGTCATGGCTAAGACCATCTGACAGTAAGACACACATGAAATTTTCATCGATCTCACAATTTTTTGTTACTTACCATATGACTTGCCATCCATTCCTCTGAAAAGAAAACAAATGAGAGCTCAATCAAGATATAAATAATAAAGAACAATTTGTGATCAGTTACCCTTCAAAAAACAAGCCAGATTCCGACACCATCAATAACAGAGAAAGCCAAGTGTGGAAAGCATTGAGGGAAAAAAAGGAAATACCATCGAAATTAATTGAGAAATAAGGAAGTTATTGAAGTTTGAAGTTTGCCGATTACCTCCCCTATTCTGTCACTTGATTTCATGTTCAGAGTTCCCACTCAAAATTTTTTGGGGGAGTGCATGCACTCTCTGGAGTAAAAAGTTGGGAGTGCAAAATGAAAACTGGGGGTGCACTTAATACAATACAATTTTTTTTAAAAGGCTATTTTCATTATTGGTAATGATTCAGTAAGTAATGGCAATAAATGGCGAGTGACAGGTGTTAGAATTTCAGAGTTTTGTTAACATGAACAGAAATAGATTTTCTCAAATCATTTTATCTTTTTGAACTTGCAGTTGCATCTAAACTAAATCAGAATACATCATTAACACAAGTTGTCACTCCAATCCATTTTTCAGTTGCTATTATGCTGACTAGATCTATTTGGAAAAACAATCATTCTGTTTGACTTAAAATCCATTTCAATTATTTCTACAGCAAGCAGACAGCATGGTTTTTGACATAATAATCAAATACTTTTGAGATATATATATGCTTGTTGATTGGTTTATTTAAGCCAATCAGCGAGTGTCTTTGAAAACTGCTACACATGGTGCTCATAATAATTACTCCTCATGAAAATTACATTCTGTGTGTAAACAATAACGTTATACGATGTTATCCTATTTCAAGGGGCAATACATCCTTACTTTAACCAATTTTAACAAACAAAATATATTTTCACTGAGTTGCCAGTATTTTTTCCTGTCAAACAGAGACAAACAGAGAATCTTTTCATAAAGAATATGTTTTAACGCAGTTTCCATTCCATGAATTCAGTGCGTGAATGCACCCTTTACCCAGAATTTGAGTGTGCGATTTTTCTTTTCTGTACGTGAATTACGCACAAATGTGCGTGAATGGGACCTCTGATGTTTGAAGTTGATGCGCACAAATGTGCTAATAGATACTCAAATGCACTCATATCCACACTAAAGCAGGCTATTTGAACTCTTAATTCCACATGTCAAAACAGGATAGAACTTAAAAATAAAAGGTAGATTCAACATTTTGTCATGAAAGTGAACAAGGGTGGTTGTCTCCCCTGATTCCATCCTTTGATATCGCTACCAGTAGTCAGCAGAGCTCCAGATAAGATGCGTATTTGCGTAAAATATGCATTGATTTGGTCTGAATATGCATTAACTTTTATAAAAATGCGTACAGATACGCATTCAAAATAATGAAAACGCATTTGATAATTGTCAGTTAGCGTATCAAGAACGAAGAACGTCGGGAAAAAACCTACACTAGGAAATTTTCACGATTATCACAAATCTTTTGGTCTGTAAAAAATAGATTACTGCAATCAGCTGCTATCCGATTTCTATCATGACTAATCAGCCAATCACAACCTTGAATAGTTGGGGAATACCAATTACGTCACCACTGTGACCAGCCGAGCGACAATCGGCTATTCCGTAGATCTACCGATTTATGCCGAGTGTTGCATTAATTCGAATTTCAATCAATCAGTTATCTCCGTGAAAGCAAATCCTTTACTCGATTTTAATTGGATGATAAATAACCAGGGGTAAAAGTTGAAAATTTTGAAAAACCTGTAAACCAGGAAAAGTCTGTATTTATATAGTAAAAATCGAGAAAATGGGGCATTTTGGAATACTCAAAAACCTGAACTTCAGGCATATGCCTGAAAACTTTTACCCCTGAATAACAGACCATTGCATTGAAAACGACAACTCAAAGCTTCTTAATCGGCAAACAAGTAAATCCACTCCTGAGCAGATCTTAAAGGCGATTTTGGCCGATATTATTTCTGAAGTGGCCCTACAGGCAAGGATAGTCCACAATGTTGTTCAGAAAAACCCCAACTGGATGGTTGGAAACATACCACGGTTAGATGTCCTCGAACCCGAAAATGAAAGTGGGTTTTTTTCCAGTCGGGTGTCCTTGTTTATTTAGTCCTTTCCCGAACAAGAAGGTAAATACGCCTTGCCTCAAAAAATTATATGGAAATACGCATAGGAAAAATTTTTGAGGGGTAAATACCCCTTGCCTCAAAAAAATGAATTATGGTCATTTCGTACCATAACCATTTCGTACCAGTCATTTCGTACCATAATTGGTCATTTCGTACCATAATTTTGGTCATTTCGTACCATAACTTTGGTCATTTCGTACCATAATCTTACCGTTTTGTACTATATATTTTAAACTTCGTACATATGATTTCCTCTGTGAAATATAAAAAATGATAACACTTATCGAAGATAAACAGATTTCCAAACATTTTATATGCAATTTTGACCACAAAATAAATACATATATAAAGAGAATCATGCAAATACAGATCTACTATATGTGCAGTTTAGGCTATAATTATTTACTAATATGTTGTTCGAATAAAAATGTTCATCCGATTGCCTGCCATACTCAAAAGAAAACTTAAACTTGTTTTCAAGTAAAACTTGTAATCAGCGATTTCTTCTTTTACCTGAATGTTTTCCAAAGCCTTTCTAGTAAATGTGTCAAAACCTGTCCAAATGCGGACTTGTTTAATCCATTCACACGCAGTGTCACCATTTGATGCTGCACAATGAAAATGCTTTTTGAAAACATCGTAGATAATGAAGAATGGCTTGCGGCAAGCTATTTCTTCATTTCTCACAATGTTATTTTAACAAGAAAGATTAGAAGGTAAAATTCCATACGACCGAAATTGTCTGCAAATCTTGAATTTGGAACAGTCTAAAAAGTTAGCCCTTTCCAAAGCTAGACCCTGTTTTCACGTCCCCGATAGAAATGCCTTTTAAAACGTTGAGACAAAAGAAGAAAATGCTGATAACCACCAATTCGTCTGTGTTAGCCTATTTATAAACTTCGTAACTACAACATTATATAAAAACTAGTTATGAGGTTTTCAGTAACACAGACGAGTACCTTCTTTTGTCTCAATATTTCAAAGCCTAAATAAAAGCCTTCTTTATCAACATGAACTTTCTCGTCTGCATCAGCTTTCAAATTTGCAACCATATTTTTTGTCGTTTGAGAAAGAGTAAAGAAATACCTCATATTGTAGGCCTAAATGATAATTGCTGGTTTGCGGGTAGACTTTAATTGATAATAGATTGGTTCAGTAATTAACATAAAAAGGTGTGACAATCAGTGCCAGCAAACAACAAATTAACAATTAAACAAAATATCTGGTTTTTGATATTTTAGTTGTTTAAAAGCATGTTCTTTTGGTAAAATTATGTCTTATTTCATAAATATTTTTCATATCTTTATCAATTTTTTCTATTTTTGTCGACAACTTTTACAATAAAATGTGGTACCTAATTATAAATTTATGGTACAAAATTATGGTACGAAATGACCAAACTATGGTACGAAATGACCAAACTATGGTACGAAATGACCAATTATATTATGGTACGAAATGGTTATGGTACGAAATGACTGTATACCAAAAAAATTATCTGGAGCTCCGAGTCAGCATTTTCTCCTTTTCCCTCATAAGCTTTTGGCCTTAAGAGTGATTTTTAGAGTTACTAAAGACGTAAATGCACGACAAAGGATTGAAAATATTATCTGGACAGCGCTACCATAGCAGGTTCTGCATCAATATGTTGATTTTTGGGTCACATTTTGAAATCGGATTTCGAACAAAATACACAAAATTTCAACAGAAAATAATGTTGACACATAAAGAGAACGTTACATTCTACTTAGTTCATGAAGTATTGTCTTGTTTCGATGCTTACCTAAAAGGAATTTGACGTCAAAAAAGAGTTTTGTCAAACAGTAGAAAATCTCGGGAAACGCTCAAAATAAAAACAATCGAGGCATCCCGAATGTTTTAGACTGGATTTTTATTGTTTCTTTAGACTGGGATACTAAAAAAGTATGATCCGGTTAAAGGTTTTAGAAGAAGAAGAAGAAGAAGAAGAAGAAGAAGAAGAAGAAGAAGAAGAAGAAGAAGAAGAAGAAGAAGAAGAAGAAGAAGAAGAAGAAGAAGAAGAAGAAGAAGAAGAAGAAGAAGAAGAAGAAGAAGAAGAAGAAGAAGAAGAAGAAGAAGAAGAAGAAGAAGAAGAAGAAGAAGAAGAAGAAGAAGAAGAAGAAGAAGAAAAATTTTAGATAGTTCGTCTCACCCTTTTAAATTTCCACATATGGACTATTTTTAATTGAGCTCAGTAAATTTTTAACAACATCTTTCAAAAGACAATTTTACCAAATTTGTTGAAGTCTTAAAGATCACCTTTAATTAGGCGCTTTGTTAGTGGCATGACACAAAATGTACGTTAGATGAAACCCAATTAGGGAATGTTAATTAAGAAAATGTCAATCACCAATCAACCGTTTATGAAGTGCATCCCAAAGTCTTAAAGCTATGAATATCGACTGATCTAGCGCACATATTTATAATCGCTACAATGAAAGATGGCAGAAACTCACGCGATTAAAGAATTAAAACCCATCATTAGAATAGATAACAACCAAATACTTCGTGCATCTTCGGGCGTCATTCGTGATAACGGAAATTACCGAGAGGCACCCTCGTCAATATCCGGGCGTCATCCGTTGCAACCGAAATTGACGAGGGATACCCTAGTCATGCTGAAGATGCCCGAAGTGTTTTGTAGTTAATTACGTGTTGTATTTCTAAAACACTTTAGACGTTTCATGAAATTGACCAATCTTTCAATGGTGGTGACACGACTTGTAAATATTGGTTATATAGTTTGTAACAAACAATAACACTACGTTTATATTTGTTTAAAAGTTGTCTCCCCCTAAAGAGATTCGTGCCACATCGGAATTACTCGGGCGACGTTGTAAAGATTTGGTGGTAGAACGGTCTACCGCCGAATGTTTACGACGTCACCCGAATATGTTTGGATACGTAACGAATGATAACGACGTCGAATGAAAAAGCCCTACATAGTGTAAATCTCATCTGGGATGGACTACCTTGATTTTGTCTATATGCTATTTGAGCCGTACGTGATATAAACCCTTTCCCAAATGGGAAAATTTTAGGGTGATCCACTTCAAAAACTGTCGCAAATGGCAAAATGGATGTTATTAAAGATAGGATTTGTGTAAAATATGGCACAGAAAATATTGACACAAAAGGAGAAACTGCTGGTTATCAGCAGATAATTCTTATCTAAAGACTCAGTACCATGACCAACAGTGTCATATGAACATAATAATTATGATATACACTGCTGCAGTGCACAGTGTCTTTTTTATTTAACCTTTCTTAACCCTTTACCAGAAGGCATTTTTTTAGATTGGCCCAAATTCAAAGATGTTGCAGATGACAATTTCAAGTGAATGAAATTGTATCTTTTGGTAGAAAACATTATGGAAACTGAAGAAATTGTTCACTGTACCCACATGGAGACACTACACAACGGGAAATGCTTTCGGGTCATATTATACAAACATAGTTCCGTCAAAAATGTATTCGCTCCTTTTGTTGCATTGATTCTGTGTCTATAGAATAGACAGATGCATAAAATGTGGTTCTGCATACTGGCAGACCATCAGTGTACTGCTAGGATGTGTTTTTATGAATTTCTCGGGAACTAGTTTCTTGCGCGGTCGTGACCTTTCATGGGTGTGTGTCACATGCAGATCCCGAAAGAGATGGTAAATTGCAAGGGTGGCTGTGTTCACGGGAGCGTGATTTAAGCTGATGGTGCTATTGAATGATCTATCAGACACACTAAGTAAAAGACGCCACAGAGATTTGAGATAGAAGCTACCAAATGGATTCGTAAGGAAAATTCGTCAGTGTGAACCCACCTTTAAAGGGAGTTTTTCGCGGATAGGAAAACTAAACATGGGAGTCTGTCCACGCCTGGAATTTAATAAAATTTGGTGTGTGAAGTTAGTACACTAGATAACGGTTCATATTCATGAAATGTTTGGAATCGAACATTCCAAAAATAAATTTCTAAGAATTTTTAGATTTTACCGCGAAAAAAGAGGGTACACTCAATAAAAGAGAGTGCATGCATTCTGATTTTTAGTTTTATTGCATAATTTATTCTAAAATTTTGTCCAGTAGTCTCTGACCCTGTATGAAACAAAATACACATTCTTCTGTACAAAGATTTATTTTATATCATTTGATGTTAGGGGTCGACGCAAAAATTCATATAGTTTTTTAAATAATTTAAGCAAAATTTTAATTTGGTTAAAAAATTACCCTGTTCCAGTTTTTGTCAAGATCTGAAAATCATGTAAAATTTGTCCACAAATATGATGATAATCATGAAATATCAAGAAAAAATAAAACCGGTAACATGTTGCTCTTGGAATTTCCAACTGAATGGTATGCATTTCCAAGAATGGACAAAGTGATTTTTTTTAAAAAAATGTCTTTTTCAAATGTTTTGTTTACGTTTGTTGGTCAATTTAATTTACCCGAGGGCAAATCAAGATGTGAAATATTTTGTCGGTCATTTCCCGTCATCTGTCCGTGGGTCTGTCTGTTTGTTGACATTTTATCAAAAATGCCTTTTCTCCCAATCTAATTTTATATATCTTTATGAAACTTGGTAGAAATTATCATTGGGTAAAGGCGGTACATCGCTGTGTCTTAGAATTTCTTTCTGTCAGAACTTTGGTTGATGTGGCGGCATAAAAGTGGCAATATGGTACATAGCCTACTATAAAAACACAATCGTTTTGTAAAATTTCACACAGCCACCAGATTTCAAATTTGTGTGTAATTTTGCTGCTATCGGGTGGTCTTCAAAGTTGGTTAAATATTTTGCCTATGGTCACATTTAGTCTGGTCCCAAGCGTACTCTTTAAAAAAAAAGACAGAGGGAGAGAGGAAATTCTATATTAAAACATCCCCTTGGATCATTCTAGTCAGCCATGACTCATGAAATTTAACAGTAAGGATTCTTTACGGATTGTTGAAAATATGAAAAAGCAAATAGGCTAAAAAAAGTACCGAATTTCTGATGGTAGCCTATTTGTTTATCATGCAAAAGTGAAATTGTTGTTGTCATGCAGCAGAAATAGATAATTTTGACGATTAAGGGCTTTTGGTGGCTAAACCCCTTTTTTACCATAGGGCATCATAGAAATGTGTATAAATTGTTTATCGATATAGGTTTAGCTATGGATAGAAAAATAATTTTTAGAAATAATTGCACCCTGTGGTACCCCAATAGGGAAACGTTTTGGCATAAACAAGTACATTTTCAATTGTGTAATAATGTTGTAACTATCTTTAATTGAATCATATACATCCTTCCATATCTCGTACGTTTATAATTGGTTCTTAGAGCTAAAACATTATTTTAAACTTGAAAATTCAACAATGGTTGCTATAACATTCAGGCTCTAGAAGCCCTTTCCATCTTATTAAATTTATAAGGCTTGACATTTTTGCATGTCGTAGTGATGGTACATAGGCAATGTGATCAAATAGTAAAGAAAAATGGCAATATGTACATGTATGCATATTTTCGTTTCAATCTATGTCATTTTGCAAATAAAAGTAATATTTATAATCAATTTATAAAATTTTCATGGCTGTTTTGAACATGAAAATTGCTTTTACAAAGACTCGGACAAGAATTTTACAGAGATTTTAATTTACAAAGCTTTGACGTTCTTTTGGGATGCGTAAATAAACCGAAAATCGATATTATTTGTCTAGAATTTAAAAGGTATGTATACAACTGCAAATACAGAAAAGCTAAACCTTCGGTTAAGGGTTTTATTAGACATCTATCTTTAATTCTAAAAATTAATGTAGAACGAAAATACAAAGAACGCGATAGAGAAAATTGGGCAATTATAAATAGGCTGGTGCAGAGTTATAACCAAACATAACTGTAATAAAAATAAATATATCGATAGTGAATATACCCATATTTAAGGTGGTAGCACACTGTTTCATATGTTTTTTGTTGTTTTTTTGGTATTCACACCTTTTGTGAATTTATTACACCCTTTCTTTCTCACACCCTTTATTTAACTATGCTGTTCGATAATCTGTTTAAATGAAACAAGATTCCTTCTTTTGCATGATACACATTCAAATATCTACGGAAAAGAGTTGTGACTGGTTGCATTCTAAAAGCATATGCAGATTAGAAAAAAAGCGTCATGCGCCATTTTTTATTTATTTTCACAACAAATGACAAAATGTAAATTAGAGAAAAAGAAAGGAGAAACACTGCTGTGCATCACCAATGTTTCTTTTTCTTTCTCCCGATCTAGTAGTTATTTCTCTCTATATATACTTTCTTTTAAAATCATCGAATCCATATACATTGTGCATGCAACCATTATATTTATGTAATTTGAATTATGCCATTATTTAATATATGTCTGTATACATGTATATAAATAGATATAAATAAAGGTGTGAAAAAAAAGACTCGGACTATGCCCCATCGTAAATGTGTAAATTTTGGTTTCAAATCTGCATTAGAGCAGCTCCGCATTTTTTGAAAGTAGTTAAGTTGTATGGCTCTACTAGTTCGGAAGGTAGGCCTAAGCATCTGTTATCATAATTGTTATTCTCTTCCCACATTCCTGTTTCGCTGTATTGATCCAGTTTGTTAAAGTGTCCGTTGATTGGCAAAATTAAATTCTTGTGTCGAAAAAACACCTTCCTAATAACCAAATATCAAAGTTTCTACTTATTTTCAAACATTAGAAGTGTTTTTATTTCGTCTTTTAAATTGGATATTTTGGTCTTTTCCGATCTTTACCGAAGAAAAAACGCTTAACTTCCGACTTGAAGTTATGACGTCATATCGGCCACTTAATGACGTCATGGCGGAAAACGGGAAATCATGGGTCATTTACCGGAAAGCCTGAGATTTCTGAAAACAGATAAATGTCCCACTTTTCTGTCGTAAAGCGACTTCCCCAATCGATACTCAAAACACGGAATTCATCCTTAGTAAATGTTAGAAAAAATGTTAAAACAGTCAAAGAATAGGTCGTTAGTGAGTGAAGGAATGTGCCAAAGAACGGTTCAAGTTTGTCTGTATTACTCTGACGATCGAGAAATGGATAAAAACCGTGACTTCGCTTTATGACAGAAAAGTCACACACTTTATCTTTGTCAGAAACTTCCATGCTCTAGATTGGGGGCTGAGTCAAGTCATTGTATGACGTCAATCCGTGGCAATTTTACGGAAATTGCCGATCTTTTTTTTCTCGAAAATCATCCAAGTAACGACGTAAAGAAAATCAAACAATTTTTTTTAAAACAACCGAGTTTTGCGGATCTTTTATAAAACACGTTAATTTAATGATTTTCCTCCAATATACGGTGAAATCAACTGCCTAGCTTGGTAGCCTTTAAGCAAAGGATAAAACAGTGTCATGAACGAGAGGCGCTCATTTGAATGTTTTCTCCTGACATCCGGGGGGAAATATGGAGAACGGACGTACGTAAATCACGTGTAAATAGCTCTATATTACCCACAATTCATCACTAGTCACCGGGGCTCGCCTTCGCGAAAAAACTGTTTGTAAAAAAATCGACGTTAAAGAGCATCCATTCTCCGCCTATTACCGGTATCAATACGCCGCTTCATTAGCCTGCTTGGCACGCAAATATTGTTACACGATTACAAATCGTTCTTAACCCTTTTCCGAACGACAAAATTTTACGGTGATCCACTCCAAAAACTGCCACAAATGACAAAATGGATGTTATTGAAGATTGGATTTGTGTAAAATATGACATAGAAAATATTGAGACAAAAGGAGAAACTGCTGGTTATCAGCAGTTTCTTCTTTTGTTTCAATGTTTTCCCAAGCCATTTTGATTAGGGACGTCAAAACCAGGTCTTGTTTGGGAAAGGGTTAAACTAAGTCGTCTTGGGAGCGACCACGTATAGTTGGAGCGCAGTTAAAACATTGTAACTATGTTTTGCTTCAGTATGAAATGCGGTTGTTTTGTTGCCACATTTTCATGTCTTGATTTTACTCCAAACGACCATAGCGAAGGTTGGTCATTTCGTAGTTATAACCGCGTCCTTACCCAATGATCATGTCACTGCTTTTCTTCAAAAACCTCGTATCTGCAGCTTAAAACAAGCTGCAGATACGAGGTTTTTGCAGAAAAGCGACGATACACATGTACAGCTAGAACGTCATTCTAAAGGGTTGAAGAAGGAAATTATGTCTTAGCTTTTCTTATTGAAAATAATCAATCAATCAATCAATTAATCGACCAATCAATCAGTCAATCAATCAGAGCCTAATTTGAGATGAAACCGGTAAAACGTTTAAGCACATTAATTTATTTATTGAAAATTTAGTTTTTGATAGCAAACATCGAAAAGTGGTTGCCGCAGGTTTTACCTTCCACTAAACAGCAATACCTCCAATATTTCTATTTAGTTTTTTCGCGCATGTGCTTCGAAAAATTCCTTTTCTAAAGATCAAATCAGAACCGGACAATTTTAGACCAAGAGTACCGGTATCAAGCAAAGAAGTGTAGTAGGCTTACATGTAGCCACATGCTACACGATGAAAAAAGGTAGAAATAATTCGAATTTGAATATCGTCGCTCTTCTGCGAAAACCTCGTATCTGCAGCTTGTTTTAAGCTGCAGATACGAGGTTTTTGAAGAAAAGCAGCGATATATTGTTTGTCTATGTTATCCATATTTTATGTGTTATGATACCTTCACTTGCTAATACTATTGTGCTATCATAAATCATTTCAAGTCGTTTTTTTCGATGCTTAACCCATTACAGTACAGTGACGCCTTTTGACTCCCTCACAAGAAAGGGCTTGGGAAAACATTGTGGGAAATGAAGAAATTGCTTGTGACAAGCAATTTCTTCATTTCCCACAATATTTTCTACACAAAAAGGCAAAAAAAATGTACATTTTCATTCAGTTTTAATTGTTGTCTGCAACATCTTTGAATTTAGAGCACCACAAAATTTTGTCGTTTGGAAAGTGTTAACACTTTCCCATTCTTTGACAATTTTTAAGGCCCAATCTGATTTTATTTTAGAAAACCTAATAAAAAGAAATGCTGATGATCTGTATTTTCTCATTTTCCTTCACTGTTTACTAAGCTTTAAGTGAATATTTCCTACATGATTAACATAAGTTTAACTTCTTTCAAATGGGAGCGGCCCCATATGTTTTCGTTATAGAAAAAGGGCTAAGGTCGTTCCAAAGAAGCCATGTGTGCTATAGACATATATAGATGTGAGCTAGCACCTTTTTCAATATTTATTCATTTGATTGTAGGCCTATTCATATTGTAGCATTCCTATGGTAGATAAATGTGTAATAAGGATAACATGGTGGAAAACTGCAATTTATTTTTATAGAGAAATTCTTCCACATTGACAATAACGTGCATATCAATGACTTCTGACCTGGAATAATTCCCCACGCGGCATGACGTCAGTGCCACAATCCCCTGTGATTGGCTGAAAGCTTGTTCTGTATAAATCAGAGAGGGCCGACTGTTGTTCTTCCATTTACATTGTGCGAGCACGCGACGTGAAGGAGCCTTAACAACAAAGGTAATTTTAATACAAAATTTTGTTATTCATATTATATCAACCCATTACCAAACGGCACATATTTACACTGGTCTAAATTCAAAGATGTTGCAGACGACAATTCCAAGTGAATTAAATTTTATGTGTTTTGGTCTATTTGTGTAGAAAACATTGTGAGAAATGAAGAAATTGCTGGTCACAAGCAATTTCTTCATTTTCCACAATGTTTTGCAAAGCAGTTATCTTGTGGTGGTAGTTATTGTGTGAAAATGGGATAGTAGGTTCGGAATTGATTGTTTCCATTACTTATTGCAAGTTTACGACATATTTTTGATATGAATCTTGAAAGCAGTTCTAATATATCTCTGTATGCAGGAAGGTTTGTGAAAAGACTATAATGATAAGCATTTCTGTTAACAAAAACTCACATTGTTGGGCCTATCTTTCTTACTTTTTTCAAATAAAAAGATAAATAACATGCGTTTCGGTCGAGGGGAATTTGGCTTGTTTCAAAAGGATAAACACACATTTGCAAAAGCTGACTATATACTAATTGTATTGATTACTGGTATTTTTTACTTTCCATTTTTCTGTTTTACGGCAAATTGATGGAAGATGCAAAAAAGTAAGTTTGAATTGTTTGAAGAAAATCTAAACAGCATAAATCTTTGCCAAGACATCAAAATTGTTAACCTAAATAATAGTGTTTTGCAAATTGTAGTTGTTGTACTAAATGAGAAAACATTAAAAAACTATAACCGAAAGGCAAATTATTGTTATATTTCCGCATATGGCAAAAGTAGAGACTGTTCCGTTTACAAAAAGAGTTGCAGACGACAAAATTATTGACGCAAAAAGTAGAAAATAATGTATTTCAACCCATGGAATGCATTGAGGAAACAGAGAAATTTCTGATAAACAGCATTTTCTTCTTTTCCCTTATTAATTTCCCAAACATTTTTCGACTTGGGACGGCCCCAGGTCTTCTGATGTTCTTTGGGAAAGAGTTCAGGAAAAGGTTTTAAATTAAACGCAATAAACCGACTTCTAGAATATTACGCGGACAGCGATTCACTGCTTTTCTCCGAAAACCTAGTAACTGCAGCTTTAAAACACATTCCACAATCGGACGCTTTTTAACGCCCTAGAAGAAAAGGGCTTTGAAAAAATGTGGAAATGGAGAAATTACTTGTGATGTTTTCCGCTCAAAAAGGCTAATAAAACCCTATAGATTTAATTCACTAGTAATTGTCGTCTGTAACATTTCTGAATTTGGAGAAGTGTAAAAAATTTGCCGACCGGTTATATTGGTTGAATAAGTTGTAGTTAAGAAATATAAGCGACGAAATATAAAACATCTATTTTAAGATTTAGAATTCTTATCATTATTGAAGGTTTTATGGAATCGTATGAAATTTTCCCAGGAGAGTATTTCGTTGAAGATTTCAGATTCTGATCGACAATAAAATTTTGTCCGCTTTATGTCTTTTATTCTCATCATGATTGGAAACAATGCATTTTACTCCTAAACGTTCGTGACCCGTCACGACAACAGAAGCTCATAAAACAATATATATTCGCTTTTCAGCAAATACCTCGTAACTACAGCTTAAAACAAGCTGCAGTTACGAGGTTTTTGTTGAAAAGTGACAATATGAAAAAAAGATAAACGAATAAAAAGATAAAATAAAAAAAGATTCGACCCAGATATGGCGTTTCAAAAAATGAACATAGAAAAAAAATTCTAGAGTCATAAAACCACCATATGAATGAAAATTTCTACCCTTGTCAGCCTGCGACTTTATAGTTCCCCAGGTGTTCTCCCTTTTTGCGTGATGAATTAATGCTGTTTAAGTGATAGATAAAAATGGCTATTTCAGTTTTACTTATTCTGTAGTTATAGATCTACTTTAATTTTCGACTTTTTTTAAAGTTTTTTTTTCTGATATAATATTACCAAAACCTAGATCCAATGAAGTTAGCACTATCTATTCACCAGGAGAGTTTCGCTTTATTGGCTAATTTAAGAATTTATTAGACATTCTACCTTCATGAACCCATTACTGCATGATTACGCATTTTATCTCTCCCACAAGAAATTGTTTTGGAAAATATTGTAGAAAATGAAGAAATTGCTTGTGACAAGCTATTTGTTCATTTCCTACAATGTTTTCTAACCATGAACACAAAAAAATGTTAAATTCCATTCACTTGAAAATATCGTCTGCAACATCTTTATATTTGGACCAGTCCAAAATTTTGTCGTCTGGTAATGGATTAAGTCGTGGCATTTGATCATACTACAACAAATCTGATGGTAACAACTATCGTAACACTTTCTCAAAATGATACGGTTTTGACGTCTCAGGAATCAAAGTTTGGGAAAAGATTGGGATAAAAGAATAGGTTTTGTCGCAATATTTTCTTAGCTCTAATGTGGCTATGTGCCAATATCATTTATTCATTAATATCATTTTGAAGCCTATAGCAACTGCCAAATTTGACCACATTAAACTATCGCAATTTGAAAACATGCCAAAGTTTTATTAAAAAAAAGTTGATAACGCAATACCCATTTTCTCTCACATATCTTTTTTTTCAAATTGAAATTGAGTTTTGCAGTCACTTTAATTAAAGTTTGCTATTTGCCGCCAATTTAAATTTCGATCATTTCGCCATTAATTTTAGATTTTAGTATTTTAATGTTTAAAACGACAAATATGATATGAAATTCTGTATCAGGTTTTACATAATTGGAATAAACGTATTTAGTTGAAGTTAGTTTTATTACTTTACTTTCATGATAATTCCCATTGATGCTTATTAGATGTGTTTTCAAACAAAACGAGAAATTAAGAAATGCTCTGAATGAATTTCTGATAATTGCGAACTTTCATGACAGTATCATTATGCTTGCAACGTTTCTGTATTTCTTTTTGGTGTTTTGCTAGTCGTGAATTCACACTTGCTCAAACGAACTCGGTCCTTTAAGCTCCCTCCTAATCACGACATAGTCACGGTGGTTAATCACGTGACCCAGAATTTAAGAAAAACGTCAATATACTTGTAAGTACTTGAACTTCAATCGAATACCCTTCAACATTGGAGTGTATTCAAATGAAGTTGACCATTGTGCTCATGAGTATGTACATAAGGGTTTTTTTTATCGACAAATCAGGGCCAAGAATAAGCTGGACGTGGTGGGATTTTGAAAAATCTACAGATAAACAGTTATTAAATATTAATAAAAAATGGTTTATCTTAAATAACATTTTTTATCATCTGGTCTTCTAAAAATCCACCTCGCCCATCTAATGTGGCGTCTGTTCACCTTCCTGCTTCAAACCGAATTCAAATCGGTCCCGTATTAGCCAAATTATTTAAGATTTTCGGAAATTGTTGTATCATGTGAGTATTCATCTTGTTTACGATGTACAACTGGCATTACACAATTATCATGATTACCTTCCAAAGCTTTGCAAAACATTAACTGTGGTTTTGACGTCCCTATTAAACACAGTGGAGATTGTGCATCATGGGATGGATAACAACTACGGACAAAATACTCTCGTTTCTGGTCAAATATTTTGCAATAACTCTTTATTTCTGCGCCAATTTTCAAATGGTTTGTTGCATGTACCCCGCCTCACTGAGCTCTTTCCTCGGATATATGGATTATTTGTGGAATCCTTTTACGTTTTTCTAAAAATTAATCCCAACCGACCAGAATACGAAATGACAACGACTATGGCAAAATTAGCCACGCTTCAGGTAGGAAATAGTGCAATAACTTTCTGATTTCTGTGGTAATTTTCAAGCGGGTTGGTGCATGTACCCTGTTTTACTAAGCCATTTCATCAGATGTATGACTTATTTGAAAACTCTTCATACTTTTTCCCAAAAATTGATCCCAAGCGAACAGAAAACAATCTGATTTTTGTCGTTACCCGAAGCGAGACAAGTTTGTCCGTAGTCGTTATCATTTCGTTGTATCTGGTCGGTTAAATTGGTTTAATTTTCGGGCAAAAAAGTAAAATGATTCCACAGTAAGCGGGGTACATGCAACACACACAGAAATAAAGAAGTTGTTGCAAAATAATTGACCGGAATCGAGATTATTTTTGTCCGTTGTTGTTGTCCATTCCATGATGCACAATCTCCATCGTGAATAAGGGCCCTTTTAACAGATCTCGGCTCAATTTTTTTTATCAGCATCTGTTTAATTACCCGTCGTGGCTTTCAAACAGCAATGAATTCTGTGCTAAATATAGACTGGGTTATCGTTATGTTTGATATCGATGGTAATTGCTGGGCAAAAAGAATCAACTCTATTCTTTCCCACTTAGGACTTACATATCGTAAATACGCAGATTGATTTTGATACTATAAAAATAGATTAGGCCTACACGATCAATTTATCCAGGAATGGCACCCTGAAATCAGCAATTCACCTAAACTTTGTTTATAACGCGGCTTTAAGAATAATTTTGAATTTCAACCACATCTTACGAAAATACCAAATACATTTAATGGCTTAAAACGTTCGCAAAATTTAAGTTAATTTAAGTTCACACAAATTACAAATTGAAATAGGCAGAAAGGCCTAATTAAACGTACCACGAAATGAAAGATTTTGCACTGTGTGCAATTCAAATTTGATTGAAAACGAATATCATCTTCTTTTTTGTTGTCAAAAATTTAGTGAAATTAGCCTAACAGGAAAAACACTTTGGTAATATACTATGGCCCAACATCAACAAGTTCAATATCTAAATGTCTAGTGCTAATAAAAGTTTGTTAATCAAATTCTGCAAATATTTGACAGAATCTTTTTTGATTCGAGAAGACAAATTGAACCGTCTTTCTGATGCATAAAAACCACATTAATTAAATACCTATACAGTCTTACATACAAGCCCAGATTTTGACTTGAGACATTATGACCCTGCAGTTCATAAAAGATAATAAATTGGCTATAAAATCACAGCATGACTACTTATTTTCTGGCAATATGATAATTAGAATATGCCTATTCATAACAATATGGGGTCAGCACCATTATGGTACACATATAGATAGTGCTACTCTCTTAACCCTTTCCCAAACAAGACCTGGTTTTGACGTCCTTAATAGAAAAGACTTGGGAAAACATTGAAACAAAAGAAGAAACTGCTGATATCCAGCAGTTTCTCCTTTTGTCTCAATATTTTCCATGCAATATTTTACACAAATTCTATCTTTAATAACATCCATTTTGTCATTTGTGGCAGATTTTGAAGTGGATCGCCCTAAAATTTTGACGTTTGGGAAAGGGTTAAGAACAGAGCACATTCTCTCTTCGTTCCATTATGATAGAATGGTGCTCTGTTCCCGCGGGGTCATTTCACGTCTAATCTCGGGGCCTTGGCGGGATTTCGGTATCCAATCGTTGGCTATAGCACAACAAGTAATTGAAAAACCTGATACAAACTTTCATTGGCCGACGCTTCAAATTACCGGCTTCAGCCAAAAATAGAAGCGACATAATGTATACGTAATCAAACAAGATAAAACGATTCGATAATTCAAATGTACCGGCTTCAGCCAAAAATAAGTAGAATCGACGTAAAGTATACGTAATGATCATGCAAGATAAAACTGAATGAATTTGATTCGATAATTCAAATGATGTGCTATAATTAGATTATGACGACCAAATAGGCTGTTGGTGTATCAAACACGGCACAGGTAATATTTGATGGTAAATCAATAGAACTCGGCTTTTGAGAGTAAGATAGTGCGTACAGCAACGAAATATGTCAGTAACTTTTCAAATTTTGGCAGGGAAATGCCAGGGAATTTTATTTCCTCTGATTCATGACAACCCTGGTTAGCATGTTTTGTTGTCTTCATAATAGTGTTGTTTATATCTAAACAAGAGATGTTTGTAAAACATATATGCCCCCTTCAAGTGCCTACATTTGATGTAGGTCAAAGTCCAAGGTCAAGTTAACAAGGTCCAAGGTCATGGTCAAATATGAAAGGTCTTGGTAGGAGGTGTCTATGTGAGAAATATCAAGGCTGTATATGTAAAAGTAAAATGAAATATAGGCCAGATTAAAGTTTTTAAAAGTAGGCCAAATGCCAAGGTCAAGGTCATGGTCAAATGTAAAAGATCTTGGTTGGAGGTATCCATGTGTGAAATATCAAGGCTGTAGGTGTAAAAGGACATGATATATATGTCTGGTTTAAGTTTTTTAAGTCAAACCCCAAGGTCAAGGTTGCAATATTCAAGGTCATGGTCAAATGTTAAAGGTCTTGGTAGGAGGTGTCAATGTGTGAAATATCAAGGCTGTAGGTGTAATAGGACATAAGATAAAGGCTAGGTTAAAGATTTCTAAAAGTATGTAAAAATCAAAGGTCAAGGTAACACAGGCCAAGATCATGGTCAAATGTGAAAGGTCTTGGTAGGAGGTGTCCATGTGTAAAATATTGAGGCTGTATAGGTAACAGGACATGAGATATATGCATAGTTTAAGTTTTTTATACGTAGGTCAAACTCCAAGGTCAAGGTCCAAGGTCATGGTCAAATGTGAAATGTCTTGGTTGGAAGTGACCATGTGTGAAATATCAAGGCTATATGTGTAAAATGACATGAAATATAGGCCAGGTTAATGTATTATAAAAGTAGGTCAAACACCAAGGTCAAGGTCACAAAGTCCAAGGTCATGGTCAAATGTGAAAGGTCTTGGTGGGAGGTGTCCATGTGTAAGATATCGAGACTGTATAGGTAACAGGACATGAGATATAGGCCTAGTTTAAGTTTTTTAAAAGAAGGTCAAACTTCAAGGTCAAGGTCCAAGGTCATGGTCAAATGTGAAATGTCTTGGTTGGAAGTGACCATGTGTGAAATATCAATGCTGTATGTGTAAAATTACATAAAATATAGGCCAGGTCAATGTATTATAAAAGTAGGTCAAACACTAAGGTCAAGGTCACAAGGTCCAAGGTCATGGTCAAATGTGAAAGGTCTCGGTCTTAGGTGTCCATGTATCAAATATCAAGGCTGTATGTGTAAAAGGACATGATATATCAGCTAGGTTAAAATTTTATAAAAGTAGGTAAAAGTCCAAGGTCAAGGTCACAAGGTCCAGGGTCATTGTCAAATGTGAAAGGTCTTGGTAGGATGTGTCAATGTGTGAAATATCAAGGCTTTATGTGTAATAGCACATGAGATATAGGCCCAGTTTATTTTTTTTAAAAGTAGGTCAAACTCCCAAGGTCAGGGTCACAAGGTCCAAGGTCATAGTCCTATGTGATAGGTCTTAGTCGGAGGTTTCCATGTGTCAAATATCAAGGCTGTATGTGTAAAAGGACATGATATATCGGCCAGGTTAAAGTTTTTAAAATGTAGGTCAAACTCCAATGTCAAGGTCACAAGGTCCAAGGTCATGGTCAATTGTGAAAGGTCTTGGTAGGAGGTGTCCATGTGTGAAATATCAAGGCTGTATGTGTAATAGGTCATGAGATATATGCCTGGTTTAATTCTTTTTTAAAGTAGGTCAAACTCCAAGGTCAAGGTCACAAGGTCCAAGGTCATGGTCAAATGTGAATGATGTTGATAGGAGGTATCTATGTGTGAGATATCAAGTCTGTATGTGTAAAAATACATGAGATATGTGCAAGGTTAAGAATTAAGTGTAAAAATCAACAAAGGGCAATAACTCCAAGAAATGAAATTGATCGGCAAGGTTATGGTTCTTGTGCACTGCACCTCTCCATGATGAGATCTATCCACCTGTAAAGTTTCATGATTCTACCTTACATACTTTTTGAGTTGTGCTCTGGACAAGAATCAAGTTTGAAAATCAACAAAGGGCAATAACTCAAAAATTTTGATCGGCAGAGTTACGGTTCTTGTGCACTGCACCTGTCCATAATGAGATCTATCCACCTGTAAAGTGTCATGATTCTACCTTTCATACTTTTTGAGTTATGCTCTGGACAAGAATCAAGTTTGAAAATCAACAAAGGGCAATAACTCCAAAAATATGATCAGCAGAGTTACGGTTCTTGTGCACTGCACCTCTCCATAATGAGATCTATCCACCTGTAAAGTTTCATGATTCTTCCTAACATACTTTTTGAGTTATGCTCCGGACAAGAATCAAGTTTGAAAATCAACAAAGGGCAATAACTCCAAAAAATTGATCGGCAGAGTTACGGTTCTTGTACACTGCACCTCTCCATAATGAGATCTATCCACCTTTAAAGTTTCATGATTCTACCTTACATATTTTTTGAGTTGTGCTCTGGACAAGAATCAAGTTTGAAAATCAACAAAGGGCAATAACTCCAAAAATATGATCGGCAGAGTTATGGTTCTTGTGCACTGCACATCTCCATAATGAGATATATCCACCTGTAAAGTTTCATGATTCTACCTTACATACTTTTTGAGTTATGCTCCGGACAAGAATCAAGTTTGAAAATCAACAAAGGGCAATAACTCAAAAATTTTGATCGGCAGAGTTACGGTTCTTGTGCACTGCACCTCTCCATAATGAGATCTATCCACCTGTAAAGTTTCATGATTCTACCTTACATACTTTTTGAGTTATGCTCCGGACAAGAATCAAGTTTGAAAATCAACAAAGGGCAATAACTCCAGTAAATTGATCGGCAGAGTTACGGTTCTTGTGCACTGCACCTCTCCATAATGAGATCTATCCACCTGTGAAGTTTCATGATTCTACCTTACATACTTTTCGAGTTATGCTCCGGACAAGGTTTGGTCTACGGACAGACCGACCGACATACGGACCGACCGACCGACCGACCGACCGACCGACCGACCGACCTTCCGACCGACCGACCGACCGACCGACACTTGCAAATCAATATACCCCCATTTTCTTCGAAAGGGGGCATAATTAATGTTTCCTTGAAATCAATTTCATTGTTTTATATTGTTGCAGTTAACATGTACCATTCACATGATTGCCTAGTATACAATGAATTTCGAACTATTTTCCAAACAAAGACACATCTTGACACCCAACTAGACATGGGTCTAAAAACCTTTTGCTGTCCAGAGAAGATGTAAAATTTATGCTGATCAGCATTTTCTCTTTCTTCTTCAAGATTTCCTGACTACTCAATTAAAGCTCCTAAATGCCACTTCTTTCCAGTTAGAGTAGCTTAAAATAGTGTCGTTTAGGAATGAGTTAATACATTGCCACACATAGATGCATTTTACTCCTGTTAACAAAAATATGTTGGAGAAAACACTGTGGAAAAATGAAGTTATTGCTTAAGACATGCATTTGTCTAATTTTGCACATTTCTACCCAGAACGTCAGAAAAAAATCTTTCACTTGAATTTGTCGCCTGCAATATCTTTCAGTTAGGACAAGTCTTAAGTTATGCTGTCTGGTAATGGGTTAAAGTTTAAGCCGACAATTTTGTACTAGTAAAGGTGGTAAATTTTGCATGGATATTTTATATTTGTTAATCTTAATGGCCATTTTCGAAATATATACAAGCTATATTTCAGATATTAGTGTCTGAACTCTTTCCTAAATAACAAGATTGTAGAATTCTCCAATCTGAAATCTGATGCAGACAACGTAATGGATGTTGATTAAGATATCATTTGTGTATATTACAACACAGAAATTGTTGAAGTAAAAAGAGGTTAAAATGTTGATTTACAGCATTATATTTTTATACGCCGCCGGAGGCGGACGTATATTGGCGACATCTTCTCCGTCTGTCCGTCCGTCCGTCCGTACGTCCGTCCACTTTTCTTGTCAACGCAACTCCTCCTAAGTTTCTGGCTGAATCTTATTGAAACTTGGTCAATGTTACCACCTCAATTGGTAGATGTGCATGAAGGAAGGATTTTATAGTTCGTTGATTTTTGCCTGAGTTACGCCCCTTAAAAACTTAGTCTCTGGGGCTTATTGAAATTGCAGCCTTGTCAACGCAACTCCTCCTAAGTTTCTAGCTGGATCTTAATGAAACTTGGTCAATGTTATTACCTCAATTGGTAGATGTGCATGAAGGAAGGATTTTATGGTTCATTGATTTTTGCTAGAGTTATGCCCCTTTAAAACTTAGTCTCTGGGGCTTATTGAAATTGCAACCTTGTCAACGCAACTCCTCCTAAGTTTATGGCTAGATCTTAATGACACTTGGTCAATGTTATCACCTCGATTGGTAGATGTGCATGACGGAAGGATTTTATGGTTCATTGATTTTTGCCAGTTATGCCCCCATAAAACTTAAGTCTCTGGGGCTTATTGAAATTGCAGCCTTGTCAACGCAACTCCTAAGTTTATGGCTGGATATTAATGACACTTGGTCAATATTATCACCTCAATTAGTAGATGTGCATGTAGGAAAGATTTTATGGTTCATTGATTTTTGCCAGAGTTATGCCCCCTTAAAACTTAGTCTCTGGGGCTGATTGAAATTGCAGCCTTGTCAACACAACTTCTAAGATTCTGACTGGATACTAATGAAACTTGGTGGATGTTATTACCTTAATTGGTAGATGTGCATGAAGTAAGGATTTAATGGTTCATTGATTTTTGCCTGAGTTATGCCCCCTTCAATCTTAGTCTCTGGGGCTTATTGATATTTCAGCCTCGTGAACGCAATTCCTTCCAGGTTTTTGACTGGATATTTATAAAAACCTTTTTGTGAACACAACTTTTTACAGGTTTTTGTGTGAATATTTATAAATCCTTGTCAAAGTCATTTTTTTGTCTCAAGTTTTATAAGTGGCGGCGTATATTGTGACCATGGCACTCTTGTTCAAAGTTTTCCCAAGCTTTCTCCCTTGGGGTAATCAAAACCGAGTCTTGTATGGGAAAGGGTAAACCATACCGGTATATATATGTTTGCATGCAGAAATGTGTAATCCTATCCAAGGACAAAATTGCTCTTTTTGATGCATCAATAATAAATCTGTTTCTTATTTGCGAAAATACAGAGACATACATTAGGTGTAAATTTGATGAAGTTACGAAATTTTTGCAACGAAGAGTTATTTCTATGCTTTCTGCATTAAGCATTTGGTTCAGAAAGGAAAATATCTTTTTAAAATGTCGTGGAAAATGAAAAAAATGCTTATGACAAGCATTTTCTTGGTTAAAACAATGTTTTCTACCCAGAAAATTAAAAAAAATCTTTCACAAGAAACTGTCTTCTACAATGTCATTGAACTTGGTCTAAACATTTCCATAGGTAAAGTGTTTGAAGCTTTAATTATTTTCCAGAAAATGATAAAACCCATTCCCACATGTTGACTCTTTTTGACTTCTCAAAAGATAGGCCTAAATGATCTGCAACTACGTGTATTTAAATCTTTTTTTTATTTGAATGAAAAAAACATCAACAATTGGGCATGATATGTTTAATTTGGATAAACGTTTAAAGGCACATATTTAGTGATAAAATAAATGTTAATTGAACACATACATTATCTTGCCTTTTCTCAGTATCCTGAGTCCAGGCTGCCTTAATTAGTGAACACAGTGGTAGACACAGTATCTATCTTTTCCTGCTGTGATAATTAACTTCTACCAATTACACCAGAATCCCCAAAATGGGACTGGCTTTTGGGTATGTATATATGACTGTATACGTATTGTATATTATATATTCTATCATCTATGTTCATGTACATGTATTACATTTTCTGTTTTTCTATGTTCATGTAAAATGCAGTCTTTGCCATTCATTGTAAATGGCCAAAGACATTATTTTATGTCGATTTGTCTTGAATAAATTAATTGAAATGAAATGATAAACCGTTGGCGTTGTTATAAAATCTCGTAATTACGGCTCGAATCAAGCCGGTATAGTTAACAGATTTTATAACAACAGTTACGAATTACTATTGTTTGTCCGAAAATACGTCATGACGAACTGGATAAAATCATTCCCTATTGGAATTGTCCATTTTTTCTGTTTGAGAAATGGTTAAACGTGAGTTTGGCTTTGGATTGGTTATCTACATGAGAATACAAAGACATATCGTATTCTGAGAGGATGGTTTTCGAATATTTTATGACTAAACCACTAATTGTATCAGGTTTTACAGCTCGTTTAAAATGCATTTAGAAAAATTACATTCCCTTTTTAACCCTTTCCGAAAGGATGGATCATCAGATTTGTCAAGTTTTAAGGGCAATCAATATAGTAAAATGATATTAACCCATCACCGCACAGTGACTCCTTTTGACTCCCCACAAGATAATAGCATTGGACAACATCGTGGAAAATGAAGAAATTGCTTGTGACAAGCGATTTCTTCATTTCCCACAATATGTTCTCAATAGAAATACAAAGAAAAAAAATGAAAAAAAAATCCATTCACCTTAAATTGTCTTCTGCAACATGTTTGGATTTGGACAAGTCGAAAATTTTGCCGTTGGGTAATGGGTTAACTAAGCCAAAGAAATGACAACACCAAACCACCATTTTCTCAATTTCTAACATATTTTTTTTTTCTTCTTAGGTCACTTCTTTTAGATATGAATGTCAAAGCAATGGTTCTTTTGGGGGAAATGTTTAATATTACATGTGAAACGCGTGAATCAATATTTTTTTAGAGAAATCAGATTATTTTGTTTGGGTGAATGTAATTAACCAAACGCCGACTGTCAATCAAAAACATCGAATAGCCAATCGACGATCACAAAAATGTCATGCCCCAATTGTTCTTCGTTGCACGTGGTTTTTTATCGATTTATCGACTGACAATCAAAACAATCGACATACCAATGGCAAAGAATTTTGTGCTAACAATAGACTAGGTTCAATGTTATGTTTTGATAAACCGCGTTGGTGTTGTTATAAAATCTCGTAACTACGGCTTAAATCAAGCCGTAGTTACGAGATTTTATAGCAACAACTACGAAATACTACTTTGTTTGTCCGAATTTGCGTCACGATTAACTGGATAAAGTCGTTCCCTATTAACGACCACATGCACATTGTTTGCCTTAAATTCTATGTTGGGCGGAGCGATCTGTCGATTGGCGTTTGGTCAATTAACACGCCCCCTCTATCTGTAGTAAAGTAGTAAAACTGGAAAAGTCACAATCACTTAGACTTAAATATCTAAGACAGTCTACCCCTAATGAGTCCACGCGACGCTGTATAACATTCGTTACGTATCAATTCGGCGGTGTACGTTCATAGCCGAATGTTTACGATGTCGCACGAATACTTCCGACGTCAAGTGAATCTCACAATGGGTGGACTGCCTTATATCTAGCGTATTGATCTTCTGGTAGAATACCCCTAATGGGATTCGCATGACGTCGGAATTATTCGGGCTCGAACGAAAGCATTCGGCGGTGGAACTTTCCACCGCCGAATGTTTACGACCACATCCGAATAGGTTAGGATACGTAACGACACCGCTCGAAAAAAGCCGATGAATCCCAAAATGGCGACATTACGGGTATTGTTCAAAAATTGAAAACAGCTGAAGACATCAGAAAGATATGAATAAAGATAGAATTTATATACTATGCAGCACAGAAAAAAATGAGACAAAAGAGAAAATGTTAATTATCACAACTCTTCTTGTATCAATGTTTTCCCAAACCTTATCTAGTGAGGACCTTAGATCTAGATTTTGTTTCGGTAAAGGGTTAATCCTTTCTGTGCAATGGGGGGATTTCTTTGCAAAACGGTTTCTCTGTCTTGCTTCTCATCACACAAGTAAACTAGAGAGGTCAGAGACGGATTATGCTCCCCGAATAAGACATTGTCACCTTCAAGCCCTCCTTTTCCATGACATATTTTTATACGCATATTTCAAATAACGTATGGCCAAGGGTATTTGACTTGCTACTCAAATATGAAATTTCATCAAATTCTGACCAACAGACTGGGAGAAATTAGAGAAAAACTGTATTTTATCCTAAGCCCCCTTTTCCAGTGACGAGGCCTCAAATCCAAAAACTGGGAAAGAGGCATCGGCACTATATCATAGGGAGTTCACATGGTAAGTTTCTTTTGATTTGGCTTAAGGGTAATGCAGAAATTGCTCCGGACGGACGGAATGACGGGCGGACCGACAGACAGGCGGACAGACAAAACGGCGACTATAATTTGTGCTCTCCCTTCGGGTAGCAAAATAAATGTGAACGTGTTATACTCTATACCCATCGGACTATGTTTACTACTCTAACCCTTTCCCAAACGGCAAAATTTAGGATTGTCCCGTGTTAAAGTTGCTGCAGACTATAAAATTGATGTTGATACAGAAAGCAACAGTGTGAAATATAGCTCAGAAATTATTGAGGCAAAAGAAGATAATCCTTTGCCTCAATATTTTTCCAAGTCGTTTCTATCAGGGACATCCAAATCAGGCCTTGTTTGGGAAGGGGCTAAACGATCGAGCCGGAAGAGCGGTAACGTCTGTTGAGGAGACTGTAAGGATGTATAACTTACGATAAATAACCTGGTACCCGTCTGACAATTACCCGTATGTACCCGGGCACCCGCACGTGTTGACATTTTATGAATTTGGATGGCTCAATCAGATTATAGATAGGCAGCAATCCACCGTCAGGAACATATGAGCCTCTTACCTAATATGAACATTTATAATATTTTACTTTACATTGTTTTCATAATTCTACCAGTTTTGACTGGCAATATACCTTTAATTATTAAAATACAAAATGAAAGACAGTTTTTCTCTCATATCGACTGTTTCGTAGTAAATCGCATGGGCGTAGCCAGAAATTTATTTAAATTACGCACGAGCGCCGTATGCCCGAGAGGGGTATCTTCGCTCTTAAGGGGGTTCGGGGGTTTCCCCAGAGAAAAAATTGATTTGTAAGTCTTGTTTTCGTGCATTTTATGTGCATTTTGAGACACAAAAACGGCAAACCTGAATCTAAAAAACGAAACAAAGCAACCTACGACATATTTGCGATTTTTTACATTACGCACACGTGCGTATTATGCGTAATGGGCGCTACGCCCTTGAATCGTAGAAACGATGAACGATAGAGAGAGATTTATATCCATGAGTACTCGTATCAGCCCTATTGGAGCGATTTTGAACGTGGTGCAAAATCAAACATTTTCAACAAAAAGCTAGCGTAACAGATATTACCAAACGACAATTTTTTTTCATGTCCAAATTGAAAGTTGTCGCAGACGACAACTTATATGAACAAAAAACTACATATTTTAATCTTTTTGTACGGAAAATTTTGTGGGAAATGAAGAAATTGCTTTTCACCAGCAATTTCTTCATTTTCCACAATGCTTTCCATAGCAAGTCTTTTATTTGGAGTCAAAAAGAGTCACTGTGTGGTAATGGGTTAAACCAAGCTGCAGTTACGAGGTTTTCAATGAAAAAACGACGATGTATGCAGCCACATTACATCTTTAATGAACAAAATTTTAAAAATCAATGGGTTGATATGTTTAGTTGATGATTTGTAATTTTGTAAGAATGTCTTCAGTAGAATACTAATGTGTCCATTAACACTTGCTCTTTAATGACGTATGAGGAAAAATATTCTGTGTACTTCAGATTGGGATATAAAATTTCAAATTTTAAATTTGATTTGAAATGATTTTCTTCTAAAATAATTATACTTGTGACTTGCGAAACTAAAACGAATCAATAGTATTAAACGTTGGCTAAAAGACAAGAACAAAGCCTATATAGATATTCAGTCGAATCGGTGAAACTAAAATGTGAATGCTTTTTCCATGTGCAAATTTTTCAATTTATATTTTGACGGCGGTTTTGGTAAGCATCGAGAGATCATAAAACGATGTCGTAACAAGGGCGGATCCAGGATTTTTTCCGGGGGGGGGGGGGGGGGGGGGTCCAAGACCAAGATTTTTTCCAGGGGGGGTCCAAGCCCAAATTATGGCTTAAAATGTAATAAATATGTAACATTACACTAAATTCATATAGTCAAAATTTAATTTTCGGTCAATGCCAGGGGGGGTCCGGACCCCCGACCCCCCTCTAGATCCGCCCATGCGTAAATCAGCCTTTTCCCATTTTTCATCAATATTTTCTTCGTTTTTGAACGCCAAGGTGCCATTTACACTCGATGTTTTGTTGTCTGTATTGCACCAGTCAGTCATTGTATCGTTTGAAAAAAAGGTTGAAATAAATTAAAACCATCAATGACTAAAGATCAACGTCGCTTCTTTCTTTCAAAATCCTCGGAAGTGTAGATTCCTTCAAGCTGCAGTTGTAAGTTTCGTTTTAAGAAAAGTTACGATAAGCACTTCGGGATATATAAAAAACAAGAAATGTAACAGCTAGTACAGGTCGCTTGTTATCTTATATTATGTCTATGTGCATGTTTTATGGTGGTTTTAAAACCAAAGTATAGCGGACGAGAATTGACCTGGCAGAGCTTTCCATTCGATTAGCATGGGCTGCTCTGCCAGGTCATTTCTCGTGAGGTATACGGTATCGATAATACAGGCACGATAATTATTATGACACATGTTTACAAACTTTACATATGTGACCCGTCACGCTAAAAGGGACCTTGTCCGAACTCAAAAATCCAAATTTTGACAAACTTTTCAGACTCAGCACAGGTCAACCAGATACTGTATGCGACAAATGAACATATAGTAAGATAGGGAAAACATTCCGGATTTAGAAAATTACATAAAAGTGAAAAGTGTCGGCCCTAGTCTGGCTGCGCGGACTGCGCAGACTGACTAGGGTCGATACTTTTCACACTTCCTATAAGGTCCTTTTAGCGTGACGGGTCACAAATATAAACAAGGGAAAGTCTTAATTAATGTTCAATACAATTTTGCATGCGTTAAAGGTTTGTTCGAATTTTGCAGGTGTTTCAAGTAGTTTGGAGTTCGATATTGTAGGCCTACTTTTTACATTATATATTTTGTAAACATCCGAGAAAATCTATCAAAACCGGACTGTATTTTGTTTTGTTGTCGTTAATAGGGAACGATTTTATCAAGTTAACAGTGACGTAATTTCGGACAAACAAACAGTATATCATATGTGTTGTTATTGGTAGCCCAGCCTTGAGCTGGGCTACCTTTGTAACGATTTTAAAATATTAACATGCAGAGTTAGGGAGGCGATTATTGTAAGAATTGTTAGACATATTTGTTGAAACTGGTTAAATTGCACGTTGATAATGATTGTTACATTAACAACATGTTTGTTTTATATGCTTACACCATTTACGAGGAAATACAATGCATAAAACTTGCATTTGTATACTTTTTTAATTTCCCCCAGATGCGAATTACTAACCGCTTAATCATGTGACCGGATCGGTCCATAGAAATACCGAAACACACGAAGAACTATAACACATCATGTTAACTATTGTTGTTTTTGCTTAATAACAGCAAGAAGAGAATTTTGTATGAAGTTTTGCATAAATAACGGTAATATATATTCGCTATGAACTGATCCATTCTAAAATCGATACTGTAAATGTGTTTCGGTATTTACTAATGTGTTTCGTTATTTCTATGGACCAACTCAGGGGCGATAACCAATCTAATCTGATAAATACTACTATATTTCAATTTTGTTTTAGTTTTATATGACACAAGTGCCGCAGTGGTCTAATGGATAGAGTGCTAGGCATGGCATACCAATGCCTGAACACTTTTGTTCCATAGGTTCGAGACCCACTCATGCTAGATTCTTTTTTTTCCCCTTTTTGTATATTTTTAAATCAATAAGAAAGTTTTCAAGAATTCTTCAATTACGCTTTACTTTTTTATTGGCAGCCGAGCCATGAGCTATGAGATATGCCCGTGTAGAGTTTGTTAGGCGACCATTGTACACAATGTTCGACCTATTTGTTGAAAATGGTTGAAATGTATGTCGATATAAGGATTATTGAATTAAAAGCATATTTTTTGACATGTTAAGACATTCACGAGGAAATATACTGCATAAAATATGAATTTGTTTATTGTTTCATATCCTTCAATTTCGATAGGGACAAATCCAAATTGTGTAAATACTTTAAACTTTTATAAGCCTCATAATATGTAAAAGCTTGAGTGGTACAGTGGTTACGACACCGAACAAAGAGTTCATCATAGCTTATGTCATAAGTTCTACTCTCGCTAGCGCTCGATTTTTTTTCATATTTTTTACATAATTTTTTTCATTGTTTTAGTTCAGCTGCTGATCATGAGTAATTCATTGGGCATTCAAAACATGATTGTTTCTGTAAACTTAGATTTTGTATTTTATCTGTTTCTGTAAACTTAAATTTTGTATTTTATCGAATGTTGTGGTATGATTATTTTATACTCAAGTCAGTGAATGTAAGCCCTTTAAGATTTTTCTAAACAAGCTTTAGATTTTAAGCTTCATAAAGGAAAAGGCTTGGACAACATAGAGGCGAAAGAAAAAATGCTGGTAACCAGGGGCCCGTATTATCAACGATCTTACGACCACGATTTGTGTAAACTGTGTAATAAAACATCTGATTGCACGAGAAATCAGATTGGGCCAATCAGGTTTTCTGTTTCAATTAATTACGCAAAAACAAATCGTACGATCGTTGATAATACGGACCCCTGCATTTTTTCTGTTTGCAAAAAATATTTCCATGGTATGTTGAACATCTTTATCAATTCAAATTAACTCAAATTTTGCTATTTGGGAAATGATTATATCAGTTTAAACCAGAATGCTTCAAAGGGTCACGCGACAAGATAAAACGCGGAATGAAGCCTTTGCAGTCGCGGTAGCGTCATGGAAATTGCTTTTGGTCGAGCTTGAAATTCTTTTTTTTTTCAAAATATTTGCTGCGTTTACAAGTATTTGATATTGACGTTAGATAAATGTGAATTCATATTACGACCACCAAGTTATTGTAATAACAATCTCCATTTCGGCGCCATCAGCTCCATTTCTCCGATATAGCTAAATAAGTCTCATTGTGAACTTTAGGGAAAATGACTCGATTGACCATATGGTTGACATTATTAGCAAGCAAATAGTCAAACATGATCCTCATCGGCTAGTGCATACATACCGTCTGATCAACACCCATGATTGGCTCTCAAAGCTTCTTCACAACATGTAGAAAATTCAAACTGACAGAATGTCGTTTAGTATTTTTTCATGTTTTAAAATCATTTGCCACGCCAATTTGTTTTGCTACCGGGTACATCAAGAATATAACTGATGTAAAATATAAATATAAAATATATAGCAGACAATGTATAAAAAGCAGTGTTTATGGATGACCTATACTTATTTACTTGTCTTTCTCAAGCTATGGTTACAGAATGTACCATGTCCAAAACAAGATAGATCGCGTCTTGACACCCCTAACAAGTAAAATAAGGGATATAATAATAGTGAGAAAATAATATGTGGGATCTGAGAAATCCAGATATATTCAGAAATGTTTTATTTTTTACTAATATTTGTATACTATGACATACACTTTTGACGTGGATTGTCTTTGTCGTGAACATTTAAATTGAAACTGTCGGATTCTTGCCACTTGCTAAATGATTTAGTCCACAAATTTAGTCAAACAAACAAACAAACATTATTACCACTGCCAATTTGATCTGAACCTATCAAAGTCTCAACGTTTGTAATAGCATACTGGTATGCCAAATCGAATGCATAAATCAAGGCCATGTCACGACTAAACATTGGTATCACAGAAACTTAATTTTAAAGATTTCTTTTACCCATTCTACACACATAGTTATTATTCGATCTGACCTAAACATCGGTAATTAATGCCTGTTCCCATCATTTTCAAGTAGACACCATGCAATTTTTTTTTTGAATTATTGCCGGCCAAAAGATTCTGGGCTACTTTGGATGCTATGCATCAAAAATTTGTCTTGTAAAATCTTGTAACTACAGCTTGATTCAAGCCGTGGTTACGAGATTTTATAACATCACCGACGGTTTATCAAAATATAACAGTAAACCAAATCTATTTTTAGCGCAAAATTCATTGCCATTACAGATGAGTTCAAGAAATTGTACGGCAGTGATGATACTATCAGTGTTGATCCTGATCAACTGGCCGGATCAGACCACCGCAAAATTCTCCAACGTCTTAAACAAACCATTGGTGTTCGGTCGTCGAGGCGTGAACCCCAATATGAACAGTTTATTCTTCGGTAAAAGGTCGGACATCGTTAATTCGTATGATGATGACGAAATCTGCAATCTATGTCGAGTTGTTCTACCCACTTGTGACGTGAAAGAGAACTTGTTGGAAGAATTGGCAGGAGAACGGTAACAGGTAGGCTCAATGAAAACTCAAAGCAACTTTTAATTTTGCATGCAATGGTTCGAATCTTGCAGGTGTGTCACACCTGCAAGATTCGAACCAACGCTTGCAAATTTGTCTTGAAAATTAAACAAACGCAATTTTCCTTGTTTACATAGTAGAATTCGCAGGAGAACGGTAACAGGTAGGCTCCATTTAAACTCAAAGCTACTGTAATTTTGCATGCAATGGTTCGAAACTTGCAGGTGTGCCACACCTGCAAGATTCGAACCAACGCTTGCAAATTTGTCTTGAAAATTAAATAAACGCCATTTTCCTTGTTTACATAGTAGAATTCGCAGGAGAACGGTAACAGGTAGGCTCCATTTAAACTCAAAGCTACTGTAATTTTGCATGCAACCTGCAGGTGTGCCACACCTGCAAGATTCGAACCAACGCTTGCAAAATTGTATTGAATATTGAAACATCGCCATTTTCATTGTTTACATAGTAAAATTTGCAGGAGAACGGTAACAGGTAGGCTCCATTAAAACTCAAAGGTAGGCTACCGTAATTTTACATGCAATGGTTCGAAGCTTGCAGATGTCTCACACCTACAAGATTCGAACCAACGCTTGCAAAATTGTATTAAAAATTAAGGACGCCCCTTTCCTTGTTTGCATGGCAAAATTTGCAGGAGAACGGTAACAGGTAGACTCCATTGAAACTCAAAGTTACTGTAATTTTGCATGCAATGGTTCGAATCTTGTAGGCGTGCTACACCTGCAAGATTCGAACCAACGCTTGCAAAATTGTGTTGAAAATTAAGAACGCCCTATTCCTTATTACATGATAAGATTGACAGGAGAACGGTAACAGGCATGATGATCTGACAAAAAGTGAATTGTTCCGGGTTAACTTTGGTGAACTGTAACTTTCTGGATCTAGATTTTTTTTCCTTTTTTTTTATTTTATGTTCATTTTCCAAATTGCAAAATCTCGCAGATGCCTACACATTCGGATACGTGCCTCAAATTTTGTTTTATTGCCTTCCCAGAATGCCCCTCTTAGCCTGACAGATGTTTATTGTTTAGGAAAGGGTTAAGCTATACTATGGAAACTGTTCATCGAACATCATGTAAGAACTCCATCAGCCTCTCATTCCAGAGGTTCCGGGTTCGATAACTAGCCGCGGAAAATACCCTTTCTGACAAAAATGTCACCCATCAATGGTTTGATATCTTGTCCCTATGTGTGTGTGTGTGGGGGGGGGGGGGGGGGCAGATGGAGGCTCGGTAAGTGTGTGGTGGTGGTAGTACTTGTATGAGAAACAACAGGAATCTATGATTAGGTGCTCCAGTTGCCGCGATATGACCATAGTAGCTGCACACGGAGTAAAACCTCAATAAAACCAAAAACCAAATTGAACTATTTAATAAATGTGTTAGACAAATGATGCTAAATTCTCTTTATATCAATATCGGCTACATTGTGATTTGAGAGAATATCGCTATGTTACAGACAAGTTACAGATATTTCTACTTCAAAATCAGTCGAAAGATATCAAACGTTCAATAGAGATCAAACATCCGTCAGTGTTTGCTAAATATTTGTTGGACATTTTTGTTGGGAAATGTTTTGCTCATTTATTCAAATGGAGATTTCATATTTATAAATATGAAATCTCCATTTGAACAAATGAGCAAAATATTTCTCAACAAAGACCGAAAGTATTTCCCAACAATTTAAACGTCCTGCCTTTTTTCTGGAGAGATTGACGTTTTCTCCGTAATTTTGTGTATGTTGATAAGTCATTAATCATTCTTAATCATTCTTAATATCGTGTTTAGACATTATTACAGAGGACAATTAGTGGATCAAAGGAAACGATCAGGGATGTCATTCAGTCCTAATATGGAAGTAATGGGCTTTATGAACATGATTGATGGCTTGCATGGGATGGTCGCCCATTTACGATTCTTATAAATTTTGTATTGTTTTATAGAAATTTAAAGTGGATTTTTTGTCCTATGTTTGTGTTTATTCATTTCTTTTTTTTCTTATAAAGGATGGGTTGTAACAATGATCCATATTTCCTGAAAATTGAACAAAACAGCGTATAAATACATGCATTAACCAGAATTTCTTTTGTGTTAATTTATCCAAAAATAGTGCCAAAGAGCCAGCGGCGAAATTTGAAAAGTGCTAGTATTTCCTAAACTATGTTACATTCCCATTCCAAATACAAACATAAGCATTTTGTACGGTTTAGAATTTTGAATTAATGCATTCTTATAGAAATATTTGACAAAAATGTTCAAAATTACCTCCCTTCTTATGAATATAGAGTAAAATAATATTTGTATTTTTTTCTTCTTGAAGCATGATCTTGATATTCGGCACGGTGAACTTATGTGAAGTGTATTTACAAGTACAGGGTGTTTCATAATATGTGTTACCATTTAGAATCTTACGTATAGTTTAACCAAGAAATGTAAATTTAAATGAAATGTACGATGCGGAAAAGGACAAAGTAAAGTTTTATTTGACATATAACAATATTATAGTTGCGTTCAGGATTGATACCGATTCAACCCCATTAAAAAGAACAGTTTTTTTGAGAAAGCATTCTAGATGACGTCATCCATGTTGCAAAACAACGTCAACCTGTTTCTTAATGTTTGTAATGGCCGAATTGCACGTGTCCATTGGAATATTCTGTTTTCACAATGAAATGCTAGTCAAATGCATTTATGGATATTGCAACATGGTTATACGCACATGCTCGTTCAGATATATCAAAGAAGATGTTCAAGCGAAGTGAGGTCTTGGGAGTGCGAAAGCCACACTTTATCTGACCTGTACGAAATCTATTGTGTCCCAAATGTTTTCTCAATCCACAAAATAGTTTCTCTTGAAGTGGGGGCGCCGCAACATCCAGCCAGAATTAAAGGGTATTAAAGTCTGTAGCTTTTAGCCTGAATGCAAAATCATATTTCTACTTTATTTCATGCAGATAGTGAACTCTAATCAGAGTTGTCTAAACCTCACAATTTTCGTCCTCAAAAAAGAAGGGTCCAGTTATTACCGATGGATTTTAGGACGTCCATGCTGCTAAATTGTGAGAATGAAATTATCTTTTCTGATAAAGTCAGATTTCTCTAAGTATATGTGTTGAATTTTCATCATCAGGATTTTATTTTTTCATAAATCTGATGACAGTTATCGATAAATAATAATTGATCAAGCTGTTTGACAGCTTTCGTCCATGCATCAACGGAGAGCATCATTTTTGAAAAACTGCCCGAATTTGATGACGTCAAAAAAGACGTCATGACGTCAGTATTTTCCCTTAATTTTTGATTGACTCAAAACTTTATTATGTATCCTTTAAACAGGTGTATACCATAACTATATTGTAGGTAAAGTCAATGATTAGTGTTTATTCGTAATGGTAACAGATATTATGAAACACCCTGTATGTGTAATCTAATGCAATTCATATGGCTAGAAATTGTTTTTATGAGGGGCTGTAAACCTTTAACCTCCCTGCAGAATTGGATAACACTTCTGAAAAATTCTGGAGTTGCATCGTGAGAATTTCAAATTAATAATGGGTAGATATGAGCATATTCGTTGACCGTTTTCCAAGCGATATAAGTCCAACACCATCGAAATTGCCGACGTAAAAATTGATATAACCGAAAATAGAAAACTTGCCTTTACACATGTTATTTATAAAACATAATGGGGGAAAGTTATCAGCATTTTCTCATTTTCCCCCTTATTTAAAACAAAGTTTTGTTTTGGTCAGTTTTTTTTAAAAAAAATAACCACTTGGTTAATTCTAACCAACATTTATAGATCTAAATAGAGATTAACTAACTGAATGAATGTGATATGAAAATTATTTCGCGAGAATGGGGTGAGATGCGGTTGAAAAAACGAGTCCGAAAGGACGAGTTTTTTAACCGCATATCACCCCATTCGAGTGAAATAATTTTCAAATCACATTTATTCAGTTAGTTAATCTATTTATTAAACTTTTCTATCGTATATTTCAGGTTAAAGTGTCACACAGCCATATTTCGAAGGTCTCATATCTACTAACATTCGATCTTGTTATAATTCCAAAAATACCAGACAGACTATGTGATTGATCATCGTGTTAAATTTGGAACCGACTGGACAGAAATATTAATTTATTAAATATAAACCGAGATCTGGAAAAAGTGTCATTTATAAATCGTATTTTAGACCAACATGGATCATGATCAGCCTGTGCATACGCACAGTCTGATCAAGATTCATATTGTTATCTTCTTCATAGCCTGTGGTAAATACAAAACAGCAAAATAACAGGATAAGACTATTGTAATTCTTGCACAGGTTTACAATGTTTTACGTTAGTTTAAAATTCTACAATGGAACATTCTGGCAAATGAAGAAATTGCTTGCCAAAAGCAATTTCTGCATTTTCCATAGTGTTTTCCAAAGCCATTATCTTAAGGAGAATCAAAGAGTCATTGTATGGTAATGGGTTAATACAAATTTTGTATGTTTAAAACACCATCATGTAGATGAAATTTAAGTTTTCAGTTCCATCTAAATATACCAATAAACCGTATAACTTTTCCGTATGTTTTAAAGAAAGCTTGAAATATATTTATTGTAAGAAAAATGTTTGTTGTTGTTGTTTTTTTTATAGAAGCGTCATTTTGAATGAGAAATGTCGACAGTGAAAATGTCCACACTTTTATTCAATTCGATTTCAAAGTCGGCATAAAGAACGAAATCAGACTGCGATTAACTCCAGTGGGCCTTGTTCCTTGTTGCAAGTCGCTGCGGCGAGATTATTCCATAAGCCTGACAAGTACTTAGCCCGTTCCAAAACAAGACATTGTTTTGACTTCTCCAATGGCTTGTGAAAATATTGAGGTAAAAAAAAGAAATTTATGATCATCAGCAATTTCTCATTTTGCTTCAATACCGTATTTTATCACCTACATTCATACAAATTCTTTGCTAATTGACATCGATTTTGCTGTCTGAAGCAGCTTCGAATTCAGACTACCATAAAATTTTGCCATTTGGCAAAGGGTTAGAGTATGAATACGACTAAAATTGTGGTTTGCAGATTTCATTATCTTAAACATTTCCAAAACTATGCCCGGTATTGACGTCGAAAAATTATGGTGTTGAAAAGCATCGACTGAAGAAGAGGGTCACGATGATCCTAAATCGCTCACCTGAACCAAGATGACACACACGGGCAAGGACATACAACATCTTTATAAGAAAGCAACCGATTGTTGTTTTGAAGATATTGGTAGAGAAAGCACTATAAAGCCTTTAACAAACAGCAAATATTTTGGAGATCCATTTTGAAAGCTATTGCAGGACTCAACAAATTAATCTAAAACAGTGATTTGTGTAGAATTTAGCACAGAAAATAATGAGGCAAAAGGACACAACGCTCATTACCAGCATTTTCTTCTCTTGCCTCAATGTTTTCGATGCATTTTCTATCGGGAGGTCAAAGGTCTTGGTTGGTAAATGTTTAATTGATAATGTTTTAACCCATTTCAAAAAAAGACCCGGTTTTGATGCCAAAATTATAAAAAAGATTGGGAAAATATTGAAACAAAAGAAGAAACTGCTGATAACCAGCAGTTTCTCCTTTTGTCTCAATATTTTCTATGCCATATTTTAAACCAATTTTATCTTTAATACCTTTCATTTAATCTTTTTTATAATCAGTTTGTGAAGTGGGTCACCCTAAAATTCTGCCGTTTGAGAAAGGGTTAACCAAGCTTTCAGCGGATATCGCTGACCAGCAGAACCTCACTCATTTTCTATAAGAGACGTCAAAACTTGGTCTTGTTTGGACGCACATGACAATGAAAGCCATTGTGAATGTAAAGCCAATTTTAATTTCAACTTAATTCAATAACATTAACAAGACAAAACATAACTAACATGTTAAGAAAATTGCATGGAAACAATGTCTTTTAATCTACGTGTATTTGAACCAACCTAATTTTGGCATGATTTTTTAAATGAATATTAAAAGTATAAACACATTAAATTGTGACCTATCACGCTAAAAGGGACCTTATCCGAAAACCAAAAATCCAGACTTTGATAAAATTTTCAGATTCAGCACAGGTAAACCAGATACTGTATTCGAAAAATGAACGTATAGTAAGATAGGGAAAACATTCCAGATATAAAAAAGTACATAAAAGTGAAAAGTGTCGGCCCTAGTCTGGCTGCGCGGACTGCGCAGACTGACTAGGGTCGATATTTTTCACACACCCGATAAGGTCCCTTTTAGCGCGACGGGTCACATTTATAACGACACTGCCATACTAGTAGTCACAATATACCCCGTAAATTATCAAGTCCACTCATTTTGTGAAACCGCGTAAAATGGCAAAACCCACAATACAAGCAAAAAGCCAAGTGGTCTGTAGCAGCTTTCAAATTTGATCAGCCAAAATTTCCCCCATTTGGGAGAGATTCAATAAATACATGTACATTTGTATTTTGAAATCTTAAATAACTAGAACTGTCGCAAAGCGGACGAATACCCCCACTAGGGCCTTGTCACTGAAAAAGTGCTATAGGTCAAAAGGTTCTTGACTTAGTGCACGGAAACAGATTTTAAACAAAGTCCAATTGTAACCTTGACCTTTGACCTTGGTGACCCAAAAAACAATAGGGCACCTCCTTGGGTAATGGGCAGCAACTGTGTAAATATTCATGATCCTAGGTCAAATGGTTCTCGAGTTAGAGCATGGAAACGAAATTTTGAATTTTGACTACTCCCCCCCCCCCCCCCCCCCCCCTTAAAAATTTCAAAGTGGCATAACTCTAAAACTAATGACTGGATCAAGATGAAAATTGCAGGTGCATAACTTCGTACGATAGGAAACAACCTGATAAAATTTCAGCAAAATTGGTCAAAAACTGTGGGAGAAGAAGAGGACACAAAATTATGTCCACGGACGGACGGATAGACAGACAGACGGACGGACAGAAGGACAACCTGATTCCAGTATACCCCCATAACTTCGTTGTGGGGGGTTTAAAACATAGGGACATAGATAAGTATAGACTGCACACAAGGGTACAGTATACAAAATCAGGTAATTGTCTTTGTTGCCTGTCACAGTGCAGAGCCACAGATGACCATTACCAAACGACAAAATTTTAGGGTGTCCAAATTGAAAGATCCTGCAGACGACAATTTCAAGTCAATAGAATTTTTAATTTATAGGTCTTTTTGGATGGAAAACATTGTGGGAAATAAAGAAATTGCTTGTCACAAGCAATTTCTTCATTTTCCACAATGTTTTCCATGGCTATGATTTTAAGGGGAGTCAAAGAGTCATTGTGTGGTAATGGATTAAAGACATAATCATTTCTTTATTTCAAATCCAAACCATATATCGTTGATACTCATTGGAATCGCCTTGAAAAGATCATTCTAATGAGTACACTCAACATACGACATTGTAAAAGACAGTTTGAACTTTGAAAAGCCAATATCACCCTCTAATCTGTAGCTCCCTAAAAGCTCTCTTTATATACCATGATCAGCATGATATAGGTTTGACATTAAAACACTGGTTCTTGAATCATCAAGTGGCCATCACAGGCATAAAGTACTGTAGTGACATGTCATCATTCATCATGTAAAAATGGACCACTCTGTTGTCGACGATATCTGAAATTCAGAATTTAAGAAAAATTAGAACTTTAAAATAGTCCAAAAGTAACTTTGGTAAGGAACACCTTACTCAAAAACACTTTCCTGTGAAACAAAAAGTTCAGACTTGTCTGAATATATTAGGAGATGTGGGGGTCGGATTTGCAGACGACAATATAAATTGAACATAGGATATGAATGAGAATTTCGCTTCAAGATATCCAGACCCAAGATGGAAAAGACAGTGGGATAAAAAGGAGACAATCTTTTGGAATAACTAACCAATGACTTTTTCTGGTAACGACATAAAGTGAAGTGTTTTTTTTCTGAAGTAAGATATTGATAATTGTCTGGTGGACAAGAGTAGTATCGAAAGATGAATATAGACAAAGAAGAGCTTAGCAATCTTAAAGAGTGACATATTACAAGAAATATTTAGTATTCAACTTCAAGTTATGCAGAAGGCCTATGGTTTTGTCATCTTACGAGGGATGATCCAAAAGTAATTTCTCAGTGCCTATACTTTAGTTATTCCACATATTCTTGTGCAAATAAAGACTTATGATTTAAGCTTATCCTATTGGAAACATGCTTTTTCTGAATTATTTGAATATTGTTAATATATCCGAGAAAATAAAATGCTAAAAATGATCCATATCGTACATGTGTGCCGCAAGCCCTAGACTATTCATTTGAAGATTATTATTACTTTATGTTCTATCATATTATATTATAAGACAAGAGTGCCTGAAAGGCAGATATCGCTCACCTGAGTTCTTCCTGTATTTGATTGTGTATGATATAAATTTTGTTGTGAACAAATATATAAGTCGTATCAAATTATTGTTAATAAAGTTTCATAATTTCCAATGAATGCAATGAAGTCACATTAGTATTCAATCATATTGCATGTAGTGACATCTTAAATATTGAATATCATGTGCTGTTCCAGTTTGATTTTTATAACCAAGATTTAACTTTTACAATTAAATTTTGAAACATCAGAATGATACATTACAAGCATTAATATGCTTAATATTTTAAGCCCCTCCTTGCCTCATCAACATTTATTAACCTGTCAAAAATTTACAACAAAGTGTTTGAAAAGAGTAACTCAATGAGCATTTTACTAAACTTGGTTTAAATTGGCCCCATAATTGATTTTTAAAGAATTTCTGTACGACTTTTTTAAGTCTGATAAGCCCTACCCTGCCACACTCATTTTTTTTAACAAATCAAAAATTCACAAACAATATTATTGTTACAAAGAGTCACTCAAGCAACATCCCTGGTACAAATTGGCCCAACAGTTGATTTTTCTTATCATTTCTCCTAGTCGAATAAGTCCCACCCTGCCATGTCCACATTTTTTACGAATCAGAAATTTGTAATAAAAATAACAAGAGGACCATGATGGTCCTAAATCGCTCACCTGAACCAAGATGATAACCATGAGCCACAGCTTTAATCCAATCAATTAGTAGTTGTGACTTTAAAACTGAAAACATACTTAATGGTCACCAACATTGAATTCAAGTTTTGTCTTGATTGATCGCTATTGTGGTTGTTAGAGAAACATGACAAATGTAACTCATTAAGGTCCCTCTTTCTGTGATACCCATTCGAACATTCCCATTTGTGGAAGGCATCTTTCTTGTAAAAGTTTCATAAAGAATTGGGTCAAAATTGTAGCCCCCTAGAGTACTAACAAGGATTTTGTTATTTAAGCCCCTTTTCCCTAGATATCTAATAGAACATTTGCATATTGAATACGATTCATCCTTGTGACTAGATTTGGTAAAATTTGTGGCCTTTAGCATGCTAATAAAGATTTTGTCTTTAAGGGCCTTTTCCCATGATATCAAACAGGACAGTCCCATGTTAAATAGGAATCATCCTTGTGACTAGACAAGCATTCTGATGAAGTTTCATGAGGATTGGGCCTAAATTGTAGCCTCTAGAGTGCTAACAAGAATTTGTCATTAAAGCCCCTTTTCCTGTCATATCCAACAAACCATTTCCATTTTCAATAGAATTTATCCTTGAAGCAAGACAAAAATTTTGTGAAGTTTCATGAAGATAGGGAAAAAATTGTGGCTTCTAGCATGCTAACAATAATTTTGTTTTTAAGGCCCCTTTTCCCATGATATCTTTCATTTTCTATAGGATTCACCCTTGTGACTAGACAAACATTCTGATGAAGTTTCAAGAATATGAAGCAAAAATTGTGGCCTCTAGGGTGCTTACAAGAATTTTGTCAATAAGGCCCCTTTTCCTGTGATATCAAACAAAACATTCCCATATTAAACAAGAATAATCTTTGTGACTAGACAAACATTTTGATGTAGTTTCACGAAGATTTGGCCAAAATTGTAGCCTAAAGAGTGCTAACAAGAATTTTTTCAATAGGGCCCCTTTTCCCGTGATATCCAACAGAACATTCCAATTTTTCATAGAGTTCATACAGCTTACTGACACAAATAAATAAACAAACATTTCTCATCTGTAGACTAGATCAGATGATAAGATAAAATCCAGAATAATAAATATGGACCAAGAGAGGCAACTTGTAGACTACAAATTGCTAAGGTATTGTATCTGTTATCTCCCTTATAAGTCTGATAAGCAACCCCCTGCCACGCCCACATTTTTTGATGAATCAAAAAGTTTGAAAACAAATTATGAGAAGAGTCACTCAAGGAACATTTCTGCCATGTTTGGTTGATATTGACCAAATGGTTGATTTTCAAAGAATTTTCTTAGGATTTTTAAGCCCCGCCCTGCCACGCCCACATTTTTTGACAAATCAAAAATTCGCGAACAAGTTTTGAAAAGGGTCACCCAAGGAACATTCCTGCCAAGTTTGGTCAAAATTGCCCAAATGGTTTGGGAGGAGAAGATGTTTGAAGAAATTGTGAACGGACGGACGGACGGACGGACAGATGGACGGACGGACGACGGACGGTGAGCGATCACAATAGCTCACCTTGAGCACTTTGTGCTCAGGTGAGCTAAAAAGGGGTACTTAAGGAACATTCCTGAATAATTTGGTATAATTTGGTCCAACGGTTAAGGAGAAGAAAATTTTCAAAGAATTGTTTAATGATTTCTCCAAGTCTGATAAGCCCCGCCCTGCCATGCCTACATTTTTTGACAAATAAAAAAATTCATGAACACACATTGAAAACAGTCACTCAAGAAACAGATCTGCCAAGTTTACTTCAAATTTGACCAATGGTTGATTTTTAAAGATTTTTTTCATGATTTCTCTAAGTCTGATAAGCCCCGCCCTGCCTGCCCACAGAATCAGAAATTTGAAAACAAGTTATGCAAAGGGTCACCAAAGGAACATTTCTGCCAAGTTTGGTAAGAATTGACTCATTGGTTAAGGAAAAGAAGATTTTTGAAGAATTATGTAACAATTTCTCTAAGTCTGATAAGCCCCGCCCTGCCATGCCCTCATTTTTTGACAAATCAAAAATTTGAAAACAAGTTTTGAAAAGGGTCACCCAAGGAACATTTCTGCCAACTTTGGTAAAAATTGACATGATGGTTAAGGAGAAGAAGATTTTTGAAGAATTATTTAATAATTTCTCTAAGTCTGATAAGCCCCGCCCTGCCCCGCCCACATTTTTTGACGAATCAAAAATTTGAAAACAAGTTTTGAAAAGGGTCACCAAAGGAACATCTCTGCCAATTTTGGTAAAACTCGACTCAATGGTTAAGGAGAAGAAGATTTTTCAAGAATTATTTAACAATTTCTCTAAGTCTGATAAGCCCCGCCCTGCCACATCCACATTTTTTGACGAATCAAAAATTTGAAAACAAGTTGTGAAAAGGGTCACCAAAGGAACATCTCTGCCAATTTTGGTAAAACTCGACTCAATGGTTAAGGAGAAGAAGATTTTTCAAGAATTATTTAACAATTTCTCTAAGTCTGATAAGCCCCGCCCTGCCACGCCCACATTTTTTGACGAATCAAAAATTTGAAAACAAGTTTTGAAAAGGGTCACCCAAGGAATATTTCTGCCAACTTTGGTAGAAATTGACTTAATGGTTAAGGAGAAGAAGATTTTTGAAGAATTATTTAACAATTTCTCTAAGTCTGATAAGCCCCGCCCTGCCACGCCCACATTTTTTGACGAATCAAAAATCTGAAAACAAGTTTTGAAAAGGGTCACTCAGGGAACATGCCTGCCAAGTTTGGTTAGGATTGGCCCAGTGGTTAAGGAGGAGAAGATGTTTAAAGAAATTGTTGATGACTTCCGACGCACGATGCACGCCGGACACAGGGTGATCACAAAAGCTCACTTTGAGCATGTTGCTCAGGTGAGCTAAAAAACCGCGGCAATTACCGGTAAGCTGATATTTAAATGACGCGATGTCATGATATTGCTAAGCCATTTTAGAACTTTCAATAAAATGTGTGCGTTGAAATACAAAATAAGTCTCTTTGAATTCATTACACGCATTCGATAAAATGGCAGAATCCGATAAAAGCCCACAACGTTCAATTCTGTACGTTAGCTAAAGGCTTGGAAAATTGCTGATTGAAGCAACAGAAACAATAAATTCAACATAAAAGAACAGACTGTTAACTGGAGTCTCGTCTACCACTGGTGCAAGCCTTTTTTTGAGTGAGGATGAGTTGTTTGAAGATTAAGAACCAGCCAGAAGACATGTGGAGCAGCTGAATGACTTCAACGTCCATGTGACTTCGCGCTATTTCCAAATCTTAAATTGAATTTAAAAGGAATTCATCGCGTCGACCTCAACCAACTGAGAACAAATTGATTCAAGGAATGCATTCAAGGAATTGCTGAACAAGTTGATTGCAAATTCATTTATGAAGTGGGCCAAACGCGAAGTATGTTGCATCAAACATGGAGGGCAATATTTTGAAAAAGAGTATACTTTGACGTCAATGACTTTCTGTGTTGTGCAGCGCTGGACACCAAAGTGCTATGTTAAAATGTGGTTTATTTTTGTAATATTACACGAAAATTTATGTATGTATTAAACAAATGTTAATTTTACGGCATGTAAAATTGCACGCCGATATGAAATCACCAAAAACGTTTGTGACATTACTTTTGGATCATCCCTCGTATATAATATACCCAGAACAAGGACTTACTACAAATGACTCGTCTTGGGTTGACTTGCTGACCAGACAAAAACTGTGAGAATTTACGAATGTCAATTCTTGCATCATAAAACTGTTGAAGGTCATTCTCATTTTGTTGTGAATTGCTGTTATCATCACCTGAAAATTGATATACTGTTTGAAAAATATCCATACTATTCAACAAAAACTTCGTAACTGCAGCAGCTTTTTTGAAGTTGCAGTTACATGGTTTTTGTTGAAAAGCGCTAATATAAAAACATAGTTTTCCCATGTACATGTATATAGTAGCCATTTTGAAATACACACATCATCTGAATTTCTTGAGCAGCATTGTAGTCATTAGACAGCAGATTGATTGAAGTTCAAAGTCTCTTCCAACTGCTAGTCATAATGTGGTGACTGGAGCACCCAACAGTGGATTCTTGGTATTTCTTACACCGAAGCGGCCGCATATCCAAACAAAGCCTCCAGCTTCTCTCTTGCATAAGTGATTCACACCCATTGGTGAGACACAAATGACTTAAGTCAAATGTCAGAATGGATATTGGCTAGACAGGGTTTGAACTCAAGACCTCTGGATTGACAGACTCAATGTTACTGACTAGCCTACCTTGGCTTGATCATTAGATTGAAGAAAGTGTTGATTGCTTATACCCTATAAAACATCCAATCTACATGTATACTTTCCACTGTACATTGTTTGCAGCAGGTTATTTCTACTGGTAACTTTAACCCTTTACAAAGCAACAAAACAGACATTATTGTAGGTACATACGTGAAGCAGGGTTGAGCAGATCCTGGAAGTGTGTACTGACTGCCACCATGTCTGTCTCTACTGATAACTTTAACTGTCCCTCCTGGTTCGCTGATAAAATCTACAAGATACAAGTTGGTTTGTGAAACACTTATTTCCCCGAAAATGCTGTTAAGTTTTCGCATTAAGTTTTTGGAATAACAGACAGACAGATGGATGGACGGACGGATGGATGGATGGATGGAAGGACAGACAGACAGACATCAGTAAAGCAATATGCCCCCGATCTTTCGATACGGGGGCATAGAAGACATAAATCTGAGAATGAACCATATATGAAACAACAAGAAATGTTTGTGAAACATTAATGCCCCTGAAAATGGTAATGTTAAGTTTTCTTATTAAAGTGACATTTCAGAATTTTCTGTCATAAAATGTACTTTTATTTTCATCTGAAAGAGCATATTTCCTTTTGAAAATTCTGAAATTTTCATGCCAAAATATTACGCCGTTTACGAGAAATATATATTTTTGTGTTAAAATTAAACAAATTGTTGCGGACAACAGTTCTGATTCATATGGAATTTATCGATTCTGACTCAACTTTAAATGCGTGTTTCTCGCTTATTAGCAACAACTTAAAACAAGAGGACCATGATGGTCCTTAATCGCTCACCTGAACCTAGATAGAAAGAAAGTCACAATGTTGTCAAGTTCAAGAGCACATACTTTAAGATGTGAGATTATGATCCAGCTGAAAACTGCTTTCATAATCTTGAATGATCAATATTTGTGGCTTTTACAGTAAACAAGAGCTGTCACTGTAAGATGACAATGCCCCCGACACCGCTTTGATTTTAAATTATGGCCAATCTATGTTCAAGGTCAAGGTCATCAAGGGGTCAAGGTCACCAAAGTATGTGCCTACAGAAAGGTAATGTACCAAGGAATGTTGTGGTAAAGTATGAAGCCAATATGTTAAGTAATAAGGAAGTTATGGCCAATGTTAAAGTTTTTGGACGGAATGACGGACAGACGGACGGACAGACAGACGGACGGACGGATGGACAAGTCAAATTTATGATGCCTCCCTATCGGGGGCATAAAAACAAAGTGGAAGAAACCAACAATTGTGTCACAGTCAAGAGCACATAACTCTGTTCTAATAAAAATATTCTCATCAGCATTATGTCCAATTTTTTTTGATTGGTCAATATATTGTTAGAGTGAAAATAAAGTCGAAAACTAATTTTGTGAAAATCAAGGGCCAATAACTCTTTTTTTTCCAGTCAAATCAAGCTGAAATTTTCACTCATCCAGGATCTTATGGTCACCAACATTGTGGCCAAGTCTTGTCTTGATTAGTCAATAAATGTAGATGCTACAGTGTAAACAAAGTCGAAAACAGCAATTTTGTCAAATTCAAGGGCACGTAACTCCAGACTTCCTACTTCAATCACACTGAAAATTGAAGTCATCCAAGATCTTATGGTTATCAACATTGTGGCAAAGTTTTGTCTTGATCGATCAATATTTGTAGATGCTAGAGTTGTAACAAAGTCAAAACTAGCCATTTTTGACGTTCAAGGGCACATAACTCCGGACTTCCATGTCCGATCTGACAAAAAATCGAACTCATCTGGGAACTTATAGTTACCAACAATGTTACAAAGTTTTGTTTTGATCGGTCAATATTGGTAGATTCTAGAGTGGTAACAAAGTCAAAACTAGCCATTTTTGACATTCAAGGGTAAACAACTCCAGACTTCCTGGTCCGATCTGACTCAAAATCAAACTCATCTGAGAACTTATAGTTTGCAACATTGTTGCAAAGTTTTGTTTTGATAGGTCAATATTTGTAGATGCTAGAGTGGTAACAAAGTCTAAAACAGCAATTTTTGACGTTCAAGGGCAGATAACTCCAGACTTCATGGTTCGATCTGACTTAAAATCAAACTCATCCGAGAACTTATAGTCATACATATTTTGACCAAGTTTGGTTAAGATTGGTCAATATTTGTAGATGCTAGAGTGATAACAAAGTCAAAACTAGCCATTTTCGACGTTCAAGGGCACATAACTCCGGACTCCCTGGTCCGATCTGACCCAAAATCGAGCTCATCCGAGAACTTATGGTCATACATGTTTTGACTAAGTTTGGTTAAGATTGGTCAATATTTGTGGGTGCTAGAGTGGTAACATCAAATTGTGGACAGACAGACGGACGGACGGACGCCGACGGACAAAAAGCGACCACAATAGCTCACCTTGAGCACTTCGTGCTCAGGTGAGCTAAAAAGTAATAGCATTTATACTCATAAGAATAATTAATCTTGGCATCAAGACATACTTTAAAAAATTGAAATGGGAATGAAATGTCCCTTTAAGTTTTCAGAAAGACAGGCGAACAGACAGACAGACAGTAAAACAATATGCCCCTGATCTTTGAATATGGAGGCATAATAAAAATTTGGACTGTTCCAATTTAAAACCTGTTGCAGACACTAAGACTTTTCCAATTGCATTTTGCATTTCAACAAACTAGCATAGGTTCCTTTAATTCATAGCACATTAAGCAATGTCTTCATTACCCCAAACATTTTCTTTAAAGAAAGGCCAAAAATACCGAATTTATTGACTTGAAATTGTCTACAATATCTTTGAATTTGAACTAGTCTAAGATTTTGTCATGGCATAATGGACTAACAACTACGGTTTGGTTATTTTGGACAACCCTATATATTGACTGTGTTGTAGAACAATAGGTTTTAATACCTACCAAACAATTACTGAGATTTTTCATCTTATCCACAATATTTCTTAGGACTTTAAGCTGTGGCATAACAATGCTAACCTGAAATTATACATATGACAGACATGTGTTTTTACATGTTAAGCAAAAGGCAACAGATATTATAAAGATACTTCAAGTCTGACAAAAGTTGAAGAGGAGATGACAAGTGCAACAGTGAGCTCAAATTTTGTTCACTAGACATGAAAATGATAAGGCATATAAGGAGTAAATGCTGGAAATAAGCATTTTCTTGTTTTGCCTCAATGTTTTCCCAAGTTTTATGTCTAATAGGAACATTCAACAAGAGCTTTGCAGAGCGGCGCATATACGCCAGAGAGGGGCTTGTAAGTAAAATTGGCCATTTTTTCAATTCAAGCCAGGGCAGATAATTCAAACATGACATGTAATCAAAATTTTATTTGCACAACCAGACACCATAAAGATTCATTGTATCTTGTTTGATTAAATTCTGGTTGAAATTGAAGGAGTTGCCCACACGAGAAAATGGGCTTTTTTGAGAAAATGGGCATTTTTCCTTAAATTCAAGGGCAAATAATTCAAGAACGAAAATAGTTATCTGAATTCCGTAAGCGGTGTGCAAAACTACACACCATGGAGATTCATTCTGGCAAGTTTGATAAAATTCTAATCAAAACTGTAGGAGGAGTTGCGCACACAAGAAAATGGGCATTTTTTCAATTCAAGGAAAGATAATTCAAGAAAGACGAGTCATCTGAATTCCGTTAGTGATGTGAACAACTAGACACCATGGAGATTCATTGTGGCAAGTTTGATCAAATTCCTTCAAAACTTTAGGAGTTGCGCAGACAAGAAATTGCTAACAGGACAGACGGACGGATGACTGGGGCCATAACATAATACGACCCTTCGGGCGTATTATAATACAAGAGCTGTCCGAAGACAGCGCCCTCGACTTTCTAAGTTGTTTAGTATAAAGGGGGCATAACTCCAAATATAGTGGAGCCAGGGTCATGGGCCCTAAAAGTAAGGTAGAGGGTGTGATGGTGAATAAGTATTCCAAGTTTGGGTTGAATCCGTTTGAGAGTATGGAAGTTATTGATGTTTGAAAAAACTTTTACCTTGGTTGCAACGCCGACGCCGACGCCCGGGTGACAGTATAAGCTCTCATTTTCTTCGAAAAGTCGAGCTAAAAATGGGTCATTGATTGTAACTTTCTCCATTTGTCTAAATATTTTCTGTGTAATATTGTAAGGACATCCTTTCTTTATCGGTCTCAATTTTGTTTACTGTAGCAACTTTCAGATTTGACCAGTCTAAAATTTTGTTGTTTTGAAAGGTGTACATTCTTACATCAAACTGAGGTACTTCTGGTTCCTGGTATTCTGTCCATAATCGTCTAGGTACTACAGACACAGGGACGTCATGCATCACAACACGAGAATGGTTACCTAGTGTAGGCTGTAAAATTTAATACATACAAGAAATTAGCCCATTCATGCACGATGATGCTTTTTGACGCCCTACAATACTCATACTGGTACATTAAGGCTTTGGAAAGCATCATGGAAAATGAAGAAATTAACTGTGGTATCATTTGTACGAAGTATGGACTATGGAACATTACAAACAAAACCATTTAAGAATAAACGGGGCATTCATAACAACTTGGTCAATTCTCTATTACATTGTTTTATCTTGCACCTCCCATTGAGCGCCTTAAAAATCTTGCTCTAAAGAAGGCTCTATCTTAAAATATCTTATGAAATCTCAAGATTTAAAAAATCTTGCTCTAAAGAATAAGCCTCAGGAGTCATTGACTCATTTGCGAAAAAGTACACCAAACTATCAAACAAATCCTACCAGATCCACCTCGACTGTAAGACATGGACTATGTTTCTTTGTCAGTTTAATTTTCACCCATTTAGCGCTCTGGGCTGTCTTCAGTGCCTTGACGAGATTCTCAAGGGTAAACTCCAGATAAATCTCATTGGATTCCTCAGACACACCTTCCATTGCATATTCATCAAAGAAATGACCCTGAAGTACATGTACAGTGAGAGAGCAGAGCAACATATAAGAGGAGGTAAAGAATAGAGACATTCTGAATTTGTAAAAATTAATAATAATTATTTTAAAAACAGCATAGTTACATAAAAGAAAATAAACTTTAAATGACATAATTATAACAAATAGGGCCTATAAGATAACAAAAAGTGTGTTAAAATGTGCCACTTATTTAAATTTTAAAGCCTTTCAAGGATTATCCAAATTGCGATTTTTTTTAAAGAATCATGCTAAGTAAAATACCTGTGGTAATTCACACCAGATCTGTATTCCACCATTGGTGACTTTCTCTGACAGTATAAAGTATAGTGTTGTGCTGGTGATTCGTAACACACATGTTTTTATCAACTTGGATATTGTTGTTACAACTCCTGTAAAGCAAGTGATATGTATGATTAACACAAATACCCTTTCCAAAACAATGATGCATATAACGGTTAAACCCTTTGCCAAACGTCAAAATTTTAGGGTGATCCACTACAATAAATGACAAAAATGGCAAAATGGATGTTATTAAAGATATAGTCCATGAGCCAGGACCCGAATTTTGGCCGATTGGTACCACTCGGAGGGAGTAATTCTTTTTGCACTTTTTGATTAGTCTGGTATCTATACTTCATGTTTCAGTATGATAGCAATCTCAGATCGGTAGCTTATGCCCCGAAAAACGCTTCTTTTCAAGGGTACCCTTTACACACAAAAAATTCATTGGTTTTCTAGTGAAACAACACATACATTTTTCCAACCCTTAAGCTCATTCAAATACAAAAGTCTTTCTTCATAACCGAGATACAGTACAGAGTAGCATATGTAAAGGTTTTGTGTTAGTCTGAAATGTCATCTGCAGGAAGATTTTAGTGTACACAGAGAACTATCTATAGATGATACGAATTACAAGGAAAAAATGAAAATTATAGTGTTTGTGGACACATAAAGTCTGCTTTCTGATGTAAATGAACTGTAATTAGTATTTTGATATCAGGTAATACTAAATAAATATACATATAACAAACTAGAATGGATAGCAATGCCGACTTTATTGCCGCTCATTATAATACCAGAAAGTAAAAAAAGCATAAATGCTTATCATTTACATTTCATTCATTTTTAAATGTACAACTAATTCATACTACGAAAAAATCAAATGAATAATGCTTACAAACACTTTTTAAGGATACACATGAAGAAAACTAGGCCTAGTTTGAAAGTGTACACAGAGAAGCTAATTTCTCACAAGGTGAGGGTTACAAGCTGGATATATTCATTTACGTTTTTGGTTCGAGAGGATGACACAAAGTCATTGTTTTAATGTTATTGACTGTCAGAAAGTCATAAGAATACATGTCCAGACAAATGTACATCCATAAAGCATTGAAGAATAACGTTTTTCCATGTGCAGTTGATTCGCGTAGAAAGACAGGTTATCAATACTGCTAATTAATGTATAATGTTTCTTTCCTGAAATCAAATATGGATATTCAAGTGAATTGGAAATCCTTTTCAAATAAAGAGTCCCCCTAGAGTGCACACCTTCGTCTTTTGCCTTTTGTTCGGATACATTTGCACAATGAATACAAAAACTGTAGGCTATTGGCCTGCTTTTAAAAACAATTATTGGGACTTCTGGTGTTAACACTGACATGCAAATTGGTAGCGTTTTCTAATATGTGTACAAATTCTTTCTACGTATATATTGCTTAGTACAACCACTTGGATTGCAAATGAAACATGCATTCCAGGAAAAGGTACACAAAAGATCGTATATGTATACATGTACAACATATTAAGAAACATGTGTAGTTAACTACAAGGCTATCGCTTTTCGTGTGTACGGATAAAAATGTTATGAAAAGGAGGTATTTTCAGCAAAAGTGTCATGGAACTAATATATAATAAGAGACATAGCAAGAATTAAATACATCTTAAGTGTATTAAAAACAACAGAATTAACATTAACTCAGGACATCTGAATATGTAATGACCCTACTTCGGCTATATTTTCTTAAGACGCTCAACTAACGGACGAAGATGCAGTTGTCCCGGGTTCACTTTTGTGCACTATTTATGCGAAGTAAACAATGATAACACAAAGAGAATGACATATAAATGTAAGTATTTAGGCACCAAAACATATTTGTTGAACTGCAATTACAACATAATGCAGGAATTACGACTTGATATTAATCAACTTCAACCCAAAGCTTGGAACTGTCATGAGCAAAGCAATGATTATAACCGAACAGTCGAAATCACACTAGCATCTAACCTTACAACAATTGGTATTTCAAATGAAGAAATGCAGACATGTTGATATAAAGAAAAATGTAAGTGTAGGAAGGGTCATTTCATTCATTACATTACATGTACATATTCACGGGCTCATGTTTATTCATAAGCGAGAAAGAGTGAGAAAGTTGTGATTGCGAGATGTGTTCACTTCCCTGCATTCCTGCACGCTTATGTTGTGAATACTAACAAGTTTTCCTGCCTCTAAATTATTCGTAAGAGGAAAGACTCTACTGTTTTGACATTTGAGACGTATTTAATATTATTTCTCAGCGTTCTGCAACTTTCTACGATCCTGGTAAGCGCCATTCTTTACTTAATATCCGTAATATATCCATGTTAATTCATAGCAGACGACAAGAATGTTTTATTTGTATATTTGTATATTTTCAGGTTTCTTGTATATATTAATACATAGCACAGCAAAACTATACCCAGCGTTTTCTTCGTTTATTACACCGGGTTACATTTGGCGCCAACCGAGGGGCCGTGGATATGTATAGGGCTACTGCTTAGGCACCTTAAGAACGTTTCACAATTGTTCTTTGTCTCCAGAATTCGGGACGAATTCTTAATTTAGAGGGGGTAGCCACGGTCGAGCCACGATATTTTTCACCACCTGTTACATAAGAATGCTGTCTAGTATGCATAACAGGGAAATGTGTTTTGTGATTTTTGAGCACTTCAGAGTTATGGAGATTAGACATTTGAAGTTCGTTTATTAAATTATTCAAGTCTGTGATTAATCTATTGTAAATATGCAAATACGAGAGAGAATTGGATCACGATAAAAGTGGTCTCGATTATGAATATATGAAAGAATATGGTCAATCAGAGGTAGAGATTTTCCATGTATCGAAGTCGTCAGCAAATTTGTCAGCTGGTGCTTTAGACAGACTTAATTTAAAAAAAAGTCATTTAAAAACAAGAGTGCCATCGTCACAATATACGCCGCCACTTATAAAACTTGAGACAAAAAAATGACATTGACAAGGATTTATAAATATTCACTGAAAAACCTTTAAAAAATTGTGTTCACAAAAAGGTTTTTATAAATATCCAGTGAAAAACCTGGAAGGAATTGCATTCACGAGGCTGAAATATCATTAAGCCCCAGAGACTAAGATTGAAGGGGGCATAATTCTGGCAAAAATCAATGAACCATGAAATCCTTCCTTCATGCACATCTACCAATTGAGGTGATAACATCCACCAAGTTTCATTAAGATCCAGCCAGAAACTTAGGAGGAGTTGTGTTGACAAGCCTGCAATTTCAATAAGCCCCAGAGACTAAGTTTTTAAGGGGCGTAACTCAGGCAAAAATCGACGAACCATAAAATCCTTCCTTCATGCACATCTACCAATTGAGGTGATAACATTGACCAAGTTTCAAGAAGATCCAGCCAGAAACTTAGGAGGAGTTGCGTTGACAAGCCTGCAATTTCAATAAGCCCCAGAGACTAAGTTTTTAAGGGGCGTAACTCAGGCAAAAATCGACGAACCATAAAATCCTTCCTTCATGCACATCTACCAATTGAGGTGATAACATTGACCAAGTTTCAAGAAGATCCAGCCAGAAACTTAGGAGGAGTTGCGTTGACAAGGCTGCAATTTCAATAAGCCCCAGAGACTAAGTTTTTAAGGGGCATAACTCAGGCAAAAATCAACGAACCATAAAATCCTTCCTTCATGCACATCTACCAATTGAGGTGATAACATTGACCAAGTTTCAAGAAGATCCAGCCAGAAACTTAGGAGGAGTTGCGTTGACAAGAAAAGTGGACGTACGTACGGACGGACGGATGGACGGATGGACGGATGGACGGACGGACAGACGGAGAAGATGACGCCAATATACGTCCGCCTCCGGCGGCGTATAAAAACCGATCCAAAGTTATTTTGTTCTGTTCATTGATAAATTAAGTACCTATTTGAATTAGCATCAATATTTTTTCAATGATTTAGGTGTTAATGTAAGAAAAGATATATAAAGTGGTGATGGAAATGCGAACTGTTAGAGCAGAAATGAAATTTAATTTCTGTGCATTACGGACATTATCAACTTACAAACAAATTGTAGTATTTTAATCTTAATCAGATAACAAGAGGCCCAGAGGGCCTTATCGGTCACCTGAATCAAATGAGCAGAAACATTTAAGGAAAATGTTAAGTTAACAAAAAGCGCAACCCCCCAGCACCACCATTTCTTGACAGTCTTTTTTTCTCTTGTACAAACTTATTTAAAGACTCAAATACCAAATGTGAATTCAATCCAACAATAGAACATTTCTTAATATGTACCCTATTTACCCCCTTTTGGCACCTTTTGGGGCCCAAAAGGGAGATAACTCCATGATTTGTTAAAGTCTGAAGCGGCTTTCCATTGGAATGCTTCCTGCCAAGTCTGGTAGAAATCTGTCCAATGGTTCTCAAAAAGAAGAAGAAAATGTTCAAAGTTAAGTAATAACGCGAATCCCTCCCATCTCCCATCCGCAGCACGGCCATTTATTGACGAGTTTTTTTCTCTTGTACAAATTTTGTAGTCCTTGCCCTAAAGACTTTAACTTCCAAATGTGTATCCAATGCAACAGCCGGTTCATGAGTAGAAGATATTTTAAGATGTACCCAATTTACCTCCTTTTTGGCCCTTTATGGGACCCCAAAGGGAGATAACTCCATGATTTGTACAAAATCTGAAGCGGCTTCCTATTAGGATGCTTCCTGCCAAGTTTGGTTGAAATCCGTCCAATGGTTCTTAATAAGAAGTCGAAAATGTTAAGTTAACTAATACCGCGACCCCCCTCCCATCCCCCATCCCCAGCACGGCCATTTCTAGGCGGATTTTTTTCTCTTGTACAAATTTTGTTGTCCTTGCCCTAAAGACTCAAAATACCAAATGTGAATCAAATCCAACAGCCGGTTCATGAGAAGAAGATTTTTTAAGATGTACCCTATTTAACCCCTTTTTGGCCCCTTATGAGGGCCCAAAGGGAGATAACTCCATGATTCGTACAAATCTGAAGCGGCTTCCCATGGGGATGCTCCCTGCCAAGTTTGGTTGTAATCCGTCCAATGGTTCTCAAGAAGAAGTCGAAAATGTTAAGTTAACTAATAACGCGACCCCCCCTCCCATCCCCCATCCCCAGCACGGCCATTTCTGGGCGGATTTTTTTCTCTTGTACAAACTTTGTTGTCCTTGCCCTAAAGACTCTAAATACCAAATGTAAATCAAATCCAACAAACGGTTCATGAGAAGAAGATTTTTTAAGATGTACCCTATTTAACCCCTTTTTGGCCCTTTATGGGGCCCCAAAGGGAGATAACTCCATGATTTGTACAAATCTGAAGCGGCTTCCCATGGGGATGCTCCCTGCCAAGTTTGGTTGTAATCCGTCCAATGGTTCTCAAGAAGAAGTCTAAAATGTTAAAAGTTAACGCACGGCGCACGACGGACGACGCACGACGACGGACGAAACACGGTAGCAATAGGTCACCATGACCTTCGGTCAGGTGACCTAAAAACCATCATTACTGAATCATAAGCAAAATGTGATTTGTGTCGTTGAAGAATGCCATATATCACCAGATGGTATAAGTCCAATTACCCACGAGAATGACAATTTCGAAATAATAAAGTTATGTAGACAACGAATTTGTTCGGCACTTTAAAGTACGCTGGTGCATTTATGTAACTAGTCAAGTTTAGGCATTTCATTAACATACCATATATGAGGGGATATCAAAACAGTTTTGAGCTTCTGGTATTTACTCCTTTGATGTAGTAAAGGTTTTTACACCTTCGTGTAAATGAATGGTCCAAATACACTTTGTATGTAGGATAATATGGCTAGCTGCTACGAGCCTGTCCGAAACTTTTAAACCGACTTACCCCTCCCAGTATTATTGACCAAAATGGATAAACTTAAGAACATGATTGCACATGGTAACATGGTTTCTAGTCCTGGATGCTTAAAGTGCTAAACAAGATTGCCTAAGTTTATGGGGAGTCTACCCCTTCTTTTGTAACAATCTAATATTGTGAAAAGGAATTCCAGTGAGACTGAGCCAATTAAGAAGATTAGTTGACTGCTGCCGAGGAGATTGGTTAGGGTAACAGGACGTTGATTCCTAAAAATCGGATATCAGTGAACTGTTAACTAGGTGGAAGGAATTTGTGGGGTTGGAAAGACTACGGGACTATTATATGAAAAATACAGCAGGTGTGAGAATCAAAAACCTTTGATATGCCCTCATAAACGACTTGTTTTGAAACATGGGATCATAAACGAAACCGCTAAACAACCACAAACTTGCATTCTCTCCTACACAGATGAAAGCCAAACCAGTAGTGACAAGGTATTGTAACTATTTAGAGGATTATTAAATCGAGTTTCAATTTATATTGATCTGATGAATCTGTTGCTCACAACGCAGATTCTATGAAACGTTTGCATTTGTCTAAAAGAGAGGGTGAATGAGATATGTTTGATTAAAAATTACGCCACTGTGATTATAAAGACAAGTGGTGCCGTTTTTGCTTTTGTTATCACAACTTCAATCATTTTGATTTTTGACCATTAGTTATCAATTATATTCCAATCACTTTGTTGTTAACATGTGTGTGGTGATATGGATCTTATAAAACTTTCAGACTCTTACAAAATGAAAACAAAGATTTACCCAACCATTTGAGTATGTATCATACTGCATTTTGTTATGATTCATGCCAAATAAACTAGGACACATATACATCTGATTCACATTTCAATGCATATGTTCGACAGAAGAAGTTTAAATCTCTGTCAAATGATTATTTAAAGTATATATGCATACATGTAATTATTTTTATCTATATGTTTATCATTTCTCCTAGTGAGCTGGACACATATTACCCAAAGTGCTTCTCAGTGACAAAAAGCATTACACTAACAACAGGTATGTCACGAACCATTGACTGAATCAAAATCACGAATATTAGAATCAGCACATGTATTCAATATAATTACATATAGCAGAAATTTTAGAAATATTGCTATTGCAACTGTAGTAAAAATACGTAAATACAGACAAGGAGACTTGGAAATGGGGAAAGGACGACACACATGTTATACAATCACCTGGCTTATAAAATTACATTGTTTTTGATAAATCTGTTCTGTAAGTATGCAATGTACATCTACGGACTTCACTGTCGAAATACATATAGAATTTGTCTTTTAGGAGACCAGGGGGTTGCATTCATTCATGGACACTGCAATATATTTTCTAAACGAAATAAAATTACAAAAGTACTACATGTATCTAATTTCTATTTTAACATAGAAATAAGTTCCCTCCGTACACTTTGATTATCATTCTTTGCATAAGTAATCTTTGTCTAATCATCATAGTTTATACAAACTAGGTTTTGGAAATGAGAATGCTATAATCCTACTTAAAAGCAGAAACAAATGTATTCTCTCATACTTACATAATTGAGCGCGAATCTGGAAAAGGGTCCCTTATATCATTTGAGGTAGTCACATTTCTTGAGATCAGTGCATGCTTTTGGTGAAGACAGGCAGACATCCATGCTGCTATATTACAATTGCAACATGTCATTAAGAATCTAGTGGAGAACAGCAATGGTTCCTGATCAGACTGCATGTACGAGTACGCAGGCTGATTTTGAACCATATTTGGTTCAAGAGCCTTAAGGGACATTTTTCCGTATTCTGACTTATTATATAGTATGTATTATATTGAGTTATGATTAGATATATAATATGAAGACCAATATTTCCGACGAAGAGAGTTTTTGTACTATATATGACAAAAGCAGCATTTTTTTGTATATTCATTGTATCCTTGAATATGGGACAATCGGGTTTTACTTTGGTTGTCCAGAACATGATGTACATTATATATCGTATAATCGTATATTGGCATTGGGCTATATTTTGTTGTAAAGTATAGCTTGATTTTTTTCATGACTGTGGTCATTCAATTTAGTTACGAACCGTCGAATATTGTGCAATTGAATATCTTTCCAGTAATTATTTTCTAATTTGCATTGATTGGACATTCAACTGAACATATAAGGCCCTTCATTATTTTTAAAAGTGAAAAGCTTTTGAGTTCAGCATTCTTTCAGTAGGCCTAACGTAAAATTCTCCATTTCATATTCATATAACATATATATGCATGAAATAGGCACCTAAGAGGTAATCCAGTTGTTTTGGATAAAAACACAGTGCTGTCAACAGATTAGCAACAGTTAGAAGCCTTAGAACACTCATAGAATGCGTTTTAGTTTTTAGGTACGAACATTTCAGGGTCCGAATCGACCAAATGTTTTTGCCGTTTACAGCTTTTTCCGAGTGTTTTGTGTCACGAAACTGGCATGAATCGATGAATACTCATTTGAAAATATATTTAAGTGTAAAAATATGTTGCCACTTGCATTTCTGCTTCAAAGAATTGAAAAATTCACTTGAAAAAATTGTGCATTTCGTTCGGTGTAGGGGCCGACAAATTGTCTTCTATTTCACAGCCTACAGAGGCCTCATACCTGGGAACAGATTCAATAGTACTCAAAACTAGTGTTTTAAGAATATTTTGGCAGAGAAAATAATCACGACAAGCCTTTTGATAAATCACACACTATCAAAAGAAATTGCACCTAAGGTCCCATTTGTGGACATGTGAAAATGGGGTAGGTTAAGAAAACGGTGATTTTCTCAGCATAAGCTACCAATTTCAGACTGCTATCATATCAATTAGTTAACTACACATATCAAGCTGTTCAGAAAGTGCAATAAGAATTACTCCCTCCGAGTGGTACCAAAAAAGTGTCTGGCTCATGGACTAATAGGATTTGTGTAATATATGGCAATGAAAATATTGAGACAAAAGGAGAAACTGCTGGTTATCAATGTTTTCCAAAGCCTTTTCTATTACAGGCGTCAAAACCAGGTCTTGTTTGGGAAACGGTTAAGAGTTTTCCCTGGGCATAGGAATTTGGGTTACATTGTGACTCACACACCTTCAAAGTTGGGGGTCATTTCTCCAATATTGAGGGTCAAATCAATTTATAAACACCCTACTGCCTAGCCTAGGACTCAAGTATCATTCCAAAATCTGGATTTTAAAACTTGCGACATAAATGACCCAGGGTTCTCCGCAGAATAATTTGAAGCTGTAGTGGCAAATTAAAATTGTGCTCATGCAAATAATTGCGAATAAAAACATAATGGGAAAAGAGGAAATTGCTCAAATTGAGCAATTTCTTCTTTTCACATTATACAGAATTATCACATTTTAATGTACAAGATCAGTTTTTGACATGAAAAACCTCTAAATATTTCTATTTAATTGTCAAGTTTGAAGAAATTAAGCTGTAGGGGTAAATTTGAAGCTGTAGGGGCATAACAATGATTTACATGAAGCTGTAGTGGGCCAATAAAGCTTATAGGGTTGGGGAGAACACTGGACTAAGTTTTAAGGGGGTATAACTCAGGCAAAAATCAATGAACCATAAAATCCTTCCTTCATGCACATCTACCAATTGAGGTGATAACATTGACCAAGTTTCAAGAAGATCCAGCCAGAAACTTAGGAGGAGTTGCGTTGACAAGAAAAGTGGACGGACGTACGGACATACGGACGGACGGATGGACGGACGGACAGACAGAGAAGATGACGCCAATATACGTCCGCCTCCGGCAGCGTATAAAAAAAAAGTGGGTCAAAAAATCGAATGTGGCTCAGACTTGACTCTATCTTTTACCGTAAATGACAAATCAATCACCAATTAACATTACTGTCAACACTTACTTTTTATTTAATTCGAAAGATAGATTTGCTGTCTAAATGGTCGAACAAGCACACCAGTTTAAAGTGACATTTCAGAATTTTTTGTCATAAATTTTACTTTTATTTTTACCTGAAAAAGCATATATCCTCATGAAAATTCTGAAAATTTCAAGCCAAAATATTGCGCCATTTACGAGAAATTTATGTTTTTGTGTTAAAATTGAACAAATTGTTATGGACAACAGTTCGGATTTATATGCAATTTATTGATTATGTCTCAACTTTAAATGCGTGTTTCTCGCTTATTGGCAACAACTTCAAAAAACTAATAGTATTTATACTCATTAGAATAACCAATCTTGGCATCAAGATATACTTTAAAAAATTGAAATTGGAATGAAATGTCCCTTTAATTGATTCAATATGTACAAATAACTTCATGACAGAATTCCTTTGTGTAATCAAGAGTCGACCCGTGTAATCGCGAGGCGGCATGAAAGAAAAAGACAATGCGTCCCTGCTAAAACGATCTAACGTCAGTGTATTTACTGCGTAGGTAGCGTGTTGTTTTCATTGTTTCATCCCATTTCCTGCGCTTTTTTGGCACGCGCGACTTTTGTAAACAAATCATAGTAAAACGTAACCTTATTTGGATGCGTAAACATCACATGATTATATTGAAACTGGAATGACTACGTCATCAATTGACTGTGTTTGCGGCGTTTTTGATCTCTTAAATTATCGCATATGAGTAACACAGATTTATTCTAGTTTCCTTGGTTAGTTTCACTTTCAGGATTGTTGGAAGATGCTGGTCCAAATTTTTGTGCGTGAAATCGCGTACGGGACTGTAATTTTGTACGTGATTTCTTTCAAATATGCGTGTTTCACGCACAATTTGGCGTGAATGTAAACTCTGTCAGGTTAATTGTTAGGTGGTCATTTGCTTTAAAATTGCTACAATGAATTGATGCATGATTTGTGTGTCATAGAAAACCCTGACTTTTATTGTACCTTATTATAGGAACCACTTGGAAGGTGAATCTGATATAATGATAATGATTTAAACTGTTACCCTTTCCCAAACGACAAAATTTTTGGCAGGTCCAAGGCAATTCAAAAACTGCTGCAGACGACAAAATGGATATTAATCAAAATTGAAATTGTGTGTGGTATAGCCAAGAAAATATTGAGGCAAAAGGAGAAACTGCTGGTTATCACTTATCTGCAGTTTCTTCTTTTGCCTCAATGTTTTCCCAATCCTTTTGTTTTCTATTTAATAGGGACGTGACGTCCACAACATGTCTTTTTCAGAAAGGGGGAATAACGTAAAAAAAACATATTTTACAATCTGCGAATTAAATGGTATTGAAGCATCAAGCCATCAACCTTTTTGAAAATGATAAATCATTTACCAAGATTAGGGTAACAAATGAAATATGTCCTTGTGAGTGAAATGGACACATGTCCTCAGGGTTCACAAAAAAAACCCAAATGGGGATTTTGCACCCTCAAAATTGAATCTTGCACCCCCAATTTTTTTGCAGGCAGCCTTTTATGTCTCTTATAGAGGGGATGCAAATATGCTATATAATGACTGTTTTCACCCCCAGATTTAAAAGTCAGTGGGAACCCTGCCCTTTATTCAGTAGACAAACTGTTAGCTAATGTTACCAACATTCGCAACTTCTTTGACCCAAATTTCACAGAATTGACCGGGCATTCCGAATGAAACGGCCAAAGTTAGCTAAGGTTTTGTCTTACTGAACACAGGGCTGGTCCAATAAAATGTCAAAACGCAAAATCATGAAAATGTATGAACCAACTGGGGTACGAATAGACCAATAGTCGATTATTTCAATTAACGTTTAAAGTCACCTGTGTTTAACATACCATATTATCATCCGTTCCACATACTTACTAGTAAAGTGTTGTATACAGCCGATATCGACAAGTTTTCCTCTAAATCTCATTGTTTCTTCTGATTAAATTCGCCGCTCAGGGGGAGGTAATCATAGACTGGGAAATCTATAGACTGGATAATAAACATTTTTCACCCTTGCCCAAAAAAGACACATCTAGACGCAAATCCGCTTTAAAGATTTGACTCTAGACTCTAGCTGAGAGAAAAAAAAAAGAAAAAAAAAAAATGCTAGATCTAAATGATCTTAATTTTTTTACTAGATCTATTGACTCAATATTTTCTACACAAATCCTGTATGTCCTCCACCAAAGAAAAGGCTACTTATTCTTTAACTTTACGGTGTCCATTTCAGGCAACGATTTTCCTCAGAAAAAGTATTTTCTTTTGTTAATCATCATAGAAAACACAAAAGAAGTAGCATATTTGATGAAAATCACAAGACATACCCCACGGAAGGCCAACGACTATCTTCAGATACAACCATGGGACCTTTGCGAAAAAGTCGACTCACTCTGCATCAATTTAGCTTCGGTTACTATATCGACAAAGGAGATGATGATTCGTGATCAGAAAAAAATCTATAAAATTTAGCATGAACAGAAACAGCTGGTAATCAAAAACCGAATTAGGCCTATTTAAGGTAAAAAGGGCCCAATTAGCACCAAAGAGCTCGCGGCGAAATTTGAAAAGTGCTAGTAATTCCTAAAGTGTGTTACATTTCTATTTAAAATATAAACATAAGCATTTTGTACGGTTTAGAATTTTGAATTAATGCATATTTATGGAAATATTAGACAAAAATGTTCCAAATTACCTCCCTTTTATATGAATATAGAGTAAAATAATATTTGTAAATTACTTTCTCCTTGAAGCATTATCTTGAAATCCGGCACGGTGAATCAACTTATGTGAAGTGTATTTACAAGTGTGTGTAATTTGATGCATTTCGTATGGCTAGAAATTGGTGTTTTTAATTAGGCACTTCATACCTTAAAATGTCACCCGCAGTGGCTCTAAGCTTCTAAAGACGCGAAATAAGTAAATTTCATTTACGGAATTCCACCCCTAATGAGATTCACGCGACGTCGGAATTATTCGGGCGACGTCGAAAACACCCGGCGGTGGAATATTCCACCGCCGAATGTTTACGACCGCGCCCGAATAAACTCGAATACGTTACGACGACACTCAATGTTTTATGATTCTCAAAATGGACATAGGCCTACTACGGGTATTCTACCTTAAAAGCATAGCAAACTGTTGTAACTTTTGTTGATACGGAGTTTATAGTTTAACTCAAATTGAGTAATCACAGAACGTGGTATAGAACAGAGCACTAAGCGTGTTGACTCTATAAACTTTTATTATAAACTACTCATAGGTAAAGGATGGTTCCAAGTAAATACATACATGTATGTGAGCATGCGCAGTAAAGATAATTACAATCTTAACAATATTACAACATTCCCCTTGTTTTGAAAGAAAAAATACTTGAGTCAGATATAAGATGATTCTGAAAATAAGATGAAACTATATTATGAATTACCAATGTTCTAAACGAATAACATACTATTTATCATAGAGGCAAACTGAACTACGTCGTATGTACTATAAAATATGCGTTCATATACTGTCATTAACCATTGATTATTTCGCCCACTGATTACCTTGATATTTTGAGTTCGGCTTGTCCTCACGCCCTGACCTCGTTCTTAACTGTCCAGACAAACTTTGATTCTTATCAGCCTGGGAAGGTGCTTGATTATTAAGTGGTTTCAGATCTTTATCAGCATGAGAAATCGGATTACTTATTGGTGCTTGTTTTGCAGTGCTTGATTAAGGGTTTAGAAAAGTCCAAAACGGGTGATATTGTGTCGCTCGGACTCACTCCTGCCAACAATTCAAACAATTGTTTCAATGAAAATTACTTAAATGTCCTTGTACATTATGACAATAACATGCTATATGCATAGGTCATTTGCCAGACAGAGCAAAACAGAGAAGAAAAATCCAATGAAAAAGTCGAAAAATTGGGATTTCTCCCAAAACCAGCAACTTTTTCCCCATAACAAATTTTCTCCATTCAAATATGTCAATATAATGTGCAAATTCTAAATGAGGTACTACTACCATCGTACACAGAATAGTGAAAGCGGTAACCGAGATATTCACGAAAACACATGGCATGCAAAGATTTTTGGGTCGGCCATTTGCAAAAAATGTTTTCAAAATTTGCACGATGTAATTCACAAGTACTTATAAGGTTTACACAAGCTATTGCATTGCAGCTGTCATACCTGATATCTGTAGTGCGTGTTTCAATGGCACAAAGCAACGATCCATGGACAGTAAACAACTTTTTCTGTTATAAAATGAGTCTACCTATTTTCAGTTTCGGTTTCCACACCTTCCTTCTTGCCAGGTTAGACGAGAAAATTATTCCGCAAAATAAAAAATAAAACATTTGACAAAACATCACACAACATTGATAAACGATTGTATTGATGATAAATTGTACAAAATTTAGGATAGAACCGATCGTGGAATTTGATACTTGACATCTGAAAAATACGGACTACTTACTAACGCGCCTTACTCAAATGCGGCTATATGCCGTGTGTATTCCGCCGGACATGTAAACAATATGAAAACGGATGGAAACATTTTACAGTTTGGGTTTAAAAAGGTATATATTCGCTGGCAATTGATCAGAATTAAGAGCATCTATAAGTTTAAAGACAATGAATACACGATCCTTCTTCGATTTTCAAAGATTATTGATCGCGTGATTTGTTATTATGAATGATAAGAAACCGGAACTCGTGTTTGTTGACATTTTGAAAATTGGTTCAAAAACTAATTATTTCGTAAATAAACAACTTCCACGCATACTAAACACAATTTAAATGGCTTCTATTCCCATATTTACATTTTAAATGAATTATTAATTGAAATAAGATTTCAACTTGAATTAAGAATAGTATGGTGTACAAAGTTGGTCATTACAAAATTTTATTTTCCAGTTATGTATCACGTTTTTTCTGTATAGTTTCAATGCAATTACTGAGCAATATTGCTTAACAATCAAAGGGAATATTATACTAACTGTTGATATAATTTTGATAACAAAGAAATTTTATAATGGGTTATACTTTTGAATTTATGGGATAAAACTTGATAGCATGTAAATTGAAAAATAAAATAAGGCCTAAGGTGTCAAGTGACATATGTTGTGGCTGTGGCAACAATTTTTACTTGAATTTAATCGACAGACTTAAAATAAATGATCATTTATGATAAAACCGCCTTTGACAGCTTGAAAAAATGACCCCATTATCTAACCATACCTCATGTTGCAAAAAAAAAAAATAGTACCACCATGAATTACATATGAAAAATAAAGAAATGTCAAACTTTTTTTTCGTAAAGGCAGTTTTTCTGAATAAAGAAACTTCGTGTAAGTAGTAGTACTACCTAGATCAGGCCTCTGTGTATGTTTTTGTGAAAAACTAGCTAACTTCATTCAAGGATAACTACGTTCTCGGTTTTCCAAGAAGTTGTCCTTTTTCGCAATATTTTGATTATGCTGTACAAGGTAAACCAGAATTAAGTCGCTTAACATCTTCTTCTTATGTAGAGCTTTAGTTTGATATATAATATGGCATATACATGTTAAGAATAAATGCAAAAATCAACTTCAAATTTTATTTTGATACCGGATTTACATGAACCTTAACTGGTTGTTCAAACATAGGCAAAGTTTGTGGGAATTGCTGTACTTTTGGTTTATTTATGAAAATGCGATTACGCCTTTAAATTCCACCGTCATCAGTTTGCACATTGTATGAATGATCATTGTGTTTAGAAAGTACTTTTGCTGGTACCCAAATTTTGTCTTGTTTTAGATATACCTTCTCGCCGTTGCAAAGAGGGTTTAATTTCTTTGTATTTTGATCAAAATATTCTTTGTAATTTGTTTGATGTTCTTTCATTTGCTTTCTAACTTTTTGTACTGGCACTGTCTTGGGAGATAATTGTCTGTTGGTAGAAGGGATAATTGACCTAAGTCGTCGACCCAGTAACAGCTGCGCAGGTGACCACCCTATCTTTAAAGGTGTATTCCTATACTCAAGCAATGGCAAATATGGATCTCTATAGTCATCTTTTGCTTTTTGTAAAATACGTTTTGAAATTTTGACAAATGCCTCTGCTATTCCATTTGACTCAGGGTGTAAATGGCTTGATGTTTCATGCTTGATATTGTACTCCGTGAGAAAATTTTGGAATTCGGCACTCATGAAGTATGATGCGTTATCAGTCTTCAATTTCTCACAGATCCCAAATCGACCTAGATGCACTTTTAATTTCCTAATGACCGTTATACTTCTTGTGTTGGGAAGTAGGTCAATTTCAAACCATTTGCAAATGACACCCTTTGATTCCATAGAATCAAGTTCTTTCTTTAAGCTATCTTGCAGACCAAAGGGTACCTTTCTAGGTGGACATACTACTGGCACAGCATTTTCTTTCAAGTGTATTGAACATGTCCCTGGCAATAAACCTATTCCATTGAATAATTGTTTATAGTCATGCAGTATGGTCTGTTTATCTAGTACATCAGCTGCGTGCCCCGACGACTGACACATTTTTGGGTCCTCTGACTCGACCGTGTGTGTTAGTTTTAACAATGTTAACTTGATGGAGGTTTGGAGGCCTAGAATTGCAGGTGCACGAGTATCTACAACGTAGAATTCTATATCATGCAACGTTACATTTTTGTAGGTGCAATTTGACACTAACTTGCCAAGTACTGGAAGATTGTTTCCTGAATAAGATGTGAGTTTGATTGCAGTTTTTTGTAGCGTTTTTGATACATTCATTTGTTTAAATGCGTGTTTTGGAATGCAATTGATCTGAGAACCAGTATCGACTTTGCAATTCATTACGTCTGCACCAATCTGAATTTTGACGAAAATTTGGTCAGGTTGTGATAAAGAACAAGCCTCACTCACCGTATCAACGTAAAAATCGGGTTCATCGTATCCTCCACAAGCTTCATCGCCGCCGTATAGTTCATGTATTGTTTTAGATTTACACATTTTCTTAAAGTGATCCAGTTTGTGGCACTTATAGCACTTATGTCCCTTTGCCGGAAAGTCCCGTTTGTCTTTATGTTTCCGATTCCCGCACTGTTGACACGTCTGCGTCTTCTCATCGTTATGCCGATCACGTTCGTTTGTCCATCGAGCTTGACGTCGGCCCCGGTGACGGTTTGTTACAGCGTCCACATTTGATGTTACAGGCTGCGAAACTCGACCTATCGCTTCACGGCAGTTTCACAATAAAGTGTCCACAATTGTAACAAAATTGACAAAATTTCAAAGTGGTTACTATGGAATATCATTATTATTTTTTGAAAGTATGGTATTTGATGCACGTAATCTGAGAAAATCTTCCAGTAATACTTCTCCTTTATTGAAATAATGGCTAGAGTCAATGGTTAAGTGTCGGAAATTCCAAATTCAATAAAAAGTGTGTTATATGGCAAAATTTATCACAAATTATTCTACTGTGGAGAAAACATGCAGGCATAAGTTAGTAGATGTATTGATACAAAATTTCAAACAGCAGTATTTGGTATATTTTAAGAATATTTTTGAAAAATCAAGTTTTTCTGGATTTTTCTACGAGGATTTAAACATATATAGTCTTTGACATTGCTTTAGAATTGAGACTAGTACATGAATGATGTTGATTTTGTGATATCTTAAAACTAGCTAAAGACTAAATTACCTAAAACACCATTTTTGTTGACATGTTTGGTCCCAATCATCTGAACGGAGCTTTTAAATTTGCACAATTTTCGTTGCGGACACTACAGTACTCTTGAAGCTATCCCTTTGCATAATTATATAGTTTTTGTGTCATGAACTATCTTTTTTGTACATAAATATCTTTGCTAGTGCTAACATTTCTATTGAAAAGTTAACTAAAACACTTGTATAATGAATGTGCCATGAAATCTTTCAAAAAGACACTATAACACAAACAGGTAATAAAGCATAAGGAGGCTTGTAAAATGCTTGATAAAACAGTTAGGTAGATGGAAAACTTATAGCTGTAATAAGGCATTTGATAAGAGGATGAAGTAATTGTTGGCTGTATGTAGTATGTCCTTTTACTTTATTAATGACAGCATTTTCAGATCCGTTGCGGACACTACAATAAGATTCAAATTAACGGATTAGACAGTTTAGACTTGTTCTGATGTTTTCAACCACCCAGGGTATATTTATTAAGCAAGTGCTCTGTATTAAAACTGCTGATGGTGTTTCTGTCATAGGTGACTGGAGTGACATCCTAACTGTTACATACCATTCTTTATTAAACCTTATAACACTTTACAGAGACCTCTCTGAGGACTTTTTATTATATTTTTCTCAGTCCATTTTTCTTTCTTAAACCTTATCCCATAGTAAAGAAAGAATAATTCCTCATGCATTTGTGCAAAATGAAGCTTCCTGTCTTCATCAGCTGATAATTATTTTGTATGTTTGAAGTAAAAAAGATGTTGTGGACACTACTAAAAATTTAAGCATTCAAGCATACATTAATTTCATGTTTTCTGATATACCAGTACAATGAGTACATGTATACATACCTACTTATAAATGTTTTACAATTACAACAACTGATTCAAATCTAACCAGTGACTTTAATAGTGCTACATCACAAACTTTAAAAAATGTGCACATGTAATATGGCCAAACAACTTGTAGCCGTTTGAAACACAATTGCAGCTATTTGTAACACAAATGTCAAAACTATAAAGGAACTTCAAATTCAAGCAAAAGAACTGTAACTAAAGATCTGTAACACAATCACCATATGCCACTTCACTTTAAGTCAGAATGACTTCAATGAAGCACATTCTTTATTTGATCTGTCAATATCATGGGAAGACCTGTGTACCATCAGAAGACCTGTGTACCAAGGGAAGATCTGTAAGCAGATGGCCAGATCATTATGGCAGTAACACTAGTCAATTGTGTAGAGAGACTTATGACATGGATGGATGACATGGAGAAAAAGGATTTGAGAGTCAATGTAAGAAATACGAAAGTGATGATGTGATATGAGTCCCGATCAATTGCAGGAGTCTGGCAGCTTTTCATGAGCAGTTTGCCCCAAGGGAGTAGGTACAAACAGCATACAAAGCAACGGTTGCCAGAAATGGGTGTGCAAGAAATGTAGCTGACTTAAAAGACTGACAATGAAGCAAGGCTTCAGATCCACTAGATGCAAGGATACTGCCCCCACTTACAGTAAACCACAAAGTGAGGTCCAGGTCAGAATAGACAAGCTTGAAGTGGTGCTTTTCTTCTGATATGTGATTGATCAGCAGGTGGTGGCGGAAATCACACATGTAATGACTGCTTGGAAAAGTTTAGAGAACTGACACCCGTGCTAACATCACACCACCTCTCAATCGAGACTCGGGGTCGAGTGTACAGGACATTTATTTGGAGTGCTATGTTACATGCCAGCTAGTCATTGGCTTTGATCAAGCAAAACCTTCAATGTCGCTCAACAACTATTTGGAGTCTTTTTCATGTTTCTGATTCTGCATCTCACATCTTCATAACCAGGTTAATTCATGCATGCATGGTTGTAATAAGAGGCTATTTTACATGGTCTTATTCTTAAGTTCCTTTGGACCTTGAATGTGCTATTGTTACATCAGATGTGAAACAGGAATGTCATTTTAGAGATGCAGTTATATAAATGCCAAAATGTGTAGTGTCCGCAACGCTTTTTGTATCAATATATCGTGCCAAGGCATAAACAAAACAAAAAAGGCATCATTACATTTCTTCGTTTTATATGTTAAGTTTGAAACAGCACAACGAAAATACATAAATTATATTTGGCTTTTATTTAGATAATATTTGTAGGCTACATTATTTTCTTCTTGAAGCATAATCTTGAAATCCGGCACGGTGAATCACCTTATGTGAAGTATATTTACAAGTTGTGCAATTTGATGCATTTCGTATTGCTAGAAAGTGGTGTTTTTAATGATGGTTCATAAAGGCGGGGGGGGGGGGGGCAGTGGGGCCTACCATGCACCCCCCCCCCCCTAGACTTTTTGTCACTGGTGCCAAATTGTTCCTTAGGTCCTACTTGTTGAAAATCAGAGGTGCCCCCAAGAAAAAACTCATTCCCGCTATATGAAACAGCACCGTTTCCATGGCAACCCTTATGCGCTTTTGAGAAAATGACAGTAGTTGAAAAAACATCAATATCTCTGCTTACAGATATAGTAGACCAGTACTTTTGGTATCAAAATAAAGCTTAGACATTGTTCTTGAATTTGGTATGGGCATATGCAAATTAGCTAATTTGCATATGCATTATTTTTAAGATTTAATAAAAAAATTGATGAAATTTTCGTCGTTTTTATACGCCCGAAGGGTCGTATTATGTTATGGCCCCGCTCGTCCGTCTGTCCGTCTGTCCGTCCGTCCGTCTGTCTGTCTGTCCGTCTGTCTGTCCGTCCGTTAGCAATTTCTTGTGTGCGCAACTCCTCCTACAGTTTTGATCGGAATTTGATCAAACTTGCCACAATGAATCTCCATGGTGTCTAGTTGTGCACCTCACTTACGGAATTCAGATAACTCTTTTCGTTCTTGAATTATCTGCCCTTGAATTAAAAAAATGCCTATTTTCTTGTGTGCGCAACTCCTCCTACAGTTTTCATCAGAATTTGATCAAACTTGCCACAATGATTCTCCATGGTGTCTAGTTGTGCACACCGCTTACGGAATTTAGATAACTGTTTTCGTTCTTGAATTATTTGCCCTTGAATTTAAGGAAAAATGCCCATTTTCTCAAAAATGCCCATTTTCTCCTGTGCGCTACTTCTACAGTTTCAACCAGAAGTTAATCAAACTAGCCGCAATGAATCTCCATGGTGTCTTGTTGTGCAAACAAAATATTAATAAATTTTCATGTTTGAATTATCTGCCCTTGAATTGAAAAAATGGCCAATTTTTACTGACAAGCCCCTCTCGGGCGTATATGCGCCGCTCTGCGAAGCTCTTGTTTTAAAATATGATACAAAAATAAGCTATTACTCACTTAGTTTGTTGGTTACATTAACAATTTTGGTATCAAATTGAAGCCTAGACATCCCTTCTTAATATACATCAGTCAAATGTATACTCAAAAGAAAAAGTTTAGTCAGTATTTTTGATGGTCAATTATTCGGCCAAAAAACAACATATCGGTGTTGAATTTCACACAATATCTGTTCAATCAACGCTTAACAAAAACATAAAAGTAATGTTGCTAAATTTAAGTTTTTAGGTTTGCGCTAAAAGAATTTAAAAAAGTGTCAGGTGCACTTGCTGCAGTAAAGGTGCAAGTCATTTTCCTATATAAATGTATGCAAACCAAAGACAATAGCCCAGGTACAAAAAATCCACAATAAAATTGGTGCCAGCTTACATGATTTTAGCACCCTGCCTTGATTAATTTCGCCAAAAATGACAATGTTAGAAACCATCTACCTAGCCTACAAACTCTGGCGGTGTCCTACAGTTTGCAATTGACAAGCACTTCCAGTTTTAAGCATTGGAGTAGTTTTTGTCAAAATTGGGCAAATGCATGAGATTTTGGTCATTGATACCTCTGAAAACAGCGTACATGGAATAAACGTTAACTGTGACGTCATCAAGTTAGGTCACGTCCAATCTGACGAAAAAATATTGAAAATTGACTGCATTGTAAATTTGTAACCCATTTGTTCAATAAAGACATTTTGTCAAAAGAAAGTCTGTCTTTTACTTGCCTGGCCATTTACTCAGGAGTTGCATTTTCGAGCATTGGCTCAGCCAGATATCGGGTATTGTTTGACAAACGCTGAATGTCATGTATTTTTCTTAATTGTCTGTCTACAATAAACACTTTTGTATCATTGGTAAACCAGCTACTGGTCCTGATAGAACGATTTCTTGAAAACGCAGTAAAATGCTAGGAGCAACAGGTTGGGTGCGTTAGTCACCATAATCTACTGTGAATTTCATTAAAAAAAGAGTTTCCGCACTCACAGTCAACAAAGAGACTTCTATTCTACCAAGAAATGATACAAACATCCATTTTTGATGTCAATTACCAGGAATTTAGACTCTACAAAAAGACACCCGGAAGCTGTGACTTTTCAATTTGACCCCTTTTGGATTGAATTGTCGAAAAGAAGGTTAAGTAAAACATAGATTCCAATTGAATTTCACCGACTTGTTCTAAATTGATTGAAGATTATTATGAGCAAAAATGTTGGCATTGTAAAACGTTTTAGACAAAATTATTGACCAAAAACTTTAAACTGACTAAACTTTTTCATCTCAGTATAGTTCTTTCAAGCCTTATAGAAGGACTTACTCACTTTGTAAATGTAAAACTTCATTCACAAAATAGAATTAGGCATTTAAATGTCATTTTTCTGAATCAGAGTGCATTAAATCATATTCTAGGGTGCGGTTTCCATGGCAACATATCTTGAAAAAGGGGTTTAGAGGGTATTGTAGGAGAATTAAGTTCTGAATATATATTAACACTTTTGGTATCAAAATAAAGCCTGGACATTTCTCTTTATTTTCCAACGCAGTAATGCAAATTAGTTTGTATATGTATGATTTTAAAGATTTAATTAGTATTTTTCTTGATTTTGTTACAATTTCTATCAAGAATAAAACAGAAAAATAACCTTTAGCTAATTAAGTTGGTGGTGTACAGTTACAATTTGGATATCAAAATGAAGCCTAGACATTCATCATGGTTTTCAGTGATGCAAATTAGCTTATTTGCATATGCACATTTCTTTAAAAAAATATTTATAAATATTTCACCAATAAGGGAATATCTTTGACACACAGCGTTTTCAAACTGTATGGAAAGACTATATCATATTTTTTATGTAACATTACATGACAACAAAATAATTAAGCATTTTGAGGCTTTTTTTTTACAGAATTAGTTTGAATTACAATACCGAGGGCTTAGTGCAAAACTATTGTAACTATGTTTTGTAAAAAATTACTGGAGAGGGGGAAAATAATAAGTTTCTTAAAATTGAATATTTAAAACATGTTTTTTGAATTCTAAATAACTTTTTAATTATACAGATTTGAAACCCAATATTAGAACACATAAGTTGTATTCTTTCTTAGGCTTCAGAAAATTATAAAAAGGAAAATTCTCAAAAATGCATTTACAATAGTTTTGCATTAGGCCTGGATATGCAAGAAGGTGTCGTTTCCACGGAAACATATTTTCTTTTAATTTAAAAGCAGTTAGGAGTAGCAAGAGAAAAAGCTATAACTCACCAAGTTCTTGGTGTAGATTTACAATTTGGGTATCAAAATAAAGTCTGTCTATCTTCATTTTAGCATGTATGCATATAAACTAACTTGCATTAGGTATATTTCAAATGAATTTAAACAATTAATTTTGACCCTTTTTAACGAAATTGACTTTAATTTGTCAATACTTCTGAGATAAACAGTGAATTTAAGATTCAAATTGTTGAATGACTTGATTATATTGAATATATCATGCAGCTCTAAAGTCAAGTATTAATAGTGCGTATATTAATCTTTTTATATTATTTTGCTTAATTAAATTTAGTAGGTACATCTCGCAAACACTCATCATTTAGCACCAAAATAAATTGTATGAATGTGAAGGTCATAAATCAAGGTCCAAACAATCGTCCTAAGAACCGGCATTGATACAACAGTGTTGCATCCTGTAAAATGGAAAATTGTGCATTTTTTCTTTATTGAAGGAAAGAATAATGGGACAATAAAAGAATATCTTTAATTTACTTAATAAAGCCTTTCAGTCTTTTTTCTGTGTTTGATAGGGTTTCTCGTTAGAAGAATATTGAATGTGTTCTTCTCATGCAAATCTCCAACTTGATTACCCGATATTGCTTTCCCGTATGATGCCTACAATTAATCGTTTATGTCACAAATCCATGAAGTGCAGATGTCAAAGTGATACATTACAATATCATGAACCTCGTAATCCTGGCTTTCTCTCAAATGTTGGCCAGACTTCAACTTCTTGCCTCTCTTAATCTGAATTTGTATGTCTTTTATGAAATTTATCCTCTGTCTAAGACTAAAAACATATTCAGTCTCAGTTACAACACTCATAGTGCTGTCTTCTCTTTCATTTTTGCTGCAATATTTCAACTATTCGTGATTTCTTGTCCAGGTTTTGAATGCAACCCCAGCGAGTAGGACTTTGATTGGGTTCTTTCAGATCAGGTCATCTTTTATAGGTACTGAGATTCAAATGACTCTACTTTTTGACTAAGCAATTGTCATACTCATAGTCTTCACCGTCTAGTAACTTAACAATAGTCTCAGAAAAATCTGCTTCTTTACTTTGTCAGACGCTGTCTTCTCTCTAGAACCTTTTATCCTCATCCCTTCTTTCATTTAAGATAAGGAATCTCCATTCATCTGAGCTGCATCATAGTCCTACTCAGACCATTACTTGGCCGTTTGATCCCCTTCTCTCTAAAAATATGAAACTCTATGATTAATCTATGATCTCTAATATCTTTTATAAGATTTAGTTTGATGGTCGAGACGGAAAAATAAGTTAAAGGTGCCAATTCTCCTGCCTCATACACCCGATTGTCTTCTCCTTTCACACAGGATGACTTCCCCAACTGTATACATAATCCATTGTTCCTTGAAAAAAGTCAAACTCTTGACGATTTATAAAATTCCCAAAAGCATCAGTTTTGTCTCTGTACATAAACTCACTCACTCAATTCCAAGTTTCGTATTTAACTTGCAGGTGTAGAAGCACTGACCACTTCAATGTGCTGCCTTCCAGCTTGCTGTCTTGCTGCACATGTATGGCTGTTCTCACTCCCTTCTTCCATCTACTTTGCATAGCCGAGATAGCTCAGTCGCTAACGCCCGAGGCTATCAATTCAAGGGTCTTGAGTTTGAATCCCTGCTTGGCCAATTCATATTCTGACATTTGTCTCTCACCAATGGGTGCTGATCATCTTTGTGAGAAAGCAGTTTGAGGCTCCGATTCGATATTGTGGTAGTACTGGTGGAAAGAAATATCTGAAATCCATGCAAAGGTGCTCCAGCTGCTATGATTTGACCGTAGCAGTTCAAGTGGTGTTATCCACAATCAATCAATACACCAATCCAATTGTTCTTTTCATATGGGTGGTATATTTCTTTCTATAAGACCCCTCTCTGAGAGTTGCTTCCATCATCTAAGTCCTCCCCCATCTGTGCGTACCTGTGACCTGCATGTTGTACTCTGTTTTATTGCCCAATTGGATCTCTTAGCATGTCCATACAATCTTATCCTCCTTTCCCTCAAGAGGGGTTTCTAAGTCTTCAAGACCATGCTGTTTGCGTAGCTCGCTTGAGCTGGTATTGGAGATATCCTGTGGTTGTATGTTGCTGATCTGAATAATTATTGTGGTGTCATTTCGCTTCAGGCGTTTTAGGTTAGGTTTGGAAAGGTCTCGTTTGCGTTAATCATGACACTTCTGACGTAGTTTGAGTAAATTTTGTCTCAGGACTGTTTGGTAGGAGAGGCAAAGATTGTTATTATTTTCTCCAAAGCCCTTCTCCTTAAAGACCGGAATGCTCTTACCAATGCTTTTGTACTAAATACATGCTTTTTTAGCCTACCTGTATCTGTTCTATCTTATCTTATTGAACCTTTGAGGGTCGCAAGGACTGGTAGCTTGTTATTGAAAGAAAAACAATGTGATAAGATGTACATGGAATTTCGGTTCAGGTCTATTAGAATTTTGGTTCAGGTCTATTATGTTACTTATGGATCATGTTTGTATTGAGAGTATATATTGAGGTTACTTCCCTGTGACAAGAAAATAGTCTCTTTTCCCATTTTTTGTTTGCTAAGGCGAGAGAAGTCACCCCCTCATATCTTTCAACACCCCTCCAGTTGCCTTCTATCACTAGATAGTTGGCTTGCACTTTAGGTTTCGTCGTTAATCCATTGTTCATGTCAAGTTGCATACTGGATTGTGATAATTCAATGTCATCCATGCTCTCCTCTTTTGGGTAAATCAAAGCCAAACCCACATTAATCAGAAATCGTATTTTTTCAAACACTTTCTTTTTCACAATAAATCATACAGCCAGACCGAAAGGCACGCAAACATAAAAGGGTTACAAACTATTAATTCCAGAATATTTGATATCAAAATATAGCCTGATGAAGTCGTCCGACAAAGTCGAATTTGCTATATATCTCATATGTATTAACAAATAGAAGATAATTTTATTGTATATCATTATTCAAACTCCTTTGCAAGATAGCTAATGCAAGTTAGCTAATCTGCATAAGCGATCAAAACAATAAAGATGGGTGTCTCAGCTTTATTTTGATACCCATAAAGAGAATCTGCACCCAGGACTTGGTGAGTATAAGCTATTTCTCCTGCCCTCTTAACTGTTTTAAGGAAGATAATATTATGTTTCTATGGACCTTCTTGCATATTGTAATTCAAACTGATTTTGTAGCAGCCTTAAAATGAAAAATTATGTGGTGAACATGAAGTGTTAAATAAAAATATGTTTTAATCCATCCATACAGCTTGAAATCACTGTATGTATCAAATACATGTATTCCCAAATTTGAGATATTTCTTTACTAAAATTATATTCAAAAAAATATTAAAAATTGTGCATATGCAAATAAGCTAATTTGCATCACTGAAAACCATGATGAATGTCTAAGCTTCATTTTGATATCCAAATTGTAACTGTAAACCACCAACTTAATTAGCTAAAGCTTATTATTCTGTTTTATTCTTAATAGAAATTGCCAAAAAATCATGAAAAATACTAATTAAATCTTTAAAATTATATATATTCAAATTAGCTAATTTGCATTACTGCGTTGGAAAATAAAGAGAAATGACCAGGCTTTATTTTGATACCAAAAGTGTTAATATATATTCAGAACTATGAGAGCTACATCTGATTTTCCAGCTGCACTTGCGAAAAATGATGTTAATTAAATCGATTATTCTAATCAATTCTTCATTATAATGCATATGTAAATTAGCTAATGTGCATAATTATTCTAAAAAGTAAAGATGGATGTCTAAACATCAATCTAAAACATTAATTGTCAGTCTACATCCAGGACTTAGTGAACAAAAGCTCTTTCTGCTATAATACCCTCTAAACCCCTTTTTCAAGATATGTTGCCATGGAAACCGCACCCTAGAATATGAATTAATGCACGCTGATTCAGTAAAATGACATTAAAATGCCTAATTCTATTTTGTGAATGAAGCTTTTCATTTACAAAGTGAGTAAGTCCTTCTATAAGGCTTGAAAGAACTACATATATCAAATATTCATAAATATGCAAATTTTTCGGCAAAATTTAAAAAAAAAAAAAAAAAACACTAAAAATCATGCATGCAAAAATATCTTATTTGACTGATGTATATTAAGGAGGGATGTCTAGGCTTCAATTTGATACCAAAATTGTTAATGTAACCAACAAACTTAGTGAGTAATAGCTTATTTTTGTATCATATTTTAAAAAAACGACGAAAATTTCATCATTTTTTTTAATTAAATCTTAAAAATAATGCATATGCAAATTAGCTAATTTGCATATGCACATACCAAATTCAAGAACAATGTCTAAGCTTCATTTTGATACCAAAAGTACTGATCTACTATATCAGTAAGCAGAGATATTGATGTTTTTTCAACTACTGTCATTTTCTCAAAAGCGCATAAGGGTTGCCATGGAAACGGTGCTGTTTCATATAGCGGGAATGAGTTTTTTCTTGGGGCACCTCTGATTTTCAACAAGTAGGACCTAAGGAACAATTTGGCACCAGTGACAAAAAGTCTAGGGGGCGGGGGGGTGCATGGTAGGCCCCAATGGCCCCCCGCCTAATATACCTTAAATAAGCTGTAGTTACGACGTCTTCGGTGACCAGCGATATGTACTTGATCTTCAACCATACAGCTCTCAGATTGAATTCAAACACGTATTTGGTTTGAAACCTTTTAATAGTGCTAGTTTACAAAACATTGTAACAACATGAAACACAACAAAAAGCTAGAATATTTTTACCCGCCACGCTAAAGTGGATCTTCTAGGATGTCCTTGGAAGCAAATTTTGAGAACGGACCAGACTATTCTAGGCATCGACTTGATGTTGCGTTTAGAAATCGAAAAAAAAATAGTAAGATATAGACCAGCAGCATTTACCCGGGACATCTGCATAATAATTATGTAATGACCCCACCTCGGCAATACATGTATTTTGTTAAGACAATCAACTAACGGACTTTACACACGAAAATTATTAATCTAGATCCAGAAAATTACCGTAGATTGAACATTACCATAGATTGACGGGTTGCAGTGATGACAAATTACGGTTCAATTGTAGACTGTTTCCTGAAGATTCGGAATTTTTTGTGTTAAATAGAATTTTCAAATTTAAAATCGGCTAGATAAATTCATTACAGTTAAGGAAGTCAAGAGCGCAAGTCGAAATACAAACAAAGAATACAATTTCTTACATTATAAACGTCTTTTACTCCTTATTCCTTGCCCAAACAAGACATGTTTTTTTCTCGTCATAATGAAAGTAAGTTGTAAGATAGTTTTGAAGGAAAGGAAGAAAACGTCGATGACCATATTATTTCCTGTCCAAACTAAGGCTGAAATAAGACTTATTTTTTATCAACGAATAAAGGATCGGTAACACTTTCCCAAACTGGAAACGTTTAGTGTCGTCTGATTTGAAAACTGTTGCAGACGACAAAATGGAAGTTAATTTTAGTAGAGTGTGGGTGTACAATATAACACAAGAAAAAGTAAGACAAAAGGAGAAAATCCTGTTTATTAGAGTTTTCTACTTTTGCCCAATTGCTTTCCAAAGTATTTTCTATCAGGGGTGTCAAAACTAGGTCAAGTTTGGTAATCTCCGCTCATTTAGATTATTTTCTATTGCTTATGACTAAAGTCTATATGCTGTAGATCTAGAGAAGGATTCGGACCCATTGTCTTTAAAGCTAGGAACTTACATCATCTAGTCATTTCGTCGCCATTTTTTCGTGTTCAATACCATTGTCAATCACTTGATTCTCCCCATTGATTCATTGTAGTATAAAATATTAGAGACGCCAAAATCAGGTCTTGTTTGGGAAAGGGTTAACATTAACAATTTATTCTGGAATCACAGTCATGATTTCACACATTTGGCCGGCGAATCCCACTGGGCAGGAACACTCAAATCCATTCAGCTTGTTCGTGCATTTTCCACCATTTAAGCAGACCTCACCGGCACAAAAATCCAGGACTGAAATATAAACAAAACAAACAGACGAATAAGCAGAGCTGAAAATAAGAGGGGGTAATGGGGTTCCTAAATGCATTTTTTCTTTTAATATTTGTCCAACCCTATGTTGTAGATACTCATTTGAATCGTTTCATCGAAACGATTCGAATGAGTATCTATGTTGTGCCGATTTTAAGATTATTGCCTAAATTCGAAATTGGGCATGCCCAATTTCGAAATTGGGCACGGAACTTTGCCCAATTTCGAAATTGGCCATCCATTTTCGAAATTATGATTCAGTAAGTTCCGTGTGTCACGCAGAAATATTTCTGTCGATCTTTTTCGACGATTTATTGATAATTGATTCATACGAACGCCCGAAATGTTAATATTATTAACGGTTTACTGCGAAACTGCCATGCAGAACTATTTCTGTCGATTTATTGTCGTGTTTTCCTAAGTGATTTATTGAAAATGAATCAAACGACGTCCGAACTGATTATTTTTGCCCATTTGTAAGGTTTACTCTGATTTTTTACACTTCCTACGTACTCGTTGCTGCGGCGGATCAAGGATGTCTGTGATGGGATTCGAATTTACAAATAGAGAGGTTCGTTTGACCAGTATTGCAGTGGCGTAGGAAGGTTTACAATATTGGGGGGGAGGGCAATTGTTAAAGTGAATGGAAAGGTGGGTGTATTATGGGGGCCCGTTTCTAAACTATGGGGGGCAGCACCCCCACCCCCTCTTCCTACGCCTATATATTACACAATTTTGACTGAATTCAATTCGGAATTTCTGCATTGAAATGAAATAATCAGGCTGCAGAGACATTGGCAGATTCAGAGGGGTGCGGGGGTTCGGGGAGGGGCGAATCAATCTCCTCTGAAGCCTAATTATTTTGATTTCATGCAAAAATTCAGTCAGAATTGTGTCATAATAGGAATACGGCAACATTTTATCTGAATTTTCTGATAGAATTAGGTCACAGGATAAATGATGTCATCATTACGTTGCGAGGTCGTACTGTAAGCGGAATCATGCGTACTTATTAGAATGATTATAATAGTATAAGATCCATTTCTCATTCTGTAGTTCTGGCCAGCACGGTCGGAAGGATCCGCTAGTTCAGCTGGGTCGGTTGCTCGTTCTGGCCAGCACGGTGGGAAGGATCAGCTAGTTTGGCTGAGTTGGTCGATAGTTCTGGTCAGCAGGGTGGGCAGGATTGGTTTGTTCGGCTGGTTTGGTCACTAGTTCTGGCCAGCACGGTGGGAAGGATCGGCTAGTTTGGCTGGGTCGCTTGCTCTTTCTGGCCAGCACTAGGGAAAGGATTGGTTTGTTCGGCTGGGTTGGTCGCTAGTTCTAGCCAGCACGGTGGGAAGGATCGGTTTGTTCGGCTGGGTCGGTCGCTTGTTCTGGCCAGCACATAGGAAGAATCGGTTTGTTCGGCTGGGTCGGCCGCTTATTCTGGCCAGCATAGTGGGAAGAATCCGCTTGTTCGGCTAGGTCAGTTGCTAGTTCTGGCCAGCACGGTGGGAAGGATCTGCTTGTTCGGATGGGTCGGTCGCTTATTCTGGCCAGCACGGTGGGATAGATCGGCTTGTTCGGATGGGTCGGTCGCTTGTCCTCACCAGCATGGTGGGAAGTATCGGCTTGTTCGGCTAGCAAGGTGGGAAGTATCAAATTTGTTCGACTGGGTCGGTCGCTTGTTCTGGCCAGCATAGTGGGAAGAATCCGCTTGTTTTGCTAGGTCAGTCGCTAGTTCTGGCCAGCACGGTGGGAAGGATCTGATTGTTCGGATGAGTCGGTCGCTTGTTCTGGCCAGCACGGTGGGAAGGATTGGTTTGTTTGGCTGAGTTCGTCTCCAGTTCTGGCCAGCACATGGGAAGAATCGGTTCGTTCGGCAGGTTCGGTCGCTTGTTCTGGCCAGCATAGTGGGAAATATCCGCTTGTTCGGCTAGGTCAGTCACTAGTTCTGGCCAGCATGGTGGGAAGGATCTGCTTGTTCGGATGGGTCGGTCGCTTATTCTGGCCAGCACGGTGGGAAGGATCGGCTTGTTAGGCTGGGTCGGTCGCTTCTTCTGGCCAGCATAGTGGGAAGAATCCGCTTGTTCGGCTAGGTCAGTCGCTAGTTATGGCCAGCAATGTGGGAAGTATCAGCTTGTTCGGCTGGGTTGGTTGCTAGTTCTGGCAAGCAAATAGGAAGAATCGGTTTGTTCGGCTGGGTCGGCCGCTTGTTCTGGCCAGCAAAGTGGGAAGAATCCGCTAGCTTGTTCGGCTAGGTCAGTTGCTAGTTCTGGCCAGCACGGTGGGAAGGATCTGCTTGTTCGGATGGGTCGGTCGCTTGTCCTGACCAGCACGGTGGGAAGTATCGGCTTGTTCGGCTGGGTTGGTCGCTAGTTCTGGCCAGCACGGTGGGAAGGATCTGCTTGTTCGGATGGGTCGGTCGCTTGTCCTGACCAGCACGGTGGGAAGTATCGGCTTGTTCGGCTGGGTTGGTCGCTAGTTCTGGCCAGCACGGTGGGAAGGATATGCTTGTTCAGATGGGTTGGTCGCTTGTTCTGGCCAGCACGGTGGGAAGGATCTGCTTGTTCGGATAGGTCGGTTGCTTATTCTGGCCAGCACGGTGGGAAGGATTGGTTTGTTCAGCTGGGTTGGTTGGTAGTTCTGGCCAGCATGGTGGGAAGGATCGGTTTGTTCGGCTGGGTCGGCCGCTTGTTCTGGCCAGCATAGTGGGAAGAATCCGCTTGTTCGGCTAGGTCAGTTGCTAGTTCTGGCCAGCACGGTGGGAAGGATCTGCTTGTTCGGATGGGTCGGTCGCTTGTTCTGGCCAGCACGGTGGGAAGGATCTACTTGTTCGGATGGGTCGGTCGCTTGTTCTGGCCAGCACGGTGGGAAGGGTTGGTTTGTTCGGCTGAGTTGGTTGCTAGTTCTGGCCAGCACATGGGAAGCATCGGTTTGTTCGGCAGGGTCAGTCGCTTGTTCTGGCCAGCACGGCGGGAAGTATCGGCTTGTTCGGCTGGGTTGGTCGCTTGTTCTGGCCAGCACGGTGTGAAGGATCGGATTGTTTGGCTGGGTCGGTCGCTTGTTCTGGCCAGCATAGTGGGAAGAATCCGCTTGTTCGGCTAGGTCAGTCGCTAGTTCTGGCCAGCACGTTGGGAAGGATCTGCTTGTTCGGATGGGTTGGTCGCTTGTTCTGGCAAGCACGGTGGGAAGGATTGGTTTGTTTGGCTGACTTGGTCGCTAGTTCTAGCCAGCACGGTGGGAAGGATAGGTTTGTTCGGGTGGTTTGGTCGCTTGTTCTGGCCAGCATGGTGGGCTCACTATTTTGATTTAGTTATCTTCAAAGTCTAAATGAAATTAGAACATATCAAATTAATTAACATAAGTATGCAGATCTATGGTAGATCACATATATTTAGCAGATGAAAAGCTTCGTAATAAATCTTGTTTGCTTTAAAAGAACCATTTCTAAAATGCCGATATTTAACTTAGTGAAACCATTTTAATTTCGGTGGTTAGAAAGTCCAAAGCAATGGATCTAATTCAGGCTCCGAAAAAATATGGAACTGCAACTTTTTGAATAAATAAATGAAATCGGGTGTAGATATTATTTTTATGGCAATATTATCTATAAATTTGATGTCCTGCTGAACGTGTAAATGAATTGATAAAAGCAGAGACATATAATGTGATGTTTATCTATGTCTCTGATAAAAGATAAGGTGCGAATTGCTTAGGGTACGAATCAACTTCCGCGCAAACGGAAGAAGAATGTTCCGTATGTTCTGTTCGGTACGGAACTTTAGCTGTTCCGTACCGAACTTTTATTGGACTAAAAACGGCTTAAAATAATTTTGTAAGTGCTAACTGTGATACCTCCCTAAAAACGGATATTTTGAAGATGAGTTCTGCACAGAAAATTGCCCGATATACCATGAAATGATTATAAATAAGCTATTTCGCCGAGTTTCGAAATTAGGCAAATGAGTTCTGCAGGGATTTGCCGATTTTCGAAAATAGGCAAAAACGAAAATCGGCACAATATCTACAACATAGGGTTTGTATTTGAAATAACAATTATCCAAATTTGTCTGAAATATAAACACAACAAAATAGATGAATAAGCATAATGGAACTGGATTACAAAACATTGAGTCGATGCTTTTAAACAAAATCTCGTATCTGCAGCTTAAATCTAGTGGCAGTTACGAGGTTTCAGTTGAAAAGCTACGAAATTTGATCAGAATATGTGCCTATTAACAGACTGGTCCATACCTATAGTGATAGACACACCAGCCCATTTTTGTAGATAAATAAACCGGAATGTGGAAAATTGGCGCTGAATATAGCATTAAAGTGACATTTCACATTTATTTCATTTTTTAAAAGTATGTATTGATGCAAAGATTGTTTATTCTAATGCGCAGAAATGCTATCAGTTTTTTGAAGTTGTTATTTATAAGCAAAAAATGCGCCTTTAAAGTTGAGACAGAAATGACAAATTCTATATAAATCTGAACTGTTGTACACAACAATTCGTCTAATTTTAGCACATATATATATTTATCGTAAACGGTTCAATATTTTGGCTTGAAATTTTCAGAATTACCATAAGAAAATATGCTCTTTCAGATAGAATAAAATGACAATTTATGCAAAAATAATTCTGGAATGTCACTTTAATTATGATATTTCGTCGGATCTAGATCAACGTATATGCGTCATGCGTAATATTCACCAGTCTGATCAGAATCGGTGTTGACCTTTGACAGTTTCAAAATTTGATGAATATTGCAGAGCGGTACATAGATCTTGCTCACACTTAATGAATATGCGCGTCTCTTAACCCATCACCAAACGGCAGAAATGTGGACTGATCCAAATTAAAAGATGTTGTATTTTGTGCAGAAAATATTACGAGAAGTGAAGACATTTCTTTTCACAAACATTTTTTTCATGTCCCACAATGTTTTCCAGGGCATTTTTTTCCTTTTCTAGAGTCGAAAAGAGTCGTTGTTTAGTACTTGGTTAATCATTTCCAAAACAGCAAAATAATACAGTGGTTAGGGTTGAAACGGACAAAAGACAAAATAATTGATATCAAACGTAGGAATTGTGCATTTATGACATAGAAAATTTCGAATAAAAAGGAGAGACTTTTGATTAGCAATAATTTCTTCTTTGCTCTCAACTTGTTTTCCAAACAATTTTTTATCAGGAACGTCAAACCAGATCTTGTTTGTTAATGGGTTAAGTACGATTTATCACAGAAAGTACTAAGATAAAATCAGAAAATAATTATTATCAGCACTTTCTTCTTTGTTATTGATATTTTCCAAGCAATTTCATATCAGGGAGGTCATTTTGGGAAACGGTAGATACAAAGAAGCATGTTTACTTTTTACAAAAATAAATAAATAAAATAAAATAAATGATAAATTACCTTCGCCTGACGCTAAGTCAAATTGGCTGCTGAGTACATCATATAACTGGCCAGGTAGATTTTCGTTTGCAGTTTCAAGCATTATCTCTTCTGGAGTTTTCTCTGGGAGGGGTATCCAGATCCCCTCGCCTACATCGCCCGCAATAATTCTTTGTCCATCAAATTCAAGAGCATAGAGCCCGTTATCCCCAAATTGTTCCATCTCGGCGGTTTCTAATGGTCTTCGAACAAAACTTTCGGTCAGCGACAGCTTTGGCCTTGTCTGATCAATCAGATCTTTAAGCTCACCCATGCGTTTGTCAATATGCTTAATGATAGCGCCTTGGCTTTCATTGATCAATCGGCCCAATTGCCTGACTATAGGCCTGGCTACATTCTCATTCTCAGGTGTTTCAAGGTTTTCAACATCCTCGATGCAGCCATTGTCGTTGTCGGTGTTACTTTCTGTTAGCGATGACTTTGTATACGTCTTATTAAGCATATCTTTTAGTTCATCTACACGTTTGTCAATATGTCCGATAATAACTTTCTGACTCTCCTTGATCATTCGTCCCAATCTCCTAACTAAAGGCCTGGCTTCATCCTTATATATTTCAATATTCTCGTAGCTGTCACTGTCGCTGTTACTTTCGGCAACCTGTGGATTGGACCCATTAAGCAAAACTCTAAGTTCGTCTACCCGTGCGTCAATATGCTTAATAATAACGCCTTGGCTTTTGTTGATCAAACGTCCCAATTCCTTCACTATAGGCCTACACCTGGCTACATCCTGATCTGCCCCAACATTCTCATCGCAGGCGATGTCGATGTCGTCGTCAATTTCGTCTATTTCCGGCATCTCGAAAACTTCGACAGGCGAAGAATACACTGTTGCGGCAAACATCGCCGCAGACAGGACGACAACAAATTTCAACTCCATTGTTAATGCGACCCTTCTTCGTTATGTTGTACGAGCAAAATAACACGTAACCAGATGAATCCTATTTATAAGGTTTTGTCTGACTAATATTACTGTGATTATAATAGGGAACGATTTTATCCAGTTAACCGTGACGTAATTTCGGACAAATAAATAGTATTTCGTTGGTGTTGTTATAAAATTTCGCAACTACGGCTTGATTCAAGCCGTAGTTACGATATTTTATGACAACACCGACGGTTTATCAATAAATAACGATAAACCTAGTCTATATATAGCCCAAAATTAATTGTCATTTAGAACAGTGCTTTAAAGATTTTAAACCTTTTCCAAACAAAACCCTGTTTTGACGTCTCTTATCTAAAAATCTTTGGGAAAAATTAGAGACAAAAAAAGAATATGCTGATAATCAACATTTCCCCGCCTTTTGCCTCAATATTTCCTGAATAGTTTTCCTGAAATAGCTCCCAAAAAGGAATATTCCCAATTTTTTGGTGGTCCAACATGAAAAACGCTTCGGACGAAAAAGTAAAATTGGTGATTAAATAGATAATGCTTGGTCTACAATAAAACAGAGAAATTAATATTGAGGCAAAAGGATAATTTCTTCCGTTGTGTGTTTTTCCTTATTCTTTTAAGATACATAAATTTGTTTCGGGTTAAATGACGATAATGGCGACAAAAGGAAAATGTATTTTATTTTCATGCTTATTGAGTGAATGAATATATCTGATATACATATACAGGTTTTTTAGCTCACCTGAGCACAAAGTGCTCAAGGTGAGGTATTGTGATCGGTCGTTGTCCGTCGTCCGTCCGTCCGTCCGTCCGGCCGTCCGTCCGGCCGTCCGTCCGTCCACAATTTCTTTAAAGATCTTCTCCTCCCAAACCAGTGGACCAATTTTCTTGAAACTTGGCAGGAATGATCCTTGGGTGAAGGGCTTTCAAAGTTGTTAAAAGAATTTGATTCCATCAAAGACTCTGGCTGCCGCGGCATGAGAAAAGGGGAAAATAGCCAACTCTTTTAAAAATCTTCTTCTGCCTAACCAGTTGGCCAATATTTTTGAAACTTCACATGAATGATCCTTGAGTGAAGGGCTTTCAAAGTTGTTAAAAGAATTTGATTCCATCAAAGACTTTGGCTGCCGCGGCATGAGAAAAGCGGAAAATAGCCAAATCTTTTAAATATCTTCTTCTGCCTAACCAGTCAGCCAATATTCTTGAAATTTCACATGAATGATCCTTGAGTGAAGGGCTTTCAAAGTTGTTAAAAGAATTTCATTCCATCAAAGACTCTGGCTGCCGCGGCATGAGAAAAGGGGAAAATAGCCAAATATTTTGAAAATCTTCCTCTGCCTAATTAGCAAGCCAATATTCTGGAAACTTCACATGAATGATCCTTGGGTGAAGGGCTTTCAAAGTTGTTAAAAGAATTTGATTCCATCAAAGACTCTGGCTGCCGCGGCATGAGAAAAGGGGAAAATAGCCAAATATTGTAAAAATCTTCTGCCTTCAACTAGTAGGCCAATATTCTTGAAACTTCCCATGAATGATCCTTTGGTGAAGGGCTTTCAAAGTTTCTGAGAGACTTTGATTCCATCAAAGCCTTTGACTTCCGCGGCATGAGAAAAGGGGAAAATAGCAAAATCTTTTAAAAATCTTCTGGCTTACTACATGTAGTGGGCCAATATTCTTAAAACTTCACATGAATGATCTTTGGGTGAAGGGCTTTCAAAGTTGTTATAAGAATTTGATTAATATCAAAGCTCTTAGTGCAGTGGCATCAGAAAAAGAGTAAAAGAGCAAACACTTTTGAAAAGGCTGAATTTTGTTTCATTCTTTTGAAAAACTAAGGAAAAGGGGCTTTATTGCAAAATTCTTAATTTGCTGCTATACAGGTCAAAATATTTATTTCAACAAGGCAAGAAATTTCAGGTGAGCGATCTAGGGCCATCATGGCCCTCTTGTTTTTTTTTTTTTTTTGTTTATGGGTTAAGTGGGCCTATTCTGACAATAATCGGGCGTTGTAAGCTCTTCAAAGATTTCAATTATTTGTGACATTTAGTCAGATAGTACTTGAAACGTCTACAAAACACAAATTTTAGACTGTTGTTATTTGTAAGGAGTCGCAGATGACAGATAAATTGAAACCAAATAATAGAACGCGTTTATTATCGAATAACATAGCAAAAACCGAAGGAAATGGGAAATTACAGCTAATCATCAATTTCTTCTTTTCTCTCAAAGTTACCCCAAACGTGCATCAAAACAAGGTTTTCGGTGGTATGATAAAAACGGTGGGTAACCCATGTGAGTTTTGGGAAACGTTCACACCGAAAAATCGTCCGCTTCAAGTATTTTTTGTTTAATTTCTCAACTTATACTCTGCGGATTTTGACCAGATAAAATGTACCGTAGGCTACGTGAATTTGAGAACGCCAATCCTGCGTCTAACTCACTCCGCACCGAATTCCATGGTTTCATCAAACATTCAAGCGAAAGGATTAATTTTGAATACTTGAAGTAAATATGGGATTCGGCACAGAGTGCGTTAATCTCTCAAAGGCGCGTACGGTGCTTTTTATCTCGTCAAAATCCCTAAGGTTTTCGGTGTGAACTTTTCCCAGAAGTCACCTGGGTAACCCACCGTGATTAACCCATTACCACACATTGACTCTGTAATACTCCCAAAAAGATTAAGGCTCTGGACAACATTGTGTAAAATGAAGAAATTGCTTGTCACAAACAATTTCATCATTTCCCACAATGTTTTCTACCATAGAAGACTCAAATAATTTAAATTTCTTTTTCTTGAAATTGTCGTCTGCCACATCTTTGAATTTGGAACAACCCAAAATCTTGTCGTTTGGTAATGGGTAAATGGCGAGTAACTCTTATACTCTGTACTTTGCACTAACACAATGAATGCTTCTTCATGATATTCTACGTGTCATCATCATGTCTCCGTGATCTCATAACCCATTACCAGATGGCAAAATCCTGCACTGTTCTAATTTGAAAGTTGTTGCAGACGACAAAAATGGATGGTTTAAAGATAAGATTTGTGTATTGTTTGGCACATGAAATATTGAGACAAAAGGAGAAACTGCTGATCATCAGCAGTTTCTTCTTTTGTCGCAATGTTTTCCCAAGCCTTTTCTATTAGGGACGTCAAAACCAGGTTTTGTTTGGGAAAGGGTAAAGCTTTCAAAACACCAAAAGATAATGAAAGAATTTGCGTACAATGGAGTCCACAAAATATTGAGGCCAAACAAGAAAAAGCTATTCATCAGCATTTTCTTATATTGCCCCAATGTTTTACCAAAATGTTCACCCCAAAATTTAATAGAACTTTACTGTTTTTGAAAGGTTTGAAATATAGGTGGCATTACAAAACCATCGAGACAAGTTTGGTGCTTCACATTTTAATAACCCTTTTCCAAAAAAAAAACGCCTGGTTTTCATATCTAGAAAAAGGCATTTATTTGGAGTTTAATTTTGGAGTTTAAAGTTTAATTGGAGAACATCAAGACAAAAAGGAAAAGAAAATGCTGATTACGAGCACAGTTTTTAGCATTAATATTTTCTATGCTATATTTCATACAAGTCATATACACTGGTGGTGAACTAGCGATATTTTTCTCTGCAACAAGGTAAAGATATTTTACGTTTAAAATTGATGCGAGTTTAAATTTTTTTTCTAATGACAATGAATTTGTTCTAAAAGTAGACCGGGTTTACCGTTATGTATTGACAAACCGTCGGTGTTGTTATAAAATCTCGTAACTACAGCTTTATCGAAGCCGTAGTTACGAGATTTTACAACAACACCGACGGAATACATTGTTCGCGAAAAAACGTCCCTCGCTTTGGTCGAGTTCACCACCAGTGTTATACATAGGTTGTGTCAAAATTTATTTCATATCTGTAGCACTCTTCTACTATGCGTAGTCATTTTTCGCCATTTTTTGAAAAAGAAAAAAAACACTCGTCCGATAGCCTAGTTTTTCAATGACAATGTGGTACTGATGATGCTTAGTCATGGAAGTTTTAGAACTTGAAGACTTAACCCATTACCAAACAACAAAATTTTAGGGCGGTCCAAATTGAAAGATCCTGCAGCAGACAATTTCAAGTGAATGGAATTTTTAATTTTTAGGTCTTTTTGGATGGAAAACATTGTGGGAAATGAAGAAATTGCTTGTCACAAGCAATTTCTTCATTTTCCATGATGTTTTCCATGGTCTGTATTTTGTTGGGAGTCAAAAAGAGTCATTGTGCGGTAATGGGTTTATTTTAAAGGTTTTGCGGGGAAAGGCATTATCATACAAAAACTGTTTTTAATCCAAAATCTCGTAACTGCAACTTGTTTAAAGCTGCAGTTACGAGGGTTTCGAGGAATATAGTCATAAAGGACACGTATGCCTTCTTGTAAAGGGACGTAGCTTTATTTAAAGTTTAAACCCTTAAAATCTGGGGCCAATTTCAAACAAACAAACGTATTGGGATGTTTCAAACATGAAACTGACCTCTCACTTTGATTTATCTGAAGGGTGACCGAGTATATATAATGATCAGCAATTTCTTCTTTTTAAACAACGTACACTACATATAAGTTCTATGCTTTAAAGGCATGGAGTCGAATATTCTACAGAATAGAAGCAATAGAAGATAGTATAATTGGACGGAGATTTCCAAAACATGACCTGGTTTTGACGTCCCTGACAGGAAAAACATGGCAACATAATTATTGTAGCAAAAGAAGAAAATGCTGGTAACCAATACCCCAATACTATATCATGCACACATTCTATCGTTATCAATATCTGTTTTAACGTCTGCAGCAACTTTCAAACTGTAGCTATTCGGGAAAGGATTAATTGATTACCACACAGTGACTCTTTTTGACTGCCCCAAAGAAAAATATTTTGGAAAATTTGTGGAAAATGAAGAAATTGCTTGTGACAAGCAATTTCTTCATTTCCCACAATATTCTCTAATAGCTAGAAAGACCAAAAAATGCTAAATTTCACTCATTTGATATTGCTGTCTGCAACATCTTTGAATTTTGATTAGTCCAAATTTTTGTTGTTTGGTAATGGGTTAAATTATCAGAGACTACTGTTTCCCCCAGATCAGCATGTGTGTAGGCCTGTGTCAGACTTATCAGGATCTATGCTCTTGTATTGCATTTGCCAGAATTCTCGAAGAATTGATCCGGTTGTATGTATGCTGATCTGGATCTATGTTGTTTTCAAAAGCCACAAGTGCCCCTTTTTCAGATCCAGACTCAAATGAATTTTTCCTATTCAAAACCATATCTTTTGCGCTGGAAGCGATTCCAATGAGTATACAATCATATAATCAAAAATCATAAGTTATATTTTCAAATGCCTTCTTTTCCTATCGCGGCCATAGCGCAGTTGGTACGCATCAGCCTCTCGGGTTCGATACCACGGCCACGGCAAATGTCCTTTCTGACAAAAATGTCACCCATCAATTGTTGATAATCGTTAATCTATGTGGGCGAGTAACTGGAGGCTAGGTTAAGATGTTGTGGTAGTACTGGTAAGAGAAACGACAGACATCCATAGGTGCTCCAGTCCCCGCGATATGACCATAGCAGTTTAAAGGGACATTTCATTCCAATTTCAATTTTTTAAAGTATGTCTTGATGCCAAGATCGGTTATTCTAATGGGTATAAATACTATTAGTTTTTTGAAGTTGTTGCCAATAAGCGAGAAACGCGCATTTAAAGTTGAGACATAATCGATAAATTGCATATAAATCCGAACTGTTGTCCACAATTTGTTCAATTTTAACACAAAAATATAAATTTCTCGTAAACCGCGCAATATTTTGGCTTGAAATTTTCAGAATTTTCATTAGGAAATATGCGTTTTCAGATAAAAATAAAAGTAAAATTTATGACACAAAATTCTGAAATGTCACTTTAAAATAGCGTCAACCCCCAAAAGGTCTCTTTTTATAATCTGTTGACAATCAAGGGAGTGAACTGTATAATGTTGACCAGTACGTACTGAGACCAGAGTTATTCCCCTTATCATAACTTGACATGACTCTGGATTCCTCGTCATTTTCCGTTGTAACGGATGTCTCGGAAATTGACGAGGGTATTTCCTGCTAATTTCGTTGTATGACGCCCGGCGATGCACGAAGTGTTTGGTATCTAATGATGGGTTGTACATAATTCTTTATTTACATGGTCAAATTATCCGAGTCTTCTCTGATGTAAATACGCTCTTCGATATTTTGATTTATCGCTATTTACATAGCGAAAAATCAAAATATCAAGGAGCGTACTTACATCAGAGAAGACTCGGAAAAATGGTCAAAGACACTGATGAGCAATGAATAACAAACTAAAATAAACAAAAGCAGAAGAACAACTATATTTACAATAAATTTAAAATTACAATATTTGCTGACTGTTCCATTGATAGATGTACAGTAAACATTCATCGTTTCGAAATCAAACCTTTCCAAGACAACAAAACTTCAAGTCTAGTTTTTATAATAAACAAATCTAAAGTAATGTTGTCTGCGAAAGGGTTCACTATTACTTTTGTTACAGTTGGACTTAACTAGGATCGAGTCAGATTGCGTTTACTTGCATTCTGATCGGATTCATACTCTTTTCCCATGATTACTTCATCATATGTTTGACACATTGAATTTTGTCAGTTTCCATACACGCTACCATAATTTTAGAACTTACAAAGTCAATCGAATTAAGTTTTCCTCGTCATCAACAAAAACAATTTGTGCAAGTTGAAACTATATTATCATTCATAATCAATTTTGCACTGAAATCTATTAATGATTATACATTTGTACATGTATGTAAGTAAAATTGAGGAACAAAGTAGGCATATAGAGAAAGACATACAGACAGACATATAAAAAAAAGTAGGCGCCAGCGCATACATCGATTATTTTGAAATAAACAATATGAATTAAGGCATTCCACCCATCATTAGATACTAAAAACTTTGCGAAATTTCGGGCGTCATACATGACAACGGAAATTGACGAGGTGTCCCTCGTCAATTTCCGTTGTCACGGATGACGCTCGAAAACCAACGAGGGTATACCATCGTAAATTTCCGTTACCACGGGCGACGCTCGAAGGTTTTGATATCTAATGATTGATGGAATACCATGACAAATATACCCTTTGCAAAAGAGGAGTAAGCATTTGGAATCTTGGTATGTTCGAATATAATTTGTATTATGTTCTCTTTAACCCATTACTGCACAGTGACGCCTTTTGACTCCATAAGAAAATGCTTTAGAAAACATTGTGGAAAATGAAGAAATTGCTTTTGACAAGCAATTTCTTCAATTTCCACAATGTTTTCTAACCCAAAATGGTAGTATTTTTAAGATTTCATCATCTTGAATTTGTTGTCTGCAGCACCTTTCTAATTGGACCAGCCTAAAATTTTGCCGTCTAGTAATGGGTTAATAATCGATATTCTTATAATCGAATTTGTAGTTTATTACAATTTTTATCCTAAAATAGCTTGACCGTCTAGTTTTTCATGTCATCCAAGCACAGAGTCATAAGTAGAAGACTTCATTCTATCTTAGGACATTGGTCTTCAATTTTGTTACCTTGGATATGATTAACCCGGGCCCATGAAGCTCTGGTTTTGACGTCCCTAATATAAAAGGTATTGCTAGGAAAATACTGAACACCATCATTTTTCTTTTGTCTCATTTAACCCCTTCCCAAACATGACCTGGTTTTGACATACCCAATAGAAAAGACTTTCTCCTTTTGTCTCAATGTTTTCTGTGCCATAGTTTACACAACTTTTACCTTTTGCTATATTAATTTAGTCGTATGCAGCAGCTTTGAAATTGGATCACCCAAAATTTTGTCCTTTTGGGAAAGGGTTAACAGCTTTCAAATTGAAGCAATTTGGAAATTCAGTGCTTGGTAAGTTGCAAAGACAGTCAAATTCTGTCTAATAGATAACCCTTTCTCAAGCAAGAGAATCTTGAAATATCGCGATCTTAAAGCTGGTGCAGACAGCAAAATGGATGTTGATAAGACAAGAGTTATAGGACTCATGTACAAAGCAACACAGAAACTATTGAGACAAAAGAAGAAAATGCTGATCATCAGCATTTTCTTCTTTTGTCTCAATGATTTCATAAATCTTCCTATTAGGTGCATACATAACAGTTACTGGGCTTGTATTGAGAAAGGGTTAACCAATCAGTTGATCAATCAATTAATCTAAAAGTTCATGTTTCTATTCCGTTTTTTCTCCGCAGCTGGCGGTATAGACTTCACCCTATCCACGGTCACTGGTTTCTTTTTACCAGAAATAGGTCTCTGTTTGCCTGACATAGGTCTCTGTTTGCCAGACATAGGTCTCTGTTTGCCTGATGGGCTGGTCTTGTTATTCTTCCAGCTGCATGCCAAAATGATCCCGAATAGTATTAGTAATAGCTGGAATAGAGGAATATATGATGTCTTAGTAAAATTAACCCTTTCCAATATAAAGGCATCGTTTGGCTCCCTACAAGATAAGGGATTCCGAAAACATTGCAGAAAATGAAGAAATCGTTTGTGACAAGCACAATTTGCGTCATTTCGTACAATGTTTCCTACCAAGTATGTCCAAACAATGTCAACGAACACGGAAAGCATTTACAAAGAAAGAAAGCAATACTGAAATATATCATGTTTTTCTTTTACTCGCTATCCTTTCGATGCTGTAAAGTCCAGAATTCATTCAAAAATTGAAATGAAACGCCTTTCAGAAACAGTTCAGATTTGTACATTTATGAAGGAAATATTACATGACTGTTTGGTCTCTTTGGAAAGAAAAATGTATTGGAAATGAGGAAATCATTATCAGAAACAATTTCTTCGTTTCACATCTATAATGGTTTCAAAACAATCCACACTCGTTGTGTCGAAGTCAGAGGGACCGTCAAAATACCTTGACATATCCGGAGTTCTACTAATCCAATTTTGATTATTTTCGATGAAAACGATATTTAACCATTTTGATGGGCATCATATGTGTCCATAATTGAAATAAAGTAGGAAAAGGAAAGAAATTGCTCGAAACGAGCAATTTCTATCCTTTTCCTACTAAAATTCAATGGCTGTATTTGTTTTGGAATTTATTTTGATATCCATATGTTGAGGATGGGACATGATTTTACTTCGACTTAAGCGGATAACGAGTGTCGACTGTAAAACATTTTTGAAGCGAGACCATTGTTAAACCATTCAAACAGGTAGACGTTTTGTTGATACCCAGCAAGACAAAAGATATGGAAAACGTTGTGAGAATTGAAGAAATTGCTTGTGGCAAGCAATTTCTTCATTTTCCACGACCCGTTTTCTAGCTAAAAAGACATAAACATGTAAACTTATTTCGCTTGCAATTGCCGTGTGCAACATCTTTGAATTTTCTGCAGTACTATATTCTACGCATTATGATCACTAACTTACAACAATGCAAAAACAAAATACTAATAACAACGAATTTTAGAAACGGATAGAAGTCACAACAGATTAACTTAAAACTAACCAAATTATAAATAAAATACAAAAATAATATCAAAGTGTGATGCAAAAGTTCAAGCCTTTCGAAAAAGGCAATTGTTACCTGTTTATATTCAAATGTGACTAAAGTGAAATATTCTAACATAATAGCATAAAAAGCATTTACGAAAAAAATCAATTGCCAATCTAATTGTAAATTTATTTGTGTGGCGGACAAGATGGAGCAAAGATATTCATGTAAATCCTCGTTTGTAGGATGACAAAATATAGAGGAAAAAGGAGAAAATGCTGGTAATGATCTTTTCGTTATCATTTTCTAAAGCACTAACAATTAGATGCGTCAAATGTGTCATTGTTTTGGAATGGGTGACAATATCCCTGCTTTTCAACGAAATCCTCGTAAATGCAGCTTGAATCAATCTGCAATTACGAGGTTTTCGTTGAAAAGCGACTATGCTGATATATCGAAGACAAGGAGCAGTCCCAACTAGCAGCTACTGAACGAAACTTGTTACGATCTAGTGATACTCTATAGTAATTCACACACTAAAGACAAGCTTTTCTTTGTAGTATTACTGGTTCTGGTTTACATGGCACAGCTTTAGTTTAATTTTTCAATCATAAGTCACACACTTGATTTTTTCCTTTTAGTAGTCCAGTCGTATTTCCTTGTCGTGTTTGTTAGACTATTTACAAAACACGAGACTGACTGGTATAAAAGTCGGTGCCATGTCAAATGAAATCAGTAATGGCTGCTATGTTCGCCTGTCTGTGATTAAAGCTACAAACAACTGTACTTATTCATCGACACCTAATAGATAGCATAATTGAAACATTGTGATATAGCAATTGTGCATTTCTACCATTCATTGTGAGTGATCATATTTATGAATTATTAACAAAAACTACCAAAAGCATTATTATCATTAATCACAACATTTAAAACTATAGTCCGGTTACATATACATTTACATGTTTACAAAGTTAACGTTTGAAAACAATTTCGAACTCCAAAGTGCTGAAAGTCTGCATACGGTGGTCTGAATCTTGCAGGTGCAAGAAAGACACTTGCAAGATCCGTAGCCCTACAAAACATGCAAAATTGTATTGAGAATGAAGAACCATTTTACCTTTTTACATATCGTCGGTGTTGGTGCAAAACCTCCTATCTACAGCTTTGATCAAGCTGTAGATACGAGTTCTTGCAATAGCACCAACGATATGTAAAATTTGTAAACAAGTACAACAATATCGTAATCGGACTGTAAGCATGTTATTGCTAAAGCGACGACATTTAACATACTTGTTTTGACCATCGTATGCCCCTATTTTGATGGTCGTGTTCGATTGTTCTTTCCGGAACATAATAGTATTATTCCAAATACTATCAATAATAACTGCAAATACGAGTATATTCGATAAACTCAACATATACTAACCCAAACTGCCAACGCAACAAGATATTTTGTTGTAACTTTTTAATGAGATATAATAGAACAACGAAACTTCAGATTTTATTATTCTATATAGTGATTCTATTGTCCACATTAATAAAAAATAAGAATTGTTATGCTTCGCTGAACACAGAGTCCGTGGTTCAAAACCCTATATCCGCGCTGCACGTGCAACAGTGCGTGTAATAAACCGGCGCACGCGCATTTTTGGAAAGTAGCAAGATGACCCGATAAGATTAAGTAAAAAAAATCTGCCTGGTGATAGACAAAAATGCCGCAATAAAGCATTGTCCCGAAAGGCGCAGGTGATTGGATTGCTCCTGGCTGACTGTGGTTATCCGGCTATTGGCCTTTGCGTGGTCTACGATAGCATGACCATAGCGGAAGTTTCAGCAAACCAGTATGTTCAATTAATCTTACTCATCAACCATGTCTGAATGTGTTAGAAGTTCCATTTGGTTTAAAAAAAAAATCATTTTTGTTGTTATTTTCAAGGTCATTTATTTTTCTTGCTTACGTTTGTTTTGACGTTTCCGGTAATGCTTATGACATGTCAAGAGCCGTCAGAAGTTGTGTAACTACCAAGGTACAGGACAACAGGTTGAGAAACCAAATTCTCAGAGACCGGTTTCGGCTAGCAACAAAAAGGCTGCTGCAACTGCTGGGAACCACGGTCGCCGTATAAGTGCACAGACACGTAACAGGTTACGTAAACGCGGGTTCCGTCCTCGACGTTCTTATGTGGGTCCCAGTTTACTATCTATGCACACACGAGTCTGTCTCCAGTGGTGCAACGCCCAAAAGTGGTAATCTGACCTCCTGAGCAAATATGGAACCTGCTTGACATGCGTTTACGTCAACGCTCAGTCCAACAACAGACCTTGCGTGAATTGTGACAAACATTAATTCAAGAGTGACAAAATATTCCTATAAACGTTTGTCGACGTTAGTTACGTTTGATGTCACAGATAGGTTGTGCTGTGTTCAATGCTACAGGAGGACATACGAGATACTGGTCTTGGTTTCATTTTTGAAACACACCCCGGCATTACGTTTGTAACGTTATTTGCGTTACGGAAACGATTTAGACACATTTGTTTTTACTGGTGATATCATAATGGTCAGCGGTCAAAATGAAGTGAAAATCAACGAATTCACATTTTCAGTAATCAAAATATTGTAATTTAAAGTTTGTGTTGCGTTGGCTCTTTGGGTTAGTATATTATACGAAAACATTACATTCGTGTATAGGTTTGATAGAAATCGCCATTACATGAAAGTGAAGATTGTTTTAATGGACGGGTTCACAACTAATCATTGTAAATGAGCCGACAAGAAATATCATACACACAAGCATTAGTGCCGAAACTATATGGACTTTCAACGAAGGAAAGATAGAATAAGAATTTCCTAACTTTATTGAATATTAAGGGACAAAAATGTTATATGAGCAAGGATCTCGAAAAGACAAGACTGTGCATACGCACAGTCTAATCAAGATACGTATTGTTCTTTAACAGCTTCTTCGTGATAATGTAGTAACTGTAAGAGTACACCATTTATCTTAGTCAGTCTGTACTTTTAGCAAAGGATGGTCAGGAAAGTTGGTGGACACTTTAACCCTTTCCCAAACAAGATCTGGTATTGACGTCCCTAATAGAAACTGCTTGGGAAAACATTGAAACAAAAGAAGAAACTGCTGATAACCAGCAGTTTCTCCTTTTGTCTCAATATTTTCTGTGCAATATCTTACACAAATCTTATTTTTGTTAACAATTTTTTTGTCGTTTGTAACATGTTTCAAATTAGATCACCCTAACATTTTGTTTTATGGGAAAGCGTTAATGGACTTTTGTCAGATACGAGGTGGAATGAATCACCAGTATAGGAACAACTTAAAAATTGCATAATAATCCATCACATTTGCAGAGACATACGTACCGACCAATTAGATGACTTGTTATGTAATTTGTATTTTGACTTTCAATTTAGAAGTGTTGGTGAATACAGCATAGAAATTCAGTAGACTTACCTGGAAAACTCCAATAACACAGAGTACAATGATGGATATAGGTTTTTGTTCAATTGTGTCCTTCCAGATTTTGTCGAAACACCCCTGTATAAAATTAAAAAAAAATAGAGAATGGGAAACGAATCATTTAACAAACCGTGTATTTTTCATATATATTTGTAAATTATACAACATTTTATATCTAAACTGTTTCACAAAGTGAACAAACCACGTTTTGTTCAGATAAATACTGAATTAGAAACACGCCAACAATAGGAAGTACATGTACCGTTCGCTTATAAATCTATATTTACAATACTTAAAGCGGCAATAGCTGTCAAAAAACCTGTCTATTTGCCAAAAGAAAAGGGTTTACAGTATTAAAGTATGAGCAAAAAGATACAGAAAGACCGTATTTCAAGCGAGTAACCATGCGCTGTTTACCCACAATAAGCGCATGTACATTGACATTCTAACTTTCCACGGCGCTGAAAAGTTTTCATGGTGTTTACAATTGTGTCTATATACAGATTTATATATTACATATTCCGGGTACCTAAAAAAGCCGTAAATATTCGTTTATAGTCGGATGAACATGTGATACAAAGGTATCTAATTAAAGTGACACGTCACGCTAAAAGGGAATTTACGGGAAGTTCATAAAACAAAATCTCGAGAAACGAATCATACTAAGCAGACGTAAACTAGATGTCGCATTTAGAAAATGAACACATAGTAAGATAGAGAAATTATTCAAGGCCCAGAAAATTACCCACGAGATATGAGTCTCGAATCTTCTCTGTCTGCGCAGTCCGCACAGGTTGGATATTATCTATACTTTAATACTTTGCAGAAGGTTCCTCTTTAGTGCGACGGGTAAAATTTTTGAAACATTCCGATTTTCACGGGATTTCAGCTTGTGCCTGGTTACGAATGAATGTTCAACTCTTTCCCAAAATGACAAAAAAATACAACTCTTCTCAATTGAAATCGTTTGAAGACTGCACAACCAATGACATTGGAAAAGTGAATTGTTTACGATATGAAATAGAAAATATTAAGGTAATAGGAAAGACTGCTAACAATTAGTATTCCTTTCTTTTGTCTCAAAGTTTCCGATGTTTTTGCAAAAAGGAAGTCCAAAGCAGGTCTTGTATGAGAAAGGGTTAACCAGCTGAAGTTTTTCTAATAGTCATGCCTCACTCTTTCCCAAACGGCAATAAGTTGGATATTCTATTTTGAAAGTTTTAAACACGACAAACTATGCATGTTAACATACGATTTGTTGAATTAAATAAAACTGAGAAAATATCTAAGCAACTGGGGGAATGGCTTGTTATCAAGATTTTCTCCTATTACCTCAATGTGTTCTCAATCCCTTCTAATGATGACATCAAAACAAGGTTATAATTGGGAAAGGGTCAGTTAGATTCTGCTTGAAACGTCATGCTAAAAGCGTGCTTCTATGAATTCAACAGACGACCATATTTCGAGAGACAGATCACATTTGGCAAGCGCCAACGATATCCGTATTTAGATAATAATATATACATGTAATGTGAAAGGAAAAACAGAGTATCAACTTAGTGTCAACAGTTTCGATCCTGATCAGTTTGTACTTTCCTCGCAGACTGTTTCGGGTTGCTACACACTTCCCAAAAAGTCCCTTTTAAAGAGACATCTCATATTTTTAAATTTTTACTGTTTATTTTCTGACGTCATTCCACTAAATTTAAAAATAGATTCCGTAGACGCTCGCTTTTAACCGCCCAGGACTCGGATAATTTCGACTCGCCCTTGACATTGTAAACATGATAATATTATACTGATACACATTGCAAGAAAGGGAAAATGTACCAATGTACCATTCTTTCACTGGTTTTAATTGTTTTATGCAGTTGGAATAGGCTTTGTTCATATCATCAGATAATAAGAACTCGGTAACAGAAAAACTTAAATCGTGACAGCTGTAGCGGCTTTAATTCAGGACAAGAGGGCCAAGATGGCCCTGCATCGCTCACCTGAGAGGACTTTGAAACAAACAGCTTGCAAACTTCAAACTCGCATGACCCACTTTTTACATGACCTAGACATCATCAAGATAAACATTCAGAACAATTTTCACAATGATGAGTAAATATTTTGGTTCTTAGAGCAAAAAACAAGTTTTGACCTTTTGACCTAGTTTTTTACCTAACATGAGCCACTTTCTACATGACCCATTTATCATCAAGATAAGCAATTCTGAACTATTTTCACAATGAAGAATAAATATTTTGATTTTTTTGGGCAAAAACAAAATTTGACCTAGGTTTTGACCGCCCATGACCCACTTAATACATGCCCCAGATAATGTGAAAATAAACAATCTGAACAATTTTCACAATGATAGAGTAAATATTTTGGTTCTTAGAGCAAAAACAACATTTGACCTAGTGACCTAGTTTTAGACCTCCCATGACCCACTTTTCACATCACCAAGATATCATCAGGATAAACATTCTGGAAATTTTCACAATGATAAAGTAAATATTTTTGGTTCTTAGAGCAAAATAAGAATTTGACCTAGTGACCTAGTTTTTGACTTCACATGCCCCCCTTTTAACATTGACCAGATATCATCGAAATAAATATTCTGAACATTTTTCACAATGATAAAGTAAATATTTTGGTTCCTAGAGCAAAAACAAGATTTGACCTAGTTACCTAATTTTAGACCTCGCATGACCCACTTTTCACATCACCAAGATATCATCAGGATAAATATTCTGAACAATTTTCACAATGATAAAGTAAATATTTTGGTTCTTAGAGCAAAATCAAAATTTGACCTGGTGACCTAGTTTTTAACCTCGAATGACCTGCTATTCATATCACCATGATAAACATTCTGAATTTTCAGAATGATTGAGTAAATATTTTGGATCTTAGAGCAAAAACAACATTTGACATAGTGACCTAGTTTCTGACCTCACATGACCCACTTTGAAAATGACCAGATTTTGTCAAGATAAACATTCTGAACAATTTTCACAGTGATAAAGTAAATATTTTGGTTCTTAGAGCATAAACAAAATTTGACCTAGTGACCTAGTTTCTGACCTCACATGACCCACTTTTAAAATGACCTAAATTTCGTCAAGATAAACATTCTGAACAATTTTCACAATGATAAAGTAAATATTTTGGTTCTAAGAGCAAAAACAAAATTTGACCTAGTGACCTAGTTTCCGACCTCGCATGACCCACTTTTCACATCACCAAGAAATCATCAGGATAAACATTCTGGAAATTTTCACAATGATATAGTTATTATTTTGGTTCTTAGAGCAAAATCAAAATTTGACCTAGTGACCTAGTTTTTAACCTCGAATGACCTGCTATTCATATCACCAAGATATCATCAAGATAAAAATTCTGAATTTTCACAATGATTGAGTAAATATTTTGGTTCTTAGAGGAAAAACAAAATTTGACCTAGTGACCTAGTTTGTGACCTCACATGACCCACTTTTAAAATGACTCAGAGTTTGTCAAGAAAAACATTCTAAACAATTTCACAATGATTGAGTAAATATTTTGGTTCTTAGAGGAAAAACAAAATTTGACCTAGTGACCTTGTTTCTGACCTCACATGACCCACTTTTAAAATGACCATGATTTCTTCAAGATAAACATTCTGAACAATTTTCACAATGTTTAAGTATATATTTCCGTTCTTAAGGCAAAACCAAGATTTGACCCAATGACCTAGTTTTTGACCTTACATGACCCACACTTTGTACATAATCTAGATATCAAGATAAGTATTTAGGATAGTTTTGACAAAGTTTTGGGGCAAAATTGGCATCTCTAGAGCAAAAGGAAGGATATGTAATATTTGACCTTGTGACATAGTTTTTGACCTTGCATGACCCTCCTTTGATCATGACACAGATATCATAACGATAAACATTTAAAACAATTTTGACAAAGTTTGGACCAAAATTGCCACTTCCAGAGCAAAAGGGAGGATTTCACAAGATTTGACCTCATGACCAAGTTAATGACCTGGAATGACCCACTTCTTGACATAGCCTAGATATCATCAAGATAAACATTCAAAACAATTTTGACAAAGTGTGTGCCAAAATTGGCACTTATAGAGTAAAAAGATGGATTTTACAATATTTGACCTAGTGACCTAGTTTTTGACCTGGCTTGACCTATTTGTTATTATGACCTAAATATTATCAAGACAAATATTCTGAATACTTTTCACAACAATTGAGCAACAAATGTGGCCCCTGGAGCAAAAAGAAGATTTGACCTAGTGACCTACTTTTTGACCCCATTATGGCCCCGATTCAAATTCTTTGAATTATTTTGAAAAAGCATGACCCATAAATCATATGTGTGAAATATGATTGAATTCTGCCCAGTACTTTAGGAGGAGAAGATTTTTTTTCTGAAAAGTTGACGGGTGGACAGATAGACAGTTAGACAGATAGACAGACGCCGGACAACAGACCAATCACAATACCTCACCTCGAGCACTTTATGCTCAGGTGAGCTAAAAAAGCAGTAATATAATCTCCTAGCAATTGTGAATTTGTTTCGTTCAGTTAGTACTTTAAATTTTACATACCGTATTAAGATAGTTTGTCGTATCTGTTGCCCCTCCTGAGGTAGCACATGTGTAGTCTGTAGAACTGGGCAGAGTTTTACAGCAAGCCAGTGGTGTTATCAGGGTGTAGCCGGAGTATACCGTAACCCAGTTGGTGGCGCCAGTAAAATCGTCATAATTATCTACACCACAACATTTTACCTATAAAACATTGTTATAGTTTTACAACAAGCTAGTGTTGTTATCAGGGTGTAACCAGGGTATACTGTAACCCAGTTGGTGGTGCCAGTAAAATCTTCATAGTTATCTACACCACAACATTTTACCTATAAAACATTGTTATAGTTTTACAACAAGCTAGTGGTGTTATCAGGGTGTAACCAGGGTATACTTAATCCGAGTCTTCTCTGATGTAAATACGCTCTTTGATATTTTGATTTTTCGCTATTTACATCAGAGAGCGTTGCTCTTTGAAAACAGCGGAAAGTTCGGTAACGTTACAAGTAGTGAAGCTTTGTTTTTGTGTATCATATCGAATCACTCGGTAAAACACTGTAGGGTATAGATCAATAAATCATTTTTTGTCATACTTGACCAAAAATTTCTTGCTTGCCTGCTGGAAGAGTATATAACCTTTGGTTTTGAATGGAAGGTCAAGGTAAACAAAGGCTGCTCAGGTGAGGGTTGTTGCAAAACATTACCTATAAACCTTTTAGAAATACTTTTAGAAAAACATTGCCTATAAACCTTTTAGAAATACTTTTTGGTCGTAAATTTTTCAACATGTATGACAATAAATAGTTCATTGATCGATATCATCAGGGGTTTTAATGATAGCGTTTAAGATCGGACGGTGAACGATGCGCAACAATTTGTTGAGAACTTCTTGATTTTTTCCAAAGAGCAACGCTCTCTGATGTAAATAGCGAAAAATCAAAATATCAAAGAGCGTATTTACATCAGAGAAGACTCGGATTAGGGTATACTGTAACCCAGTTGGTGGCGCCAGTAAAATCGTCATAATTATCTAAACCACAACATTTTACATGTAAATAAAACGAATTCAAGAAGTCAATTCGTCCTTTCTTCAAATTATAAACACAGGAATGCATTAATGGCGGTAGAGTAATGTACGTAAACCTTAGAGTCAGTAGAACGACTGGTCTTACATCTATTTTCAAATTTACCCACACATACTGCTCAAATTGGTACATCGAAGTTGAATTTATTAACAAAGTTCTGAATAATTAAAGACAAAAGAAGGAAAATAATTAAATGGTACCTTTTGCATAACGACGTTCCATCCCACTGAAACTGTATTTGTCCCATTTAGCCCTTTATAATCTGATTTGATACTGTCTTTTAGATTGTCTTTGATAGGATCCTTTATCTGAAAAATAAAGCAAAAAACTCGTCTTTTCTAACAGATGTAACGTGAATTTGGTATTGTATGGCAAATGTTAAGGTAGAATACATGTAATATGGCCATTTTCAGATTCATAAAACATCGGATTTTTTCGAGCGGCGTCGTTACGTATCCGAACTTATTCGGGCGCGGTCGTTAACATTCGGCGGTGGAAAGTTCCACCGCCGAACGTTTTTCGACTTCGCCCGAATAATTCCGACGTCGCACGAATCTCATTGGGGGTGGACTGAATCCTACATTTTGGAAAAATTAATGATGGAGTCTTATGAGCCCAACATGGTTCCGGGACAACCTGCGTATACACACAGTCTTGCTGCACTGGAACATGTCTGTCTCTAGTACCTTTTCCATATGGAAACAAATGGAACAAAGTCATATTATGGTGCAATTGTTACTTACAATTCCATAGAGTATATATTAATCTTTGTAGGACTGAAGTATATCGTCGCTTTTCAACGAAAACCTCGTAACTGCAGCTTAAATCAAGCTGCAGTTACGAGGTTTACGTTGAAAAGCGACGATATCAAACATTTTTTTATTTTACTGAGAATATTAATTGCTTCACAGGAACAATTTTCATGTACTTTTCTGTTTAGGACGTTTTAATTCCCTTTATTTATTTAGAGTTTGAGTTTGAGTTTATGGGGGTTTTATGTCGTTTTCAACTGCCAGGGTCATATCGCGGCGGCTGGAGCACCTAACCATGGATTCCTGTTGTTTCTCAAACCATTACTACCAGAACACCCTTACCGAGCCTCCAAACCCATTGGTGGGTGACAATTTTGTCAGACAGGATATTTGCCGCGGCCGTTATTTATTTAGAACAAGAGGGCCATGATGGCCCTAGATCGCTCACCTGAAATTTCTTGCCTTGTTGAAATAAACATTTTGACCTGTATAGCAGCAAATTAAGAATTTTGCAATAAAACCCTTTTTCCTTAGTTTTTCAAAAGAATGAAACAAAATTCAGCCTTTTCAAAAGTGTTTGCTCTTTTACCCTTTTTCTGATGCCACTGCACTAAGAGCTTTGATATTAATCAAATTCTTATAACAACTTTGAAAGCCCTTCACCCAAAGATCATTCATGTGAAGTTTTAAGAATATTGGCCCACTACATGTAAGCCAGAAGATTTTTAAAAGATTTGGCTATTTTCCCCTTTTCTCATGCCACAGAAGTCAAAGGCTTTGATGGAATCAAAGTCTCTCAAAAACTTTGAAAGCCCTTCAGCAAAGGATCATTCATGGGAAGTTTCAAGAATATTGGCCAACTAGTTGAAGGGCGAAGATTTTTACAAGATTTGGCTATTTTCCCCTTTTCTTATGCCGCGGCAGCCAGAGTCTTTGATGGAATCAAATTCTTTTAACAACTTTGAAAGCCCTTCACCCAAGGATCATTCATGTGAAGTTTCCAGAATATTGGCTTGCTAATTAGGCAGAAGAAGATCTTTAAAATATTTGGCTACTTTCCCCTTTTCTCATGCCGCGGCAGCCAGAGTCTTTGATGGAATCAAATTCTTTTAACAACTTCGAAAGCCCTTCACTCAAGGATCATTCATGTGGTATTTCAAGAATATTGGCTGACTGGTTAGGCAGAAAAAGATTTTTAAAAGATTTGGCTATTTTCCGCTTTTCTCCTGCCGCGGCAGCCAAAGTCTTTGATGGAATCAAATTCTTTTATCAACTTTGAAAGCCCTTCACTCAAGGATCATTCATGTGAAGTTTCAAGAATATTGGCCAACTGGTTAGGCAGAAGAAGATTTTTAAAAGAGTTGGCTATTTTCCCCTTTTCTCATGCCGCGGCAGCCAGAGTCTTTGATGGAATCAAATTCTTTTAACAACTTTGAAAGCCCTTCACCCAAGGATCATTCCTGCCAAGTTTCAAGAAAATTGGTCCACTGGTTTGGGAGGAGAAGATCTTTAAAGAAATTGTGGACGGACGGACGGCCGGACGGACGGCCGGACGGACGGACGGACGGACGACGGACAACGACCGATCACAATACCTCACCTTGAGCACTTTGTGCTCAGGTGAGCTAAAAACGAGATTTTCTTAGTCAAATCAACGAATATGGAAAGATGGAAACAAAAGCCTCGAAAGGAATTCCAGTTACTCCACCATCTCTGTAAGGTGAGAATTAATTGATATTTCATCTCAGATAACCAGATGCTAGATCCGAAAATAGCATTGTTTTATCAATATCACTGATTTACTGAGTAGATTGGTTAATTTATCAACTGCTGCGGCCCAAGAACTGTTTTCATCCTGAAAAATCAATGACAAATATCGTCGCTTTTCAACAAAAACCTCGTAACTGCAGCTTGTTTTAAGCTGCAGTTACTAAGCTTTTGTTGAAAAGCAGCGGTATACTGAAAGAGAGAGTTTTCTTATAATTCCGCGAACTCGTCTTTGCTAATGCACACGGGACGGTATGAGACGTCACTTCATTTGTCGAAACTCGGTCGATCTCTGGGTCTAACCTCAACCGTAAAGTGAAAATTGCTATATTTTGAGCGCGAAAGTGATCGTGCAAAAATGATCACATCGAAACAAATTGAAAATAATAAAAAAAAAGAAACATTATAATTTCAAAAGGATTTGACGTTCTTCAGATCAGTCAATCATATAAAAATTATTTTGAGCAAAGGAAAAAATTGCTTTACACAGTCAATTTCATATTATATCACAATGCTTACTGACAAAATCATATTCTAGAATTTGCCGTTCTCAGGGACGTTAGACACGTCTTTGTTGAGAAAGGACCAATATCAAATTAGATTAAAGATTTCTCTCTTTCTCACAATGATATTCGAATTGCATCGCGGGAATAATCTTATAAATAAATGTAATTAATGTTCAATTATAGGCTTTACAAATAAAAATCTCAACAAAAGAAAGTGACCATATAACAAAAACTTGATATTATTCTTTGTAAGGGTGACCCGGGCATTAGAAAGAACCAATATTAACGCTTTCCCGAACGTCAAAATTTTAGGGTGGTCCAATTTGAAAGCCGCTTTATGCAACAAAATAGATGTGGGTAACTATAAGATTTAAGTAAAATAATGCACAGAAAATATTGAGGCAAAAGAAGAAACTGCCGGTTATCAGTAGATCTAGTTTCTTCTTTTGTCTCAATGTTTTCTCTAGTCTTATCTATCAGGATCGTCAAAATCAGGCCCCGGTTTCTCGAAAAAACTTAAGTATAGGCTATACTTATGAGAACATGCTCAATTTCAAAGGAATACTCTCCAACGTTGAAGGGTATTGGATTGAAGTTCGCGTGAATTTCGTGCGATTTGAGCGCGGTGCTCAGATTTGAGCATGAGAACGTACTTAAGTTTTTTTTCGAGAAACAGTGGCCAGGTCTTGTTTGAGAAAGTGTGAACGCTTTCCCGAACAAGGCCTTGTTGTGATGTCTGTGGTAGAAATGGATTGGAGAACATTGAGAGAAAAAGAAGAAATTGCTGATAACCAGCAATTTCTTCTTTTCCCTCAATATTTCCAGTGCCATACGTTACACAGTTACTGCCTTTACTATTCAATTATTTAATCGTCTGCACCACGCTTCAAGTTCGACTGGTTTAACATTTTTCTGTTTTGGACAGGGTTAATCGATGACGCAGATTGACAAAATGTTTTTCGAACTTATTTTTAATCTTTTTCCGTGTGGCAAAATATGAACTTCTGAAATTATTAAGATGTTACAGAAAAATATGAATGTGAAATAAAGAAAATGTATATGGTATAGCATGTGCAGATCTAGAGGGGGTCGGGGGGGGGGGGGGGTCTGGACCCCCTGGCATTGGCTGAAAGTTAAGTCTTGACTATATGAATTAAGTGTAATGTTACATATTTATTGCATTTTAAGCCATAATTTGAGCTTGGAACACCCCCCCCCCCCCCCCCCGGGAAAAAAGTTGGGTTTGACCCCCCCCCCTGGAATAAATTCCTGGATCCACCCATGTATAGTGTAGGAAATACTGACTGAGTGAACTCTTTTCGTTGTACCAAACAGACTTCATTAAGGTAGTCCGTCCGTATTGAGAGATGGATTACATTAAAGTGCTTCCCGCATTACTTGCTATAGGCCTATTTCCCTTTAGAACAATAATTGTGAGTTGTACATAATGTTGCGGACAAAATCCTTCAAAACCTAACAAACAACAAAATTTTAGCCTAGTCCAAATTCATAGGTCTTGCAGACGACAATTTCCATTGAACAAAATTAAACATTTTTTGGTCTTTCTTGGTAGAAAACATTGTGGGAAATGAAGAAATTGCTTGTCACAAGCAATTTCTTCATTTTCCACGATGATTTCCAAAGCCATTACTGTGTGGGGAGTCAAAATGAGTCACTGTGTGGTAATGGGTTAAACAATGTAGCAGAATGATGTATTAGTGCTTTTTATATATAAATTTGTTCTTTGAATTGCTCATACTTTAAATTCCATTCAACCTTCAACATCATTTGAAGTGAAATCTAAAGTGTTTTGAATATGAATAAAAGGGATGTAAAATAAAATCCGAATTTAACAGAAATTCTACGCACGAAATCGACCGTAAAAGATCATTTAAAATGTGTTTCAGTTCGTTTCAAAATAAATCAATATCAAAATAGATTGATCAGTTTCGATCTGCCGGTAACCTTTTAAATTGACACCCTAATTTTATTAGTTTGTTATGTTGGACTAATGCACTTTTCGCATGATAACTTTCTTATCATTAATCCTCGAGTTTTGATATTATGAAATGTATTGCTTGGTCATATGCTAGATTGAGAGATATCAACAAGGTTTCTTCCAACCTTACCGGAAAGACGACTTGAAATTATCCTCTGACCGTACAGTAATGAATTTAAAAAACGAACAACAACAACAACAACCATAATTATATATAAATGTCTATTTGTCTTGCTTATATTTTCATATTGTGTTTATTTAAATTCCATTTGTATTTTCTCTGTAAACTATGTCTCCACCATATTCTTTTGTTTAGGCTACAAACGTTTTTGTACGTTTTATGCTAATAAAAGTATGTTATGTTATGTTATGTTATGTTTTCTAAGTAGCATTTGCACGGTGTATAATCTCGTGACTTAGAATTTCCGATAATCTTCAATAACTTTGTCAATACTTGACCAATTTAAATTCGGTGTGAAGCAGAGAAGGTGGAAAAATTTCAGAAATAACATGGACGCGGTAGATTTTCAAAAAAATCAACTGAATAAAAGAGTTATTGAAGATATACCAAAATTTGGTTTATCTTCAATAACTATTTTATCAGTTGATTTTTCAAAAATCAAGCACCTTCATCTAATGCGTGACGACTGTCCACATTCTCTGCTTTAAACCGAATTCAAATCGGTCCCGTATTAACAAAGTTATTGAAGATATTCAGTAGATATCGTATCAAGTGATTATCCACCGTGAGAATAAATCATAAATGTTTGACAAAAGGTTATGACAATGTTACATATAAACGGTTTGAAAATTGGCCTTTTCAAAAAAATGTTGATAAAATAAAATAGCACTTTTGTCTATTATTTTAATGACTGTTGTGATATCGATTCTACTCGTGAATTTTTACTTGTATGAATTGTTTTGCATTTAAGATGGGCCAAAAAATAACGATGCTGCTAAATATAATGAAAAGCTAGAGATATTGAAAAGAATCCTCGATTCATAGCATACAAATCCTTGAAGGAAAAGGAGAAAATGCTGATTATCAGCATTTTCTTCTTTTTCTTCGAAGGTTCATTAACTATCATTCTGCATGGCCATTATTTGAAAGCCATTTTTGTGTAACAAACCTTACCATACAATATTTTTAAAAATGTGACCCGTCACGCTAAAAAGGACCCTAAAGGAAGTGTGAAAAATATCGACCCTAGTCAGTCTGCGCAGTCCGCAGACTAGGTCGGGGACACTTTTCACTTTTATGTAATCTTATAAGTCCGGAATGTTTTCCTTATCTTACTACATGTTTATTTGTTGCATATTGGATCTGGTTGACCTGTGCTGGGTCTGACAACTTTTTCAAAATTGGGATTTTTGGAGTTCGGATAAGGTCCCTTTTGGCGTGACGGATCACAAATGTTTGACTTACCGTACTGGATGACCCGAACACTAAACCGATGACGATTATTTGGCCTATCAGTAAAATGCTGCATATTATCACATACTAAAATGGAAAATTATAAGAATTAGAAAATGAAAATTATAATATTTATGTAAAGATATGTTAGATTTCAAATGTATCTTGATTAGATTTGTAATTTCTTTACACTAGTCAAAAGCCAAACCAACAGTCATGACAATGTAACTTCTGTCTTTCGTATAATTGAGAAAAGATATTATTTATTCTTTTATATAAAGTTTAACCAATTAAGACACGCTTGATGCCATTCCAACTGTTGCAGATGGCAATTTCAGGTGCATCAATTTTTACATTTTTGTGAGTGTTGACGTTTAGAAAACATTGAGGGAAATGAATAAATTGCTTGTCACAAGCAATTTCTTCATTTTCCACAATGTTTTCAAAAACCTTTATTTTGTAGGGCTTCAAAATTTGTAAATGGGTTGAGCAGAAAAAAGTAATGAGTGCTTGAAGAAGATTAAAAAAAATAAAAAAAAGAACATTGCTGCTTTTCAACGAAAACACCGTAACTGCAGCCTAAAAGAAGCTGCAGTTACGAGGTTTTTGCTGAAAACAACGACATGGAGATCGACTTACCACAATCAACAAAACTTTGATTTTATAGCAAGCACCACAACATCCCAATAGCGAAATACCCAAAACCACAATACCGAACACGATAAATGCTATAGCTAGACCAAGCAGGATCGACGACAGATCAAAATCAGACAGATCGACTGTGCCGAATCCGCTCTGACTAGCCGAGGTCTCGAGGTCCTTCTTTACACCATCTATATAACTGTCATACACGGACGATCCGAATCGGATGAACAGTCCAAGGACGAAGAACACCAAGCCGATTACCTGAAGTATAGATATAACTCATCGGGTTTAAATGTACACTTGTATACAAACACTTTACCTCTTGTTGTTGATAAATGGCCCAACACAAACACTTCCTCTTTTGGGAATAAACGAGTTGGGATATTAATTCTCTCGTATAGCTCACGATAAATGGTTTGGTAAATGTTAAAACTATGTATTCGTTTTTGGAAGCAAATTTTCCAAATTTGCTTCTCTTAGCAGCCATGCGTCTCTGCACTTTACCATTCTCTGCGTACCACACAACATCTTCCGGTCTTCCTCACTATAAATAGTTCTATCAAAAGCAAAGATTAATGAGGTAACAGTCATTCGAATATTCAATATGTAAGTCTGAAGTTATGTGTAGATGTTGAATTGTGTGACTGAAAATGAAACATTCAATTAATCATGTCTCTAAGAGAAGAAAAGATCGACGTAGTAATTTGCTTTATTATGGTTCAAAGAATTAGTCCAATGACCTTCCTTGTAAATGGGTCAGTCGAGTTTACTGAACTATGAAATATATTCAGCTTATACAAACGATTAATATGCGTGAAGTTGTGCTAAAAATAAATACAACTCCATCATGAAATCAAAGTATGCAAGGTATTCTGGATAATCAAAGTACTTAATCAAAATACTCTACGAATCAAAGTATTCAAGGTATTCAAATGGATTATCAAAGTACCTAATCAAACTGCTCTATTTCTGGCCCCGGTTTCTCGAAAAAACTTAAGTATGTTCTCAAATCTGAGCACAGTGCTCAAATTGCATGAAATCCACGTGAACTTCAATGGAATACCCTTCAACGTTGGAGAGTATCCCTTTGATGTTGAGCATGTTCTCATGAGAATATACTTAAGTTTTTTTTCGAGAAACTGGGGCCTGGAGAGGCCTACATTTTTGAAAAATTTGCTTCCAAACAGTACTGTCAGTACTTTGATTTAGTGTTTGTATACAAGTGTACTTTTATAGCCGATGAGTTATAAATCATAAAAGTTTAATTACCGGTATTGTTCAACAAGATTAACCCGGGACAACTTAATTTTCGTGCGCAAAGTCCGTTAGTTGAGCGTCTAAACAAAACAATGCCGGGGTGAGGTCATAACATATGCAGATGTCTCGGGTTAATCTTGCTGGACAATACATATATATAATAATATTCTTTTACAAATACGAGATCCGTATAACCAAGGTACGTTCAATTAATTTTGGAACATGGGTAGGCATAAACAACACACTATTAAACTCCAAACTATTGTAACTTTACTGATGCTGCAAGATTCGGAACAAATGCATGCGAAATGTAAATTGAGTTTTTGTTTAGATGGGTAAAATTTGTGAACATGTGTCAAAGTATCGTGATGCGACTGTAAATGAGCATTTGGAGACTAATCATTATTTTGCTGTGCTTATGCCGGTGCAAGAAACGTATAAATATGGCATATACAGAAACAGAGAAGTGTATGAATATTTTAAACAGCGATTTAACTAAATTCTAAAGAAAGATGAACGTATCTAAAAGCTCCATTTAACCCTTTCCCAACCGTGGTAGAACGGGCTTAAGAAAACAATGATACAAAAGAAGAAAATGCTGATAATCAGCATTTTCTCTATTTGCCTCTATGTGTTCTTAGATATATTATACATAGATCTAATTCTTATCTTTATAAACATCCATTTTGTGGTCTGTGGCAGCTTTTTAATTGGACAATCCCAAAGTTTTGCCGTTTGGGAAAGGGCTGATCCATTCAATTAAAGTGGGACTCAGTAGCAACTTGTACTTGTATAGATGTACTACATGTAGTATGTCATGTCGTGTAGTTGTACCAAATTGTCATGAACATGTCATAGACTCGTGTCATGACCTTTCCACGACCATGTAAACATGTTTAGGTTGGTGAAACTTTAATATTTTTTTAGGAAGACATAATAATTGACTAGTCCAAGTTGAAAGCGTAAAGGTTACGCAAATTAATCTCGAATACTATTAAATGTACTCTCTTGAAACAGAGTACATTACCTCTTCGTTTAAACTATGATAAAATGATATATTTTGATGATTTAATCAATAGACCCCGACTTTGGAGTGTATATTAAATGATAAATGATGTTGAATTAAGTGATTTAGATTGCTGTTGTTTAGACTTGTTTTAAGAGTAGAATATAACCGACTTAAAGGGACATTTCACATTTATTTTATTTTTCAAAAGTATGTCTTGATGCAAATATTGTTTATTCTAATGCGTAGAAATGCTATCAGTTTTATGAAGTTGTTATTTATAAACGAAAAATACGCCTTCAAAGTTGAGACAGAAATGACAAATTCTTTATATATATGAACTGTTGTCCACAACAATTTGTTTAATTTTAGCACAAAAATATATATTTCTCGTAAACGGTTCAATATTTTGGCTTGAAATTTTAAAAATTTTCATAAGAAAACATGCTCTTTCAGATAGAATAAACGTATGATTTATGTAAAAATAATTGTGAAATGTCACTTTAATGGCGCGATATTTTGAATACGTGTCGATAATATCAAGTCTCCTTTGATAATTTCATGAATGCTTCTTTTGTTCGAACCAGGAAGAAATTACTTGACATCTGATCAATTGCATGCATATCTCTTTCAACTTCGAACAATGACCCAAAATATGCCTTCCCTATGATATTTATGCAAAAGAAATTCTGCAAACATTTAACATGGTTTCAGTTAAACCAATTGTGCACAATTGTTTCAATGCGTCATTAATGATCGATGCATGGGGTGCATATCGAATACATGCTTAAACGTATCGAGTTTGAATCATCAAGCATATCGATGTATATAAACAATGTAATAAATCGATCAGGGTGTATCAAATTTCCCCAGGAGTGGAGTTTCGAATTGTTCAGTACCTGAGTCTTGACTAGTTGCAATAATGTAACCGAAACCTTTTTTTGAATTGGGTTTCGGTTACAATTCCTTCTTATTCGTTGCAGTGGAGCGAGTGCTGGAGTGATTCGTTTTGGCAAGTTTAGCATAGTCAAACTTCAAAAGTAAGATATGGCATGTAGTAAGAATGTTATCTGACAACAGGTTGACCAATTGTCTGTCAATCCAGCATAGTTTTATTGTTGAAATCACTTTCAAATAAAGTTCAATTTCAAAAGCGGACTACCCACTCATTCTAATGTACTGAGACTTGAATTTTCCACTGGAGTAAAAAAATAAAACATTTCTTGTTGAAACCTTCTTACCAAGTTTGTGGTATGGAATATGTTTTATGTGATTTACTTCTGATAAAATAAGTCTGTATTCAAATATTTATGCAAGAAAATGTGTTTTCCTCTTGTTTTCTTTGTCCCAAAGAAGCAAGAGGGCAGACTCGTAGCCACAAACTAATATCCATCACCAAGTTTGTGGCTACGATATCGTAGCTAGAGTCTTGACATGCAAAATGCACAAGGAGAATCGGGATCGGTTTTGAGAGGAATTCTGTTTGAGGAAATTTTAGGTTATACCGTTTTAAGAAGACAACGCGAATAAGAAAAAAAAAAGTAGACACAAAATGCATTGTTTGAATAGAACATTTATGTATCTTATCACTATACTTTCTGTTCTTTTCATCACACTTTTTAAGTTTTGATATTATTCATTCTACCGTTCGCAACAACATTGATTTAACTTGGAATGGTATAACAAATTATGCAATATTACACAATTGGCCAGTCCATCTCATTTGTATTATTGTATGAAAGGGTTTAATCCATTACAAGACGGCAAAGTTTTGGACTGTTGAAATTCAAAGATGTTTTGGACGTCAATTGCAAGCGAATGAAATCTTTTTTTTTCTTTATTGTTGCTGTAGCTGTTTTTTTTTTTTTTAGAAAACAATGTGCGAAATGAAGAAATTGCTTTTCCCAAGACTTTTTCTTGTGAGGGAGTCAAAATGCGTCACTGTACAGTGATGGGTTAAGAAAATAAGTCATACTCACCAGAAAGAATATGTTACAAATCACAATATAAATACGGCAACATGTTGACAAAGCACCCATAATAATTGTCCACAATTCGTTACCTTGGTAACGATAATATTATCACAGAAAACTGAGTTTATCCACAATATCTCCTGGTTTCTCGCACAATATCCTCAAAATCAAATCTATTTCGTGTCATTTCTTGTCAATGAAAGATACATAACCACGTGACCTAGAGCAAAAATAAACATATCGTCGCTTTTCAACAAAAATCTCGTAACTGCAGCTTGTTTCAAGCTGCAGTTACGGGGATTTTGTTGAAAAGCGACGATATATCGTGACCCAATTACGATAAAAGGCTTTCTTGTGAAAGAAATCCATCTCTTTAATGTTTTCAAAAAAACGACAATGTTTTGCACTGTCCCAAAAACACTTTCAAAAACGACCAAAATGTTAGACATGTTTAAATGAAATTAATTTGCAGACTATTGAATAGGGATAACTGAAACATTGACATCCAGAACAGATTGTAGAACGAAAATTCAATATTGGTAGTCAGAATTTTCTCATTTTCTTTCAAAGTTTTCATAAAAAATGTTTTAGGGAAGTAAACATCGTAGTGTTTTGGATTTCAAGTGTAAAAGAAATCGCTCAAGTAGGTATTCCTTTTGTACTTCAAAGAGCATGCACTAGTTTCCTTAACCGGAATCTTGAAAAAAAGTTTCTTACAGCATTTTAGATACACATGTTTTCAGATCAATCTGCAGTCAAATGCAGTTTAACCATTTCCCAAACAAGACTTTTTTTAAGTCCTTAATAGAAACTGCCTGGGAAAACATTGAGACAAAAGAAGAAAATGCTGGTCATCATTTATAGAAGCTTCCAAATAGGGAACGATTCTATCTAGTTGACTGTGACGTGGTTTCGGACAAACGGTAGTATTTCGTAAGTGTTGTTATAAAATCTCATAACTACGGCTTGGTTCAAGCCGTAGTTACGAGATTTCATAACAACACCGACGGTTTATCAAAACTTAACGGTAAACCAAGTCTGTTTTAGCACAAAATCCATTGCTATTGGATAACCCTAAAATGTTGTTATTTGGGAGAGGGCTTATATCCATGGATCCATACTGCTAACTTTCAGTTGCTACATTGGGTGTAGAGCCAATCAGAAATGATATGAACCTTGATCAGACTGTGCATTGTCTGATCTGGATCCATGTTGTTATCAAATGTTATGACAGAACCTTTCCTAGCTCACGACTCAAATATTTTGAAACTATTTAGCAAATGTTTTGTGAAATATCGATCGAATGTTGCTTTTCCAATTCCTTTTAACTTTTTTCAATGCAATTAAATTTCTTTTAAAATTCATATTTGCATAATCACGGTGGGGATTGTGCATGATGGGGTGGATAACGACTACCGACAATAGGGAACGATTTTATCAAGTAAACCGTGACGTAATGTCGGACAAATAAATAGTATTTCGTTGGTATTGTTATAAAATCTCGTAACTACGGCTTGAATCAACCCGTAGTTACGAGATGTTATAACAACACCGACGGTTTATCAAAACATAACGGTAAACTCAGTCTATTTTTTGCACAAAATTTGATGCTAACTCGCCTCGCTTCAGGTAAGACATTTTGCAATAACTCTGTTATTTCTGTACCAATTTTCAAGCGGTTTGCTGCATGTACCCCGCCTTATCGAGCTCTTTCATTGGATGCATGACATCATGGGCGGATCTAGAGGGGGGGTCGGGGGGGGGTCCGGACCCCCCCCCCCCCCCGGCATTGGCCGAAAATTGAATTTTGACTATATAAATTTAGTGTAACGTTACATATCTACTACATTTTAAGCCATAACTTGGGCTTGGACCCCCCCCCCCCCCCTGGAAAAATTTTTGGGTTTGGACCCCCGCCCCTGGAAAAAATTCCTGGATCCGCCCTTGGACATATTAGATAACTCATGATACTTTTTCCGAAATATTGTCCCAACCGACCAGAAAGCAAAATGATAACGACTACGGCCAAATTAACCACGCTTCAGGTAAGAATTTGTGCAATAACTTTCTTATTTCTGCATCAATTTTCATGCGGTTTGTTGCATGTACTCCGTCTTACTGAGCCCTTTCCTCAGATATATTATTTATCTGGAACTTCCCTGTACTTTTCTCAAAAACCGATCCCAACCGACTAGAAAAAGGGCCTGATTTTTTTTGTCGTTTTTCTGGTCGGTTGGGATCAATTTTTGGACAAAGTACAAATATTCTACAAACAAGTTATATATCCGAGGAAAGAGCTCACTAATGCGGGGTACATGCAACAAACCGCTTGAAAATTGGAGCAGAAATAAGAAAATTATTGCACAATTTCTTACCTGAAGCGAGGCAAAATTTGTCCGTATACTCCATATTCGTTATCCATCCCATCATGCACAATCCCCACCGTGATAATGTATTGGAAAAAACATGAATAAGAAAATATGATATTGAAAAATGCATGTAGGCTACGCAGGCCATTTCGAATTGACTTAATATTCGTAATATGTAAATAATATAACAAAATGTGCTAATCCATGTCAATGCATGGATTTCAATGGTCACTTTTGTTTATAGCTCGCGATAAATGACCTGGCAGAGCATTTCTAGCTATTAGCCAGGTCATTTGACATGAGCTATAATAATGGTCAATCACTGTTTACAAATCCACCCTTTCTCTTGTGAATAAACAACTGTAATTGCTTGTACTTCATATTTGTTTGAATTAAGCATTTATTTAAATAGACAAGTGAAGTGATTTTCATCGCTTTATGACAATAATAGGCTAGTGGATCATAGCTACAGATAAAATGATGGAAGGGTATGGCTTTTCAGACGAAATTTGCTTTAATCGGTCACCAAACCCTATTTTGTGTGTACTTATTAGAATCGTCTGAACGAGACGAGACGATTCAAATGAGTACCCACAACATAGGGTTTTGATTTGAAATAACAAATTTAGAATGCCTGTGTCCCCTCTTATCTCTTGTTCTGTGTGTTATTTGGGCTCGATTATTTACAAAAGATCTTAACGAGATTCAAGTCAATTCTCGTTAAAATCAGGACGACTTTGCACTATGCTATAAGGTAGAATGACTATACATGTATTTTGGTGTTTGTTTTCCCTAAGCCTCCGTTATATGAGCCGTCAAAACAAGGTTCTATTTGGTAATTATAATGAAAACTCACAATCATTTATTATATGAATACAGAGTTTAATTGTCAACAATATTAAGCAAATTTTAGCAAACACTATGAAAAACAGAAAAAAAAAACTTAGAAGTGTCAGCTTTCTTTCGACTGCAATTCTTCAAAATTCCGACCATAATTATGTTTTAGCTCTTAGTATTTGTTTGTAGAAATTTGTGTACATATGCAGGCTTAACTACGAGGGGTGTTCATTAAATAATGAAAATACACTATAAACTCAATGTTAAGAATGTGTAATTATATAGTTAATGTTTGTAATGCAATTAACAAGTATGTGAACTTTTTTCAAAGTAACAAGAAGCGTGCATGACAACCGTTGCCATGGCAACACTGTCACAAAGTTGTAAAGGTTTCCACTCTGAAATTCCAGCGATTTCCAATAATTTTTCCTCTCAAAAACCAAGAAAACAAAATGGAATCATTCTGACTTTGTACTAATTAATTTTGTGTCTCGTGTATAAACATAAAATAGCAGTAAAAGTCACTTTGCTCTCTGAAAAAATAGAAAAAAAATCATTATCAAATACTTTGTATCTAGAAAATCTTGACGTTTTCCCCTGATCCAAAGTGTTGGGGGTCAACAATGTGACGTCATCACTGGATGGATTTTCACAATGAAAGCTTAAAAGCAGTTCTTTGTAAATGTATAAGTATTTCTTAATTATGTTGCGTATGAAAGACAACATCAAACCTCTAGTACTAAAAAACTTATGTTATCAAATTTCCCCTATCTTACAAATTCTCTTTCAGAAATCTCTAGACACAGGCACCCTCCCCCAAGTATGGACAAAGGCAAATGTGACTCCACTCTTCAAGAAAGGAAACAAAGAAGATCCTGCAAATTACAGACCTATATCCTTAACATGTATACTATGTAAAGTTCTTGAACATATTGTAGCATCAAACCTAACTAAACATTTTGACAAAAATAATATTCTTTATGATTTACAGCATGGATTCAGAGAGAGGAGTTCATGTGAGACCCAGCTACTGCAACTGACCGACCATCTTGCCAGAAACCTTACTGAAGGAAAACAAACTGATTTAGTTTTGTTAGACTTCAGCAAGGCTTTTGACAAAGTTAGCCACTTAAAACTTTTGTATAAATTGCACGAACATGGAGTAAACAATGCTACCCTTTTGTGGATTAAATCTTTTCTTATAGGCAGAACACAAAAAGTAGTCTTAGAAGGTGGATGCTCATCCGAAGTTCCAGTCACGTCAGGAGTACCTCAGGGATCGGTGCTTGGTCCTCTCCTATTTCTCTTATATATTAATGACCTTCCTAATACTATCACCTCCCAAGTTCGTTTGTTTGCAGATGACACTGCCGTTTACTTAGCTATAAACAACAAGCAAGACTGTATCACTCTGCAAGAAGATCTAGAAAAGTTAATGCAGTGGGAGAAAAAGTGGGAAATGGAGTTTAACCCCAGCAAATGCATTGTCCTTAATATTACTAAAAAGAAGAAAAAGATTTCCTTTGATTACAGGCTACATGGACAAGTGCTAGAGACTGTGGACAATGCCAAATATCTTGGAGTTACTATATCTGGAGATCTTTCATGGAACAAGCACATTGACAATATAACATCAAACGCAAAAAAAAAACTTTAGGTTTCCTCCGCAGAAACATCCAGACCAAAAATAAGAAGATCAGAGAGACAGCGTATAAAACCCTTGTCAGACCTCAGGTTGAATATGCATCAACTGTTTGGAGCCCTTACACAAAAACCTATATCAACAAAGTGGAAAAAGTACAACGTAGAGCAGCAAGATGGGTTCAAAATAATTTTTCTTTCTATGACAGTGTCACCTGCATGCAGAAGGAGCTTGGCTGGCAAACTCTTCAATATAGACGAGACGTTTCCAGAGTTACTATGTTTTATAAGATCGTTAATAGTTTTGTTGCAGTGCCCGTACCAGCTTATCTTGAAAGACCAATTAGGACAACCAGACACATGCACACAGCATCCTTCAGACAGATCCATACAAATGCTTCCTTCTTTAAATATTCTTTCTTTCCATACACAGTGATACTTTGGAACAGCCTACCAGAATCAATAGTACAGCAACCTGACATTGCAGCGTTTAAAAAGAGTCTCAATTCTTTTCAGATAGTGAGCCGGCCCTGAAAAACCATAATGTTTTATCAGATCTTTTAATCTAACATTCACAATATTTTTAATTGACACCATCACCTATGACTAACAGTTTTTATTCCAGCACAGACGCGCACCTGCCAGTAATACCCGAAAGGGGAGTTAGGCAGTATATATAGATAGAAAAGACTGGCAGATATGTTTTCATTATTTAATGAACGCCCCTCGTATTGTCATTTCGCTGCCAATCGACAAAAAAATAATATTGATAACTGAAATTCTGAATAATTTAGGTTTGAATCTATAGATTTTCACTGCAGGCTCTAACTTATAAACTGCTCAATTACTAAATATCCATCCAATATAATTTAGATTGATGTGTATTTTCTCCACATAACAATATTCTACCATATAACCAAGATCATACTCTTTTCCCACATGAAAAAAATTGACTGGTCCAAATTAATTGCGATTTTAGGCAACACACAAATCATGTTCTAGTTTTCGTGATTCTTTGTACATATATATTTAAGCAATGAAAACACCAAGGAAAAAGAAGGAGTTGTTGTCAGTATTTCCAACTTTTGCATCGTGTTTTCGGCCAATTTCTTACTTTATGAATTAAAATCAAACATTGTATGTAAAGGCTTAAATACAATCATAGTAAATGATGTATTTCGTCCAAAATTCGTCACTTTTAAAAAATCGTAATATCCATCTTTTAACCATTTCTAAAACAGCCCTTGGTATCGATTTTCTTAACTTGGAAAGCGTTTTAAAACGTTAAAAGAACAACAACAATAAAAAATAGCAATAACAACAACCTACATGAACACATTTCTTTTCAAAAGAGATTGTATTATAAAAATCTGACAAATATCAGCACGGAAAAACAATGAAGTTAATGTAACCATTATTGTACTTTTCTTTATGAAAACACCATCACAGAATCTGACCTATATCCATCATGTACCATTTCCCTGACAAAGATCGGTTTTCATGTGCCTAATAGAAAAGGGTTCTATTTGGCAATTATAATGCAAACTCACAATCATTATTATATAAATACAGAGTTTGTCAACAATATTAAGCAAATTTTAGCAAACACTATGAAAAATTGAAAATACATGGAAGTGTCAGCTTTCTTTCGACTGCAATTCTTCAAAATTCCGACCATATGTTTTAGCTCTTACTATTTGTTTGTAGAAATTTGTGTAAATATGCAGGCTTAACAATTGTCATTTCGCTGCCAATCGTCAAGAGATAATATTGATAATTGAAATTCTGAATAATTTAGATTTGAATCTATAAATTTTCACAGCAGGCTCATAATTATAAACTGCTCAATTACTAAATATCCATCCAATTTACATGTAAATTGTAGATTGCATGTGTATTTTCTCAACAATATTCGACCATATAACCAAGATTTTGCTCTTTTCCTGAATAACAAAATTTTTGACTGATCCAAATTAAACGCCATTGTAGACAGCACACAAATTATGTTCCTATTACTTTTGGAAATTCATTTTGCATATATATTTAAGCAAAGGAAAAAAACACACACAAAAAAAAAAAAAAAAAAAAAAAAAAAACGAGGATAAAGAAGTTGTTGGTCTCAGTGTTTCCATCTTTTGCAGCAAGTTTTCGGCGAATTTCTTAGTTTAGGCATTCAAATCGAACTTTGTACGTAAAGGCTTAAACATAATCATAGTACATGAACATGATGTACATGTATTTCGTGCCATTTCATCCAATTTAAATGGGCAAAAACACTTTAAATTGTAATAAACATCCTTTAACCATTTCTAAAACAACCCTTGGTATCGAGTTTAATAATTTAGAAAGCGTCGTACAGCATTAAAAGAATAACAACAACAAAAATAGCAATAACAATTGCCAACATGTACACATTTCTTTTCTAAAGAAATCGCATTTTAAAAATCTGAATAATATCAGGATGGAAAAACAATGAAGGTAATGTGACCATTATCGAACTTTTCTTTAAGCAAAATATTATCACAGAATCTGACCTATATCCATCATGTACCATTTCTAAGACAAAGATCGGTTTTCATGTGCCTAATAGAAAAGGGTTGAATAAACATTGAGACAAAAACGAAATGGTGATAACCAGCATTTTGTCTTTTTTTTAATATTTTCTATGAAATATTGCACATACAGTCCATGTTCGAAACCACCATATTTAAAAACATTTTTTATTTTCTTTTTAAGATCCATTTTTATCATTACGCTATTTCGGTTTCAGATAAAATCACAAAATAACACACTTTCTCCAACAAAATCCCGTCAGTATAAAAATTATCACATTTTTCTGCGTATTTGTAAGGAGACCCGATCAATATAACATGCCTAGTTGACCACGCTGTATGCTCGATCAATCCCAAATGAATAAACAGACAGGAACAAATAAAACTGATTTTCTTTATTGAACGAATCTGTTTATTTTATGGTTATTGACCGTTGAAATACTTCGTGATCACAGCTTATTCAATCGAAGCTTACGACATCTTCAAGTTGACGATAAAAACGTTGTCTTTTAAGTTTGGAAACTGCAATTTTGAAATTTGATTTAACTTTGTTTTTACGTAGACTGATAATAGTCGATAGATACTTTGCGCTTAGGTTGCTTACCTTTCCTTTAGCTACTTTAAACACCGTACGGAAACTACAGAGACAGAGCCAATGGCTCTGCTACTCAAACCCTCTGGGGCGCTTCCGGCCAAGTGTGGCTCTGTCTCTGGGATCACGATTTTTTGACAAAACAGGTGAGTGTTCAACTTTGTTGTTCAATAATTTTCTTTTTGTGCTTAAAATCGAAAAACCAGGAATGTCATGCTCCCCTAAGACCATTTATCTGCCTGTTCTAATTCTGTGGGCTTTAGAGTCGGCAGGGTTTTCACAGGATTATTGTCGTCGTGAGTCGACCCTATGTGATTTGTTCTTGTTTACATCATGTATTCATGTACATTCCAACGGTAAAAAGCCAATTGCCGCAGCAAAAACATGTTATTGTCCACCAAAATTAACCAGGGACAACTTAATTTTCGTGCGTTAAGTCCGTTAGTTGAGCGTCTTAACAAAACATTGCCGAAGTAGGGTCATTACATATGCAGATGTCCCGGGTTAATCTTGCTGGACAATATATACTAATCGAGGGATATTATGGATTAGACATCCATTTTCCATGTCACAAAAACTTTAAAATGATTGGTAAAAAGAAAATTTGAGCATTTTTATCAGTGGCCCTGGCTCTGGCGGGTGGCTCTGTCTCTGACGGCTGGCTCTGTCTCTGGCTCTACGTGCTAGGCTCAGAATTTTAATCCATCACAAAATTTGTGTCTAAGTAATGTATCTAATGAACTCACACCCTGAATAGATCTTAATATGTATGGCGAAGGGTTCAGTCACTGATTGAATGAGTTTTGAAAAAGATTTTTTGAACATGCACATGAACTTTTTCATTTTTTTCCCAGCGTATGAATTTTACGCTACCTCATACGTTGCTCACAAGTTGAACAGCCTAGAGATACACTGAAAGTGCTAGAAGAAGTTTCAAGTTTCATGAAAACATCATGATGCTCTTTATGAATATCTTTCAACATTCATACGTGAAGTTAATTAATAAAAAACACGTATTTCATGAACTATTTTATAATGTCGGGACAATCACTGATTCTCTGCAAACCATCCCATGCATCAATTTTGAAATACAAATTTGATGTATCGTGAAACTTGTGTCACTTGAAAGAATTTCTGGTCGAAATATTGGTTAACATTTTCATCTTGATAAATTAATTATCCTATTCAGTCGAAAGATAAGAACGGGTTATAGCACCAGAAATATTTAGTTGTGATAAAAACTAAGACAAAGCCAACACTCGAATATGGCAACACTCGAATATGGCAACAGCATATGGGACCCACGTGAGAAGAATGACATCCAAAAGCTTGAAAAGAAACAAAAAGCCGCTAGATTTATGAACAATAGACAACATACCCAGGTAACCGATCTTGCGTAAAAAACATGCTTGAAGATCTCAAATGATAGTCCCTAAAAGACAGACGGAAAATGGTCAGGTTAACAATAATTTTACAAAATAACAACATGCAGGCTAGCAATAGACCTAAATCAATACCTTAGCAAACCAACCAGACATTCAATGAACATGCAAGGAGGAAGTTATGTGATCACATACAATAAAACAACATCCAGACAAAGTACCCTCTTCCCAAGAACCACCCGAGACTGGAACCATCTCCCCGCAGACTTACGGTCAACAGGCTCAATTGACGTCTTCAATGCCCAACTAGCCAACCATTTTTTCTACACTATAAAATCACTCGCGACTCAATATTTCATTTTTTCTAACTCTGTCTTATATCTATTAACTTTCCCTGTATGTATCTCTTTCACCTTTTAACTTTTTTACCTATTTTTTTTTTCGCAACCCCATGGCAAAATAATCAGCCTGTTGATTGTGGTTAGTTTATATGGAAGAAGCAGTAAACAGTAAAAATTCAATATTTGCAGATAACAAGAGATTTTACTTAAATATTAAGTTTAAGAATTTCAGAAAAAATCAAGGTTAGAAATGTCCATTAAAATATATGTCTACTAATAAGCTAATCCGGTATGTTATTCATTTTGAAGGCGCATATGGTTATAATAAAAAATATCCAAAAATTATTGAAATCTGTGACAAAAATATGAAATGGTAATCAGCTATTTTCTTTTTTCGCAATGTATCAGAACAAGGTCTTGTTTGGGAATAATAAAATGGAAAAATGTCGGGTTGCATTGATGCAAAATAAAAAGATCCGATAAACAGCATTTTCTTCCTTTGTTACAGCTTTTTATGTGACAAATCGTATGCTAATTGTTCCTTTGTCAACACCCAGTTTGTCGCCTGTAGTAGCTTTGATATTGAACAACGCTGAAATTTCGAATTTTTGGAAAGCGTTGAATCAGTGACTGAACCAATCGTCATGCGCATTAAGATCTATTCAGGGTGTGAGTTCATTAGGTACATTATTCCGACACGAATTTCCATGAATGGAAATTTTGAACCTAGCACAGAGACTGGCTCAGTCGTCAGAAACAGAGCCAGCCGCTAGAGACAGAGCCACTGATGGAAATTGCTCAAATTCTATTTTTGCCACTCATTTTTAAGGTTTTGTGACATGGAAAATGGATGTCTAATCCAGAATATCCCTCGATTAGTATATAACATGTTTTTGCTGCTGCAATTGGCTTTTTACCGTTGGAATGTACATGAATACATGATGAAAAAACCACATAGGTCGATTCACGACGACAATAATCCTGTACAAACCCTGCCGACTTTAAAGCCCACAGAATTAGAACAGGCAGATAAATGGTCATAGGGGAGCATGACATTCCCGGTTTTTCGATTTTAAGCACCAAAAGAAAATAAATGAACAACAAGTTGAACGCTCACCTGTTTTTGTCAAAAAATCGTGATCCCAGAGTCTCACATGGCCGGAAGCACCCCAGAGGGTTTGAGTAGCAGAGCCATTGGCTCTGTCTCTGTAGTTTCCGTACCGTGTTAAAAGTGTTCATATGACAAGTCTTACATATTCATGCTAATGTGTGGTGTCTTTGAGTCCATGTCTGTCCCCCCCCCCCCCCTCCCCACCCCATTGTAAAAACTTCGAACAAGTTATAGTATGCATGTATATAATACTATCAACTGACCCGTGTCTCGTGGTGCGAACGTCGTTCGAACGACCACGGAACTTCACATGATATATAGATTATTTTCTATCTTTCTATTCACAGAGCCATGTAGTCATTTGAGTCAGGGTCTGAAAATGGGTCTTCCATTTCTCTCTATTATGAAAAACAATAGTAAACTTTTCGTACATGATAGGAGTACAAATAAAATGCTTGAGAAATTTGATATCCTTTAATTCGTCATTAAGACAATTAACTTTCCAAAGGGTTAAAATCTAGCATAAAAGATTTTCTCACATGTTTAAAGGATTTCATTTGGAGATAATTCGCCCTTAAGACACAAGATTGCAATTTTTACATTTTGGACATTTTAGAAAAAAATGTTCAAGTGCAAGGGTTTGGTCGAAAAACTTTAGCTAGATATTGGAACTAGCAAACTTTTGCAGATTTAGTCACGGTGGTTAATCACGTGACTCATAATGTCATAAAATCGTCAACACTTTTGTTAATACTTGATCAATTTTAATCTGGGTTGAAGCAGAGAAGGTGGGTAAATGCCATGAATAAAGTGCTCGTGGCAGTGTTTTTTTTTTTTTTTTTTTTTTTTTTGAAAAATCAACTGATAAGAAAGTTATTGAAGATCAACCAAAACTTTGGTAGAGTGAAGTTGGCAGACCAGCAGACTAGCAGACTGGCAGAGTGAAGTTGGCAGACCAGCAGACTAGCAGACTGGCAGAGTGAAGTTGGCAGACCAGCAGACTAGCAGACTGGCAGAGTGAAGTTGGCAGACCAGCAGACTAGCAGAGTAGATGTGCTTATATGGCAAAAATGCCCTAAAAACATCACAAAAATCATTTTGAACTAATTTTGTAACTTTCCAGCACACTAGCAGAGTAGATGAAAAAAATAATTTCCTTCGTCTGATGGCTTTTTGGACCGGATAAACACTTTGTAACGTGTTTCTACGGCAAATTACTCCATAATACTCGAAAAATCATCATTTTACATCGATTTTGCAATTTTCTTAATCGGATGTCACACTTGCAAATTAGCAAATTTGAACCGTTTCTTTCGTGAAAATGCATTTTTGAGATGAATAAAAGCTTCCTTACCCCAAATTAATGCTTAAAACACGAAAACATGTCATCTCATTTTTAGTCTGCCAGTCGGCTGGTCTGCCAGGTTAATTTCCAGCAGACTAGCAGACCAAAATGAAAATTTTATTTTCTTTCATCTGGTGGCTTTTTTGACCGAATAAACACTTTAAACGTGTTTTTACGGCAAATTACCTCTTAAAACACGAACAAATCATCATTTTACATCGATTTTGCAATTTTCTTAATCGGATGTCACATTTGCAAATTAGCAAATTTGAACCGTTTCTTTCGTGAAATTGCATTTTTGAGATGAATAAAAGCTTCCTAACCCCAAATTAATGCTTAAAACACGAAAGCATGTCATCTCATTTTTAGTCTGCCAGTCGGCTGGTCTGCCAGGTTAATTTCCAGCAGACTAGCAGACCAAAATGAAAATCTTATTTTCTTTCATCTGGTGGATTTGTTGACCGAATAAACACTTTAAAACGTGTTTTTACGGCAAATTACTTCTTAAAACACGAACAAATCATCATTTTACATCGATTTTTCAACTTTCTTTTTTTGATGTCACACTTGCAAATTAGCAAATTTGAACCGTTTCTTTCGTGAAAATGCATTTTTGAGATGAATAAAAGCTTCCTAACCCCAATTTAATGCTTAAAACACGAAAACATGTCATCTCATTTTTTGTCTGCCAGTCGGCTGGTCTGCCAGGTTAATTTCCAGCAGACTAGCAGACCAAAATGGAAATCTTATTTTCTTTCATCTGGTGGCTTTTTTGACCGAATAAACACTTTAAACGTGTTTTTACGGCAAATTACCTCTTAAAACACGAACAAATCGTCATTTTACATCGATTTTTCAACTTTCTTTTTTTTTTGAGCTCACACTTGCAAATTAGCAAATTTGAACCGTTTCTTTCGTGAAAATGCATTTTTGAGATGCAAAAAAGGTTTCTAATCCCAAATTAACGCTTAAAACACGAAAACATGTCATCTCATTTTTTGTCTGCCAGTCGGCTGGTCTGCCAGATTCACATTTCCAGCAGACTGGCAGACCAAATGAAAATTTTTATTTCTTTCATCTGGTGGTTTTATTGACCGAATAAACACTTTTAAACGTGATTTTACGGTAATTTACCCCCGAATACACGAAAAACTCATCATTTTACACCGATTTTGCAACTTTCTTACTCTGATTTCACACTTGCAAATTAGCAATTTTTAACCGTTTCTTTCGTGAAAATGCGTTTTTGAGATGCATAATAGCTTTCTAACCCGAAATTAATGCTTAAATCATGAAAACTTGTCATCTTATTTTTAGTCTGCCAGTCTGCTGGTCTGCCAGCTTCACGTTCTCAAGCAGACTGGCAGACCAAATGAAAATTTTATTGGCTATCATTTGATGGCTTTTTTAACCAAATAAACGCTTTTTTACATATTAATTAACGTTTTTTATGGCTAATTACCACTTAAAAACTACCAAACAGCACCTTCTATGTGTAGACTAGCCCGAGTCGTTTCTGTTTGTAAATTTGTAAATGGGTGCATTGTTCTGTTTGAGACTTGCCTGTATAATCCAAGCCCAGACTAGGATGTCATTTAAAAAGTGGTCTTTGCAGTTATACTCTGACACTAATACTAGGGTCTGGGCCAGACTACTTCTAGGTGCTTTGTGTTATCATTTAATCATATCTTTAAATGTGATAAAATACCAGTAACAGTCGGCATGCTGACCTCACTGACCATTTGTTTAGATAAGTGTAATATGAGAATTATGCAGGCAGGACACAAAAGCGAAATTACACGTCTTGAGAAAAGGAAAAATATCCCCCTCGTGTCAGTTTCGTAATTGTATTCTATTTCGTACTAACTCGCAAATCTCTAATAAGGAATGTTCTGATCTGATATTTATTGTTTTAAAGCAGATCTTACCCAAACAAACACACTGTAGATTTGTTTTGCTTTGCATCTATACTACAACATCAGAATAAAATAAGACCCAAATCCAAAGAAATTGAATGCTGTTTTAAAAAATCAAAGTTAACTATCTCACAGAGACTTTTTATAACTCCCTTAAGTTAGTGGCTTTAAATATTGTGGGAAATGATGAAATTCCTTTTAACAAGTATTTTCCTCGGTTCCCTAAATGTTTTAGGCAAAGAGAGACCAAAAATGTAGAATACCATTCACCTGAGATTATGGTCTGTGCTATTTTTGAAGTTGGACAAGTTTAAATGTTGGCGTTTTCTAATGAGTTTAATTTAATAAGAAGGATTTGATATTTAAAGCCCTTCTTACAACCTGTCGTAGGTGCTCATGTGTGCGGTTTGCGTCAAAGCGTAGGCATAGTCATGCGATGCACGCAGGTGAAACGTACGATTTTGGTGGATGCAGTCACGACGCAGACTGCACGTAGCAAAGAATTGACCGGATATACCTTAATGCTTTACTTTATGTATATATAAAGTAAAGCATTAAGGTATACTCAAATATTTCGGTTTGAGTATAGTTGGCGCAAGATCGCATGGCACATGTGCACATTTTGTCCAAATGTAAACAAAACAGTGTTGTATAAAAGATGAATAAATTCTTAATAAGTTGTGACGTAGACATGTCGAAAATTTATGTACAGTGAAAGAAGGGTATACTCACTGTTCAGAGTTTTCTGCGTTTTATCGAACAATGTTTTGTTTACATTTGAACAAAACGTAAACATATGCCATACGATCGTGCGCCAACAATAATTCGGAACGGCCGATCGTATTTACACGTATGTACTAGTATTCGTAAAGAACTCTTACACAATCGTATATAGATTGAAAATATCGGCAATGCTCGTAACGATTCGCGCTACGGGGAAATGTTTTGACAAGTCAAAAAATTTATTACGAATGATCAAAGGATAAATATTCCGTTATTCGCTTCTAATTTCGTAAATTCACATCAGTTAATCGTCGCAAACCACACGTGAGTGATTCACGAAATATAATGCAATGTTACAAATATATACGACCCTGGATGTTAAAAAACGCTCTTATTATAGCGGACGAGAATTGACCTGGCAGAGCATTTCATTCGATTAGCATGGGCTGCTCTGCCAGGTCAATTCTCGTCCGCAATATATGAGATGCCAAGTATGATACTAAAACAGACTAGGCTTTTGAGGCTTGTGAGGATTATGTTTGATGGATAAGCTGCAAGAGGACTGTACGAAACCTGGTAAAACCTTGTGTGAATGCCGTCTTATGAGGATAAATATTGATCTAAAATACTTTAAGTGGCTTTTGCGAAATCATTGCTCATATACTATGCTTCTATACTAAAGGAAAAAAGAACCGCGACAAAAATAAAATTGGTCATAGGTTTTGTTTTTGTCTTTCTCAAAATCACGCTATTTCGAGTACTTCTTTCAATGCATAATAAGATTTCATCATTTGGCGTTCTAGTGTCAAAATATCATCAGGGTCACAGGTTGCACGTGCCTTAAATATGCGTTTAAATGAGAGCGATTAGGTGTCAATGTTTAATGCGTTCTTGAACGCACTCCAATATGACGTTAACGATTCCTGGTTGAATTTGATTGCTGTACTGTCCATGAATAGCGTAAACAGTTTTTCTCGATAAGAGAATTCCTTTCCGTAGGTAAAATAAGCGAATGTTATTGTCCTAACGTTGTGACGTTAGACGTTGACGACCGCTTTTCGGGCGACCGTCAGTTGTTCCGTTCGTTCTAAGAAATTATCTCGAGCAATATTTTGTCAACCGATGTACTCCAAAGTCACCAACAATTGCGGGTTGAGATGTTCCATTCGCAAACATCACAATTGCTGACGGACGACATCTTTGATTGAATAAGTTACAAAATGATATTAGGAATTAGATCCAAACAAAAATCATTGCCTTTTGTCGAGTCGACGTTCATCTACACAAATCAAAAGAGTTTTATGCAAAGTTTGGGTATTCGAAGGTTTGAACGTGAGAGACGTATAAACGTCTATTTTCACAGGTAAGACAACAGGTTCTAACGTAAACACATAGATCAATATCAAGATACACTTCCCTGTAAAAATCAGTAACAATTTTGACTCAATAACATAAAAATAAGAGAAATAACAAAAAATAGTTGTTGCGTTTCTTCTTTCTCCCAGTATATTTACACTGGTGGTGAACTCGGCCAAAGCGAGGGACGTATTTTCGCGAACAATGTATTCCGTCGGTGTTGTTATAAAATCTTGTAACTACGGCTTTATCTAAGCCGTAGTTACGAGATTTTATAACAACTCCGACGGTTTGCCAATACATAACGGTGAACCTGGTCTATTTTTATAAAAGATTCATTACAATTAGAGTTAAAAATCTTTAAACTCACATTTAAACGCAAAATATCTATATCTTGTTGTAGCGAAAAACGTCCCTCGCTTTGGCAGAGTTCACAACCAGTGATCTAGTATAATAAGCTTTATCTGTAAATGACATTTTTAAATTTTATTCAATTTTATATGAATTCGTAAGTGAGTCAGAATTGTTGAAAAATAAATTATTTTATGATGGTGAACATATTTTTTCATGGTGGCCTAAAAGATTAACGATTGGATTTGCAGATAGTATTAAAATACATTTTACAGATATTTTACTCTTATTTGAATTGTCAAAATTGTGTGTTTAATCATGGAAAAGCTATAAAATATCTAAATCTAAATAGAGCTCAAGATAAAACACTTTCAACAATCCAAGTTCCAAAGATCATTAGCTGCAACCCAGACCAACAAAAGATTGGAGAATATTGTCAATTTAGTGCAACGTTTATCTACAGAGGAAACAGAAAGTAGGCCTAAAATGCACGATAAAGCGGTGTTTAGATTCAACAAGCAAAACATTGTATCTAAAATTGAAGGGCATATATGCTTCCTAAAGAGAACGTCTTTGACACGTTTTTATTTGAAAATGCTTTAATCATAGACTTATTTTACCTGGCGACCTTAAAAATGCAGGACATGTAAAAAATCTGCTTGTTGTGTCGTTTTTCTTCACCAAACCATTTTTGGTTCTAAAAGTATGAGGGTTAGCACTATAGTTACGCCTTTTTACTTTCCTAAACGGCAAAAATTTGGATTGTTTGAGCCTGACATGACTTGCAGACGAATAAATGATTGGTGTATGAAGTGAAAATTGTGTAAGAACGAATTACATTGCTGAATATAGCAAGTTCTTCTTTTCTGTCAAAGCTTTGCCAGAAATTGGAGGTCCAAACTAGGTCTTGTATGGAAAATGGTTAAGGGACTGGTCTTGAAGGATTATTTTGTTGATACAATTGTGTAACCGAATGTCAATTTCTCATTAACGAGGCTTCTTTTTCACAACAATAACAAAATAATAAAAAAGACAGGTAATGATTCCTAAATTATAGCCAAACAAAATTGAACCGTGTCAACTTAATTTTAGTGCGCAAAGTACGTAAGTTGAATTTCTACACAAAACCTCACCGTAGTGGGGCCATTACATATGCAGATGTTCCGGATTGATATTGGTGGACTATACCAGGGACGGTCGGAAAATATCCGGATTTTCTAATTGCTCTCGGGGTTAGAAAGCATTTCCGCATTTAAAAGTGTTTATTCGGTTAAAATAGCCACCAGATGAAAGAAATTAAAATATCCATTTGGTCTGCTAGTCTGCTGGAAATGTGAAGCTGGCAGACCAGCCGACTGGCAGACTAAAAATGAGATGATATGTTTTCGTGTTTTAAACATTAATTTGGGGTTAGGAAGCTTTTCTTCATCTCAAAAATGCATTTTCACGAAAGAAACGGTTCAAATTTGCTGATTTGCAAGTGTGACATAAAAAACAGAAAGATGAAAATTCGATGTAAAATGGTGATTTGTTCGTGTTTTTTAAAAAGAGGTAATTTGCCGTAAAACACGTTTAAAAGTGTTTATTCGGTCAAAAAAGCCACCAGATGAAAAAAAAAAAAAATAAAATTTTCATTTTGGTCTGCTAGTCTGCTGGAAATTAACCTGGCAGACCAGCCGACTGGCAGACTAAAAATGAGATGATATGTTTTCGTGTTTTAAACATTAATTTGGGGTTAGGAAGCTTTTCTTCATCTCAAAAATGCATTTTCACGAAAGAAACGGTTCAAATTTGCTGATTTGCAAGTGTGACATCAAAAAAAGAAAGTTGAAAATTCGATGTAAAATGATGATTTGTTCGTGTTTTAAGAGGTAATTTGTCGTAAAAACACGTTTAAGAGTGTTTATTTGGTTAAAAAAAAGCCACCAGATGAAAGAAAATAAGATTTTCATTTTGGTCTGCTAGTCTGCTGGAAATTAACCTGGCAGACCAGCCGACTGGCAGACTAAAAATGAGATGATATGTTTTCGTGTTTTAAGCATTAATTTGGGGTAAGGAAGCTTTTATTCATCTCAAAAATGCATTTTCACGAAAGAAACGGTTCAAATTTGCTAATTTGCAAGTGTGACATCAAAAAATAGTCCATTTGATGCTGCTATATGCCCTATATGACAACCTTACAATGTCGAGTACAATGAAGTTTTATTTTTTCTTTGCATTGTATAGGTGCTCTAGAGCAGATCTAGCTGGGTTGCCAGAATGGCAACCTTGGGCAACTCCCACAATTCGCAAAAATCCAAGATGGCCGCCAAATGCAGCTGGAAAAATCAACTTTTTGTCAAATTGTCCTAAATTGACGCAAAAAATGCCTATTTAGGGGTTCTTTGGTGTGCTGAATCCAAATCCATTGATAAATACAACATTTGAATAACGCAAATATGCTAAAATAGAGATGGCTGCCGGACGCCATCTTGAAAATCGCATTTTTCTACATTATTTTACATGGCCCATAGAATTCATGTATTAAGACGCACTTGATAAGGTAAATCCACATTATTTCTTAAATTCAAATTTTGATTTATCTGGTGTACATAAAATTTCGACATGGCCGCCAGACGTCATATTGAAAATGATAGCTGGCTTAATTCTTTTACAACAATTTATTTCTACTTGTAGAAAATGCGGCTAATATGTGATATTCATTCCCACTATTAATTTAATAACACATTTTTATATTTATTTGAATTTTACATTGATCTAAAGTGTTTTTCATTGGGGAAATGGCCACCAGATGGCATAATGAAAGTGACAACAAATACTGGTACTAAATATTATAAAGGGAAATAATTATCTTGTACTTTTTTTCTAAATTTCAAGTCTTACAAATCCCAGATTTCTTCAAAACGTTATATTTTCTATTGTAAACATTTCTATAAATCTGAGCATCTTCGAAACTTTTACAGATGATATGATTTAAACATTTTTATTATTTCAACAGACAACCATCACCTCTGTGTAATGATATACACAGTTCTGACATTGAATAACAAAAGTTGCCTGTGTGGGTTAAAGTACCATTATGAATTTATATCATTTATTCCTATGGCTTCTTCCTAATTTTGAAGAAATGACCCCATGATCTACAGAGTGTCCCAAAAAAAAACGGAACCCTAATTCAAAGTCAAATATTTCAAAGCGTAAGCAAATAATCTAATTTTTGAATAAGGAGTACTAAAGATACATTATTTTTGCATTTGTGTTCCAAATTTCACTTAAAAATATGTATCGGTTCAAAAGTTATAAGCAAATTAATAATGACACTAAAAAAACAATTTGACATGATATTGATTTTTGCGTCTTGTTTGTTCGTGAAAGCGCACTAACGGTCAGTTGTTGAATACTGTAACGTTGTACATGCATGTACCGATTTTCTCGAAATTTAATATGTACACGTGCTGTATGTTCAAATTGAGTCCATAGAGAGGTTGTTTGAATTAATTTCAAATGATTATGTGATTCATTTTACATGGCGCAGTTTTAACTTTTATTTTCATAAATTACAAGCTTGATATGTTTCTTAGAATTAGTCCAGTCTTAATTTTCTTGCATAGTTTACATTTCAGTGGGCTATGAATTAATTCTTTTTTTATGAATTTTTGTGTTATTTGTCATATATGAACATGTTTTGCATAAAGGTCAGTGTCAGGTCAAATGAAACCTGTAATACTTTTCAATTGAGCGGTGACCGGCATGTTGGTCAGAAATAAATTAAGAGCCTATGGCTATTATTCATTAGTCTTGGATATTTTGTTTGTATTCATTTTAGTTACATCACAGCTCTTCTTTAACAGTTTATTTATTAGCAAAAAAATGAAATGAAAATGCACTATTGTGAATACAATGTTTCAAAATCACGTTTGTATTGTATTGAACATATTAACCAATTGTTAAGCATCAATTTATTAAATAATTGTAGGCGCGCGCTGCAAAACGAAAATGTCGATATCGTGTTAAAATGGGTTTACGGGTATATTCATTTGAATGCCAATATTTTCAAAACAAATCATTATTTTTCAACCAAATTTTCACTGCTAATAGAAGACTGTCGTTGCTATTGCGTATGTAAATTTGGTGGAGAAATATTACTTAACACATAAGAAATGTACTTTCAAAAATGGGTTCCGTTTTTTTTTTGGGACACTCTGTACATCCAAATATAGAATTTAAACATCACCCAAGTCGCAAATAGAACGTTAGCTCGTAAAGCAGAAATTTCTTACATGTTAAAATCTTACACACAGATCCGATCTACGAAATGTGTGCAACTTAAGAGGAATTATTATGTAGTCAACATTGGATGTAGATACCATGTATGTGATCATTCCGCACCATTACAATATACTGAATTAATAGAAATAAAAAGAAAATAAACAAAAACAGTCATGCTTGATTAAACTGTTATTACCGGTACATAGTTAGTCATGAAGATATACTGTTTACAAGAAACTTTACTCGATGAAAAAGACAAAAACAATAAATTAAGAAGGTTGAAATTAACAAGCATTTGCTAACCTGGGTAAGATACCACCAAAAACATTAATTTTAAAGAAAAAGTTTCAAATGTTTCCCTACCTACAAGACATCTATATAAATTCACAGAGAAACCCTGTCCATTTTTTCATTGTTTAGGGATACCTTATACTAATGGTTGTCCATTCACATTTATTGGGAATACGAGGGCTCATCAATAATTTCGAGAACTAAATCTACTTTTCAATTACCGGTTGACGTATTTTCACGAAAATTGGTATGCTGAAAGCTCATTTATTTTCCAACCGACTCATCTTATTTAAAAATGATGACGTCATAACAATATGACGTCGTGGCAGAATCATGACGTCATGTCAATAGCGTTTGTTTTGAAATGACGTCATCTTGCATTTTTGAGCAACGCCTTATGAAAAAGTTTTATATATTTCTCAATAATTCCTTTACGGGCGTCCGTGAAATTTTACATGTATTATAAAGAGACATATGTTTATCTAATAACGTTATTGGAAAGCGCATACGACGCTTCAGAGAGGGTAGAGAGATAAGAGAAAATGAGTGATTTTACGAGCAGATCGGAGACTATAAATCTAAAAAGAAGACTACTAAAACCCTAGAATTCATTCCTGAAAATTGAAAATTAGGTGTTGAAATGGTAGTAAGACACTTGGGTATTTTGTATGATACAGCTAAGGACAGTATGACCAGTAATCTCGGAATGCGCTGTGGATCGGCAAGATGGGTACCGCGCTGGCCGCTTCCTGGCCGAATGGGGCAGGGGTCAAAAGGTGTCGTTAATAATACCAAAGTTATAAGGAAGACCGCCATAACTTTGCGAATCAAATAAATACATGTGGCGTGACATCGATGCATCCTTTCTGAGTCGGAAAGTAAAGAACAAATAACATTTTGGAAGCATCATTCTTCGTTCTCACCCACAAAAGCATTGATTTCCAGATGTGCCGGTGAGACAAATGTCACAATTTTCATCAATATTCGAGGAATCACACTGAAACATTTTATGTCTATATAAAATCGAGTAAGTACTTATAATTTTGCAGCAGTAATCAAATCTAGTCTGCCACCCACTTTTATGAGACAGCGCGCAAATGTCGTAAGGTCCGGAATTCTGTCGCGCTATGACAGCGCGTCGCGCCATAGCCGACGCCTTGAAAAGGCCGGTATTGTGAAACTGGTAATAGAAATATTACCAAACCCTCCGCACCGCGCAAATTATGTATTTTTCGACTTCTATTTATTTCCAAACCTCAGAAATAAATCACGGGGTGAAGATTTTGAGTAAAAAGAAGAGTTGGATGTGTCATTTACAAAAGTTCGCGGGACATGTCACGTGACAGGCTGTAGCACGTGCCACAGACGTAAGTCAAGCGGTGGAATGAATGCAAACTGTTCAAGAAATGTTACTTTTATAAGAAATGGGTTATGTTTCTAAGTTTAACAACGTGTTTTTCTGATTTAAGATTAGTTCTGGAAATTATTGATGGGCCCTCGTAGAACAGAAATTGCAAGATACAACTCAACTTGATTAAAATTGAACGAAATTACATTCTATGATTCTTGGGCACTTCTGCATCTGATTCTGAATGGTTTTTGCCTTTCAAATCACATCAAATGTATTAGTATATTTTACTAGAATATTTCGCTCGTATGACTTTTCAATAATTTTCCAAAAGTATTTTTCTTTTGTCGGATACCATGTCCACGACTATACTGTTTCCTGTTGTCGTTAAAATCGTTCATGGCTGTAGTATGACAAGACTAAGCATTACATTATGCATGTAACTCAAAGAGTTGTATTGTTTTTACCATGATCATTTGGGTTTTTTCTTCATACATTTTGAGTTGTAAAGGTATGAAAGCTGAAAATACAGCCCCCAAAGGAATTTTAGCCCATCAATTACGATTGATCTATTACGACTCCTTAAGATATTCACAAGGAAAATAATTTCAAAAATATAAATATTGGAACACTTTTAATGATACGTTTTCTTCTAGCATGACAGTCACCTTTAATTTCTTTATATTATCCATGAATTTATATAATTTATGTAATTATGAGGATAAAATGTTTAGAACTGTACCGAAACTGAAATATTGCAAAATGCCAGATGTATATCTTTAGTCAGCAGCAACATCTGAAACTTTACATTTCAACATGGTAACTGGGGGCGATAATTGAATGAAATCTTAGTTACATACAGACATACCTCAAGCCTACAGCAAAGACATCGCCTTCATTTAACAATAACAATGGCAACTGGTGGCCTATGTATTACATTCTGTATATTCATCTAGGTCTAGTTCCATACATAATTGTGTATCAGAATCTGATTTTCCAAAGCAAAAAACTTCAAACCTAGATAACAATACCAAAAAACAGCACCTAACAATATGTTATTTTAATTTTCCACTAAGTACACTTATAAACAAAACTTTTAGAGGCATTAAATTGAAGAAATTAGCACAGGTTAATTGATATTATATCATTGTTGGCGAAAAGAGCAGATTTTTAGGCATTTGATGTCCTACTTTGAAAAACTGTCTGAAAATTTGCTCTTTATGCTAAGATGGCAAGTGGTTGCCATATCTGTTACTATCATTTATATGAGAACAGTAACGAAATATGTAATATCCAAATTTAGTCCAAATGTGTTAAAAATAAGTAAAGAGATTTAATAACACATAAATATCGAAATTTGGCAGCAATTCGTACCAGTATTTCAACCAATAATTATTTTTAATAAGGCATGTAGCACACATTTCCGAATTTTATTTATACAAGGTTGATATAAAAAAGAAAAGAAGAAATGATAATGTGAAGAAATGAGAAGTAAAGTAAATTTGGCTTACAAAGTATTCTGAAAAGGTGCCTTTTAAAGACCGTATAAAAACTAACATAGAAAAAATGTGATTTTCAAGATGGCATCCAGCAGCCATCTTTAATTTAGTACTTTTCTGATATCCAAATGCCATATTTATCATCATATTTGAATTCAGCGTACCCGAAAACCCCAAAATAGACATTTTTGTCATCTTTGTTGGACAATTTGACAAAAAGTTTATTTTTCCAGCTGCGTTTGGCGGCCATCTTGGATTTTTGCGAATTGTGGGAGTTGCCCAAGGTTGCCATTCTGGCAACCAAGCTATATCTGCTCTAGAAAACATGTACAATGCAAAGAAAAAATAAAACTTCATTGTACTCGACATTGCAAGGTTCCGAAAATTTCAAATGGACTAAAAAGAAAGTTGAAAAATCGATGTAAAATGATGAATTGTTCGTGTTTTAAGAGGTAATTTGCCGTAAAATCACGTTTAAGAGTGTTTATTTGGTTAAAAAAAAAAGCCACCAGATGAAAGAAAATAAAATTTTCATTTTGGTCTGCTAGTCTGCTGGAAATGTGAATCTGGCAGACCAGCCGACTGGCAGACAAAAAATGAGATGACATGTTTTCGTGTTTTAAGCGTTAATTTGGGATTAGAAAGCTTTTTTGCATCTCAAAAATGCATTTTCACGAAAGAAACGGTTCAAATTTGCTAATTTGCAAGTGTGAGCTCAAAAAAAAAAGAAAGTTGAAAAATCGATGTAAAATGACGATTTGTTCGTGTTTTAAGAGGTAATTTGCCGTAAAAACACGTTTAAAGTGTTTATTCGGTCAAAAAAGCCACCAGATGAAAGAAAATAAGATTTCCATTTTGGTCTGCTAGTCTGCTGGAAATTAACCTGGCAGACCAGCCGACTGGCAGACTAAAAATGAGATGACATGTTTTCGTGTTTTAAGCATTAATTTGGGGTTAGGAAGCTTTTATTCATCTCAAAAATGCATTTTCACGAAAGAAACGGTTCAAATTTGCTAATTTGCAAGTGTGACATCAAAAAAAGAAAGTTGAAAAATCGATGTAAAATGATGATTTGTTCGTGTTTTAAGAAGTAATTTGCCGTAAAAACACGTTTTAAAGTGTTTATTCGGTCATCAAATCCACCAGATGAAAGAAAATAAAATATCCATTTTGGTCTGCTAGTCTGCTGGAAATTAACCTGGCAGACCAGTCGACTGGCAGACTAAAAATGAGATGACATGTTTTCGTGTTTTAAGCGTTAATTTGGGATTAGAAAGCTTTTTTGCATCTCAAAAATGCATTTTCACGAAAGAAACGGTTCAAATTTGCTAATTTGCAAGTGTGAGCTCAAAAAAAAAGTTGTAAAATCGATGTAAAATGACGATTTGTTCGTGTTTTAAGAGGTAATTTGCCGTAAAAACACGTTTAAAGTGTTTATTCGGTCAAAAAAGCCACCAGATGAAAGAAAATAAGATTTTCATTTTGGTCTGCTAGTCTGCTGGAAATTAACCTGGCAGACCAACCGACTGGCAGACTAAAATGAGATGACATGTTTTCGTGTTTTAAGCATTAATTTGGGGTTAGGAAGCTTTTATTCATCTCAAAAATGCATTTTCACGAAAGAAACGGTTCAAATTTGCTAATTTGCAAGTGTGACATCAAAAAAAGAAAGTTGAAAAATCGATGTAAAATGATGATTTGTTTGTGTTTTAAGAGGTAATTTGCCGTAAAAACACGTTTTAAAGTGTTTATTCGGTCAACAAATCCACCAGATGAAAGAAAATAAGATTTTCATTTTGGTCTGCTAGTCTGCTGGAAATTAACCTGGCAGACCAGCCGACTGGCAGACTAAAAATGAGATGACATGTTTTCGTGTTTTAAGCATTAATTTGGGGTTAGGAAGCTTTTATTCATCTCAAAATGCAATTTCACGAAAGAAACGGTTCAAATTTGCTAATTTGCAAATGTGACATCCGATTAAGAAAATTGCAAAATCGATGTAAAATGATGATTTGTTCGTGTTTTAAGAGGTAATTTGCCGTAAAAACACGTTTAAAGTGTTTATTCGGTCAAAAAAGCCACCAGATGAAAGAAAATAAAATTTTCATTTTGGTCTGCTAGTCTGCTGGAAATTAACCTGGCAGACCAGCCGACTGGCAGACTAAAAATGAGATGACATGTTTTCGTGTTTTAAGCATTAATTTGGGGTTAGGAAGCTTTTATTCATCTCAAAAATGCATTTTCACGAAAGAAACGGTTCAAATTTGCTAATTTGCAAGTGTGACATCCGATTAAGAAAATTGCAAAATCGATGTAAAATAATGATTTTTCGAGTATTAAGGAGTAATTTGCCGTAGAAACACGTCAACAAGTGTTTATCCGGTCCAAAAAGCCACCAGACGAAGGAAATTATTTTTTTCATCTACTCTGCTAGTGTGCTGGAAAGTTACAAAATTAGTTCAAAATGATTTTTGTGTTGTTTTCTAAGGCATTTTTGCCATATAAGCACATCTTCTCTGCTAGTCTGCTGGTCTGCCAACTTCACTCTGCCAGTCTGCTAGTCTGCTGGTCTGCCAACTTCACTCTGCCAGTCTGCTAGTCTGCTGGTCTGCCAACTTCACGAACATCCTTAAAATCGTTTTATAAAGCATTTTACACAAATTCACGAGGGAGTACGGGGCCCCGGCACAACCTCTGTATCCGCGGACGCCTCCACACGCACAATTACAGAATTTAAAAGTGTGTTTGTGTTCTTAAGATAAAAAAAAAACATTCTGTAAACATGTGCCATAACGTCGTACCGGTCTTTAAATGCCGTTTTACGGAAATAAATGAGACAGAATCTACTAATGCGGTATTAAATACCTCTTTCTGTCAAGTTCAGCCAGTCACTAAAATTCAATTATGGTGCATAGGCCTACATGTACTGCTGTCTTATAGTTGCTACACGAAGAAGGTAAAGAGTTCTAAACGGATTTGAACACAGACTGTGCGCACAGGCTGATCTAGATCCATGTTGATTTTAGATATCATAAAAGGTTTTTTTTTCTCCAAAACCCGACTCAGGTGATTTGATAACCCTAAACACGTCGTGAAATCACGTGGCACAACAATAACGATTACAGAATATTTAAACCCATTACCAGACGGCAAAATTGTAGACTAGTCCAAAATTCAAAGATGATACAGACGACAAATTCAAGCGAATATGATTTTATATTCTTTGGTCTTTTTTTATCGAAAATATTGTGGGAAATGAAGAAATTGCTCGTCACCAGCAATTTCTTCATTTTCCACAATGTTTTCCAAAGCATTTATCTTTAAGTGTCAATGTTTGGGAATGAGTTAAATAACGGTTTATTTTCTTGTCTTCTATGTTTTGGATAAGTTTCAAATCCTTCACGTATTCAAATTTTTAACATGAAAATTTTATGCAGTCATCTTCGTCTTCATCGTCGTCGTCATTGTTGTGTTGTGTTGTAATTGTTGTTGTTGTTGTCGTCATCGAAGTCGCCGTTGTCGGTGTTTTTGTTGTTGATGTTGTTGTTAGTCTGTCATGTTAGTCTGTCGTGTTAAAGAGTGGTGTCTTTGAAAATGGTACAGGAAAAGGAAAATTGTATCATGCCAATGAAATTTATATCGTCGCTTTTCGACGAAAACCTCCTAACTGCAGCTTTAAACAAGCTGCAGTTTCAAGGTTTTCGTTGAAAAACGACGATATTATGATTTGATTTATTCCCATTAGGAACTTCATGCCAGTGATTGATTTCCTCAATGCTACATCGTTACGGACGCATAAGCGACGAGGTTGGACATTCAAGGATTTTTCTTCATGTATTGATCTATAACACGGTGGGGATTGTGCATGATGGGATGGATAACGAATACGGAGTATACGGACAAATTTGCCTCGCATCAGGTAAGAAATTGTGCAATAATTTTCTTATTTCTGCTCCAATTTTCAAGCGGTTTGTTGCATGTACCCCGCATTAGTGAGCTATTTCCTCGGATATATGACTTGTTTGTAGAAACTTTGTACTTTATCCAAAAATTGATCCCAACCGACCAGAAAAACGACAAAAAATTCAGGCCCTTTTTCTAGTCGGTTGGGATCGGTTTTTGAGAAAAGTACAGGGAAGTTCCAGATAAATAATACATTTGAGAAAAGGGCTCAGTAAGACGGAGTACATGCAACAAACCGCATGAAAATTGACGCAGAAATAAGAAAGTTATTGCACAAATTCTTACCTGAAGCGTGGTTAATATGGCCGTAGTCGTTACCATTTCGCTTTCTGGTCGGTTGGGACAATATTTCGGAAAAAGTATCATGAGTTATCTAATATGTCATACATCCGATGAAAGAGCTCGATAAGGCGGGGTACATGCAGCAAACCGCTTGAAAATTGATACAGAAATAACAGGGTTATTGCAAAATGTCTTACCTGAAGCGAGGCGAGTTGGCATCAAATTTTGTGCAAAAAATAGACTGAGTTTACCGTTATGTTTTGATAAACCGTCTGTGTTGTTATAACATCTCGTAAGAACGGTTTGATTCAAGCCGTAGTTACGAGATTTTATAACAACACCAACGAAATACTATTTATTTGTCCGAAATTACGTCACGGTTTACTTGATAAAATCGTTCCCTATTGTCGGTAGTCGTTATCCATCCCATCATGCACAATCCCCACCGTGTATAAGTAAGCTTTCCACAGCAGAAAAGCACTGACCTAGACAGAAACCTTCTCATTGAATAATACATGTGTTTCGCCGTACGGAAAATCCTTTCACTGTAATTAAGCATTCTGTTACAAAACAGTAGTTCGCCGCTTTCTTTCCAAAAGCTCGTAACTACAGCTTTAAACAAGCTGTTTTACGAGGTTTTCGAAGAAACGCGACAATTTAAATTCCAAACACTGTAAACAAAGGTAGGCCTATCTTTCCTTTAAATCTTCTTATAGAGGAAAATAATTGACCCTGCAGAGTGACCTTAACTGTTCGCAATAGTGGAAAAGTTTATTGTCCAGTTTAGACGGGAATGGTCCTGAGTTAATTTACGTAAAAGCGCGCACTGTATCCGTTATATCTTGCCATTTCTTACCTTATACAATATTGTGCCGCCATGTGAAAATAGGATTTTATCTTATCTAGTCAAATAAAAGTGTTAAGCTACCGTGGTCCGTTTGGATCGAAATTTTCAGTAAAGCTAATCATTAAAATAGGCGTAATCTCCAAAAAATGAAAATATTTAAATACAGTTCACGTCCCGGTCATACCGTACAGATGGCACAGGCTGACCAGGATCGGCATTTTTGCATATTCAGTTGACCAGTTACCATTTTAAGATGACTCAACAAATGTATGCACGTGCAAATACTGTTAAGTCGTTGAATAATATGATTGTTAGCTGTAAATAGTGAAGCATGCGAAGTGTTCAGCAAATCACGAGGGGTTCCGGCACACCTATCACCCCTGGACGATAAGTCTGTTGACCTTTCCGCTTGGTCTGCTCTGCCGGGTCAAATCTCGCCGTCAATATATTCTGGTTTTTTTTTTTTTTTTTTTTTTTTTTTTTTTTTTTTTTTTTTTCGGGAGACAGGGCAGAGCCTAGTAAACGGCTCGTTACATTTAAGCTTTGGGAGAAATAGCCTTCTCAATTAGCGGTTAATCGTCGGTATTATGACAAAACAGTATAACTACGGCGTGAATCAAGCTGTAGTTACGAGGTTATATAACAACACATTTTACAATCGCACATTCTTTCAATTTCGAAATGTGTTCATACTCGTGTCGCACGCTGTTCTCTTATTGCACGGCCCTCAGGCCGTGCATATTAAGGTTGTGTTGGGGATGTCAGTGGGTGTCGGATGTAAGCTAATATAATCCTTTCGGTTCTCGATGAATTGTTATCTCCATAATCAATGGCAATATTCATTTGAAAGGCAAAGATATTTCTATAAGTGATAGCAAAGAAAGGATGTTTATCACAAAAGTTCGTTAAAGGATCTTTCTGTTGAGTTTTTTGTGTGTTTCGGAAATGAAAATTCCCTTCTATTTCTAGCCTGTCACATAAATTCCGTTTTATCTTTTACATATCACATTAACAGCTTTGAGGGGCGTTCAGAATGTATCCCGTTTGTGCTGTAAAGCATAGTATGCAATTATTTGTTGTTTAACCTTTGCCCTACTGATTTTATTGTTTTTCTCAAGTTTTCATCACATCATCAAGCGGAAAGCAGCCTTACATAGACTAAGATCAGATTGCATAGCTGAGTAGACTGATCTTAATCTATATCATCTTTCGTAGCTTTGGTCACAGCAGGAAATTATGTCATGTAAATTATGAGAAGGGTTAAAGCTTTAATTATTTTGTCGTCTGCAACAATTTTGGAATTAGAGCAGCACTGTGATCAGTAATGAGTAAACAAAAGTTCGCTTTTCGGAAAAGGATTGCACAGTGTGAGTGGTAAGCTATGTAGGACAATCAGGTGACCTAGCATGACCGGTCAATCCAGAGCTCCAGATGTAGTTTTAGTTTAACTCTTTCTCAAACATAACATTGTGTCTATGTCCCTGTTAATCCTTTGACAAACAATGAAACTTCAGTTTCTTTTAAAAAAGAAATGATTGGTGTATAATGTAGCACAGAAAATATTGAGACAAAGAGGGAAATAATGATAGTGTGCATTTACTTCTTTTGCCGCGATGTTTTGTCAACTAATCCGTTTCCATTAGGAACGTCAACACCATGTATTGTTCATGATAGGATTTTTTAGATAAGATTGAAAGAGAAGAAGCTTTAGTTAGTTCGATAGTCACGTCAACTAGGCCTACCAGTCTAAAGTATTCGTAAATCCTTTTACAAATTTTCATTAACACTATACGGAAAGTAACAAACAATAAAGGGTAAAGACATAACCCTGCAAAAAAGTCCATGAACTGTTCTAGAATGTTCTAAAACATCAGCTTTGGAACGTTCTAGAACGTTAAATGGCACTTCTAGAACTTCGATTCTAGAACCAGTTCTAGAATCAGTTCTTGAACCCAAGTTCTTGAACTGAAGTTCTAGAACTGTCACTTAATGTTCTACAGCTCAGTTTTGAACTAGTTCTAGAACCAGTTCTTGAACGTTAAATGGCATTTCTAAAACTCAAAAGTTCTAGAGCTGATTCAATAATTAGTTCAAGAACCAGTTCTTGAACGTTAAATGCAGTTTTAGAACTCAGTGTTCTAGTACTGGTTCTAGAACCAGTTTACTTCACAATATGTGGGTGGGAAATGGTAAAAATAAACAACCCTTTTCCAAACAAGACCTGGTTTTGACGTCCCTAATGGAAAATGTTTGGGAATACATTGAAACAAAAGAAGAAACTGCTGATAACCAGCAGTTTTTCCTTTTGTCTCAATATTTTCTGTGCTATATTGTACACATATCCTGTTTTTACTCACATCCATTATGTCTTTTGTGACAGTTTTTGGAGAGGATCACCCTAAAATTTTGTCGTTTGGGAAAGTGTTAAAGGGGGGGGGGTTCTTGGGACCCAAGTTTTCCAATAATATTCTTAGTATAAATAGATACATAAAGGGGACATGTTTTGCCGAAAGGTCTGAATCAAACGGACATTTAGTTTGGTGTTTATTGTACATGTATATTGAAAGTGGGTTGTGTAATTCTATTCCGGCGCTACCCAAGGTTCATATTTATTAATTTTCTATCTATATGTAAATAATTGGCGAAATTTTTAAGACAAAATAATTTGTATATGAGCCCATGTTAACACGACACAATGTCCATTTGCTTGCTTATGATCAATATCAAAATAATTTGCAATTTATGCAATCTTTCAATTTTTGGTATATTTTCATATCCCAAATTTGGGGAAAACATCAACACCTTTCTATATTAAAGCGACAAATTGAAATAATATTTTAGGCCAGTACTAAAATAATTTGTCAGCGCAAAGTTATTAGGAATTTTGATAGCTAGTCGGGAAAACGAGTCACGGGCCCTTGAATACACAACAAGAGGACCATGAATGATGACGGTCCGAAATCGTTCACCTGAACCAAGAAGACATGAGACACAGTTATGTTTGAATCAATTAATATTTGTGACTTTAAGACTGGAAACAAACTTATGGTCATCAACATTATGTCTGTATTTTATCCTCATAGGTCAACATATCTGGTTGTGAAGAGTGAAAACAAAGTCAAAAACGAGAATTTTGTCAAATTCAAGGGCAGATAACTCAGCAACTGTTTGTCTAATTGTGCTGAAGTTCAAACTCATCCATGATCTTATGGTAATCAACTTTTAAAGTAACATTTCACAATATTTTTTACATAAATTTTACTTTTATTTCATCTGAAAGAGCATATTTTCTTATGAAAATTCTGAAAATTTCAAGCCTAAATATTGAACCGTTTACGAAAAATATACATTTTTTGTGCTAAAATCAAGCAAATTGTTGTGGACAACAGTACAGATTTATATAGAATTTGTCAATTCTGTCTGAACTTTAAAGGCATATTTTTCGCTGATAAATGACAATTTCAAAAAACTGATAGCATTTCTACGCTTTAGAATAAACAATCTTTGTATCAAGACATACTGTTAAAAATTGAAATAAATGTGAAATGTCACTTTAAATCCAAGATCCAAGTTTTGTCTTGATTGGTCACCATTTGTGATTGCTAGAGTAAAAACAAAGTCAAAAACAGCACTTTCGTCAAATTTAAGTATAATTATAACTCACTACTTTTTCATCCAATCAGACTGAAATTCAAAGTCATCTAAGAACTTATGGTCACCACCATTATTTGTAAGTCTTGATTGGTCAATAATTGTTGAGGCCAGAGAGTAAACAAAGTCGAAAAACAGTCGATAACAAAACTTTTGGCAAATTCAAGGGCATATAACTCACGACTTTCTCTTCCAATCATACTAAAATTCAAAGTCATCCAGGATCTAACGGTCATCAACATTTTATACAAATTCTGTCTTGATTGGTCTCTAACTGTAGATGCTACAGTGTAAACAAAGGCAAAAACAGTCGAAACAGCAATTTTGCCAAATTCAACGGCATATAAATAATATTTTTTTTAACCGATTAACCTGAAAATCAAACTCATCTGACATCTTATTGTCCTTAACATTGTGGCAAAGTTTTGTATTGATAGGTCAATGATTGTAGATGCTAGAGAGTAAACAAAGTCAAAAGCAGCAATTTTGTCAAATTCTACAGCAGATAACTCCAGACTTTCTAGTCCGATCAAACCAAAAATAAATTTCATCCAAGATCTAATGGTCACTAACATTGCGTCCAAGTTTTGTCTTGATTGGTCAATAATTGTAGATGTTATAGTGTAAACAAAGTCGAACACAGTCAAAAACGACAATTTTGTCAAAATCAAGGGCAAATAACTCAATACATTTTGGTCCGATCAAACCAAAAATCATACTTATTCGAGATCGTATTGTCACAAATATTGTGTCCAGCTTTTGTATTGATTGGCCAATATTTATAGATGCTAGAGTGTAAAAAATGTCAAAAGTAGCTACTTTTTACATGCAAGCGCAGATAATTCCAGACTTTCTGGTCCGATCTGACCCAAAATAGAACTCATCTGAGAGCGAATGGTCATACATAGTTTGACCAAGTTTGGTCAAAATTGCCTTATATCTGTCAAATTGTTGACAGACGGACGGACGGACAGACAGATATACGGACGGACGACAGACAAAAAGTGATCACAATAGCTCACCTTGAGCACTTTGTGCCCAGCTAAAACCCCATGACAAATTGTGGAATAAATTACCAAATACATTTTTTCTGGATTTCCTTCGCACAGAAAGGCATAATTGATTACTTAGCTTAAAATTTAGCTGGCCTCAGCAGAAAGTACTACAAATAAGCTATTGCGGCCAGGTTTGTCTGTTTTCCGCCCATCTGTCTGCTCGTCTACAATATCATGTTTACACAAATATCATTCGATCTTCTCCAAACTTTGTCAAAATGTGTACGGTCATAACCCTTTGTGTAAGATTGATTTTGTAGAAATCTGTAGAAAGTGCTGCGTTATGTGCCTTTGAATGTCAAAAAATGCTATTTTTGACAATTTTGGCATAATACATACAAATATTGCCCAATCAAATGTAAAGCCAAATAAAAATGTTTGCATGTATAACGTCTTGGGTGAGTGAGATTTTTGTCCAGATTGAAAATGCAAATTCTGAGTTATCTGCCCTTGAATTTGGCAAAATTGTCATGACCCTCCTGGAATTTGCCGAAAATTGAATTTTGACAATATAACTTCTTATTAAAAACTGCCATTTGAGCTTGACGCCCCCCCCCCCCACTGAAAAAAAAATCCAGGATCCGCCCTTGTGTTCAGCACTAGTATGGTCACTTATTGTTAAACGGTCTGTCCTTTCACAATTTAGATAAGCACTTAATGCTTTTTTAGGAATGGGGAAGACACATGACGCTGGTTGAAAGGGGATAAAGTATAGTAGTAATGTTGATAGTCTTAAATTCTCTTACCTTTACTGTAGAGTAGAGAACCAGCAGAGTCAGTTTGTAAAATTATACATGTACTTCAAAGAAAAAAAAATTGCTTCTCACGCCAATTCACCCTACTAACTTAGCCTTTATCTCCAAAAACAAGCCCTCCCTTTTTTTACACCTAGATAATAGAGATATGATTGTAACCCTACCAATTCACAGAATTTAAAGAAAAACTATTGTTTGATCCCTTGGAATGTAACCTGTCACCATAATGTGGAAAAGTTCGGGGCACAAATTTATTTAGGCCGTGCTTCATCTTATGCTGCATCATGCAGCAATTTTGTACTTGTATTAACAAGATATCGAGAAGTAAACTCGTCGAATAACCTCTTTACTTTGCCACACCCTCTCAGGTGAATAAAAACGGAATATAACCCTTTCCGAAACACGACATCCTGTTACCTAATACGAGGGACGGTCGGAAAGTAGTTGGACTTTTGACTAGTTCTCTAAAACCATTTAACTTTTTAACAAAATTCTTTCTACACTGTTTAAACAAATTGTCCATCTGTGTCTGTGCATTTTTGCCATGTTAGTAGGAGCTTTACTTTTCCCACTATCAACCATGACGTAGACCCACTGTATTAGGTACTGTGTAACCACCGGTATCAAAGGCGCCCCGGTCTCAAATTTCTTCCCAGCAAGCATTTTCATCAGTTCTAGACACAAATAAAAGTCATATGGGGTAGGGTCTGGGCTATAAGAAGAGTAAAATAACTTTTGTCATGGGTAATAGTTGATAATCTCCACTGTAGATGCGTTGGTATGGGAGCGTGCGTAATCGTGAAGTAGAAAACATTTTTCTTTGCTAATCTGGGACGCGTTTACTTCAGCATTTATTCTTTTCTTTTTATGAGTTACTTCAGAATTGTACTTGGCAATGACAGTTTTTACCATTTGACATGAAATGAGTAACTATCAATCCTCGTGAATCCACAAACGCAACAAACATGACTACCAGCCGAAGGTAACATCTTAATCTTTTTATGGGTGGGGAACCAGCTCGTTTTCATGGCTGCTTTGACTGAGTTTTTATCCCAAGTTCGGAATTATTAACCCACATTTAATCTTCAGTGATAATGTAGTTCAAAAACTTAACTTCTTCGCGATTAAAATGACTAGAATGTTCGTTTGTTTTGGTTACCCTTGTTGTTCCTCTAACAAATTGCCTATGATACAGTAAACCCCTATCACATATAAGTGGACAGAATATTGTATATATACAACTATCTTTGAAAATAAACTAACCACGTTATTGGCAAATGGATGTAGATTCCGCCAATATATAATGTGTTTATACAGTTGCAAATGGAGAGACAGCAGCACGAAAAGTCCAACTACTTTCCGACCGTCCCTCGTAGTTACTTTGCTATATTGTTCGCAAATCCTATCTCTAACGAGATCAATTTTGTCGTCGGTATCTAATTTTTAAATGGAAAAATACACTATCTTGCTGTTCCGGAAAGGGTTAAGCAACAGTTGGTTTCTTTGGAATAGAAATTCATCCTTATTCCCTCTTGCCATGCATTCATGTTCAAAATAGGTCTACCCTGATTTCCATAACGTTGTTTTGCCTTCTGCAATACGTCAGGATAAGGAATCATTCTAAATTTCACGGTGGATAATTCAACAATTCCAGAAAGAGTTCAAAAGTTGTTATTTAATACGGGCCCGATTTGAATTCGGTTTGAAGCAGAGAAGACGGAAGACGTCACACATTAAAATGGTCGTGAGGGATTTTTGCAAAATTAGTTGATAAAAAAGTTATTGAAGATCAACCAAAATCAGTTAGTTTTTCAAAAATCTACCACGTCCAGCTTTTTCTGGGCATTTCCCCATCTCTGATTCAAACCGAATTCAAATTGGTCAAGTATTAACAAAAGTATTGATGGTTTTCTGAACTTCTGAGTCATGTGATTAACCAACGTAAATTTGGTCGTTTGGGATAGAGTTAATCTGTGAAATATTATTCGTCCATGGTATAACTCTAACAGGTCTGTGAGATTTTTCGCTCTTGATTGTTGCCATACTATAACTTCGGTCAATGGGTCAATAGCGAAATTATGATTATTTTCAAATACAAATGTACTTTGATTAATTCTTAGACTTTAAATCATATTGATTCGTTCCGGTAGCTGTAATAGAAAATGCTTGGAAAACCATCGAGACAAAATGGGAAATGTTGATAACAAGAAAATAAGTTTTACGTTTTCCGATCTATTTTCAATTATGTTCATGATCTGATACCTTGACTTCGTATTTCGGATGATTATGTCGAAAGTGAAAGAGTTATTAAGATCTTTGGTAAAGGAAAAACACATTGCACCGTGTATGAATGTTCAATACAATATAGGCCTAATTATGTATGATCAAAACTTTTCCAGAACGGCTCAATATCTATACTTGTTTAATGTGAAAGCTGGTTCCGACGACATAATCGTTGATAAAATTTTGATTTACACCAAAGCAGAAAATATCATAAAAAGGAAAGGCTGGTTATCAGTAATGTTTCCATAGTTTTAACGCTTTCTAGTTCCTCTTTCGTTCCTCTTATATCCGAATCGAAAAGGTTTAAGCGAAGGTTGCACAATACATTCAACAAGAGTAATTATTGGGTAATAGGCGTTTTGAAATGAAAATGCAAAAAAAAAAAAAAAAAAAAAAAAGAAAAAGAAAATAAAAAAAAAACAGATGTTGAAATACAAGGCACACAGAACCAAGATAAGGTATTCCATCCATCGTTTTATACCAAATACTCCGTGTAATCTCGGGCGTCGTCCTGAGCCATGGAAATTGCCGATGGTATAACCTCATCAATTTCCGTTGTCACAGATGACGACCGAAGTTGTACGATAATTTGGAATTATTAAAATGATAGATGGAATACATTAATGTTGAAACACGTCACAATTTAGCGTATTGATACATCTTGCGCTATGGTCTTTCTGCATATTTGCAGCGAGGATGGGAGAACTGGTGGTGGGAGTGATCAGTGCTGAGATGGACGGATACTTATGAATCCAATGTCTTTGTGCTGATAACCAATTTTGGTTGGTCGTCAATGACATTTTTTATCAATTGATTGCTTAAAGATCTACAATATCCAGCTAATTCCTGTCGATTTTTTCTACCATCTGTGCTTCAAACCGAATTCAAATTGGTGAAGTATTAACAAAATGATTGACAATTTGCTGAAATTGTTGTGTCACGTACGTGATTACCCGCCGTACTTATTTGGATAAGTATGGCGCGCGAATAGGGTCTAAAGTCAATATAGCGCTAGACCTATAATTGAAATAGGGGTAGACCGCTAAAAATAGTCATATTTTTAGCGGTTCACCGATAAAAATATAGGTCTACCCATAAAATAAGGGTAGACCGCTATTTTAATTAACGGTCTACCGCTAAATTAACGGTCGACCTACATTTGTATCGGTAGACCTCCATTTTTTCGATAGCCAATCACAGAGCTTGTACTATATAGTCGTTGATATAGCTTATGAAAGCTGGGATGTAACGAGCCAGTTGATTGGCTAATGAGATTCCGAGCAGAAGGGTAAAAATAATTAGCGGTCTACCCATAAATTAGCGGTACACCGTAATAATTTAGCGGTAGACCGTTAATTGAAATAGCGGTCTACCCTAATTTTATGGGTAGACCTATATTTTTATCGGCGAACCGCTAAAAATATGACGGTAGACCGCTTTTTAGCGCGCGCCATAGATAAGAATGAAACACGGTACGATTTTATCTAGTTAATCGTGACGTTATTTCGGACAAACAATGGTATCTCCGTATACGTTTTTATGAAATCTCGTAACTACGGCTTGATTCAAGCCGTAGTTGCGAGGTTTTATAATTACAGTGACGGTGTATTGATACATATTGTTAAACCAATTCTATTTTTAGCACAAAAGTCTGTACTATTTTAAAAGCTTTACTTGTGGTGATTTATACTTTTTTCTATAAATATGTAGATATAAAAGCGATTGAATTTCGAAAATATTTGTTTAACGGATTAAATATTTTGTTTGGTTTAATGATCAAACCTCTTCATTCTATCTCATAATAGCGCCATTGATACCCTTCACTTATCCATATCTAGAAAATATTTTAAAGAGACATCATACACCAATTTCATTTTTTTAAAGTATGTCTTGGTGCGAAGATTGGTTATTCTAATGCGTACAAATGATATCAGTTCTTTAATGTTGCTGATGAGCGAAAAACACGCCTTTTAAGTTGAGATAGAAATGACAAATTCTAAACATACTGAATTGCTGTATACATCAATTTGTTTAATTCTACCACATAATATATATTTCTCGTAAACGGCGGAACACACTGGCTTGAATTCTTCAGAATTTTCATAAGAAACATGTTCAGTTGAGTATAAAAGAAAGAAATTACTGAAACATATTTGTGAAATGTCACTTAAACGATTAATCCATCCATCGTCACAGCTAGGCAACATTTCGTTTCTTCACGACGGAGAATCTCGTGCACAAAAAAAATTGCAGAAAATATTCAATCATTTTTGTGACAGAATTGAATTTGGTTTAAAGAAGAGAAGGCGAAAAATACTAGTACAATGGATTTCTGGAAGTTGCAGATCTTTTCAAACAGCACAATCATGATAAAAAAATTAAATTGACGACAAAAATTCTCCTCCGCGAAGTAAGTCAACCGTTGTATATATGGATAGATAATTGAGCCAGTTTCTGGAAAAGGGTCCCTTAAAGCTTTAGAGACAGTCATGTTTCACGATACGCATGAGCCTAAAAGCAATCTGACCGAGATACATGCTACTGTCTTACAGTTGCTACACGTCATAAAGAAGCTATTGGAAATCAACATGGTTCATGATCAGACTGCGTGTATACGCTGGCTGATCTTGAACCATGTTGGACTCAAAAGCCTTAGCCCATTACCTCAAAGTGACTCTTTTTGACTCCGAACAAGAAACTGGCTATGGAAAGCATTGTGAAAAAAATGAAGAAATTGCTTGTGACAAGCAATTTCTTCATTTCTCACAATATTTTCCATACAAAATGATTAAAAAACGATTTTTTTTGTTCATTTTTAGTTGTCGTCTGCAACATCTTTGAATTTGGACAAGTACAAATTATGTCGTTTGGTAATGGTTTAAATGTGCGTGGTGGCTTAACGTATTCCGCTATCACTGCATAAAAACACTTCGTGCAATTCCGCCTGCATCTTCGGCAATTTCCATGACGACAAATATTGACGAGGTACCCGAATTTTAGAAATCCGGATATCATCTTCAATTTTCGACGAAACTGATGCCGCCGAAGATGCTCGAAGTCTTTGGTATCTAATGACGGATTGAATACCTTAAAAGTGACATTTCACATTTACTTCAATTTTCAAAAGTATGTCTTGATGCAAAGACAGGTTATTCTAATGCATAGAAATGCTATCAGTTTTTTAAAGTTGTTATTTATAGGCGAAAAATACGCCTTTAAAGTTGAGACATAAATGACATATTCTATATAAATCTGAACTGTTGTCCACAACAATTTGTTAAAATTTAGCACAAAAATATAAATTTCCAGTTAATAGTTCAATATTTTGGCTTGAAATTTTCAGACTTTTCATAAGAAAAGATGCTCTTTCAGATAGAATAAAAGTAAAATTTATGTAAAAATAATTATGAAATGTCACTTTAATTGTTTCTAGTAAGGATGGAGGAAACGCAATATTCGTAACTTGAGATGTTCAAATTTTGTTTTATGCAATAACAAACATACAAAACAAAGACAGACATGTATAGAAATGCAATAAAGCCAAAACATTCGTGAAGAGAGATAACTCGAATATGAACAATGCAAAATATACTAAAGTTACCTCCCTTGGATAAGATTGATCGTGAAAAAGGGAAAAAAAATCTTTTTCATTAGCGAATGACCACCATTGTCTTATACATGCTCATACGAAACACAATATTGTGGCAATCATAAAAATTGTCTAATATCCTAAGCGGAAGAACATTTTCAAACACTGAAATCCTGGTCACCGTCAAATTTACGCAAAGAAAGAAATTTGATTAGCAAAAACTTGGGGCTGGTTTGCCTCTTTCAGAAAAAAATGTCACATTTGGAGATTTTGCGGACAAATAACTGGGCGATTCATTTGCATAAGTTACTATGATTAGCGTTAACCAAATGATTAAATACATGTTTTTGGTAATTTTTTATCAATGATTTTTTTTTTGTTATCCAAATCTGTGAAGTTACAGGGAAATTTTACCAAAACGAGTGTTAAACTATACTCACCAAAAAAAGTTAAGAACCACATATTTGAAATAAACTATTCTACGATTCTTTTAATAAAACTATTCATGATTTACTGCATAATGAATGGCAATCTTTCCTCCATAACAAATCATCGAGAAATTGTAAAAAATGCCGAAACTAAAATTGTAAGAGAACTTGGCAGTACACTACCCATCGAAATGCTTGATTTTTCATGTAGTGGGTGGGGTAGCATTTTATAGAAAAAGTCCTTGTTTCTCAAGATTACCCTCTAAAAATTAAGGTACATAACCTGCGTGGTCATCTTATACATCCATCACTTCAATTAAATGTGAACAGACGCTTGAAATCAACTTCCGGTTCCGGCATGAAGGGATCTAGACAATGCATCTATCGGGACCCGTTTGAAAGATTCCGATGTGTCTGTATGGACATCATGGCAAGGAATTCTTCTATGATGGCAGTCCAACACATGTTAAACGAGTTTTATGTAAAGAAAGCTTGCTAACCTTTCAATAATTTGTGTTTTTCCTACTTGACAACAAAGCTAGACGTGTAAAGACGAGCGTTATCGTCCATCAAATTTCACGTTAGACCAACAGTACAAGCTGTTTATGTTCAAACAACAAAAAGCACATCTGATCTCATAAATTATGCACATGGAGGCTTCCGGTGAGCCCCGCTTCAGCCGCACAGACCGGATGATTTTGCATTGACTTTCAACGTCCATAATGCAAACTCTCGCCTTGCAGATTTGAGGCCTATTTTGGGATGCGACCGGTGCAAATTGTGGCAGAATACCAAAATCGGAATAGTCGTAGTGTTTCCTCAGAAAAATCGGTATTTTAAATACATTTATGGTGTAAAAGGCGATAGGTGAAATGGGCCATTTGTGCTTGAGTGGGGTGGGTATGTTAAGATGGTTCTACGGAACTTGGTATCCATCCTAACAGATCACTTTCCGGTGATCGGTATAGAGATGATGTTCTCGTCAGATAATCTTGTCCATTCGCTGGTGCTATTGTTCCTAAATTCATTTTAGGGGACGATAACGACCGTCCACACATGGTTAGAATAGCAACTGAGTTTTTAAGAGAGAGAAAAATGTAACTTATGCAATAGACAGTACACTCTCCTCACGTGTATCCTGTTGAAAATGTGTGGGACCATCATTACAGAAAGGATCTCTACTCATAATGTTCCGTAAGTGATGCCGGAAGCTCTCAAATGGGCGATGGTAGTCATTATGTAAATTCCTCATACAGGGTACCAGAAGTTAGTTTACAACTTCTACTTTTCTTGCATTGAGTTAATGGAGGTTCAAGATAGTCAAAACTGGCCATGCGTGTGATTTTTCAAAAGAAAATCCTGAGGAAAGGGGCTTTTTCTGAAATTTGCCATTCTACCCACTACATGCAAAAACAAACATTTTAAAGGGTAGTGTTATGTCATTTCCTCTTACAGTTTTAAATTCGGTTAATTTACCAATCAACTGATTAACTGATTATGAAGAAAGGGTGCTAGTTTTCATGTAACAAATCATAAACAGATTCATATAAGGAATAAAAAAATATCGCACTTTGAATGTGTGGTCCTTAACTTTTTTTGAGGAGTATATTTCGTTAGCACAATCCAAAGTTCATTCAACTTGCCCTTGATTGGTAAATCGGTAGCCTACTTCGATTAACCTTTTCCCAAACAAGACCTGGCTTTGACGTCCAAAATAGATATGGCTTAGGAAAACATTGAGACAAAAGAAGAAACTGCTGATAACCAGCAGTTTCTCCTTTTGTCTCAATGTTTTCTATGCTACATATATAAAATTAATCATAATCAACATCCATTTTGCTGTCTTCAGCAGCTTTTGAATCTGACACCTCTAAAATTTGTCGTTCGGGAAAGGGTTAAATGATTGGTGACAATACGGTAGCGTCAGTGTTATTGCAAACAAGACTGTTGGCATTTTAGTTCGCATTTTTTGGGAAGATATAAGCAATGGGTATCGTTAAAATCGTCACTTTTCAGCAAAAAAACCTCATTACTACAGCTTGTTTAAATGTGTAGTTATGAGATTTTTGTTGAAAACAGGGATTTACTCGTGTTGTTCTTATTTTGAACATGATCATGATAGACGTACGAGAAAAATATTTATTCATCTATCCATTTAACCCTTTCCAATACGACAAAAATTTTAGGTGGTCTAATTTGAAAGCTGCTGCAGACTACAAAATTGGTGTTGGCAAAGACTGAATTTGTGTACAAATAGCGCAGAAAATATTGAGGCAAAAGGAGAAAATGCTGGTTATCAGCATTTTCTTCTTTTGTCTCATTGTTTTCCCAAGCATTTTCTACCAGAGACGTCAAATCCAGGTCTTATTTGGGAAAGGGTTAAACATCAGTCTAGGGTGGGGACTAGGTGCTACGATTCGTTCTTGATGAATTAAACATCGTTACAATTTCAATCCTTGTGTCGAAAAAGGACAAAGTTCACCATCGATGTCACCGTTGTTTAAGAGTCTTTGTCAAAAAATGAACTATTTAACATAAAATCTCGTATGTCTCCGAAAGAAATCTTAAGGTAGACCACTCCTAATAAGACGTCGAATATTTGCATTGTCACCCGCATAGGTTCGGATACGTAAAGAATGTTCACGATGTCGCACAAAAAAAAACGACGTCGTGTGAATCTCATATAGGGTTGGACTGCCTTAACCCTTTCCCAAACATGACCTGGTTTTGACGTCCCTGATTAAAAGGGGTTGGGAAAACATTGAAACAAAAGAAGAAACTGCTGATAACCAGCAGTTTCTCCTTTTGTCTCAATATTTTCTATGCCATATTTTACACAAATCATGTCTTTTTTATCATCATTTTTGTCGTCGGCAGCCGCTTTCAAATTGGATCTCCCTAAAATTTTGTCGTTTAGGAAAGGGTTAAACATTGTATCCTTATCACGTGATCGGTGGCAAACGTGTAGGCTGTCTGCCCAGTTCATCTTTGACGTCGTCTTTCGCCGTTACCGGGGTAACCATTAATCTCTCATACGGCTGCTTTCCGTCCCCTTTTCCATCATTTGCGCCTTTTGTATAGGAATAAATGCTATCAACTATCTTCGTATACAGTCTAGGATGAATTTTGGGCCGTTCTAACTCCTCGATGGGCCTTAACATCTGTTTGAATGGTAATTGTTTTGTGTCCTTGAGATTAAAATTGTTTGTCGGTTCTAATTCACGTTTGGCTTTGAAAGCCATTAACGTTTTTGAGGCCGGAAAGTCTTGCATATTGTGTGGTTTCTTCTCATAACGTTTCTCTATAGCACGTTTTGCCTGAAATGAATAAATTAACAAAAAGACTCTTTCATTCCTTATGTTTTTTATCATGTTATTGATAATAAGTATCAATTATTGATTTCAAATTGTACATTCGTCGTAAAAAGAAGACGCTAACGCTATGCACACAGGGTGAAGCCAATAAAAAGATGCCGGTTTGCTAATAGACTCTTACAAGCTTTGTTTTGTATTGAACCGTTTGAAAGTGATTGGACAAAAAGAAGAAAGGCTAGTGATAAGCAATCGTTTTTTGTTGTTGTTGATGTTGTTGTTATTGCTTTTTGTGTGATTTGTTGTTTGTTTTTTCGCCTCACCTTCCAACCCTTTTGTTTCGATTTGCGACATAAAGCCATAATAATTGCATGTTTGCGGAAATGTTACAATTTCATTGCGAATCTCAGTGATTGAACAACACTTAAATAATAGTTGGATATTTATTGTTTACAAAGCATAATTGTGACCAGCAATATTCACAACAATTCTACTTTAACCTTTGTATCCAGTTCGTTTAAAAACTGAAAAGAAAGAAATTAATAATAGTCAAATAATGCTGACAAGATTTCTGTTTGTGGTAGGCTACTCTTCTTACGAACCCTACATTTAAAGAGTGAATTACAATGAAAGATATAAAGAACTATAGACCTTCACATATGAATCAGTCGCGATAGTAAGGCACATGTTTACAAGTTTACCTTTGCAAACAAGGAAAGATTGGTTTAAAAAAATCCAAATGCGTTTGTTCTAATCTTGCATAGACCTTTGGAAAATTCGAAACAGTTTGGAGTTCTATATTGTGTTGTTTACATCTATAATTTGTCAACATTGTATATATGTATACCATATTATCATGACCGGACTATACATGCCTGCCGTTTTGACTAGAAATCAATTTGGCTGCGATGTTACTTCAAGACCCATGTATGTTTTACTACAGTTTTGTTTGTTTGGTTTGGCAATAAAGGACAAAGGAAAGATGTCTGCCGATATCGAGTTCCAATGAGCGCTCAATTTGTTATTGCTGCAGTGCCTGTCGAACTTTCGACACTAAATTTTCCATTTGCATTTTCCTTGAATATGTTTGTATGTACTGAATACTAAATACAACGTCATCTTCTGCTTTTAATGCACTCAACAATCGCTGTTTTCTGAATACAGAGACTGGTAATATTATAAAGAAACAGATATAGGCTATATCAAAAGGATAAAAACGAGTTTAAAAAAAAAAAAAAAAAAAAAAAAAAAAAAAACAGACAAAAAAGCCCTACCCTTCGGGATCTGCCTATTCAAAAAAAAAAATCAGTAATACACACGAACAATACATGTATACTTACACGTTCCCGCCGTTTTTGTTTCGCGAGTTTTTCTATTTTCGCCTGAACGGGTGTGTCCCTGTTTCTGGGGGTGAGGGCGGGCACTATGCCCACGTGACTAGTGGCTTTTTTCTGACGTTTTCCGCCCGACTCCGGAAATGTGAACTCACGTGTCTGGAATATGGGCGGGGCTTGGTGCTGAACTTCTACCGACAACGATCTCTCGTCGACCTGGAATCATCAAACATTGAAATTGTAAGTGACGGAATATAGCAAAACATTCTTGTCTGAAACCCCATGTTAGGTTATACGAGATATATCGAGATAATTCCCGTGTCACAAATCGCTGCTTTTTTTTTCAAAGAAAACCTCGTAACTGCAGCTTATAACAAGCTGCAGTTACGAGGTTTTCGTTGAAAAGCGACAAAATGTTCACGCTTGGAAGTGTGATGCCTTGGAATATCAATACTATCGATACGGTTGGGAGAATTTATCCTGACGAGATATGTCTGGTTAATCTTCTTAGCTGGACAAATAAATCTACATACATCATCATTTTTTTCAAACGATAAAATACTTGCACAATTTGATATCGACATCTGATGATTATTTTGAAGTGAAAACGTATATTCTTATAATATTTAAACATTCTTAATTATTGAGAGTTTAGTATCATAATATTTTATTTATTGAGATATAAAAAATAGAGAACGTTTAAAACCTTCAATGGAAATGTATTGTTGATAAAGAAGACAAATGCTCTACCGGGGGTATATCTAGAAAAATTGATCTTAGAAACATTCATCGCACGTCTATAATGCGGATAGTTCAATGTCTCGAACTTTTTTAATTAGATAAAGGCTGTATAATACATTTTATGCGAAATAAACATTCACATGCGCGCAACGCATTGAATGTTTATATCGCGAAGAGTCAACTATACGTACTCTATCTGACTTAGTGTTCGCTAGCGGTTCTTTTGAGACGAGGGCGTGGCTATGTATAGACGTCACGTCGCATAAGCTAGCCGGCCATTAATGTGAAATAAAGCGGCGAAATTTTTAAATATACTACAATTTCATTAGTCCAAAGAGTAGGTATTTCGAAGTCAAATTTACTGTACATGTCCTTACCTTTTCATTAAGAAATGCTGGTGATATGGTTAATGAAGGTACCGGGGGTATTTCCGAGATGACGTCATCAGGGTCCTCGTCAAAACTGTTGTGACGTTTCGGTAACATATTCTCCGGTATGGGAGGTAGCTTCTTCTTCTTTTTCTTCTCTGACGCAACATATGGCGGCTCAAACCGGAACTCCTTAAATGCACATGTGCGTGTGAGTCCCTGGTCATGTGACAGCTGTAAAGGAAGACCACAATGTTCACAATAGACGAATCCGTTCAGATATGTGTACATGAAATGATTAGTCCGCCGCATTTCTACGTAATGTTCATATCCCAAATCCAAAATCACTGTCATAGTAACTTTGAAATCATTAACATTTCTTACAATAGGAATTGTGGTGGACACAACAAACAATCATTTTAGTTCACTGTTCATTGCTGAAATCTCAAAGCATCCGCTTCCGCCAATAAATCAGCAATAATACAAGTAAATCGGCGTAATCAAACCTCAGATATAGTGACAAAGTAGTAGCAAGACGCTGTGTATAATTACGGTACAGTACATGAAAGTTTGGTGGCTTTTTCAGTTTTCTACGAAGTCATATCGCGATAACTTGAAAAGCATTTCCCAAACAATACTTGCTTGTTACGTACTTCACGTAAACAAAACGTTGGAAGACATTGGGGCAAAAGTTTTTACAGGCATTTGCTCCTTTTAGCCCGATATTCATAGCATATTGCAGCCTACACAAATCCTATATGAATCAAAATCCATTTTGTCTTTCGTACCAGCTTCCAAGTAAGAAATGCCAATTTTGTCGTTTGGAATCTATGAGAAACTCCGATCACTTCCTATATTAAACTTCATTTTTGCTCGAACATTCTTTGTTGTTTTGTGCGTAAGCTAATTTCCTGTCACATATAAATTTTGTCAGATTGCTATATCTTAAGTTCAATATCTAGGTTTTAATAGAGTTGTTGACGTTTGTAATTCTACTTTAAACATTATAAATAAAAGTAAAAATTGTATCGGATGTACACTAAGCTCCTTATCCGGACTTATTGTAAATAAAGAATGGTCATTATTTTGTGAATATTTTGGCTTGCTTGATGGAGTAAATGTATACTTTCTTGATTTTTTCGAGCGGCGTCGTTACGTATCCGAACCTATTCGAGGGCGGTCGTTCACAATCGGCGTTGGAACACCGCCGATTTTTTTCAACTGTTGCCCAAATATTTCTGATGTAGCGCGAATCTCATTAGGTGTGGACTACCTGAAACGTAACTAATATCCTTTTTTAGTGGCTGTCGTCACGAACCAGCGTCATACTGGGAATTTTCGCTCTATCGTTTACCGCTTTCCTTTATTTTATTTCATTATTATTTTCTTTTCAGTTTTCTTATATCTTGAATGGATACTCAGTCTACTATCATCTCTCCTAATCGATCGAAAGAAAAACATAATTCAGTTTCTCAATTTATAAGCATTATACTACTAATCTCTACAGACACACACGCACGCGCGTACGAACCGCAACTGTAGCTTTAGTATTGTGCACTAGGCCTAAATGCTTTTAAGTTATTGGTTCCAAACTATCCTAATTTTTAGAAATTTCTACGACTCCAATAAAACAATTAAAATCCTATTAAGAATGCACATTCAAAGAACAGACACGTATAGTCTACAAGAATCTGTTTTACCCTTTTTCCAACTTTGAAAATTAGACAGGTTCAATTGACAAAGTTATGCAAACCGTCAGTTAATGTTGATAAAGCTGGGATTTCTTTAGATATTACACGTAGTACAGAAATATTGAGGCAAAAATACAAAATGATGGCCATCAACATTTTCTTCTTTTGCTTTGATGTTCCCCAAGCCTCGTTTACTAAAACCGTCAAAGTCGTGTGCTGTTTAGGAAAGGGTTAGTTAGATCAATATCTAAAAAGCTGAACTATTGAAAAAAGGATCTAATGATTTAATAATAAGAGGGATGAAACCTTTCTAAATGTGTTAACCCAAATTCAAACCCTGTGTTGTAGGTACTCATTGGATTCTATGAGGGTTGGTGATCTGGTCATGTCACTATTTGCCGAGCCCGGATAGCTGAAGTCGGTTACGTCGGAGTCTGTCAATCCAGGGGTCTCGAGTTCGAACCCCGGCTCGGCCTGTATCCATTCTGACATTTGACAAAAGTCATTTGTCTCTCACCAATGGGTGTGAATCATCTATGTGAGAGAGCAGCTGGAGGCTCGGTTTGGATATTGTGGTTGTACTGGTGCGATAAATACCAGGAACCCACGGTTAGATGCTCCAGTCGCTGCGATATCACCCTGGTTATTGAAAACGGCGTAAAACCCCAATAAACTCATATCACTATTTAATCAAATAAGCATCTTGCTGTACATAGTCTGATCAGGATCAGTGCTACCCCACTACTAAACGGCAAATAGCTGACTGATCAAAATCTAAAAACTTTGCAGACGACCATTTCAAGCGAAAGAAAATTTAAATTGTGTGTTCTTTCTGGGGAAAAAACAATGAATGAAATGAAGAGATTGCTTTTCACAAGTAATTTCGAAATTGCTTGTCACAAGCAATTTAATCATTGTGCACAATGATTTCCAAAGCTTTTATTATGTAGGGAGTCCAAGAAAGTCCAAGAAAGTCCATATGCAGGACTTCTTCCTTCTACAATTGAGTTTAAATTAATTCTATTATCTACTCGAAGTGATACAGGTAGGCACAGACTGACAAACATTCATGTTCGACTTAATATATTTCATCCATATTGAGATTCGCGTGACACCGGAATTATTCGGGCGACGACGTAAACATTCGGCGATGGAACGTTCCATCGTCGAATGTTTACGAGGTCGCCCGAAACGATTTGAATACGCAATCGGACGAAAGATTCCCACTTCGTTGTTAATCTGAGTAAGGCTGGACTACCTTAAATACCGTAAGAATCCTTTTTTCCATCCTCGATCTCAGGACCATGTTCTCAAACAAAGACAAGATGCATTAAATTTTAATGACCCTAATTATTGATGAACGTCTAGATGCACGAAATGTCTTCAAATCATTTCCTAAACTACCACTTGTTTGGATGTTGCTGTGGAATTTGTTTTGAAAAATCAGAGATAAAAGAAGAATGATGATAGCGAGGGTTTTCAACATTTGCTTTGATTTTGCGTGCCCGTGTTATTTAACAAATAACATGGCCTTGCGAGCGATATGCATGTTTATGGACTGGTCTATCGGGCCAAAGATGTTGTATGGACCGAAGCGACTTTGCACACTAAATTTAAGTTGTCCCGGGTTAATTTGGGTAGACAATACACAAACGCTCTTCTTCCCGTGAAATTAGTGTTATCGTTTACAAGTATACGCGTTTCTCGATAAATAACTTGGCAGAGAATATCTAGATGTTAGCAAGAAATACTCTGCCACCTCATTTATCGAGATCTATACAACACTTGAATTCTGATTGGTGTATACACGGTGAAGATTGTGTATCATAGGATGGATAACAACTACGGATAAATATAAACTCGATTCTAGTCAAATATTTTGCAATAACTTTTTTTTTATTTCTGCGTCAATTTCCAAAAGGTTGGTTAGATGTACCCCACCTAATTGAGTTCTTTTCTCATTTATAAAAAATCATTTGTGAAATCTTTTTCACATTTTCCAAAGAGTTATCCCAAACCGACCAGAAATCGAAACGACAACCACTACGGACAATTGACCAAACGCCGACTGTCAATCAAAAACATCGATTAGTCAATGGACGACCAAAAAATGTCATGCCCCAATTGTTCTTCGTTGCACGTGTTATTGTATCGATTTATCGACTGACAATCAAAACAATCGGCATACCAATGGGTGCGTTCGGGGTTCTCCCATCGGTAGCCATCGGTGCCGTTGGTAACCATCGGTAGCCATCGGTAACGGTCGGCATACCGATGGATATTTTGTTGGTAACCAATGGTCCCGAGAGTAGACAGGTCGGGTAGCATCGGTAGCCTCGTTTTCATTACAGTAAGATGGTGGACAACAATCCAACTACGGCGATCCTAATCATATATTTTCTTCAATAGCAAGCGAATAGCATTCTAACCGTTCTTGATAGAATTGATTGTAATAGTTGAAGCTACAGTTATTTTATTTAGCCATTTATTTCTGAAAATATCTTTTTATTCATAATTTTTGAAAACGAACGATCACTCTGCGGGGAAAATACGCTCTTGGTAATTGATTATCCGCCTTTTTTACCGATCGGTACAATTTTCGTTCAGAGTTTGTTTGTTGCCGACGGTGTCATCGGCTACCGATGGTACCATCGGTAGCCGATGGTAAATACACTCGGTTACCGATGGGAGAACCCTGAACGCACACAACGGCAAAGAATTTTGTGCTAACAATAGACTAGGTTTACCGTTATGTCTTGATAAACCGTCGTTTCTGTTATAAAATCTCGTAACCACGGCTTAAATCAAGCCGTAGTTACGAGATTTTATAACAACACCTACGAAATACTATTTTGTTTGTCCGAATTAACGTCACAAATAACCGGTTAAAATCATTCCCTATTAACGATCACATCCCCATTGTTTGTCTTAAATTCTATGTTGGGCGGAGCGATCTGTCGATTGGCGTTTGGTCAATTTTGCCTCCCTTCAGGTAAGAAATTGTGCACTTCATATGTGACCCGTTATGGAACGCAATCTGCATGGTGCGAATAGACAATTTCAGGGGAGGTGATTTTCATTGCTCTCAAATCTTGAATTTTTGATATTTTTCCTGTTTTTTGTTGTTGTTGTTGTTGTTGTTGTTTTTTTGCCTAATATGTTTATACAATTTAGAAACACTTTCACAAAAATTGTTTAGAATCTGAGCGATCTCAATTATTTTCGTTTAAACAGAAACAGACATAGATTATCTATTGCATCTAACGGCACTTGAAAAATGTTCGGACTTACGAACGTCACGGAATAAGTCGAAATAAGTCGATTATGCAGGAACTGTACTGCCCAGGTCTTACCTTAATCTGGGTTTCTGTCTGTAAAATTGGTAGACACTAGGAAATTGATTGATCGGTCACTATTGCAGTAGGTAACTTGGTGCTCTCCCTTTTCAAATACACGATAAGTGTACGGATTTATATGTGACCTATCACGCGTGACCTTTCACGCTAAAAGGGATCTTATGGAAATGTGAAAACTGTCGACCCTACTCAGTCTGTGCAATCCGCACAGCCGATAGTTTTCATCGTAATGTAATGAATCTAGAATGCTTTTTTTACTATAATTATGTTGTCGTTCCAAATACGGCATTTGATGTTGACATCTGATGAGTCTGATCAGTTTGTCAAACTTGGATTTTTGGACTTGTGATAAGGTCACTTTGAGCGTGACGGGTCACGGAAACGGTTTCCCAAAAGCTAAAAAAAATCCGACATTGATCAAAGGGGAGTAACTGCGATTGCAGTTTTTGGCCTGTGAAGGCCAACATACGGTATTTCTGGGGGTAGGTAGAATAATCTAGAATTAATAATGGGAAAACATCCAACGCAGTTATTCTTGTGCGATGAAAAGTAGGTCGGAACTGGATTAGATCTATACGACTTCAAGCAGATTTTGTGACCCATGTACATTACAAAAGAAGTAAAAATATACGTTGAGAGTAGTGAAGTGAAATCGTAAAATATCTACAATCGATTACAACATATGTTAATACGCGTAAATCGGCTTTGTTATAACCCGTTTGGCAATTCGAACAATTTTAAAATTGGCATATCCCCATTTTAAAATTGTTAGTATGATCGAACAATTTTACGATTGGTTGGTCGGGAAGTTGAACACTGGACCAGATATATTTTGTTATTAGTCCCCCACCGGTTACCGGTTGGGGACTATAGGTTTGCTCGATCCCGTCTGTCCGTCTGTCCGTCACACTTTTGTCCGGGCTATATCTTCTAAACCATATGTGCTAGCAACTTCAAACTTGGAACACTTATAGATCTCATTAAGGACAAGTGTCTTGTTTAAAAACCGTTACTCTGCCACGCCCACTTTTTGAGTTATTGCCCTTTGTTGTTTTTACCCTTACATTCTTGTCCGGAACACGTCTCCGAAACTATGTGTGCTAGCAACTTCAAACTTTGTACACTTATAGATCTTATTTAGGAGAAGTGTCATGTTTAAGAACCATAACTCTGCCACGCCCACTTTTTGAGTTATTGCCCTTTGTTGTTTTTACCCTTACATTCTTGTCCGGAATGCATTTCCTAAACTATGTGTGCTAGCAACTTCAAACTTTGTACACTTATAGATCTCATTTAGGAGAAGTGTCATGTTTAAGAACCGTTACTCTGCCACGCCCACTTTTTGAGTTATTGCCCTTTGTTGTTTTTACCCTTACATTCTTGTCCGGAACATATCTCCTAAAATATGTGTGCTAGCAACTTCAAACTTTGTACACTTATAGATGTCATTAAGGAAAAGTGTCATGTTTAAGAACCATAACTCTGCCACGCCCACTTTTTGAGTTATTACCCTTTGTTGTTTTTACCCTTACATTCATGTCCGGAACATATCTCCTAAACTATGTGTGCTAGCAACTTCACACTTTGTACACTTATAGATCTCATTGAGGACAAGTGTCTTGTTTAAAAACCGTTACTCTGCCACGCCCACTCTTTGAGTTATTGCCCTTTGTTGTTTTTACCCTTACATTCTTGTCCGGAACGCGTCTCCGAAACTATGTGTGCTAGCAACTTCAAACTTTGTACACTTATAGATCTTATTTAGGAAAAGTGTCATGTTTAAGAACCATAACTCTGCCACGCCCACTTTTTGAGTTATTGCCCTTTGTTGTTTGTAGTCTTACATTCTTGTCCGGATCATATCACCTAAACCATAAGTGCTAGCAACTTCAAACTTTGTACACTGATAGATCTCACCGGGGACAAGTGTCATGTACAAGAACTGATACTCTGCCACGCCCGCTTTTTGAGTTATTGCCCTTTGTTGTTTTTACCCTTACATTCTTTGCCCGGAACATATCTTCTAAACCATAAGTGCTAGTAACTTCAAACTTGCTACACTTATAGATATCATTTAGGACAAGTGTCATGTTCAAGAACTGTCACTCTGCTATGTCCACTTTTTCAGTTATAGCCCTTTGTTGTTTCTATCCTTACATTTTTGTCCCGAACTTATCTCCCTAGTCATAAGCCCTAGCAACTTCAAACTTTGTACACTGGTAGATCTCATTTGGAAGAAGTGTAATACACAATAACTGTTACTTTGCCACATCAACTTTTTGAGTTATTGTCCGTTGTTGCTTTTATCCTTACATTTTTGTCCGGACCATATCTCCTGATCCATCAGTGCTAGCAACTTCAAACTTGCTACACTTATAGATCTCATTGAGGACAAGTGCCATGTACATGTACAAGAATCATTACCCTTCCCCGCCCACTTTTGGAATTATTGTCCTTGGTTGTTTTTACCCTTATATCTTTGTTTGGGAAATTTTGTCCAAAACCTAATGTGCTAGCAACTTCAAATTTTGTATACAGTTATAGATCTAGTAAGTAGGAGGTATATCATAAGAAAGGATTTTTTGTTATCCGGTGGGGGACTCCTGTATTGCATCGCAATACGACATGCACTTGTTGAAACCTGTTATTAAAATACAGAAAATTAAAAGAATAGCGAGTAGAACGCCTGTTTTCAACATATACTAACAACAAATTATAGCATTTGTATGCACATGTTCACCATGCTTTTTTATTAACTTCGTGGTTCTAATTACAAAGGTCAGCTATTTACGACACAAGATGCATTATTTTAAGTCTTTTTGGTCAAACTCAACAAATTTCAAATACATTTCACAGACTGGTGCACCTAACAATGTCTTCCCACAATCAAAGGTCGATAAAAGCATTACTCTTGTTGATTTTAGTACAACTCACAGGCCTTCAGCGCATTCAGCGCTTTGATTTATAATAATTGTCTGTCTTTCTTCATGCTTAATTCAACATTTTCCCAGAACCATAAATTGTTGCGGGCAATGTCGTAGACCACAGAGGTGTGGATATTAAAAGCCAACAGCTTTCTTCATCGGGATTTTAGAGTTAAAAAATAACTTCCATTTTTTAATAAACGTTTGTGCGAAAAAGAACTTGATAAATATATAACAAATGGAGAAATGTGTAGATCTTTAGGACATGACAATTTCCTAGACCAGTCTTTATTTGTAGTCAGACCACTAAAACGTACTTCTAAACCATTAAAACGGTGTTAAGCTATCGGCATGATATATGAGGCACTGTTTGACGCAATTTGTATTGTACATGGTTTGAAATGCACGTTAATGGGACACAACCACACATACGTACACGTTGTAATGGCGGTAGTTTATCGACATCACGCATAGGTAACTGTTACGACGTTACGGCTGTTACGTAATTTGTTCTATTGTTTACAGATAATAATGCACGTTAATGACACAGACTTGCACATGTATTCGTATCATTGTAAAGGCGCTAGTTTATCGACATGACGTATACTTTACATGTTTGACGCGTTGTATTTGTTATACTGTTTACAGCTTAAAATGAACATTAATGACACACACTCGCACATACGTACCCGTTGAAGAGGCAGTAGTTTATCGACGTGACGTATATGTAACTGTTTGACGCAGTGTATTTGTTCTATTGTTTACAGATTAAAAGGAATGTTAAGGTAGCCGACCACTAAAGAGATTCACGCGACGTCGGAATTATTCTGTCCCACCGCCGAATGTTTCCGACGCCGCCCGAACAGGTTTGGATACGCCACGAATGTTAACGACGTCACATGAAAAAATATCCGACGTCGTATGAATCTTATTAGGGCTGGACTAACTAAATGACACAAACTCACGCATACGTGCCTGTTGTAAGGGTGGTAGTTAATCGACGTGACGTAAACGTAACTGTTTGACGCAGTGCATTTGTTCTATTGTTTCCAGATTAAAATGAACAGTAATGACACGCACTCACACATACGTACCCGTTGTAGCGGCGGTAGTTTATCGACGTGAGGTATATGTAACTGTTTGACGCAGTGTATTTGTTCTATTGTTTACAGATCTATTAATGACAAAGACTTTCACATACGCACACGTTGTACAGCGGCGGTAGTTTACCGAAGTGACGTATACATAGAGGACAATCGTTTGTTTAAGTGTAAGATCGATTTATATTTCATTTCGTGAACAACAAAAGCTTTATTTTCACGAGTGGCGAAGCCACGAGTGAAAATGTAGCTTTCGTTGTTCACGAAATGAAATATCAATCGATCTTACTCGAAAAACAAACGATTATTCTATTTCTTTAATGCAAAAAATAGACAAAATGCAAAAAAATTATGACAAATTTTCTTAAAGCGCGTCATTTTGCACGTGACTGCTATGCAACGCTTATGATGACGTCACTTATTTGGCCCGGCTTAAATAACGTCATATAGGGTGAAATGAACGAAAGCGGGGCACAAGTTTTTGATAATTTCACTGAATAGGCGGTGAGTTTATCAAAATGATAATCTACCGTTATTTCCCGACAATCCACCGAAAAGCATTAAAGAAATGTACGTAACTTTTTTGCGCGATGTATTTGTTCTATTGTTTACAGATCTATTTATGACAAACACTTGCACATACGCACCCGTTGTACAGCGGCGGTATATACTTATGTGACGTATATGTAACTGTTTGACGCGGTGAATTTATTCTACTATTTACAGATTTTAATGCACGTTAATGACACATATACATACGTACCCGTTGTAGCGGCGGTAGTTTATCGACGTGACGTATACGTAACTGTTTGACGCAATTTATTTGTTCTTTTGTTACAGATCTAAATACACGTTTATGACACACATTCGCACATACATACCCGTTGTAACTTATGTGAAGTGTACTTATATTATTAAGTGGTGTCCGTAGTCGAGGGGTAGAGCGTCGGCCTAGCGACTAAGAGGTTCCGAGTTCGATTCCCGGTAGCGGGGGTTGTTCAAGGCTTCTCATTGGCCCACACATTCGGCGCGAGTACTGGTTGATTTCCAGGAAGCTCAATCGAGAGGGATTAAAATAAGTTGAAGAAACTTGCTTCCCAATCGATGTAAAATAAATGCGTTCAAAGGAACGTCGGAAGAAGAAGATGTATACTACTTACATATTTTAATGCACGTTAATGACACATATACATACGTACCCGTTGTAGAGGCGGTAGTTTATCGACGTGACGTATACGTAACTGTTTGACGCGATGTATTTGTTCTTTTGTTACAGATCTAAATATACGTTTATGACACACATTCGCACATACGTACCCGTTGTAGCGGCGGTAGTTTATCGACGTGACGTATACGTAACTGTTTGACGCGATGTATTTGTTCTATTGTTGCCGTCTCCATACCGTCTATGTTGACCTCATAAACGTCACGTACACCAGGTACCCCATCTGAAATATCGGACGATTTTTAGAAGTGACGTAATTTCTGACAAGCAATATAATTTTTGAAGGTGTCGTTATAAAACCCCTTAATTACGGTTTGGCTCAAGCCGTAGTTACGAGATTTTATAACAACAAAATTATTCCATTTTAGCACAAGATTTCTTGCTTTTATTAATAGGATATATCTCCTGCCAAGTATTTTCAGTTCGGACCATGATCTTTGAGTTTGACTTTTTCTTTTTGACAAGCTGCCTTAAGGGCGAGCTATGTTGTCCTCAGACAACTCCTTTTTTCCGTTTGAGTTTTTTCAAGACCCATGTTGTTCTCTGAAAGATTTTTCATGACATGAAGGAACTTAAAGAGAAAAGCGTATATCTAGATAATGGCTTTTAACTCGACAAACTCGACTTTCAACTGTTACGGGAATAAGTCATTACGTGAATAGAGCAATTGTACACACGGGAAACAAGATGAAGTCAAATCTGAAATAGAAACGTTGACAATTTGTTTAAATTGAAACCTTCTGAAACATTTAAATAATCGATTGCAGTAAGGGTGGTATTGATAAGTGTCAGAATTGTTATTTTGTGTTAAGTAAAGCGTAGGATCTTGATTTAGAAAGAGATAAAAGAAATAATTAAACATTTATAAATCTGTTTTGTTTATGACCAGACAACAAGGTAACGATTTTCAGTTTTCCATTAGACATCTGTACGGAGATACAGGCAAAAGGGGGTTTGGTGTTATAGAATGCAATATAGTTCATTTATTGTTTGCCAAACTCTATGTTGCGGGTATTCATTTGAATCGTCTCATCGAGACGATTCAAATGAGTACCACAACATAGGGTTTGGATTTGAAATGACAAATTTAGAATGTATTTATTTCTTATATGTTACTTTGGCTGTAGAAAATGTGACACGTCGCATTTGAATGGGCCACCGGGAAGTACAAAAAGTATCAACCCTGTCCGCGCAGACTGACTAGAATAGAAACTTTTAACTAGATAAAAAGCTATTTTCTAATCTATGATGTCTTCCATGCCTGTCTATTATGTTAATTTTCGAAATGCGATATCTGGTTGAACCTTATCGAGCCTGATCTGTTTGCTCGTGTATGGTAATTTGATGGTCTTCCAGGTTTGTACCTTTCAGCGAGACGGTGTACATAGATAAGTGTGGTACTAAAACACACTCCTGGGTAGTTCTGTGTTTTATTGTATCTTTTGAATTTGTAAACTTAAAGCTACTATTTCCCAGATTTGGACCCAAAAATTGTCAAATACAAACGAAATGTACACTTTTTAAGCTTTATATGACCTGATTAAATGATTACGAGAAACTATTGAAGCAACGACTCATTTTTTCGCAATTTGATACCAAATTCATGAAGCGATGTCGAAAGTAGGTCAAAACAGTAGGACATGCGACTTTCTTAAATGACGTCACAACATACTAGTACATGATGACGTCATATTGAAATTTAAGTATGAATCTCGTTTGAATCATGGTCCGCGCTGTATGCGCATGCGCAACAATTTAAAAATAATTCTAACCCCATCAGTGATGGGGTTGAATTTAGACTTGGATTCTCCCTAAATTCAGCTATCTGTCATGTAATTTCGGCTCATTCTCTGTCTGAATCGCATATTATTAACCATCCCGAGGTGGTCAACACAAAAGTTTTGCATATTTTTTCAAAAAAATCATTTTTTGCAATTAGACCATCTGTTACCGTCGCCCTTTAAACGCGAGTAAGGATTGGTTTCTGCAAGCCAAGATACTAAGCCAAATTATTACCTTACAAAACAACAACATTCTTATTTCATACTTTTTCAGCGTGGAAATGCCGTATATGATAAATCCAGCGAAATATTAAGGCAACAGGAGAAATTTCTGGTTTTCAGCATTATCTTTTTTGCAACTCGTATGGGAAGGTTGTGTTGGTCGAAAAGGCAAGAGCACGACGAAGAATCACATGGCACAATAATTGCAGAAAGTTTCAAACCATTTTGTCAATATTTGACCAATTCGAATATTTGAAGAAGAAAATGCGGACTAACATCAGAAATTAAACGGGTAGGGTAGCTCTTTTTCAAGTCTGATTTTAAAGGGTTGATGACCAACAAAAAAACCTGGCGGGTCCTCAATAACTTTTTATCAGCTGTTTTTAAAAGATCATTGGCATTCAGGAAATTCCTGGCGTTTTTTTCTGCTGTCCCTGTTTCAAATATGTTTTCATGTCGGTCAACCAAATTTTTTTCCCTAAAGGTTTTGGAGACAACGCCAAAGTTAAGTTACGGATAGACAGACAGACGGACGTCGGACGGACGGACAGAAATACGCACAACGGTTAAATGATATGTCCCAATCTTTTGATATGGAGGCATAAGGATAAATAATTCGCCGATTTTCTTCCTGTTGTCAAATTGTCTTATAACAAAGGCCTTGAGAAAGTTATGAGGCAAAAGAGAAAAATGAGGACAATCAGCGTTTTCTACTTTTGTCCAAATATTTTCTGTGACATATTGTACATACATCCTATCTTTATCGTTATCTGCAACAGATTTCAAATTGCAGCGACGAAAACTTTTCGTCAAGAAAAGGGTTAAACACACTGTAGTCAAGATGTTATTGAAGAAAAGCGACAGCTTATTTAAATTAACCCTATCTCAAACAAGACTAGGCCCCTGTTTCTCGAAAAAACTTAAGTACGTTCTCATGCTCAAATCAGAGCACAGTGCTCAAATCGCAAATCCACGAGAACTTCAATTGAATACCCTTCAACGTTGAAAGGTATCCCTTTGAAGTTGAGCATGTTCTCATGAGAATATACTTAAGTTTTTTCGAGAAACCGGGGCCAGGGGCCTGTTTCATCAAAGAATTTAAGACGTATTTTTGACTTACCGACGACTTAAAAACGCTTAAAACAACAATCGCATTACGTAGCTTTTTGTTGATCGGCGATACGTGATTCTTCCTTTAAAATGTCATAGGACATAGGTAAGTCAAAAAACGTCTTAAGGGGAAATGCTCCAGTTTCCTAAATTTTTTCCCAATTGTAGAATTTATTTATATTTTGAATGTTGAAATGACATGTCATTGCCAATTGAAAAATAAAATAAAACTAGATGGTCAGCGATCTTGTTTGAATTTTATAGGCATTCGTATCACATACCTATACATCGAAAAATGCATAATTTCTTTCACCTGTCCAAGGTCACTAAAATGCTAATAAAATGCTGTATACGTATTCATCGTTTAGTCCCGAAAACGGATTCAAAGTAACGTCTTGCATTTTAATAAGAACAGAAAACCCAAATCATGTGCTATTGTAAACGCGCAAATGTATAAAACAGCATGCTCAAGTGTTCGGTCATATCAACGAAGCTGGAGTGTTTGTTTTATGTCAAAATTTGCATATTTTTGGAAATATTTCAAGTTTTACATAATAGAATTTGATCAAATTCCCTCATTGTATTAAGCAACATGTCCTGGTAATAATTCAAAAAGAAAATGTATAGGTCAGCGCACTTATTAGTGAATTGCAGTAATTTTATCAGCTACACATGAATAAAATGATGCAAAATATTGGTAACTGCATACACACTAAAGACTGTCTTGCTCTAAATAATCGATTTCCATCTTGAGGAAATCAGTGTCGCATAATAAATACACTTTTACCATCGAAAATGGTTAATTGTAATGATGTGTTATATTATTGAAAATATGGTAGCGAGACATATTGGTACGAAACATTTAATTTACTACAGTAATGACCGAGTGTTCCGATAAACTGGAGCATTCCCCCTTAAATGTTTTAATGAAACTGGCACCTGGTTTTGACGTCCCTAATAGAAAAGGCATGAGAAAACATTGAAACAAAAGAAGAAACTGCTGATAATCAGCAGTTTCTCCTTTTCTCTCAATAGTTTCTATGCCATACCTTATACAAATTATATCTTTAATAACTTCTAGTTTGTCATTTGTTGCAGTTTTTGAAGCGGATCACCCTAAATTGTTGTCGCTTGTGAAAGAGTCTACGCATTTTAACGACAATGGTATAAAAATTACTTACGACTGAACAGTTCCGTAAGAGCGAATATTCCCAACTGTTTCCTGGAACTGTCTATACTAGTCAGGGATTTAGACATCCTGTATCATTATACACTTATAGTCGGGTAAAACCATGCATTCTAGTGTTTTATATCCTTTATTTATACATGGTTATAGAAACGACTATTCAACATGAGCCATGTTTTTCGGTTTACAAAACATGTTGGCTGTTTCTGCTGCTTTTAAATTGTCCTTTCTCTTAAGAAAAATACTTCGAACTTGTGAAATTGTCAAATGTCAAATCCTTTCGACACTGGCCAGCCTACACGGATTGTGCAGCCTGGCCAGGTCCCATAAATGTCGCGCATTTAGTCAGACATCTTTCATGCCACGGCTCGTATAGTTTTACCAATACGCGTATTGTAGACTTATATGGTAATTGATCATGAAACCCGATCCTAAATCAACCCGTGAAATATTTCAATGAAAATATACGCCATAATAGTCATTAATCATTGAAATATCCCACCACAAGATCTACACAATTATTTTTTGTAGTGTTTTTTTTTTCTTTCTTTCTTTCTCTTTTTAGGGGGGGGGGGGGGGTTCAAGCGCACTGTCATAATGAATGAATGCAGATTTGTTGAAAAACTGCTAGTAAATATCGTCTTGCTATTTAGGCCTATCCTTACAGTGAAAAAAACTTTAAAGAATGCTGAAATATGTGTTTTGATCTCCTAAATATTTTATGCATTTTTCGGCAGCATGCGTGTTGCGGCGAATCTATGTACTAGATAAAGCCATTCATTGGCAGCAATGTCTTTTGGTTAAAATTGAACTCATTCTTGAGTTTTATATATGAGCCAGGATCTGAAAAAATGTCCCTTATAGGATTTTTCAAAATTAAGTTTCAAGATCAGCCTGTTCTAAGATGCAGTCCAATGTGCATCCATGATGCTCTCTTTGCGTTACCACAGGTCACGAAGAAGCTATTAGAGAACAACATGGATCCTGATCAGACTGTGCGTATGTACAGGCTGATCTGGGTCTATGTTGAGCTCAAAAGCCTTAAGGGACGTTTTTCCATATCCTGGCTCATACATATTATCAGACACACACAATGAAATGAGCCTGAATCTGGGAAAACGTCCCTTATAGCGTTTGAGACAGCCATGTTTAAAGATCAGGCTGTGCCTAGGTGCAGTATTATCTGGATCCACGTTACTCTCCTACTGTTGCTATTTGAGAACAACACGGTTCCTGGTCAGACTGCGTGTATACGCAAGCTGATCTGGAACCATGTTGTTCTCAAATGCTATAAGGGAGTTTTTTCCAGATGCTGACTCAAATGTTTTGTAACATTGCTTAGCTCTCATACAGAACATAATGCAGAGAAACGGAGAAAAAGTAGTGATCTTTTGACCATTTTCTGTCACTCTTTTCTAAAGCATGTTCTGCTGAAGTCTTAACACGTTCCCAAACGGCAAAAAATTAGGATGTTCCAAATTCAAAGACATTGCAGACGACAAATTCAAGTGAATGAAATTAAAAATATGTAGATCATTTTGGGTAGAAAACGTTGTGGGAAATGAAGAAATTGCTTGTCACAAGCAATTTCTTCATTTTTCAAAATGTTTTCCCAAGCCTTTACTGGTAAGGGAGTCAAAAGGCGTCACTGTGTTGTAATGGGTTAAGCCTTGAATTGATGGAGGAAGGGATTGGTGAATTGAAGTAAGTTCTTAACCTGTTGAATTGATAACGTGAAAGGGGTGTCATCATATTAAAACAAGGAGGGAAGTTTTCAATTGATAACACATTTTCGTCATATTGTGAAATAATTTTCTTATGTTTTCCTTGAATGTCTTTCTAACAGAAAACAAGAATACATAATATATTTTTCGTCTGTAAGTACTTTCGATTTGGACCAAGGTAAAAAAAAATTGCCGTCTTCATAAAGTATATAGCAAACGGAATCTTTACATAAATTCTTTCTATATTGGTCGACAGAATAAGTCTACATTAAAGGAGCTGACACTTCAATCAAAAACCACACACGCAGAAAAGCAAACCAAAACTTTTCCAAAATAGCTACATTTTAGATTGGTTTACAATGAAAGCTGCCGAAGACGCCAAATAAGATGTAATGAAAATATTTCCATCGCGATGTTGAGGGAAATGAAGCATACACTGTTCATCAACTTTCTTGATCGAAATCTCATTGGTCAAGAAAACCAGTCATTTTTTTAGGACAGAGTTATTTTAACCCATTACCAAACGACAAAATGTTAGACTTGTCCAAATTCAAAGATGCTGCAGACGACAATATGAATTGGATGAAATTTCGCATTCTCTGATCTTTCTGGGAAGAAAGAATTGTGGAAAATGAAGAAATTGCTTCTTACAAGCAATTTCTTAATTTTCCACAATGTTTTTCAAAGCCATTATCTTGTAGGGAGTCAAAAAGAGTTGTGTGGTAATGGGTTAAAGCAAGCAAACACGTCACATAAGCCAAGTTTACAGATACTCAAAGCACAAAATAACCACTGCACACACGAGCATCATTCTCTTTACCATTGTAATATTAAATATCCAAAATAGCTAACGTTTCCTACAGTATATTGTTACTCCATTACACACAAAACGTTCGAACAATGAAATCCGAATGACTATTGAATTAAACTTTATGGCGAATATCCATAGAGGGTTTTGTATCTTCTAATTTTACGTGTTGATATGTAAATAGTGCTATATCTAGTCGTACACTTCACGCCCTTGAAAATAAAATATATAATATATCAACCATTGCCCAAATGGTTAATATACGGCAAGTAATTTAACAGATCCAATTTTTTTACTATTGCAGATAACGAAATAGATAATAACAAGAGATGTTTGTAAAACATATATGCCCCCTCAAGGGCCTACATTTGATGTAGGTCAAAGTCCAAGGTCAAGTTAACAAGGTCCAAGGTCATGGTCAAATATAAAAGGTCTTGGTAGGAGGTGTCTATGTGTGAAATATCAAAGCTGTATATGTAAAAGTAAAATGAAACATAGGCCAGGTTAAAGTTTTTAAAAGTAGGCCAAATGCCAAGGTCAAGGTCATGGTCAAATGTGAAAGGCCTTGGTTGGAGGTGTCCATGTGTGAAATATCAAGGCTGTAGGTGTAAAAGGACATGATATATATGCCTGGTTTCAGTCTTTTTAAAAGTAGGTCAAACTCGAAGGTCAAGGTTGCAATATTCAAGGTCATGGTTAAATGTGAAAGGTCTTGGTAGGAGGTGTCTATGTGTGAAATATCAAGGCTGTAGGTGTAATAGGACATAAGATAAAGGCTAGGTTAAATATTTCTAAAATAATGTAAAAATCAAAGGTCAAGGTCACACAGGCCAAGGTCATGGTCAAATGTGAAAGGTCTTGGTAGGAGGTGTCCATGTATAAAATATTGAGACTGTATAGGTAACAGGACATGAGATATAGGCCTAGTTTAAGTTTTTTAAAAGTAGCTCAAACTCCAAGGTCAAGGTCCAAGGTCATGGTCAAAAGTGAAATATCTTGGTTGGAAGTGACCATGTGTGAAATATCAAGGCTGTATATGTAAAACAAGAGCTGTCCGAAGACAGCGCGCTCGACTTTCTAAGCTGCTTAGTATAAAGGGGGCATAACTCCAAATAGAGTGGTCCCAGGGTCATGGGCCCTGATAGTGAGGTAGAGGGTGTGATGGTGAATAAGTATTCCAAGTTTGGGTTGAATCCGTTTGATAGTATGGAAGTTATTGATGTTTGAAAAAACTTTAACCTTGGTTGCAACGCCAACGCCAACGCCGACGCCGACGCCAACGCCAACGCCAACGCCGACGCCCGGGTGACAGTATAAGCTCTCATTTTCTTCGAAAAGTCGAGCTAATGACATAAATATAGGCCAGGTTAATGTATTATTAAAGTAGGTCTAACACCAAGGTCAAGGTCACAAGTTCCAAGGTCATGGTCCAATGTGAAAGGTCTTGGTCATAGGTGTCCATGTGTCAAATATCAAGGCTGTATGTGTAAAAGGACATGATATATCGGCTAGGTTAAAGTTTTTTTTAAAGTAGGTCAAAGTCCAAGGTCAAGGTCACAAGGTCCAAGGTCATGGTCAAATGTGAAAGGTCTTGGTAAGATGTGTCCATGTGTGAAATACCAATGCTGTATGTGTAATAGCACATAAGATATAGGCCCAGTTTAATTTTTTTAAAAGTAGGTCAAACTCCAAGCTCAAGGCCACATGGTCCAAGGTCATAGTCGTATGTGATAGGTCTAGGTCGGAGGTTTGCATGTGTCAAATATCAAGGCTGTATGTGTAAATGGACATGATATATCGGCCAGGTTAAAGTTTTTTAAAAGTAGGTCAAACTCCAAGGTCAAGGTCACAAAGTCCAAGGTCATGGTCAATTGTGAATGGTCTTGGTAAGATGTGTCCATGTGTGAAATATCAAGGCTGTATTTGTAAAAGGTCATGAGATATATGCCGGGTTTATTTTGTTTTAAAGTAGGTCAAACTCCAAGGTCAAGGTCACAAGGTCCAAGTTCATGGTTAAATGTGAACGATGTTGATAGGAGGTATCTATGTGTGAGATATCAAGGCTGTATGTGTAAAAGGACACGGGATATAGGCAAGGTTAAGAATTAAGCGTAACAAGAGATGTTTGTAAAACATATATGCCCCCTCAAGGGCCTACATTTGATGTAGATAAAAGTCCAAGGTCAAGTTTACAAGGTCCAAGGTCATGGTTAAATATGAAAGGTCTTGGTAGGAGGTGTCTATGTGTGAAATATCAAAGCTGTATACGTATGTAAAAGTAAAATGAAACATAGGCCAGGTTAAAGTTTTTAAAACTAGGCCAAATACCAAGGTCAAGGTCATGGTCAAATGTGAAAGGTCTTGGTTGGAGGTGTCCATGTGTGAAATATCAAGGCCGTAGGTGTAAAAGGACATGATATATGCCTGGTTTCAGTCTTTTTAAAAGTAGGTCAAACTCCAAGGTCAAGGTTGCAATATTCAAGGTCATGGTCAAATGTGAAAGGTCTTGGTAGGAGGTGTCTATGTGTGAAATATTTAGGCTGTAGGTGTAAAAGGACATAAGATAAAGGCTAGGTTAAATATTTCTAAAAGTAGGTCAAACTCCAAGGTCAAGGTCCAAGGTCATAGTCAAAAGTGAAATATCTTGGTTGGAACTGACCATGTGTGAAATATCAAGGCTGTATATGTAAAATGACATGAAATATAGGCCGGGTTAATGTATTATTAAAGTAGGTCAAACACCAAGGTCAAGGTCACAAGGTCCAAGGTCATGGTCAAATGTGAAAGGTCTTGGTCGTAGGTGTCCATGTGTCAAATATCAAGGCTGTATGTGTAAAAGGACATGATATATCGGCTAGGTTAAAGTTTTTTTTAAAGTAGGTCAAAGTCAAAGGTCAAGGTCACAAGCTCCAACGTCATGGTCAAATGTGAAAAGTCTTGGTAAGATGTGTCCATGTGTGAAATACCAAGGTTGTATGTGTAATATAGCACATAAGATATAGGCCCAGTTTATTTTTTTTAAAAGTAGGTCAAACTCCAAGGTCAAGGCCACATGGTCCAAGGTCATAGTCATATGTGATAGGTCTAGGTCGGAGGTTTCCATGTGTCAAATATCAAGGCTGTATGTGTAAATGGACATGATATATCGGCCAGGTTAAAGTTTTTTAAAAGTATGTCAAACTCCAAGGTCAAGGTCACAAAGTCCAAGGTCATGGTCAATTGCGAAAGGTCTTGGTAAGATGTGTCCATGTGTGAAATATCAAGGCTGTATTTGTAAAAGGTCATGAGATATATGCCAGGTTTAATTTTTTCTAAAGTAAGTCAAACTCCAAGGTCAAGGTCACAAGGTCCAAGGTCATGGTAAAATGTGAACGATGTTGATAGGAGGTATCTATGTGTGAGATATCAAGGCTGTATGTGTAAAAGGACACGAGATATAGGCAAGGTTAAGAATTAAGTGTAAAAATCAACAAAGGGCAATAACTCCAAGATATTGATTGGCAGAGTTACGGTTCTTGTGCACTGCACCTCTCCATAATGAAATCTATTCACCTGTAAAGTTTCATGGTTCTACCTTACATATTTTTTGAGTTGTGCTCCGGACAAGAATCAAGTTTGAAAATCAACAAAGGGCAATAACTCACAAAATTTGATCGGCAGAGTTACGATTCTTGTGTACTGCACCTCTCCACAATGAGATCTATCCACCTGTAAAGTTTCATGATTCTACCTTACATACTTTTTGAGTTATGCACTGGACAATAATCAAGTTTGAAAATCAACAAAGGGCAATAACTCAAAAAATATGATCAGCAGAGTTACGGTTCTTGTGCACTGCACCTCTCCGTAATAAGATCTATCCACTTGTAAAGTTTCATGATTCTACCTAACATAGTTTTTGAGTTATGCTCCGGACAAGAATCAAGTTTGAAAATCAACAAAGGGCAATAACTCAAAACATTTGATCAGCAGAGTTACGGTTCTTGTGCACTGCACCTCTCCACAATGAGATCTATCCACCTGTAAAGTTTCATGATTGTACCTTACATACTTTTTGAGTTATGCTCCGGACAAGAATCAAGTTATAAAATCAACAAAGGGCAATAACTCAAAAAATTTGATCAGCAGAGTTACGGTTCTTGCGCACTGCACCTCTCCATAATGAGATCTATCCACCTATGAAGTTTCATGATTCTACCTTTAATACTTTTTGAGTTATGCTCCGGACAAGGTTTGGTCTACGGACAGACCGACCGACATACGAACCGACCGACCGACCGACCGACCGACCGACAGACCGACCGACCGACCTTCCGACCGACACTTGCAAAACAATATACCCCCATTTTCTTCGAAAGGGGGCATAATTAAGATACCATTAGTGTACAATGTAGAAACAATTTTGAACTTCTATAGACAATGATAAAGATACGACTTTTAGTACAAAATAGCAAATAAAATATTGAGGCAAAATGAGAAAATGCTGGTAATCAGCATTTTCTTATTTTGCCTCAATGTGTTCCAAGCCTTTGTATAAAAGAAGTCAAAAGCAGAAGAAACAGCTTTAATGGTTTTTGTTTCTTCTAATTTTACGTGTTGATATGTAAATAGTGCTATATCTAGTTGTACACTTCACGCCTTTGAAATTATATCAAAACTTGTCAAAACGGCAGAAGATTAGACAGTTCAATTTTGAAAGCTGCCACAGACGGAGAAGTATCACGGCCGCTTATCTACTAAATCACAACATTTTGTTGTGTATGAAAAAAAGTTTAGAGGATATCCGGTTGGCAGTTAGAGGAGCCGAAAAATCGGCGGGTGAAAGGTGAGTCTCGTCTTTTAATCGAAATGTTCTTGTTTCTAGCTCGAAAATCAAAAATCGGAGAATGTCATACAACCCTTTATTCATTTTCACATATTTGTGAGCCCCATCCAAACCCCGATTCCCAGAGATTGAACGGAAATTAATTTTCTCCCGTTGCAAGGGTAGCCCCAATATTGACATTTCGTCAATCCTGCTGAGCGTTTGTCCACTTTCTGAGGACGAATGGCCCAAAACCTGTGTGTATTATAAAATAGTTGTATGTAAATTAAATCGTGCAAACAATATTTCAATAACTTACTGTCGATCTTTGAAGAAAATCAGTTCTTCCGGTCAGTTTGTGCGTTAGAGGATATGTTGTGAGTAAGAGGATAGGTTGTGATTTAGAAGACAGAATGCATTCATCGCATTTAATATCATTTGTCATTGTTTATATGCGAATTTAGCCAAACCGAAATACTCTCTTTACTAGACTAGTCTTGTCCAAAGATTAAACCCTTATTTCACTTAAGAATCACTTTGTCATTTTTATTTGACAGAGTACGAGTTCATTGTGATATGATATAGAAAAACCCTTTTTACACACCAGTTATATATATATATCATATAACATTATCTCATCTAAATGAATGTAAGGTTCTTATGCATAATAGATTTATAACAATGTTTGATATAAACATTCACTATCCTTTGTGTTTCTTTCTGTCTGTCTGTACTCTGTGCGTCTTCATGTGAACTTTTATACAATTCAAAGTAAATACTGTGCAATATTCCAGCCATTTTTGTATGCTCTAAAGTAGCCTCTTTAAAATATAATGCGTAAGAAGTGGAAAAACCGGAGACAATAAAGACGTGTCAAAAATACAGATCTGTAAATCTTGTTTATCCATAGATCTTCTTGTTTATTGATTCAATATGTATTAAGTCACCAATCATATAGGCCTACGAATTGATACATTAATAAATTTTGCAAGTTGTAACATACATTAAATATGAACTTTGTGAAATCCGTGCTTTATCACTTTTGTCAACTTCAACGATGGTTTGTCTAGGTACAAACCACATCATCGTCACGCATGCCTCACTTCCAAAATATTGTAAAGTTCCTGCAGCTTATTGAATAAGCAATAAGATAGCCTAAAGTTTCTCCACTCCATACATCCCGTATCAGATTAGTCTGATCTCATTTGTGGCGAGGAAATTGGGTCAACACATCCTGAAAATCAACAAAAGCAAATTATTAACCTTGGAAGTAAGAAATTCACCGCTAGCATGCAGCTTCATATCAAGCAGAAACTAACGACGGTAAATAACCCTTTCAGAAATGACTCCAATGTTGAAATATATCGTATTTGGGATCATTCCATGAGAAAATCAATAACACAAAGATTATCACTTTACCTCTCTTAATTAAAAAGATTTATGACCATTTGAAGTTCATACAAATATAGACAAAATCTGTCGAGTCTACAATTTTGCGTGTAGGATTCGTAACATCATTCAATACTCCAAAATAAAGGGTCACTAAAATACTTGGATGACAGATCTAAGTTTGTCTACTGGTCTGGAACACTTTCAGTACTTACTTTATATATTTAGGGACACGACTTGTATCCAGTTCAAACAGTGAAATTTCAAAACAGTGAGTTTGTCACCTAATCTGGAGACACCAGGAACATGAGGAAAGGTGTTGAAATCTGATACCTGCATTGGAACAACAAATCTATTGTAAATATTTTAACCATTGCAAATAAATGTACAACTTACAAAGTTTGATTACAGGCATATCTCCACACCACCATCGTTTTAAAAATCTTTCCGCAACAGCTACATTTTAGGTTGGTCCAATTTGAATAATGTTGCAGACGACAAAAATGATACTAATACCAAGATGATTTATGTAAAGAGAAGTAGCACAGAAAATACTGAGACGACGGGAGAAATTGCTGATTAACAGTAATCTCTTCTTTTGTGTCAATACTTTACAATCCCTTTCTAATAAGTACGTTATACCATGCCTTGTATGAGAAAGGGTTAAAGAATCCCATTTACACATCATGTAAAAGCAACGGAACAAGAGAATTCGATTTCCTTCATAAAGATTTCTCCAAAAATCCTGTCCCATACAAGATATATTTTATAACTCCCTTGTGAAATAGTTTCGGAAAACATCGAGAGATAGAAGAAATTGTTGATTATCAACCCTTTCCTCAATATTTACGCCCTCAAACATATACTTCTCACATCTGTAACTCTTTATAAATAAAGCAGTCCAAAATTGTGTCATTTTGAAAACACTTTTGAAAACACTTCACCCATTACCAAAAATTAAATAGCTAAATATTTGACTTTTCCGAAGCAAAAGATGTAGGCCTAGCAGACAAGAATATCAGGTGTATGAAATTTTAAAAAGAGAACGCGCAAACGCCCTCTTAACTTAAATTTCCATTTTAAATTATCACACGCAGATTGGCAGACAAGCAGACAATGTTAAAGGTCTGTGTCCCTGATGTATCAATTTACTGGGCGTAAAAATACGCTATGCCATTTCACTCACCCTTTGAAAATAGACATATCACATAGAGTATTTCGGTTTGGCTTAATTCGCATATATAAACATTGACAAATGGTATTAAATGCGATGAATGCATTCTGTCTTCTAAATCACAACCTATCCTCTTACTCACAACCTATCCTCTAACGCACAAACTGACCGGAAGAACAGATTTTCTTCAAAGATCGACAGTAAGTTATTGAAATATTGTTTGCACGATGTAATTTACATACAACTATTTTATAATACACACAGGTTTTGGGCCATTCATCCTCAGAAAGTGGACAAACGCTCAGCAGGATTGACGAAATGTCAATATTAGGGCTACCCTTGCAACGGGAGAAAATTAATTTCCGTTCAATCTCTGGGAATAGGGGTTTGGATGGGGCTCACAAATATGTGAAAATGAATAAAGGGTTGTATGACATTCTCCGATTTTTGATTTTCGAGCTAGAAACAAGAACATTTCGATTAAAAGACGAGACTCACCTTTCACCCGCCGATTTTTCGGCTCCTCTAACTGCCAACCGGATATCATCTAAACTTTTTTTCATACACAACAAAATGTTGTGATTTAGTAGATAAGCGGCCGTGAGTATTGTCCAGCAAGATTAACCCGGGACATCTGCATATGTAATGACCCCCACTTCGGCAATGTTTTGTTAAAACGCTCAACTAACGGACTTTACACACGAAAATTAAGTTGTCCCGGGTAATTTGGGTGGACAATACAAGGCTAATGATTAAGAAATGTGTTTAATGTTGTAACAGATAGTGGGTGCTGCTGCAGATGATGAACAGGAAAATGGTTTGGGTACAATATAACAATGAAAATATTGAGGCAAAATGAGAAAATGCTGTTTATCAGCATTTTCTCATTTTGCCTCAATGTTTTCCAAAGCCTTTGTTTTCTAGCGGTAAGTCATACCTGGCTTTGAGTGATAGCTTGTGTGTCTGTACATCGAGGAAATGCAACTTGGTAAACATCAGCGGTTGACATAGGTAAGAAAAAGTTTATGATTGATAATTATTTCGACATATATCTTATATTTTGTTGTAATGCCGTAATCTTGAATAAACATGGAAGGCATCGTCCTAATATGCGCCCGGTCTGAGCTGTTTAAACCATACAAAATGCCTTGATCATTTGGAGGGGAAAATTGGAGCATGATTTTCACCACATAAAATTGCCATTTTTATCGCTTTTTTAACATTCGTCGTATTGTGCCTTTATGTATGTATTTTTTCACTAAGAACATGATTCAGACGAAATGATGTCCATTCCAATAAAATTCCCGATTTAAGTGTTCGCATTTTGACAGTTTTTATGTACTTTGTTTGGCTAATGACAATTCCCTTATAAATTCATTGTACAATCGCTTACAAGCAGTTTGTAATGTCACTTGCCTATATTTCACACGGATTACAATATCAACACAAACACGAAATTTCGGCTTATCTTCTTTAATTTGTTATCCAATATTCCACAGGATAGGTTTCTTTCTTTACCTATATTTCAAAATTCATTTTAGAGTGACGAATGAGTTTATATAATAGCAACGAATTTTGTGCTAAACGTGTAGACTTGGTTTGCCAAACGTTATGTTTTGATAAACCGTCGGTGCCTTTTTGAAAACTCTTGACTACGGCTAGAATCAAGCCGTAGTTACAAGATTTTGTAACAACACCTTCGAAATAATATTGTTTGTCCGAAATTATGTCACTGTTTACTAAATATAATTGTGCCCTATTCTACATCGAACCATGTGCCGTGACGAAAGGTTACTGTATATTCCAATATATGTAAATTGGCAGAGAAACATAATTCTTGTAACTGAAAGATAGTAGGTTCGAAACACATATTTCTATAAATCGAAATCCCTCTTTTCCTCGCCAATTTAGACTCGCTAATTTTTTATCATTCACAGGTTGTCATTTTTCACCACAAAAGACACTATTAACTCAGCTTGCTGTCCATGGAAAATGTCACGTGACTATACCGGGTGTATACTCAACGGATTTGATGGGATAAAGTGTACAGTACGCGCATTTGATTGTGCCATTCGCCATGCTACGCACTTTTAAAAACGGTTAGTTATGCCTGGTTGAAATCACAATTCAGTGCAAAATCGTGTGTTTACAATTGTGTTTTGTAAAATTATATATAACAGGAGATCCAAACAGGAGATCTGTTTGGTTACAGCAAAATTAATCTATTTTGGATTTCCCAGGGTCGTGGATGATGACTATTACGGTTGGCGCCACATCGTATGGCACAATGTTTATATTTTGTTCAAATGTAATTTAACGTTAAACAAAACATAAACACGTGCCATACGATGTGGCGCCAACTGTAATTGGTCCCTGTCAAATGTTGATATCGGTTAAAGCCGGATTTTAAACAGATTGACAAAGATTGAGACTTCAATTATACTTTAGCATAGTATTTCGTCGGTGTAAATCAAATAGTTATTAGGTCAGTTATGGAAGATTTTATAAAATTATGTCACGTGATTCTCCATCGTGCAAAAACTTCTTATTTTCCCGACATGTTTTCTCTGTATCTTTTACGGGCGAGCATAATATCATGAAAATATCAGTCGAATATAATGCAACAAGAGGTAAAGACGCATTTGTTGCAATCAATATGTCACACATACAATTCAAGCCGTTGTACAAAAGAAAATATTTCTTGTCAGGCTATTGTACAGGACTTGACAAACGATTGTACAAAAAATATTTTTTTTCAACGGCAAAAATGGGGAGTTTTAGACGGTTTCCTAACCAAATAATTATATAAATCTCAACACACACATATGCACGAGCCGTGAATGAATTTTTTGTCGCGAAATACCCTACAGTATGCATCTACTAGTATTCGAATGAAAACTGCGATTCGTAACAGTTAAATCACCCGTTTTAGTTCATGACCAAGTGAATCGGGCCTAAAATGACTTGAATCTAGAACTAATGGCTCCGATTGCTCTAAAAATATTACAGGGAATAACAAATAAAGAGATTGATACAATGATCAGACAAAAGTGTTGTGTTTATCCAGAAAAAAGACATGAATTCTTACCAATGCCAACCGCTCATGTTTACCAAGTTGCATTTCCTCGATGTACAGACACACAAGTTATCACTCAAAGACAAGTGCTCACACACTTCCGCTCCTACACTGTGATAATGAGTACATTTAATTCCACAGAGGTAGCCTACTTCGTTCGCTGATAGGATGGAAATAACACACAAAGGCTATGTAATTCGAATTCATTTTCGTTCATTTATCTAATTCCATCAAATTCAAAACGTAGAAAATGTTTTATGTACACATCGGAATAAATTCGATCATTTTAAATTAATTGGTCAAACCAATTAATAGCGAGTGTGCCCACCTAAAGCTTGAATTAAAGCCTGGAGGCTTCGTCGTATAGAAAGAACTTTTCTCGCAATGAAAGCTATTGTGGCATTTTGTTCCGTTCTTGTGTAACAGCAATACGAAATTGTTGCTACGTTTTTGGGTACTCTCTTAAGAACAGAGCACATTATCTCTACATTCCATTTCGGTATAATGAGCTCTGTACTCGCGGGGTCATTTCACGTCTAATCTCGGGGCCTTTGCGGGATTTCAGTATCCAATCGTTAGCTATACACAACAAAACAATTTAAAAAGCTGATACAAACTTTCATTGGCTGACGCTTCAAATTACCGGCTTCAGCCAAAATTAGAAGCGACGTAATGTATACGTAATCAAACAAGATCAAACTGAATGATTTTGATTCGATAATTCAAATGTTACCGGCTTAAGCCAAAAATAGAAGCGACGTAATGTATGTATATACGTAATGATCATGCAAGATAAAACTGAATGATTTTGATTCGATGATTCAAATGATGTGCTATAATTAGATTATGACGACCAAATAGGCTGTTGGCGTACCGAAAACTGCAGAGGTCATATTTGATGGTTTAATCAATAGACCTCGGCTCTGGAGAGTACGTTTTGGGTGGTGAGTTACGTGAAATCACGCGTCTCTTCAGGCCATTCCAAGCTTATTCTATAGGGTACATACCAGGTCAGTAGTGTGTAACCACATAATGTGGCTTAGCCATCGTGTCGCTAGTCGTGATATTGTTGAATTCTGGCATCCTACGCGCCGAGAAATGTCCGAGTTTGAAGAACCAAGCAAATGCGTCACAATAGCTTGATTCCTCACATTTTCAGGAATACGATTCATATTGACAGAATTGAGATTCTTTCGATGAAACTTGTTTTTATAGTGTCCCTATAGACAAACTTTATGAACATGTTGAAATTTAACTCGAGTTTCACGTGCATCAACTTCACACAGCAACAACGTGTATAACGCTATGGCTACGGCGCCGTAAAATGTTCCATATTTATTACTAACTTTAATCTTTTCTATTCGCGCTTCCAAACTTGTGGGAAATTCATAACAAGTATTTCCATTTCTTATTTCATCTTAGAACATCTTGATATAAGGTTTTGAAAACTCTGCGTTTTTAAATGTACTAAGTATATCTTTTAATTTTACGTGTTGATATGTAAATAGTGCTTTCCCTTGCCAACTCACTCTCCTCTAGAGGATAACATAACAACAAACACAAAAAATATTATTTTTTGGCGTAACAGTTGGACTGTATACCGACTGCGGGCCGTTTATTCTCATCAATCGTACAATACAACACGCGTATTACAACAGCAATACTCCGAACGTCTCCATACGTTCGCGTTGATACCATGAACGTACTCTCACGTTCAAGAAACATTCCGAACGTACCCTCACGTTCGTTGCAGATGACTACGAACGTACCCTCACGTTCGCTAGCGGCTCAACATTCAACTCCGAACGTGAATCACACGTTCAATAGCAGATGACTCCGAACGTACCTGCACGTTCGCTTGCGAATTGCATAACGCACCCACGCGTTCACTCACGAATGACTCTGAACGTACCCACACGTTCACCGCCGCTCCCGAACGCACCCTCGCGTTCGCCTTAACCATGAACGGACCCTCACGTTCACGAAACATACCGAACGTACCCTCACGTTCGCACTAACCATGAACGGACCCTCACGTTCACGAAACATACCGAACGTACCCTCACGTTCGCACTAACCATGAACGGATCCTCACGTTCACGAAACATACCGAACGCACCCTCACGTTCGCCTAACCATGAACGTTCCCTCACGTTCACGAAACATTCCGAACGTACTCTTACGTTCGCTTGCAGATGACACCGAACGTACCCTCACGTTCGCTTGCAGATGACACCGAACGTACCCTCACGTTCGCTTGCAGATGACACCGAACGTATCCTCACGTTCGCTTGCAGATGACACCGAACGTACCCTCAAGTTCGCTTGCAGATGACACCGAACGTACCCTCACGTTCGCTTGCAGATGACACCGAACGTACCCTCACGTTCGCTAGTGCTTAACCATGAACGTTCTCTCACGTTCAATGGAAATTTTAACTCCGAACGTACCGAAACGTTCGCAGCAGATGACTCCGAACGTCCTTGCACGTTCGTTTGCGTAATGCATAACGCACCCATGCGTTCAATTCCGATGGACTCTGAACGTACGTAAACGTTCGCTTCTGGCTTATCATGAACGACACCTCAACTCGAACCAACACGGTCGCATGCAGATGACCCCAATCGTTCCTGCAAGTTTACTTGCGCAATGCATAACGCACTAATGCGTCTAATTACTACAGACCCGAACATGCTCATACATTCATTGTCACTTCATAACGCGTATATGCGTTCAATTTCATATAAATACAAACGCACACACATGTTTCAATTCATATGACTCTGACTTTATCGATACGAACGCTTGCAGATGACCCCGAACACATGCACTTTTGAAGTTGTGAATGACTACGATGTTCATTAAATATCACGAACACACCTATACGTTCGGTTACTTAAAAGTATCAATAGAGCTCAATATCAGTAATCATGAAACATGTGAACATCTAAATACTCAATGACAATAATTGTGCATATGTAAGGTACTCAACAGCAAATAACTAGCAACACTTCAAACTGCTCAATTACACACAACTATGACCGCGTCTGAACTTTCAACGTCTGTCAATATTGGAATCGCACTTATTAATATATAATTCAATACAGTAACAGATACGTATGACTTTACCTTATTAACATTCAAAGATAAATGATATTGAACATGCAAAAATGTCCAATTTCACACTATAAATGAATGTTCTTTAAGTTCAACTCATCCACGTTTAGTGTATACGAACGTATCCACACGTTCACTGGCTGACTGCTACACTTATAATTACTTACTAGCACACGAAATAACATACATTTTAGCATATCTACACATTCAATGCCAACGACTTGCCTTTATTTGGCACTCAGTTAACTACTATCAACATAATCTAAATCAACAAATCACAATCGGCTATAGATACGTCGTAACTTTCAACTTCTAAACGTATCTATGGACATGTCTTATATAACAGCCGCTATATGTCATGGAATTTATTAGTCATTCGTTAATACATGACATTGAACATTCCAAAACGCTCAATACCACATGAAAGCGAATGGCATCATATGCCCAATGCATAAACAAGTATGGATAAGTAGTACTTTTAACATAACTAATGTGTGAAATAGCAATTGAAGGAATTGTTCATAAGAGAACACAAGGAAACATTGGTAATCAGCGTTCAAAACGAACTTGCATATATCATGCACCGAATGTAGTGCATGGTATTCTGACATAACTGACTTTCTACAATCATACATCTAGCTTTCGAAATTAAAAACTAAAACAATAAAAACAGCAATACACGTCCGCCTACAGTCGGTTTCCAACTCTGAGTGAAGGACTTACAAACGCACGAGCAAGCTCGTGCACTATACAACGCCATCTATCGGAGCTTAGACCTAGCAAGGGAAATTAATTTTCGACTAATTCGTTCCTCAAACATCGAAAATAATATTTCCCTTGCCAACTCACTCTCCTCTAGAGGATAACATAACAACAAACACAAAAAATATTATTTTTTGGCGTAACAGTTGGACTGTATACCGACTGAGACTAAAAGAACGGGTACGTCATAGAAGTATTGAATACTAAAGCATTTATCAATGGATTCACATGAAATTCTCAACATCCCTATTACCAAACGTTGTAATAATGAACGTTATTACAGCAATACAAACATGTGTGTACAGTGCGCACATATTTAACATCATCCACTGGTATTTAATTATTTTCTATATTCTGCATCATAAGCAATAGTTTTCCCTGGCATAGTTTCAACACATATACAAAGCAACGAACGTACTCAAAAACATTTCAATTCAAACAACAATAACCCAATAGATATTCATTACATTAACATTGAACTAAGAAGTAAATAGTTTTATCCTGTAATTACTAGCAACACGAATTTTGCACAACTATACATATCGATATACATGTAGCTGTGCAGAACTCTCCACATAACTGGTCGGAATCTCCATGCAACTTCAAACATCATATATCATGGCAAGTTCTGGCTGCTATGCAACTTCTTGAAATGACCGAACTTAAATACAAGTATTTTCGATGCCGTAATTTGTGTAATTACAATAGGCTAATAATAGATAAATGCACACGTACGAAACAAATGGTTACAACAATAATATACAACATTTACAATGCGTTTCATTCAAGTTACGGTAATTTATTGTACCTAACATTCATTCGTAATCAACGCTCAACTTTCGGAATTATGTACTCTATCAACATTTTCTTCCACGTTCTAACATTTTGTCATAAACCTTGTATAAATAGCAAACTAACCAAATAAGGAAATAACATTCTCGTACCAAAAACTAACCAATGTTAATTCCGGCATGAACTATAATTAAAAGCGTTAAACAGTGACTTAGCATATTAATTAACAATTACTCGAGGACTAAATAGAGCTGTGTCTATACAATAAATGAATCCACAGACAAATTTGCATAGATTCTTTTATAATCACGCAGTAATTCGGGCTAATTCACCAGTGCATCCTCTGGAACATTTATGTTGACACGAAATTCTAGCTTCACCACCTTAACTGTACATATCAGTAAGACGACATCCCGCGAAGTCAAACGTCAGTCACTATAGTGCTCACAACCATTCAATTTCAATCGCCATCACTCTACGGTACCCGAAATATTCTGAAAAGACAGAAACAGTAATGTAATGCCCATACACACGAATAAATACAGGCAACAAAACTGTTGAATAAATGGATAATTTGTTTCTTGCTGAATTGAACAATTCAATTCCATAATGCACATGATATCATGCCAATTATATCAATTGAAATGACATTTCAGAATTTTTTGTCATAAATTTTACTTTTATTTTCATCTGAAAGACCATATTTCCTTATGAAAATTCTGAAAATTTTAAGCCAAAATATTGCGCCGTTTACGAGAAATTTATATTTTTGTGTTAAAATTGAACACATTGTTGTGGACAACAGTTCGGATTTATATGCAATTTATCGATTATGTCTCAACTTGGAATGCGTGTTTCTCGCTTATTGAAAACAACTTAAAAAAAAACTAATAGTATTTATACTCATTAGAATAACCAATCTTGGCATCAAGACATACTTTAGGTAATTGAAATTGGAATGAAATGTCCCTTTAAACAGTGACGCAAACAATACTATTTCGTCAGTGTAAATCAAAAACTTCGCAACTACAGCTTGATAGGATCTGTAGTTACACGATTTTATAAAATCATCGACGATTTACCAATACATAACGGTAAACAAGATCTATATTTAGCACGAAATCCAATGCCGTTTTTTATACATAGACAGCAAAGTGTAAAAGGAACTCATATATGAATTTCATCCTTTCTCGTACTCATACTATTTCTTAAATACTCCTTTATACTCAATAATTTAATTTCAATGCGATTAAGGAAAATAGCCTAGGCTATTTCTATTCAGCGGCACATTCTTGTTCTCGAAATTTAATTGCAATGCAATAAAGGAGAAAAGGTTATCCTTTTCCTCCAATTAACTGTTAAATATAAAGAGCCATGAAATAGTACTTATCTTCAATTATCGTCTGCAGCCATGCATAGCTTTATTTCAATATACGTCTTCTAACACCCCATCGCTCCATGTCGAATATGCACTGTCATGTAGATCAAGATGAGACATCCCAGTAACGACGCAGATTGATCTAAACCCATGTAGCCAGTTCGTCATTTGGAAAGAGAAACACGTGCTACACCGCCCAACGGCAATAAAAACAGCAATACACGTCCGCCTACAGTCGGTTTCCAACTCTGAGTGAAGGACTTACAAACGCACGAGCAAGCTCGTGCACTATACAACGCCATCTATCGGAGCTTAGACCTAGCAAGGGAAATTAATTTTCGACTAATTCGTTCCTCAAACATCGAAAATAATATTTATCTAGTCATATTAATCGTTCAAATTAACCCGAGATATTTGCATATTCGGGTCATATTGGGTCACGATTGTATTGAAATCAATATTTATTTAGCGTTAAATATTAGTCTTTCTTCATGCAAAGTCTGTGGTGTAATGGTAAGTATCTCTGACTTCAGACCTGGCGGTCAAGGATCGAATCTCAGAGGGTGACTATTTTTTTTTTATTATTAATAAATATTTTTTTCTACTTTTGCCTCATTATTTTTCTTGCTCTAAGGTACAACTTTAATTCACAAATAAACTCATTTTGTCGTCTGCAACTACTCTCAAGGGGAATCAGTCCTAAATTTGGCAGTTTGGGAAACCAGCTCCCATTATCATAAATATCACAGGATCAGACACAGAAGATACCGACACAGCAGACGAGTGCCCTACTGACAACAGTGCTACTGACACTGCTGACGAGATGTAACATGGATGTAGAAATGATATGTTTGAAATGAAATAATTTAATAAAAGAATGAAATATACAACTAAATTGAATAGAAATTTTAAATAAATATAAAAATAAAAATAAACACAAAGAAAGTATAACAATTGTAAAACTAAAAGATGTAAATCACATATAGTAAAAAGAAGAAATAAAAGATTCTGGTTCGTTTCGAACCTTGATCTTCTATATCATGAGCCCAACGCGCTATCCAATACGCCACTTAGCCAATTTATAATTTGTGTGAAAATAGAATCTATATTTCAAAGGTATCTTATCATTTAAATCGATAATACCTGAAGCGTGAAATCAGTATGCAAATATCTCAAGTTAAAATGAACAAGCAATACACTTAACTCAATATTGTTTTTGTGAAGCACTCATTAATCAATGCATTTACTCTTGGCGTTTGTTGTAACAGATTAATTAATTACAAGAATGATTTGACTAGGCCTATATACGTAATAAGGAATGATTTTCGCGGGCTCGTGTGCTAAAAATAGATTTCTGATGGGAAATCCCTCAACAACGTTTGCCGGGTACCAGTCTAATATTTTGTTTATCGGTCATGAATCGGACAATTTTTTCGTAACAGTGTTAGCGAAAAATTACCATTTTCAAGCGAGATATTAGTCGATCATGGATAATGCAGGCGGGAACTAAAACTACGAAACATTGCGCATATTCAACATGCAACATTGATTCCAGATACGGAGACAGACCAGAAATGACAAACGTTTTTTCTTGAGATTCCTCAGCAGCTTAACCAGAAAAAACATCGAAAAGTCTAAAAGTAAAGTAGCTATGATCATGAAACTTCGCGGGTAGATAGATCTCACCAAGGAGGAGTGCAACGTACAATGAGCATAACTCTACCTTGCGTATTTTATGAGTTATTGCCCTCTGTTGTATGCCAAGTGAAAGCCTATGGGGGTATCAAATTACACTCAGCGACAAATTCTAGTTTTTTCCAGATAAATCCTTTCCTAAACAAGACCGGTTTGACGTCCCCAACAGAAAGGTATTGGGAAAACATTGAGACAAAAGAAGAAAATGATGATCGACCAAATTGAAAAGACCTGCACAGCAAACAAAATGAGTGTGAATAACTTCTTTGGAAATTGATGATCATTCTACTTTTGCCTTGATATTTTCTCTGACATAAAACACTAAAAGTATTCACACCCGTTTTGTCATCTGCAGACTTTTTTCAATTTGGCCCAACATGACATTTGGCGTTTTGGAAAGGGTAAGCGAGTACGCACGAGCGGCACGGCGAATCTAAGGCAGGACCGTATGTGTAAACATTAGGCCTACTTGTCAACTAGTTATTTCATAGTTACCTATCTTAAAAAGTACACGACAGTGCAGCAACCTTCTCAACTCTTAATTATAATGTTTCTCAACAAATGATTACGGTAATCCAGCTCTTAGAACGTCATCTTCAGCAAGTTGATCGTGGAAAAACTTCGCGAGATTTGTACGATAGAGGATTCCCAATCTATTTTTAGACCAGTGAGGCGTGACGATGACGTATTTGTTTAAACGAAAAACCGATTCCTATTATGCACTGATGTGAGTCCTGTCACCTGAAAGACTTACAGACACATGCCTAAACGGGAACACGTTAAATTCACTTAACCCATTACCACACGGGGACGTCTTCTGACTCCCCACAAGATAAAGGCTTTGGAAACCATGGTGTAAAATGAAGAAATTGATTGTGACAAGCAATTTCTTCATTTCCCACAATGTTTGCCATAAAAAAAAGACCCAAAAAATGAAGAATTTCGTTATCTTGAAATTGTCGTCTGAAACATCTTTAAATGGAACATGCAGTCTAAAATCTTGACGTCTGGTAATGGGTTAAAATCAACAGGCGTTCTAACAGGCAAAAACTAGTGATGGTTTAATTACATGAACATCATTCAATACTATGGCAAAATATTACGTTCTAGCACTTACAATAAGTCTCTATTGAAATATACCGTGTTGTGCCAAAGATATGAAAAGAGATTCATTCAACTTTCGACGGAAAAGGAACTGTTTTAAATATATTTTCATTGGCCAATTTAAGATACAACTTGATTGTATATATCTAAAAAGGGTATATTTTGATCTATTAATTGGTATCGAATTCCGTCGTTCAATGAATTTGTTCGCCCCTTTCATTTAAAGTTACATTTCACATTATTTTTTTCATAATTTATTTTTATTTTTATCTGAATGAGCGTATTTTCTTATGGAAAGTCTGAAAATTTCAAGCCAAAATATTGCACCGTTTACGAGAAATATATATTTTTGAGCTAAGTAAAACAAATTGTTGTGGACCATAGTTCAGATTTATATGGAATTTGTCGTTTCTGTCTCAACTTTAAAGTAATATTGTGGCTGATAAATAACAACTTCAAAAAATGATAGCATTTCTACGCATTACAATATTCGATCTTTGCATCAAGACATACTTTTAAAAATTGAAATCGGAATGAAATGTCCCTTTAAAAGTATTTGAAAAATTAAACAGAACAAGGTAATCTATTTTCAATGAAGATGAAAATATGCTCGCAACAAAATGTAAATTCTCAGAAGCAAAGGACCAATCACCGATTGCTGTCAATCAAAATAAGCAGCATCCAAATTGTAACAGTCTGCATCTTCATTGGTGGTGAACTCGGCCAAAGTGATGGACGTCTTTTCGCTACAACAAGGTACAGATATTTTGCGTTTAAATGTAAGTTTAAAGATCTGATTGGATAGTTTTTCTAATAACAACGAATTTGTTTTAAAAATAGACCGGGTTTACCGATATGTTTTGACAAACCGTTGGTGTTGTTATAAAATCTCATAACTACGGCTTCATCGAAGCCGTAGTTACGAGATTTTATAACAACACCGACGGAATACAATGATCGCGAAAAAATGTCCCACGCTTTGGCCGAGTTCACCACCAGGGATCTTCAGCACTCACTAATAGATTATACGATCATGGTCATTGAGACACATTGGTATGACGTATCAAATGGATCCAAAGTACATTAAGCGTGCGCGTATAAAATTTACGGGTGCACACGTATTTACAAACTCGTGCACACGCAAATCTTATAAATGCACGCGTATTTTATGCATCTTCGTTAGCCAAGGTTGAACCCACCTACGTATTCACCCTTTACGGATTTAGCCTGGTTTTCCTGAAATTGCGAAACGCCGCCTAGCGGTTGTCCTGCTGGTTGTTATTGAATATTATAACACGTTTCCGTAAAATCCATATATAGCGAAAGAAGAGCTGCATCGGGTTTTATTTACAATAAAGACTCTATATAAGTATGCTTTGTGTATGCGCCAAAACGTCACGTGGCGTCAAGGTAACGTCAAATGACGTCACTTAAACGACAATGCGTTTCCTACGCCGAGAATTCATGGCAGAATTTTCACAAAATAACACATTTCTAATGTGCGTTTTTTATTTAGAGTGTTATAATGGAGATAATAACAAGTTTAGCGGTCTTTATTGCGCAATAAAAACCTCTGTGCTCTGGACTACATGTTAAGGGAAATACCTCGGCGCTGTACACATGTAGTCCGTCGCACATCGTGTTTTATTGGCAATAAAGACCGCTAAACTTGTTATTATTTCATAAGCAACCTATCAAACGTCGCGTTCTATACGCATTTTGACGTTATAGGCCATTTGGAACACCTCGGATAATTCAATCGCATCATCGACTCGGAAGTGTGTGTATGAAGAAATGTTAAAAAATCGCATTTCTTAGCCGGAAGTAGTTACGCTTCATAAAGTAGTTTTCAATGTCATCCAAATGAACTACCATGGCAACTTGTGGGACTTGCAGGACGTAATCTTTCTAAAAAGAGAGGACACTGGAACTGCAAACAATGCATTTCAGTATCATTGTCGCTTCATTGTTGACATTAAGTACGGACAAGTGTTTTGTGTTGTTGTTCTTCTTCTTCTTCTCAGTCTAAAAGTAGACCCACGACTTGCATCCAAGGTATGATTCGATAGAATTGTCCGTTGTGTTCCAAATGGTTAATGGGCTATCGTCCATTATCGATGACGTCATTAAAACGCGTTCTCTTTCGCGTTCTACGCCCTACGGACTAGGTAAACGTTAGGGGCTTTTTTGGTCGAGTTGTCGCGAGTATAATAGTTCGTCGAATAAAAAAAGAAAATTGCCGTCTATTGCAGTGAAAAATCTTAGGGTGAATAAAGAAACGACGTTACGTCATAAATGTCAACATTGGCTTGCGAAGATGATTTTTATGCGACCAACGCAACTCTGAAATCTAGTGTAGTTTTAGACTATCACTGACCTGCACCGACTTACAAGTGTCTAGGTAGAGCGGGCGGTGTGCCGGATCGAACCAAAACCTAGAGTGTAGGCTTCATTCTTACATTCCGTGTTCGCTATAAAGAAAATGTTAAATATTACAGAATGTGAAAAAGTGAAAATTGCTTAACCCATTGCCAGTTGGCAACATTTTGATTGTTCCAATTTGAAAGATGTTGCAGACGACTCATTTGAAACTCATTTGCGTTGGACTACCTTAAATAAGGAATTGTTTGGGTAAAGATTGGGTGTATAGATTTAAAATTCGTTCAAGATTGAATTACATTCAATTATCGAACTGTTAATGAACAAAGGTTTTATTGGTGATATATAGGTCTAAATAGCCGAATAGTCTTTCATTAAATTTTAATCCATTTCCAAACGGCAAATGTCTATGGTGATCGAATGGCGATGATTTTTGTGCTAAAAATAGACTGGGTTTATCGTTATGTTTTGATAAACCGTTGAATCAAGCCGTAGTTACGAGATTTTGTAACACCACCTACGGAATACTATTGTTTGTCCGAAATTACGACACAGTGAACTGGATAAAATCGTTCCCTATGTGAAAGCTCGTACAGGAGATAAAACGAATTGTTTTGCAGATTTTGATTATTTGTGAACAAAATGGCAAAGACAATAGGCATAATTATTGCGATAGGCTATGGGGGATATCAGCGGTTTCTTTTCTTTTTTTTTTTTTTTTTTTTTTTTTCAATGTGCAGTTGACACTCGTTGTGTCGAAGTCGGAGGGGTCGTCAAAATACCTCGACTTATCCAGAGTTCGACTCATCCGATTTTGTTCGGCTTCGATAAAAATGATATTTGATATTTCCATTATTGATGGCGTCATTAAAGCGCGTTGTCTTTCGCGTCATACGTAATGAGGATTAGGTAAAAGTTAGCTGCTTCTTTAGTCGAGTTGTCGAAAGTTTAATAATTCGTCGATTAAAGATACACATTTACTGTTACTTACTTATTTTCTGGATAATTTGCTGTAAAAATAACTGTACATAAATCAAATATGGCCTTTAATTTTCCTCTGTGCCAAATGTCAGCTCTGTCTGATCTGTATTGGCTTAGATTACGACGGATTTAAAACCCAATATCACATCATTTCGTAAACACTATCTGGCAGTATCTGTCCACTTTGAATATTTTACATATCTTTACACCGCTGCATGATAATCGATTTATGTCATATGCTGTATGAATCTTGTATTCTGTCTTATAAAGTCTATAAACGGTGCGACAACATGCAAAAAGCCAACTTCTGTGGATCATAAGGGATTTGGGCCTACGGATACTAATGTCACTTTAAAGGTAGGGAATTCCTGTCTATTGGAGTGAAATTCTTCGGAAAAATCGCCCATCTTCGCGTATTTGAGCTGCAAATGCAATGTATTTTCCCGCTCGTTGTCATGAATTGGTTACTTAGCCTATAACAAATGTATCAGTCGACAATATGATTGGTTCCAGCAAGACCTCGCTGGAACCAATGAAAACGCTTTCCAGGACACCAAGAAAATCGGACTAAATACGCCAAGGGTGAATACAGAAACGACGTTACGTCGTAGATGTCACCCTTTGCTTGCGAAGATGATACAAGTGTAATACGCTCCCAAATATGGCAAGTTGTTGTGATGACGTCACGCACGTGCAATTTTCCTGCCATTAGTAAAAACGCTACGTTGTGGCGAAAGAAACGTCATTCTGTAATTAAAAAGCTCTGTATTTGTCAAAATATCCAATATTCCTTCAAATAGAAAAAATCGGTATATAATAGATGGTATATCACATGGATGGATTTTCTGGCGCGTTGTATTTGTTTCTCGTGCGTAGGAACACTTCACATCTCACTCGAACTTTGGTCTCGTGAGATATCAAAATATTCCTACGCACTCGAAACAAGTACTAGGCACAGGAAAATCCAACCATGGGATATTCCGTATTCATTTCATTGTAAGGCAGTCTATGTGTGTCTATGGGTAGTTATCATTTTGGGTAGTTTTTTGGTGTTTTAGGCCGTCTCTGGATAGTTATCGTTTTCGGTAGTGCTTGGTGTGTTAGGCCGTGTTTAGGTGTCTATGGGTAGTTATCGTTTTCGGTATTTTTTCGTGTTTTAGGTAGTCTTTGTGTGATTATCGTTTTCGGTAGTTTTTTGGTGAATTGGGCAGTCTATGGGTAGTTGTCATTTTCGGTAGTTTTTGGTGTTTTAGGCCGTCTAAGAGTAGTTATCGTATTAGGTAGTTTTTGTTGTGTTAGGCTGTCTCAGGGTGTCTATGGGTAATTATCGTTTTCGGTAGTTTTTGGTGTTTTAGGCAGTCTATGGGTGGTTATCGTTTTCGGTAGTTTTTGGTGTTTTAGGCAGTCTATGGATGGTTATCGTTTTTGGTAGTTTTTTGGTGTTTAAGGCAGTCTTTGGGTGTCTGTGGGTAGTTATCGTCTTCGGTAACTTTTGGTGTTTAGGCCGTCTATGGTGTTTAGGCCGTTTATTTTTACGCTTTTCCTCTTCTCTTTCATGGGTTTATTTGAGAGGCTAAAAAGTCGATTTTGCATATATACAATTAAAACAACGACAATATGCGCATGGTGAGGTGACTGTAATATTCTTTAATATAAAAAAGGCAAAGCCTTTGACCGGAGTCAACACAGCTGAACATTATTGATTTAATCACAGGTGTCAAGATTTATATTTTGTCGTCTACGTCCGAAAACTTATTCAAGCTGTAGTTACGACATTTTCCAACATGACCGACGATTTGTTACGAAGAATCCATCTTAGAACAATATGGGTCAAGATCAGACTGTCCGGCTAATCTGGATCAATTTTGGTTTCAATAGCTATCAGCGCCCTTTTCCAGATACTGACTCATATCTTACAATGAACTATGTATTTGAATGACAAAGAATTACATTTTTACAATATTTTATAAGAGATCCATAAAAAACTTTAATGTGACAAGATTTGGAAAAATAATCGTGTTTCTCTGTACGTTCCATATTGTTCGTTTTCACCCGATGTTGTCGCTTTCTTGCGTTTCCTTTGACTTTGCGAAGTCAATAGTGACGTATTCAGTTCGTTGGGTGTGTCTGTCTGGCGGGAAGTCAGCCACATTTGACGTATGAAGATCTAGATCAGCATAGACTAGATTACCAGTAGGTTGTGATGCCTGGAAAACATATAATATACTTATAACTCGTACATTGGTTAGGATAATACCCTGGGTTTTGTTCAAAACAACAGTAAAAGGCAAATGTAAATATTTTCTAGTTGAAAGAATAATCCGGAATGAACATATGAAAAATGACGGTCCAAACACACGTACGTAGATCATTAGGTAAGAGTGGTTATAAAGACATTCTAAATGTGTTTTATCAAATCCAAACCATATTCTGTATGTTATCATTTGAATCGTCTTGTTGAGACGTTTCAAATGAATACTCACAGCATAGGGTTTGATAAACCATCAACGAAATATTGTATTTTGAAAAGTTATCTGTTGTTGTAGCATATGTTTACAAAATTACAAAACAAAAACTTTAGAATTCGCAAGCGTTTCACTCATATCCATAAACAAGGAAAATAACCCAACCTGTTTAGTATCGGATGTATTTTTATCAGTTGTCTGTCTCTGTGACTTTGGAATGACTGTAGCGTATTCTGCAGTATTGGCATCGTCAACTATTTCTACAGTTTTACGTTGTGATTTAGGGATAACTTGAGCGTATTCTGCATTATTAGACTCATCACCAAGTGTAGCAGCCTCTCGCTGGGACTTTGGTATTACCCGAGCGTATACTGTCGGTTCTTCTGTCACGTTGACGGTATTTACGTTGACGTTGTTATATACTGGCTCTGAAACGAGTAATTTGATTATTTGCGCCAATCTTACAAGAAAGTAAACCATGCACATGACAAAACCTTGGTAAGTCGCGACGAAACAATGACCGCTAAGAAGACAGGTTTGCTGATATTTTATGTATGCATCTTTTTTACATTCAACAATTTGTAAATTATGTAAATGTCGTTTTTTTCGACACGAGGCAAATAGAAAATCTAGTGTTGAAGATTTCAGAGACACTTCATTGATAGCCATGATTTCATTTTCAAACTTTATATTGTCATTATATCAATAAATCATATTATGTTTTAATTGAAAACATTTGTGTACGGTTTTATAGTTTTTGATTCTGGTATAGCTGTAGAAAATAACGCTTAGTGTCAAGGAAAAAGAGCATATCGTCGGTGGGAAGTCAAAACCTCGTAACTCCAGCTTATTCAAGCTGTGGTTACGAGGTTTTGACTCCCCACCAACGATATATCTTACCCTCCACTTGCGGCTGTATACTCCTGAAACGTAAAGAAAGAATATCAGATGCCAAGAAACAGATAAGAGTGGATCAAGGCATTCTGAATTATTTATTTCAAATCCATTTGTGGATACTCACTGGAATCATCTCGTCTAAAACACAGGGTTCGATTAACATAAAAATGAAATATCTATTTTGAAAAGCCATTACCCCTCTTACCTGTAAACCCTACTATAGGTATTAATATTGAGCATACATGCTGCATATCGTATTGATTATTACTTTATCATAACGTTTTGCCTGTATTACTAATTTCATTTGTCATGGAGCAGCATTACATGTTATGTTTCTTGCTTTCTTTTAAAATTGGCAGTATATCATTTAAGTCTCTTCATACAATTAACCGTTGCTATAGAAATTACTATTCGCATAGTGTCAGTGTCAATATTCAAGAAAGGAATTTAGAACTGAATTGATAAATTATTTCGACACTTTTTTACAATATTTCAATCAATCCAATATATCTAGGTGATTTAAACGAAGATTTTCTTCATTTGCCACAATCTACCCTAAGGCAAAAAATATTCCATTTCAATCTCTTAAAAGTGTCTTCTGCAACATCTTTAAATTTGGAACAGTCCAAAATGTTTCCATCTGGTAAGGGATTAAACGGTTTTAGATCTACATACGGCTGTCTGTTTTCAATACGAATCTGGACCGCCGAGTTTTGTGTATCTTTCTGCGCCCTTCTCCTCCTTCTTATGGCGAGAAACAAAACGATGAATACTATGGTAACCACCAGTAGAATACCACACAATATTCCAGCTATCGTCGCCCCATCGTCACTGTCTGGTGACACTCGACGGACAGCCAGGCCTTTGTCTGAAAAATACAGTCGACACTCGTTATCTCGACATCGGATGAGTCGAATTCCCGCTTAAGTTGAAGTGAAAAACTGGTCCCGTCCTGATCAACGGATATCAAAAACATTAAACAAAGTTATTTTGAAATAAATATAGCTATTGAAATATAGTAGGAAAAGGAAAGAAATTGCTCATGTCGAGCAATTTCTTTCCTTTTACTACTATATTTCAATTATGAACGTACTTGATAAGCATCAAAGACGGTTAAATATTATTTCAATGGAAACAAAGAAAAAATCGGATGTGTCGAACTCCGGATATGTCGATGTATTTAACGGCCCCTCTGACTTCGACACAACGAGTGTCGACTGTACAAAACTCTTTATCAAACAACAAGATGATTGATCAGTCAGATTTGATTTCTAGGGTTCCTGACACAATGCTATTGGAAGTTAAACTCGAAAAGTGTACATATTCATTTGTATTCAATTATAAGATGATGTTTAATCAAAATCGTTGCTTTAAAATTCTAAATATGAAAAACGACCGACTACATAAGAGAATAATACAAACGTTTGAAAACATTTGTTGTTGTTGTTGTTGTTGTTGTTGTTCCTGCTGCTGCTGCTGCTGCTGCTGCTGCTGCTGCTGCTGCCGCCGCCGCCGCCGCCGCCGTTCATCTTTAGGCCGCGTACTTTTACAATATCACCGTTGCCATTTAAATCATATCCAATTAGCTTTTGGAAATATAGAACATTTGCTCACCTCTCACATATATGGTTATATTCTGTGCCTCCTGGTCACCTACCCCATTTTCAGCGATACATGTGTACACGTTAGAATCTTCTTGTGATGAAATATTGTAGAGTTTCAAATCTAGACTAGGTCTACCATCTCCATCTACGAATAGAATAACAACTAGAGTAGAAAGAGGCTAGCCTGACCCATCTATCGAGGGACAACGTCTCCCATTCAAATAATTTTAGTATCTCTTTTGAAGCATATAAAAACAAATGACATTGGAAAACATTGTGGAAAATGAAGAAATTGCTTGTAATAAGTAATTTCTTCATTTACTACACTATTTTATGAACGAAGAAAAAACAAAGAAAAATGTAAACTTGCATTCATCTGAAATTGTTACTTACAACATCGTAGAATTTGGACAAGTCTAACGTTTTGACTCTTTTTGAAATGATTTAGTGTTTTATATTAAAAGCAGGATTCAACCAAGGGAATGTAAACCTGTGTAAATGAAGGTCAAATCTATCAGAAGACTTTGACCTTGACTTTGAACTCTATTTTGTCGTCCAATAGATGTGAACAATATTTAGAAACTTGTAAACAACATCTTGACCATTTTATAGTGGACTATACAACCATTGGAAGCAATTAACATTATGCAATAGGGATATATATTGTTAGTATATTGTGCTAAAAATAGACCACTTATATGCAGATAGGATTTTATCATTGTGTTATGTTTGTTCCGACTCTACTTGAAGAACTTGATCTGTACTAGACACTGCTGTAACAAGTTGGTTGTCTCCCTCCATCCACCATATTCTCGACTTCGGGTTACTGTCAACACTGCACGTAATTGTGACGTCACTTCCTGCCACAACGGTCTTATTGGTCCCATCAGTGATTTTCACTATAGGTTGATCTATGAAAGAAAATGTTCTTAATGCATACATCTCTTCCAATCAGATGACTTGTAATGTAATTTGAATTTAGAGAAATAATTTAGAGTGCGTGAATTGTTGGTAAATACGGTCCCATTTCTTGTTTGTGAAAGGGTTAAGTGATCGGTTGATTGACAAAAAAAGTCGGCCTACTTACAGGGTATGTTTATTCTGTATGGTGTCTGTAGGACCAAGTCAGGGAACTCTGTATTGATGACTGCACATTTTATCTCCTTGCCGTTATCTTTCTTGGATAACGGTACAGTTAATTCCTGGCAAAATATATATTATGAATCAATGTTAAATATATCGGCTATGTTCGAAAATGAGCGTAACAAGTTATCTTAATTTTTGAATATATTCAACGAAACATGTTGCCTAAATCAAGCATTAAACAAGATTCTATTACACGGGTGGTAAACGGAGAAATTAGTTCCAAAAAGAGTCAACGGTATTTCGTTGCCTCGTGACACATCGGTACTTCCGGGGGAAAATCGGTAAACAAAGGTAGGTGTCGATGCAACTACCCTAGAAGTACCGGAATGTCACGAGGCAACAAAATACAGCAATCTGAATGAATTCAGATGCATCTTATTCCATAATGTTACATCTGAAGATCGCCCATTAGAGGTCATCTTCTGTGACCTGGGGAAGTCTTTTTTTTTTCTATTTTTACACCAACAAATCAACACGCTCGTTGCAAACGCAGGTCTATTGTCCTTGACAACAACACCAAAATGGCTACGGTTGATATACACGCGTATAAAACTGTTACTGCTAGTGTCAAAAATATACTGAAAACAATGTACTTCATAAATGCCATATTTCTTTGCTCTCAAAATTAAGGGACTTTGGTCTTTTTAGTAAAATCACCGCACAGTGGCTGCGACCATGGCTACTAATCTTGTTATCGTTAGAAACGGAAGTGTAGTGCGCATGCCCGTGCGCATGCCAAATTTCTTTCAACTTTTCCAAAGCTATAATCTGATTGGTCCAAAGAAATGTCACAGAAGATGACCCCTGACGGGTGGTCGTTAGATGTTACTGAAAGTAAGGCCTAATATCTATTTAGCGAAAATACCGTTGACTCTTTTCGGAGTTAGTTTCCCCGTTTACCACTCGTGTATTATACGTGTAACCTTATATTAGAATGTCTACATTCTCGTAATACGTAACATAAGATTGGAAAAAAAAATAACGACGTCGAAAACGATTCTCAAAGTTTTAGATACTACATTTTCTTAACAAAATCATGAGAAGTTGAATTCAAAAGTAGAAAACATTGCAGGCAGAAATCATTACTGTAAATATTTCTTGAAACCATGTTTTCTCTTGCAAATCTTTCCGAGCATGCATTTATTAGATTTATGAACCCAGATAACCTGGTATTAACCAATTACTAGATGACAAAATTTCAGAATTGTCCAAATTTAAAGATGTTGCAGATGACAATTTCAATTGAATGAACACAATGTTTTCATAAGTCTTTTTTCTTGGGTGGCGTCAAAAGCGTCATTGTGTGGGAATGGTATAATTTCAAAGACTTCAATCCCGATCTTACATGCTTGAACATCCAGCCACCATTATTCCCGGCGTCAAATTGACCATTTCCGTGATTTTCTGACCGAATCAGGGTATTTAACTGTTGCCAAGCAACTGAGCTCTTCGGACTCGATTCTGCAACCGTACATCGAAGAGTAAGGTTTGTGTCCCCCATTGCGTTAGAAACTTGTTTGACCTTATTTATCGATACTTTCTGTGGTGGAACTGAAATGATATTTCCAAATTAACTCTTTGTCAAACAGCAAAATTTTAGACTTGTCCAACTTCAATAAATAATGAACTTGATTAACATCTTGGCTGGACAGAAAAAACCATACCCTTACAGATTAACCAATGTGTTTACGATATTTCTTGTGAGTGTATTATGTCGTTTCACATGTCGCAGCTTTAGGTTTATTACCATAAATTACACGCCTGGTCCTTTTTAAATAACAAAATAACAATTCTTGTTACCTGTTATATCTGTGTCCTATGGTACAAGTCTTTTTGAAGAATGTTACGCTATATGCGAAATATGAACACATTTTGAATAAAGGTCAATGTCAGGTCAAATGAAATCTGTAATACTTTGTCTGAATTCATTTTATTCTATAAAAAAGAGAGAGTAGGCTATGTTATATTAATACTACCACGCTTTCTAAAACTTACATTTCACAGTCAATAGTTTGGTCGTTGTTTCTTTAGAATCCAGAATTTCTGACCTACACTCGATCTCGCGAAAGTTATCAGACCTAGACAAATTTGCGAGAAAAACCGAAACCACTCGGCTATTTCCGCTGGTCTCGTTGAATGATGTCTTGGTTTCCGGCCTTAGTGTTGTCTGTTTATAGATAAAGTGTAAGCTGGGAGCCGGTCGGCCTCCTTCTGATATACACGTAATGGCGGCGGCCTGTCCCTCTACCATTATAGGTGTCTCAATAATGGGCGGATCTGGTGCTCCTGAAAAAAAATAATCGGTGTTATTGCAAAACATCGTAACTCCAGCTTGATTTAAGCTGGAGTTACTGGGTCTTGCCTTAACACCGATGACTAATGTAATCATAATTCAATTCTTGTCAAGGGCGGATCCAGGATTTTTTTCCATGGGGGGGGGGGGGGGGGGGTCCAAGAAAATCCTGGATTTTCTGGGGGGGGGGGGGGGGGAGTTGTCCCAAGGATACAAGGATATGAGATAAGGCGGTGTCTGACAAATTTTCATCTTCTATCGGACAACAACTAATAGTTAGCTTAATTTCTAAAAGTCTCTCTTTCTCTATCCTCGGAACAACAAGCATGCATCATATTTTTTTTTTTTCGTTTGTGTTAAAACCGCTTCAAGCATGTTTTGATATCACTCTTCGGGTTTTGACGAGGTAAAGTACACTGCATGCTTTTTAGCGAATTATTCTCGGTTCTAACTCACTCTGAACCGAATCCCATGTTTTCTTCAAAAGTACCAAATTAATGCTTTCGCAAACGAAGATTAATTCCACGTGAAGTAATTAGATAATAAAACCACTCACTGAATAAATATATATTGGCATCGGTAACCAGGGGTTGGTCTGTAGCTACATTCTCAGCCAGACATCTAACAAGCGCTTTGTCGTCTGTTTGTTTTATAATATGCTGCTTCTCTACGATAATCCGTCTGTTTGTGACGTCACGGCTCACGGCCTGGTCGATTTTGACGCTGTTGAAGTATAACTTAAGATCTACCGGGGCGGAACCATTGTAGGAAGAACACGTGATGGTTAATAGTCTACCAGGTACGGCCAGTAAACAGTTGGTACATCCTGGATATGACATCACGTTCTGGATCACTGGCTGACTAGGCGGAATTATGTCTGTAATATAATTATAAAACTTACAAAGTACATATATATGGAAGAATACATATTTATACATGGTGTACATGTAAAAAGAAATTAAATAGGCCCATGCCTACTAAAAAGTGATTTGTTAGCCAATATCTATATCAAATAACACCCATTTTGGCTCTTTCAAAAGTGACGAATTTGTACAGTATTCAACAATACATGTATGGTAAAATAGGCATACGGACGTCTCTAAATAGGATAAAATAAAGATATATCCTATAATGGGTCTAACCGAGGAATAATAATACTAGTATTTGGAAAACTCGCGTAAGTAGATAGTGTGTGCACCTTGTTCGGTGGGCCACACTTTGCGTCACAAAAAAGAATAAATGTACGAAGAATTTGTTGCGGAAATTTTAACAAGCTTGCTTATACAGTTAGCCTGTGCATATTGAACGATTTTCAGTCGTTCATAATGAATTTTTCGCCATTACTGTTAATGCGCATGATCTTACTTACTGATTGTCAGTTCTACAATGTTAGACACAGAGCCGTCTGCACATCTTACACGGTACGTTCCTACGTCCGACGCCACACTGTATAGTTTACGTACAAAGATCGTATGTTCGAAATTTTTGGTTAACTCCACCCTGGGGTCAAGGCCGATGTTCAGATATTGACCTTTGGCCTCAACTTCCCATATGACGTCACTTTGTGCAGCGTTCGCTCGGAAAACAAATTGGACACGAGAACCCAGGGGCGAACCGTTAGATAGGATATCCAGTCGACCACATAAACCTGCGTGAAGAATAAGAAGAAGATTACATGTACTGCTATTCTCAATCATTGGGTTGTTGGTGGAGGTATCGTTGTTTAAATTCGAAGATCCCGTAGCCACAGCTAGGATGTAGGCCTACTGTAGGCCTACTTATGGTGTTCAAATGTAACCGTCTTATTATAACACAGTTAGGCCCCCTATTATGAGTTTTACCATAGATGTGTTCGTCAATTGTCATTTTTGGGAAGCAAATTTTGCAAAATTTGCTTCTCTTTACAGCCACCTTTCTCTGCACTTTACCATTCCCTGCATACCACTGTAGCATCTTCTGGTCCTCCTCACTATAAATAGTTCTATCAAAAGCAAAGATTAATTAGGTAACAGTCATTCGAATATTCAATATGTAAGTCTGAAGTTATGTGTAGGTATTGAATTGTGTGACTGAAAATGAAACATTCAATTAATCATGTCTCTAAGAGAAGAAAAGACAGGCGTATTAATTTGCTTTATTATGGTTCAAAGATCAGTCCAATGACCTTCCTTGTAAATGGGTCAGTCAAGTTTACTGAACTATGAAATATATTCAAAGCTTACACAACCGATAAATATGCATGATGATGTGCTAAAAATAGATAGCATGGAATCACAGTATTCAAGGTATTCAAATGGATAATCAAAGTACCTAATCAAAATAGTGAAAGTACTCTTCGAATCAAAGTAAGCAAGGTATTCAAATGGATAATCAAAGTACCTAATCAAAGTACTCTACTTCTGGACAGGCCTACATTATTAACAAATTTGCTTCCCAACAGTACTTTCAGTACTTTGAAGGTTTGATGCATGTACATCTAGGAACAATGATGTAGGCCTACGAGTATAATTGTCCTATCTTCCTAAGGACTGTTTAGTAATCAGTTAGAATGTTCGTGTAATTTCCTAACAAAAGTTACTTTAAAGCAAATGGCATACCGCTAAATTGGCGAAAGTTTAAACGGTTGTCCGTTTCGGAAGATAATACTTGATCTAGTTTGCAAAATTGTACTCTCCATTGCCGAGTTCTATTGATTAAACCATCAAATATGACCTCTGCAGTTTTCGGTACGCCAACAGCCTATTTGGTCGTCATAATCTAATTATAGCACATCATTTGAATTATCGAATCAAAATCATTCTGTTTTATCTTGCATGATCATTACGTATACATTACGTCGCTTCTATTTTTGGCTGAAGCCGGTAACATTTGAATTATCGAATCAAAATCATTCAGTTTGATCTTGTTTGATTACGTATACATTACGTCGCTTCTATTTTTGGCTGAAGCCGGTAATTTGAAGCGTCAGCCAATGAGAGTTTGTATCAGCTTTTTAAATTGTTTTGTTGTGTATCGCCAACGATTGGATACTGAAATCCCGCCAAGGCCCCGAGATTAGACGTGAAATGACCCCGCGAGAACAGAGCTCATTCTATCGAAATGGAATGTAGAGATAATGTGCTCTGTTCATAAGAGAGTAGCAAAATTGTGGGGCAAATGTGGACCCCTTTGTTCAATTCTAAAAAAATGTTTCTAAAATATAAGTGTGGTTGTAAATACCTTATTTTTTAGAGTTACCAACTGTAACATATAGCCTCGAAAACTTTCTTGAACAAACTGATATTATTTCAAACTTATTTTGGAGGAAATGTCCCTTTGTAGACTTTGTCTATAATGTTTTAGCTGTAGGCATATACCGGGTATTCATTTGTGATTCGCCAGCCTCAACTCCACGTGCCATATCATTTATGTGTTTAAGGACATAGATACATTAATACCATTCCTCATAAAGGAATTTCAATCAATTCTGTCGTTTTAAAAATGAAGGGCACAGTTTATTACATTACCAAATGGCAACATAACATTCTTGCAGGCGGAAATTTCAAGTGAATGAACCTATTTAAAAAAAAACAAAAACGGTCTTTTTTGGATGGAAAACGTCTTGGGAAATGGAGAAATTGCTTGTCACAAACAATTTCTACATTTTTCGTACTGTTTGCTAATATGTGGAAATAGGTTGAAACACTTACCTTGTTGCAGGTTCCGAGGTAATACTTTTAATTCCACTGCTTGACTCTGTTTGTGTGAATCAGTAGAGCATAAAACGACGTAATATCCCGCGTCATCAAAGGTCACTGCTGTCAAGGTCAATATGAATCGGTTGTCATGGAAACGGTCATCGTATTTCTGGACAACTGATGGATTGATCGTCGAATCGTATAGCTTTGTCCATTTTTGTCCTCGTATTTGATACCAACGTCGCGGTGAGTAACGATTTCCTGGATTGTATGCGTATATAAGCGTGACGTTGTCATTTTCACGAACAGTTACTGGCGACAAACTTAATGTACCACAGTCGTCTGAAACATTTACAGATACAATTTCTGATTCCAATTAAACAGAAAGAAGAAGTCGTTAATTAAATAATATAAAAATGTTGAAATAGAACTCAAATGTTCTGGTTTAACTTGAAACAAAAGTTTAAGGTGCAACTGAACATGTACGTCAAAAACACATTAAAGGGCATCCCATAGATATTTTCTCGTCAATTTTACTTTAATTTTTATCTGAAAGAGCATATTTCTTTGATCAAATTCTAAGTATTTAAACCAAAGACTTGCGCCGTTTACGAGGAATATAATCGCGGTATATAATCAAGTGACTCAGAATTTCCGATAATCTTCAATATCTTTTTTAATACTTGACCAATTTGAATTCGGTTTGAAGCAGAGAATGTGGGAAAATGACAGGAATAAGGTGGGCGTGTTTGATTTTTGAAAAATCAACTGTTAAAAAAATTATTGAAGATAAACCAAAATGGTTTCAAAGGTTTCAAAGTTTATTATACATATAGGCCTCCAGCCCATTATATATACAAAGCATATGTAAACATTTTAACATAGTTGAGTTGCGTTTTATCACAAAATAGAAATAGAGTCATAGTTATTTATCGAGTCTTTCCCAATTAATTGTAAAAAGACGACACGATGAGATTTAAGTTTTGACCAGAATCAAGCAACATGTATAAATGTCATTTGATTCTACGCAACACCAAAACCTCTTAACGTTCACTCTAAGGACAGTTTGTTCATATTCATGATTCGCTAACTCATTGAAATGGTCATGTACACAAAATATAAACAAATAGCAAAAAAGTTAGGGAACATTATTCTTAGAAATAAGCATATACTTTTAAATTGAAGAATCGTCTTTTATTCTCATGAGATTAAAAATATAAATAGCGAGTTTTCTTAGATTCGACTCATTTTTTGTGGTCATTATGCGGTAAAAATTATCGCGTGTTGAAAATCCTTTAAACCAGGAAAAAAGGAACAAGTTTCTTACATTTTCAAATTGGAAACATTGAAAGAATGCATGATATTCATCATCTATACAATAAATATTTTTGTGTCTCAAACAATATTGGCAAAAACGTTCATTAAATGGTATACCCTGGTGACGACCGATCTCAACATTAAATTTGTGACTGCTGCATCTAAATCTAGCTAGATATCGCCGTAATGTAAATGACATTTCCGTTCTCAGATACTTTTCTGGTTCTAACATCGTTTTAAAATGCCTGTATGTAGCGCATCGACTTTGGTTATTTACGTCACTATGCCAATTTTGTTTTGCACTATCTATCAGTCTAATTCTGAAATTGTTAAGAAATATATCCTGATTACCTACTTCCTGGGATAACCAAACCAGTCCATAACCATATGTATATAAAAGATGTTTCACTGATGAAGCCCAAGTGCGTCTACCCATGTCATCTAAATCTTTTAACATTAAGTAACAATTTCTTGGATATCTATAACTAGGCATATTCAACAATTTTAACCAATATTTAACACATCTATAATAATAATCGACATAGAGAGGTAATCTACCACATTCTCCTATTGCTATGCAGTCATTTATAGATGAATTAATACCTAGAAAATATCTACAATAGCTGATTTGCACCTTTTCAATCTCCAAAGCTAGTTCTGTGCCCCATATTTCTGAACCAAAAAGTAGAATGGGTTTCACCATTGTATCAAAAATCTTAAAATTTTCCGCTAAAGAAAACCTACCAAAGTGCTTTTCATAAGACCTTATTGCGTAAATTGATTTTTTTGCCTGGGAAGACAGCTTTGATTTCGTTTTATACCAAGACAGTTTTGGGGTAAAAAGTATTCCCATGTATTTATATACTGACGTTACGTTTACTTTCGTACCATTATACGTCCAAGATTCATAATTACGAAGTGGTCCACCATTTCGAAAAACAATAATTTCTGTTTTATCTTGATTGATTTCCATACCAGTTTGGTTACAAAATTCTGAAATTGAATTTAATTGTAATTGAAGATTAATTGCGGTGTCTGCACAATTAGCAACATCGTCAGCAAAAAGTATGCAAATTATATCAGAAATTTGGTCATTGACAAAAATGCCCCTAAGCCCCTTTTGTTTTAAGAAGGTAGATAACTCGTTGATGTATAGATTAAAAATTATAGAACTACTTATGTCCCCTTGTCTGGTACCTACATTACTTGTAAAGGGTTGTGAATACTTATCATTAATTCGCACGTAATTTTTCATGTCGGAATACATAGAGATAAGGATGCGAAAAACTTTTCCATTAACGCCTATTTTCCTTAAGCAAGTAAATAGATTGAAGTGAACTAATGAATCAAATGCCTTTTTAAAATCGACATAAAGTACGTAAAAACGTCCGCCTGGTTTACTAAGATATTTCTGCACTAAGCTTTGTACGACAAACATGTTATCTACACAAGAATAATTAGATCGAAAACCTGATTGGGATTCGTCTATTTTTTGGAAATATTCAGCCCGTTTGTTCAAACGGTCATGTATAAGAGTGGAAAAAATCTTGTATAAAACATTTACAAGGGATATACCCCGATAATTAGACGGAGAACTATTATCTCCAGATTTGTGTACTGGGACAATTATGCTTTCCCGCCATGAATCTGGAAAATTACCTGTGTTTAAAATATCGTTAAACAAATTACAAAGACATGGTGCAATTTCGAAACATGTATTCTTATAGAATTCGGCAGGTATACCATCAGGACCTTGAGATTTTCCGAGCTTTAGTCTTTTAATGCTTCTGTGTATTTCATCGATAGTGATCTCTGTATTTAAAATGTCATTGTCATCTGTAAAAAGGTCTAAATCATAAATGAAATGTTCGATACTAGGCTGATTTTCTTTATGCAATAAATTCTCAAAATGTTTTTTCCATTCACCAATGTCTGAATTATTAATAGTTTCTACCTTTCTCGTTTTATTTTTCAATAAGGACCAAAACATTTTTGCGTTTTTTATCGAACTAAAGAGCTTCATTCTATTTTCTCTTTGGTATAACAACTTTTTTGTTTTACATAATAATTTAAAGCTTTTACGTTTATCTATATACGTGTCATAATTATCTCCTATACCATTTTTGCGAAATTGCCTAAGAGCATAGTATTTTTGAGATTTTGCTGTCTCGCATTCTTTGTCCCACCATGGTTGATTTAAGTCGCACTGTTTTGTATTAGTATTTACCTGCATATATGCGGCAGATCTCTGATACAAATCAATGATACTATTTACTGCATGGTTTATATCTAACGATACACTATTGATAATATATTCTGAAATATTTTGAATATTCCGAGAAAAATATTGTAAGAAACTATCTTTTCGTTCATCTTTCCATTTGAATACAGGAAATTTATTTACATGTTTGTCATTTTTCAATCCATTATCTATAGTGGGTTGCTGTTTCAATGTGAATTCTAATTTTGCATATACAGGAAGGTGGTCTGACTCATCGTTATCAAGTACAGAAAAATATTTCACAAATGGAAACAAATCCGTAGAAGCAATATGGTAGTCGACTACACTTGCACCGTTATGAGTTAAACATGTAAAATTACCAGATTTGTCATCAAACAACCTTCCGTTCAAGATATGTATGTTATGTTCACAACATAATTCAACTAAAGTTTTACCAAACGAATTATATGTATTTGAATCTTTATTACTTCGTTGAAGATCAAAATTGTCTGAATCGTAATCTACGTTTTCATTAAACACAAAATCTATCGAATCATTTGGGATGAAATCTAAGAAATTTTTAGTACGGGCGTTTAAATCACCAGCTACATACAAAAGGCATTCTGGATACTGCGATTTTAGTGTTTCAATATTATGACTAAGACTGGTTATTCCATTCTTTTCCTCCAATGTTTGGTAAATATTCGACCCTTCTGGAGAAACATATGCAATATATATAATCAAGTCAGACATAGATTCAAATACATTTGTCTTAACATAAAGTACAATGCAATCATTATAACCAGGACAAATCCGTGTAATAAAGTCATTTTCCATCAATGTTTTCCTTATGTAAACTCCAACACCTCCACTATTTCGTATACTTTTTTTGGCCTTTTTTCTAATACAATCAAAATATACAAAGTCATCTAAACACCCAGAAAATTCATTGTTATAATCACTCCATGTCTCTAAAAGACCGATAATGTCAAATGTTTTAAGAAAATCTAAGATTAAATGATCGTCGGAAAATTTCTTAAACCCGCATACGTTCCACGTGGTCAACTTAATACATGTATTTACAATCGGGCCTTGGCCACTGTCCTAGTTAAAACCCGTGCCGACTCCACCCTCCGATGCATCTGATTGGTCCCCGTCATTGAATGATTGGTGACGATTTTCCCGCCAATTTCTGATTGGCCGTCGCTGACCTTTCGCCTTTCCAACTCTCACGATCTCATTGGTCTTTTCGTTATACCTGTATACGTCATTCTCTATTATTAACTTATCGTAGCTCATGCGTGCGTAATCACCCTTATCTCTCGCTTCTTTCATGTATGGACCCAAAGCCTTTCTCTTTGCTAACACTTGTTCGGTATAATCCTCTCTGACTCGGAAATCGCTTTTACCACTAAATTCTGCTTTTGCTTTTTCCAAAATAACATGTTTGTGTTTATATTTCGTAAACTTGACTATAATAGGGACACCTTTCTGGCTATTACCTTTGACCCTGTGCGCACGCTCGATATCAACGTTTTCTAGCTCGGGTAAACACAATTCATCCTTTATGAATGACCTGACCTTTTCCTCAGTATCCGACCAATCTTCATTTAATGTTCCGTCAATTCCATAGATTCGTAAATTATTTCTTCTGGAATGCCCTTCTAAAACGTCTACTTTACTCATTAGCTCATCAACACTTTGTCGAAGCGACTCATTTTCTTGTTTTAGCTGTTCATTGTCGGATTTCAAAGAATTCATCGTCTGCTCAATTTGACCCATTTTCTCATTTACTGTACCAAATTCTGTTTTCATATCTTTTCTCATGTCCCTTAAAAAGTCCATAATTCGATTATTTTCGGCCGCAGTACTACTCCCTTGTCTAGTAACCCTTATCTCATCATTGTTCTCAGTGCTCAAAACGGCTTGGGAAAAGGATTTCTGTTTTTGTTGTTTAGCCTGTTGGCCTGGGCCTGGATTCGTCTCAATGTCTCCACCCAAGGTCAAAATCAGTGCCAACATCAGAGATGAACGAATAATCGTACTTACAGCACGTCCTGATATACAAATAGTGTCCATTTTAGTCCGATATTTCCTAGGCATACGGAATGTTCCAATCCTTTGACGATAAATCACTATATCAACTCCCATCTTCCTTTTTTTATTTATTTTTCTTCGAGCAAAAAATTATTCCGCCATATTGCAAGGGGACGCAACTCTATAAAATTTTGGTTTATATTCAATAACTTTTTAATCGGTTGATTTTTGATAAATCAACCAAGTCCATCTAATGCGTGACGCCTGTCCAAATTCTCTGCTTTAAACCGAATTCATATCGGTTCAGCACTTACAAAGTTATTGAAGATTTTCTGAAAATATTGTATCACGTGATAATCCACCGTGATAATAATACTTATTTTTTCCCCTCTTTTTTTCTAGTGCTTCACCGTGGAGGGATTTTGAAGGTAAAGACTTTTTCAGACTTTTATCACTAAATATGTTCTTTCTTTCCAAAAGCGAAAACATTCATTTTGAATGTTTGAAAAATGGGATTCGCGTACGGTGCACTTCATCTGAATCGTAATAAAAACAATAGGATGTGGGTTTATTCCTGTCCATTTTTGTACATTCCCTTTTCAGGATTCTCTCGTATGTATGTAGGGAGAGGGACGAAAATATCGCTGTTTTTCGTCACAAACGCCCAATAACTGCAGCTATGAGATTTTTCTTAAGAAAAGCGACGATATTATACTTACATGCCCCTACAAATGTTAATATCTCTAGTACCAACAACACAGGGAATATCTGCATAAGGTTGTCACAGCGAGGCATCTCCATTTTATCACTTTGCAACTCTCCTTAAAACAAATTACAATGATTTCATACAAAGACACATTTTCCAACGGCAATAAAATGATATCATTTCTTAATTTGAAGCTTCTGCAGACGACAAAATGAATGTTGATAAAATTTTTGAGTTTGTTAAAAATGTAGAGCAGTAAATATTCAGACAAAGGAAGAACATGTTGAATGTTGGGAAATGTCAATTATCAGCATTTTATTTCTTTTACCCCAATGTTTCCCAAGCCTTTTCTATTATGGACGTCAAAACTGCAAGTACATATTCTTTATGGAATGGGTTATAGTTATGTTAACATCGGAATGTTTTTGACAAGGATCTTTTTGTCTTATTTAAGACGACAGACATCAGGATTTTCTGTTCATATCAGGCCGATAATCAACTGTTGAAAAGTGATAAGAGTCACTCAAGAAACATTCTGGCTAAGTTTATTTCCAATTGGACCAACAGTTGGTTTTCAAAGAACTTTTCTTACGTTTTCTTCAAGTCAAAAAAGCCCCGCACTGCCACGCTCAAATTTTTGACAACTCACCTACACATTTTTAATCCAAAGTTTAAAGATAAGTAGATTTTTGTAGAATCATCTAACGATTTTTCTACATTTAAATTGGATAAGCGCCGCCCTGCCATGCCCACATTTTTGACGAATCAAATACCACAAACCAGTGTTGAAAAGGGTCGCGCTTGGTATATTCCATATGGTACATTCCTGCTAAAGCCCGACAATGCTATGTCCCCATCTTTTTAAGAATCTAAAATTCGCGAACACTTTTTTAAAAGGGTCGTTAAAGAAACACTTTTTAAAAAGTCAATAAATAAACAATCCTGCTGAGTTTGGTCAATTTTGGCCCAATGTTCAGGATGAGAAGATGCTTTAAGAAATTGTAGACGGACAGACAGACGAACAAGATGAGCTAAAATACTTACCCAAATAATCATTCGGAAATTACTACGGCACTGAGTGTCTCAAATTCCAGTAAAACGCAAAATAATGCTAAACATTTTTTTTCATCACGTATAAAACAATCTTTTCATTTCTATGGACTATACAATGACAACGAGGAAGTGCTTCTGAACAACCAAATAAGGCTGGCTGAATCATTAACCCTTGCCCAAACGGAAAAAAGACTGATCCCATTCGAAATCTGCTGCAGATGACAAAATTAACACCAATAAAGATACAATTTGTGTACAATATAGCCCAGAAAATGTTGGGACAAAAGGAGAAAATGCTGATATTCAGCATTGTCTTCTTTTGTCTCAATGTTTTATTAAGTATTTTCTGTCATGGACGTCAAAACCAGGTATTGTTTCGGAAAGGGTTAGCGGATATAAACAAAGAGTGGATGATACTTCATAAAGTCGGACTCGTCGTATAAAAATGGACGTTCTGTTGTCATATTCTTTCTTTTTTCCTTATTTTTTAAACACTTATCTTGCATGGTGAATAGAACCATGCCATGGCTAACACGCTTTTTAATTAGAATGTCGGTTGAAAACCTAAATTATTCGTGAAAAATTAATGACATAATGGGTCTCGAAAAGGGGTTGTGACGTATGACTGTGGAGACCACTGCGGTTTTAGAATACCTTATCGTTAGTGTAAAGCAAAACCTCGCATGTCGTTTTGCGCGATTTTCAAAGTATAATTTTGTTTGTCTAGTAAAGACAATTCTTGAAGGTTTTGAGATAAATTAACTGATCAGTATTAATGACACATCATTTGTGAACAATATGTCCAAATTTCAAGTAAAACCTTTCAGTTTGGAAAAAAATTATAGCACCTTTTCCTTCCCCGTTACAATTTTCCAAAAACGAGATACGAGGTTTTGCATTACAACGACGTTATATATTCGCACAGTCAGATCAAGATCCACGATGACCCTTAGTAGCTTCAAGACCTATGGAAACTATAAGAGTTTTATTGGGGTTTTACGCCGTTTTCAACTACCAGGGTCATATCCCGGCGGCTGGAGCACCTAACCATGGATTCCTGTTATTTCTCAAACCAGTACTACCACAACACCCTTACCGAGCCTCCAGCTGCTCGCCCACTTAGGTTAACGATTTCATTGGTGGGTGAAGGAAACTATACGAAAGTACCATGGATCCTGGTTGCGTTTTGCCACGATGGATTATCACGTGATACAACAATTTCAGAAAATTTTCAATAATTTTGTTAATACGAGAACAATCTGAATTCGGTTTGAAACAAAGAATGTCAACAGAAGTTATGCATTAGATGCGCGTGGTTGATTTTTGAAAAATCAACTGATAAAAAAGTAATTGAAGATCAACCAAAATTTTGGTTGATCTCCAATAACTTTTTTTGTCAGATAAGTTTTCAACAGTCCACCATTTCTAGCTTATTCCTGGTATTTTCTAACATTATCTGCTTCAAATCGAATACAAATTAGCTCAGTATTAACAAAAATATTGATGATTTTCTTAAATTTTGAGTCACCCCAGCAAACATGCTTAAATGGGTCCCATATGGGCTGTGTATGGGTAAGCCCACATGGGTAGGCCCATATTGGACCCATATAGGACCTATGTAGGCAAGCCCATGTGGGTTTGATCATAAGGGACCCAGATGGGTCCCATATTCCCAGTATATAGGCTGTGTATGGGTAAGCCCATATGGGTATGCCCATATAGGACCTATGTAGGAAAGCCCATGTTGTTTGGACAATAAGGGTCCCAGTTACAATAATTGACTTGCGCCCATTCATGTGCAACAGAATAATTATGTATACATGTGCATATCTAAAATATCCATAATCTGAATCATGTAGCCTATAGAATTATAAGCTTTCAATTTGAATGACGATCTTATTTATATCCACCAAAATTTATGACCATCAATTCAATACAAATTGAAAAAAAACAACAACATTAGATTCAGTAAGACAAGTAAGGCAACATCAATAAGACATATCTAACCCTTTCCCGAACAAAACCTGGTTTTGACTTCTCTAATAGAAAAATAAATTGCACAAAAACATAGGCCTAGAGCTATTAGCAAAAGATGATAATCGGCATTTTCTTCTTTTGCCTAAGTTTTTTTTCTGTGCTATATTGTACAGAAGTACATTCTTTGTCAATATCGTTTTTAACTATGGCCTTCATGTTGGATCATCGGAATATTTTGTCGTTTTAAAAGTGTTTAAACTGTAATTAGACTGTTCAAATTACTAAAATAATCTTATCAATTTGTGTGTTACATGTAGTTTTATGTATATTAAAGGGAAATAATTTAAAATCTTGAAAATAAATCATATTTTCACAAAGCGTTTACGTAAAGACAGCATTTGGTTTGATAATCCTATATGATTCTGTTAAAACAAATCATTTTGTGTAGACATTTTCAAAAAAAGATAGAAATAAATCTAGAAATATAAATATATCAAAAACATATAGATAGTTATAGAAAGTATCGAAAATATAATACATTTTAAGACTTCCTTCTCAATAGATTGAGAAATAAAAACACATGTCTTAATCTCAGCTTGGTATATCCTTTCTTAAATCATTCACAAACAAAGAAACAGGAAAATCTTAAATAGCCAATCTTTTCGCAGACTCTTGATTTGAAGTCTTTAACCCTTAGTTTCTAAAAAATGCAACTTTAAGAATCTGAAGCTGCTGCAAAGGACAGAGTGCATGTCGGTACACGTGTATAAAGAACATGTGTATAAAATCGTACAGGGAAGGTTGAGGCGGGGGATAGAATGCTGATATCATTACCTTCCTTTGCCTTAATGATTCCCAAACATCATTCAATTATGGACATCAGGGCCATGTCTTGTTTAAAAAAAAAATAGTTTACAAAGTGAGATTTTGAAGACATGGTGGGAAGAGAAGAGACATTTATATCCAGCATTGTCTTTCTCTTCTCACAATGTTATATATACAAGAGGGCCAAGATGGCCCTGGATCGCTCACCTGATAGAAGTTTGAACTTTCTCCATGCAGAACAAGACCCACCTTTTACATGACCTAGGTATCTCTGAGACAAGAACATGAAACTTAAGATGCGAGATTATGATCCAGCTGAAAACAGCATTCTTAATCTTTAATGATCAATATTTGTGGCTGTTAAAGTGAAAACCAAGTCGATAAACAAACATCAATTTTGTCATAATCCAGGGCACATAACTCTGTTCTGATAAAGATATTCTCATCAACCTTATGTCCAAGTTGTTTTTTGATTGGTCAATATTTATTGCTGTTTGAGTGAAATTAAAAACGAAATCGGCAATTTTGTCACCATCAAGGGCACACAACTCTGGTTTTTCTAGTCAAATCAATATGAAAAATGAATTCATACAAGATCTCATGGTCACCAACATTGTGACAAAGTTGAGTCTTGACTGGTCAATATTTGTGTTTTTTAGAGTGAAAATAAAGTCGAAAATGGCAATTTTGTGAAATTCAAGGGCCAATGACTTTGGTTTTTCTCGTCCGATCAAGCTGAAAATTTAAACTCATTCAGCATCTTATGGTTACCAACATTGTTGCCAAGTTTTGTCTTGATTGGTCAATAAATGTAGATGCTAAAGTGTAAAACAAGAGGACCATGATGGTCCTTAATCGCTCACCTGAACCTAGATAGAAAGAAAGTCACAATGTTGTCAAATTCAAGAGCATATAATTTAAGATGTGAGATTATGATCCAGCTGAAAACTGCTTTCATAATCTTGAATGATCAATATTTGTGACTGTTACAGTAAAAACAAAGTGGAGGAAACCAACAATTTTGTCACAGTCAAGGGCGCATGAACTCTGTTCTGATAAAAATATTCTCATCAACATTATGTCCAATTTTTTTTTTTTTTTTTTTTTTGATTGGTCAATATATTGTTAGAGTGAAAATAAAGTCGAAAACTGTAATTTTGTGAAATTCAAGGGCCAATAACTCTGGTTTTTCTAGTCAAATCAAGCTGAAATTTTCATTCATCCAGGGTCTTATGGCCACCAACATTGTGGCCAAGTTTTGTCTTGATTAGTCAATAAATGTAGATGCTACAGTGTAAACAAAGTCGAAAACAGCAATTTTGTCAAATTCAAGGGCACATAACTCCAGACTTCCTACTTCAATCACACTGAAAATTGAAGTCATCCAAAATCTTATAGTTACCAACATTGTGGCAAAGTTTTGTCTTGATCAGTCAATATTTGTAGATGCTAGAGTGGTAAAAAAGTCAAAACTAGCCATTTTTGAGGTTCAAGGGCACATAACTCCGGACTTCCATGTCCGATCTGACAAAATATCAAACTCATCTCAGAACTTATAGTTACCAACAATGTTGCAAAGTTTTGTTTTGATCTGTCAATATTTGTAGATGATAAAGTGGTAACAAAGTCAAAACTAGCCATTTTTGATGTTCAAGGGCAGATAACTCCAGACTTCCTGATTCGATCTGACTCAAAATCGAACTCATCCGAGAACTTATAGTCATACATACTTTGACCAAGTTTAATTAAGATTGGTCAATGTTTGTAGATGCTAGAGTGGTAACAAAGTCAAAACTAGCCATTTTTGACGTTCAAGGGCACGTAACTCCAGACTTCCTGGTCCGATATGACCCAAAATCAAACTCGTCCGAGAACTTATGGTCATACATATTTTGACCAAGTTTGGTTAAGATTGGTCAATATTTGTAGATACTAGAATGGTAACAAAGTCAAAACTAGCCATTTTTGACATTCAAGGGCAGATAACTCCGGACTTCCTAGTCCGATCTGACCCAAAATCGAACTCATCTGAGAACTTATGGTCATACATGTTTTGACCAAGTTTGGTTAAGATTGGTCAATATTTGTGGCTGCTAGAGTGGTAACACCAAAATGTGAACAGACGGACGGACGGACGGACGGACAGACAGACGGACGGACAGACGGACAGACGGACGCCGACGGACAAAAAGCGACCACAATAGCTCACCTTGAGCACTTCGTGCTCAGGTGAGCTAAAAAGTCGAAAACAGCAAATTTGTCAAATTCAAGGGCACATAACTCCAGACTTCCTACTTCGATGACACTGAAAATCAAACTCATTCATTATTGTATGGTTACCAAAATTCTAGCCAACTTTTGTTTTGATTGGTCAATATTTGTAGATGCTAGAGTGGTAACAAAGTCGAAACTAGCTATTTTTGATATTCAAGGGTGCATAACTCCTGACTTCCTGATCCGATCTGACCCAAAATCGAACTCAGCCAAGAGCTTATTGTCATACATGTTTTGACTAAGTTTGGTCAAGATTGGTCAATATTTAAATATGCTAGAGTGGTAACAAAGTCAAAACTAGCGATTTTTGATATTCAAGGGCGCATAACTCCGCACTTCCTGATCCGATCTGACCTAAAATCGAACTCATCCAAGAACTTATCATCAAACATGTTTTGACCAAGTTTAGTTAAGATTAGTCAATATTTGTAGATGCTAGAGTGGTAACAAAGTCAAAACTAGAATTTTTTGATATTCAAGGGCGTATAACTCCCAACTTCCTGATCCGATCTGACCCAAAATCAAACTCATCCAAGAACTTATAATCATACATGTTTTGACCAAGTTTGGTTAAGATTGGTCAATATTTGTAGATACTAGAGTGGTAACAAAGTCAAAACTAGCCATTTTTGACGTTCAAGGGCACATAACTCTGGACTTCCTGGTCCGATCTGACTCAAAATCGAACTCATCCGAGATCTTATGGTCATACATGTTTTGACCAAGTTTGGTTAAGATTGGTCAATATTTGTGGGTGCTAGAGTGGTAACAACAAAATGTGAACAGACAGACGGACAGACAGACGGACAGACAGACAGACAGACGGACGCCGACGGACAAAAAGCGACCACAATAGCTCACCTTGAGCACTTCGTGCTCAGGTGAGCTAATAAATCTCAAATACCTTGGCATCTGAAACCGATTCTTTATGCATCTGGTGAGAGAAGTGGCTGATGGAATTTACTTGACTGTTTTAGGCGGCAAGTAAAATTGTAAATAACAAGAGCAAAAGAAAGAAAAAAGGAAACCTTTTTTTTTCTTTTACATGATGAGATAAAAATGGAAAATTATGTGTGGGGGAGGGCACAATAATTTAAAAAAAAGGGGGAAAAAGAAAAAAAAGAATAAAATAAATAAAAAAAGAATAAATAATCGAAAAAAAAAAGATTAAATCTAAATAAAAAGTGAAAAGGCCTTATTGTAAATAAAAAGATGAATACATGTTTTACATACTATATAGATATATTTGTACAAAGACAACGAACAGGAAAACTCGAAAATTATAGCAAATCAATCAAACAGCACACACACATGATGATAAGGTAAACAGAACTTTCATTTATAATTTCACCTCACCAAAGACTTATATCAGAGAGAGAAACATCCATCACGAAAAAGATCAATAGATGCAATCAGCAAAACGGAAAAGAGGAAAAATTCCGAATTCCGTAACAAACACACTGCGATGATGGGTACAAAACAAGCTTAAATTAGCATTATGTACCTGTCTATTTGGCTTAAAAATTTACTTGTTTTGGGAAGACGAATAAGAAAGACCAATCCTCAGAAATAAATTCAACCCTTTTGGAATGGAAAATTAGAATTTAACGGAATGTTGGGTTGCATTCTGGGGTCCGTACCTATTGTGCTTCACGGAGGGACCTTATAATACTACAATCACACAAACACATTTTAAGACCATATTTCTAGGAATCAAACCCTAAGAAGTAGTGTCAAGGTCGTCAGACAAACCTGACGAGACCTTAATCCTCAATGACGGGGAATAGTAACCCCTTTCTGAGCGTGAAGCTCTGGAAGGTATTGAACTTCGATCAACATTAAATGAAAGCCAATAGAAATGGGTTTGATCAGGGTTGTCTATATGGGTCTGCCCATCTGGGACCCATATGGGTCCCATATTGCATGTATATGGGCTGCCGAGATAGGACCCATATGGCCCCCGGTTGCACATCCTATATGGGTCCCATATGGGTTGCCCTTATGGGACCCATAAGGGTTCCCATATGGGGCCCATTTGGGACCCATATAGACTGCTAGCTGGGACGTGATTAACCATCTCGTAGTCGTCGCAGCATGACCGAAAATATTGTTGACTATGTCGTCAACTTAGAAGATGATGACTTATATTATCGTCGCTTTTCAACGAAAACCTCGTAACTGCAGTTTGTTTTAAGCTGCAGTTACGAGGTTATCGTTGAAAAGCAGCGTTAAATTGTTTGAGTATGAATCTGTAGACTAGTCAATTTCAATTCATTTTCGCAATTGTAAAATGCCCATTTTCAATTGACAGCGAGTTACACTTATGCTTGTGCTTGACTATTCCTAATTATCCTCATTGACAAAGCTTCAGATAAAACAGATATAGGAAATTCCGAACGCTAGATATCACTACTGTTCCTTTGTTTAATTTTTTGTACATCTATGTTTTATTATTTACCGAACAATCAAATATTATGATATTTGCGTTTTAAAGATATTATGTACAGTCTACGTATTCCGATTTGAAAGTAGCTGCAGTCAACAATTTGTTAAGATAAATGACATTTCATTCAGAGATGCCAAAACCTGGTCTTGTTTGGGAGTAAACTTATAATGTAATACCTTTCGACACTAGTCAGTGTGCCCAGTGCCACAACGAGGAATCATGTGACACAACAACAGCAATAACAAAATAACAGATGAAAATCGGCAATAACTTTGCTAATACGTGACTAATTTGAAAATGGTTTGAAGCACAGAGGATGGAAAACGCCATGGATTTACTTAACGCGGTAGTACCTTGATTTTGTAGACAATAAAACAAGTTATTGAGGAGCATGTAAAGCTGTGCTGGCTGGTCAACAGGTTTTATTAACCCTTTACCAAACAAGACCTGGTTTTGACGTCTCTAACAGGAAAGGCTTGAGAAAACATTGAAACAAAAGAAGAAACTGCTGATAATCAGCAGTTTCTCCTTTTGTCTCAATATTTTCTATGCCATATTTTAAACAAATCCTATCTTTAATAACTTCAATTTTTCATTAGTGGCAGTTTTTGAAGTGGATCACTCCAAGATGTTGCCGTTTGGGAAAGGGTTAAGTACTGCATGTTTAACCCATTACCAAACAAAGAAATTTTAGCCTAGTCCAAACTCACTGGTATTGCAGACGACAATTTCCATTGAACAAAATTTAACATATTTTGGTCTTTCTTGGTAGAAAACATTGTGGGAAATGAAGAAATTGCTTGTCACAAGCAATTTCTTCATTTTCCACAATGTTTTCAAAAGCTTAACCCATTACCACACAGTGACTCCTTTTGACTCCTCACAACACAATGGCTTAGGAAAACATCGTGGAAAATGAAAAAATTGCTTGTGACAAGCAATTTCTTCATTTCCCACAATGTTTTCTACACAAAAAAGACCAAAAAAGTACAATTTCCTTCACTTGAAACTGTTGTCTGCACCATCTTTGAATTTGGACAAGTCTGAAATTCTGCCGTTTGGTAATGGGTTAAAATATTTTGTGGGGCGTCCAAAAAGCGTCAATGTGTGGGAAAGGGTTAAAAGATCCATCGTATCCAGCTAATCCAAAGGTTGCATTTGTTACCATCTCTGCTCCGAACCAAATCAAAATCGGTCCAATATTTGAAGATTCTCTGCGATCGTTGTTTTTGTGTCGAGTGATTCCTCACCGCGGGTGCTATCGTGGCTGTTAGTTGTTCATTTTACGTGTCTTTATCTTGCGGTAGAATTACCGTAATGTGGCCATTTTCAGATTAAAAAAAAACATCGGATTTTTCGGACGTCGTCGTTTAGTATCCGAACTTATTCGGCGCTGTCATAAACATTCGGCGGTTGAAAGTTCCACCGCTGAATTTTTTCGACGTCGCCCGAATAACTCCGAGTACGTCGTGTGAATCTCATTATGGGTAGACTACCTTAACCCTGTCCCTGCTGAAAAGGCATTGTCTGTCTCCTTTTGTCTCAATTTCGTATGTGTTATGTTGAAGGCCTACACAAATCCTTTCTGTGTCAACATCAATTAGTCGTCTGCAGCAGCTTAATTTCAAATCAGACCACCCCAAATATGTGTTGCTTGCTTAGCATGGTATATTCTCGTCGCACGTACAGGCATCATAGAACACAAGTAGGCCTATGTAAAACATTCTAGATTCAGAATTTAAGTATCATGGAGCAAAATATGTCGACCATGAAAGTCAACATGCTCCACCTTTTTCAGCTTTACTTTGAAATGCGATCCTATTTATGATGTTCAAAGATGTTATCATAATAAGTGACAATTCAAAACAAAATAAAAACATTTAAAATCCACTTGACAATTCAAGTACTTCAATTGAAGTAAAACTGGAAAGGTTCAAAGTTCAACTGCTTTTTTTCTTGGATAGGTAGTTTATTTTATGTCATCTTTCAAAAATGTCGTTGATATCCTATGTAAGAACAGCTTGAGAATAACATCTATGATAAAATGAATGGGGTTCAGCGCCGTGTTCAACATTTTTATCCTTTTTTCGGAGGCTAATTTTGATATAGGCCTACACCATTATAATTAAATTACAGGCGTTTCTCAAAACAGTAGAAACACAACATCCATTCCAAAATACCAGATCACGACGGGGAATAACGTGACTCAACAATAACAACAACAACAACAAATGCATGAAATCTTCAAAAAATCTAATTTGCCTATGTGACCAATTTGAACATAGCTTGAAGCAGAGACGACCAAAAACGTTAGTTGCTATTTAAAGGATCTACCATATGGATCCAGCTAATCCCTGTATTTTTCCACATCTGCTCCAAACCAGTTTCAGATCGGTCATATAGGTTACGAACTAACGAAATATCAAAGATATTCTTTAATTGTTGTTGTTGTTGTTGTTGTTGCACCAAGTGACTCCCCGTCGTGCAGTTGCTCATTTCACGTATAGCCGATTCGAATAGATAAACTGACGTCCAAAAGAAACACTCAAATGAAATTTGTCGTTATTTTCCTTGTGCCTGCTACAATATTGGTGAAATTTATACTGCATATTATCATTTTGACCAACAATTACGGCAAATGAAAAAATATGCGTTTCTATTCACCAATATGTCCATTTCCGGTGACTGGTCACGTTTTTTACATGCGCTTCGTGTATGTTTATCACGTAATAAAATTGGTCATTTTTTAAACAGTAGGCTATCATGTGTCAGTGGATAGGTAACATACGAATTTAAAGATTTTCTTATGAAACATCCAAATTGAAGGATACCAAAACTAATTCTGAAAAGGGAGCGCGAAATGTTGCCATTTTTGAATGCGACGAATGCACAAACAAGTCGCAAGGCGGTTTAACATATTGTGTTTCTCGATTGGGTGTCTTGATCGACGGGTTAGAATTCCGCAAACGTCTATCGATCGGCCACACTCAACTAGACCGCGTGTAATGCCTGTGACGCAAGATAATTCCCCACGTTAACGTCATGTACGTTTCATGTTTGTGACGTTGGGATCGACGTTCTGTCGAATAGTCGATAAATGTGGTGGCCAAATAAGAGTTTTTCTGGTAACTGTTCTTGTTGCAATTACCGTTTAAAATAGACACACTGCTCGGAAAATAGAGCTCGTAGATAAGCCATTTTGGAATACGGGAAAGTGATAAACAAACCGCCTGACATTGTGACGTTTTGCATTGCACGATTAGGCATCTTGGTCGACGAGTAAGAGTTACATATAGACATCACGTCACGCCTGTTATACAAGATGATTTCCACTAATTGTTGTCACCAAATAAGACGTTTTACGATATGTTTTGTCGTCGCAAGTAAAGTTTGAACCACGCGCTACGGATTTTCAAATGGAAATTCTGATACCACTCTGTTTAAATGTGTCGTTTTTCTAAACAGTAACAATTTGATAATTTCTTTATCATCATTTTTTCAACAACAAATAATCAAATTTACAGATGGAAATAAGTTTTTGTAATTTCAAATCACATTTACTGAATAATCGGACATTTATTACGACTGAGGCGTTTCTTTTGGACGTCAGTATATTATCCAATGGTAACAGAAAATGAACGTTGTCAAATGTCAAATAATAGGTATTGACCAAGCCTGGATTCTAACCTGCAATCTTTGGATTGTTTATGACAGTTTCCCGACAATACCGACTGAGCTGTCCGACTTGGTCTAGCTGACATTAAATTTTGTTATAAATTAAAAGACATTTTATCAGTGTGTTTCAAGTTTTTGCTACAATACCTGAGTGGAAGCAGGCAGTGTATGCTAAGTTCAGACGGCACGTATGTGCAGGCCGATCTTATTTTATACTGCCTACAAAAGCTTTGTTGACAAATTTATGATTATGGCGTGGACAGCATTAGAAACCTTAATACATAAAAACTCACTGGTTGGCTAGATAAGAAACAATTGTGAATAATCCAACCTAAATTACACAGATCCGCTTGTTAAAGATACTTAAACCATAATAGTGCTATATCCTGAATGACTAAAGTATGTTAATCGCTGCATCATCGTACAGTAAGTCCGAATATGGCGTTGAAAATTGTATCACGAAATTAGAAACAGTATGTTGGGTCTTCGCAATCCGTTACCAAACGATCTGACAAAGATCTACAAAGATCTACGCCTTTTGCAGTTTTATAGAATGAAAGGTCGTTCACAAACTCCATTTCTTTGTGCCTCGACTAAAAGTCATGGTAAATATATGACAAATAATAGGATCCCTGTGAGCATCCGGAAATGACCAATTACCCTTCTCCCTCTCAAAGATTATAGCATTGTAGCCTATCTTTCCCTACTCTCCATAGCCGAGGTCTATTGATTAACCATCAAATATCATTCTATCATAATGGAATGAAGAGAGAATGTGCTCTGTTCTTACGAGAGTAATCTTTCCCGTACAAAATAATAGTACTTAGTTTTTGCGTTTAAGTAAGAAACGTTTTGAAAATATGAAAGCAATGGAAACCATACCGATAACCATCATTTTCTTCCCAAGTACACGAATTGCAACCTCCATAACTTCAAATATGTCTGAAGCGGATTCTATAATTTATTAATCCGTCAAAAATTGTGTTACATGTTAAAAGGGTTTCAGATTATTTAACGTTTACAAATTAGCATATCCAGTCTGTAAATTGTTCACATTTTGTGGCATTTTTTCTAAAAACAAATACAGGTTTTTGATAAGCAGTAGCCTAACAATCTAAAATGTGAAATTAATGGCTATCGGCATTTTCTACCATTTCCTCGTTTTTTTTTCTTTTATTAACCTATTAGAATTGTTATTACAGTCATATCGTTTTCATCTCTGAATTATTCTTTGTCTAGGAAATGGCTATATAAATATATTATGTGGTTATTGTTTGACTTACAAAATCACATTGCTTCTCAGTCCTTAGCTATAGAGAACGATATTTTGACACGAAACCAGGCTTTGTAAGATAAATAGGCAGACGGTCCACCATGGGTGCTAGTAGGACAAGCGTAATCCTCTATTTGTCACAAATAATCACAGAATTCACTTTGAAAATCGGAAGCGGAAAAGGTGAATTAGCAAATGACGAGCCTTGGCAATTTTTTTCTTCTTATTTTTTTTTTTTTTTTTTTTTTTTTTTGGGGGGGGGGGGGTCAAAATCTTAAACTAAAAGCACCCTTCCTGATTTCCAATTTCAGATTTCGAGGGTTCAACCTAACACTGTACAGAGTGTCCTAAAAAAACGGAACCCATTTTTGAAAGTATATTTCTCATGTATCAAGATATATTTCTGTACCAAATTTACATATGCCATAGCAACGACAATTTTCTATTAGCAGATAAAATTTGGTTAAAAAATGATGATTAGTTTTGAAAATATTGACATTCAAATGAATATACCCGGAAAACCATTTTAACACGATATCGATCTTTTCGTTTTGCAGCGCGCGCCTACTCTCATTGAATAAATTGACGTTATGTAATTGGTTAATATATTCAATACAATACAAAAATGATTTTGAAACATTGCATTCATAATAGTGCAATTTCATTCCATCTTGTTTTGCTAATAAATAAACTGTTAATGCTGCGAGCTGCGATGTTACTAAAATGAATACAAACAAAATATCCAAGTGACTCATGAATAATAATCATAGGCACTTATTTTATTTCTGACCAACATGCCGGTCACCGCTCAATTGAAAAGTATTACGGGTTTCATTTGACCTGACACCGACCTTTATGCAAAACACAAATAACACAAAATTCACCAAAAAGAATTAAGTCATAGTCCACAGAAATGTATAATATGCAAGAAAATTAAGACTGGGTTAATTTTAGGAAACATACCAAGCTTGTAATGTATTAAAATAAAAATCAAAACTGCGCCATGTGAAATGAATCACTTAATAATTCGAAATTAATTCAAACAACCACCCCATGGACTCAATTGAACGTGCAGAACGTGTACATGTTAAATTTTGAGAAAATCAGTACATACATGTACAACACTACAGTACAGAATTCAACAGCTGATCATTTGTGCATTTTCACGACCAAACAAGACGCAAAAATCGATATAATGTCAGATCGGTTTTTAGTGCCCTTATTGATTTGCTTATAACTTTTGAACCAATGCATATTTTTAAGTGAAATTTAAAACACAAATGCAAAAATAATGTATCTTCAATAGGCTACTGCAAAATCTAAAATTAGATTTTTGCTTACGCTTTTAAATATTTGACTTTGAATGAGGGTTCCGTTTTTTTTTTTTTTTTTTTTTTGGGGGGGGGGGGGACACTCTGTAGTAACTCAGTTTCATGAAATTTTACAGGAGATAAAAAAAAATCATTTTTAGAATTCTAAATATATTTTTAATTATAGGCTACAGAAACCTAATATTAAAACATATAATGTATTCCTTTCTAAAGATTCAGAAAATACAAAAAAATAATGAATTTCTGCAAAAAATAAGTAGTTACAACAGTTTTGCGTTCAACCCTCGATCTATCTTTTCATTTCTAAGACTAGGCCTACTAATTCCTTCATTCATTTGTTCTGGGTAGGGCCTAAAATTATTATAGGCCTATAGAAACTGTGACGAAAAGAAAGGAGAACAATGTAAACCAACTGTAATAATGACGATTTACGGCATTTTACCTGTCACTATAAAGTATGTTCAGCCTCCGCTATCCATTTTGACTGAAGTAAATCATAAATTAGCTCAAGTTGTTGATGAAATTGTCCGAAAATCACAATAATCGCTTTCATTTTAACCCGGTAATCAATTTTTATGGGCGCAGCCATTTTCTTCCGGTGTCAAGGCCAGTTCGACACTTTTAACCACAATGCAACAGTGGACGGCATTATTTTTAGTTCAGGGGTAGATAGGTCCATCGCCATAGAAATAATTAATCATATTTACCAATTAATGTTAAGAAGCAAGTAGCTTGAGGAATTACTCGTTATGTGAATAAAGCTCAGTTTTAGAGATACGTGAATAAGTCAATTAGTTTTGTAGTAATATATTTGGTTTCAACCTGCTCACCCTTTTCGCCGCACGAAATAGACTGGTCCATTAGTATAAAAGAGAGACGCGAGAGGCGGTCAATTCAATTCTGCGAACGGCTTCAGAGCGAGAAGATTAAAAGAAGAAAATATAACAGGTAAATAAAGAAATAATTAAAATAGGCTTCGTGGCACGGAGCTAGACCTGGGGATAAGTAGCGATCATTGCGATAGCTTTTATCCTCGAGTTGAAACTCTTAGTGCTGAACACGCATTTGGGGTTCTCTGGTCACAGCGATCATTGCGATAGCTGGGCCCTGAATCTCAATTGGTAGTTTCTGGGAAGCCAGAGATACAGGCTAGTGTTGAGCCTGGTATAGTTGCTGAACCAAGGGGGTTTGAGCTCGCCTGTGTTTGAAGTTGCTGAAGCATAGCTGGACCTACACAAATAGATAGGCTCAGGTTGAAGCCATATATGATTTTTAGTGATTCATACTTGATTCTTTTGCTAAATAAATCAATTGTCAATGATTCTCATATTAAGAGACAAAGTAGTCTCAGCATTGTAGTTTATCATATGTCCAATCATTAGACAGATAGTCCCACGTAAAATTGATATTTGTAAAACCATCATATATAGTTAATCAAGTTTATATATATACCGCTCGGAAAGTTAAAACGTTACATTGGTGGCAGCGGTGGGATTATTGATAGCACACAGTTATCACGAACTCCAGCTTAATTTGTGAAAATTATGGAGGAACAAGACAGATCAGATAGGCTGCAAAGCCGAGTACGAACCTCAGTGGATTTGTTGGGGAAACGAATTGAAGTCATAAGGAAGAAAAATGAGGCAAGCATTCTTCAAAGTGAGATATTAGCACTAGAAAGTGAGCTTCGTCAGTTGGAGCTCCAATACGAGGAGCAGGGGGCAACTGAAGAGATAAGGGAAGAACATGCAGAGCAGAGACCAAGGAGGCGTCTGCCAGAAGTGCCTGGAAGCCGGAGGGCTCACTTTGATACAGAAGAACCACCCAGGCTGAAATTGTATGATGATGATATGAGCAGCATAGGGGGTAGTTTCAACCCACTGCCAGCGCCAAGGGCTGGAACTATGGAAATGGGAAATAATCCAGCAACATCAACACCAAATGTAGCACAGCCCAGATCACAATCAAGTGGAGGTGTGAAGGTTAAACCAGCGACGTTTGATGGAACAGGCTCATGGTTAGACTACCGAGCCCATTTTTATGCTGTGGCCGAAATTAATAGGTGGAATGACAAGGATAAAGGGTTGTATTTGGCCGTGTCTCTACGGGGTCAAGCCCAAGGTGTTTTTGGGAACCTCTCTTCACAGTCCAAAGACTATGATAAGCTTGTGCAAGCATTAGAGCAACGATTTGCTCCGCCAAACCAGACTGAACTGTATAGAGTACAGCTACGAGAAAGAAGACAGACTGCTTCAGAAACATTGTCAGCATTGGGCCAGGACATCAGAAGACTAGCAAACTTGGCCTACCCTACAGCTCCAAATGATGTTAGGGACACCCTTGCCAAGGAGCAGTTTATCGACGCCTTGCATAGTTCTGAGATGCGATTAAGAGTGAAACAAGCCAGGCCCAGCGATTTGAATGATGCAGTTCGGCATGCAGTGGAGCTGGAGGCCTACAACAGGGCTGAACGGAGAAAACAGGAAGGACAAGGGCAACTGTGTTCAGCTAACACCAAAGAATTTAAATCAGAAAGCCAAAGCAACGAGGACATGGAAACCTTGACGAGCACACTCAAGCTTATTAAAGATGAGCTGAGATCCCTCAAAGAGCAGAGATATAACACTAGGCCCTATCAACAGCGGGGCAGGGGAAGGTCATACCAAACACCTGATAGGAGACCTTATAGGCGAGCATGCTATGACTGTGGCTCAACTACCCATATATCTACAGACTGTCCCAAGAATAAAGATAAAACTGACGGCATTCAGGAAAAGGAGCAAAATGATCAAGAGACAGAGAAGAAGGTTAGGGTTTCTGGAGTTCAAAACTCTGGTTTGTTTGTGACAGCCTTCATGCATGGCCAGCCAGTGACTTGCTTGATAGATACGGGTGCTACCCTGTCCATAGTTTCTAAAAAGGTATGGGAAGGAATGGTCAGACAGAACTCAGGGTTGACTGCCTTTAATCAAATTATATCAACAGCATCAGGGAATCCAATAGATATCTATGGCAGAACCAATATTCGCCTAAGAATTGCTGAAACACACTGTCTGATGGAAGTCATTGTAGCGGATATAGAAAATGAGGCTATTTTGGGTCTTGACTTCCTCAGGAGTATGAACTGTAAGCTGGACATAGCAAAAAGTATATTGACAGTTCAAGGCAAGGTTATTAACCTGGATATAGTGAGCTATGTAGGTTGTAGCAGGATAATAGTAAGTGAGACAGTGCATGTTCCTCCCAGATCAGAGAAGATCATCACAGCAACTATGGTTGGTTCGCCAATAGGGGATGGCAGTCTCTGCCTCATAGAGCCTTCAGAAAGTTTTATGGGAAAAGGTAGTGCTCTAGTTGCCAAAGCATTAATACATAGTCAAGGAAGAGTGCCCATACGTGTGATGAATGTGACAGATGAATATTGCAACATATATTCAGGTACAAACATAGCCACAGCTAGTCCCGTCACTGAAGTACAGAAAGTAAAGACTAACGTGTGTGAAAACAATAGTCGTGTTCCTGCCCATCTCAAGGAACTATACCAGAAAACAGTCGAAGGAATGAATAAGGATCAACAAAGACAGGTTGCAAAACTGTTGAACAAGTATTCCAATGTGTTTTCTGAAACTGATGATGATATAGGTAAAACTGGTGTTCTGAAGCACAGAATACCAACTGGGGATGCTCAACCAATCAGGCAACCGCTAAGACGAGTCCCTTACCATATGCAAAAGGAGATGGACGAACAGATTGACAGTATGCTAAAGAAAGATGTTATAACACCATCGAAGAGTCCATGGGCTAGTGGCATAGTTCTGGTTAAGAAGAAAGATGGGAGCAAAAGGTTCTGCGTGGACTACAGGCGTCTCAATGAAGTAACCATTAGGGATGCCTATCCCTTACCACGAATAGATGAATCGATTGACCAGCTGGCTGGAAATAAATGGTTTTCTTGCTTGGATATGAACTCGGGCTACTGGCAAGTTGAGTTGGACCCAAAAGACAGGGAAAAGAGTGCTTTCATCAGTAGGAAAGGGTTATTTGAATTCAAAGTGTTACCCTTCGGATTGTGCAACGCTCCCGCCACTTTTGAGCGACTAATTGAAGTCGTATTAGCTGGACTTCACTGGAAAACATGCTTAGTATATCTGGACGATATAATAGTGTGTGGCAGGACGTTTGAAGAAATGGTAAAGAACTTGGATGATGTCCTATCAAGACTACTACAAGCTGGACTAAAACTGAAAGCTCGGAAATGTCACCTGTTTGCCAAGGAAGTTGAGTTCCTAGGGCACATAATTTCGAAAGATGGGATAAGTACAGACCCGAAGAAAACTGAGTGTATTAGAAATTGGCCCATCCCGTCCACAGTCAAAGAAGTCCGCTCTTTCCTTGGGTTCTGCAGTTACTATCGCCACTTCATATTTAGGTTTGCAGAGATAGCTAAACCATTACACAAGGTGACAGAGAAGTCAAAAAGGTTCAAATGGACCGAAGAGTGCTTAGAAGCATTCCAAAGCCTAAAGAACAAGCTGGTAAATGCCCCCATATTAGCACACCCCGACTTCAGCCAAAGCTTTATTCTGGACGTTGATGCTTGTGACCAAAGCATAGGAGGAGTAATCTCTCAGGTGATCAATGGAGAAGAACGTCCAGTTGCCTTCGCTAGCAGAACATTGACCAAAACTGAGCGTTCATATTGTGTGACCAGGAAAGAGATGCTAGCCCTGGTCAATTTTGTGAAGCATTTCAAACATTACCTCTACGGAAGAAGGTTCCTTGTCAGGACGGACCATAGCTCCCTGAAGTGGCTGATGAACTTTAAAAATCCAGAGGGCCAGATTGCTCGATGGATCGAGGTATTGGCATCGTACGACATGAAGGTAGAACACAGACCTGGACGTCTTCATGGAAATGCAGATGGCGTCAGTAGAATCCCATGCATCCAATGCGGCAGAAATGAGGGACAAGAGGTGAATACACTTGGATGCTCGGAACTGAGGCACTTCAACTTAAAGACATTGCAGAATACAGATAGGGACATTGCATTGGTAAAAGGTTGGGTAGAGAGTGGTGTCAGACCAGATTCTAAAGATGTATCTAAAGAGAGCTATGTGGTGAAAGCCCTGTTGAGACAGTGGAAGAATCTTGAACTGGAAAATGGACTCCTAGTTCGTACGTATAACGAATCAGACACAGACATAACTGTTAGGCAGGCAATTGTACCCCAGACGCAAAGAAGAGAAGTGCTAAAGTTTTCACATGACCTACAGTCGTCAGGCCACCTGGGAATCAAGAAGACACTGAGCAAGGTGAAACAGAATTATTACTGGCCAGGTGTTGAACAGGATGTCCAGATCTATGTATCAGGGTGTGAGATTTGTCAGAAAGGAAAAGAGCTAATACCATCGAAGAGGGCACCCATGCAAGTGGCTCGCAGTGGCTATCCTATGGAAAGAGTTGCAGTAGACATACTGGGTGAACTTCCAATCACTGAAAGAGGCAATAAATATGTGCTTGTTGTTGCCGATTACTTCACAAAGTGGACTGAGTGTTATGCTATGCCAAATATGGAAGCAGCAACAGTTGCCAAGTTACTGGTTGAACAGCTCTTTGCACGATTTGGAGTCCCAGAGCAGATCCATTCCGATCAGGGACGCCAATTCGAAAGCAATCTGTTTGCTGAGATGTGTAATTTGCTCCAGATAGACAAAACGCGCACTACACCATATCATCCGCAATCAGATGGCATGGTGGAGCGGTTCAACAAAACCCTCTGTTCTATGCTACGAGCATACATTGATGAGAATCACTCTGACTGGGATAGGCTTCTACCATATGTAACAATGGCCTATCGGGCCACCACTCATGAAAGCACAGGAACTAGCCCAAATATGTTAATGTTTGGTCATGACACAAGAACACCTCTTGACCTTATATATCAAATGCCCCCAAATATTAAGCCGGTTCCAAGTAATATCTGGGTGTGGGAATTGCAAGATAGGTTAGAGTCAGTACACAAATTTGTAAGGGAACATACAGGCATGTCAATTCAAAGACAAAAGAAGGTGTATGACAATAGGTTATCCTATGAAAACTTCACTGTAGGTGATCAGGTCTATGTATACTTCCCAGTAAAGAAGACTGGTCAGTCAAGCAAATTTGTACTATTTTGGAAAGGGCCATATCAAGTTGTTGAAAGAGTATCTGATGTACTACTTAAGATAAATTGTGGTAGAAATGGCACTGTAACGGTCATTCATATTGATAGGGTCCGAAAAGTGAGAACACAAAACTTGCTTAGAGAAACAGAGGTTACTGCATTGTCTGAGCAAGAGGCCCCTGATATTGAGCCTAATGAGATACCTGCTGCACCAGCAACTGAGTCTGAAAATAGCAATGACCAGGAACCCTTTGTTGAAACTAGGTTTAAACGGGTTGTTAGAAAGCCTAGATGGTTACGTGATTATGTATCTGTGCTTTCTACTTGCAGGAAAATGTCTGACCTTGGACCAAACACCAAGAAAACCCCACGGAAGAAGGCTACCTGCCCGAACTGTAAGAAAGACATAAAACTGGAGGACTACATCAAACATGTGCAGGAGTGTAGACAGAGTAAACCAGCCACGGTTATAACCTGCAATGTCTGTAATGCTCCATTCAGCAAGGTTGCCTATATGAAGAGACACAAGAAGAACTTCCATCCTGCATCTGAGACTGCGAGTTCAGCAGAGTCATCTCAGTCCCCTACTAAGAAAGATACGCCTAAGACTTCATATGCTGCTGCATCTAGTGTGCTCAACACTTCACTGGGTGGTACCGAGGACTGGGACAAAGAACCGGTACTGGACTTCGACCTCTCCGTGTCCGAAAGCTCAGAAGATGAGGAAAGTGAAGTACCAGAAGTTATGAAAGCCAAGTTACCAGAGGAATTTACCCTGGGAAGGGTTCACAGGAAACCTACCGAACCACAGCCGGTGCAGGCACCTATTAAGACAAAGAAGCCTGTGACCCAGGATGCTCCACAGGATGCTCCACAGGATGCTCCAATCAAAAGACTGTGTTCAGTAATGGTGGGGACTGGGGGTAGCCTGGAGACCAGGAACAAGGAAAACACAGGCTAATCCAGATCTTGGTTTAAGGTGTGACTTCTGCGGAGTCAGTTTTGATGATGAGATTGTGTACTCAATTCACAGGGGATGGCACAATCACTCTAACCCCTCTGTATGTAACATGTGCGGTGAGGAATGTTCGGGAAGATATGGATTCTACTCCCACATTGGAAGGTTCCACACTAAGTAGTTTGGAAGATGTTTTTGTGACGGTCTGACAGGTGGTCAAAAATAGATGACCCTTTTCATTCCTGATAACTGAAATATAAGAAAAGGGTTAAGTGAATGAGATCATAAGTAATAGACACATATATACATATATGAATATATAACTTTTCCATGTTGTTTTTATTTCGATGCCTAATGCTAAACAAGTATTATACAAGAATACTAATAAATGTGTTGATCCCTTACTTTCTTTTTTGTGATTCATGCGGGGGCGCATGTAGTCGGAGGCGTGGGTAATGTGACGAAAAGAAAGGAGAACAATGTAAACCAACTGTAATAATGACGATTTACGGCATTTTACCTGTCACTATAAAGTATGTTCAGCCTCCGCTATCCATTTTGACTGAAGTAAATCATAAATTAGCTCAAGTTGTTGATGAAATTGTCCGAAAATCACAATAATCGCTTTCATTTTAACCCGGTAATCAATTTTTATGGGCGCAGCCATTTTCTTCCGGTGTCAAGGCCAGTTCGACACTTTTAACCACAATGCAACAGTGGACGGCATTATTTTTAGTTCAGGGGTAGATAGGTCCATCGCCATAGAAATAATTAATCATATTTACCAATTAATGTTAAGAAGCAAGTAGCTTGAGGAATTACTCGTTATGTGAATAAAGCTCAGTTTTAGAGATACGTGAATAAGTCAATTAGTTTTGTAGTAATATATTTGGTTTCAACCTGCTCACCCTTTTCGCCGCACGAAATAGACTGGTCCATTAGTATAAAAGAGAGACGCGAGAGGCGGTCAATTCAATTCTGCGAACGGCTTCAGAGCGAGAAGATTAAAAGAAGAAAATATAACAGGTAAATAAAGAAATAATTAAAATAGGCTTCGTGGCACGGAGCTAGACCTGGGGATAAGTAGCGATCATTGCGATAGCTTTTATCCTCGAGTTGAAACTCTTAGTGCTGAACACGCATTTGGGGTTCTCTGGTCACAGCGATCATTGCGATAGCTGGGCCCTGAATCTCAATTGGTAGTTTCTGGGAAGCCAGAGATACAGGCTAGTGTTGAGCCTGGTATAGTTGCTGAACCAAGGGGGTTTGAGCTCGCCTGTGTTTGAAGTTGCTGAAGCATAGCTAGACCTACACAAATAGATAGGCTCAGGTTGAAGCCATATATGATTTTTAGTGATTCATACTTGATTCTTTTGCTAAATAAATCAATTGTCAATGATTCTCATATTAAGAGACAAAGTAGTCTCAGCATTGTAGTTTATCATATGTCCAATCATTAGACAGATAGTCCCACGTAAAATTGATATTTGTAAAACCATCATATATAGTTAATCAAGTTTATATATATACCGCTCGGAAAGTTAAAACGTTACAAAACAAAAAAAAAATAGCATTATTCACGTGATCCTATTTTTATACTGTTATATGTCTCGATAAATGACCTGTTATATAACAAGATCTGTCAAGTCATTTATCGGGATCTATACCTGTGGGTAAAATCGAAACTATGCCCGTTTATTTTAGGTGCGAAACATTTTTGGAATGAATCGTTTATTTACACGCAAACTTCCGGTTTCTAGAATCGATCTCGAAAAAATCTTTTTTTCTGCGTTTGATCCTAGATGAAACAATGGATTGGTGTACAAGTCCGATTCCAGAGGCTATCCAAACTGCCAAAATGAAAGGAACCATGTTTTTGGTGTATATTTATGGTAAACTCAATTTACCTTCCATTTCATGAAATGTCATAGGTTTTCGCGATCAACTTTCATTTTCGTTATTTTTGTATCTTTATCGTTTATGAAGTTTTCTGTTTTATCTCTGAAACTTTAAACCTATATTTAAGGTACAGATGAGCAGTCAGAACAGATGAACTCAGTTTGGGACAGTGACAGTGTATCTAACTGGGTGAAAGAAGCAGGGTGTATTGCTGTGAGGATACAGAGTTCTAGGTTGTAAATGAGACAGGAATGAAAAAGATCCCATAAGGCCCAATATTGTTCAAGATCAGCCTGGGTATACACAGTCTGATCATGAACCATGCTGTTCTGCACTAGATTCTCTGTGACATGTAGGCTAGTAATCCAAGTTTTATCTGATGAAATTTGCTCTGTGATATTTGGTATTATTTGGATGTCTCTATTTACATCAGAGTGCACTACCATTCAAAAACAAAGGAAAGTAGGCAATTGTAAACAATGGCTGTTCAGGTCAGGGTTGTTGCAAAACATTACCTATAAACCTTTTAGAAATACTTTTTGGTCTTAAATTTTTCACCAGGCATGACAATAGATGGTTCATTGATCAGTATCATAAGGCGTTTTAAGGATAGCGTTTAAGATCTGAAGGTGAACAAAACGCCATAACTTGTTTCAAACTATCCTTTGTTTTATAATGGTTTTGCGCTCTGATGTAAATGAGTGAAATCAACATATCTAAGAGCGAATTTCATCAGAGAAAACTCTGATTAGTAGGCTAGCAACTTTGAACAATGAGACAGCAGCAAAGATCCCAGTAAGAAGCACAGGGTGACTTTTAAATATGACCCTAGCTCAAATGATTATGTTTGTAAAAAGGGCTTAACCCATTACCAAATGACAAAATTTTTTATTGGTTCAAATTCAAAGATTCTGCAGACAACATTTTCAAGTGAATGGAACTTTGGAACATTAAGTCGTTCTGGATGGAAAACATTGTGGGAAATGAAGAAATTGCTTGTCACAAGCAATTTCTTCATTTTCCCCAATGTGTTCCATGGCCATTATTTTGTAGGGAGTCAAAAAGAGTCAGTGTGTTAAGACAGAGCTACAGGTAAGAGCCTAGAGGGGGCAATAGCTTTTCAAAATGAAATTTTTTCACTGACAATGTTCATGATCATACTCATTAGAATCGTCTCATCAAGACATTTCAAGCCAATACCCACAACATAGGGTTTGGACTTGAAGACTGTCTTCACCACCTCTTATCTGAAGTACTGGCTTAAATTATTATTACCTCAGCTACCATCTAGGACATCATAAATAAAATTTTTATCCATTCTATCAAGGTCTTGAACTCTAGTAATTCAATTTATCTTTGCTGCAATTTTGATTAATGGGACCAGTGCCAGGTTGTCTAACATATTGCCTGGTTGCCTGCTAACAATTCTAATGTTTTCTACCCAAAGAATTTGTATATTTTTGTTCACATGACATTTTCATCAGCAACAACTTTGTTTTTAGATTGGTCTAAAATTTTGCCATCTGATTTGTGGTAATGGATTATGTCTTTCCCAAACATGACCTGGTTTTGGCGTCTCCATTCTGATAAGTTTGAAAATTTTGAAACAAAATTACGGGCGTTTCCTCCTATTGTTTCAATATTTTCTGTGCTATTTCATGCTCATATTGGGGCGGAGGTGGTGCAGTGGTAACACGCTGGACTTGTAACACAGGGGTCGCTGGTTCGATCCCCCGCTTGTCCAGTCTTTCGGATGAGACTTTAAACCGAGGTCCCATCTCCATATGACCTTAGCTGTTGAGTGGGACGTAAAACTCCATACAATCATGCTCATATCTTATTTTGATCTATATCGCTTTTGTTGTTAGAGGTAGCTTTCAAAGTTGAACCAACCTAAAATTTTGTCCTCTTGGTTAAAGTTTTGTTTTCCAACATTTCAGTGAGGAGTGTAAATTCTTTTCTCAAATTTGTATCCTTTCAAAGTTTGAAGAAAGATTAAACCTAATAAAGATTGTAAGTGCCAGGGTGTCCAAAAACCTCCAAATGGGTTTTTTTTACCCCCAAAATGAATCTTGTACCCCCAGTTTTTGCAAGCAGCCTTCTTTGTTTCTACTAGATTAGGTACAAGCATGCTGTAAAAGTATGGTTTGTACCCCCAGATTTCAAAGTCGGTGGAAACCCTGAAGTGCAATGCAAATACCAATCATTTTATCCTTTTCTTTCAATGATTTTCTTAGTCAAACGGTAATGAACACTGTACTAAACAAGACCTGGTTTTGATGTCCCTATTCCAAAGGGCTTGGAAAAACATTGAGGCAAAAGAATAAATGCCTATAGTCAGCATGTTCTCCTTTTTTGTCTCAACATTTCATGTGCTTTATTTTACACATATTCTGTCTTTATTCATGTCTGTTTCGTCCGCTTTCAATTTGGACCAGCCTAAAATTTTGTCTTGTACGAAAGGGTTACAGTATTTCAAAGCTTTTTGCTTTTGAATTTATTTTTTGAAATGCATTATGAACTTTTTGACAGGTATGAAATGTCTTGTTTAGTTAGTTATTCATAGAATGGAACATGTATAGAGTTGCTTTTCAACAAAAACCTGTTATAGCAGCTTAAGACAAGCTGCAGTTACAAGATTTTTGTTGAAAAGAAGCAATAAGGGAATTCACCTTTTTTCTCCTCTCATCAATCGGTAGCTACTTCATTCCTTAACAAGATTTATAGATCCGGTTGTGTGCGTTCCCTCTACATATTGTATTGGAGATGGGGGTATTCCGCTGGAGGTCATAGGAGGTCACATGACTGAAGAGGAATTCATCAACAAACTGAAATCAGCTCAACAGGTAAAGAAAATGTCTTCAGATATTGTCGCTTTTCAACAAAAACTCGTAACTTCAGCTTGTTTTATTGAAAAGCAGTGATGTTGTAATTACTGGATATTATAAAAAAAAAAAACATTTTCAAACAGTTCTTGATTTTAATGACATAAGGAAAGACTGATATGGCTTTGGTAAAGGATATTTTTAAACCTTTCACACAAAGCAAAAAGTCAAGACACTTTCATCTTAAATCTGCAGTAGACCACAAAGTGGATGTTGATAAAGGTATGATTTGTGCACAATTTTGAATAGGAAATATTGCAGCACAATGTGAACACAAGGATAAATCTTTGGTTATATTTTTCTTTTGCCTCAATGTTTTCCGAGGCATTTTCATTTAGGTGGTTCAAATGGTGTCACTGTTTTGGAATTGATTAAAAGAATAAAGGTTCTGTTAAATTAAAACCCACAGTTAGAAAAAAAATGTTGCCAACCAGCTTGATCGTATTTCCATATTGCTATGATAGTTTGTGATTATTTTCTGTGCATTTCTTTCAAATACAACCCTTTTTGCGCTTTTTTCCTGCAATCTTAGAGCTACAGTCAAGAGGTGATTTAGACATTCTGACTTTGTTATTTTAAGGTATATGACCCATCATTCAAAACACCACTTTCTAGCTATACGACATGCACCAAATTACACACACTTATAAATACACTTCGCAAAAGTTGATTCATCGTGCCAGATTTCAAGATTATGCTTCAAGAAGAAAATAATTTAAAAATATTAATTTACTCTACATTCATATACAAGGGAGGTAATTTAGAACATTTTTGTAAAATATTTCCAAAAGTGTGCATTGATTCAAAATTCTGAACCGTTCAAAATGGCTTATGTATGTATTTGGAATGGAAATGTAACACAGTTTAGGAGTTACTGGCATTTCCCAAATTTCGCCTCCCGCTCTTTGGTGCTAATGATGGGTTGTATACCTTAAATCCAAACCCTATGTTGCAGGTCCACATTTTAATCGAGACAATTCAAATGAGTACCCACAGCATGGGGTTTGATGAATCATAAGTTAAATGTTGCATTTTGAATAGCCATTGCACCCTTATGTCTGTAGCTCTGATCTTATAACCCTTTCCCAAAAAAGACTTGGTTTTGACGTCCCTAATAGAAAAGGCTTGGTAAAACATTGAAACAAAAGAAGAAACTGCTGATAACCAGCAGTTTCTCCTTTTGTCTTAATATTTTCTATGCCATATTTTACACAAATCCTATCTTTAGTAACATCCATTTTGTCATTTGTAGCAGTTTTTGAAGTGGATCACCCTAAAATTTTGCTGTTTGGGAAAGGGTTAAATGTTGCATTTTGAAAAGCCATTTCCCCCTTATAGCTGTAGCTCTGATCTTATTAACAAATAGCAAATATGAGGATGAAAAAATACTTTATTTTTGTGTTTCGCAGAATCATGAATCTCGCAAACAAGGGAAGACGGCCACTGCAGGTGCTAGTTCTGAAGAGCCAATGCAAGTGTCAGAAAGTCCGCCGGAGTCTGTGCCAGGATCATCAGGGGCTACAGGGTCTACAGGGGCAGATCTAGCTAGTGGGGACAAGGGAGAAAGTCTGTCTCATACAGACAAGGTGGAAAGGTATTCTGAGATTGTCTGTAATTTATGGTGCTTAACACTTTCCCAAACAGCCAAAAGTCAAACTGTCCCAATTTAAAAGCTGCAGCTGACTACAAAATTAGTGTCACAGAAGATAGGATTGGTGTAAAATATTGAGGCAAAAGGAGAAATAGCTGACTATCAGCATTTTCTTCTTTTGCTTCAATGTTTTACCTAGCCTTTTTCTACTAGGGATGTCAAATCAGGTCTTGCTAGGCCGGTGGGGGTGGGGGTTAAAAAGGACATTCAACCAAGTTGTGCCTTTGCTGTCCTTTTTTCTTGAACCATTTCTCAAACCAAACCTGTCTTTGACACATGGTCTTCAGTGAAGGCATGGGAAAATATTGAGGCAAAAGAAGGAACAACTGATAACCATAAGGATTGGTTACAACAAGGGCTCAAACATTAGAATTTCTTCAAATTACCGTATGTGCAGTATTGATACGGTTCTATAATATCTTTAAGTTGTGTGAGTCTAAAAAATCTGAAGAGGGCTATTATTTTCTAAATAAGTTAGCTAACTATACGACAACTGAGTCAAATTCATCACATAGAATCAATGTTACATACATATACTTTGTGAGATAGCAGCTGAAGACTCAATTTTGATATAATATTGTGGTAGTACTTGTGAAGTAAATACCAAGAAATTATGGTTAGGTGCTCCAGCCTCTGCATTATAACCATAGTAGTTGAAAGAGGCGTTAAGCATCAATCAATCAAAAACAACAGGAAAAGTCTTTTTATCATTTTTGATACTTTTTTTCAGAGCTAAGGATCTTATTGCAAAAAAGCAAGCAGAAAAGGCACAAAAGGAGTTTGAGGTAGGTGAGATGTATACTCATATTTTTATTTTACTGAACATGTCTCACAGGTCCAACCTAAAAATAGTAACAAACTGGGAAATAAATGTAACTTCATGTAAAATGTTAATTTTACGGGAGAGGAAAATTAAGTATTGAATGAGGAAAAAAGGTGATGGTTAAAGTGATTTTATTGGATGAAACATATAACTTAGATTGCCACGAAAATAGTGTTAATTGGTTGAAAATGAAAGACTTCATGAATAATGTTAGATGTTTTGTCCCAAATCTTTTGATAAACATACAAGAAAATAGATGCATTTCAATTATTCAAATAAGGTCCATATACAAATTTTTATTTTCCTGGTATATTTATCAATGGGAGTTTATGAGTTTTGTCAAAACCAGCTGTATTTTCAACCCTCTTCTATAGGGATTGTCAGAACTAGGTCTTGTTAGTGGAAGGGTTAAAATTGTGAAAAGATTTATTAAATGAAAAATTCTGACATTCAGAAAAGTCGTGAGGAAGAAATCAATAGACGGAAGCTTGGTAAAGATCTTCACAAGTTAAAACAAACACAGCAGGAACAGGAGATGAAGGAATTGAAGCAACAAATGAAGAAAGATAAAGAAGAGGAGAGAAAGGCGAAGGAGAAAATACGAGCTCAAATAGCTAGAGACAGGTAGATGGTTTTAGCCCTAGTCCTGCTTACTTTAAATTTTGTTTTAAAACAAACTAACAATTTAAGAGACATTTAGATGAGATAAGCTAAAGTTTTTGCCGTTGCAATGGAGAAGAAAAGCAATCAGTATAGACTAAGATCAGACTGCACATCTGTAAAGGCTTATCTTAGTCTTTACTGCCTGCCAAAGGTTTGTTCACAACAGTAAATTGATTTGAACAGCATGGGAAGGGTTAACGGTTTCCCAAACATGACAGTGTTTTGATGTCCCTGGTAGAAAAGGCTTTGGAAAACATTGAGACAAAACAACAAAATGCTGATAATCAGCATTTTCTCCTTTTGTATCAATATTTTCTTTGCTGTAATATATAATAATTCCAAAGTAATTTACACTAGTTTTGTTGTCTATAGCAGCTTTCAAATCAGACCACCCTTAAACCTTGCTGTTTGGCAAAGGTTTAATATGCTTCATTCATAGCATGGGTGTAAAGGCATTCTTAAAATGTGTTATTTCAAACCCACGTTGAACAGTCTAATATATTGCCTTCTGTCTTTTGATGATAATGTAAATGATGTAATTTCAGAGAGGAGAGAGCATCAAGGTTTCAGAAAGAGAAACAGGAACGTGACGCTGCGGCAGAACAAGCAAAGAAGGCCAAATTAGTGGAGGAGCAGCAGAAAGCTGCAGCAGAAGAGGCAAAGAAAAGGTACATTTCATCCTTTTCTTACCAACATCTGAGACATTTAAGACATGTTTTTGTCTCATTCATGTCTTACAAAATGATTAAAGAACAACCCGAACCATATTACTTAGGTCTTTTCATGATTTAGGATATGTGTGCCCTGAACATGTTGCTAGACACTGGTGAATCAAAAACATGTCTTAACCCATTACCACACAGTGACTCCTTTTGACTCCCCACAAGATAATGGCTTTGGAAAACATTGTGGAAAATGAAGAAATTGCTTGTGACAAGCAATTTCATCATTTACCACCATGTTTTCTACGTAAAAAGACCAAACAATTCAAATATCATTCAGTTGAAACTGTAGTCTGCATCATCTTCGAATTTGGACTAGTCTAATAATTTGTCGTTTGGTAATGGGTTAAGTATTTTAATGAAACTGGTCTCGGATCACAGCTCATTTGTTGTCTGTGAGTATCGGAAGATTTCCCTACCGTGACCGTCCAAGGTGCAACATATATATGAGCCGCGTCGAGCGATTTGGGGTCTTAAGGGGGAATGCTCCAGTTTTTCGGAACACTCGGTCATTACTGTAGACAATTTAATGTTTCGTAACAACATGTTTCGCTACCATATTTTCAATAATATAAAACATCATTTCAATTTACCATTTTCGACGGTAAAAGTGTATTTATTATGCGGAACTGATTTCCTCAAGATGGAAATCGATTATTTAGAGCAAGACAGTCGTAAGTATGTATGCAGTTACCACTGTTTTGCGTCATTTTATTCATGTGTAGCTGATGAAAATTGCTGTAATTCACTAATAAGTGCGCTGACCTATACATTTTCTTTTTGAATTATTCCCAGGACATGTTGTTTAATACAATGAGGGAGTTTTATCAAATTCTATTATTTAGAACTTGAAATATTTCCAAAAATATGCAATTTTTGACATAAAACACCCCAGCTTCGTTGATCTAACCGAACACATTAGCACGCTGTTTTATACATTTACGTGTTTATAATAGCACATATTTTGGGTTTTCTGTTCTTATTAGATATAAGACGTTACTTTAAATCCGTTTTCGGGACTAAACGATGAATATACAGCATTTTATTAGCATTTTAGTGACCTTGGGCAAGTGCAAGAAATTGTGCATGTTTTCGATGTAGGGGTATGTGATACGAATGCCTATAAAATTCAAAGAAGATCGCTGACCATCCATTTTTATTTTATTTTTCAATTGGTAATAACATGTAATTTCATCATACAAAATATAAATAAATTCTATTATTGGGAAAAAATTAAGGAAACTGGAGCATTCCCCCTTAATGACATTTGGATCAAGTCTGGTTTTTCCGTGATTTAAATGACGTCATTTTCCTACGTAATTATAGATCGTGTTTGTAAACATATCGAAGTCCCTTTTCTCGAATGTTTTTGTGATTATTTAACGGAATTAAACTTACAGACATGGAAGACGAGTTAGTTGTAAGTATATTTTATTCATTTTAACAACTGTGTGGCTATTTTCTCGTGGCAAAATGTGTGAAAAAACGTGAAAATCGACCGTGTGTTTCTCAGTGAAGGTCATTAAAAAAAAAACGAGGATAAAAATAGCAAATTTAAAAATAGCTACAACGCTTGCCACATGTATAATCTACCTGGCTCCATGTTTTGTATGCTTTCTACTAATTCAATGAATCGTCCCTTGTGCAGAACTTGGTAATCTTCTTCAGTTCTTTAAATCGTTTATTTATAAATCTGATTATCTTGTCGACCTAGATATAGTCCTCCAACGATAATCAGATTCCCGCCAAAAATATAGACCATACCCATTTGATAATGAAAGGTTACACAGATCAAAACACAATTATCACAATTATCGCAATGAAAACAATGATAATATTGTAAGTATGACTGTCTGAAATTACATGTGTTTGTGGTCTAATGGTTAAACAGTTGGCGCTTGACCTTATCAAAGGAGTTCTTTTTTAACTGTGTGGGTTCGATTCCACACACAGCCGTGTTTTTTTTTTTTTTTTTTTTTTTTTTTTTTTTTTTTTTTTTTTTTGCTTATTTGCGTTTTACTTTTTTGTTTTTGTTCCTTTTACATTTCGTCGGTGTAAATGCAAAACCTCGTATGTCGATTGGTGCGATTTTCAAAGACCAATCTTGTGTACCCAGCTAAGACGATTCTTGCAGGTTTTGAGATATATTTACTGATCAGTAGGCTATTGATGACACATTACTTGTGAACAATATGTCCAAATTTCAAGTAAAACGTTTCAGTTTGGGAAAAGTTATTACACTTTTTCAACTCCCCTTTAAAATTTTCCAAAAACGAGATACGATGTTTTGCATTTACAACGACGATTTGTAAATAGATAATATATTCTTTATTTTCAATATAAACCATTGCCAAACGAATCTTTTATGTTTCATGACTTGAATGTTGTCTTAGGCCATACGCCCACTATATAGCACATTATGTATATGATTTTCCGATATTATCTTATAAATCTGAATAAAATCATAAAGAGTCTGCTTTCTTCTCATCTTTTTTTCTAAAATGATAAAACAAAATATATTTGTAAAATAAAATACAATTACCCATCGTTCTATATGAGACTCGAACCCACGTTTGCTAAAAGAAAATGGACGAAGCGCCGATGCTGTATCCACTGAGCTATCGAGTATGTATATATAAAGCAGCGTAAAATAAAAGAATTTAATCGTATATAACAAGTCTTTCTTACCTGTAGGCCGAGGTCATTCTTTGTTTGTAAACATCACATTATCGTTGGAATGCTATAGTAGAATCTAGTCTAAGTATATCGTTGCATAACTTGCTTGATACAGTACTGCAGTAGTATTGTTAAACCGAAGTGACCGTGCGCTATGAATATTTATAAACAAACGTAATCGTCTGCAATATTGACAATAATGAGCGCAAGGTTACTTCGGTTCAATAATACTTCTAAAGTGTAAATCAATACGAAATAATTCTTTTTTTTTTTTTACCAAATAATGCATTAGAGCACGTTTTACGAGATATTTTGGTTTCATTTTTTTCACTTTTTTTTTTTGAAAGTTTATTATAAATAATTTATATCTACAGAATTATGCAGCGAAATTTGTGGCGCAGTTAGTAGCACATATTGCGCTCAAATACTTTTGTACTCCCTCGGCGTGGGTTCGAGGCGCAATCGCGTAAGATGATTTTTCAATTTTAAAGTTTTTATAACATCTGGTTTATCCTTTATTATTTTTTTCAGGACCTGGAAAGCATTATATCAGATCACTTTTGAAGAACTGCAGCTAATTCACAGCTGAGCGTAAACAATGACGTCACGACGAAAATTTGACAGATTAGGCCTATGTTGCACACGATCCTTCTGTTGTAGAAAAAGTCAGAGTGATGAGCTATTTATCCACGGAAAATGAAAGATAATTGATGCCGAGACAGAGGAAGAAAAATTGGAATCAAACGATACATTGAGACAGCGCATTTTCCTAGCACAACAGGTATGCAAAAAAATCTCATCTCCTTATTTTTCAACAACAAAAAGGGTAAAATGCCAAAATTGTAGGTTTTATAAAAATAACCACATGCTTTAACATAACGAATTTTATAATCCATAAAAAACTATTGCACCTAACATGTGAACAAAGATCAGACTTCACAAGCATGCTTGCTGATCTTTGTCCACCCTCTAAGCTCTATTAAACTAAATCAAACATTGTTTACTTAAATTGGCCAAGCACCTTAATTAGAATAAGAGATCATTTTGTATTTCAGTTTTATTTATTTCAGGAACGAGACCTGTGTTCGACAATGTAGAGAAACTGACTTGGCTTATTTCACTTTTGATTTAGCAAAAATGTATGCCTACCTAACTTTTCAAGACAGATGGGACTGCTGTATTTCATGGCATTGACAAAATTTCAATTTTTTGGATTTTGATCTGACGGTATTCCCAAATAATACAGCTTCCTTATAGATGAAGATCAAACAATCGGTTTAGATGGATCTAAAACTCACGGGCATGATGTCGTATGGTAGATTGAGCCCTCAATACACACGGAAATTAGTCAAGATATTTCTCCATTCATGCTGACAACTGCCTATGTGAATATTTTATTTTGTTTCTACTTTAAAAATGTTGAATGATAAATTGTCTAATTCAATGACATGTTGAGTAACATAATGAAAATTGGCCCGGCGTTCAGGATAAAGAACCCCTTATTAGCTCCTCGCAAAGTGTTCCATAATTTACCAACAATGAGCAACACAATTTTCAATTCTAAGACATCGTAACTAGAACTAACTTTAGTATGATCAAGCTAGATTTTCCTTATTTATCAAATGTGAGCCGTGATCTTGACAAAGTCTGATTGGGATCAATGTTGTTTTCTAATAGATTCTCTATGAGCTGTAGCAACCACGAGACATAAGTTTGGATCCCGATCAGACATCAAATGCATACATGCTGATCTTGTGACATTTTCCAATTCTGGCTTCATACGTAATTTAGAAAAGAGAGATAAAATAGAGACTATATAAATTGTCTTATCTCGTGCGTTGAATTAACGCTTGTTTTTCAGGCCAGAAAAAAAGTAAAATGGTATTGTATATGGCGAAAGATGACAAGACATAATTCAACTATCAAATATCTTATTCAGGTCCCAAGTAAAGTTCCATTAACTTTTGTTAATATTTGACAATCTTAAGAATAAGCTTTTTTTCTAAATGAACAATGAAAATCAATGAGCATCATCTCACATTTAATTTTCGTATAATGAGTTGAATCTAAAGTGCTGTATCTCACTATGGGAGTAATGAGGAAGATTTGAAGTAAACATCTTAATATCGTCGTTTAATTGGCAATTCATGTGTTTATTGACCGATTGATTGTTTGGTCCGTTGATTGATTGATTCAAATCTTTGTCACAACATATTTTATAGGTCACACCCGTTGTTTGGTTGATGGAAGTTTTACTCACATAACACATCCGTATAAACACACTGACTGTGAAACGTTGGACCAACTTCATGATTTGGTGAACAAATCTTCTACGACAAACGGAGCCTTTCCAATTGTTGCGATGGATGGATTAGAAAACATACCTAATTGAGTGGTTTATACCCATTACTGGAATACGGATAGAATTTTAATTTCATTTTAAATTAGGTTTAAGATAATAAAATAGGGAATGATTTTATCCAATTTACCGTGACATATTTTTGGACAAATAATATAGTATTTCGTAGGTGTTGTTGTAAACTCTCCTAGCTACGGCTTGAATCATATCGTAGAACTTTACGCTATTTTATAACAACACCCAAGGTTTATCAATATCTTACCGTAAACCGTGTTTATTGAATAGCACAACTATTGTTATAACTCATCGCTTATAAAAGTAGAGTTGTATACAAACACTAAAAACCAAATACATAGTTTTAACATTTACCAAACCATTTATCGTAAGCTATACGAGCGAATTAATGTCCCAATTATTTTATTCCCAAAAAAGGAAGTGTTTGTGTCAGGCCATTTATCAACAACAAGGAGTTAAGTGTTTGTATACAACTCTACCTTTATAGCCGATGAGTTATACTATTAGATCTAGAATGCTAACAAAGAAACAATATTTTCTGTGAAAAGTTCAGCCTGTTAATATAAGTTCGCAAAATACACCTAAACTTCCATTTCATGCAGAATGTTTTTCATGTGTTCGACGATGAATGTTTTTTTAACCACACTTTTATTCAGCAGATCTATTTTCCATATTTCTTCCACCAATTTTCTTATTAAATTACGTGTGATTATTCACCAACATACTATTGTTTATCAAACCTAATCAAATAAAGAGATTTTTGTGGTTATTACATTAAAGGTGTGCTAATAAGATTGTCTATACATGTATTTCGCATGTTTGAATTTTACAGAAAGTACCGGTATTTCCAGTTTCTGCTGAAGAACCAGGTGTACTTGCTATCAAAGAAAGTTGCTGAGAAGAAGATGACTATTCTGAAAGACCAACATATCGGTTAAATGAAGCACAAAACACACCTGGAATCCTGCAGCCTGGAGGACTTAGTCGACAACGTCGAGATTACTTATTTTAAATAGTTCGGCCTTACAAACTACTGGTTTATCAAGACATATTTTAGCCATAGAACGCTGATTATTGATTAACTCATGAATTGACATGTAAATGATGTATTTTACAATAAATTGCATATAAGATATTGAACTCTGTGTCGAGAATTAATAAAAAAAAACCACAAAAATGAACGTTTGTATATTTGTTGAATTAGGTTGCTAGGCAACCAACCGTTCGTTCGTTTATAGAATACTAATGTATGAAAGTTTGTTAGGTTACCATTGTACTCATACACCATTCACTTTTACATAAGAATTAGTTTCATTTTACTGTGAAAATATATTCATGAACATCAAACATATTTCAAATTTTGAAGCGCAATATACGTGACGTTACTGACGTATATAAGAAATATACATGACGTTCGGAACGGTGGTGTACTTCGCATGGCTGTTTCGACGGCAATTTTCAAGATATATGTGAAATTTTGATATCAAATGACTCGTAAATGGCCACACTTCAATTTTCAATCAAAAACAAAAATTCGACCAAAATGTCATTTAGACCCCTTTTTGCCTGACGCGGCTCATATGTAAAATCAGTTTGGCTATTTGATATTGTACATTTGTAATAAAATAGTGGTTTGCCACAACATTACATGATCACACAGAGCTACAGATAAGTGGTGATGAAGACATTCTAACTTTCTTATTTCAATTCCAAACCCTATGTTGTGGGTACTCATTTGAATTGGCTCGATGAGACAATACAAATGAGTACCCACAATATAGGGTTTGATGAACAATAACAGAATTATTGCAGTTTAAAAAGTCATCACCCCCCCCCCCCCCCCCCCCCCCCTCTTATCTGGAGCTCAGGATCACATATTCTCAGTGAGACTTTCACGTCATAACATGTTCATTTAGTTTTTACCTTCACAATATTGAAAGAATGTTTTGTAAGTATGTGACATTGAATGTATTCACATTTTCTTAGTCAAACTATGATAACGTTACATGTCTAGAGCTGCAGATGAGAAGGGTTAACCCTTTCCCAAACGGCAAAATTTTAGGGTGATCCACTTCAAAAACTGACACAAATGACAAAATGGAAGTTATTAAAGATAAGATTTGTGTAAAATGTGGCATAAAAAATATTGAGACAAAAGGAGAAACTGCTGGTTATCAGCAGTTTCTTCTTTTGTTTCAATGTTTTCCCAAGCCTTTCCTATAAGGCACCTCAAAACCAGGTCTTGTTTGGGAAAGGGTTAATAGCTTTCATAATATAATATTCTAGATATTGTAACTGTTCATCAAACCCATGTTATTGATGCTCATTGGAATCGTCTCTGCCAGACAATTCCAATGAGTACCCACAACATAGGGTTTGGATTTGAAATGATAAATTAAGATTGCGTTGACCCCCCCCCCCCCCCCCCCCCCCCCCTCTTATCTGCAGCTTTGATGTCCATTGAATTGATAACTTGAAAGAATGGTTTGTAACTATCACATTGTGACATTGTATCATGTATTTGAATACATTTCTTTAGTTTAGACTTTTAACCCTTTCCCAAACAAAGCCTGGTTTTGACGTCCCCAATAGAAAAGGCGTAGGAAAACATTGAGACAAAAGAAGAAACTGCTGATAACCAGCAGTTTCTCCTTTTGTCTCAATATTTTCTGTGCCATATTTTACACAAATAATATCTTAAATAACTTCCATTTTGTCTTTTGTGACAGTTTTTGAAGTTTACCAACCCAAAATTTTGTCGTTGGGGAAAGGGTTAACGCAACTACATGTCCATTTGTTTTTTACTGCAGTGAGACAGCTCGGTTACAAGTACGACTCCCCGATGGTTCCTCGTTCACACAAACCTTCCCGTCAACAGACACGCTACAATCATTGTATAATGTTGTTAGACTATAAAAACTTTACATTTGTTTTTTACTGCAGTGAGACAGCTCGGTTACAAGTACGACTCCCCGATGGTTCCTCGTTCACACAAACTTTCCCGTCAACAGACACGCTACAATCATTGTATAATGTTGTTAGACTATAAAAACTTTACATTTGTTATTTATTGCAGTGAGACAGCTCGGTTACAAGTACGACTCCCCGATGGTTCCTCGTTCACACAAACCTTCCCGTCAACAGACACGCTACAATCATTGTATGATGTTGTCACACAGGTATGGGCTTTAGGGGTTTTCCTAAACTTTGAGTGCCATCTGAAAACGGAGGCATTCCCAACGCAAAAGGCTGTGTTCCTAAAGCAAATTTTCTTCTATATTTCCCAATCTATTGAAAATGGTGAATTTGTTATTAAAAAATGGTGTTTCGCTTACTTTTTTAGCCCAGAATGAGCTATTTTGTGTTTTAAAAAATTCCCAATTAGACCAGACACCTTTTCCCAAAATGGCTAGGAAAACCCCTGAGTTTATTGCGTCTTCTGCTTCCTGTATTTTGAATATATTTTGTTGACTTATAAACCCTTTATCAGTATCTTGGGTGTTTGAAAAAGTTGCTAAACGTAACATGAAGCCTTAACACAAACAAACCACACATCTATTTCTAATCTTCAATTTCGGGTTCTCAGGTTTAATCCCAGACTCTGATGAACATCCTGTCTGTTGTTTGTCTCCCAACTATGGGTGCGTAATTGTAAAGTTAAGAAGATAAGACGGATAAGAAGGTTCAGAAAGGATTGTGTGGTAGTACTGGTCAGAGAAACAAGATGAGTCCATGGTTAGTCACCAGCCACCATGATATGACTGAAATACTGTTTAACCCTTTCCCAAATGGCAAAATTTTAGGGTGATCCACAGCCACAAAAGACAAAATAGAAGTTACTAAAGATAGAATTTGTGTATAATATGGCATAGAAAATATTGAGACAAAAGGAGAAACTGCTGGTTATCAGCAGTTTCTTCTTTTGTTTCAATGTTTTCCCAAGCCAATTTTCTTAGGAACGTCAAAACCAGGTCTTGTTTGGGAAAGGGTTAACCCTTCCCCAAACAGCAAAAAATTGAGCTCTGCTGAAGTGAGAGCTGCTGCAGATGACAGATTGTACTTGTGAACATTATAGCTTAGAAAATATTGAGACAAAAGGAGAAAATGCTGATTATCAGCATTTTCTTCTTTCTCCTCAATATTTTTACAAGCCTTTTCCATAAGGCACATCAAAATGAGGAATTCTTTATAAAAGGGTTGAAATGGTGTTTAAACCCCATCTAATTCAAATGAATTTCTATCTGAATGAACTTTTCAATAACTTTCAGAGAATGGGAACAACTGTAACACTATCCACAACATTCCCGAAGCGCGTATTTACAGAGGACGACATGAACAGTAGCTTCTCCGAACTTCAGCTTGCACCTTCGGCAGTTCTTATTGCCCTACCAGTAAGTCTGATTTTCATTACATTAATCCTCTCCCAAACATTGAGTCTTTTTGATGCTCAACGGATATAGGCTTTGGAAAACATTGTGGAGAATGAAGAATATAGTATGAAAAGGAAAGAAATTGCTGGCTTAGGCTATGTTTATTTTAAAATAATTTTATTTAACAAATTTGATACCCATTCTGATGATTCATGAATGATGGGATGTGATTTTCATGTGGACTAAAGCAGAACTTTTAGTAGTTTGATGTGGACACAACAAGTTTCACATATATGACCCGTCACTCTTAAAGGGACCTTATAGGGAGCCAATTAAACTAAGATTAGAGAAATAGAACAGGCTGAGCAAAGGTCAACCAGATGTCGTATTTGGAAATTCAACATAAAGCAAGATAGCGGAAACATTCTACACTGAAAAAAATTATACAAGGGTGGAAAGTTTCGACCCTAGTCAGGCTGCCCAGACTGCACAGACTGACTATGTGGATACTTTTCACACTCCCCATAAGGTACCTTTTAGCATAATGGGTCATATATTTTACAGCAAGGACGATCTGGTAGACAAGCGGCTTCAATGACCACAGCTTCTCCTGGATTGGGCAGTCTTGTTTCCATGGTCTTCTATCCATTTGTCCTTATTTGGGGCTTTTTGTCATCACTGTTTTTTGGAGGAGGCAGGAGCTCATCAAATCAACAACAACAACAGTCTAGTCAAGGTTCGGCATGGAGTAGCTCTAGACCCCAGAGACCAAACACGTAAGCAGAAAATTGTTACTCTGAAAAAAAAAAACCTTGTTTTATGTATTTTACTATATGAAAGCAAAACTCGTCAGTATTGACTACAATCATATTAAATTAAACTTTCAATGACTTCAAATCTTCGTTGGATGGTCTGCTACATCTTTCAATATGGACCTGTCAAATATGTTGCCATCTTGTAATGGGATAACTAGATAACAAGATCTATCCATTTGATTGTGTAAAAAAAGTACTTTTGATTATTCAGATCATATCGTTGGTGTAAATGCAAAACCTGGTATGTCGATTGTTGCGATTTTCAAAGTACAAACTTGTAAGCCCAGTTTAGACAATTCTTGTAGATTCTGACATATTTTTACTGGTCTTTATTAAAGTGACATTTCAGAAATTTTTGTCATAAATTTTACTTTTATTTCTATCTGAAAGAGCATATTTCTTTATGAAAATTCTGAAAATTTCAAGCCAAAATATTGCGCCGTTTACGAGAAATTTATATTCTTGTGTTAAAATTGAACAAATTGTTGTGGACAACAGTTCGGATTTTTATGCAATTTATCGATTATGTCTCAACTTTAAATGCCTGTTTCTCGCTTATTGGCAACAACTTAAGGACAGATCCTCCATTTATTTCCTACGGTAAGATTTTTTTTATTTTTAGCTCCACTGGCCTTCAGGCCAGCGGGCTATTGTCATGGCTTTGTGTCCGTCGTGCGTGCGTGCGTGCGTCCGGTCGTCAACTTTTTTAGCTCACCTGAGCACGAAGTGCTCAAGGTGAGCTATTGTGGTCGCTTTTTGTCCGTCGGCGTCTGTCCGTCTGTCCGTCTGTCTGTCTGTCCGTCTGTCTGTCTGTCCGTATGTCCGTCCGTCTGTCCACAATTTGTTGTTACCACTCTAGCACCCACAAATATTGACCAATCTTAATCAAACTTGGTCAAAACATGTATGACCATAAGTTCTCAGATGAGTTCGATTTTGAGTCAGATCGGACCAGGAAGTCCAGAGTTATGTGCCCTTGAACGTCAAAAATGACTAGTTTTGACTTTGTTACCACTCTAGCATCTACAAATATTGACCAATCTTAACCAAACTTTGTCAAAACATGTATGACGATAAGTTCTTGGATGAGTTTGATTTTGGGTCAGATCGGATCAGGAAGTCCGGAGTTATGCGCCCTTGAATATCAAAAATCGCTAGTTTTTGACCTTGTTACCACTCTAGCATCTACAAATATTGACCAATCTTGACCAAACTTGGTCAAAACATGTATGTCAATAAGCTCTTGGACGAGTTAGATTTTGGATCAGATCAGATCAGGAAGTCCGGAGTTATGCGCCCTTGAATATCAAAAATCGCTAGTTTTTGACTTTGTTACCACTCTAGCATCTACAAATATTGACCAATCTTGACCAAACTTGGTCAAAATATGTATGACAATAAGCTCTTGGACGAGTTTGATTTTGGATCAGATCAGATCAGGAAGTCCGGAGTTATGCGCCCTTGAATATCAAAAATAGCTTAGTTTCAACTTTGTTACCACTCTAGCATCTACAAATATTGACCAATCAAGACAAAACTTGGCTAGAATGTTGGTAACCATACAATAATGAATGAGTCTGATTTTCAGTGTCATTGAAGTAGGAAATTTTGAGTTATGTGCCCTTGAATTTGACAAATTTGCCATTTTCGACTTTGCTTACACTTTAGCATCTACATTTATTGACCGATAAAGACAAAACTTGGCAACAATGATGGTAACCATAAGATGCTGAATGAGTTAAATTTTAAGCTTGATCGGACCAAAAAAAACCAGAGTTATTGGCCCTTGAATTTCACAAAATTGCTTTTTTCCACTTTATTTTCACTCTAAAAAAACACAAATATTGACCAATCAAGACACAACTTGGTCACAATTTAGGTGACCATGAGATCTTATATGTTTTCATTTTTCATATTGATCAGACTAGAAAAAACAGAGTTTTGTGCCCTTGATGGTGACAAAATTACCGATTTCGTTGTTAATTTCACTCAAACAGTAATTAATAAATATTGACCAATCAAAAAACAACTTGGACATAAGGTTGATGAGAATATCTTTATCAGAACAGAGTTATGTGCCCTGGATTATGACAAAATAGATGTTTTTTATCGACTTGGTTTTCACTTTAACAGCCACAAATATTGATTATTAAAGATTAAGAATGCTGTTTTCAGCTGGATCATAATCTCGCATCTTAAATTTCGTGTTCTTGTCTTAGAGATACCTAGGTCATGTAAAAGGTGGGTCTTGTTCTGCATGGAGCAAGTTTCAAACTTCTATCAGGTGAGCGATCCAGGGCCATCTTGGCCCTCTTGTCTTTAAAAATCTTCTCAGAAACTACTCGATGGATTTCAATCAAACTTCACAGGAATGATCCTTAGGTGGTCCTCTATCAGATTCCTTCAATTAATTCTGATTGAACCATAAAGTCTGGAGTTATCTGCCCTTGAATTAAAAAACGGCTGTTTTCACTTGTTTTCATTCTAGCCACTACAAATATTGATCAATCAAAACAAAACTTGGTCAGAATGTTGGTGCTGATAAGATCTTGCCTGAGTGCAATTTTCAGCTTGATCTGAATATTACGTCTTGAGTTATGTGCCCTTGAAATTGGCAAAACTACTATTTTTGACCTTATTTTTACTCAAACAACCATAAATATCCACCAATCAACATACAACTTTCACATTATCTTACTGGCCATAAGATCTTGTGTTGGTATAATTTTCAGCTTCATATGAATCTTAAATCATGATTTATCTGCCCTAGAATTTGACAAAATTGTTGTTTTTGACTTTGATTTTACACTCTTTACACCCACAAATATTGAATAATCAGGTCAAAACTTAAGATGTAGGTGAAGTTAGGATCTTGCTTTAGTGTGATTCTTAGCTAGATAGGAATATAAAATCCTCAGTTATATGCCTTTCAATTTGACAAAATTGCTAATTGTGACTTTTTTTATGCTCCCCGAAAAAATTTCGGGGGAGCATATAGTCGCCACGCTGTCCGTCCGTCCATGTGTCCGTCCGTCCGTCCGTCCACAGCCATATCTCAGCAACCCTTGGACCAAATTCAATGAAACTTCACATGTGAACTCCCTGGGTCAATACCTAGAGACCTTTTTCCCCGTTTGTAAATTTAAGGCTGCGTCATGGAAAAAGGGGCCTTAGTGTAAAAATTAGTTTTTCTCTTATTTCTCTTCATCTAATGGGCAGAATTTAATGAAATTTTGTGCTCATGTAATAAATAGGATGTTCTAGACCAAATTCTAAAAATAATGTGTGTACAAAAAAGCTGTCATGGGAAAAGGGGGCTTAATGTATGATAGTTTTTATTTTGTGACAAACACTTATTCGGGGAGCATAATCCGTCTGTGACGGCTCTTGTTTCACTCTAACAGCCAAACTCACTCTAATAAAGACTACAGTTGCAAAGCTTGGTAACTAATAGATCTTATATGAATGTATTTTCAGCTTTCTAGTTACTTTGTAATTGCTTTAAGAGCAACACATATTGAAAAATCTAGTAAAAACTTGTACTTGATATTAAAAGAAATTCAGGTTTGACAGCCATTTGCATTATTTTTGGAAAAGGGTTTTTCCCAGAATCTATTTTTAGCTCAAAATCTATTTTTAGAAATATGAAATATTTTGGAGTAATTAATGTTCTGTTAATTTAAATCTGCTGGGAAGAAGGACAATTTTAATTGCTTGTGACATCTTAAGCTAGAATGTTCTCCCATTTTCTTTTACCCTTTCTAAAATGGCAAACATGTAATTTTACTTTCTTTGCTTCAAGAACCACACATTTTGAACAATCTAGTTTTGTTACTTTCTTTTAGCTCTATGAAACACAAGCATTGAACAATCTAATCAAAACTTGGATTAAATATTACATGAAATTCAGGCCTGTGGAGCGACTCAAGACCTTCAGGTCTTCTAGTTTCTGTACTGATATTTAAATATATGAGAAGTAAAAAAATGACTTAAAAACTATAGGTCACCAAGCGAATTAAAAAGTTATTGGATTTCAAGGGAGACTACTCTTGTCTAAAATTGCAAAAATGAGGTGTCACTTAACTACCCACAAAAAAGGTGTTCGAAATGACTAGGATTACTTAAATAAGTCTGTATTGTGTTCAATATGATTTATTCTGTCTAAATGAGTATCAATTTGGGAAAATTTAGTGATGATTTTGAAATTTTTAGTAAAACATTCTTTCAAAAGTAGCTGAAATTGCTCTTTTTTCGCAACGTTTCTGATAATAAAAAATATTCCAGCGGTAAGAATTTTTTTCTTTTTTGGTATAGACATAGTACTTGGTCATACCTACAAAAACAAAAAAAGAAAAATATATCAAACCAAGCGTTTTTCTTAGTTATAAGTAAAATTTAGCTTACTTTTTGCAGCTCTGTCCGAAATTGTTTCACTACGTTTATCCATTTTCTTTCTTATTACCAGCTTTAGATAATAAAAAGTGTCATCTTTTGTGTCCATCTGAAGCGGACTAGCTCATAAAGACACCACTTTGCTTGTGTTGCTCCGTTTCCTATCGCTGACACCACATGTTGAACGTGTAAGAGAAAGCGAAAAGTACCATCCGAGTACTATTACACTTTAATTGACCAAACAGAGAAAATTGAAATAACCGAAAAGGGTCTTGTCATTTATCAACCAAACATTAACTAGATATAAAAATACATTTGCTGAAAACGCCAATTACTGAAACAGCTTTATGAAATAACCGAAAAGGGTCTTGTCATTTATCAACCAAACATTAACTAGATATAAAAATACATTTGCTGAAAACGCCAATTACTGAAACAGCTTTATTTCGTTATTCAGGATATGCGCAGTAAGTTGCGCAGTAACAACTGGAGGATCTGTCCTTAAAAAAACTAATAGTATTTATACTCATTAGAATAACCAATCTTGGCATCAAGACATACTTTAAAAAATTGAAATTGGAATGAAATGTCCCTTTAATGACACATTATTTGTGAACAATATGTCCAATTTTCAAGTATAACATTTCAGTTCTGGAAAAGTTATTACACATTTTCCCACCCCTTTAGAATTTAAAAAAAAAAAACGAGATACGAGGTTTTGCATTTACAATGATGATACGTATGAAGACTGCACTTGGAATATTCAATTGAGGCATCACCATACAGAGCTACAGATAAGAGAAAGTGAAGGCTTTTAGAAATTCAATATTTCATTTAATGTTCATCAAACCCTATGTTTTGGGTACTTATTGGAATCACCTCATTGAGACGGTTCCAACGAGTATCCTAATTAAAGGGTTTGGAATTGAAATAAAAATGTAAGAATACCTTCATTCCTTCTTATCTGTTGCTCTGAATTATTGTCCATAGCTGTAGTATGGATTTGGTTTGTTCAGAGCTTATCATGTTTTATTGACTTTGTTTTCAGGGCTTATCAGCGCCGTGGGGAAGGAAACATGAGACGTATGGCGGACATGAGAGATGATGATGAAGACATGTCAACATATAATGGAAATTCTACACAACAATTGTGATGTCATTAATTTGTGTGATCATAGTTCTGTGATGTCATAACTGAATGTGATGGAAACTCTACACAACAATTGTGATGTCATTACTTTGTGTGATCACAATTCAGTGATGTCATAACCGAATGTAATGGTACATAACAGTTGTGATGTCATTAACTTAAGTGATCACAATTCAGTGATGTCATATTCCACAGAATTCTTGAGTATAATTATATATTCAAGGTGTTTCGAATGACATTGCATTGTGGTGTCATCCCTTTGACAAATTGTGAAGTCATAAACCACTGAAGTTGTAACTGTTTGGTGATGTCCTGTGCAAGCTAACCCATGGTCGGGATGATCACAAAATATTCATGCTTCCAATGTATCCAATAACATGGTGTATAATCACGTGACTCAGAATTTCCGATAATCCTCAATATCTTTTTTAATACTTGATCAATTTGAATTAGGTTTAAAGCAGAGAGGTGGAAAAATGCCAGGAATAAGCTGGACGTGTTGGATTTTTGAAAACTCAACTGATAACAAAGTTATTGAAGATAAACCAAAATTTTGGAATATCTTCAATAACTTTTTTATCAGTTGAGTTTTCAAAAATCAACTACATCCATCTAATGCGTGACGTCTGTCCACATTCTCTGTTTCAAACCGAATTCAAATCGGTCACAATTTAACAAAATTATTGAAGATTTTCTGAAAATATTGTATCACGTGATTATCCACCATGAATAAATGAGAGGTCTTCAGAAGAAGATGATTATTTAGATATCATGAAATTATAATATTTATAACTGCATTTGAGATGCCATGTTTTTATGTACCCATATTGAAAGATCAGGGACATATTGTTTTACTTGTATCTGTCTGTCCGTCTGTCTGTTTGTCCAAAAACTTAGCATTGGCTATTTTTGGGGACTTTGTGTTTCACAAACACATCTCATTTTTAGCTCGACTTTTCGAAGAAAATGAGAGCTTATACTGTCACCCGGGCGTCGGCGTTGGCGTCCGCGTTGCAACAAAGGTTAAAGTTTTTTCAAACATCAATAACTTCCATACTAACAAAGGGATTCAACCCAAACTTGGAATACTTATTCACCATCACACCCTCTACCTTACTACCAGGGCCCATGACCCTGGCTCTACAATAGTTGGAGTTATGCCCCCTTTATACTGAGCAACTTAGAAAGTCGAGCGCGCTGTCTTGGGACAGCTCTTGTCAATGTACATAATAGGTATTTTGTATGGAATTCTGTGTATGAAATGTGGTATGAAAATGATGTTATAAAAAGGTGATGTAATAAAAGTTATAATAAGATGCCATTTAATGCAATGCTCATACAACTATACATGTATATGAGCCAGGATCTGGAAAAACGTCCTTTAAGGCTTTTGAGCCCAACATGATTCCAGGTCAGCCTGCGTATACAAGCAGTCTGACCAGGATCCATGTTGTTCTCTAATAACTTCTTCTTGAACTGTACAATAGTACCGGCCGAAATTGACAGTGATGTGGGCTAATGTTTACTACTTGACAACCAATCAACTCTGTTCGTATTTGTAATGGTGCAAATCAGACGAATTGATTGGTTTTGCAACAGTAAACATCAGCCTACATCACTGTCATTTTCGGCTGGGACTATTGTAGTAGCTTAAGGATAGCAGCATGGGTCCTTGATGCATTGTATTTGGCCACAGGTTGATATGGAATCATGATTTTCTGAAATGCTATAAGGGACGTTTTTCCAGGTCCTGGCTCATGTCATGTATATTATGGAATGTTATGAGTCCATGCAGAACTACAGATAATAGCGGATGATGGCTTTTCAAACTGCAAAATGTGATGTATTATTCATCAAATTCTATATTTGATGATTATTCTAGATTCACATTGAGATAATTCAAATCATTAGGCCTACAGACAAAATAGGATGTGGATTTAAAATACATAAAAACGATGGCAATTTCGTCTTTTCCCATGTTTTATACATAATTATTACATTTACAATTATAAAATGCGTTATTTATCAGCTTTTGACATGAAAATCCTCAAAATTCCTCCATTTAGTGAACATTTTTAAGAAAGGACCTCTACGGATAAGGCGAGAAATCTCCCTAAAAGGCTCAAATGGAAAAGTCATTTTTCAAAACATGCAAATTGATTATTATTTCGAACTGTATTGTTAGATATGTATCTAAATCATATTAAAACTGATTTTGTACGATCAAAACGATTCGACATGTACAGATAACTCTTGGTTTCTGTACCTACCCCAAAAATTACATTTTCTTACCCCACCGTTATTCATTAAACCAGATTTAAGTTTTCTTTAGTTATATAAGCAAATAAATTTCTGTAAATGTAAGGACAATTGGTGTTGAAATCATAAACCATTTTTCGATTTGTCCTTAATGCGCATGCGCATCATTGAAACGAGTTTAAAGGCGAAATCTTCCCGCCAAAATTATGGCATATGGTATATGAGTACTATTTTTAGTATAAAAGTACGTTCCCCCCCGTGACCCAGCAAATCCTTTTTACCAAGGAAGCCTATGATCCAGTTACACAACATATGTCAATGGGAAGCTGGGTCAAGGGGGGAACGATGTTGGGAAGGTAGGTATGCCTCGGTTTTTGGCGGGAAAGTGCGCGTTTAAAGTTTTTAGCTCCACTGGCCGAAGGCCAGCGAGCTATTGTCATGGCGTTGTGTCCGTCGTGCGTGCGTGCGTCCGTCCGTCCGTGCGTCCGTCCGTCCGTCCGTTAACTTTTTCTTTAAAAATCTTCTTCTCAGAAACTACTGGACCAATTTTAATTAAATTTCACAGAAATGTTCCTTGCATAGCCCTCTTTCAAATTCCTTCAAAGAATTCAATTCCATTGAAAACTCTGGTTGCTATGGTAACAAATACGAATTTTTAGAAAAAACTTAAAAAATCTTCTTCTCCCAAACAACTTATCAGATTTCTTTGAAATTTGACAGGCATGTTCCTTTGGTGACCCTTTTTCAGATTCCTTGAAGAAATTTTGATAATTCGAAAAACATGGCCGCTGTGGGCGGGGCTTATTTTCCATATATGGCGCATAGTGTAATTTTAAAAAATCTTCTTCTCAAAAACTACTGGACCAATTTTAGTTAAATTTCACAGAAATGTTCCTTGCATAGCCCTCTTTCAAATTCCTTCAAAGAATTCAATTCCATTGAAAACTCTGGTTGCTATGGTAACAAATACGAATTTTTAGAAAAAACTTAAAAAATCTTCTTCTCCCAAACAACTTATCAGATTTCTTTGAAATTTGACAGGCATGTTCCTTTGGTGACCCTTTTTAGCTCCACTGGCCGAAGGCCAGCGAGCTATTGTCATGGCGTTGTGTCCGTCGTGCGTGCGTGCGTGCGTGCGTGCGTCCGTGCGTGCGTCCGTTAACTTTTTCTTTAAAAATCTTCTCCTCTCAAACCAGTGGGCCAATTTTGACCAAACTTTGCAGGAATGTTCCTTTGGTGACCCTTTACTTAAATTGTTCAAAGAATTTTGATTGGTCAATAAATGTGGGCGTGGCAGGGCGGGACTTATCAGACTTAGAGAAATCACAAAATAATTCTTTAAAAATCAACCATTTGGCCGATTTTGACCAAACTTAACAGAAATGTACCTTGGGTGACTCTTTACTTAAATTGTCCATTAAATTTTGATTGGTCCATAAATGTGGGCGTGGCAGGGCGGGGCTTATCAGGTTTAGAGAAATCACAAAATAATTCTTGAAAAATCTTCTTCTCACATACCAATGGGCCAATTTTGACCAAATTTTGCAGGAATGTTCCTTGGGTGACCCTTTACTTAAATTGTTCAAAGAATTTTGATTGGTCAATAAATATGGGCGTGACAGGGCGGGGCTTATCAGACTTAGAGAAATCACAAAATAATTCTTTAAAAATCAACCATTTGGCCGATTTTGACCAAACTTGGCAGAAATATACCTTGGGTGACTCTTTACTTAAATTGTCCATTAAATTTTGATTGGTCCATAAATGTGGGTGTGGCAGGGCGGGGCTTATCAGGTTTAGAGAAATCACAAAATAATTCTTGAAAAATCTTCTTCTCACAAACCAATGGGCCAATTTTGACCAAATTTTGCAGGAATGTTCCTTGGGTGACCCTTTACTTAAATTGTTCAAAGAAATTTGATTGGTCCATAAATGTGGGCGTGGCAGGGCAGGGCTTATCAGACTTAGAGAAATCTTAAAAATAATTCTTTGAAAATCAACCATGGGGCCAATTTTGACCAAACTTGGCAGAAAAGTACCTTGGATGACTCTTTGCTTGATTTTTTGTGAAATTTTGATTGGTCCATAAATGTGGGCATGGCAGGGCGGGGCTTATTAGACTTTGAGAAATCACAAAATAACTATTTAAAAATCAACCATTTGGCAAATTGTTACCAAACTTGGCAGAAATGTACCTTGGTTTACTCTACTTAACATGTCCATGAAATTTTGATTGGTCTATAAATGTGGGCGTGGCAGGGTGGGGCTTATTTGACTTAGAGAAATCACAAAATAATTCTTTTAAAATCAACCATGGGGCCAATTTCAATTAAACTTGGCAGAAATGCACCTTAACCCATTACCAAACAACAAAATTTCGACTTGACCAAATTCAAAGATGTTGCAGACGACAACTTAAAATGATTGAAAAAGTACATTTTTAGCTCCACTGGCCGAAGGCCAGCGAGCTATTGTCATGGCGTTGTGTCCGTCGTGCGTGCGTGCGTCCGTCCGTCCGTGCGTCCGTCCGTCCGTCCGTTAACTTTTTCTTTAAAAATCTTCTTCTCAGAAACTACTGGACCAATTTTAATTAAATTTCACAGAAATGTTCCTTGCATAGCCCTCTTTCAAATTCCTTCAAAGAATTCAATTCCATTGAAAACTCTGGTTGCTATGGTAACAAATACGAATTTTTAGAAAAAACTTAAAAAATCTTCTTCTCCCAAACAACTTATCAGATTTCTTTGAAATTTGACAGGCATGTTCCTTTGGTGACCCTTTTTCAGATTCCTTGAAGAAATTTTGATAATTCGAAAAACATGGCCGCTGTGGGCGGGGCTTATTTTCCATATATGGCGCATAGTGTAATTTTAAAAAATCTTCTTCTCAAAAACTACTGGACCAATTTTAATTAAATTTCACAGAAATGTTCCTTGCATAGCCCTCTTTCAAATTCCTTCAAAGAATTCAATTCCATTGAAAACTCTGGTTGCTATGGTAACAAATACGAATTTTTAGAAAAAACTTAAAAAATCTTCTTCTCCCAAACAACTTATCAGATTTCTTTGAAATTTGACAGGCATGTTCCTTTGGTGACCCTTTTTCAGATTCCTTGAAGAAATTTTGATAATTCGAAAAACATGGCCACTGTGGGCGGGGCTTATTTTCCATTATTCGGCCAGTGAGCTATTGTCATGGCGTTGTGTCCGTCGTGCGTGCGTGTGTCCGTCCGTCCGTGCGTTCAACTTTTAGCTCACGTGAAGACAAAGTACTCAAGGTGAGCTATTGTAATCGGTGAATGTCCGTTGTCCGTCTGTCTGTTGTCTATCGTCCAACAATTGCTTTAAAAGTCTTTTCCTAAATCACAAGGCCAAACGACCTGAAACTTTGCAGGGATCTTCTTTGGGTTAAGCTCTACCAAAGTTTTAAAAGGAATTTTATTCCTTTTGAAAACACAGGAAAAGGGGCCTTATTTACATTTTCACTGTTTCACTCTAGTGGCCACAAATTTGGCTCAATCCTATTGAAACTTGGTCATAATTAAACTGGTCAAAATAATTGTTTAAGCATACAGAGATCTTAATGACATTTCCAATGTTTATATACTGAAGGCCACAAATTCAGCTCAATCTGAAAAAACAACTGGTCAAAATAATTGTTTCAGCATACAGAATGAACCTTTTTGAACATGGAAAGGTTTTGTGTTAAAACATGGGAAAAGGGGTCTTTATGACATTTTCTTACACTGAATTTGATTGAGTCAAAGTGTTTGTCACTTAAAAAGAGAAGCTTGTCTTGAATTGGGCAGATCTAGACTAAGAAAGGGGGTCTTAATGATTTTTAGCTCCACTGGCCGAAGGCCAGCGAGCTATTGTCATGGCGGTGTGTCCGTCGTGCGTGCGTGCGTGCGTGCGTGCGTCCGTGCGTGCGTCCGTTAACTTTTTCTTTAAAAATCTTCTCCTCTCAAACCAGTGGGCCAATTTTGACCAAACTTTGCAGGGATGTTCCTTGGGTGACCCTTTACTTAAATTGTTCAAAGAATTTTGATTGGTCCATAAATGTGGGCGTGGCAGGGCGGGGCTTATCAGACTTAGAGAAATCTCAAAATAATTCTTTAAAAATCAACCATTTGGCCAACTTTGACCAAACTTGGCAGAAATGTACATCAGGTGACCCTTTACTTAAATTGTTCAAAGAATTTTGATTGGTCTATAAATGTGGGCGTGGCAGGGCGGGGCTTATCAGACTTAGAGAAATCACAAAATAATTCTTTAAAAATCAACCATTTGGCCAACTTTGACCAAACCTGGCAGAAATGTACCTAAGGTGACTCTTTACTTAAATTGTCCGTTGAATTTTGAATGGTCTATAAATGTGGGCGTGGCAGGGCGGGGCTTATCAGACTTAGAGAAATCACAAAATAATTCTTTAAAAATCTTCTTCTCTCAAACCAATGGGCTAATTTTGATCAATTTTTGCAGGAATGTACCTTGGGTGACCTTTTACTTAAATTTTTCAAAGAATTTTGATTGGTCCATTAATGTGGGCGTGGCAGGGCGGGGCTTATCAGACTTAGAGAAATCACAAAATAATTCTTTAAAAATCAACCATTTGGCCAACTTTGACCAAACTTGGCAGAAATGTACATCAGGTGACCCTTTACTTAAATTGTTCAAAGAATTTTGATTGGTCTATAAATGTGGGCGTGGCAGGGCGGGGCTTATCAGACTTAGAGAAATCACAAAATAATTCTTTAAAAATCAACCATTTGGCCAACTTTGACCAAACTTGGCAGAAATGTACCTAAGGTGACTCTTTACTTAAATTGTCCGTTGAATTTTGAATGGTCTATAAATGTGGGCGTGGCAGGGCGGGGCTTATCAGACTTAGAGAAATCACAAAATAATTCTTTAAAAATCTTCTTCTCTCAAACCAATGGGCTAATTTTGATCAATTTTTGCAGGAATGTACCTTGGGTGACCTTTTACTTAAATTTTTCAAAGAATTTTGATTGGTCCATTAATGTGGGCGTGGCAGGGCGGGGCTTATCAGACTTAGAGAAATCACAAAATAATTCTTTAAAAATCAACCATGTGGCCAATTTTGACCAAACTTGGCAGAAATGTACCTTTGGTGACTCTTTACTTATATTGTCCATTGAATTCTGATTGGTCCATAAATGTGGGCGTGGCAGGGCGGGGCTTATCAGACTTGGAGAAATCACAAAATAATTCTTTAAAAATCAACCATTGGGCCAACTTTGACCAAATTTTGCAGAAATGTACCTTGGTTGACTCTTTACTTAACTTGTCCATGAAATTCTGATTGGTCAATAAATGTAGGCGTGGCAGGGTGGGACTTATTTGACTTAGAGAAATTACAAAATAATTCTTTAAAAATCAACTGTAGGGCCACTTTCAATTAAACTTGGCAGAAATGCACCTCAAGTAACCCTATACTTAAATTTGCTGTGAAATTTTGATTGGTCCATAAATGTGGGCATGGCAGGGCGGGGCTTATCAGAATGGCAGAAATCATGAAAACTTCTTTACAAAATCAACCACAAGGCCAATTTTTACCAAACTCGGTAGAAATGTTTCTTGGGTGTCCAATTACTTCAGTTGGTAGTAAAAGTTTGATTGGTCAATAAATGTGGGCAAAGCAGGACAGGGCTTATCAGAATGGGAGAAATTACGAAATAATTCTTTAAAAACAATGCATTGGGTCAATTTAGTACAATGACATAATTCTTTTACTTTAGCCAGTGGAGCGATTCAGGCCCTCTTGGGCCTCTTGTTTCAATGGTGCGCATGCGCAATACGGACAAAACCAAAGCTTCCATATGATGTCAACACCATTTATCCATGTATCTGTAGAAAATAAATTGCAAATAAAAATAAAAGAATCTTCATTTTACCTCTTTGAATACCGGTAGTGTAAGAAAACGAAACCATTTAGGTGGGTACTAAAATCAAGAGTTATCTGCACCTATAGAACTTTTAAAATGACATAAAAATCGGTGTTTATTTCCTTTATTTGTCTACCTAACCATAAAGCTTAATTTTGTTTCTCAATTTGTTAGTTTTGAGAATTGACCCATCGATCTGAGCCTTTTAGGGAGAATTCTCGCCTTATCCGTAGAGGTCCTTTATGATGTGGGGTACATTTGTAGCTGTAGATTAACTTGAAGCTGTAGTAGGGGCCCCTTTTAGTAAATTTACATGTAGCTTATTGGGCCGGGGAGAACATTGTTTACATAAATAATACAGACATCAAAACTCTATAGATTCTATTGTGTGGAAGTTGTAGGTAAATCTGGAACATACTGATTACCTTTAATTTCTACTTTTCTCTGAATGGTTTCCATTGTGCTTTTCATTAAAGACGCCAGACCCGACCAGGTATTGTTTGAAAAAGGGTCTAATTACTGTGTTGCTATCTCAAAAAATAGCACTTTCTTACATAGATGTTTTAAACTATATGTCAAAGTGAGTGAAAGAATGAATTTGTTTTGTTTTGATTGATGACTGTGCAATGATGTAAATATAAAAGTGATACTATTTATCGAAATCAGATGAAAATAAATGACTTTGATCATAAATATTTGATTGTCTTGCATCACATTATCGTGCATTTACCCTCATACGAATTCACAAAGTATCCCTTGTAAGCTTACCTTAGTACAAATTGCTCGATGAGAGTTATAGTGGTAATTTACCACCTGTCCATCCTTCGTCTATCTGTCTTTCCATTCACAATATCCACTCCTTAACACTTTCCCAAAGGACACAATTTTAGGGTAATCCAATTTGAAAGTAGCTTCAGACGACAAAATAGGTATTGATAAAGAAAGGATTTGTGTATAATATAGCACAGAAAATTTTGAGATAAAAGGAGAAACTGCTGGTTATCAGCAGTTTCTTCTTTTGTCTCAATGTTTTCCCAAGCCATATCTATTAGGGACGTCAAAACAAGGTCTTGTTTGGGAAAGGGTTAACCCATTCCCACACAATAATGCCCCTTTACTCCCCATGAGATAAAGGCTTGGGAAAACATTATGGAAAAATTGAAGAAATTACTTTTTACAAGCAATTTCTTCGCAATTTCTTCATTCCACACAATTTTCATATTATTTTCGATCCCAAAAGACCAAAAATAGCAATTCTCATTTACTTGAAATTATCCTCTGAAGCATCTTTGAATTTAGACAAGTCTAAAATGTTGCCGTCTGATAATGGGTTAATCACTGGACTAATTTGGACCAAACTTTACAGGAATGTTCCTTGTATGACCTTTTGATAAATGTGTCTGTGAATTCATGATTCGCCAAAATTTGGGGGCGTTGCAGGGACTTAGCGAAATCACGAGATAATTCTTTAACACTTCCCAAGCAAAATCTGGTTTTGACGTCCCGAATAGAATACACTGGGAAAACCTTGAGACAAAAGAAGAAAATGGTTATTTTCCAAGGGTGATTCACGACTTTGATCCTTTCCCAAACAACACCTAGTTTTAACGTCTCGAACAGAGAATTGATTGTGTTTGGAAAACATCGAGATAAAATAAGAATATACATGTACTGATAACCAACATTTTTCTTCATCAACTCAATGTTTATTGTACTATATTCATGCGCGGATCCAGAAGGGGGTGTCAGGGGGTCATGACCCCCCCCCCCCCTGGAATTTGGCGAAAAAAGGGGTTATCAATAATATTGCTGATTATGCCCCATAAAAGCTGCGCCATTCTTCCCTGTGTGCCACGACAAACCATTGTTATATTTAGACCTTCATGGTATGACATGTATCTGCATGAATCCAGGGGTGGTCAGGGGCCTGACCCCCCCCCCCCCCTCCCTGAAAATTGGCGAAAAAAGGGGTTAAAGATCGGAACCCCCCCCCCCCCCACTGGGAAAAATACCTGGATCCGCGCTTGATATTTTACACAAATCATATCTTTATCAACAATCGTTTTCATGTTCAGTAACTTGAATGCCTATACAAGACCAATTAAAGATTTTATCGTTTGGAAAAAGGTAGTACTTAGTGATCGCGTCTTGACGGCAAATATTTTTCCCGCTCAATAAACCGTGGTGCTCCTCCTACAGTACAAAAAGCATTTTAATGTTCCAATTTGAAAGCTGCTGCATAGGACAAGAAAATGATGATCAGCAGTATTTTCATCTTTTGCCTCAATATTTCCCCAAGCGTTTAGCTACTGTGGACAACAAAACGAGGTCTTGTCCGGGAAAGGGTAAATGGTAGTTTACTTCGAAATTGGTTGAATATTTTAAAGAATGCATTTAACACTTTCCCAAACAAAGCCTGGTTTTGACGCCCCATATAAAATAGGCTTTGGAAAACATTGAGACAAAAGAAGAAAATGCTGATAATCAGCATTTTCTCCTTTTGCCTCAATATTTTCTTAGCTCTGTTGCACACAAATTTTTATCTTTCCCAACATACATTCTGTCCCCTGCAGCAGTTTTAGAATTGGAACACCCTAACATTTTGCCGTTTGGGAAAGGGTTAATCTTGAGTTTTCGTTACTTGTTTCTTTTAGTTACCGTAAACAATAAGCAGTGCTGGATAAACGTACTATTAATAGTTCAATCTACGATACTTGTTTAAGATTAATAAATAATGAAACATGTTTTTTGCTTATTTACTAGATCTAGATCTATACCTATTGTATCACAAAAAGAGATCAAATAGTTTGCGGAAAAAAGGTTAAATAAAACTGAAAGTAGGTTTCATGGAAAGCCTCGGTTTCGTTTTAGGTTATTTATTGTACTTAACAACGTGTAATTGGCTAAGTGATATGATGGCGTAACGGAAATTTTGTTCTAATTTTTGTGTGTTTGTTTGTTGTTCAATTGATTTATTCTTTTAATCCTCGGAAAGAACGAATGAATAGAAGGTATATTGTTTTTATTCAGATGAATAAATAAATTAGGTCTACTAACTATTCTTCCTAACAATTATTTGTTTAGACTGATACGCCTCTAACAGCACGTCCTATATTTCAAGATGACGTTATAAAATGGCGCTTAATCTATTCGTCATTGCTTGCTAAGTGTTCAAGGAAATATATAAGAGAAATAAATAAAAATGAAAAGCACTAATCAATGAACCCTTTTTAAAATGAACCAGCATTCAATTGTAGAAAACTCAGATCTAATTCTGTTCGTACGTCACAATTTTTTTGTGAATTTGAATTGAAGCAGATAACTTGATATGAGAAGAGGGAATTGATTTTGGATTTGGTGGATCTTTCCCAAACGGCAAAATTTAGGATGGTCCAATCTGAAAGAAGTCGCAGACAACATTTTCAATGTAAAGGGATTTTAGAAAGTTAAACATTTTGGGTGGAAAGTATTGTGGAAAATGAATAAATTGCTTGTCACAATGTTTTCCTTAAACAACACATCTAGAATGAAAAATTCATTGACGACCAAGTGGTGGACAACCAACATTTTGGTTGGTGGTCAACCACTTTTTAGCGAGCAACGAGCTGGGGCTTTAAGTCCGGGGAGCTAATGTCACAGCCCTAGTGTCGGCGTCGAGTCACGTCGCGTCGGCGTCGCGTCTTCACTTGAAAAAAAACTTTAACCTGGCCCCGGTTTCTCGAAAAAACTTAACTAAGTATTATGCTCATAAGAACATGCTAAACTTAATACTCTCCGACGTTGAACGGTATTCGATTGAAGTTCACGTGGATTTCGTGCGATTTGAGCACGGTGTTCAGATTTGAGCATGAGAACTTACTTCAGTTTTTAGCTCCACTGGCCGTCAGGCCAGCGAGCTATTGTCATGGCGTTGTGTCCGTTGTGCGTCCGTCCGTAAACTTTTTCTTTAAAAATCTTCTCAAAAACTACCTGATGGATTTCAACCAAACTTCACATTCTTGTAAATTTCAGCTTGATCTGAATGTCAAATCTAGAGTAATGTGCCCTTGAGTTTTACAGGCCCACAGGGAAGACTGGGTTTATCCCAACTGTGCTGCCTCGTTAAATAAAGTCTTTTATTATTATTATTATTATTATTATTATTATTATTATTATTATTATTATTGTTGTTATTATTATTATTATTATTATTATTATTATTATTATTATTATTATTATTATTATTATTATTATTATTATTATTATTATTATTATTATTATTATTATTACAAAATAGCTGTTTTCCACTTTGTTTTCACCCTCTTTACGTCCATAAATAATGACCAATCAGGTCAAAGCTTTAATAAAATGTTGGTAAAGTTAGGATCTTGCTTGAGTATGATCCTAAGCTTGATAGAAATATAACATTATGTGCACTTGAATTTGACAAAATTGCCAACGAAAAAAAGACACTGTGAAACCATTTATGTAAAAGTAGTCATGGATTTGCTTGTTTGCACAGCCTGAACTTTTGAAATTGCTTTCAAGAAATCAAACAATTCAGGCCTTTGGAGCGCGTCCAGACCGCCAGGGCTGTCTAGTTTCGAGAAACCGGGACCAGGTCTATATTTCGGGCACTATTTGAGATACAGCCTTGATATTTTACACATGGATACCTCCTGGCAAGACCTTTCATTTGGGACCATGACCTTTGACCTACTGACATTGACCTTGGAGTTTGACCTTTTTTTAAAAAACTTTAACCTGGCCCTTTTCTCGTGCACTATTATTGATAGAGCCGTGATATTTCACACATGGACACTTCCTGGCAAGACTTTCATTTGGGACCATGACCTTTGACCTTCACCTTGGAATTTGACCTACTTTTCAAAAATAAAGCTGTTTTGTGACAAGCACCCGTATAGGCGAGCTACGTTGTCCGCGGACAACTCTTGTTTTATCATGTGCTGTTTAAAAGTCTTTTTAAGATACTTAAGTATTCAGCAGATCAGCAACATTTTCCCGTATTCAAACCTTTTCCAACATGGCCATGCACATGCCAACAGAACTATTGAAAAATAGCGATATTATCACTGATGAATATCGAAAATGTTGTGTCACTTATTTAAATCCACACCTTTTGATATTTCTAGAGGTCTTTCTTTAATCATTCAAACCTTTAGGCCTACCCCATCACCACATAACGATCGACGATTTTTAACGCCGACAAGATAAAGGCTTTTGGAAACAGAGTCGAAAAAGAGATCAGTTAATACAATACTTTCTACACAGAGACAAAAAATTTTCTTCACTTGAAAATGGAATTGAAATTGGCATTTGGAAAACACTAGAATTCGGCCACTTGGTAATGGGCTACTCAATGACATTTTATTTTACGGTTCTACATTAAAAACAAATGCTTAAGTCGAAATAACATAATTGTACCGAAAATCGGAAAAAAACACTGCATTTATATGCAACGTGGAGATCACTGAAGAAAAGGGAGAAAGTGCTGATATGTTTTTCGGCTTTTCCCTCGATGACTTCTAACTTAGCCTACATCATTACCCCATTACCACACAGTGACTCTTTTTGGCTCCTCAAAGTTAAATGGCTTTGGAAAACACTGTGGAAAATGAAGAAATTGCTTGTGACAAGCAATTTCTTCATTTCCCACAATGTTTTCCACCGCAAAAGACCTGAAAATTAAAAATTCCATTCACTTGAAATTGTCGTCTGCTAGATCTTTCAATTTGGACTACCCTGAAATTTTGTCGTTTGGTAATAGGTTACATGACGTCAAAATCAGGGATTGGTAAGGGTTTGTAAAAATGGAAATGGAGAAACCCATATCCCAAACGATAAAATCAGACTTTCCGAAATTTCAGAAAAAGAGTCAGTCATTCGGTCTGACAAGGTCTGAAAATTTGTCAGCCCGAAAAAGAATCTGTCAGACCGAAGGACCGAATCAATTAAATCAAATACAAATGTTACCAGGAATAGTAAAATTACCATTAATTGCAAAGAAAGCATTGATGAAAAGAAGTAATTCTTTATAAATTCGTAGTTGGTTTGGCTTAAAATGACACATGCAAGACTGTCAGACAGTCGTACTGATAGAGAGCTGAAAAGCATCAGTCCGACTAATAAATGTCAGACATGTTAGACGGACTGATGAATTTCGGGAAGTCTGCTAAAAACAAAAAGACTGTTCCATTTTGAAAGCTGTTGTAAAAGTCAAGTCAAATATGGATTTAAAACTACAAAATGGATGTCGATAAAGATAGATTTAGTTTATAACAACAACAGCAAAAACACGAGCAATATTGAGACAAAAGGAGAAAAGGTATGGCTTGACACGATGGCTATGAAAACATACAAGTATAAGGGGAAAACCAGGGTGCGTTCAGTATACAAACTGTTGGCGAACGTTGCCATTATTCGCAACTTCTTTGACCCAAATGTCACAGAATTGACCGATTTTCCGAATGAAACGGCTAACTGTTAGCTAACGTTTTGTCTTACTTAACGCAGGGCTGATCTTGCCAATAAACCAAGCATTGTAAAGGGGCCCATACACGATCAATATTATTGACAATATTGTTGTCAATATTTGGTATTGACAATAATATTGACCGTAAATGGGCAATATTGAAGGATTGTCAATACTATTGACGAATATCTGCGATCGCTGAAATATTTTCTTCAATATTTTTATTGACGTTATGTAACCCATGGTTGATTGTTCTCTAAATTAATATTGTCAATAGGATTGATCGTGTATGGGTGGCTAGAAAAATATTGTCAATATTATGACTCAATAATATTGTCAATGATATTGATCGTGTATGGGCCGCTTAAAGTGACATTTCAGAATTTTTTGTCATAAATTTTACTTTTATTTTTATCTGAAAGAGTATATTTCTTTATAAAAATTCTGAAAATTTCAAGCCAAAATATTGCGCCGTTTATGAGAAATCTATATTTTTGTGTTAAAATTGAACAAATTGTTGTGGACAACAGTTCGGATTTATATGCAATTTATCGATTATGTCTCAACTTTGAATGCGTGTTTCTCGCTTCTTGGCAACAACTTCAAAAAACTAATAGTATTTATACTCATTAGAATAACCAATTTTGGCATCAAGACATACTTTAAAAAAATGAAATTGGAATGAAATGTCCCTTTAAAGGGTTGTAGCGCGGGTGCAATTTGATACATACATGCACTCAAAATTTTACATGCATTGAAAATCTCTCATAACGTAACTTGAATATCACCACTTTTCATCCAAAACCACATCTTATCTACATACAGTAGATCTACCTGTCGCATTAAACAAGCTGTATAGTTACTTGGTTTTGATTCCCAAACAAGACATAAGATAGGCCCTACTTAAGAAGGAAATGTTTATGGAATGGACTCCTATAGGCCTACTAGATCTAATGCTCTGAGATAGGAGTATACGGGAATAAAAGCGGCTATTTGTTATTTTCAGCAACAGATTGACAACAACCACCATTCCAGTCCATTTCTTAACCTCGTCAAATCGTCCCTCAATAACATGGATTCATTAAGCCAGCCACCATCTAACAATGTCACGAGTGTTGATGCCTCACCACTAGACCCACGTCCGGATACTGGCACAGGACAGAATGATGTAACCGTGAATGTTGATATACCCAGTCCTCCTATAGAATGGAAATTCAACATTTTCCTGGGACGATTAGCAAAGGATATAACTGACGATGAATTTGAAGATATGAAGCATATGTTTACAAGTAAGATAATGCAGGCCTGGTATTTAAAACTTTTACAATGGCAAAAAAGTTTCTTGATTGGTCAAAATTACAATAACGGTGTAGATCTATTGGCTTTACTATTATTGTTGCAATAAAACTATTGTTGTTTGGGAGTGTTGAGAAAAAGTAGCTTTATCATGTGCGGACGTTTTGTTTTGATCAGTAAATGTTAGACCATGGACTAACATAAAGAATACTGCTTCATTTAGTTTTTGTTGATCATTATTTTCTTTCTCCCTTTTCAATTGCATTTGCTTACAAATTCAGCAAACATAATCATATCGGAACCATATTCACACAAATGTCGGCCCGATGTCGGTTCTGTAACACCTAACGCTGCCCGCCCGATATTCATGATCGGTCCGATACCGGCCCGACGAGGGCCCGTTATCGTAGAAAAAGTAGTATATTCAGATTTCAATCTGATATCGATCCAACATCGGTACGATATCGGCAAAAGGATCCGATATGCTGGCTTATAGCCGATATCGGCCCGATATAGGTATGTTTGCTGGTAAACGTTTTATTACAAAACGAGAAAGCATTTAAAATAGACCTTCATGTTTTAATACAATGAAGAATTGTTTCATGTACAGGAATCATAGGGAAAGGGGTCCTGGAGAAAATACAAACAACGAGTGAACTTTTCAACATTCTGAGACAGCGATGTTTTCTTGACAACAATAACTTGTTGTATCTACAAGCCATGTTGTTTGAACTGAAGCGACGTGATCTTGTAAAACAGTGTGTGGAGTATGCACGAACTATAGGAAACGTGGTTCACTTCACAACATCGTCACAACAGCCAGGTAAGTTTTGTAGCAACCAGTTATGTAATAAAAACGAGACATGTAATAATTATTACAAAACTAGTTGCGATGACATAATTCGTATTACATTTTATGTAGCAACCAGAAATGCAATAAAATCGAGAAATGTAATAATCTTATTTTTATGAGTTTTTTCTCTTTCACAAAGTATGCTCGAGTGTATTACATTTCTCGTTGAGTGGCGGCAAGTAGTTTTGTAACAAGACGAAAAATGTAATACATTATAATTATATTGAATATTCATTCATTATCCCATCATTTTTTATACAAAAATCCATTAAAAATCCATAGTTGGCTATATCATAATTGTCAGTTTTCAGTGTCTATCTTGTATTTTGATTTTTGTGAAGAACTGGTCTGAAGCATTTTTCTCTCTGTATCTTTCGGGCTCAGAACTTAGCCCAATACCAGATCACAAATTTTGGACTATTCCAAATTCAAAGCTGCTGCAGACAACAATTATAAGTGAACGGAACTTAAAATTTTGGGGGTTTTTTTTTTTGGAGTAGCGGAATGTGGGAAACGTTTTTCCAAGCCTTTTCTTCTAAGGGAGTCGAATTGGTCAGAAATAAGAAAAGACCCTTATAGAAATTTTAATTAAAATTTCTATAACGGTCTTTTCTTATTTCTGACCAATGAACATTAAAACAATCCAAAACCTCCTGTAAATTCAAAATGGTTTTTCACATTCTCTTGTTCAAAACATTTTCAAATCGGCCAAATATCATCGGAATTATTGAAGATTTAATGGAATTTGTGCCATGGGATTCCCTGCCGTGTGTATAAGTTATTGTTTGAATTGTGTAGTGATTGGGCTCTCATCCTTAATACAGGAATCCATTAAGAGTTACACTGTTAACCATTTTCGCTAAAATTGCATTTTTGTATTCATAGAACAATGACTTATCGTTTACAATGGAATTAACTAGAAACTATTATCATGCAACAAGACTGTTGAAATAGCAGCCTCGATAAGTATTCAAAGTACATACAGTTTTACATTGATAAAATCAGTCTCTTGTTCCCTTTTAATGGTGGTGTGTTTGAAAATGGTTTTAGAATGTTTTTTTATTTCGTTGATTCAGCCGACGGTTTCAGGTTAGTTAGATTCCACGTTGAAGGACAAGACTATACCAACTGTACGCGACCCTATATAGAAGGCCTGCGTCATTTATTGGCGGGTATACTATTTGTGCCAGCCGAGCGTGTGTTTATTGCCGGTGTAGAACCATCGTCCAGCCTGCTAGTGGTTCTGATGATTCCGGACATGTATGTGGACGTTCTCGTAGACCTACTGACAGACAAAGCCAATCTAGATGAACTAGTGCAGATCGGAGTAGATGTCATCGGCATTGAAGAACAGCAATACAATATAAGAGGTACCTAGTAATTTGTTTCTTCATCAGTCAACCAATGACAGATAGATGTACATGTATTAATGGGGAAGAAGAAAAGGTATGGCTAGGAACATTATATTTTTAAACGTCGACAGGACACCGCATCAGTTTCCTTTTGTCCCTCCTCAATTCGTCTGTTCGTCCGTTCTGCCACATTGTGACAATGTATCTCCAGAATGTATATACTGTTGTAGATATGTTACTATATTTTTCCATCACTAAATTTGGTATTAAATAGTCTACACATGAATTAAAACAATATGTTCCTGTGTTTATGGATTTTTTATCCTACGTATTTCATTTAAACAATGTATTTTTATATCCATATTTATTACTGAATCATTTCTTGATGACTGTCGTCATCTAAATAGAAAATACAGAAATTGTATCTGTTAATGGTCACGACCACAATACGGAATATTGATTATTACATTGTATCTTGTACGAGTAATTATGCACTGTTGTAGGAGTTGACGGAGCAGAGATAGTGCTGAATGATCAACAAGAAAAACTTGCCAATGTTTACCAACAGTTGGAGACAAAAACTAAGCAACTTGAAGAAAGAGAAATCGAATGCATCGAGCTGCGTAGACAGATTCAAACCACCGACAGTAACCATCTAGAGCGGGATGGTCAACTGACAGTATTCCAAAGGATGTTCAATGAAGTGCGTCCTGCAGATATCCCGAAAACAGAATTCACACCTGCCAAGTTAGCGAGCCAATCTGCATTAAACAACTTCCAATCGACATTGAAATTCGCAGAACATTTGGAATACGAGAAGGATTTCATTTTAGCTTTACTTGAAGCAAACACGACTGTGATAGTTAACCGACTGAAGGAGTCCTACCAGCTACGTTTTACCAAACTACGTTGTGAGATCGCTGATTTACAGTCGAGTGTGATACCGCTACACATGGATCTACAGAAGTATCAATTTGTGACACAGATCAACTCTGGAGAGTTAGATGAAATCCTATTCGAGAGTCTCGCAAACGCAATTGAACGAAAACTCAAAGCAGAAGGTCTGTAATCTGACTTGCAAAACAACATTCATTCATACCGTCCAGCTGAATGACTTTCAAATAAGTATAATGTATTCATTAATTATTTAACCGCAGTTCTGAGCTAGGCTTCTCAATGAATAATCCATCCGAGCTTTTTTTCTCAAATAAACGGCACTGTAGCGGAGAAGAGAAAATGCTGATGAAAGTGCCTTTAAATTCCGACGTCGCATGAATATATCCAAATAACCACATCGTCGATTGTACAGTATGTTAGTTTACGAACATGTGAGGGAAGGAACATAAAATGCTCTCACTATCTCCTTGTTGCTCAAAGATTCTAGTGCTTTAACTTGTAGACCTTTGTTTTGAGTTTTGGATATTGTCTAAACACTCTAGAGGCATATGGGAAAATGCTTACTATTGATAATGTCGTACGTAGCCTTTCTTCAAAATCATCATAACTTCATCTTACAACAAGCTAAATTGACAAGGTGTTTGAAGAAAATCGACGGTTTACTGTTTGTATTTTCAGTGACAATATCTTTATCAGTCCATTACCTGCAAGCAACTTCAGTTATCAGCAGGAAACTAAGATGGAAAGAAAAGATGAAACTGAAAGAACAATATGACTGGCCCAAGGATGACCCCCTGGCGGAGCCTATAGAAAAAGAGCCAAACTTGTTTCTTTGCTGCATATATCTGAAGGAAGTTGAAAAACGTGCGGAAGTTGTTGACCCAGGTGAGAAAGTTTGCCTTACTTTGCCTGTCATCGAAATTTAGACCAGGGGTGGTATTTACCAACTTAATGAATCGATTGTCTAAAATGAAAATTGAGCCAGGATATGACAAAGGTCCTTTATGGTTTTTGAGGACAGCCTGGATTAAGACCAGCCTGTGCATACGCACAGTCTGGTCTGGATCCAGGTTGTTCTCTAATTGCTTGTTCACGACCTGTAATAACCCGTAATCTTTCAAGAGAGCAGCATGGGTCCGAGTCAGCCTTCACTTATGCACAGGCTTATCTAGAACAATGTTTTCTAAATGCTACAAGGGACCTTTTCCAGATCCTGGCTAAATTACAAAACAAGTCATCTGATTGGACATGTGTATCACGTGATTAGCCACCCTGATCTCACAAACCACTAAAAGTTTTCCTATGTGTATATTTTTTATGAACTCGATAGTTTTAAATCTAGTTAGCTTTCTTAACAGAAACAAAACCTTTCGACGTCTCGCTTATTTTATTTTTCCTTGTGACCGCTGAATTGGAATCTATTCACTTTACAATTTTGTAGAATACTTGAATGGACTGTTTTGGGGGAAAAGTATTTGTCTTCTTATTATTTCTCGTTGCAAACACATTTTGCTAGAATGTTTGAAAAAAGTTCTGGTCGATTCGTTAAGAAGTTGAACTATAGCTTTTTGTCTAACTTTTAAACAAGGACCAACTTATTGACTCTATGAGACAAGGCCCTAATATTTCACACAAATGTATCAATCGTATCAAGGCTTTTTTCGGAAGATGAATTTTGACCCTTTGAATTTGACTTTGCTTTTTGACTTACTTTACAAACTTTAAATAGGGCTGGATTTTATGCAAAATGAGTTAGTATTAAGAGACAGAGCCTTGATAATTCACATAATTATTTATAAACCATGTCATTACCTTTCAAATAGGGCATTGCATTTTGTTCGTATGAAATTAACTTTGCCTTGAAGTGCTATCTTTGTTTTCAAAACAATTTACATTGCCTACATATCATATACTCGACTAGAGCCCGAGCCTTGATATTTCAAAAAACTTGCATACCCAATGCCAATAATTCTGATTTGGGACCTCAGGCCTAATACTTGACCTGGTGACCTTAGCATAGGAGAAGACATGTTGTGTGGCAACTGACAAGCTTCTGTGAACGAGAGCTACGTCATCCATGTTTTGTGAGTTGTTTTTGTGACACTCTTAAGATTACATTTTGTGATAGCTCTGTTGGTTCTATTCACTTTAGCCTTTCTTTCATTTTCTATATAGGCCTACTAATACATGTCTTAAACAAAGACGTAACACGGTATCATTTTCAGTGCCTTTCTTTACCGATCAACTGAACCAAGTTGGCAGAAAAGATCTCGCAGCCAAACTGCATACCATGACGTCTTCTCCAATCGCATCCGGAAGCAAAACGAAGCGCAGAGTATCAACCGATAAAAGGGGTAAACGAGGACAAAGTCCTCAGGTCCGAGTCGACAAGAGCGCCACAGAATCTGGCGACGACCACGACACGCAGCTTGAATCCATCTCAAACAAAGTAGACCAGATCCAAAATAAGGTCGAGTCAATATATGAAGTCTTGAACGAGATTCAAGGGAAACCACCCTCGTACGCCTCACTGTGTGCTGACACAAGCATGTATCCTCCCTTTGCTAGCAAACGGTATCAGTATAGAAACGTGGCCACCAAGATGCAAAGCGAGGAATCACGTGACACAACGAATTAGGCAAATCGGTAATAACATTGTTAATAGATGGCCAAATTGGATTCGCATTGAAGCAAAGACGGTGAACAAATCCGGGAATTAGATGGATATGATAGATTATTTCTAGACCTTCTGATTAAAAAAAGGTTATTGACGACCAATCAAAATGTTGGCTGGTCGTTGATAACTTTTATATCAGCTAATTTTTAAAAGATATTTTACATTCAGCAAATTCATAGCGTTTTCTATCTTCTCTGTGCTTCGAACAGTTTTCAAATCAGCCATATCGATCTATTTAGAAAACTGTTGTTCAAATATCAACGATGTGTCATCTAAGTCCCCACTATTAGGATAGGGGGCGAGAAAAGTCAGAAAGAGTGGTAACCATATTAATCACGGTGGATAATCACGTGACTAAGAATTTTAGGAAATCAACAATAGTTTTGGTAATACTTGACCAATTTGATTTCGATTTGAAAGCCAAGAAGGTGGCAACATGCCAAGAATAAGCTGGATATAGTGGATTTTTGAAAAATCAAAATTTTTGTTGATCTATAATAACCTCTTATCAGCTAATTTTTCAAAAATCCACTACACCCATCTATTGCGTGATATCTGTTCACATTCTCAGCTACAAACCGAATGAAAATCGGTCCCATATTTGCAAAATTATTGAAGATTTTCTGACATTGTTGTATCACGTGATTATCCAAAGTGTTCATACTGAGTGGAAATGATCAGACGATGTAGAAGAGGATTAGACCACACATTCACATGTGCAGACTGATCTTATTCTGTGCTCCCTATTATAGGGGTTGAAATAATCCGGAATCAGAACGAAAGGGCTAAACCTCTTTCCACACGAATATGCTTTTTGAATGACACCCCTGAAAATAAAGGCTTTGAAAACATTGTGGAAAAGGAAGAAATTGCTTATGACAAGCAATTTCCGCATTTTCTACAATGTTTTCTGTCCGAAAGACTTGAAATTGCCGTCTGCCAGGTTTTTTTAATTTAGACCAGCCTTAAAATAATGTTGCGGTCTGGTGTCGGGTTAAGCCCTTACCAGACAAAACATTTTAAAGTTGCAGAAATAAAAGTTATTTTCATGAGCGGCAATTCAAATATTCAAGTCATTTAGAATTTTAATTTTTTTCATATGATGATACTTGAGAAAACATTGAGACAAAAGAGGAAAATGCTGGTAACCAGCACTTTCTCCTTCTGCCTAAATATCAAATATTGTGACATCTGTTGCCACTTTAAAATGGGTCCATCCTAAAATTGTGTTCATTTGGAAAATATCATTAAAATGAAAATGTTGCATCTTACAGTATAGAAATCAAATACAGAACTATTTTGAGAAATGCTAAATATTTTCTATTTAACCATTTCCCAAACAAGACCTGATTTTGACGTTCTTGATAGATCAAGTTTTGTAAAACATTGAGACAAAAGAAGAAAGTGCTGAGTATCAAAAATCTGCGGAAATTCTATTGTTTGTCCTAAATTACGTAACGTTGTACTAGATACATATCGCTCCCTATTAGACTTTTCGTATTAGCGGGCAGATTTATCTCTACGATTACCTAGATCGCATGCTTTCGCTTCCAGGCTTAAATAAGATAATTATAATAAAAATCAGGCCATGTACTATATTGTACCTAATTGATCATTCCATGCCTCTCTCAGTCGACAACACAATGGACTGTTCCAAATTCAAAGGAAATGCAGACTGCAAGATGATTTAAATCAAAAGGTGACAATGTGTATGATACAGTATCATAAATATTGAGGAAACAGGGGGAATTACTTATTATCAAAAGTATCTTCTTTTTATCAATGGTTTATCTAACGAATTCTACAAGGGCTGTCATCTTTAGGAAAGTGTTAATTGGAAAATTATGCCCATGAATAGACGTTGCTCCGGGCCATTTTCCAAGAATGTTCAAAATGAAAGGAAATCTAAAATTTTGCACATAATTCAGTCGACATAAAAGTAGGTTCATAACGAATAACCTTTCCCAAATAAGACCTGGTTTTGACGTCCCTATTAGAAAATGCTTCGGAAAATATTGAGACAAAAGAAGGAAATGCTGCTAATCGGTATATCCTCCTTTTGCTTGAACAATGTTTTCTTAGCTTTAATATACAAATATTCAATCTCTTTTTTTAATCTGCTCTGTCATTTGAATCAGCTTTGAAATAGAAATAAATCAAATTTTCTGTCGTTTGGGAACGTTCCAGAAAGAAAATCATCTGTGATATGATTGAAAGTATATATAATATTATTGTATTTGAATAAACTGCCGATGGTCAGTATTTTCCCATTCTTCAATATTTCATAGTCTTCGACACTAATTCGTCATAAAGGCGTTGCTGTTTCGAAATAGTTTCCTTTGTGAAAGGAATAATATTGTCGTAGATGTACAATGTGCCATAGCCTTAACCCTTTCCCAAAACGCGCATTCCATTAACAATCCAATTTGAAAGTTGTTTAAGATGACAAAATTAATGTTAATTATGATATAGTTGTGTATGTAATAGTCAAGATACCAGCACTTTCTTCTTTTTCCTCAATATTTTCCCAAGCCTTTACTATTATGGACGTCAAAACCAGGTCTAGTTTTGGAAAAGGTTGATGTAACGCTTTGAACAATTCTGAGTAGATTGACTTGCAGCAATATGGGGAAAGCATACTTCAGCATTGTGTTAAACTATCGACAAATGATTTCTAGAATTTCAACCATTCCCTAAAAAGACTGGCTTTGATATCCTAAGCCCATTCCTTCCCACACAATAACTCTTTTTGAATGGCGTTGGAAAACAATGTGGAAAAATGAAGCAACCGCTTTTGACAAGCTATATTGTCATTTCCAAAAATGTTTCCACTAGATATGACCAAAATATATAAAATTTCATTTACTGAATTTGTCGTCTGCAAGATTTTTCAGTTTGGACCAGCCTAAGTTTTTGTCGTGTGGTTAAGAGAAAAGTCGTGGAAAAATATTGAGGTTTGGTTTTGGTTTATTGGGGGTTTACGCCGTTTTCAACTGCTATGGCCATATCGCGGCAGCCGAAGCTCCTTACCATGGATTCCTATTGTCTCTCATACCAGTACTTTCACAGGAAAAAATATGTATACAAATATTGATACAGCATTTCTTCTTCCCCACAAGGTATTTGTTCTTAAGGTTTTTGTTTTTAGCTCCACTGGCCGACAGGCCAGCGGGCTATTGTCATTGTCCGTAAACTTTTCCTTTAAAAATCTTCTCAAAAACTACCAGATGGATTTCAACCAAACTTCACAGGAATGATCCTTGGGTGACCCTCTCTCAGATTCATTCAAAGAATTCTGATTGAAGTAGAAAATCTGGAGTTATCTGCCCTTGAATGTCAAAAATGGCCATTTTGACTCTATTTTCACTCGAGCAACTACAAATATTGACCAATCAAGACAAAACTTGGACAGAATGATGGTGACTATAAGATCTTACTTTGGTAGAGTTTTCAGCTTGATCTGAATTTTGCGTCATGAGTTATGTGCCCTTGAAATTGACAAAATTGCCATTTTCGGCTCTATTTTGCCTTTGTTTTCACTCTTGAAACTACAAATATTGACTAATCAAGACAAAACTTGTGCAGAATGTTGGTGACTAAAAGATCTTGCCTTGATATGATTTTCAGCTTGATCTGAACTTTACGTCATGAATTACGTGCCCTTGAAATTGACAAAATTGCCATTTTCGGCTTTATTTTCACTTTTACAACCATTGGTATTAACCCATTACCAAACGACAATAATTTGGTTGGTCCAAATTCAAAGATGATGCAGACGACAATTTCAAGTGAATGAAATTTTAGATTTTTTGGTCCTTTTAAGTAGAAAACATGGGAAATGAAGAAATTGCTTGTCACAAGCAATTTCTTCATTTTCCACGATGTTTTCCAAAGCCTTTATCTTGTGGGGAGTGAAAAGGAGTCACTGTGTGGTAATGGGTTAATTAATCAATACAATAACTTTCACAGAGTTTTACTGACCATAAGATCTTACTTGCTTGAAATTTTCAGCTTGTTGGCTTTATGTTCACTTTTACAACCATTAGTTACTTATTAACTAATCAATGCAGAACTTTCACAGAATCTTACTGACCATACAATCTTACTTGCTTGTAATTTTCAGCTTGGTCATGCTTTTGCCCAGCCTGAACCTTTGAAATTGAATTCAACAAGACAAACAATCAGGCATGTGGAGCGCTTCCAGACCGCCAGGGCTGTCTAGTTTGGGAAAGGGTTAATCATTATTGTCACTAGATTTCTTCTAGATTTCTCATATTAAAATCACAGTATCGACATGAAAGACAAGAGCTGACTTTAAGATAAATTTATTTCACAATAGTACAGATAAATTAAAAAATCAGGGATTTACATGTGAACAAAACTATTGTATCTACATCTCGGTGCAAAGCTATTGTAACTACATTTTGTAAAATTTTACATGAGAGGAAAAAGCTTGGTTTAAAGTTTTAAAAATGTACTTTGAAACCCAATATTAGAACACATGCTGTTTTCCTTCCTTCCTAAAAATTCAGAAAATACAAACACACGAATTTCTGAAAAATATGTAGTTATAATAGTATTGCGAGGGGCCCTCGATTGATAGACAGGCATTACTTGCCAGGATCTGTGAAAATGTCATGTTAATCCTATCGCAAACAGACATGATTCTCGTGCCTCAAATAAAAATGTTTGAGAAAACATTTAGACAAAAGAAGAAAATGCTGATGATCAGCATTTTCTCCTTTTGTCACAATATTTCATTTGCTATATAACACAAACACAACGTATATTTATCACCTTCCAAATAGTCATTTACAAGAACTTTCGAAATTGGAACAGCCTAAACTTTAGCCGTTTGGAAAAGGGATAAAAGACATTTAGAAACATTTGAGACTGTCGTATAACAATCTATGTCTTTGTGCAGTCTGGTCAATGTCCACAATGCCTTAGAATTTTCACACATTATACAGAAGCTATAAGAAAACAGCATTGTTCTTGATCAGACGACGTGTATATACAGTCTGATCTTGATCTATATTGGATCTAATGCTATATAGAGATTGTCTTCCACATTCCGACTAAATACATGTTAATCCATTTCAAGGCGGCATTTTCAAAGATTTGCAGACGACAATTTCAAGTGAAGGAAACAAGAATATTCACCATAGACATTGCGGTGGATCACGTGGCAACACAATTCCAGAAAAGCATTAATCTGAGATCCAGTAATTTATCCCTTTGTCTCCATATTTTCTCGATATTTTAGTAGATCTATCATATTTAGAAAATAATATCCTTATTAATATCCATTTCCTCTAATAGCAGGTTCCCCCCCCCAAAGAATAACGAAAAGCATTAACCGTAATCTTTGTCCAAACATTCAAATTATATATAAACCGGTCCAAATTCAAAGGTCATGCAGACGACAATAGAAATCTTACCGAAATGGACATTTTATATGCAAAAACATGAAATGAAATGTGAGAAAGAGCGTAAAGTTTGAATATGAGCATTGTCTTATTTTCTCTGGCAAATATTTCAAAACTATCAGGATACTCGACATTTAAACCTGAGTTACTTGAGTAAAGGATTAACCCATGACCACAGAATTGCCCCTCATGACGACCACATGAAAATCTTGTGGGAAATGTGAAATTTCTTTCATTTGAAATTGTCGCCTGCAACTTCTTTCAAACAGGAACAGTCTAAATGTTTGTCGTCTGCTCATTAACTAATACACACTCGTACAATGACATTGACACTGTGTCGTAAAACAGGGTAGCAAGACGGCCAAAAGTATTTTCCGGAACTCATGAATTCTGATCGTATAAAGTATAGGATTAATGACAGAGTTCAAACAAATAGCACTAAACACGGCTATTTTCCATCCTCGGTCCGCAGATGACGTGTCGGAGTTTGTCTCCACCATCAACATGATCACTGTGGGCCACGTGCACAGGTTCAGAACCAGCAGCACCAACCCTATCAGACCAAATGCCCTTCTCTGATGAACAAAACGATTATCTCCCCGACTCTCGGTTGTGTTTACGAAACGTCCCACCGGTGTCTGATTCGACGTCGCAGTCCCTGTGTAACTTGTTCCAGCTATCGGTTCATTTCTAGAAGAGTTGGAACAGTAAACTTGTTTGTTTATACTCAACAGATCCTTGGGCACAGAGCTAGGGGTGTCCCCTAGTTTAGACACATAATTAGTGCTGTCCAGTTGTTTAGGCACGGATCTAGTGTTGTCTCCTTGTTTACGCCAAGATTTGGTGCCGTCCCCTTGTTTGACCACAGAGCTAATATTGTCCTTTAGTTTGACTATAGAGCTAGTATTGTCCCCTAGTTTGACTTCAGGGCTAGTATTGTCCCCTAGTTTGACTTCAGGGCTAGTATTGTACCCTAGTTTGACTTCTGGGCTAGAATTTTCTCCTAGTTTGACTTCAGAGCTAGTATTGGCCCCTTGTTTGACTTCAGAGCTCATATTGTCCCCTTGTTTGACTATAGAGCTAATATTGTCCCCTTGGTTAGGCACCGACATAGTATTGTCCCCTTGTTTGACTATAGAGCTAATATTGTCCCCTGGTTTGATTACAGAGTTAGTATTGTCCCTTTGTTTAGGCACTGACTTAGTACTGTCCCCTTGTTTAGGCAATGACATAGTATTGTCCCCTTGTTTGACTCCAGAGCTAGTATTGTCCCCTGGTTTGACTACAGAGTTAGTATTGTTCCCTTGTTTAGGCACTGACATAGTATTGTCCCCTTGTTTGACTACAGTGCTAGTATTGTCCCTTTGTTTGACTACAGAGCTAGCATTGTCCTCTGGTTTGACTATAGAGCTAATATTGTACCCCTGTTGAGGCACTGAGCTAGTGCTGTCCCCTTGTGCATGCACAAAGCTAGTATTGTCCCCTTGTTTAAGCATTGAGCTAGTATTTTCCCCTTGTTTGTGAACATAAGTAGCGATGTCTTTATGTTTGGACCTTGTGTTGTTCCCTTGTTTAGGCACAAAATTATTTAGTGGTGTCCCCTTGATTGATCACAGACCTAGTGCTGTCCCATTGTTTAACCATGTTCGACATTACAGTCCCAAGCGTCGCCGTCGTTGTTGTTGTTTTATTGTTGTGTAAAATAGTATTGTCCGTTTGAGAACTGACATGAGCATTGTCTTGTAGTACATGCACTCTCCTGTGTACACGGTTCAGCACCACGATCAAGCACCCGTACAACACATTTGTGACTATCAGTGGGATAAATAGAGCCACGAAAAACACAAACACGGCCGCGTCCTTATTATCTCTGAATATTGTGTTCATGGAACATTCCTTTTGGGTGAAGTTCTCTTGATTAGGTGCCCAGATTATGAACGGCACACAACACAGTCCGAAACTAGCCACGAACCCACTCGTGTATAACACGATAATACGCTTCTTCGTTAAAGGTCTACCAATTCTGTTCATTTTCATGAGCAATGTAAATCTGTTTATAGTTAGTGCAGTGATATTGTACAGAGTATTTGATTGTGAGGATAAAAAGAAACTTAACACGAACGAGCAACGATACACATTCTCCCTAATAGATGCGTAATCCATTGTCGAAAACAAAAGCAGTGCGCATCCGGAAATGACGTCACAAATACTCAGACACAGAATCTGTATTGTATACATCCTTGGTATTTTATGTTTGAATAAAGTCAGGCAGAGTATTACAGCGGCGTTAAACAGCACAATTAAGACAAAACCGAGTCTCATACCTACCAACAGTTCAGTCGGTAGACCTTTCAGTAGGTGGTCATCTCCACCTGTGCTGTTAGTTCCTAACATCGCTGTGGATTATTTCATGTTTTTGACCTTGTTTTTTTTTTTTTTTTTTTTTTTTTTTTTTTTTTTTTAATATATCTATGCTATCAGTAAGGGAAATGCTAACCTTATTTTCGTCGACAGTGTTCGTTAGTTGAGCGTAGAGAGAAATATATATTTCCGAAGTGGGCTTATCACATAATTATAATGGTGTCCAGGTCACTATCGATCTAGGTTTTCTCAAAGTCTTTCTAGTAATAAGTTCAACTTAATCCTTCCTTTCAAAGGACCCATGCCAGGTGGTTGAAGATACTCACAGTTATTAAAGATATTTTCAATAGATATCGAATGTGCTGGTCTGGTAGTTCAAGTAGATCACTTCAGTCCAAGGAAAATTTAAATGAAGTTCCACAACGATGCAAACTCTGACTGTCTTCACGCCGTTATATTCCCTGTTCAAAACATCTAGCATGGTCACATTAAAGAAGCTGGAACCAGGGGTGTCGTGGTACTTGTAGACTATCAAACAACTACACTGGTGGTGAACTCGGCAAAAGCGAGGGAAGTTTTTTCGCGTACAAATAGTCCAGTCATTCTAGGGTTTGACCTTCAACTAATTGCAACAGAATTCATTCTTGGATTTTTAAGTAGTAGTCCATTTGAAATTTTGGGAACCTTGCAATGTCGAGCACAATGAAGTTTTATTTTTTGTTTGCATTGTATAGGTGTTCTAGAGCAAATCTAGCTTGGTTGCCAGAATGGCAACCTTGGGCAACTCCCACAATTCGCAAAAATCCAAGATGGCCGCCAAACGCAGCTGGAAAAATCAACTTTTTGTCAAGTTGTCCAACAAAGATGCGAAAAATGCCTATCTTGGGGTTTTTGGGTATGCTGAATTCAAATCTAATGATGAATATAGCATATGGATATCAGAAAAGTACTTGATTAGAGATGGCTGCTGGACGCCATCTTGAAAATCACATTTTCTCTACATTAGTTTTTATATGGTCTTGAAAAGGCACTTTTTAGAATACTTGGTAATCCAAATTTACTTTATTTCTCATTTCTACACCATCTCATTTCTTCTTTTCTGTTTTATACCAACATTGTTTATATAAAGCTCAGAAATGGCAGCCAGGTGCCTTGTTGAAAATTATTATTGGTTCAAATACTGGTACAAAATTCTGCCAGATTTCGATATTTAGGTGTTATTGAATCTCTTTACTTATTTTAACACATTTAGACTAAATTTGGATATTACATATTTACTTACGTTCTCATATAAATAATAGTAATAGATATGGCAACCAGTTGCCATCTTGGCATAAAGAGCAAATCTTAAGACAGATTTTCAATGCAGGGCATAAAATGCCAAAATATTTGCTCTTTTCGCCAACAATGACATGATATCAATTAACCTGTGTTAATTTCTTCAATTGAAGGTTCCTTAAAGTTTTGTATATAAGTGCAGTTGGTGGAGCATTTCAAATAACATATTGTTAGGTGCTGTTGTTGGCATTGTTATCTAGGTTTGAAGCTTTTGCTTTGGAAAATCAAATTTTGAAAATGAAGGTGATGTGACAATTGTCTGTGTTGTAGGCTTGAAATATGTCTGTATGTAACTGTGATTTTATTCAATTATGGCCACCAGTTACCATGTTGAAAGTTTAAGTTGTTGCTGCTGACTAAAAATAAACATCTTGGTAAAGTTCTAAGCATTTTATTTACATAATGAGATAAATGTAAATTCTTGGATATTACCGGTATAATGAAATTCAAGAAGTATCTTTAGGAGTCGTAAAAGAACACTCGTGATTGATGCGCTTTTCAGTAAGTTTCTTTGGGAGCTGATCTTTTTAGCAGCATAGCTTTCATACATTTACATTTGTAATTGGTGAAGAAAAGCCCATGTGATCATAATGAACACTACAACCCATTTGAGTGACATGCATAATGTATTGCTTAGTCTTGTCACACTACATCCATAAACGATTTTAATACACAACAGGAAATAGTACAGTCATGGATGTATCTTCATGTAAGCGATGGTAGATCTAGATAGCTCCAATGGAATGGAGTAGATGTGCATGAACATAATTTCGAGAAAGTTGCCCCATTCTCTGTCAACTTGTTTACCCGAATAACGAATCTAAAAGAATGCATGTTCTATCAAGACTTATCATGGGCGCTTTTCAGAGACAATAATACTAGACAGAGCTATCTCGCATTTTGAAATGTTGATAAATATACTGTAAGTATACATAATTATACACAGTTGATGTACAAAATAAGCCTTAAAACATTGAGATTATAGATTTAGATCACATCTGGCAATAAGTGAAGTGACATTGTATATGCAATGAACGTACTGTTTAAATTCAAACATTGCCGAGGAAATCTTCCGAAACATGGTGTCTGTCAAAAGAAAAATACTTTGGGAAAATTATTGAAAAGTTACATGAGCGAAAATTTCTAGCATGATATATGTATAGTAATACATTTGATGAAGCTAGAGAGGCAAACACCATTCAGAATCAGATGCAGTAGTGCTTAGGAATCAGAGAATGTAAAATCGTTCCAATTTTATCAAGTTGTATCTTGTCATTTCTATTCTATTTTCAATAAAAGTGAATGGACAACCATTAGTTTAAGGTATCCCAATACAATGAAAAAATGGACAGTTTCTCTACGAAGTTAGGTAGATTTCTTGTAGGAATGGAAACATTTTCATACTCTTTCTTTTAAATTAATGTTTTTGATGGTATCTGAAACCTTGGTTATCAAATGCTTGGTGATTTCAACCTTAATTTATTGTTCGTGTCTTTTTCTTCTACCAAAGTTTCTCGTAAACAGTATATCTTCAAGAACGACTAAGAACCGGTAGTTCAATCAAATATACCTTTTTGCGTTTGTTTTCTGTTATTTTATATTTCTATTATTCTAGTAATGGTGCAAAATGATCACATACATGGTATCTACATCCAATGTTGACTGCACATAATCATTCCTCTTTAGCTACACACATGTCGTAGATCGGATCTGTGTAAAAAATTAAATTAACAATGTCCAACTGAATATTCATTAAATGTCTCTTCTGAAAGATGGTTAATTTGTTAGTTCAATTAGTTTGGGTGGATTTCAGAACTCAGAAATGGATGTTTCAAATTTCTGCATTACGAGCCAATGTTTTATTTGCGCTTTGGGTGATGTTTACATCAATATTGAGTGTAGATCATGGTATCACTTCTTCAAAATTAGACACCATAGAAAGTAATGATATAAATTCATAGTGGTACTTTAACCCACACTGACTACTTTGTTATTCAATGTTTGAACTGTGTATATTATTACACTGGGGTGATGGTCGTCTTTTGAACTAATAATATTGTTTCAAACATATCATCTGTAACAGTTTCGACAATGCTTCAAGACGATCAGAAGTATTGAAATGTTTTCAATAGAAAAATATAACGCTTTGATTAAATCTGGAATTTGTAAGAATTAAAAAAAACACACATTAAAGTACATGATAATAATTTTCTTTTGTAATTTTTAGTACCAGTATTTATACTTTCTGTATGCCATCTGGTGGCCATTTCCCAAGTAGTAATAAACACTTCGGATTAACGTATAATCCAAATAAATATCAAAATGAGTTATTAAATGAATAGAGGGAATATGATGAACATATATCACATATCAACCGCATTTTCTACAAGTAGAAATAAATAAATAGTACTAAGTGAATAAAGCTGGCAATCATTTCCATTTGGCGGCCATGTCAGAATTTTATGTACACCAGATAAATGAAAATGTGAATTTAAGAAATAAAGTGGAATTACCTTATCAATTGTGTCTAATTACATGAATTCTATGTGCCATGTAAAATTTAGAAATAAATGTGATTTTCAAGATGGCGTCCGGCAGCCATCTCTATTTTAGCATATTTGTGTTATCCAAATGTTATATTTATCAATGGATTTGGAATCAGCACACCAAAGAACCTCTAAATAGGCATTTTTCGCATCAATTTAGGACAATTTGACAAAAAGTTGATTTTTCCAGTTGCGTTTGGCGGCCATTTTTGGATTTTTGCGAATTGTGGGAGTTGCCCAAGGTTGCCATTCTGGCAACCAAGCTAGATCTGCTCTAGAGCACCTATACAATGCAAAGAAAAAATAAAACTTCATTGTACTCGACATTGCAAGGTTGTCATATATGGCATATAGCAGCGTCAAATGGACTATAGCCCTTGGTGATATGAATAACATATAAAAAGTCTCCAAAAATCTGAGGGTGGGAAATCACTAAAATCTAGCAAATAAATTCGGATAAATGTACTGTCCGGATACTCTTCCTTTCAATTTTGTATTTTCACGTTTCAGTGATCAAAATGACAACATATGCGATAATTCGTGCATTAATCTCCAGAAATTCATTTATTTAGTATTTGGAAGTAATAAAGTGGTTTAATTTGCCTCAAATAGAATCTATTTTCATTATCACTTTCAAATCTTTAACCCAGAAGACTCCTTTTACCCCCTCCCACTACCCCTTTTCCCCATCATTTTCGGAAATAATTATTCAATTGCAAAGAATGCTATTGCAACTTATTGGAACATCCTATCAATAACATTAGTTCATATAATTCCCCAAGGGCGGATCTAGAGGGGGGTCGAGGCGGGGTTGGGGGCTGGGGTTCGGACCCCCTCCCCCTGGCATTGGTCGAAAATTAAAATTTGATTTTGACCATATAACATTGGTAGGCTATAGCATTACATATTTAACACATTTCAAGCAATCACTTATGCTTGGACCCCCCCCCCCCGAAAAAAACCCGGATCCGCCCTTGTTCAGTGCAGACATTTGAACGCTTTTTATCTTAATAAAAATATGACATGCATCCTGTATACATAAATAAATTTCCTTGGTTTTCACATCCCAAATAGAGAAACCAATAGAAAACGCATATATAGAACAAATTTTTGATCATCATAATGTCTTGTTTTCACTCAACGTTTTCTGTCTTAGCGAGGTTATTGACCCTAATTTACAAGAATGCGAGCACCACAGCCACTTTCTGTATGCCGAATGTTGTCACGCACTTTAGGTATCATCTCTAAATCATAGACATGGGAAGGTTTAGGCCTATGATATAGGGGGAGCAAATGTTTAAGTGAATGGAACCCGACCGAGCGTAGCGTTGCTAGGAGGTCGTGGGGCATCCCCCCCCCCCGAAAATTTGAATTATAAGAAGCCATTTCCTGCAATCTGGGCACTTTTAGACAACATTCTATGCCTGGACCTTTCTTGAAGGGAAATACGGGTGTATTATTGGGGAGCATAGGATATGCTGCCCCCTTCTAAATTATGGGGGGGGGGGGCTGGTCCCCCTCTTCCTACGCCAGGGTATGTCTGTCCATCATGCCTGTCCATGCTACAACTGGATCAAGCGACCGAGAGCAAATCAAGCTTGGTCGGCATGGATGATCGGGAGCGGTTATGAGCGGAGATCGCGTTTGATCTACCTAGCTTGGGCTTCTTGCCCGAACATGTTTAGGCCTACATGTCAAAATACTTGGAGTGTGATCGAGTAGAAAATTGATTTGGAAGGGATTTAGTACTGATTGTGTACAAGATCGACCTGATTAAGAATCAATCTTGTCTGAGAGATGGAGTGTGTTCGGGTTGCTGTCGTTTAGAAGACTTGCATTCGATCACTACGACTTGAAGTCGAGTAATAAAAGACTAAATCGACTATAGAGATCGGGAATAAGCCATTTGATCGGTGTTGATTTGGGACGGGGTGGCTGGGTGGATTTAAGAGATAGAGTTGATCTGGTAGGCAGAGGGAACCTAGCAGAATGGGCGAATTTGGTTGAAATGCTTATATTCTAGTTTTTCTAATCACATGTCATTGTAAATTTTGTCAAGGTTTTGTCATACAACATACCATGTGCAACCATACCATGTACTACCACTGCTGATATACATGATAAAAATTTGATACGGACATGAAGTAGACGCAAGATTTAGCAGTTTTCCTCCTGTGATTAAAACATTATGAGACGCAGACGCAAATGACAAAGTTTTTTATCACTATCAAAGCATGACCTCCGACACCTACGCAAGCCAAGGGTTCTTCCTCCACTTTGTTTCTAACGAGCAAGGTGGAGGTAGAGCCCTTGGCTTGGGAAGATGGACATCAGACGGCCATTGCAAAGAAGTTTCACTGCAGCTGTTCTACTCTTGTCCATTGATATTTTGTTTACACTGACTGGGAGTCGAAATTCGAATTGAGGCACTGGCTTTCGCAAAAGTTGAATTTTAGAGAAGGCAATCGCTTAGAATATACATGTATGTTTATTTGACATGTGAGCAACGTCAAAACCATTACTGATTAGAATGACACAATTTACTATTTAAAACAAGTCGTAGAATAAAAGACATGGGAATAGCATTGATAAATATATCTGTAGTACATGTACAAAGAAATTTAAGATGCTCTTTTTGGGTATGCATAATAAGCAGAACATGACTTAGCCCCATACACGTACACGAACAGAGCGTATGCGGTTACTATTCGCCAGAGTATCATACATCTGTTTTAATGTCTAATAAACACAAGGTATTGGAAGGTTTTTAATAGTTTGCTTAACATGATTTCTATCAGGTTTTGAAATGGGCTCAATTTAGATAATTATGCGAATGCAAAGTCATGGCTTGTTTTCGTGTGGGTTTGAATCCAATATCAGCCACTCAATGGCGTTGTGGATCCGGACACACTCTCAATTTTGTATCTTATGAAAAGCTTTTTAATGAAAATGCCTGGTCAGCATGGACCTACTCTGTTTGATTCAGATCCGTGCTATTATCAAATATCTGTTTCATTACATTTAATTGAGCAGCATGGATTTCGATAAGGCTTCATTTCTGATCTTGATCTACGGATGTCTCAAATGCCGTCAGCTAGGCCTATACCTAAAGGCCTACGTCTGTATGCCATTAGTGTGAACGTTTTCATTGTCCAGATCATTTGAAAGTGTTGAAACAAAAGTAAAAGACTCTTTTGACAATTTCTTACACTCAAAAAATCATTATAAATCGTTGTTTATGTCTAAACACACTGGTTTCTACCTAAATCATTCCTATATACACGAAACTGAAAGTATAAAAGGAAGAGTATCCGGACAGTACATGGATATCCGAATTTCAACCTTCAAAAAACCTTTCAAGCATAGGAATGTTAGGGAAATATTCAGTATGAAAAATATGCTGATCCATATATATTTCTTAAAATTATATTATAATTGTTGGATTATCATTAAAAATGCCGGGAAGGCAGAGAGAACGTTGTTATAAGAGGAAAAAATTGTTGGTGACGAAAATTAGAGAAAATAATTTCTTTTTCGTAAAAAATCTACTTTTCTTGGCACTAATGTAGACAACTGGATAAAACCAATAAAATAAATGGATGAAATCCATTCAAATGATATATTTTCTCATAAAAAGATTCATTTTAAAGTGTAAGTGGACTAGTATTCGAATTACCGTCCAATAAGCATCAGCTCCATTTGCTCTAACATCATGCAGAAAATTATTAAAGAACAGATCATTGAACATATGGACAGAAATAACCTATTTTCAAAACATCAATATGGATTTATGAAGGGAAAATCGTGCACTCTCCAACTACTTGAATCGATCGAAAACTGGACAGCCGCTATAGACAAAGGAGAACAAGTAGACATCATCTTTTTTGACTTTAAGAAAGCCTTTGATACCATAAACCACAAGAAATTAGAAAAAAAAATTACATCAAAATGGTATTCAAGGAAACGTCTTGGAATGGATAAAAAATTTCCTCAAAGACAGAACACAGACAGTAGTGGTCAACGGGGAAAAGTCGAGACCAGTGAATGTATTGAGTGGAGTACCCCAAGGTAGCGTGCTGGGCCCAACATTATTCCTGATATACATTAACGACCTCCCTGACATGGCCGAAACATTGGTGAAGCTCTTCGCAGACGACACGAAAACATACAACTCCATAAAAACAGAAGAGGATCATTTTAAACTCCAAAGAACAATCAACAATTTTTGTAGATGGTCAGATGAGTGGGATCTGGAGTTCAACTCAAAAAAGTGTAAACACCTTCACCTTGGCAAAAAGAACCAATTTGGAAATTACAAGATGAAAGATAACAATAATAAGGAAACCATTATAACAACTGTCCAGGAAGAAAAAGACCTTGGTGTAGTGATAGATTCAGATCTCAAATTTAACAGTCATATAACAAACAAAATTAAAATTGCAAACAGGAATCTAGGAATTATATACAGAACATTCACTTATCTTGACAAGAAAATTTTCTTGAATCTGTACAAAGCTATAGTTAGACCTCATCTAGAATACGCATCTGCAGCATGGTCCCCACATTTGAAGAAACATCAAAAAGCTATAGAAAACGTTCAAAGGCGGGCAACAAAACTATTGAAAAACATCCAGCATTTGTCGTACAGCGAACGATTAAGGACTCTTGGCATACCGACTTTAGAATACAGACGCTTAAGGACAGACATGATCCAAGTTTTTAAAATCATACATAACTACGATAAAACATCAAACCCGAATTTTCTAAAGCGCAATCTATCAACCAGGACGAGGGGAAACACTAAAAAACTGTATAAACAGTACGCGCGAACTGAAATCAGGAAGCATAGCTTCACCCACAGAATAGTAGATATATGGAACTCTCTGCCAGATGAAGTGGTCAACTCTACTAGTATCAATGCCTTTAAGAGCAACCTAAACAAACATTGGCGCAACCACCCACAAAAGTTCAATCCGAGCTGCTTAAATAATGAAGAAACAAGACAAAGAGATGGGCCTCCACAAGCCTCAGGCTTTCCTTCGGCCTCGGTACAGTAAGTTACAGTAAGTTATGGTACATCTATCCGAAATTTTTAACTTAATTCCTCAAATTTTGTGATTTCCCACTCTCAGATCACTGGAGACTTTTTATATGTTATGTACAATACCGAAGGCTACTTAAGGTATACGACCCATCAATAGAATAATAAAGATACATAAGTAACTATATATATTTAAAATCAGCATGGTATCCCGCATCTAATTGCCAATTTTTATCAACTTTGATCGTTTCGTTAGTGAAATTTTGATAATCTTATATCTTGCATCAGGGTCATAAAAAATCATGAAATGCCAAACACCCCAAGTGAGCTTTTAAACACAAAAACTGCATGATTAAAAGCAATAAACACTAGTGTTTGCATCTAATCAATAGCTTATATTATCCCCAACAATGGACAAACAAGTAAATAAATAATAACCAGCAACAAAATATTTTGTTTTGCTTTTGTAATACACGGCTACCATACTTTCGACGGGCTTTTCGGACAAATCTGAAACAATAGTCAATTTTAATAACATTAATTCAAATGATATATCAATATGCATGGCACAAAAGGAAGATCATAATTTTCCTATGTGTATATTCTTTCAAATAAAGTAAAAATTAAATAGTTTCGCCGTATACAAATTTAAAAAATCACTTTGACTAATACACCCCCTTTTTTACCACCGCCAAATTTCTTAAGGAAAATGACACTCTTTGTTCATTATACTTTTAATAAATTGTTCCATACGAATTTTACAGTTTTTTTTATTGTTTGTATTGGAATATTTATATAATAGTAAATGTTACTATTAAAAAAAACATATATATAAACAAAAATATTTATGAAACAAGAGTTGTCAGTGGACAGGATAGCTCAACGAAAAAGTGTTGGATTGTGAAATTTTATAGGATGAAAAGAATAAAAAGTCTACCGAAGTAGTTTTCGGATGTCATGTTTGAATCATGTTTGCTTCCTTATTAGTAGCTAAAGAGATGGAAAAGACGAGACAGAAACACAAAAATATATTATCAAATAGAAATTCTACAGAGAAAATGAATACAACTGCTTGTATCAGTATTTGTTTCTTTCCTCTAATTGGTTTCTTTTTTCACGCAAACCTAGCGTAGAGAAAGCATCAGTTGGTCTTATCTTGTGTCTAGTTGTATGGGAAAGGGTTAAACAGAAAGAAATGGCAAAGGTCAAGCTTAACTTTTCCCAAAGAAAAAGCCCAAATTACGGTAAACAAAGTGACCATTTATGGAACGAAATATTTATGGTGCGAATCAACCTCCAAACAGTGACATATTACGTCAGAGGTACGTAATTCTGATTCAGGGGAGATCACTGGGTGCGCTGTACTTGTTGTTGTTGCAAAGGGATGTCATTCTAAATGCCAAAATATTTTGAATTTTTCGCTTTTTCTTGTTTCATTTGACGTTTTTATAAATTCATCGGCTGGGATTCGTTGTAGAAACTGTTCGCACAAATTCAAATCTAATGTAGAAGTCTCTTTACAAAAAATGTTTTAAAAAATCTCCGTAAATCCGAACATGCTCGATTATTTCCGTTGATGCGGAAACAGCCGACATTACACGAATCATTTAGAGCTAATGATGGGTCGTATTCCTTAAAAACTCAAGAATGAATTCTGTTGCAATTAGTTGAAGGTTGGTCCCTATTTTCGGCTAGAATGACTGGACTAAAAGTATTCCGTCGGTATTGTTAAAAATATCGTAACTACGGCTTTATCGAAGCCGTAGTTACGAGATTTTATAACAACACCGACAGTTTGTCAATACAAAATGGTTAACTCGGTCTGTTTTTAGAACAAGTTCATTGTCATTAAGGAAAAAAAACCCTATAAACTCACATTCAAATGCAAAATATCTATACCTTGTTGTAGCGAAAATTGTTTTAGTTCACCACCAGTGAACTAGTTTAATTCAAAGTTTACGTGTAAAATTAAACAACAATCTATCTATACTTCGACACAAGCAGCAATTAAACTTAACGAATGTCCAAATAGGTGCAAGTAACGTCCATTCCGCTAAATAGACATCTACATTGTATATTCCACAGGTCACATTATCACACTGAGTTCTCCCGATATAACTAAACTGCAGCATTTCTCCCCGTTTTCAAATATTGAAATTAACGTTTCTCCTATAAAAGTTCCATACCTGTCTAGTCAAATCGACAGTGTTTTCACCAAATGCGTTTTTTTTTTTTTTTTTTTTTTTGTTTTTTTTTTTTTTTTTTTTCAAATGCTTCATACTTCCGAATCTGTGTTATATCAGTTCTTGGTAAATATGAAATTGCTTTTTATGACCAAATTCTGTTTTCCTGTGATGTTTTCAAAACTTATACTTATTATTCACATAAATTTATACTAGATAATTTCTGTATTAAGTTTATGTGTAAAAATAATGAAAGACATGTTCCACTAAGCTATAGCTTCACATTATTTTACGAAGATCTCCCAAATAACAAATGGTAAGAATGTCTTTGACTTTCAACCAGTCAAGGAATTTGTCGTTTTGGAGTGCATTAAATTTCAAGTTTGTATTAAAACTTTTCCCAAAGAAAACCCGCTCATGTAGTCCCAAGCATTGGGAAGAGCATTGAGGCAAAAGAAGAAAATGATGATGACCAACATTTTCTCCTATTTCCTCAATATTTTCTATGTCTTTTTGAACACCAATATTGACGTGTGCAGCAGCTTTAAAATCCGAATAGTCTCATATTATTTCCGTGTGGGAAAAGGTAAACGCTTTTCCAAACAAGGCCTGATATTGACGTCCCTAATAGAAAAATGATCTGTTAAATATTGAGACAAAAGAGGAAATACTGATATTCAGCATTTTCTCCTTTTGCCTCAATATTTTTTAGGCTTAAATTTACACAAATTTTACTTTTATCAACGCAAATTTTATAATCTGCATCTCATTTCAAGTTGGGCATATCTTAAATTTGTCGTTTGCGAAATGGTAAATATTGGTTACAATTATAATGAGTGTTAGCACTAGGAAACATTTCTTTTCTCAGACGCCATTAATTAGGACTGGAAGACATCTAAATTGAAGATCTAAATGATCGGTATTACTTGAAAACCTCGTAAAGTCTGCAATTTAACACAAGCTGTAAGTTACAATGTATGCATTAACGCATACGAATTAGCAAAATATTGTTTGTAAAATTCAGGTGAGCCAAGTTGACCAAATAAGTCGAATTTCTGTTTAGTTGAAGTGAAAATATTTTTTCTTCCTTATAATTGAACCGATCACTGGATAACACCGGATTTCGTAAATAAATGTCACGATATATTGTAGACAAAGGAAAGAAATTGGCCATAAAGGAGCATTTCCAGTCCTGTGCCTGCAAACTTTCAACTAAACACTGCTATATAGCGCACATTATAACACGTTTCCGTAAAATCCATATATAGCGAAAGAAGAACTGCATCGGGTTTTATTTGACCAATAAAGACCCTATGTAATTATGCTTTGTGTATGCGCCAAAACGTCACGTAGCGTCAAGGCAACGTCAAATGACGTCATCAATGACGTCACTTAACCACCAAAGCGTTTCCTACGCCGAAAACTAGATCATACAGATTTTCCACAAAACAACACATTTAGAATGTGCGTTTTGTTTTTTAGAGTGTTATAATGGAGATAATAACAAGTTTAGAGGTCTTTATTTGCCTCTGGCAAATAAAGACCTCTAAACTTGTTATTATTTCATAAATAAATGACACGGCACAACATCTCTAGCTATACCACTGTATGGAAACTGCTGTACGTGAGGTTAGCTGGGGATACCGAAGTCAAATTAAAAATGGCGGACGGGATTTCTTTACAAGGTAGGTGTCGTGTATTTTTGGTTACAAACTATTGAATATGCACTTTCATGCAACTTGGCGGATATCAGCGTTAAGACAATTGGTTGGAGAACCAATAATTGAATGTATATAGCCCCCTTTTTATGAAGTTGCCTCGTTTTACTGTAATCTTTGACTGAACACGGTGTCGTGTTTACCTTAAAATCCGAAACGATAGATTTTGAAAAAGCGACCGACCCAGCCAAACAAACCGATCCTTCCCACTGTGCTGGCTAGAACTAGCGACCAACCCAGCCGAACAAACCGATCCTTCCCACCGTGCTGGCCAGAACTAGCAACCGACCGAGCCAAACAAGCTGATTCTTCCCACCATGCTGGCCAGAACTAGCGATCGAACAGAGGAACAAACCGATCCTTCCCACCGTGCTGGCCAGAACTAGCAACCGACCCAGCCAAACAAGCCGATCCTTCCCAACATGCTGGCCAGAACTAGCGACCGACCCAGTCAAACAAGCTGATCGTTCCCACCGTGCTGGCCAGAACTAGCGACCGAACAAGCCGATCCTTCCCACCGTGCTGGTCAGAACTAGCGACCGACCCAGCCAAACAAACGGATCCTTCCCACCATGCTGGCCAGAACTAGCAACCAACTCAGCCGAACAAGCCAATCCTTCCCACCGTGCTGGCCAGAACTAGCGACCGACCCAGAGGAACAAACCAATCCTTCCCATCGTGCTGGCCAGAACTAGCGACCAACCCAGTCAAACAAGCCGATCCTTCCCACCGTGCTGGCCAGAACTAGCAACCAACTCAGCCGAACAAGCCAATCCTTCCCACCGTCCTGGCCAGAACTAGCAACCAACTCAGCCGAACAAGCCAATCCTTCCCACCGTGCTGGCCAGAACTAGCAGCCAACTCAGCCGAACAAGTCAATCTTTCCCACCGTGCTGGCCAGAACTAGCGACCGACCCAGAGGAACAAACCGATCCTTCGCATAGTGCTGGCCAGAACTAGCGACTGACCAAGCCGAACAAGCTGATCCTTCCCACCCTGCTGGTCAGAACTAGCGACCGACCCAGAATAACAAACCGATCCTTCCCACCGTGCTGGCCAGAACTAACAACCAACTCAGCCGAACAAGCTGATCCTTCCAACCGTGCTGGCCAGAACTAGCGACCGACCCAGAGGAACAAACCGATCCTTCCCACCATGCTGGCCAGAACTAGCGACTGATCCAGCCGAACATACCGATCCTTCCCACCGGCCACCGTGCTGGCCAGAACTAGCGACCTACCCAGCCGAACAAGCCGATCCTTGCCACCATGCCGGCCAGAACAAGCGACCAACCTAAACATACTAATTGATCGCCTGAAACCAGAAATGCCTAGTCCTAGTGTAAATGACCAAAAAGGCCCAGTTCAAAAAGGCCCACTTTGATTTAATGCCCGGCTTAAATGCATTGGAACAATAATGATAATAAAATCAGAGCGAGAAATGGATCTTATACTTTTATAATCATTCTAATATAAGTACGCATGATTACGCTTACAGTACGACCTCGCAACGTCATGATGACATCATTAATCCTGTGACCTAATTCTATCAGAAAATTCAGATAAAATGTTGCCGTATTTCTTTCTCGCATGTGGATAAATATCGATACACCAGGAGACAGGTTTCGTTTATCCATGAATGGCACTGTACTTTTGTTTTAAAATAGACTGGATTTTGATATCGACTGGGACCCGCAGATGAAGTTTTTACATTCTGGTGTACACGTTTACAATGCAGTGGCGTATCCAATGGGTAGGGGAGTTTTCGAGGTTCAAAGGAAACCCCTCTCAGCGGCGGATCCAGACTTTGTAAGGGGGTTCGAAATTACAAATAGGTGGTTCGTTCTCTTATTATTACAGAATTCTGACTGAATTTTTACATGAAATTGAAATAATTAGGATTCAGAGGAGGTTCGTTTGACTCCCGCACCCCCTCTGGATCTGCCACTGTCTCCGCAGCCTGATTATTTCATTTCAATGCAGATATTCAGTTAAAATTGTGTAATACTTGGAAAACGAACCTCTCTATTTGTAAATTCGAACCCCATCACAGAAATACTGGATCCGCGGCAGCAACGAGTACGTAGGAAGTATCAAAAATCAAAGTAAACCGTAAAATAATCATTATGTCGTTGTTCGATTCATTACTAATAAATCGGTGAGGAAAAACACGAGAATAAATCGACAGAAATAGTTCTGCATGACAGTTTCGCAGTAAACCGTAAATCGTATTAACATCTCGGGCGTTGTATGATTCATAGGGTGGCCGGACGTTTTGGCCACGGACGTTTTGGCCACGGACGTTTTGGCCACAATATTTTACAAAGTAGGACCTTTTGGCAAAAAAGAAAATTTAATGAAAAAAGGAATTGAACCAATTAAATTCATTTTATAGTTGTCATAGTTTTAGACATTTTGATAATAAAAATGATAGATCTATATTAAGAAAAGAATAAGAATGAATGGTCTCAATCATTAACACTTAAATTTAATTTATATTTGGCCAAAAGGTCCTACCTTGTAAAATATAGTGGCCAAAACGTCCTGGCCAAAACGTCCTGGCCAAAACGTCCATGGCCAAAACGTCCTACATTCGATTCTGTTGATTCAATTCAATTATCAATAAATCGTCGAAAATGATCGACAGAAATAGTTCTGCGTGACACACGGAACTTACTGAATCATAATTTCGAAAATGGATGGCCAATTTCGAAAATTGGCAAAGTTCTGGAGCCAATTTCGAAATTGGCCATAGCCAATTTCGAAATTGGGCAAGAATCTTAATTTCGGCACAACATATACGGTAAGATTGCGCCAGGTCATTTTTAGTTATTCATGTTTACACGTAACACACCAAATATTGTAAGTTTAAATTCCCCACATTTAAACAAAATCTTAAACCTGACATGTCGCTGCTTTTCAACGAAAACCTCGTAACTGCAGCTTAAAATAAGCTGCAGTTACGAGGTTTACGTTGAAAAGCAACGATGTCCAGTTTTCAATATCTCGTGATATTTTGAAGGGTCTCTCTGAAAGAGATTTGCAATATTTCCGACTGAATCAGCAAGCACAAATGAGGATTTTCTCACATTTTAGCTTTCGTTTAACCCTTTCCCAAACAAGACCCAGTTTTGACGTCCCTAATAGAAAAGGCTTGGGAAAACATTGAAACAAAAGAAGAAACTGCTGATAACCAGCAGTTTCTCCTTTGGTTTCAATATTTTCCATGCCGTATTTTACACAAATCGTATCTCTAATAACATCCATTTTGTCATTTTTGGTAGTTTTTGAAGTGGATCACCCTAACTTTTTGCCGTTTGGGAAATGGTTAAACCTCGTATCTAAAGAAAATGTTCCTCTGCAGAAATGAATATGTCTACCATATTGTAATTATTTATGATTTATGTTTGAATATAAAGAATGTTGAAGATAGACGTAATTGTATATAAGTATTACAGATATATATCTTTATTTTGAAATTACCCATTTTTATTTGGTTGCCATAGTTACTGTGGCAACAGATATAATATTAAGCATGTCGTAAAAAATCTTAAATGCTATAGGCCTATCTACACATAAATCATGACAAACTTACAATAAGATGGAACTCTTCTTTTCTATGTAGAACATTTTGAATAAATGATGATATTAAGAGAAATGCATGTATGCATTAGTAAATCTGATACCAAACACGGTTCTGATAAAGATTCATCAAAATCTGAGATTTTCGATGTGGAACGCACTGTCTGAATTTTATATAGACCCCTACTTAAAACTTGACCGATTAGGATTTTGTTTGAAATTGTTATTGCGGAAAAGTGTCAGGGATTTGCTTGATGTGATGGATTTTCTATACAGCACATGAAAGAAAATTTATTTTAAAATGAACAAACATAATGTTCGCAGTGGTTATCCCGTGATTCAACGATTTCAGAAAATCATCAAAACTTTTGCTAATACCTGACCAATTTGAATTTGATTTGAATCATAGAAGATGTGTAAATTGCAGGAATAATCTGGACGTGAAGATTTTTTTTAATAATCAACCATTTTGGTTGATTTTCAATAACTTTTCATTGGCAGAGTTTTCAAGAATCCACCACGTCCAACTAATGTGTGACGCCACGTCTGTCCTCCTTCTCTGCTTCAAACCGAATTCAAATTGGTGAAGTGTTATCAAAAATATAGATTTTCTGAAATTCTGAGTCACGTGATCCTCCACCGTGACGTTGTTTGCTCGTCAATCATTTTGTATCAGTTTTAAAATTCCCTCACAATCACGTAATCACTTGTGTTTCAAATCGATCAAGTAGTAACAGAATTTGCTGCTGCTGCTGCTGCTGCTGCTGCTGCTGCTGCTGCTGCTGCTGCTGCTGCTGCTGCGTCACGTGATATCCGTCATGGTAGACTTTAAATAGAAAACTTAAAAGATGTGCAGTTATGAACTCGTTTTAACGTTTAGTTGTAGATCTTGAGGTTGACGGACCCTGAAAAAATCACAACCTTCTAGCCATACGAAATGCATCAAATTACACACACACTTGTAAATACACTTCAAACAAAGTTGATTCACCGTGCCGGAATTCAAGATTATGCTTCAAGAAGAAAATAATTTACAAAAATTATTTTACTCTGACGTCGCGCCTGGTATTGCGACCAATTTATGTAACGTCAAAATACACGGGAGGACGTTGCGTGCAACGAACAATCTTTGTCATCCGCGCTTTCTTTCCCGTTTATCCGAGAAAAAGGTTCAATCGGCGTCGTTTAATGAGATATTTAGAAAGCATAAGAATAGGCCTACATGGATAAAAGAAATGAATATATATCTGAATTATAGTTCAATTAAATTTCTACTTTTTGTTGATATTGTTGATGAATAATGCTATGCGTTTGAGTATTATCGCTACATTATAAACGGCGCGCTGGCGGTATTCAACACTAAATTTTGAAAATATTTTTTACATATTTAGCAATTACATTTGCGAAACATGCATCATATCACTCAATATGAAGGGAAAATTTAGTTGTAGGTCTACATCTGAATATTTTCTGTTGTCTGTATGTTATTTCATATCGTAAATATTGTGTCATGTAGAACATGTTTCTTGTTTAAAGATAGAAAAAAATGGAAAATAATAACTATTTTTGCGTTAAAGTAAAACTTGTAAAACAATTTTATGGTTGGATATAATGTAACATGGGTCTTCCATTACAGCAAAATTTTATTATTGTGTAATTCGTGTAATCATGAGCGAATGATTTGAAAGAGACGCACGAAGAAACTTTTATTTAATTGCATGATTTTTATCCAACATTTTAGTCGGCGAAAGAAGACAAAATCCCATTACAATTTATTATAAACGATGTCATTGCCATTAATTGTAATTGTTATAGATTTTCCGAAAAATTAAAAACCTTTTCAATACCATAGAAATCGACCACATTTTAACGTCGACGTTAAACGTCCATTTTGACGTAAATTTAGGGGGGTGGAAATTTCTGTTTTACCTGGGAAAAAATTTGGCGTTTCTCGTATAATTATGATACGCATCTACATGTTACATCATTTTGAAGATATTGTAATGAACTAACTGATTATCAAAACATCGATGCTTAGAATTTGACGAATTCAAACATATCAATGTTGAAATGTGCGCTAAAACATTTTTCCGCGAAAAAACGCAGGGGGTGGACATTTCTGTTTTACCTGGGAGAATTCAAAATAAAACATGAAAACGACGTAATAGATTGTTCATATTTCAAATATCTAAAGTTCATTTGACGAACTTGATTATGAATTAAGTTTAAATGAAATGATACAATTGTTTTCATTCCGAGTTAAGTGAAAAATGACATTTTATTGTAAAAATCCAGAAAATAGCTCACGTCACGCGCCAAAGCGAGTTTGTTTTTTCATTATACTGACCTTAATTTTTGCATGTTTTTCATAAAAATCATATTTTTGTATAGCGAATAGGATAACAAAACGAAAAGTGCTATCTTTAAACATGAATTTATGCTGCAAATACACGTTTTATTTGGAGTAATCAAATTCGTCGAATTTTTATGTTACACGTCACGCTTAAAAACTGGTATCTTTTTCGTAAAATATGTACCGAAATTCATGACTTTCCGGTGTATCGTGTCCATGTAAAACTATATACAGACAGTTTCATATATACAGAAACAGATTCTATCAAAAAATAATTCTTCACTAAATATGCTTCTTGAACTAGCGCATCTCTCGTTGATGACTCGGGTTTTTCACGACTGGTCGCAATAACGTGCGCGACGTCTCTATATTCATATGCAAGGGAGGTAATTTTGAACACTTTTGTCAAATATTTCCATAATTATGCATTAAAATTCTAAACCGTTCAAAATGCTTATGTTTGTATTTGCAGGCCCGTAGGAACAGGGAAGGCTGGGGGGGGGGGGGGCTTAACCCCCCTCCCCCCCAATTGTTGGCCAAAAATGCCGAATTTTCTTAATTTTCAATTAAGATTTTGGGAAAATCCAAATTAGCCACCCCAATATTCAGAACAAGGTATTTAGCCCCCCCCCCCCATATTGCTTCCTACGGGCCTGATTTGGAATGGAAATGTAACACAGTTTAGGAGTTACTGGTACTTTTCAAATTTCTTATCTGGGTCTTCGGAGCTTTTGAGGGGTTGGAAACCTTAAACCTAACAAATTGGGGGGGGGGGGGGCGTGGGGAGGGGAAGACAAATCGTCGCTTTTCAACAAAACCCTCGTGACTGCAGCTTAAAACGAGTTACAGTTACGGGGGTTTTGTTGAAAACCATCGAAATGTTGATTATCGTCAAAGATTTTTTCTCGGTATTTTTCACAGCCAGTTACATTGAATCCTTCGCGTTACAAGCAAATGGGAATATTTTAGTTCTGTCACAGGTGTTCTTCTTTAATTGTTGATATTAATCAGAGAAAACAGATAAGAGTGGGTAAAGGGATTCGAGTTTTTTTTACTGAAAAGCAAAATCCTGTGTTTTGGGTTCTCAATGGAATCGGAAGAGAGGAATGCAAAAACAAGTCGCACTTCTGACGTTATAATGTCTTGCGTTTGGGTCCAAATCTGCGTTATCTAGAGCAGCTTTAATCAAATTGCTATAAAATTATGTGTTTTGACGCCCAACAAGAAACGAGAATTTTTAAAACATGGTGGGAAATAATAGAATTGTTCATGGCGTCCAATCTCCTCATTTCATACGGTCAAAGATGAAAAACAATCTCCTGAAAATGTCGCTAAAAGAAGGGCATGTGTGGTAAAGGTTTAAAGGTACTTCATTACGGATCATACTTGTAATTCTAAACAGCCTCGAAACGCTGTTATTTGCCATATTTGTATCTATTAAGCGACTAGGCACTGTAATTGACTGTTTGGACCTTTGAAGTAGCAAGATAAATTGGTGACAATGTCTTTTTTAAAATTCTGATTGGATTTAATTAGTGTGCATTGTATTTCATACATTGTATGTTTCAGTCGAAAGTAGGGCCGCCACTACATGTAGCCTAACTAAAGACTGAAGAAGATTTTAAGAAAATATATAAGAATTAAGTCAATAATCTTGTTATGCTTTGTAGATACTGTACTTATAAATGAAATTATTGCACAAAATGTGTTTTTGAGCCGTTATCAACATTGAAAAACGAGAAGAAACCGGGTCGATATCGTGAAAAAGCGGTCGTTATTCAGTGTGATATCGGACCTGCTTTGCACTCAAATATCCTCGATTTGACCCTTCAAAATAAACAATTGTCTCTTTTCCCGCAAAATTCTCAACGTCGAGACGTCGCGCACGCTATTGGGGAACTTTTCAAAAAACGCTACCCTCTGCGATTCATAACTGAATTTTGCAAGAACCGTTTTCCTTCCTAAAACCTTGTTATATGTCAAAATAACCGTAAAACCATGATCTTTTTCTATGACATACTCTTTTCAGGTTGTTAGTTTGTATAAATTTGCTAGAAAGACTTTTTGTTCGTAAATTCGGCGAAAAAACGCGTGTAACATGTAACATAAATTTTCAACGGCGACGGATATTTTTAAACAATTTTGCGATTAAGTAACGTCAACCACATTGAAAAGTATATTATATGACAGTGGAAATGCTGTAGAATGTTTTGCCGAACGGAAATCAAATTTTGATGTCGATTACGCAAATAAGCCCAGTTTGTTCACCAAAAATCGCAGTGTAACAATTAGAATTACGTCGCAGAAAAAATGAAATTTTCGTTAGATATTTTGTGAATTAATGGCTGAAATGCAACAAAACTTGATACAAGAAATATTATTTTTCTCTATTTCTATAATAAGTACAAGAAAATTAGTTAGCATAATAAACGAAGCATTAATGATACAAAATGCGTGTGGACAGAAATTGTTTCAGGTCGTTGAAAACTCTATTTTTTTACCCTTTAGAGTTTAAAAAATACCGGTTCCCTTATTCAAAGAACAATTTAATTTCAATATGGAAATATTATTTTTTTCTTGTTTGTCATATCAAAATTTCAACGCAAAATAATAAAACGTAAAAAAGATGTTCAAATTTGTTCGTGTGGACAGAATTTTTATAAACGTAAACTTTTTTTAATTGGCGTAGCCTTAAAAGTATCTATTTGGCGCATTTTAAGACGAAAATAAAACGAATCAAAGTGGCATTAAAGCTTAAAAAGTGCAAAAGACAGAAATATTGGAGATTTTCTTAAAACATGGTCTTGTCTTTTTAAATCACATTAGTTTGTAAAGAGGGTAAAAATTAAAAGCACAACACAACCGTCTACGTAAAAACTTCAACGTTCCGCAATAATTAGAATAATGACGTTCGCTAGTTTGACGTTACATTTAGTTCCCCAATACCGTGCGCGACGTCCTTAGGTTAAATAAGCGACGTTCGCCTATTGGCGACAAATTATGACGTAACGTCGTTTTACCGACGTCACGCATAACAAAAGATTCTCCGAAGATTTATCAGAACAAAACAACAATGTCGGACATTTTCTTATCTCACCTCGGTTCATCTTTTGCATATATCAAGGGGTTTGGGGTAAGTAATCATTGGAATTTTATGTTTTTTATGCAATAATAGCGTCAATTCACGTATTTTTGGCCGTTAACATTCTCAGGCCCGCAACATACGAAAACAACCCTCGTGCTGCGCACTCTGACGTTAACGTTTTTCTTGGGCCTCTGTGAATGTTAACGACCTCAAAAACGTTAACCATATGCTATGTATTCACAAAAACATAAATCGCCGTATTCTACGACAGCACACATAGTCCTACAGGCCACATTGTATTTGGTTTACGAAAGTTTGATTATAATCAATAATAAACCATTTGCAATTATATTGTCTTTTGTCTTGCTAAATGAAGTTATTATGAATATTCTCTGTTCAAAATATTGTATTCTTATTGGAATTGATTTGCTATTGTTTAACCGAAGTAAACTTGCGCTCATTATTGTCAATTTTGCAGACGATTACGTTTGTTTATAAATATTCATAGCGCACGGTCACTTCGGTTTAACAATATTACATGTTGTTGAAATTGACCAAACGCAGATCAACAGATCGCTCCGCCCAACATAGAATACAAATAATGGACATGTGTTCGTTTATAGCGAACGATTTTATCCAGTTAATCGTGAAGTAAATTCGGACAAACAAAATAGTATTTCGTCGGCGTTGTTATAAAATCTCGTAACTACGGCTTAAATTAAGCCGTAGTTACGAAATTTTATAACAACACCTACGGTTTATCAAAACATACCGTAAACCAAGTCTATTGTTAGCATAAAATTCGTTGCAATTGGCATGTCGATTGTTTTGATTGTCAGTCGATAAATCGATACAATAACACATGCAACGAAGAACAATTGGGGCATGACATTTTTCTGATCGCCCATTGGCTAATCGATGTTTTTGATTGGCAGTCGGCGTTTGGTAAATTAAGCCAGGTTATCGTGGTAACCTCTTTTGGAACTCTGAAAATGCAAGCCCGTAGAATCCGAGGGCTACAGGGGTGCTTATTGCCCTCCCCAAATACGGTAAAAAATGCCGACTTTTCTTTATTTTACACTGTAAATTTAGGCAAAATCCAATTTATCCCCTCCAATATTCAGACACTGGTCCGAAGATAGGTTTTAGCCCCCAACCCCCACCCTCCCCCATAAAATTGGCATGGAATGACCAACAGTGTTTTCATCTACATAGATCTACGTTTAATTAGAATTGACTTAAATTAATCCTTTCTTGGTATCAATAGCTGTAAATGGATGTTCTATTCACGTCAATGTAGAATAACCCTTTCCCATACAAGACTTGGTTTGACGTACATAAAAGAACAGGCTTGTAGAATATTTCAGACAAAGGAAAGAAATGTTAATAATCGGCATTTTACTATTTTGTCTCAATATTTTCTATACTTTCTTGTACACAAATATAATATTTAGGCTATCAACATCCAGCTAGCTGTCACCTTCAGTAGCTTTTGAATTTGGCCAAACTACGGTGGTTAATCAAACGACTCAAAATTTCAGAAAATGATGAAAAGTTATTGAAGATCAGCCAGAATTTTGGTTGATCTTCAATAACTTTTTACCTGCTTTTTTTTTAAATCATTCGCGTCCATGCTGATGCGTGAAGTCTGTCAACATTCTCTGCTTCAAACCGAATTCAAATCGGTCTAGTATTGTCCAGCAAGATTAACCCGGGACATCTGCATATGTAATGGCCCCACTTCGGCAATGTTTTGTTAAGGCACTGAACTAACGGACTTTGCACACGAAAATTAAGCTGTCCCGGGTTAATTTGGCTGGACAATATTAACAAGATTATTGAAGATTTTCTGATATTGTTGTAGCACGTGATTATCCACCGTATAGTCTATCGGTTATAACTTTAGACTTGTATAAACACTAAATAACAAATACATAGTTTTAACATTTACCAAACCGTTTATCGTGAGGTATACGAGAGAATTAATGTCCTACTCGTTTATTCTCAAAAGAGAAAGTGTTTGTGTTGGGCCATTTAACAACAACAAGAAGTAAAGTGTTTGTATACAAGTCTACAGTTATAGCCGATGAGTTATACACACTAATATTTTGCCGCTTCGGAAAGAGTCAAATACAGACCCTGTATGTATATTCTGATTTTTTTCGGGAGAAAGGGCGGAGCCTAGTAAACGGTTATTACATCGAAGATTGAGGAGAAACAGCGTTTTCAATTAGCGGTAAATCGTCGGTGTTATTGCTAATTATTGTAATTGCAGCTTGAATCAAGCTGTATTTACGAGGTTTTTTAATAACACGTTTTACAATCGCACAGTCTTTCAGTTTCGAAATGTTTTCATGCTCGTGCCGCACGTTTTTCCCTTATGTTAACCAAGGTATCGAGAAGTAAACTCGTCGAATAACCTTTTGGCTTAGCCACACCCTTTCAGGTGAATAAAAACGCAATATATTTATGTATAACTCATTTTTCAACCCTTTCCCAAACACAATCTGATGTTTACGTGTGCAGTATCGGAGGCTTTGGAAAACATTGAGACAAAAGAAGAAACTGCTGATAATCAGCAAGTTCTCCTATTGACTCAATATTTTCTTAGCTATATTGCACACAAATCACATCTTTATCAGCATGCATATTAATTGTTATCTGCAGTCCCTTTCCTGCTCGAAATTACCCGTGAGGGTGTGAAGCAGTATATAAAGATAGATAGATAGATAGATAGATAGATAGATAGATAGATCAGGGACGTATAAAATGGGGACATATTTTGTGTCATGGTGGGAATAAGTCAATGGCTTTTTGGATTCCAGGTATGATGATCTGAGATAGCTAGCTACGTATACTAATGGCTTAATTCATGAACCTTGCTCTTACTTATCTGAAGTTACATCAAATAGAATTGCACGGGTTTCTTACATTTCACCGTGCAGCCAGCACTATGTTTTTATTAGATTTCGCTCTTGAGGACAAGTTGGTATTCAAAGACATAAGGAGGGTTCGAGGCGACTAAACTAAGTTAGGATTTCTCGAGGCAAGAAGGTCGGACCTTGAGTCAAACTCATGCTTATTTACTTATTCATTTAACATATTTTTGAAAGAAAAGTTGCTAGAATTTATTCTTCTGAAACATATTCTTCCATAAAATCAAGTTTTTGTGATATAAAAGTTAAGTTTTTAGTTTTTGAAAATGCCAAAACGCTTCTTCTTTTGTCACCATTTTAATTTCCAATTTTATTGTTTAAGTTTAGACAAGTCCTGTTTCAAATGTGCGGCAACTAACATTATGAACAAGACAAAATGGTATCGGAAAACCTTTAGAGAAAAGAGGAAATTGATGATGATCAGCAGTTTCTCCTTTCCCTCGATATTTTCTATGCTAGATCTATAACATAATCATTTTCTATTTGATGCATCAATCATTTTGTCGTCTGTAACAACTATCAAAATTCAATCGACAGATTCTAACGTTATCAGTGGAACTGTGATGTTTGGCTATTTTGTGAATACATAAAAAGAAAAGACGCGTATTTTAAAATCCGCATAATAATTCTTTTCCATCGAAGTTTTCAGAATCATTGTCGTTTGTCAGAGGATTAAAATTTTGTATTTTGTCGAACGGATTTATCTAGGAAGACATGAATGACCTATAAAAATAGTTTAACTATGAAAATCACTTTCAAGCGATGTTTCGACGAAACGGGTATAAAGGGTTGTAAAAGATTATAACAAATTAAGAAAAGGGTTAAGAAACATTTCCTCTATAAAGGCCCAGTCACACTACAGCGTATAGAGCCAGCGTACGAGTAACGTATCATATATTTCGGAAAATTATCCATACGCACAACTTTTCAGCGTATGATGTTTTCTTAAGATCAAACAACGGTTATGAAAACAAAATTCCTAGCGTACTGCCAACGTATGATACAGCGAACTCACTGCGTATTCCGACTTATGAGTAGCGTACATCAGCGTACCTTTCACGTATGAGAAACGAGTGCGGAACGTCAACCTAACGTATGATGTTTCTGGAGGCATGTGCAGACAGTTCCTGAAGTAGGGCCTACCATACCTTCATTTCTCAGTGCACCATTAAACTGGCCATACTCATTGAAAGTAAATTGACACCCAATAGTAAGAAGAAGAAGAAGAAGAAGAAGAAGAAGAAGAAAAAAGAAGAAGAAGAAGAAGAAGAAGAAGAAGAAGAAGAAGAAGAAGAAGAAGAAGAAGAAGAAGAAGAAGAAGGTGGAAGAGGAGAAGGAGGATAAAGTCTTCTTTTTCTACTTCTTCTCCTCCTCCTTCTACTTCTTCTTCTCCTCCTCCTTCTACTTCTTCTTCTCCTCCTTCTACTTCTTCTTCTCCTCCTTCTACTTCTACCCCTCATTCTTCTTCTTCTTCTCCTTCTCCTCCTCCTTTTTCTCCTTCATCTATTTCTTATTTTCTCCGTTTTCTTTCCCTTCTACTTCTTCTTCTATTTCTTCTTTTTCTTTTTCTTCTTCGTCCTCTGTTATCTTCTACAGCTTCTTCTGTTATTATTATCATCATCATTTTTTATGTGTAGCATTTAAACTGCTAATTCTAATGAATTTTTGTGGTGTTGCAGCACTGAAACCTCCACATTACCGTTGCCGGTATTCAACGTATAAGAAGCGTACTCGGCGTATGAGAAACGTACATTCAGCGTACTCGACGTATGAGTAACGTATGTTTAGCGTACCTCTAGCGTATTCAACGTATGAGAAACGAATGACGAGCGTAAAATTCATACGCTGGCATACACTGAAAATTTGTGTGCATGTTCAAAAATTATTTTGGCCCTCAGCGTACATCAGCGTATACCGACGTACTCCAGCGTATGAGTAACGTATACCAACGTACGCCTAGCGTATTTCAGCGTATACCAGCGTATGCCCAAAAAAATCCATACGTTATACTCATACGCTGGCTCCATACGCTGTAGTGTGACTGGGCCGTAAAGAAAAGAAAGATTTTGACTGTGAATACTACTTTGTTACTGAGTCTTTCTGGTCCTGGGATCTCGTGCTAACGGCGTAATCAGTAACTTCAGGCGTCCTTTGTTGAATTTGACTGAAGTTTGAGTCAAGGAAATGTTCATGAATTAAGCCATAATTGCATTTTCATAGATTATTTGTAGGCCTATAATATGGCCTTCGTCACTGTGCAAAGTTTAAAGAAAATTCGTGTGTGGGCAGTTTTGATACACCCCCTTTGAACAGTTTCTAAAGAGATGGGCCTACAATGCAAAATAGGCCTAGAATAAATTGTTGGCACTTCAATTTGAAAGGGTAACAATAAATGAATAGGCCTAGATAAATAATAAGTCATAATTAAATAACTAAATAAATAAGTAAATAAATAAGTAGGCCTAAAAAATAAATAAAATTGATGAAAATAATTTTAAAAAGAATTTATTGCTGCTTTTCAACGAAAACGCAGCTTAAGGGGGAATGCTCCAGTTTCCTATTTTTTCCCCAAAAATAGAATTTATTTATATTTTGTATGTTGAAATTGCATGTTATTACCAATTGAAAAATAAAAGAAAAACGGATGGTCAGCGATCTTGTTTGAATTTTATAAGCACTTGTATCACATACCCCATACAGCGAAAAAAATGCACAATTTCTTGCGCCTAGCTGTCAAAGGTCACTAAAATGCCAAAACAATGCTGTATAATCATCATTAGTCCCGAAAACGGATTTAAAGATAACGTCATACATTTAATTAGAACAGAAAACCCAAAATATGTGCTATTATTTATAACGCGTTTACAAATGTATAAAACAGCATGCTCACGTGTTCATTTCAGACATAAGGTAGGCCTACCGATAATATAAAAATTGTCACAATATAGTTTACATGTTCATAATAATTTAAAACCGCTTTATAAATTTTGGATTAGCGTGATGGTCGTATAAAACTGTTACTGCCAGTCTTAAGGGGGAATGCTCCAGTTTCCTAAATTTTTTCCCAATAAAAGAATTTATTTATATTTTGTATGTTGAAATTACAGGTTATTACCAATTGAAAAATAAAATAAAAATAGATGGTCAGCGATCTTGTTTGAATTTTATATGCTTTCGTATCACATACCCCTACATCGAAAAAAATGCAAATTTTCCTGCACCTGTCCAAGGTCACTAAAATGCTAATAAAATGCTGTATAATCATCGTTTAGTCCCGAAAACGGATTTAAAGTAACGTCTTACATTTGATAAGAACAGAAAATTCAAAATATGTGCTATTATAAACGCGTAATTTATGTATAAAACAGCATGCTCATGTGTTCGGTTAGATCAACGGAGCAGAAGCGTTTTATGTCAAAAATTGCATATTTTTGGAAATATTTCAAAATCTACATTATAGAATTTGATAAAACTCCCTCATTGTATAAAGCAACATGTCCTGGTAATAATTCAAAAAGAAAATGTATAGGTTAGCGCACTTATTAGCGAATTATAGCAATTTTTATCAGCTACACGTGAATAAAATGCCACAAAACAGTGGTAACTGCATACACACTTACGACTGTCTTGCTCTAAATAATCGATTTTCATCTTGAGGAAATCAGTTTCGCATAATAAATACGCTTGTACCGCCAAAAACTAGTAAATTCTAATGATGTATTATATTATTGAAAATACGGTAGCGAAACATATTGGTACGAAACATTTAATTTCTTACAGTAATGACCGAGTGTTCCGAAAAACTGGAGCATTCCCCCTTAAAGTGAGCGTCGCCATTATTACTGAGTGCCTGACGTACTAAATATTACATAGCACCATTCGAATATTCTCGGATCTTATCGTTACTCAAGATCGGCTCGAACGTATTACAGTAGCCGCCATGAGCCGATCCTGCCCATATCACCCCGCAAGCATAACAACGGTAGTCTGGTCTATAACAACGGAAGCAGACCAAACAACTATTTAAATCTACGCCAGAAAAAATATTTGAACAAACAGCGTTCAAAAGTCGATTGTTTCCTCATAAATGTGACAAAATTTTACCAGATAAAAAAATCAATGTGATTTACCGATTATTGACGGTATATTTCACTTGAATCATAACGTTAGCTAAAGGATTGATTTGTTTTAATGACGTCATTTACGCGCGTCAACTTTCACGTTCAATATGGCGGTCACTGTATTACGCTCGAGATCATGTTGCAAGCTCGTTCCAAACGGCAAAAGGTTGCAAACAGTCTCGAGGGTCGCGATTGACATAGCACGACAGGGAACCAGACTAAGGGTGAGTAAGCTAAAAATAATTTCACGTTATATTTCCCGCGTCAGAATTTGGAAATCCAGTAATCTAAAAATAACGCTTAACCGTGATGACGTAATAATGCACATGAAAATGTAAACAAGTTTCACAACGTTGAAAAAACGTTGATGTCACAAAAAATCATGAAAGACTTGATTCTCCTTTGCTTATTATGGAATGTGTTTGATCTCAGCACGACAATGAACGTAGTTCACAAAACTGTGAGTAGACTTAGCTTTATATTCAGTACTTTGCAATTACATTTTAGTTTTAACCCTTTCCCAAACTGCACAATTTTAGACTTGTCTGAATTCAAAGATATTGCAGACAACACTTTCAATTGAGTGGAATTGAATCTTTTTTTTTTCTTCTTTTTGTAAAAGACAATGTGGAAAATGAAGAAATTGCTTGTCACAAGCAATTTCTTCATTTTCAAGAACATTTTACAGAGCCAATATCTTGTAGGGAGTCAAAAAGAGTCATTGTGTTGTAATGGGTTAAGGGTTAAAATGATATGGTCAGGGTTAAGAGTAGTGGACAAGTCTCGTGACTAGCAGTGATCCTTTTTCTGGCTAGCAAGATTGTGTTTACAAAACAAGTACAAAATTGCTGCAGGAGGCAGCATCAGATGAAGCACGGCCTAAATGAACTCTTAACAATGACTTTTCGCATATGTATCTATCTATCTGCATCTACAACAACTCTTGTGATAGGCAAAGAGAAAACTCGAAATTACCTCATTGCCACTCATTTAACCACCTACGAGAAGAGAGGCAGTAAGAAACTAGAAATTAATTCGCTGCTACCCTTTCAGACAGCTGGGTAGACTGTGGCGGTGATTAGTAAGTGTCTTTCCCGAAGACACACCTCTCCTGATTCCAAGTTGAATGAGCTATCCACTGCGCCATCAAAGGTGTCAAACATGTAGTTTTAAGAATAACAGTCTAAGAAAACTAACCAATCGAGAATGCAGAAACAATATACCACTTCTTCTTTGAAGAGTGGTATACATGAAATTGAAAGAAACATAACAGAGATATTGGATTTTACTTTGCTGAAATAGCCCTACCTGGTCGGAAAATAGTGTTGAAATAATACGAAACAGCAAGAAAACAACATTATGTAATGGAATTTGTATGCTAATAATATCTAACAACAAGAGAACCATAAAGGTCCTTGATCGCTAGCCTTAACCTAAATAGCATGAAAATCACAATGTTGTCAAGTTCAAGGTCACATAATATAAGATACGAGATTTTGATCCAACTGAAAACTGCATTCATGATCTTTCAGGTTTTGAATGATAAATATTTATGACTGTTAGAGTGAAAACAAAGTCGAAAATGACAATTTTGTCAATGTCTATGGCATATAACCCAAGTTTTACAAGCCCCATTTACCTGGAAAATGGAATCATCCAAGATCTTATGGTCCTATACATTGTGACCAAGTCTTGTCTTAATTGGTCAGCATTTTTGGTTGTTTGTATAGAAATAAAGTTGGAAACATCGATTCTGTCAAATTCAAGGGCACATAACTGTAATGTTTATCCAAACATGCTGGAAATTGATTTATGGTCACCAACCTCGTGACCAAGTTTTTTCTTGATTGTTCAATGAATGTAGATGCTACAGTGTAAACTAGAAGTAAAAGTTACACTAGTATATTAGTAAATACTTATATACTAGCGTTACTTTTACTTCTAGATGTCTAAGTTTGAGATTTCCATTAGGTTGTTTTGCTAAAATGTTGAAGGCGAAATTTAAGACTGCTCCAATTTGATATATTTTTTTCAATTCAAAATTTTAATTGCATAATATTACACAATATTGTTGCAATACAACAAATACATTTTAACAAAATATATAGGATGTGCACAAACATATTAAACAGATAGTGAAAATAATAGATCAACATATAAATCATATAGAATTTGTAAGTAATGGTCAAGAGTTTTGGGTAGTTTTCATTAAAGGAAAAGTATGTTTGGAATAAAATGATTCATTTCTCAAGTCAAGTGTAGAGAACACGTTTCTTATTGGCTTCAAATAAAATTTTTGATAATTTAATTAGAAATCCTTTTCTGTCATTAGTCATCATTAGCTTAAATTTATGGATGGTTGGCCATGTACGATAGGAATTAGGCAAAAAATTCTTCCTTAGATCATAATATAACGGGCAAATAAGTGCAAAATGATATTCATCTTCAATCAAATTTAAATTACAATGTTTGCAAATTCTTTCATGTTTTATAGGAATGTTGCTGTATCTACCTTCTTCAATGAATAGCTTATGTGATGAGCATCTAAATTTAGAGAAGAAATTTCTATGTTTAACGTTATTGATACTATTAAGATATTTTTCACCTTCGAAACAAATTTTATACTTTAATTTTAGTGCTCGACTCTTTTTCAGAAATCCAACTTTGAATGTAGTTATCTTTAATTTTTGAAATAACAAGACTTATATCGGTTTGGTCAATAGTAGGTTTCTGGTAAATATAGGATAATCCCAAATTATCCAATAGAGACATTAAATTGATACGGAATTTAGTGCTCGACTCTTTTTCAGAAATCCAACTTTGAATGTAGTTATCTTTCATTTTTGAAATAACAAGACTTATATCGGTTTGGTCAATAGTAGGTTTCTGGTAAATATAGGATAATCCCAAATTATCCAATAGAGACATTAAATTGATACGGAATGAATTTGTATAATTACCATGTAGGCTCTACGTCTTTTAGGTTAAAAATTTTATAAACCAGAGCATTTTGGTTTTCAAAGTATTTGATACCAGTATTTAACAATAACTATTTTTCTTTGTATTGACAGTAGGTATCTTCCAAACTCTCCGTAAACACTTACCTGAGGAGTTTGTTTCTTAAAGTTGTCTTAAGAATTTTAAATGGACATATTCCACATTTTAGCTCAACTTTTCGAAGAAAATGAGAGCTTATATACTGTCACCCGGGCGTCGGCGTTGGCGTCGGCGTTGCAACAAAGATTTTTTCAAACATCAATAATTTCCATACTATCAAAGGGATTCAACCCAAACTTGGAATACTTATTCACCATCACACCCTCTACCTTACTACCAGGGCCCATGATCCTGGTTCCACTATATTTGAAGTTATGCCCCCCTTATACTAAGCAACTTAGAAAGTCGAGCGCGCTGTCTTTGGACAGCTCTTGTCTGCTTTATGGTAGCCCCATATACTAGCTCCGTACATAAGTATGGGTAAAACAAGGCTATCAAAAAGTTTTAATTGTTCTGATATATTCAAAGAAATTTGTTGTAATGTTTTAGTCAAGGCAAAAAGTGCCTTCAATCCCTGTTCCGACAATCTCTTTTGTGCGTTATAAAATTTGCAATTATACGTTAGCGTAACACCTAAGTATGTAAAAGTTTTAACATATTCTAAGAGCTCTCCATTATAATAAAGTTTAGGATCTCGACTTGGTCGACCCTTTTGACAAACCATGACTACAGTTTTACTCGTATTAACAGCTAAACCCCATTTATTACAATATAGATGGAGAGAATTTAACATTGACTATAATCAAGATTTAGTGTAAGAAAATAAAACAGCGTCATCGGCAAAAAGCAACAAAATTATTTTCATGTTATCAATAGTAAAGTAATCCTCATTATTATTCAACAAATTATCATATAGATCGTTTATAAAAAGGATATAGAGCAGAGGCGATATAGACTCACCTTGCTTCACACCGCTCAAGCTCTCGAAGCTCTTGCTACATTTGCCTTTAGCTTTTACACAAGCTTTAACATTAACATACATTGCTTTTATTATATACTGAGATGAAAAAGTTTAGTCAGTATAAAGTTTTTGGTCAATAATTTTGTCTAAAACGTTTTACAATGCCAAAATTTTTATTCATAACATTCTTCAACCAATTTAGAACAAGTCGGTGAAATTCAACTGGCATCCATGTTTTACTTAACCTTCTTTTCGACAATTCATTCCAAAAGGGGTCAAATTGAAAAGTCACAGCTTCAGGAGTGACTTTTTGTAGAGTCTAAATTCCTGGTCATTGACATGAAAAATCGATCTTTGTATCATTTCTTGGTAGAATAGAAGTCTCTCTGTTGACTGTGAGTGAGAAAACTTCTTTTTAATGGAATTTACAGTAGATTATGGTGACTTACGCACCCAACTTGTTGCTCCTAGCATTTTACTGCGTTTTCAAGAAATCGTTCTATCAGGACCAATAGCTGGTTTACTACTGATACAAAGTTATTTATTGTAGACAGACAATTAGAAAAAATAACCGACATTCAATATTTGTCAAAAAATGCCTGAGATCTGGCTGAGCCAATGCTCGAAAAGCCAACTCTAGGGTAAATGGCCAGGCAAGTAAAAGACAGACTTTTTAAAACAAACTGTCATTATTGAACAAATTGGTTACAGTGTAGTCAATTTTCAATGTTTTTTGTCAGTTTGGACGTGACGTAAATTGATGACGTCACAATTAACGTTTATTCCATATACGCTGTTTTCAGAGGTATCAATGACCAAAATCTCATGCATGTGCCCATTTTTGACAACAACTACACAAATGCTTAAAACTGAAAGTGCTTGCCAAGTTCAAACTGTAGGAAACCGCCAGAGATTATAGGTTAGGTAGATGGTTTCCAACATTGTCCTTTTTGGCCAAATTGATTAAGTCAGGGTGCTAAAATCATGTAAGCTGGTACCATTTTTATTGTCGATTTTTTGTATCTGGGCTATTGTCTTTGGTTTGCATACATTTATACAGGAAAAAGACTTGCGCCTTAATTGCAGCAAGTGCACCTGTCACATTTTGAAATTCTTTTAACACAAACCTAAAAACTAAAATTTAGCAACATTATTCAAAGATGTTTGTTAAGCGTTGATTGAACAAATATTGTGTGAAATTTTAAACTGATATGTTGTAATTTGGCCGAATAATTGACCATCAAAAATACTGACTAAACTTTTTCTTTTGAGTATATTAACAAATTTTGTAGAGGTACCGAGTTTTAGCAATTTCAGCCATTATCCATTTTTATAAACGGTATCAAAAGCTTTTCTGTAATCGACAAAAGCGCAATACAATTTCTTGTTTTCAACATTTAACACTGTTTGAATAATAGAATTTAAGACAAAAATAAAATCAATCGTGCTTTAACCGCTTCTAAATCGGAATTGGTAATCGCATAGTAGACTATTACATTCTGCCCATTGTCTAAGACGTTTCTCTAAAATGATAGAAAATACCTTAGAGAAAATACTAGTAAGAGTAATTCCTCTATAATTATTTACGTCAGATTTATCGCCCTTTTTCGGTATTGGAACTATACCTATAACTATACCTATAACTATATAATATACTATTACACCTAACGACCAATTAGATGGATATATACTGTTATTATGCACCCCGAAAAATTTCGGGAAAGCGTATATAGTCGCCATGCAGTCCGTCCGTCCGTGTGTCCGTCCGTCCGTCCGTATGTCCGTCCGTCCACAGCCAGATCTCAGCAACCCTTGGACCAAATTCAATGAAACTTCACATGTGAACTCATTGGCATAATCCCTAGGGACCCTTTTCTCCGTTTTTTTTTAATTTGAGTCTGCGTCATGGAAAAAGGGGCCATAATGTAAAAATTAGTTTTTCTCTAATTTCTCTTTATCTAACGGGCAGAACTTAATGAAATTGTGTACTTATATGATAAATGAGTTGTTTTAGACCATATTCTATAAATAATGTGTGTACGAAAAATTTGGTTTGAGAAGATCTGAGCCACCACTTTTATTACGATATGAATGAAATGAATTGCCTTCTCAACTTCTGTTATCTCAATGTTTCGGTCTAATGCCTCTACATACTGGTTTTGTGAAACATGATTACGTAACTCTTCTTCAATGGAATCATCATAAAATGTGTACAAATCGATTTAAAATATTCAAAGAAGTTTTTATTCTTAATGTTACAATTGTTATCACGACTTTTTCTATTATTGTTTATTATTTTCCAGAATTTTTTTCTGGTCATTTTATGCATATAATAGTTGATATAAATAACAAAGTTAACAACATTTTTAAGTATTTCCGATAAGAACATTGAAAATTGAGAAAGTAAGAAAATGAGATGAATACACAGTGAAGATTTGCAATAACTACTAGATAGTATTTAGACCTAGAGATGGACTGGTTCATTTTCGCTTTTTTCTCTTGAAAAACTGAACATCTTTGCATTCCCAATTTACAAACTTGACAAACAAAAAAACATACATATCTAAAAGATATACTTAGAAGCATCACATACTGACTGTTTGACCGGTAAGTTCTGTTGTAAAATACCTAATGCGGAATGTTGCTAATAATTTGCATTATGAACATTGATTTTAATTGGTCATCTAAATTCTGCCTTTGATTAAAAAACTGTTCATGAATTCACAGGTAAGTTTTCTTACATTTAATAGGTGTTGACTGGAACAAAATTGAATTTAGAAAGACATTTAGAAATCAATGACAGATGGAATCGCAATCAGGTTTTCTTTTTTTTCAAAATAACGTATACTGACGTCCAAAAGAAATGCCTTAGTCATAATAAATGTCCGATTATTTAGTAAATCTGATTTGAAATTACAAATACTTATTTGTATCTTTAAATTTGATTATCTGTACTTGAAAAATGGTGATAAAAAATTATCAAACTGTCACAGTTTAGAATAAAACGGCACATTTAAACAGAGCGGTATCAGAATTTCCGTTTGAAAAACAGTAGCACATGGTTCAAACTTTACTTGCGACGACAAAAGATGACGTAAAACGTCTTATTTGATGACCACAGTTAGTGAATACTAAACGCAAAGTCGATTTCAGCGTCTCAAACCTGAAACGCATATGACGTTAACGTAAGACAACTTCTTGTATAACAGGCATTTTATGAGGTCTATCTGATTTTGGCCGATTGGCAAATGTTTCTGTAACTCTAATTCGTCGATCAAGATGCCTAATCATGCAATGCAAGACGTCAAAACGTCAGGCGGCATGTTTTTGATTTTCCCGCATTTGAAAATGGCTAATCTACGAGCTCTATTTTTCGAGCAGTGTGTCTGTTTCAAACGTTACTTGCAACAACAACATTTACCAGAAAAACACTTTTTTGTCGACACATTAACCAACTATTCGACAACACGTCGATCCCAACGTCACAAACCTTAAATGTACATGCGTAAAATGAGGTCTTGTTTAAAGAGCGTGGCCGATCAATAAACGTTGGTGGAACTCTAACGCGTTGATCAAGACACCGAATCGAGAAACACAAGCTGTTAAAGTGTCTTGCGACTTATGTGTGCATTTGTCGCATTCAAAAATGGCCATATTAAGGGCTTCCTTTTCAGAATTAAGTCTTGGTATCCTTCAATTCGGATGTTTCATAAGAAAATCTTTAAATTCGTGGTTGCCTATCCTAAAACGCATACATGTTACTGTGTAAAATGTGACGAATATCATCACGTGTTATACATACACGAAGCGCACATAGAAAACGTGACCAGTCACCGGAAATGGACATGTTAATGCATAGAAACGCCTATTTTTTTCATTTGCCGTAATTGTCGGCAAAAATAATAATATACAGTATACATTTCAATAAAATTGTAATAGGCATAAGGAAAATAACGACAAATTTCACTGGAATGTTTCTTTTGGACGTCAGTTTAGAATTGTTTTTTGGGTAAAGAATTACAACAATTGAATTTGCAAAAAAACTGAAATTCAAAATTACATAGAATTGTTTTTGGGTAAGGAATTACAACAATTGAATTTGCAAAAAACTAATATAGAAATTACCTGCAAATATTACCAGTTATACGGTATTATGTTAACCCATTACCAACCATTGAGTGTTTCTCACTTCCCAAGTAAAAAGAGTTTTGGAAAACATTGCGGCAAATGACGAAATAGCTTGCGACAAGCATTTTCTTCAATTTATTCATTTCCCATTTTTTTTTCACCCAAGGAAACCATTTTTTGTTGTTTGCAACATCTGTCAATTTGGACCACTCTTGAATCTTGCAGTTTGGTGATGGGTTAGACAGTTCTATTAACATATCAAAATTAACAGTTTCAAAATGCAAATACAAGCTATACATACATGTACTCGTACAATACAAAAGCATTGCATGTGTATAAGTTTTCTTGTGGAAATACAGGGATTGTTAGACTGTTTTCAATTTGACATGGCATTACTTCTACGAAAGATATGTTTATATTTTGCAAGTAGTGTGCAGGTAGTGACATCACAGACTTGAATCATAGTACACAAATATGAAAAGAATGATAGAAAATACAATTTAACTTCATCATTAAGGGAAAAGCACTTACTTTATGATAAAGAAAGCTAATGTTGTGGCATGTCAATTGAAATTAGCAATACGCTCTTCTTCATCAGTTCGTTGTCTTTTTATGAAGACAGTAACTGTTGTTAATTAGTAACTTTAGCCTAGAATACTGATAATCTTGATAAACATAGATTCTCGATGTCTGGACAACAATGAAATATTTTATGGCGTAGATAAATTCATGACCAGTCATTTCCTTCATGATAAAATGTAACAATGTTTTTAAGATGCTTTCAACAAAAACATATATATTGGAATATTACATTAAAAGAGGTTTTGCTCAAAAAGGAGAGGAAATGTAGTGTATGAAGTAAAAGAATAAATATCATATTATTCATATTTAAAGCATTACTGTTGTTATAGTAGAGAGTGAAAGTAGTATCTAAAATACGGTCATTGTTCTTATAAGCCCTTGCGACATAACAAAAAAAATAAAATAAAAAATCCGTGCACTACGAACATTCGCTGATAATTGAAAACTGTGGTAATGGTTTTTGATGTCTAATGATATTTAGAACATCCCTCAAAGTTATCTGAGGAATTTGCTTAACCCCTGACCTTTAACACATGTTGTAAAGGATTGTCGGCTTTCAAAACAGCACAGTGAAAATCCAAAAATCTTTGAAAAAATATGATTTAAGACTCTTTTTCAGTTACCCCTTTCTTGATTTTCAACAAATAATAAACAAAAAGCAATTTGTAATGATTGTTTGTGAGAAATATGAATAAATTGAGCATTGAAAGGAACATTTCCTTTCATTTCCGAGCCCACTCACATGTCAAAAACAACCTTAATATGCACGGCCCTGAGGGGCCGTGCAATAATTTTAAGCCAGTGTCTTGTCACTGAAAAGAAGTCCATTGTGACATTTGAGACCAGCGTAGATTTGAGACCAGCGTAGATCCTGATCAGCCTGTGCATATCGTCGCTTTTCAACGAAAAGCTCGTAACTGTAGCTTGTTTTAAGGTGCAGTTACGAAGTTTTCGTCGAAAAGCGTCGTTTTACTCGGTCTAACCCATAATAACCTCTATCAGCGATTCAAGAAATGCCATTTGTCTCTCGGCGCACCTCTGGTATACCGGGCGCAATAAATGGTGTGCTTTAATTTGGGCTGATTAATGATGGGGGACTGCCGTCCTCCACACCCCCTGCTCTTTTTTCCTGACAGATTTTCAATTTTTCTACATGAGTTTCGATTTTTAATCCAAACCTTAACATAAACCATATAAAACAGAATAGGACAAAATTTGCGCCCGGTAAACCAGAGACTACCCTGTCTCTCACCTATGGACATGTTTATGAAATGATTCATCTACATAATATATCATTAAGTTACATTAACCCTTTCCCGAACGATAAAATTTCCGAATGTTCCTTTTGAAAACTTATATCGGAAGACAAAGTGTGTTTCTGAAGAAAGGATTTATGTACAAAATAGCTCAGAAAATATTGAGGCACAAGAAGAAAGTTCTGATTATCAGCGCTTTCTTTTTTGTCTAAATATTTCCCAAAGCTTCTTCTATGAAGGCAATCAAGATCGGATTTTAATTTGGACTACCCTGAAAAAAGTGTCGTTTGGGAAAGGGTTAAACCATATTCATCGAGTCATATAAGCTAGTAAATGATCAATTCACAAAAAGATTGTGAAAAGATGGATGCTTTTAAAAGGAAAAGCTGATAATCAGCTTTTTCCAAGATATTTTGTGCTACTTCAATCAAACATTCCCGTTTTTCAGTAACATCCATTGTGTCGTCTCAGCCGCTTCCAAATTGGAAATGATTGGGAGTCGGTTAATATTCATTTTGTTGTATCTTATTTTCAGAAGCATTTCATCGCAGGTTCAAAAGTTCAAAGTGATCATCTGAAGCACTCTCTAAATACGCAAGGTAGGTAGGCCATGTATAATATTGAGACTGATTATTAGAAAAGTTTGGAAATCATCATTTTAACCAATTACCACACAATACAAGTAACTATTTTTGACTCTCTACAAGATAATGGCTTTGAAAACATTATGGAAAATGAATAAATTGATTCTTCATTTCCCACAATATTTTATCCCATGGAAGATAAGAAAAATGTAAATTTCATTCAGTTGATTTGTCGTCTGTCTGCAACATCATTGGATTTGGATCAGTGTCAATTTTGCCCTTTGGTAATGGTTTAATAAAAGAGGAGTCATTGACCACTGGCATTTCCTCCATTTTCTTCAACAATTAAATTCTCTAGCACATTTTTCTAATAATTAACTTAACGTGTCCACAAATCCTATCTTTTTTAACCTCTGTGACAACTTTCAAATCGAAGAATCTGATCCTTTTGGGAATGGACCAAACCTATGTTTTAAAATGACATTTCACGATTATTTTTACATAAAACTTTTATTCTATCTGAAAGAGCATGTTTTCTTATGAAAATTCTGAAAATTTCAAGCCAATATATTGAACCGTTTACGAGAATAATATATTTTTGTACTAAAATTAAACAAATTGTTGTGGACAACAGTTCAGATTTATATAGAATTTGTCATTTCTGTCTCAACTTAGAAGGCGTATTTTCCGCTAATAGGTAACAACTTCACAAAACTGATAGCGTTTCTACACATTAGAATAAACAATCTTTGCATCAAAACATACTTTTAAAAAACGAAATAAATGTGAAATGTCACTTTAAATGATTGAATGAATTATAGGTAAGTCATGACATAATAGCACATATTTACAAATGATACCTTTGTAAACAAGGGGAAATCGGTCTTAATTATTGTCCATTAAATTTTGCATATGTGTTGGTTTGAATCTTGCAGGTGTGAGACACCTGCAATACTAAAAACCATCAAATGTAGAATTACAATAGTTTGTAGTTGGTCTAGTTGTATATTTTGTTGTTGACAAAGGATGATTTTACAAACATGTTTTATAATATCGTGAACGGACTGTATGTTTGTTACTCATCATTTCGATGCTTTACAACAAAAACCATGTAACTGCAGCTTAACACAAGTTGCACTTATGTGGTTTTTGTTGAAATGCGACGAATTCTGTTTACAGATACGGGAGTGTTGGTGATGGTCGCCATGATTGTTTGTTTCATCGGCCTTTCTGCCTTACTGTTAACGATATGGGGGATCAATCGCAGACTTAGATCAGCAAAGCAAGACGATGCAGAGATGGTGCTGGCTAGAGACAGTAGATAAATGGTGTAATGAAAATAGTGCTGTTTTTTTAATTGACCCTTTGCCAAACAAGAAAACCATTACCTAGTTAGAAAAATTCAGACTTATTAAATTCAGCTGGCACTGTATGACTTTTTATCATAATATAATTATTGTCAATTTTATTGCTGAGAAATCATTGTGGGAAAGAAAAATGCTAATTATCATCAATTCATTCTTATCAGCAAAACTTAAACGTTTTCGCATTAAGAAGGACTTGAGGATAAAGCCGTCACATAAGTTTTTTTTTTCGGAAGTGTTAACCCTTTTAGGGATATTACAATATACATGCACATGTACATAAGTGTGAAATCCGTCTTGGATTGGAAAGAAAAAAATGAAAACATTAAGAGAAAAGAAGCAAATGTTTAATATATCTACCGAGATTCTCTTCTCTTTCCTTGTTGTTTGTAATTAAAACTTATTCTGTATGTCGTAAATAAGCCGTATTGAATGACAAAGGGTTATCGGTTTCAAATACCATTAACATTCCAGAAAAGTGCTTATGTCTTATTTTAGAATTCTCAGTATAAGTGTTCTTTTCAATTTGTAGGTCTTTCTCAAACAAGACCTGGATTTGACGTCCATATTACATTTGGATTGGGAATACATTGAGACAAAAGAAGAAAATGCTGAGCATTTTCTCCTTTTGGCTCAATATTTTCTTGGCTTTGATATATGTACATGTAAATCATGTTTTGTTTATTAACAAGCACTTTGTATTGTGCAGACTCTCTCAAATTGGACCACTCTGTTATTTTGTCGTTTGGGAAAGGATTAATACAAATTCAGAATTATTCAAAAGTAATGGTCTCTAACCATTTCCCAAACGGCAAAAAGTAGGGTGGTTCAATTTCAAAGCTCCTGTAAACTACAAAGTAAAAGTTCAAAAGGACAGGATTTGTATGCAAAATAGCACTGAAAAAATTAAGACAAAAGAACAAAATGCTGATCATCAGCATTTTCTTCTTATGCATCAATATTTTCTTCAACCTTTTTTATTATTAGGGATGTCAATGCCACGTCTTGTTTGGGAAATGGTTAATGTACTCCAACTGTCATTAGATTTATATAAGACTTTGCGTACGTCTTTCGCGTTATTCGTTACAACGGAAATTGAGGAGGGTAGATCTATCTGGGGTTTTAAAATTCCGGTTAGTCCCGTCAAATTCCGTTGCCATGGATGTCGCATGATTTGCACGAATCTGTTGGAATCCAATGATGGGTGGAATACCTTAAGGATTGTTCAGCCAATCTTGCTTGGTATGTAATATAGTCATGTAAATACAGTCATGTAAATACAGTCATGTAAACACAGTCATGTAAATACAGTCATGTAAATACAGTCATGTAAATACAGTCATGTAAATACAGTCATGTAAATACAGTCATGTAAATAGATTTTACAGCTTGGGTATGAAAAAGGGCCACTGGCAGTTGAGTCTTTCATAGATTTAACCCTCCCCCTGTTTTTATACACACAGTCTACCAAAGATTTATCATTATTTATGCTAGAGTCCGGTCACGGTATAGCTCACTATAAATGACCTGGTAGAGCAGCCCATGCTAATCGAAAAGAATAATCTGATAAAACGTAAAAGATACAGAAACAAAATTCACTCAAAAATTCACTCAGGACTGTAAACTATACAATATCCAAACTATCGTAATTTTGCATGTAATGGTTCGACTTTTGCGCATTAAAATATTCTGACCAACGCATGCAAAATTTTAATTACTGCTTATTAACAACTTGTTTCCTCATTTGCATGGATACAATGATAAAAAACATAAGCCATTATATCATGACTGGACTATATCGAACTATTTCTCATCTTATTTAACCCTTTCCCAAACAAGACCTGCTTTCGACGTCCTTAATAAAAAAGGCTTGGGAAAACATTGAAACAAAAGAAGAAACTGCAGATAACCAGCAGTTTCTCCTTTTGTCTCAATATTTTCTCTGTCATATTTTATACAAATTCTTCCTTTCATAACTTCCACTTTTGTCATTTGTGGCAGATTTTGAGGTGGATCACCCAAAAATTTTGCCGTTTGGGAAAGGGTTAATTTGTAAACATATTCTCAAACATTGACGCTTTTCGGCGTACTTCAAGAAAAGGGTGAGTGAAATATTGTGAAAAACGAAGGAATTGACTGTGATGAGATTCTTCATTTCCTACACTATTTCCCCCAAACCTTCAAATCTTGTGGGCATCCAAAGGGTAAGCTATGTGGAAATGTTTTTTTTTTAATTCCCAAAAACGTGGTCAAACTAGCAAGTACAAGTACAAGTGCAAAACTCTTTATTGACTCTAGGTACATTGTTGTACAACATGAGACATGCATAAGATTATCATAATTAACATAATGCAATTGAGATGGAAACTTGAGTAAGATTAATTTTAATTAACAAAATTTAATTAAGATGGGAACACGTCATGGTCCCGCAGCTTTTCGTGCCCAATGGTCTTGCCCCCAAAAAGTTGTATGAGCCTGGCCCTCGTAAGAAGTCTTCATAGCTCACGATAAATGATCTGGTGGAGCAGATAGTCATTCATCGTGAGCTATACTTGAGACGCGATTTTTAGGCCTGGTCACATACACGATTCCGCGCCCACATCACGACCGGTGCATGTCTTAAACAAGGGAGCCGTGCAGTATAATTTTGGACGTGTTATGGACATGATGCGGACGCGGAATCGTATGTGACCAGGCATTTGGTGCATTTGTTGTATTTTCATAGATCTATTTGTATGTTTATTTTTTATACTTTTTCATCAATTCAAATAAAAAGGTTTTTAACATGTATGGTATTGCTTTGCTTATTAGCCTATCTTGGAAAAATGGCAATGGCTTATGAGACCAACATGGATCTTGATCAGACTGCGTATAAACGCAGTCTAATCAAGATTCATGCTGTTCTCTTAATTTCTTCAATACGTGTAATAACTGTCCGAGATCAACATAAATAGCCTACTGATCAGACTGCATTTCGGCACATGTTAATCTCATTCCACGCTTTTCTCAAATGCTGTAAGAATACATGCCAAAATTTACCCCTGTGTAGTTAGAAAGACAATTCGGACAGACGTCGGACTCTTTCAAATCATTTGGTCCAGTGCTCGATCACCAGCCCCGGCGAATAGCAGCACACGTATCTGTTTTAGCCTTTTATGAACGCTTTGATCCTATAGGAAATGATATTGTAGTGACCTAGTGCTCGATCTGCCAAACAAGGTCACTTGCACTCAACTTGCATCAAAGCTAAAATCCCTTAGAACAGTCGTAGACAGTTGTAAATACATAAATCAATAGTTTTATGTTCACATTTTACGAAGATGCATTAATTACCTGTTGTCATTCATTAGTTTATCTGTAAAAAGACAAATTGTAGTATTTTTGCTTCAGTAGCGCTTGTTAAAGTTTAATGGCCGCCATGTTGTTTGTTTACATCACGCATTGCATGATGGGATTTGTTTAGACTAGAACCCAACGACGAAGCTTTTCTAGAGCTGTCATCTGTCTTTGCAACTCGTTTTTAGCCTTATTACTAGTCAATTTCTTATGTTTATGTGCTAGAATCGTAGATTAACCATTTTTCTATGTATGTGGTATGTAATTTGCGTAACTTTCATTGAAAAAGTCCCTAGAAATGCACTTTTACTGCACTGGGTATCAAATTCCCACCATTTCCCACATAATGCGGGAATTTTGCTGGAAATGCGGGTCTCTTCCAGCATTTTTCCCTAACACTGTGGGAAGGATTCGGCGTCTTGATTGGCTTATAATGATAGACGACACTGTCGGAACCTCGTATTAATCCTCGTATAAATACGGTCTTCCCACAGATTTTTACTGACTTCACTTCTAAATTTTGGAAAGGAAACATGTAGAATCATTTTGAGGTATTTGAAAATATTCTTTTTTAGTTTTTTTTCTTTATTTTGACTTTGGGAATCAATTCTAAATTAGTTCTAAGGAGAAATTAGCAGTCGTAATTATTTTGTCTGATTTGGAATTAGGATTAAATTGAAGATAAGACTTTCGGGCTTTGACTTTGGCATTTATTGTTGATTTTTCTGAATTGTTGACTTTGATCTAGATTATTATTGTATTTTTAGTTGTATTATTAATTATTTTTGGTAAAGTTTAAACTGAATCTTTGTCTTTTGGTCTTGATTTTAGCCCTGCATTTTTGAATTTGAAATTAACCCATTCCTCTTTGGCAATTTTTTTTTGTGAAGTCCAACCCCCCTTATTTCCCCCTAGCCATCCAACACCATGTAGGTCGAGTCGTCGAGCCACCATCGCAGCTTCCCCTAGTAGCGCGAGCGGACCACTTGCGCGCTACATAATTCTGGTGTCAGAAGTGCAGATCAGCATACCTTTCCACCCCGCTGATCCAGAGAGCCGAATCCAGGCCTATCCAAAGCAGGGAAGACAGAAACCGACTCAACCATGTACCCTGATCCGGGCCACGACCCAACATACCAAACCACACCATTAATCCTGTCCAGCCTGCAGCACCAGACCATGGGCCACTTCTGCCAAAATACAGGAGGAGACTGTAGACTCAGATCAGACCAAGGTAGGAATAATTTTCACAATTATTACCTTTTCTCTCCTCCCCACAGCAGACCCCCTGTAGACCAGAAAGCCAGGACACCAACGTTGGGCCATTACCAGGGCAGCCTGACCACAAGCCATAGAGTGCAGTCTGATCCAGATCCGATCCATTATCCAGCTTACTATCCTGACATGAGCCGATCCCAGCCCAAACTAACCAATGCTGCGCCAAATTCCTTCAAAGGCACCGGCAGACCAGCCGATATGGCAGCAGACTACCAGCCATACCAGAATGACTACCGGTACCCACAGCATAGACCCTTCAATGCCATGGCGGAACCAGTGAAGTATGAATCATACCAGAAAGGTGCCAAAAGGGTCAAACTTATGCTGACTTATAATAATTGTTCTTTGAGTTCTATTTCAGGACAGCAATCCAATGAAGAGCAAATCCACAGTACCCGGCGAGAATCCGAAGTTCCCATGCACCTAAAGCAGACCCAGCCCAGCCTGCACAGACAACCCCAGGGCCACGCAGAACCGATTACCATAGAGGTTGAGCAAAGTGGGCCAGACCCGAGTCCAGCAAACTGTAACCAGCCATTCCAGAATGACTACCTACAGCATAGGCCCCTCTATGACATGGTAGGACCAGTGGAGTATAAATCATACCAGAAAGGTGCCAAGAGGGCCAAGCTTATGTTGTCTAATACTAACTTTTCTATGAGTTCTATTTCAGAACCACCGTCCTATGAAGGGCCAATCCGCATTTGCCGGCGAGAAGCCAGAGTTCCAAAGCACCTGAAGCAGACCCATCCCAACCTGCAGAGACAACCCCAGGGCCATGCAGAACCATTTACCACAGAGGTTGACCTAAGTGGGCCAGACCCGAGTCCAGCAAACTGTAACCAGGACCCGGATGTCTGCGCCATTGCTGCTTGCATCCACCCGCCAAAGCCTCCAGACCATAGCCCAGCGGACTGTAATCCAAACCTAGGTGCCTGTCCATTCTCCAACTGCATGATCCAAAAGCCTCCGGACCAAAGTGGAGCAGATCCAGTGGACTATTACCCTAACCCAAATGTCTGCGACGTGACCAACCGCAATAAGGAGAAGCCTCCAGACAAAAGTCCAGTAGCCTGTAACCCTGACCTGAGGGTATGCCCCATTGCCATACATAGAAAGCCGAAATGTCCAGACCACAATTCAGCAGATCATAACCATGATCCCAATGTCTTCGCCTTCACCGCCTGTGAGAAGCTGAAGCTGCCGGATGAAAATCCAGTGGACCATAACCATGATCCCAGGGTCTGCAACTTCACTGCCTGCAAGAAGCCGAAACCTCCAGACCAAACTCCAGCGGACCATAAACATGGTCCCAATGTCTGCGCCTTCACCGCCTGTGAGAAACCCAAACCGCCAGACCAAATTCCAGCGGACCATAACCGTGATCCCTATGTCTGCATTTTTACCGCCTGCAGGAAACCGAAGCCTCCAGACCAATATCCGGCAGATATTGACCCAGGCCCTAATGTCCGCACCATTGTAGCCTACAGAGAGCAAAGGCCTCCAGACCAAATACCCATACCACCATTTTGGAACTACCAACCCAGTGGCATGAGGTGGTTGAAGAGAGCCCGCTACGAGCACCTCCAGTAAAGTTTACCAGACCAAGGGCCAAATTTTATAACAAATTTAGTTTTAATTTTTACAGTTGTTTATTTGTTTATAGTTTTATACAGAGTTCCATGACATTACCAGTCATTTGGTGGCTGTCCGCCGTTACCAGTATTACCATACCAGTGTTTGACCATCTGTAGTTTCCGTGCCAGGGCCATGGTGACTGTCCAGTCCAGAGTCCAGCACCATGCCATGAGATGACCGTCCAGTCCAGTGTCAGGTCATGAGATAACCATCCAGTCCAGCATTCAGCACCAGGTCTAGAGTTGACCATCCAGTCCAGTGTTCAGTACCAGGTCATAAGATGACCGTCCAGTCCAGTGTTCAGTACCAGGTCATAAGATGACTGTCCGGTCCAGTGTTCCGTATCAAGTCATGAGATGACCGTCCAGTCTAGCATTCAGTACCAGGTCAAGAGATGACCGTCCAGTTCAGTGTTCTGTACCAGGTCAAGAGTTGACCATCCAGTCCAGTGTTCCGTACCAGGTCAAGAGTTGACCGTCCAGTCCAGTGTTCCGTACCAGGTCAAGAGTTGACGGTCCAGTCCAGTGTTCCGTACCAGGTCAAGAGTTGACCGTCCAGTCTAGTGTTCCGTACCAGGTCAAGAGTTGACCATCCAGTCAGTATTTTGTACCAGGTCATGTGTTGACCGTCTGTACAAGAGTAACCATTCATGAGTTGAACATCCATCGTTTCCGCACCAGGTCACTGGTTGACCATCCACCGGTGATTCCAGTCTCCTCAAGAAGACCAGAGGCAGGTTTCGTTATCATGAGTTGATGATCCGTTGATGAGGTTCAACCTGTTATCCGATGTTTACATTCTGGGCCATGGGATTTGGCCATCCGGTTTATGGGTCATGGGTTGACCGTCTGAGTGACCATCGGATGTCGTGTAAGGTCAATGGTTGACCGTCTGGGAACAGCAACCGATCGTGGGCTATGAGAGACGAAAGCCCTGCTGCGAGTCAGGAGTTGATTGTCGATCCGTGGTGAGGAGCATCGATCCGTGGTGAGAAGGATCGATCCGAGGTGAAGAGTATCGATCCGTGGTGAAAAGTATCGATGCGTGGTGAAAAGTATCGATCCATGGTAAAAATATTGCTAGAAACAAACATTTAGACTATTCCGCGTAGTGATCGCGTACTGTGTGTATATCTGATGTTTGGACAATTGCGTTATCAACAGTAGTAATTATCAGAACTTTAATAATATTTCATTACAGTGTTGCCCCGCGTAATTCACTAAGCCCTTATCAGAACACTAATTTTCCCCTTTTATTAGTCAATGATGTATGAACTCTCGTTTACATCGCGACCGTAACACATACTGATGGAGAAGTAACCTACCACCTCAAGACATTCGAGGGACCTCAATGTTTACTTTTACTTTGTAACTTTTGTCTATGTATAATGTACTATGTATAAGATCTAAGCCTTACCCCAGCATAATCGCACTGTCTCTATTTAGTATTTGTTGTCTGAGTTTACTATAGAAATGTGATTTGATTGTCCCAAGGGAGAGAGAGAACCTTTCTATATAGAAAGATCTCACTCCCTCTTGTGTCAGTCAAGATAATTTCTTAGTCGTCTACCAAAAACTGTGGTTTTTTTATGAATAACTTTATTATCGTTCTGGCATCCATCATTGTATTGTCTTGTATAAATTTATTTGATTGCTCCGGGAGTTAGAAAGAACCTTCCTGCTGAAGGATCCAACTTTCTCCTGCATCAGTGGAAAACAATGCATCATCTGCAGTAAATTGTTATTTAAATATTTGAAATGTTTAAATTAATATGTTGTTGACCATTAAGTGTGTTTAATTTGTGTAAACGACTGTAGCCAGGAGAAAATTTATTTTGCCACAGCAGAATAAACTATCTTCTCGCAACATTCAAAATTTAAGATTGTCTAGGCTTATTTTAAGAAGACTTTGCCACTTCTCACTGAATTTTAATGTGAAATTTGCTTGTTTATTTGTAAATGAAAATGTTTATTCATTAATTGGTAGTGCTTCAAGCATGATAATTTAGTAAAAAAAAATTTAGTCTTTGTAATTGGATTTATGCAGTTACATTCCAAGCATTGTTGAGAAGAAATTGACTGGCATGTCAGCTATTGTCAATCCTTTTCCACAATGTTTTGTTCATTAAATTCCATGCATGAAGGACTTGAAATGTTACATGTTTTGCAAAATGTAATTGTTTGTCAATTTATTTGTTGTCAAAAGGCAAAAAAGCTCACACATGTATATTGTCCTGTTATATTATAAGCATTATTGAGGAAGAATTGATCTACATTTGCATCAGCTCTTTTTCTACAATGTTTAAGTCACTTAGTTGAATGCGAAAATGTACAATAGCATTTTTTTGTAATAATAATTAGCCTTTATGGTTAGCATTTGTTCGTTTAGACAGATTGTTGTATGTAAATAATGAATGTTAATAAGATTTCTCTGTGCACATAGGAAAATTGGAAATACAACTTTTGCGTTTCCATTTTTCCTCTTTACGCAGCGTTTTTCTTTAACGTAATACAGATTAGAGTGTATCCTTAACCGCAGCCAGGAACACGACCTTACTAGCATTGCATTTCGTCTTTGTTTGTGTGCCAGTCGGAGCTTTGGCACACCAACAGGGGGGTAATGTAGTGACCTAGTGCTCGATCTGCCAAACAAGGTCACTTGCACTCAACTTGCATCAAAGCTAAAATCCCTTAGAACAGTCGTAGACAGTTGTAAATACATAAATCAATAGTTTTATGTTCACATTTTACGAAGATGCATTAATTACCTGTTGTCATTCATTAGTTTATCTGTAAAAAGACAAATTGTAGTATTTTTGCTTCAGTAGCGCTTGTTAAAGTTTAATGGCCGCCATGTTGTTTGTTTACATCACGCATTGCATGATGGGATTTGTTTAGACTAGAACCCAACGACGAAGCTTTTCTAGAGCTGTCATCTGTCTTTGCAACTCGTTTTTAGCCTTATTACTAGTCAATTTCTTATGTTTATGTGCTAGAATCGTAGATTAACCATTTTTCTATGTATGTGGTATGTAATTTGCGTAACTTTCATTGAAAAAGTCCCTAGAAATGCACTTTTACTGCACTGGGTATCAAATTCCCACCATTTCCCACATAATGCGGGAATTTTGCTGGAAATGCGGGTCTCTTCCAGCATTTTTCCCTAACACTGTGGGAAGGATTCGGCGTCTTGATTGGCTTATAATGATAGACGACACTGTCGGAACCTCGTATTAATCCTCGTATAAATACGGTCTTCCCACAGATTTTTACTGACTTCACTTCTAAATTTTGGAAAGGAAACATGTAGAATCATTTTGAGGTATTTGAAAATATTCTTTTTTAGTTTTTTTTCTTTATTTTGACTTTGGGAATCAATTCTAAATTAGTTCTAAGGAGAAATTAGCAGTCGTAATTATTTTGTCTGATTTGGAATTAGGATTAAATTGAAGATAAGACTTTCTGGCTTTGACTTTGGCATTTATTGTTGATTTTTCTGAATTGTTGACTTTGATCTAGATTATTATTGTATTTTTAGTTGTATTATTAATTATTTTTGGTAAAGTTTAAACTGAATCTTTGTCTTTTGGTCTTGATTTTAGCCCTGCATTTTTGAATTTGAAATTAACCCATTCCTCTTTGGCAATTTTTTTTTGTGAAGTCCAACCCCCCTTATTTCCCCCTAGCCATCCAACACCATGTAGGTCGAGTCGTCGAGCCACCATCGCAGCTTCCCCTAGTAGCGCGAGCGGACCACTTGCGCGCTACATAATTCTGGTGTCAGAAGTGCAGATCAGCATACCTTTCCACCCCGCTGATCCAGAGAGCCGAATCCAGGCCTATCCAAAGCGGGGAAGACAGAAACCGACTCAACCATGTACCCTGATCCGGGCCACGACCCAACATACCAAACCACACCATTAATCCTGTCCAGCCTGCAGCACCAGACCATGGGCCACTTCTGCCAAAATACAGGAGGAGACTGTAGACTCAGATCAGACCAAGGTAGGAATAATTTTCACAATTATTACCTTTTCTCTCCTCCCCACAGCAGACCCCCTGTAGACCAGAAAGCCAGGACACCAACGTTGGGCCATTACCAGGGCAGCCTGACCACAAGCCATAGAGTGCAGTCTGATCCAGATCCGAACCATTATCCAGCTTACTATCCTGACATGAGCCGATCCCAGCCCAAACTAACCAATGCTGCGCCAAATTCCTTCAAAGGCACCGGCAGACCAGCCGATATGGCAGCAGACTACCAGCCATACCAGAATGACTACCGGTACCCACAGCATAGACCCTTCAATGCCATGGCGGAACCAGTGAAGTATGAATCATACCAGAAAGGTGCCAAAAGGGTCAAACTTATGCTGACTTATAATAATTGTTCTTTGAGTTCTATTTCAGGACAGCAATCCAATGAAGAGCAAATCCACAGTACCCGGCGAGAATCCGAAGTTCCCATGCACCTAAAGCAGACCCAGCCCAGCCTGCACAGACAACCCCAGGGCCACGCAGAACCGATTACCATAGAGGTTGAGCAAAGTGGGCCAGACCCGAGTCCAGCAAACTGTAACCAGCCATTCCAGAATGACTACCTACAGCATAGGCCCCTCTATGACATGGTAGGACCAGTGGAGTATAAATCATACCAGAAAGGTGCCAAGAGGGCCAAGCTTATGTTGTCTAATACTAACTTTTCTATGAGTTCTATTTCAGAACCACCGTCCTATGAAGGGCCAATCCGCATTTGCCGGCGAGAAGCCAGAGTTCCAAAGCACCTGAAGCAGACCCATCCCAACCTGCAGAGACAACCCCAGGGCCATGCAGAACCATTTACCACAGAGGTTGACCTAAGTTGGCCAGACCCGAGTCCAGCAAACTGTAACCAGGACCCGGATGTCTGCGCCATTGCTGCTTGCATCCACCCGCCAAAGCCTCCAGACCATAGCCCAGCGGACTGTAATCCAAACCTAGGTGCCTGTCCATTCTCCAACTGCATGATCCAAAAGCCTCCGGACCAAAGTGGAGCAGATCCAGTGGACTATTACCCTAACCCAAATGTCTGCGACGTGACCAACCGCAATAAGGAGAAGCCTCCAGACAAAAGTCCAGTAGCCTGTAACCCTGACCTGAGGGTATGCCCCATTGCCATACATAGAAAGCCGAAATGTCCAGACCACAATTCAGCAGATCATAACCATGATCCCAATGTCTTCGCCTTCACCGCCTGTGAGAAGCTGAAGCTGCCGGATGAAAATCCAGTGGACCATAACCATGATCCCAGGGTCTGCAACTTCACTGCCTGCAAGAAGCCGAAACCTCCAGACCAAACTCCAGCGGACCATAAACATGGTCCCAATGTCTGCGCCTTCACCGCCTGTGAGAAACCCAAACCGCCAGACCAAATTCCAGCGGACCATAACCGTGATCCCTATGTCTGCATTTTTACCGCCTGCAGGAAACCGAAGCCTCCAGACCAATATCCGGCAGATATTGACCCAGGCCCTAATGTCCGCACCATTGTAGCCTACAGAGAGCAAAGGCCTCCAGACCAAATACCCATACCACCATTTTGGAACTACCAACCCAGTGGCATGAGGTGGTTGAAGAGAGCCCGCTACGAGCACCTCCAGTAAAGTTTACCAGACCAAGGGCCAAATTTTATAACAAATTTAGTTTTAATTTTTACAGTTGTTTATTTGTTTATAGTTTTATACAGAGTTCCATGACATTACCAGTCATTTGGTGGCTGTCCGCCGTTACCAGTATTACCATACCAGTGTTTGACCATCTGTAGTTTCCGTGCCAGGGCCATGGTGACTGTCCAGTCCAGAGTCCAGCACCATGCCATGAGATGACCGTCCAGTCCAGTGTCAGGTCATGAGATAACCATCCAGTCCAGCATTCAGCACCAGGTCTAGAGTTGACCATCCAGTCCAGTGTTCAGTACCAGGTCATAAGATGACCGTCCAGTCCAGTGTTCAGTACCAGGTCATAAGGTGACTGTCCGGTCCAGTGTTCCGTATCAAGTCATGAGATGACCGTCCAGTCTAGCATTCAGTACCAGGTCAAGAGATGACCGTCCAGTTCAGTGTTCTGTACCAGGTCAAGAGTTGACCATCCAGTCCAGTGTTCCGTACCAGGTCAAGAGTTGACCGTCCAGTCCAGTGTTCCGTACCAGGTCAAGAGTTGACGGTCCAGTCCAGTGTTCCGTACCAGGTCAAGAGTTGACCGTCCAGTCTAGTGTTCCGTACCAGGTCAAGAGTTGACCATCCAGTCAGTATTTTGTACCAGGTCATGTGTTGACCGTCTGTACAAGAGTAACCATTCATGAGTTGAACATCCATCGTTTCCGCACCAGGTCACTGGTTGACCATCCACCGGTGATTCCAGTCTCCTCAAGAAGACCAGAGGCAGGTTTCGTTATCATGAGTTGATGATCCGTTGATGAGGTTCAACCTGTTATCCGATGTTTACATTCTGGGCCATGGGATTTGGCCATCCGGTTTATGGGTCATGGGTTGACCGTCTGAGTGACCATCGGATGTCGTGTAAGGTCAATGGTTGACCGTCTGGGAACAGCAACCGATCGTGGGCTATGAGAGACGAAAGCCCTGCTGCGAGTCAGGAGTTGATTGTCGATCCGTGGTGAGGAGCATCGATCCGTGGTGAGAAGGATCGATCCGAGGTGAAGAGTATCGATCCGTGGTGAAAAGTATCGATGCGTGGTGAAAAGTATCGATCCATGGTAAAAATATTGCTAGAAACAAACATTTAGACTATTCCGCGTAGTGATCGCGTACTGTGTGTATATCTGATGTTTGGACAATTGCGTTATCAACAGTAGTAATTATCAGAACTTTAATAATATTTCATTACAGTGTTGCCCCGCGTAATTCACTAAGCCCTTATCAGAACACTAATTTTCCCCTTTTATTAGTCAATGATGTATGAACTCTCGTTTACATCGCGACCGTAACACATACTGATGGAGAAGTAACCTACCACCTCAAGACATTCGAGGGACCTCAATGTTTACTTTTACTTTGTAACTTTTGTCTATGTATAATGTACTATGTATAAGATCTAAGCCTTACCCCAGCATAATCGCACTGTCTCTATTTAGTATTTGTTGTCTGAGTTTACTATAGAAATGTGATTTGATTGTCCCAAGGGAGAGAGAGAACCTTTCTATATAGAAAGATCTCACTCCCTCATGTGTCAGTCAAGATAATTTCTTAGTCGTCTACCAAAAACTGTGGTTTTTTTATGAATAACTTTATTATCGTTCTGGCATCCATCATTGTATTGTCTTGTATAAATTTATTTGATTGCTCCGGGAGTTAGAAAGAACCTTCCTGCTGAAGGATCCAACTTTCTCCTGCATCAGTGGAAAACAATGCATCATCTGCAGTAAATTGTTATTTAAATATTTGAAATGTTTAAATTAATATGTTGTTGACCATTAAGTGTGTTTAATTTGTGTAAACGACTGTAGCCAGGAGAAAATTTATTTTGCCACAGCAGAATAAACTATCTTCTCGCAACATTCAAAATTTAAGATTGTCTAGGCTTATTTTAAGAAGACTTTGCCACTTCTCACTGAATTTTAATGTGAAATTTGCTTGTTTATTTGTAAATGAAAATGTTTATTCATTAATTGGTAGTGCTTCAAGCATGATAATTTAGTAAAAAAAAATTTAGTCTTTGTAATTGGATTTATGCAGTTACATTCCAAGCATTGTTGAGAAGAAATTGACTGGCATGTCAGCTATTGTCAATCCTTTTCCACAATGTTTTGTTCATTAAATTCCATGCATGAAGGACTTGAAATGTTACATGTTTTGCAAAATGTAATTGTTTGTCAATTTATTTGTTGTCAAAAGGCAAAAAAGCTCACACATGTATATTGTCCTGTTATATTATAAGCATTATTGAGGAAGAATTGATCTACATTTGCATCAGCTCTTTTTCTACAATGTTTAAGTCACTTAGTTGAATGCGAAAATGTACAATAGCATTTTTTGTAATAATAATTAGCCTTTATGGTTAGCATTTGTTCGTTTAGACAGATTGTTGTATGTATATAATGAATGTTAATAAGATTTCTCTGTGCACATAGGAAAATTGGAAATACAACTTTTGCGTTTCCATTTTTCCTCTTTACGCAGCGTTTTTCTTTAACGTAATACAGATTAGAGTGTATCCTTAACCGCAGCCAGGAACACGACCTTACTAGCATTGCATTTCGTCTTTGTTTGTGTGCCAGTCGGAGCTTTGGCACACCAACAGGGGGGTAATGTAGTGACCTAGTGCTCGATCTGCCAAACAAGGTCACTTGCACTCAACTTGCATCAAAGCTAAAATCCCTTAGAACAGTCGTAGACAGTTGTAAATACATAAATCAATAGTTTTATGTTCACATTTTACGAAGATGCATTAATTACCTGTTGTCATTCATTAGTTTATCTGTAAAAAGACAAATTGTAGTATTTTTGCTTCAGTAGCGCTTGTTAAAGTTTAATGGCCGCCATGTTGTTTGTTTACATCACGCATTGCATGATGGGATTTGTTTAGACTAGAACCCAACGACGAAGCTTTTCTAGAGCTGTCATCTGTCTTTGCAACTCGTTTTTAGCCTTATTACTAGTCAATTTCTTATGTTTATGTGCTAGAATCGTAGATTAACCATTTTTCTATGTATGTGGTATGTAATTTGCGTAACTTTCATTGAAAAAGTCCCTAGAAATGCACTTTTACTGCACTGGGTATCAAATTCCCACCATTTCCCACATAATGCGGGAATTTTGCTGGAAATGCGGGGTCTCTTCCAGCATTTTTCCCTAACACTGTGGGAAGGATTCGGCGTCTTGATTGGCTTATAATGATAGACGACACTGTCGGAACCTCGTATTAATCCTCGTATAAATACGGTCTTCCCACAGATTTTTACTGACTTCACTTCTAAATTTTGGAAAGGAAACATGTAGAATCATTTTGAGGTATTTGAAAATATTCTTTTTTAGTTTTTTTCTTTATTTTGACTTTGGGAATCAATTCTAAATTAGTTCTAAGGAGAAATTAGCAGTCGTAATTATTTTGTCTGATTTGGAATTAGGATTAAATTGAAGATAAGACTTTCTGGCTTTGACTTTGGCATTTATTGTTGATTTTTCTGAATTGTTGACTTTGATCTAGATTATTATTGTATTTTTAGTTGTAATATTAATTATTTTTGGTAAAGTTTAAACTGAAACTTTGTTTTTTTGCTTATTGATTTTAGCCCTGCATTTTGAAATTGGAATTAACCCTTTCCTCTTTGGCAATTATTTTTTTTTGTGAAGTCCAACCCCCTTTATTTCCCGCTAGCCATCCAACCACACGAAGGTCGAGTCGTCGAGCCACCATCGCAGCTTCCCCTAGAGTGCGAGCGGACCACTTGCGCGCTACAATATTATGGTTGTAAGATGAAGAGAAATAACAAGAATCCATGGTTAGGTGCTCCAGTCGCTTGATATGTCATAAATACTGTTGAAAGCAACGTTTACTCTAATTAATTCATTTCATAAAACCTCTCTTACAACCGGTCATACGTGCTCCTGCGTCTAAAACTTAGGCATAGTCGTGCGATGCACGCACGTGCAACATACGACTTTGGTGGACACAACCACGACACAGACTGCACGTAGCAAAAACTATTGAGATTCACCCGACGTCGGAATTATTCGGGAGACGTCGTAAACATTTAGCGTTGGAACTTTCCACCGCCGAATGTTTACGACCCCGGCCGAATAGGTTCGGATACGTAACGATGTTTTAAGAATCTAAAAATGTCCACATTACGGGTATTCTACCTTAACGATTAGCTTTCAATTTTGTCTATCGAAGTAAACAATCGTTCCTTTTCCCTCAGAATTCCTCAATGTTTTCTAACAATTGCAAATATGCGTTAGCTCAATGCTTGTACTGTACAAATTATAGCGTAACGTCGTTTTGTAGACGTCACGCTTAAATCAATGTAGGAAAATTCATATGAACAAAACAACAGTGTTGTGACAAGCAATTCCTTCATTTCCCACAATGTTTTCTACGAATACAGACATAAAAATATTCACAATTGTCGTCTGCAACATCTTTGAATTTAGACCAGTATATTTAATTACTAGTGTGTTGTCGTCTGGTGATGGTATTCGGGTCATGAACTTCATGACAGATAGGGATAGGTGATTGACTCTTTCCTAAACGACAAAATTTTAGGGCGATCCACTTCAAAAACTGACACAAAAGACAAAATTGAAGATATTAATGATAGGATTTGTGTAAAACATGGCACAGACAATACTGAGACAAAAGGAGAAACTGCTGGTTATCAGCAGTTTCTTCTTTTGTTTTAATGTTTTCCCAAGCATTTTCTATTAGGAACGTCAGAACCAGGTCTTGTTTGGGAAAGGGTTTATCAAATAAAGAAAGGACTAGTTAGTTTGTAATTACTAACTCGACGGTAGTTAAATTAATAATATCCTTGTGCAGGAAGAATAATGGAATTTGTTAAAAAGTATTAATATTTGACGTACATGCCATACCCATCTCCCCGCAGATTGACCGTTCGTTGCACTCATATGAATAGACTACATCGAAATAGGATCCGTTATTCCAATGTTTCTTTTTTCCTTTGAAAGGGACATACAAAGCCTCCTGTTAACAGTGGTGGATCCAAAGTTGGTTAGTGGGATTCAAAGCAACCCTCCTCTGTAGCCTAATTAATTAATTTTCATGCAGAAATTCAGTCAAAATTGTACAATACTAGTAAAACAACCACCCTTTCTGTGTATTCGAACGCCCTTCACAGAAACCCTGGATCCGCCGCAGTGTAAATTAGAAAGACGTGAAGGTCTTAAGTCGTTCCACAGGCCTGAATTTCTTGTGGTTTACTATGAAAATTTTGACAAATTTATCTAAATGCTTAAACTTATATACTAGAACAAAAAAGATACGCAACCCCAATTTTCCATAATATTTTCGACAAACTATGTTTTAATGGCTATTGAGTACATTTATAATATTCCTGCCTCCATACGCATAAATATTGGAGCTAAAAATTATACCAATTCCAAAACAATGAAATTTTCTACTGCTCAAATTCGAAAGAAGTTGCATAGCATAAAACAATGGATTTCAAAATAAGAAAGGGAGAACAATTGTATTTATAAAATTACAGTATGTACAGTGGAAGGTTTCGATCCAATTCAGTCAACACAGTCCGAGCAGACTGACTAGGGTCGATGCTTTTCACCTATTGTGATCACCTTTTGTCCGGCGTCCGTGGGTACATACGTCGTCCGTCAACAATTTCTTTAAATGACATCTCCTCCTAAACTATTAGGCCAATTCCTACCAAACTTGGCAGAAATGTTCCTTAGGTGAACCCCTTTAAAAATTGCTAAAAGAATTTAAATCTATAAAAAAAACTCTGGTTGTCATGGCAACAGAAAAGGAGAAATTTGACTTAATCTCAATAATCTCTTTGAACGACATCCATCTCCTCCTAAACTACCGGGCCAATTTCAACCAAACTTGGAAAAAATATTCTTTAGGAGGTCCCTTTTAAAATTTGCTAAGAAATTCACTTGAGCACCTTGTGCTCAGGTGAGGTAAAAATGTTGTCGTATCGTAATGGGTTAACCCAAAACCACTTTGAAAGAAATTGCAGACGACACTTTCATGTTATTAAATTTTACATTTCTGGTGGTTTTGGGTGGAAAATATTGTGGCAAATGAAGAAATTGCTTGTCCCAAGCAATTTTTTTTTTCAATTACCACAATGTCTTCCAATGCCTTTATCTTTTAAGGAGTCAAAGAGTCAATTTGTGGTAATAGGTCTACTATTAAGGCGCCGTGGTCTAGTGGTAGGACGCGGGCTTCTGGATCGAGAGATCCCTTGTTCAAATCCCGCCGTGTCACGGAAAGTTTTCTGGGCAAAAAAGTAACCACACATTGCTCATCTTCACCAAGGTGTATAAATTGGTACACGGGAGAGTTGAAAGCCGAAGTGCTGTGGCTGCCAGTGGCGCCGACTGTAAACAGCCGACTTGAAACTCAATGATCATGGAGTAAAGTGTGAAAGTCGCACGAATATGGACCCAGTCTCGTTAATTTGAGACTATAAACTACCTTTACTAAACTTTACTTTTAATAGATCTATAGGAAGTCAAAACAAACAAAGGCAACTTTACAGGAATACAAGATAAGGAATTAGACAAAGTTATTTTTTTTCTATCAAATTTATTTAATTACATGTAAAATTGGCAATGATCAACAAATAACAATTTTTTTATCCAAAACATTGAAACAAGAAGTCAGGGCCTGGAAAACGGCCTTTAAGGCTTTTCTAAACCAACATGGATTCAGATCAGTCCGTGTATATACAGTACGTCTGATCAAGATCCATGATTTTCCCACATATCTGTCATAACATGTTCATAGTAACTGTTATAATATAAAATTATGAGAGCAGAATTTATTGGTCAAAATCTGACTGCTTTGCCACATGCCATAGGCTGATTTGGAAAATGGTTGTCTCAAATGTTGTAACGGCCCTTTTTTGCCAGACATTGTCTCAAATCGCTGCTTTTCTACAAAAACCTCGTATCTGCAGCTTAAAACAAGCTGCAGATACGAGGTTTTTGCAGAACAGCGACAAAATGTTACTTACAATGCCTAGAATTATGACTTTATTCTTTTCCAAATAAGCTCTGCATGATATTCACAAACCTGTCTAAATCCTGGTTGACCTTTAAAATTAAATGACAATCCATGCGATTGGCTGAAACAAATATGTCTCATTCAATCAGATGGTTTGTAATATCGTTTATAAAGCGTTTGAGGCTATCTATGCAGTTGCATGAAAGCTTATTATTCAGCTTCTTAGATCCGTTTTCGGGCATTTTCCCAGACTTTTTGTTTCTCGGTTCCTCACATAGTTGGTCATTTTTAAATGAATGTCCAAATTCAAAGACGTTGCAGACAACAATTTCAAATCAGTAAACCTTAACATTTTTTTGGTCTTTCTGGGTTGAAAAAATTGTGGGAAATGTTATTGCATAGAATGTATTAACAGAGGAAAAATTGCTAATTATCAGTAAATCCTTCTTTACCCCCAATTTTTTTCTTAAGTCTTATAGGGGTGTCAAATCAAAAGACCCAGTCACATACAATTCCGAGACCGTATCACATCCACATCCTATCCAAAAAGAAGCTGTAAAACTGACTACTTTTGGATTACTCTGCCTGTAATGTGGACACAGAGTCATTTATGTGACCAGGCTCCAATCGCTTTCTAGATCTTGAACCCATTACCAAATTACAATATTTTAGACTAGACTAGTCCAAATTCAAAGATGATGCAGACGACAATTTCAAGTGAATGAAAATTATCATTTTTTTTTGTAATTTTGTGTAGAAAGTATTGTGGAAAATGAAGAAATTGCTTGTTACAAGCAATTTCTTCATTTTCCACAATGCTTTCCAAGGCCTTTTTCTTTGGGGGAGTCAAAAGGAGTTACTGTGTGGTGATGGGTTAACCCTTTTCCAAATAAGACCTTGCTTTGATGTCCCTACCAGAAAAAGCTTTGAAAAGCATTGAGGGAATAGAAGAAAATACTGCTACATCTAATCAGTATTTTCTCCTTTTGCCTCAATATTTTCTAGGCTACAATGTGTACAAATCTAATGTTTTTGAACATGTATACATTTTGTCATCTGCTGCAGCTTTTGAATGTGACAAGTCTAAAATTTTGTCATTTTGGAAAGGGTTGATAATGTTTATGCATCAACCCTTTGGACGCTTCATCTAGAATAGTTTTACTTTTTCAAGCGTGTACAGTATCAATCCCAGTCTTCGAAAACTACTTCCGGGATTATCCATTTTATCGTGATGGGTCACATATCATAAATTATAAACTTCATATCATCATATCCAATATCAATTCATTTTTTTTTCTTTCTTTTCTAAAGCATCATCAACAGTTCTTTTCCTCCACTGTTCATAAGTTGTTTCACGCGCAGACAATGACCTCTCTTCGCCTTCTTTTAAATATTCTAAATTCTTCAATTTTTCCAGCGCATCTTGGACTGAAAAAGGAGAAAAATTTAGTTATTAACGCTCTCCAAAACAAGACCTAATTTTGACGTCCAAAATCAAAAGGTTTGGGAAAACATTGATCCAAAAGAAGAAAATGCTGGTAACCAGCATTTTCTCCTTTTGCCTCAACATTTTCTTTGCTATATTGTACACAAATTCAAAGTTTATAAACACTCATATTGTCGTCTGCAGAACTCCCTAAGAAGTGTTTGAATTGGACCACCTTAAAATTCTGCCATTTGGAAAAGGGTTAAGGTAGGAAAATTACTCAAGATATAGAAAGTCTTCTTATGAGTACAGACTGATTAGGACATACACTTTTCACACATATAAAATCTTGAAGCACCAAGTCTCAATCACTATTCTTTCAAGTATATATCTGAGCATGGGTATGGCATGCAGAGCTCCAGATAGGAAGAAGTGATGACTTTTCAAACTGCAATAATTCTGTTGTTTTTCATCAAACCCTATGTTTTGGGTACTCATTTGAATCGTCTCGTCGAGACGATTCAAATGAGTACCCACAACATAGGGTTTGGAATTGAAATAACAAAGTTAGAAAGTCTTCACTCCCACTTATCTGTAGCCCTGGGTATGGAAAAAGAGTCCTTACAGAATTTGAGATAAGCATAGATCCAGATCAGTGTGACTGTGCAAATGGGGAGTCTTGTCAAAACTCGGCCTATTAGACACAAGATTACTAAATGCAATTCCTTCACCCAGTCTGAAAGAAACCCTGGTTTTTCAGCTTCCAAATGGAAAAGTTTGGGAAAACATTGAGGCAAAAGAAGAAACTGCTGCAGACCAGTGTTTTCTCCTTTTGGCCTCAGTACTTTGTGTCATAAAGTGCAGAAGGTCTCTTCTTGTTTATATCAATTTTGCTGTTTGTAGCAGCTTTCTATTTCAACCACCCTAGAGTTTTGTTAAGTAAAGAGTTAAGAGCAAAAAGGATCCTGAGGCGCATTCTATAGGACAAGATTTTTCAAGTTTTCTTAAGACCTTTTTGATAAAGCGTTTTAAGCCAGAGATTCTGACCGAGGTGTTCCGAATGCTCCATACTTTACACAAATGACGTTTTCATGACGTCATTTGAATAAAGTATGGAACATTCCGAATAACACGGTTTATAAATCATGGAGTATTTGGAATAACTCAGTCAATTCTCTCTTCTATTTTTCTACAGAAATGACCAAGAAGGTCCGTATGAAATATAGCTATATGGCGCTGCCCATTGCAGGGCTTTCAAATCTCACTCAAAACGAGTGCTTTATCTTTAAACATCTTAAGAAATCTCAAGATATCTCAAGTAATCTCACTCTGAAGAACGCGCCTCTGATAATACAATAATTATGCCCAAGTTGATCTGGTTCAATAGTGGTCACATCCTCAAAGACCCAGGTCTTAAATGCTGTTTAACGCATAGGACAATATATCAAAATGGTTCTTACAAAAGAGCGCTTATCTGACTAGATCATTTGATATGATGCTTCATATTGATTTTGGTCTACTTGTTCAAAGCTTTAGACACTTTTGTCCCCAGGGGATGAAAAACTGGGTCCAAGAGGATGTGGAGGTCTCAAATGCCACAAGGTCTATTTTTCCAAATTAATGTTCGTTAAATTCATAGATAACTATCCATTTAACCCTTTCCCAAACAAGACCTGGTTTTGACATGCATAAAAGGAAAGGCTTGGGAAAACATTGAGGCAAAAGAAGAAAATGCTGAATATCAGCATTTTCTCCTTTTGCCTAAATACTTTCTAAGCTATGGTATACACATATCCTTTCTTTATCAACACCTATTTGTCTGCAGCAGCTTCCAAATTGGACCCACCCTAAAAATGTTGCTGTTTGGGAAAGGGTTAATGACAATCAGGGCTACAGATAAGAGGGAGTGGTGGCTTTTCAAAGTGCAAAATTTCATCTAATGTTCATTGAACCCTAATTTAGTATGCTGTGGGGACTCATTTGAGTGGTCTCTTTGAGATGATTCAAATGAGTACCAACAACATAGGGTTTAGATTTAAAATTACAATTGTAGAATGCCTTTCCCCTTCTTATCCGTTGCTCTTTGACCCTTTCCCAAACAAGACCTGGTTTTGACGTCCTTAATAGATAAGGCTAAGGAAAACATTGAAACAAAAGAAGAAACTGCTGATAACCAGCAGTTTCTCCTTTTGTCTCAATATTTTCTGTGTCATATTTTACACAAATCCTATCTTGAATAACATCCATTTTGTCATTTGTGGCAGTTTTTGAAGTGGATCCCCCTTAAATTTTGTCGTTTGGGAAAGGGTTAACAATGTCTTGACTGATATAATTATGACAAGTCATTTCACTCAAGCTTCCATCATTTCTTCTTGTTTTCTGTCCTTCCTTCTATTTTTTCTGATATTTTTTCAGTAATTTCTGATTCTTTCATCTTTTCTAATATTTCATGGACTGAAATGTACCAACATCCAAAACATTATGATAACAGCTTAAAGATTATCAGAATTTTCTTCTTATGCCTCAATGTTTTACAAAGCAAACACTATTCAGTTAGGGACTTTATAATTGCCCATTTTTATAGAAGCTGACATAAGGTAGTCCACCCTTAATGAGTTTCACATGATGTCAGATTTATTCCGGCGATATAGTAAACAATTGTAACATATATTGGATCCATATGGACAAATTACCAAAAGAATAAACAGTATTTTCCACTCCCAAATGTTTACAATGTTGCCCGATTGGCCGAAATAATTAGATGTTGCATGAATCTCAATAGGGGAGGACCTTTTTCCAAACAATAAAAATGTTGCATGTTTTTGAAAGCTTCTGCAGATAATTAATTATGATTAATAAACTTCGAATTTTCATAAATGATAGCAAAGAATTGTCAAATCCCAGAAATCTGTCTGTCATATATTGTTGGTTACAGGTTTGTAAATGTCATAACTACTGCTTCATAAAGCTGTAGTTACAATATTTTTGAATATCGCAAATAATATTCTCCAATAGTTGGTACGAAAAAGTATTTCAAACTTAAGGTTTACAAATTGAGAATGAAAACACCACTTTCTAGCTATATGAAATGCATCAAATTACACACACTTGTAAATACACTTCACATAAGTTGATTCACCGTGCCGGATTTCAAGATTATGCTTTAAGAAGAAAATAATTTACAAATATTATTTTACTCTATATTCATATGAAAAGGTAATTTTGAACATTTTTGTCAAATATTTCCATAAGCATGCATTAATTCAAAATATTAATTTAAACTATACAGAATGCTTATGTTTGTATTTGGAATGGAAATGTAACACAGTTTAGGAATTACTGGCACTTTTCAAATTTTGCCCCTGGCTCTGCATTCCATTCTCAGTTAGAAAACCTTATCATCTTCCAAAACAACAAAATTTTATCTAGAGTGATCCAATTTGAAAGCTGCTGCAGGAGACAAAATGGATATTAGTAACGATAGAATTTGTGTATCTAATAAACACTTTAGAACAGAAAATATTGAGGCAAAAGGAGAAAATGCTGATTATCAGCATTTTCTTCTTTTGCCCCAAAGTTTTCCTATGCTTATTCTATGAGAGACATCAAAACTAGGTTTTGTTTGGGAAATGTTTAAAAGATCTGTCTTCAAACTATTAACCTATTGCCACACAATGACTCTTTTTGACTCCCTACAATATAATGGCTTTGGAAAACATTGTGGAAAATGTAGAAATTGCTTGTGACAAGCAATTTCTTCATTTACCACAATGTTTTCTACACAAAAATACCATAAATGAAAAATTTATTCTCCTCAAATTGTCGTCTGCAAGATCTTTCAATTTCGACCATTCTGAAATATTGCCGTTTGGTAATAGGTTAATCATACCTTGAACTTTGCCTTTATGCCACGCTGCTACTGTAGCTTTTGCTGCATCTCTTATAGGTTTACTGTCAGCCAACTGAAATTATAATGGCTAAAATTTTTGCAATTATAACAATAGGGAACAATTTTATCCGGTAAACTGTGATGTAATTTCTGACTAACAACAGTATTTTGTTCATGTAATTCTAAAACCTTGTAGCTACAGCTTGATTGAAGATGTAGTTAAGAGACGTTTTATACAATAATGAAGGTTTATCAATATAATTATAACAGAATGATCTAAAGATGTAAACACTGTCTATTTTAAGCACAGAATTCATTCCTATTATAACATGAGATATAACCCTTTCCCTAACAACAAACACTTTCATTGTTCCATTTTGAAATGCATTTGTACTACATAAGTCAAAATGGGTTTATCTAAGTTTGTTTGGAAATGGGTTGAATGAATTCTGGATTTGTTTATGTGTGAATGAAATCTGGATCAAAGCTAGAATTATGTTTCAAATTCCATATTGACCTCAGATCCATGATATCTCAGTTCATTTAAATCAAAATACTTATGGAAAATGAATATTTTTATGGTCTTTTTTTTTTTTTATGGTCTATCAAAATACTTCATCCAATTGAAGAAACTGTTAAAACGGCAGAAATAAAGAATAAAATATACTGACCTTTTGGACAACTTTCTCATCATTCAAGAGTTGCCTGGAAAAAATTATAAGTATTAACAATGTTAACATCTCATCTATAATATGTATACATTATGTAACCTCTCCTCAAACATATATTTTTTTGGACTGTCCATATCTTAACCCTTCCCAAACAAAACCTGGTTTTGATGTCCCTAAACAAATGATTTGGGAAAACATTGAAACAAAAGAAGAAACTGCTGATAACCAGCAGTTTCTCCTTTTGTCTCAATATTTTCCTCGTTATATTCTACACATATCATATCTGTATCAACATGATTTATCTTCTGTGACTCCCTTCAAATTGCAAAAGTCAAAAACTTTGCCATTTGGGAAAGGGTTAATGCTCCAGCAGACGACATATTGAATAGTTATAAAGATAGGAATTATGTATAATATAGCACAGAAAATGTTGAGGCCAAAGGAGAAAATGCTGAATATTAGCATTTTCTTCTTAGCCTCAATGTTTTCCAACACTTTCTTTTTTTGAGGACATCAAAACCATGTCTTGTTTCGGAAATGGTTATTTCAATATATTTATTTGACTTTGCAATATTATGAGCAATGATAATTATTTTATGGCTAAAACCAATCTCATTGTCTACATGGCTTCCGTTTGGTATTTTCATTTTGGAAGTACTATTTTATAGTTTTCCAGAAAAGGGTGTTTATATGAGTACTGAATTCGGCCCTTGGCTATAGTATGACGTCCCGTAGTTTAGAATCTGATAGCCTTATCTAAAACCATGTGCATGCATATTTACAGACTGATTTTATAAAATTGAGTTATTCTGACCATCTCAATAGATTCATGAACCGAAGTTCTAAACAAAAAAAATGGAAAAGTTAAACAACATTTGTAAAGAGACTAACAAAATAATATATTGGCCAGGATATTAAAAGCATGTCATCACGCGGCGTCAAGGTGAGGCTCTCGTCATTTCGATAGGGCTTTGCTTTTGTTGCTATAAAAAAAACTAGGTTGACCTTAAAACAATCGCATTTTTTTGGATAGGGACTGGCTCATCCGTGGAGAAAATCAAACGTCTTGAAAACTTTTCTATGACTGAAAAAGGCTTGGATAAGGTTGGATGATTTTTACCCTGACCTTGATTTTCTAGTTTCTGTTTTGTTTTGCAAAAAATATTATTTTTCAGTATACAAATCAGTTGTCTCCAAATATCTTTGAACAAAGATTTTGTTTGTAGCAAAAGTATTTAGATGCACATGGAATGGTACTCAGATTGTAAGCTCTTATGAAAATCACAATGCTATCGAAACCACAGGGAATTTTAGCGATTTTTATGTAGACTCTTTCTAGTCTTTAATAGAAAGAGTCTACATAAAAATCGCTAAAATTCCCTGTGATCGAAACCATGTAACCTATCGAAAGCATGAGAGGAAAGGCTAATTGATTCGGTCGGCACAATCCCTTCAGCCAATCAAAAACATTGACAGTCATAAAGTGCAGACCTGCACTCATTCGGTGGAGGTGAAAGCTTCGGTCTTTTTCGTTAAAGCATTACCAACTTTCAGCATTAATATCTCGACGACTAAGCCTGATTATTAACAAGAGGACCCTGAGGGCCCTAAATCGCTCACCTGAGTTATGTTTTAATAATGCCAAATAACTTTGCATATGTTACGCATTGTTGTCCCAGGGAAGAATTTGGCCATGTAGTTTCAGAGGACATGTTGTTTACAGAAATTGATCAGCTTTTATGACATTTCCCATTTTCTGATGCCACAGCAACCAGAGTTTTTCATAGATTTCAATTCTTTTAGCAATTTTTATAAGGGACCACCCAATGAACATTACTGCCAAGTTTGGTTGATTTTGACCGAGAAGTTAAGGAGGAGATGTCGTTAAAAGAAGTTGTTGAGCTTTTGTGAAAATTCCCATTTTCCGATGCCACGGCAACCATTGTTTTCCATTGATTTCAATTCTTTTAGCAATTTTTATAAGGGACCACCCAAGGAACAACTCTGCCATGTTTGGTTGATTTTAACCCAGAATTTAAGGAGGAGATGTCGTTTAAAGAAGTTGTTGAGCTTTGTTAAATTTACCATTTTCCGATGCCACGGCAACCATTGTTTTCCATTGATTTCAATTATTTTAACAATTTCTATAAGGGACCACCTAAGGAACATTTCTGCCAAGTTTGGTTGATTTTAACCCAGAAGTTAAGGAGAAGATGTCGTTTAAAGAAATAGTTGAATTTTTGTGAAATTTCCCATTTTCCGATGCCATGGCAACCAGAGTTTTTCATGGATTTCAATTCTTTTAGCAATTTTATAAGGGACTACCCAAGGAACATTTCTGCCAAGTTTGGTTGATTTTGACCCAGAAGTTAAGGAGGAGATGTCGTTTAAAGAAATTGTTGAGCTTTTGTGAAATTTCCCATTTTCTGATGCCATGGCAACCAGAGTTTTTCATGGATTTCAATTCTTTTAGAAATTTTTATAAGGGACCACCCAAGGAACATTTCTGCCAAGTTTGGTTGATTTTGACCCAGAAGTTAAGGAGGAGATGTCGTTTAAAGAAATTGTTGAGCTTTTGTGAAATTTCCCATTTTCTGATGCCACGGCAACCAGAGTTTTTCATGGATTTCAATTATTTTAGCAATTTTTATAAGAGACCACCCAAGGAACATTTCTGCCAAGTTTGGTTGATTTTGACCCAGTAGTTTAGGAGGAGATGTCGTTTAAATAAGTTGTTGAGCTTTTGTGAAATTTCCCATTTTCCGATGCCACGGCAACCAGAGTTTTTCATGGATTTCAATTATTTTAGCAATTTTTATAAGGGACCACCCAAGGAACATTTCTGCCAAGTTTGGTTGATTTTGACTCAGTAGTTTAGGAGGAGATGTCGTTTAAAGAAATTGTTGACGCCGTGACGGACAGACGGACGCCGGACATTGATAGATCACAATACCTCACCTTGAGCACTTCGTGCTCAGGTGAGCTAAAAATGCGTTGGTAGTTAGAAAGTTTAAATCACATTCTTTAACCCTTTCACTGCCAAATGTTTATTTTGGACGCGTTTCTCACTGCTGAATTAATTCGAAGAAATTTCCAAGAATCGATACCCTGTACACAAAAAAACATGCATAACTTTTGACTCATTTGATGGATTCCTTTTAAATTTCAACACATACAGAAAAATTAAGCCTATATGTGACCAAAACAGTTTGTCCACTGAAAATTTTGACTGGGGGTTTTTGTACCTCTTGGTGGTTAAAGTTGGGGGTACCAAAAATAAATAGGGGGTACAAGAAAACTAACACTAAATTTAGAAAATTCTTCCATTCATTGGCTCTGTGATGTAGTAGAATTACACATATTAAACAGTGGAAACACTTTAGACTTCATCATTGTATTTATATGGGTTAACATTAATTTTGTTTATAATTCATTCCCAAATTTACCACATACAACACAGCAGGCTACATTTATTTATTTTGAATGGCAAAGCACCCTGAGTTTGTTTAATCAAATCCAAATTGCATGTTGTTTGTTGCTACTCATTGGATTCCAATCATTACCTTTAAAATAGGGTTTGACGAAAAAATGAATATTATACTGTACATTTGCTGATTGTCAGAAGTTTCTCCTGTTTTTCCTCAATGTCAACTTAATCAAAACTAGTTCTTATTTGGGAAAGGGTTGAGGCGTTTTGTTCTTTCAATTACCTGCAAATCAATCAAATTTGGAATTTTTTCAGAAGCCTAATGCAGTTTACAACTTAGTTACAATACCGTTACCGAAACCTTTTTGAATTTTGAACACAAATATCCATCTTCAAGTTTGTGTCTACGATTTCAACCGAGCCTCTTATCGGCATTGTTCCCTTTTCTCCGTCCGAGCTGGCTGAGCCATGAACTTTGATTTTAGATTCAAAAGTGGATCAGGGTTTTCCATGACGCACAAATCATGCGTCATTGTCGCAGTTTCAAAACAAATGACCCCCTTAGGAATTACCTGAGGGTCATTAATGATGCAAGTTTTTAAATCCAGATTTTCTAATGATACTTGATTTCTCTAGGGTATTTATAAAATCTGACCCACAAAATTGGAGAAATGACCCCCCACTTAGAAGGCAGGGGGTCACAATGACCCCCAAATTATTATAGGCAGGGAAAACCCTGGTGGATGATAGTCCAGACTGAGTGATTCATTCATTGTTTCCCCCTATTTATGTTGATTTTCTGATTGCGTGCATTTGAAATTAAAAAAAAATCCAGTCTGTTGTTTAGATGCCATGATCATGCAGAATTGCAGACGCTTTATGTTTCAAGCCTTTTGGTTGAATAGAATCGCAAAAACGCAGCATCTTGGTCAAGTACAATTATCGTAAAAAATAGAGAGATCCGAATGACCGAATTTGGCAGTTTCGATTTAATTACTCAGCTAGCACACTCGTTTTTCTTTCGTTAACAACAGGGAAGATTATCTGCCGCGGATCCAGGATTTCTGTGAGGGGGGTTCGTATCTACAAAATAGGGGGTTCGTTTTCCTAGTATTACACAATTTTGACTAAATTTCTGCATGAAAATGAAATAATTTGGCTACAGAGGGGGGTTTGTTTGAACCCCCCGAACCCCCTCTGGATCTGCCACTGATTATCATCTTATTTTTATACATGATAAGGGACTCATTTTGCGTACGTTCTTGGACGTTTTGGGTGAAAAAGTAGTACGTGATTTTTGTTGATCTTACGTGATTCACGTACATTTGTACGTGATCGGACACCCTGCCAAAATTTAAAGGTAATTTATGAAATGACAATATTTTTTTTCTTTTTTATGTTGTGGGTACTCATATATTTCGCCCCCATAAATTTGTCGACTTAAGTCGCCTATGGCAGGCACCCATTATCAGGGGTTGAAAAATCCACTCGCCCGCTCGCATTGGCGAGTAGAAAATGCCGTAGGACGAGTAGATTTGGGGATGAACTAGTCCGACGGGGCGAGTGCAAATTTAGGACTTGAATCACGCTGATTGAGGGAAAAAAATAAAGGATCAAAAAGAAAGTATTTATTTCAAACAACTTCATGTCGGAAACAATAATATTCACTGTATAATAAGACCGTTCCCTGTTTATGTCGATCAATCTTCGTAGATGCTTCTAGAGTAAATCTGTGTTACTCATATGCGATTATTTGAGCGAGATCAAAAACGCCGCAAACACAGTCAATTGATGACATAGTCATTCCAGTTTCAATATAATCACATGATTTTTCCGCACCCAAATAAGGTCACATTTTACTATGATTTGTTTACAAAAGTCGCGCGTGCCAGGAAAGCGCGGGAAAATGGGATGAAGCAATGAAAAAAATACACTATCTACGTAGTAAATATACTGATGTTAGATGGTTTGTACACCGACGCGTTGTCTCTTTCTGTCATGCCGCCTTGCGATTACACAAAGAAATTCTTTCACATTTACCGGGTAGTTGTATATTAAACTGGTGTACTTACTCGACCATTTCGACAGCTAATCTATCTTTCGAATTAAATAAAAAAGTGTTTACAGTAGAAGACTATTAATCGGCGATTGATTTATGGTAAAAGATGGAGTCAAGTCTGAGCCACATTCGATTTATTGACCATCTTTTTTAATAAAATTGTTGCCTTATTCGCCTATGACTTTTGAAGTGGCGATCGCCAGCGCGAGCCCTGTCTGTCATTTATACTGAAGAAACTTTATTTGTACCTAAACATTAACAGAGTCAAAGAGTTATTTGCATAATAATGCATCCGTAAGAGCCATCAGTCTAAAATTTGCTTCATCTTTAAGGGCGAGTTGGGTTGCCTTAAGGGCGAGTAGAAATTCAGAGCTACTAGTCCTACAGGACTAGTAGGTTTGAAGAAATTTTTCAACCCCTGATTATAGTCGACAAAAGTCGCCTATGGCAGTGAAAGGGTTAACGAAAAGACTTTTGTATATGAATTTTAGCGATGGATTTATGAAATATTCTGCCTCAAAAATAGTATCCCGTAACGATAAAGACCGAGGAAGAACCCTCTATGAAAAAATGAAAGTGAGGCTATGACGTCATGCCGACTGATTCTAAATTTGAAATGATCTGTCAAGGTTGCATAAGCTTTGGTGACGCGAAAACTAGTGACATTTGGTTCTAACATAACAACCGCTCCACGAAAGTGTAAAGGACAGTATCAGTTCATAACAGACCTTAATAAATTATTTATTGGCATTTTTGTTTTGCCCAATCAACAACTGCAAGCCCTGTCTGAAATGTTTATTTTCTGTATTTCGGTCGAAGGACATTCCAATGTTTACATTTGCTGTAATGTGTACTTTAAAATATTTATAAACGACCGTACTGTAGAATTATGTAAAAAACAATATTGGAAATGCTATAAATAAGATTTTTCGAACAATGACACGATTTATCTTGATTTTTTGTTGAAAAGGTCATTGAACCCCTTTTAATTTTATTGAGCATTAAAATTCATAAGTTGGTCATGTGACATCGCCATTTTGAATCGATCCGAAAGAAGATATTAAAATTGTCAAAATCTTGGTAAGAACTCTTTCTAGAGCACTATTGGTAATTCCAAATGGTATCGGGGGAAGCTCTTTATAGTGCTTGATAGAGAATGTGTTTCTACTCTACATGTCATCTTTTCTTCATGCCTGATTGAACTCAAATTAGCTTGTTACAGACTCTGTAACAGAGCTCTACTCTCTTAAAAACACAGCTCGGGATCAAGAAAGTTATTGTTTTGTGGGCGAAATTGGTGATTAGGTGACTGCGTTTCACGAGCGGAGCCTGGTTGTGACGTTACTTTGCGAGGGGGCTCTGAACACCGATACGGGGGAGGGATTTGCTGATAACAGGCATGTCCCTCTTTTGTGTTTGTGTTTGCAAAAGTTGCTGTACTGTTCTGTAATGTCAGTGGATACTATCCCTGCCAAAAACAATATTGCCATATACAGTAGCTCCCAAATTGACACAGTTTAAAATTTTGATCTACTGAAGATGAGTTTGTAATTGGATTCTTTTTTGCCCATTTACCGAGCAATGTTGACCTGGATTAAACATTCTTCATTATAAATGTTTGGGAGAGCACTGAGATGGGGGAGAGGATGCTGATGACCGGCATTTTCTCCCATTGTCTCAGTGCTCTCTTTGCTATACTATACACAAAGTCTGCCTCTATATTATGTACATGGAATTACCAGCTGCAACAGCTTTCAAATTGGAATAATTTAAAATTTTGCCGTTTCGGTGTGGGCTGAACAGGATACTGTTTTGAGGAAATTAGAGATGAGAGCACTGGGGGAGGGGAGGGGAGTGCTGACCACCAGTACTGCCCTCGTTTCTCTCAGGGCTCTCTAGAATTAAAAATACTTAATTTCTCATGTAATCTGCAGCGCTAGGAATCTGTCTTCGCTTGGGAATGGTTAAAACAAGAACACTTAAATATCTGGAAACTCGACCATCATTAGGTAATAATCATTGTGATGCCCTACGTTTGTCGTCAATCTAATTCTAGTCACTTTTGAAGCTTTCATCTTCATGTTTTTTGCATTTTTAATTGTTACATGTTGTAAAAGTTTGTGGACATATACCCTGGTTAAGGGTCTTGTCTGAATTAAAACCTTGAAACCAGGGTTGGGGTCAATTACATTGCAATGTAATTAATTACCATTACAATTACATTGAAAATCTTCAATTACCATTACAATTACCATTACATGCATTTTCAAATGTAATTAATTACATTGCAATTACTTTGCCTATGTAATTAATTACAATTACACATTACTTTAGAAACTTTGAGACAAAGGAAGAACGTTCTGACAATCAACATTTTCTTCTTTTCCATCTGTATTGTATAATTGATGTAATACAAAACAAATCCACTTGTGACATTCACTTAGTTGTTTGTAGAGCATTTGAAATGAAACCATTCTGGAACTTGGTATTTGGATAAAACAAGACTTAGCTTTGGTGACTCAGTAGAATATTATAGCCTTTTGTGAGAAAGATGAAACAGCTGATAACCAATATTTTCCTTTTCTTCTGGGAGTTCATGCTTTGGAAAGTTTTGAGGAAAAAAGATTGCTTTGATGATTTTGTTGTTGCTTTAATTAACTGTTTGCCATGCTTTTTCCACAGTTTCCAGGATGGACATGAACATGTAAAATTTCATTTTCTTGAAATTGTCTTCTAAAATATCTTTGAATTGGATCAGACTAAAATTTGGTCTTCTGGAAAATGTATCAAATCTTGGGCCTGGGCTAGACTATTTTTTTTCATTTTGCCTAAATTGTTCCTGATTTATTTTCATGCAAAATGAACAAATACATTGATTTTCTCCATTAAAATCTATGTCCAATCAACAGTCCAGTTTGTAACTGAATGAAAATGACAAAAATAATTTCAATGGATATATCACATGAGAGAGAAAATTAAGCTAGAAATTGTTTCAGTTTCGAAAGCTTAGCCCAAGGGTAAAGTTATTTTAACCATTGCCCGAACAAGACCTGGTTACAACATCCATAGTAGAAATGTTTGGGGGGAATTAAAAAATGAGAGAAAAGAAGAAATTGCTGATAATCATAAAATTTTCATTCTCTCTCAATATTTTCTTTGCAATAAAATATGAATTTTCTAACTTCGATTTGATGTCCAATAGGTTGGCAATTATCGTTCAGGACAGGGTTAACTAATGTGCAGATAAATTTTAAGCAGTTACAATATTTTTGCACTAAGCTCTCAAGTTGATAACTAAAATGCACAAAGGGTGCAATATCGACTCTCTATGCCCCCAGGCAAAGGTGTGAAAATGGATAACCTACTGTCATGCAGGTTACCTCAGGTTAAACCATTCCCAAATGGCACAATTTTTGGAATGATAGAATTTGAAATGAATTGCTGCTTACCAAATGATTAAACAAAAGTTGATGACATTTGCATATTATATCATTACAAATAATCTAAGAAAGGGAAAATTGCTAAAAATATCAGCAATTCCTTCCTTTCCTCAATGTTTTCACCAACTGCTTTTTCTTGGGATGACAATACCTGGTCTTGTTTGGGAAAGGGTTAAATACCACAGGTGTTTATTATGTCCATAAGACAATACTGCTCTAAATTTGAAGTCCCTAACAGACAAAGCTTTGGAAAATATGAGGAAAAGTAATAATTAGTTGATAACAACATTTTCTCCTTTTGAAATAGTTTGAATTATAATTTTATAGTTTTTGACTTTGAAAATTTCTACACACTTGATTACATGGGAGTTGGAATTCATGTATATTATATAGCAAAGAAAATATTATGGATATGGAGAAAATGCTGGTTATCTGTTTATTATTTTATACATTAATATTTTTTGAAAAATATCTAACCACAGATTTTAAATGAAATGACTAATCCATTTTCTAGGTGATATAATAATCATATTATGTAGTGAGGAAAAGCAGGAGGTTGTTATCAATATCCATGATACAGTTAACTAGTATTCACAATCCAATTTTACAACCTCAAAACACAAAAAGTAATTGAAGTAATTGAAAATGTAATTGATAATTACATCAATTTTGCAATGTAATTAATTACATTTCAATTACATGTAATTGAATTTTGGTTCAATTACACATTACATTCAATTACTGTAATTAAGTAATTAATTACATGTAATGCTAATTACACATTACTAATTACCCCATCCCTGCTTGAAACCTTGAAACCTTGAAAGGTATGAATTCCTCAACGTTGAGGAATTCGTTAACAGTTAACGAATTCCTCAACTCAAAGTTAACGAATTTGTTAACTCTTGGCTTTTAATTGAAATAGGCATTGGTATACAAAAATCAGCATTGAGATACTGGTAATTTATGAAACTTTAAACAAAAATGAAACTTTTGATCCAAGCATAAAAAATTTCGGAACACATCTAGTATACCGGTCCCTATTTTCTAGGAAGTATTTTTGGGGGCTGCCGCCCCCTCACCCCCGCTTTATTTTATTTTGAAATTATTTATGGGGGCTGCTGCCCCCACACCCCCGCTTATTTATTCTTTATTGATGAAAAATTACTCTGTTTTGTCACTTTACTGGCGACTATTTAGTTTGGGGACCGGCTAACTAGAAACTTCCCAAAATTTCAACCAAGCATTATAAAATGGCATCCAAAAAAAGACAATCCCCATTGATTTGAATAGGCAGATAATATAGGAGTTGAGGAATTTGTTAACTCTTGGGCTGATTTTAAATGGCAATAAAGTTTGACTAATATCTTTTCATATTTTGTGGTTTTAATGTGAACAATAGACCTCAATTATCAATGTGTATCAGATTATTTTCAATCTCTTCGCTTTATTTGATAGAAAAAGACGAAAAACGTGCCCATCCAAAATGCATTGAAATTGAGTCGAACAGAGTTAACGAATTCGTCAACATGTTAACTAATTTGTTAACGTTAACGAATTCAGACATTTCCCGAACTGAACAGAGCACATTCTTTTTCATTCCATTATGATAGAATGATGCTCTGTTTTCGCAGGGTCATTTCACGTCTAATCTCGGGGCCTTGGCGGGATTTTTGAGTATCCAATCGTTGGCTATACACGACAAAACAATTTAAAAATCTGATACAAACTTTCATTGGCTGACGCTTCAAATTACCGGCTTCAGCCAAAAATAGAAGCGACGTAATGTATATGTAGTCAAACAAGATGAAACTGAATGATTTTGATTCGATTATTCAAATGTTACCGGCTTCAGCCAAAAATAGAAGCGACGTAATGTATGCAAGATAAAGCTGAATGATTTTGATTCGATAATTCAAATCTATCTATCTTCTGATACTGCCTACGCCCTCGCAAGCATTTTTGGCAGGCACTGCGCGTCAGGGTTATGAAAAAAGAGAATGTACAGATAAAAGATGAAAGTGTTAAAATAAGATCGAGTGTAAAAAAGGAGATAAAAACAACCATAAAGGATTGATCTGTTATTCATTTACAAATAAAAGGTTAAAATGGGTTAAAACTCGCAGTGCACTGACTAGGGTTTGCAGTGTTGCAGTTCTCCAACTGCTGCCCTGAAGCTTTCAAGGCTTGGGGAAGCTGCAACGTTTGTTGGGAGGGCATTCCACTGTACGATAGCTAGCGGGTAGAAGGAGTACTTGTAATAATCCTTACCAAATGATGTGCTATAATTAGATTATGACGACCAAATAGGCTGTTTGTTTATCAAAAACGGCAGAGGTCATATTTGATGGTTTATCAATAGACCTCGGCTTTGGAGAGTAACAGAGCTCCAGATAATTTTTTGAGGCAAGGAGTATTTACCCCTCAGAAATTTTTCCAATGCGTATTTCCAGATATTTTTTGGAGGCAAGGAGTATTTAGCCTCTTGTTCGGGAAAGGATTAAAATTAACAGGAGCATCAGTGTTTCCACTCGGATTTTTATTTAGGGGTTTTGCACGCACTGTCATTGAAAAATGGGTGTATGGGACAGAAAATAGGGGTAAAAACCAATTAAACAATGAAATATGTTCAATTTGCAATGCACACTTGTTAAAAGTGGTGTGCGGGATAATCGCTATATTCCGATATCCTTCGCCGACGATACGATTTGGAAATATCGGTTTTTCAGGAATCTTCGGTAGTTTCCGAAAATTATTTCAAAATACACAAAAAAATGCATTTTTGTTTTGTTTCTTCGGTATAAATGACCAGGGGTCTCGTTTGCCAAAATTTGGGGCCGTTATTGGGCCCCATTCCCAATGGCAAAAAGTATCCTTTTTTCCCAATTCTCTGGTGAAAATTCCCAATGAGGACCCAGAATGCCCCATGTTTAGACCTCATCTTCATTTGCAAACATTTTGACAGTTTTAGGGTAGAATCTTGAACAAAAGTATGTACAAATGCATTTTACACCACTACAGTCTAATTTGCAGCTGAAACTGTGTGACAGTATGAATACAAATTTGTCTTAGAATTTCCCAATTTAGGTTCAAACGTCACTATTTTTCCCAATTTCACTGGCCCCTGGCCCCAAACAAAAATTAGTAGCAAGACCCCTGATGACAGACAGAGCTCACGCTAGCGATCGCCACTTCAAAAGCCATAGGCGAGTAAGGCGACAATTTTTTTTTTAAAAAGTGGGTAAAAAATTGAATGTGGCTCAGACTTGACTCCATCTTTTACCGTAAATGATAAATCAATTGCCAATTAACATTACTGTCAACACTTACTTTTTATTTAATTAGAAAGATAGATTTGCTGTCTAAATGGTCGAGCAAACACACCAGTTTAATATGTAGACAGAATTCCTTTGTGTAATCAAGAGGCGATTTGTGTAATCGAGAGACGGCATGAAAGAAAGAGGCAACGCGTCGGTGCTAAAACCATCTAACTTCAGTGTATTTACTTTGTAGATAGCGTGTTGTTTTCATTGCTTAATCCCATTTCCCGTGCTTTCTTACACGCCTGACCTTTGTAAAGAAATCATAGTAAAACGTAACCTTATTTGGGTGCATAAACATCATGTGATTATATTGAAACTGGAATGACTATGTCATCAATTGACTGTTTGCAGCGTTTTTGATCTCGCTCAAATCATCGCATATGAGTAACACAGATTTACACTAGTTTCCTTGGTGTATCACTTTCGGGATTGTTTGATATAGATCTAGATCTATTTTATAACTGCAGAGCTCCAGATAGGATGCGTATTTGCGTAAAATACGCATTGATTTGGTCTGAATACGCATTAACTTTTATACAAATGCGTACAACTACGCATTCAAAATAATGAAAACGCATTTGATAATTGCCAGTTAGCATATCAAGATCCGAAAATGTCGAGAAAAAACATACACTAGGAAATTCCAATAATTAACACGCTTTTTGTCTGTAAAAAATAGGTTACGACAGTCACCTATCTGATATCTATTACGACTTTAATCAGCCAATCACAGCCTTGAATAATTGGGGAATACCAATTACGTCAACACTGTGACCAGCCGAGCGACAATCGGCTATTCCGTAGATCTACCAAATGATGCCGAGTATTACATTTGTTTGAATTTCAATCAATCGGTTATCTCCGTGAAAGCAAATCGTTACCCGATTTAACAGACCATTGCATCAATCCGTAAATCGGAAATGACAACTCGAAGGTGTTTGTTTTCTTTTCAAACCGGCAAACAAGTAAATCTACTGCTGAGCAGATCGTAACTTTAGGGGATGTTTGCTGATATTCTTTCTGATATTCTTTCTGAAGTTGCCCTACAGGCAAAGATAGCACATGATGGTAATCTTGTTCAGAAAAAAACTCGATGGTCGGAAACATACCGCGGTTAGATGTCCTCGAATCCGAAAATGAAAGTGGGTCGTTCCGGTCGGGTGTTCCTGTTTCAGTCCTTTCCCGAACAATAAGGTAAATACGCCCTGCCTCAAAAAATTTTGTACGTGATTTCTTTCAAATATGCGTGTTTCACGCACAATTTGGCGTGAATGGAAACTCTGAGCATCCTACCAGAACGATCCACTTTCATTTTCGATAGTCGATTTCGAGGACATCTAAGCATGCTATGTTTCCGACCATCAAGTGTTTTTAGCTCACCTGAGCACAAGGTGCTCAAGTGAGCTATTGTGATCACCTTTTGTCCGGCGTCCGTGCGTACGTGCATCGTCCGTCGTCCGTCAACAATTTCTTTAAATGACATCTCCTCCTAAATTACTTGGCCAATTTCAACCAAACTTGGCAGGAATGTTCCTTAGGTGACCCCCTTTCAGAATTGCTCAAAGAATTGAAATCCATAAAAAACTCTGGTTGCCATGGCATCAGAAAAGGGGAAATTTGACTGAATCTCAATACTATCTTTGAACGACATCTCCTCCAAAACTACTTGGCCAATTTCAACCAAACTTGGCTGGAATGTTTCTTAGGTGACCCCCTTTCAGAATTGCTAAAAGAATTGAAATCCATTAAAAACTCTGGTTGCCATGGCATCAGAAAAGGGGAAATTTGACTGAATCTTAATACTACCTTTGAACGACATCTTCTCCAAAACTACTTGGCTAATTTCAACCAAACTTGGCAGGAATGTTCCTTAGGTGACCCCCTTTCAGAATTGCTAAAAGAATTGAAATCCATAAAAAACTCTGGTTGCCATGGCATCAGAAAAGGGGAAATTTGACTGAATCTCAATACTATCTTTGAACGACATCTCCTCCAAAACTACTTGGCCAATTTCAACCAAACTTGGCAGGAATGTTCCTTAGGTGACCTCCTTTCAGAATTGCTAAAAGAATTGAAATCCATAAAAAACTCTGGTTGCCATGGCAACAGAAAAGGGAAAATTTGACTGAATCACAATACTATCTTTGAATGACATCTTCTCCTAAACTATCAGGCCAATTTCAACCAAACTTGGCAGAAATATTTCTTAGGAGGTTCCTTTTAAAAATTGCAAAAAGAATTGAAATCCTTTAAAAGCTCTGGTAGCCATGGCAACAGAAAAGGAGATTTTCTTCCAAATCTCAATGACAACATTGAATGATATCTCCTCCTAAACTATCAGGCCAATTTCCACCAAACTAGGCAGAAATATTCCTTAGGAGTTCACATTTTAAAGAATTCTAGCAGAATTGCAATTTATATAAAAAAAAACACTTCTGGTTGCCATGGCAACAGAAAAAGAGAAATTACACGAAATCTGTCAGAAGCAATTTCTCAATAACCGCAGAGCCAAAATTGACAAAACTAAATATTTGCATTGCTTATGATATTGCTAAGAGGTACTTTTCTTGGCTTTTCAATATGAGACCTTGTCACAGAAAAAGGGGACTTCTTGTGAAAATCTGCTTATCAGGGGCATAGCATCTACATTTATGCATGGATTTAAAAAAATGTATGGGTAAATGTGTTCTTTATCATGAGTAGATGTTCTATTTGAAATATATATTAAGGTAGGTTCAAGGTCATAGATCTAGGTCAATTTGTAAATATCTGTTTGTTTGACAGTCTGTATGTTTGTCAGTCTGATCTGTTATAAAACCCCATCTCAGGTGAGCGACCTAGGGCCAACGGCCCTCTTGTTTTTTTTTTCTGAACAAGATTACCATTGTGGGTGTTACATCCTTTTCCCGTGACGTCAATTGGCGCGTTCATTTACGAGACGTCAACAACGTGCATTCGTAACGTCATTTCATTTTGTATTGTTTATAATCATTGTTATTAAAGTGAGCAATCCATCTAGATAGGGCTGCTGCGAGTATCCGAGTACTCGGATATTCACGAATCTGATCAAAGATTCGAGTACGATTAATCGTCACCCAAGAGATCGCTGGATTGCGATCTTTTATAATAAAGTAAACAAACATGTTTAGCACTTAAAACATAACAAAAAAGATCAACAGTAAGGCGTTTTATTTTAATTTACCCGAACTTTAACTGCCAAATGGCTAATAAATGGAAGTAAACAAATGATGTAAGGTAGAGCTAGTTTCCAATTATGAATACGAATGTAACTGATAGTGGAACATTCTTCGTGTCATGACTTTCTAAGTTTCTAATACACGTCTTTTTTTACAGTTCTATATTTCTAATACCACATTACGATTATCAAAATAAAAAAGTCTAAGATACATCATTACATTTTTCATGCCGAAATCAAAGGAAACGCTGCCAACATTTGTCATTTGATGACGTAGTCAATAGAAATTGTATTGATAATACTCTCCTAACAGCGGAAAATTCCAGGCTCAACATAATCACGTGACTTTTTCAAGCGGGTGCACTCAGGCAGGTCATCCAAATATGGCTATGTTTACTACGGTTTGTTGACAAAAAATGCGCGTGCTATTAAGCGCAGGAAAAAATGATGACATAATAAAAGCATTGTCGATTTGATATCGCTGTTTTACAACCAAAACTTCGTAACTGCAGCTTAAAACAACCTGTAGTTACGGGGATTTTGTTGACATGGTTTTAACACCGATGCGCCCCCTCTTTCCACCACATGATTGCCCAAAGGAATTTGTAACTCGCGTGTCTACTAGACCGTTTAGACGATGTCAATCACGGATTATCGATTTTCATGTTAAACAATAAGTAAGTGTTTACACCCTTGTTAATTGGTGATAGGTTTACGGCAAAAAGTTGGAGTCAAGCCTTTAAGTCACATTCAATTTTTTTCTAAATTGTCGCCAATGGCTCAAGTTGCGATCGCCAGCGCGAGCCCTGCAGATGAAAACCCATAAGGAGAAACAAAGAAAATGTGAATAACTGACACTTAATTTGTCTTCTGCAACAAGATTTCTGACCACTTTTGCAACTGTAGAGATTCGTGGATCGATTTGTGAATCGTTGCTCATGAATCGTGGATCGGATCGGATCGCCACTTACCCAACGATCCACAGCCCTACATCTAGACGTGTTTTGTTAGATGTAAAATTGGCGACAAGGATAAACTGAAAAAAAATTAAAGAAGGGCTGAGCATATAACTGTGGTTACAGAAAGCAGGAATTTGAGATCCACACAGTTCATCCCGGATGGGGACTAGATTATGATTGGAAAACAGTGGGAAGAATGGTTGGAAGGAATCGAGAGAGAGTTTAGATTTTTCAGAATCGGTGATCCGGCTGACAAGAAGGACGGCGACGCATTAATTATTTACGGAGGGAAGGAATTAGCTAGACTTGAGAAGAGTTTACCAGATCCAGAAAACAGGGTATCATTTTAAACTGTTATGAGAAAAATTGAATGAGTACTTCGCGCCAAAGAAGAATAAGCACTATGCTAGATATGTTTTCCCGAAGATGAGACCCGTGAAAGACGAATCAACTACTGCGTATGCCACCAGATTGAGAGAAAAGGTGCGTGATTGTGAGTTTCCAGACGAAGATGATCGAATACTGGAACATATCATACAAACCACGGAAATCAATTTTTGATAAGGAAACCGATAAACAAGAAATGGTCATTGAATGAAATGCTGCAGGAAGTTCACCAGCTTGAAGATACACGGTTACAGGTGACTGATATGACAGAGAAATACCATCACGGGGAAATAGCGAGAGTCAACCGAGACAGAGAAAACAGGAGAGGGTATTCGCCGAGTGAAGAGAGGGATTTTGAAGTGCCGCGCGAAAACTGTAAGTTTTGTAATTATGTTCATTCCTTCCGTAGACGTGAAGACTGTCCCGCTTATGGTAAACGTTGTGATGATTGTCATGGCTGGAGTCATTTTGCCAGTGTGTGCAAGAAAAGTAGTAGAAACAAAAAGAATTATAGAAGTAGTAGAGATGAACGTAGGCACAGGAAAAGTCACAGAGATGTTAGAGCAGTAGATATTGATAGGAATACTAGGAATCGAGAGAAAGTTCCCCAGATAGTGAGTCAGACTCTGACAGAGAATTTTTCATGAATGCTGTACACCATATACGTAATGTCAGAGAGACAAGTAAACGTGAAATAAATGCTAACAAAGAGACTGTCTCTGTAATGCTGGACGACGTGTTGGTGAATGTGGAGCTTGACAGTGGGGCTGATGCCAACGTTATGGACGAATACCAATACAGGACCTACAAACGTAACACACAGAGGAAATCCAAATTGAGAGAAAGCAGAGTGACATTAAATACTTTACAAAGTAATTTACATGTGATGGGTGAGTTTACCACTACTGTAGTAACCAGACACGAGGAATGAAAACCAAGTTCATAGTGATAAAAGGTCGGATAGATTCACCGCCGCTGTTAGGGAAGCAAACGCTTCTGGAACTTGGTATGATGAAAATAAATGTAGCTGGATCATTTAAAGAATAAAATGATTTGAGAATCAAAAACGGAAACAGTAGGAGAAATGATTTCAGAAACAGTGAAAATAGCGACGAGACTGATCGTAGAGATAGTGATCATAGAAAGAAACAGAGACAAATAGGGAATAGGAGAGATAAAGATGGTATACAAGAACGGAAGAATTGGCGGTCTCGAGGATGCGAAGCTGGGTTGGACAATAAGGTTGATGGATCAAGCATGGCCAACAAGAGCTGTGCTTCTGGGGGAGATTGGTGTTTCAAACTGACAGAGAACTATGAGAACTATAACAGTACATGTGATTAGGGTAGTTGGAAGAGACGATTATTGGGTGAAGCAGAATTGAGGATCCAATGTACTGGCAATCAGGTCCAGTCAGGATGACGATCCACAGTTGAAAGAAGAAGAAGACTGATGCAGAGACAAAATGACTTTCATAAGAAAACGAGATAAAATGGAAAACAATTAACTAAATATATGTGAATTAAGTAATACAACAGAATGTTTAAGTGATATCATAAATCTTTGACAGTTTAAGACTTCATCAGTGCTAAAGCACAAACTCATCTTAATTATTTCATTTTCTAGATTTTAATTATTTATTATTTTTTCTAATCAACAAGAGATTTCCTTTCTTTTTCTTTTTATAAAATAGGAGAAATGTTATATCCTTTTCCCGCGACATCAATTAGCGGGTTCATTTACGCGACGTCAACAACGTGCGTGCGTAATGTCATTTCATTTTGTATTGTTTACAATCATTGTTATTAAAGTGAGCAATCCATCTAGACGCGTTTTGTCAGATGTAAAAGTGGGCTATTTATGTCTGTACTGTAGGGCCTCTTCAGAAATAATATCGGCCAAAATCGCCTTTACGATGTGCTTGAAGGAATGGATTTACTTGTTTCCCAATTAAAAAAGGAAACAAACTTCTTCGAGTTGCAATTTCCGATTTACGAAGTGACGCAATGGCCTGATATCTATCATCCAATGAAAATCGAGGAAACAATTTGCTCCACATAAAAAAAATAACGGAGATCTACGGTTGACTGAAATTCGAACAAAATGAACCACTCGGCAGCATTCGGTAGATCTATGGAATAGCCTATTGTCATCTGCGTTCGTTCGGCTGGTGACGTAATCGGTATTCCCCAATAATTCCCGGTCTTGATTGGCTGAGACGTATAAGATACTTCGATAAGCTATTTTTACAGACCAAAACATTATTTTTTAATCATTGGAATTTCCTATTCTATGTGCTTCTTCCGGCGCTCTTCGATCTCGATATGCTAACTGACGATTATCAAATGCGTATTCCTTATTTTGAATGCGTATCTGCACGAGACACCCCATGACACTTCAAATGTATGGGCAAGAATTCACTATTGGAGTTTTTGTGTCAATCTGATGTTATGTTGCTATATTTTAATATTAAAGACAATTGCTTGAACAAATAATCATTCTACACAGAGGTCAGGGTGTTTTCTCTTATTTTTCGCAAAAACGAATACTTAAAATTACGCTAGAAAGTATTAAAAGACTTGAATTAAAGGTGAAAAGGTGTGACATTTTTAGTGTCAACATTTGTTTGAGCCCAAACATACAGTTTTTAATGTTTTAACTTGTATCAAATAGTGTCAAAGCAGATTACCAGACATTTTTTTCTGAAATGAACCAAAACTGTTCATGTAAATGTTCACTGCTTATTACACATGGCCACTTGTGAAGCGTATGTAACGCTTAGCAATTTTTGTGTCATGGTTACATACTATACGTCAACTTGAAGAATTCCTTTTTCCTCCTAAGAAAATAACAAATTAAGCTTCAGTGTTGATGTAAAATAATTCTAACGCCACATTTGCCTTTAGTTTTATGCAGATTTTTTTAATTGTGTACATTGAAGCATGCATGTAACATGGACAGAAATTATTTGGTGTCAACAATTATGTTAATAGTGCTCAGGATAATTAAGTCTATTATACTGCAAGCTCCTGATATATTATCAGCCTTGAAGATGATTAACTTTGGTGTTTCTAATAAGTGAATTGGAAAGAAAGAACATTTTTCTACCTACAGCTGAATAGTTGTATGTAACATTGACACCAAATAACACTTTGTCAACAGTTTCCATCATATATCTCTTGTTATTAGTTCATCTAAGCTGAAAGTGCTCAAGGTGAGCTATTGTGGTCACTTTCCATCCGGTGTCTGTCTTGCTGTTCACATTTTCTTGTTAACACGCTAGCATCTACAAATATTAGCCAATCTTGACCAAACTTCGTTAAATCACGTATGACCATAAGTTCTCAGACGAGTTTGACTTTGTGTCAGATCAGACCAGGAAGTCTGGAGTTGTCTGCCCTTGAGCGCCAAAAACATCTACTTTTGACTTTGTTAACACTTTAGCAGGGGTTTTCCTAGGCATTTTGGGAAACAGAGTCTGGCCAAATTGGGAAATTTTTGAGTTGCAAAATGGCTCATTTTGGGCAGAAAAGTAAGCAAAAAACTCATTTTTCAATAGTGAAATTAATCATTTTAAATAGATTGGGAAAAATTGAAGAAAATTTACTTTGGGAACACAGCCTTTTGCTTTGGGAATGCCTCCGTTTTCAGGAGGCACAGAAAGCATAGGAAAACCCCTGTTTAGCATCTACAAATATTGACCAATCAAAACAAATCTTGGCCACAATGATGGAAATCATAATAATTCAGATCAGATTTATTTTCAGTCTGATTGGATCAGAAAGTCATGAGTAATGTGCCCTTAAATTTGACAAAATTGTCATTATACCCCCCACCTACGAAGTAGAGGGGGGTATATTGGTTTCACCATGTCTGTCTGTCTGTCCGTCCGTCCATCCGTCCGTCCGTCCGTAGACTTTTTCGTTTCCGTGCTCTAACTCATGAACCGGTTGACCTAGGATCATGAAACTTTACACAGTTGTTGCCCATGACCCAAGGAGGTGCCCTATTGTTTTTGGGTCACGAAGGTCAAAGGTCAAGGTCACAATCGGACTTTGTTTAAAATCAGTTTCCGTGCTCTAAGTCATGAACCGGTTGACCTAGGATCATGAAACTTTACACAGCTGTTGCCCATGACCCAAGGAGGTGCCCTATCGTTTTTGGGTCACAAAGGTCAAAGGTCAAGGTCACAATCTGACTTTGTTTAAAATCCGTTTCCGTGCTCTAACTCATGAATCTGTTGACCTAGGATCATGAAACTTTACACAGTTGTTGCCCATGACCCAAGGAGGTGCCCTATTGTTTTTGGGTCACCAAGGTCAAAGGTCAAGGTCACAATCAGACTTTGTTTAAAATCCGTTTCCGTGCTCTAAGTCATGAATCGGTTGACCTAGGATCATGAAACTTTACACAGTTGTTGCCCATGACCCAAGGAGGTGCCCTATTGTTTTTGGGTCACGAAGGTCAAAGGTCAAGGTCACAATCGGACTTTGTTTAAAATCCGTTTCCGTGCTCTAAGTCATGAACCGGTTGACCTAGGATCATGAAACTTTACACAGCTGTTGCCCATGACCCAAGGAGGTGCCCTATTGGTTTTGGGTCACAAAGGTCAAAGGTCAAGGTCACAATCGGACTTTGTTTAAAATCCGTTTCCGTGCTCTAACTCATGACTCGGTTGACCTAGGATCATGAAACTTTACACAGTTGTTGCCCATGACCCAAGGAGGTGCCCTATCGTTTTTGGGTCACAAAGGTCAAAGGTCAAGGTCACAATCGGACTTTGTTTAAAATCCATTTCCGTACTCTAAGTCATGAACCGGTTGACCTAGGATCATGAAACTTTACACAGCTGTTGCCCATGACCCAAGGAGGTGCCCTATTGTTTTTGGGTCACAAAGGTCAAAGGTCAAGGTCACAATCGGACTTTTTTGAAAATCCGTTTCCGTGCTCTAACTCATGAACCGGTTGACCTAGGATCATGAAACTTTACACAGCTGTTGCCCATGACCCAAGGAGGTGCCCTATCGGTTTTGGGTCACAAAGGTCAAAGGTCAAGGTCACAATCGGACTTTGTTTAAAATCCGTTTCCGTGCTCTAAGTCATGAACTGGTTGACCTAGGATCATGAAACTTTACACAGCTGTTGCCCATGACCCAAGGAGGTGCCCCATTGTTTTTGGGTCACGAAGGTCAAAGGTCAAGGTCACAATCGGCTTTTGTTTAAAATCCGTTTCCATGCTCTAAGTCATGAACCGGTTGACCTAGGATCATGAAACTTTACACAGTTGTTGCCCATGACCCAAGGAGGTGCCCTATTGTTTTTGGGTCACGAAGGTCAAAGGTCACGGTCAAAGTCGGACTTTGTTTAAAATCCGTTTCCGTGCTCTAACTCATGAACCGGTTGACTTAGGATCATGAAACTTTACACAGTTGTTGCGCATGACCCAAGGAGGTGCCCTATTGTTTTTGGGTCACAAAGGTCAAAGGTCAAGGTCACAGTCGGACTGTTTAAAATCCGTTTCCGTGCTCTAAGTCATGAACCAGTTAATCTAGGATCATGAAACTTTACACAGTTGTTGCCCATGACCCAAGGAGGTGCCTTATCTTTTTTTGGGTCACGAAGGTCAAAGGTCAAGGTCACAATCGGACTTTGTTTAAAATCCGTTTCCGTGCTCTAAGTCAAGAACAGGTTGACCTAGGATCATGAAACTTTACACAGTTGTCGCCCATGACCCAAGGAGGTGCCCTTTTGTTTTTGGGTCACAAAGGTCAAAGGTCAAGGTCACAATCGGACTTTGTTTAAAATCCGTTTCTGTGCTCTATGTCATGAACCGGTTGACCTAGGATCATGAAACTGTACACAGTTGTTGCCCATGACCCAAGGAGGTGCCCTATTGTTTTTGGGTCACGAAGATCAAAGGTCAATGTCACAATCGGACTTTGTTTAAAATCAGTTTCCGTGCTCTAAGTCATGAACCCATTGACCTAGGATCATGAAACTTTACACAGTTGTTGTGCATGACCCTACCCTATTGTTTTTGGGTAATGAAAGTCAAAGGTCAAGGTCACAATCTGACTTTGTTTAAAATCCGTTTCCGTGCTCTAACTCATGAACCGGTTGACCTAGGATCATGAAATTTTACCCAGTTGTTGCCCATGACCCAAGGAGGTGCCCCATTGTTTTTGGGTCACGAAGGTCAAAGGTCAAAGTCACAATTGGACTTTGTTTAAAATCTGTTTCCATGCTCCAACTAAAGAACATTTTGATCTGTAGCACTTTTTTCAGTGACAAGGTGCTAGTGGGGGGTATTTGTCCGCTTTGCGACAGTTCTAGTTTTTGGCTATTTTCAACTTTGTTTACACTCAAGCAAATTTTACAATTGTCGACCAATAAAAGATGAAACTTAGAAACAATCTTAAAGTGACGAAATATTAATGAATTCATACAGTTGAGAACATCATGAAATTGACATTCTGAGTGGAATGGGAATGTTTTATGAGCGAATGAATGGATGAATGGAATGAGCGGTTGGAATGATTTTGTGTATCTAAATACTGTATGTGTAGAAATATTCGCGGGCTTCAAATTTTCGCTATATTCGCGCTAGACCATCGGCCCGCGAATTCATGATTGCGCAAATATTTGTACTCCCCATCCTTCCTTAATAGTTTAATTTTCGCGTAAGTTGAAATGTATGTTTATTATAAACATTTCTTGAATATACACTCAAATGCTACATGTATATGTTTTTTTTACGTAATTTGTTGAATAAAGAAGGTGACAAGATATCAAGACTAATTGAACAATTAAAGTGTGAAGAAGCGTTTAACACTTTATCGAACAATGCATTGTTTGACACCACATGTTTGGCTTAAAACACGTGTAAGAAACCCTTTATTATTTTGCACGAAGAAAAAAAAAATCAGTTACAGTGGAGCAATATCCGTTTAATCTCCCATTCCTAAGTGTTTAATATACTGCAAATAAGAACGAGTATTTACCCAGCACTTACATTCATTTGCTATGCGCGAATTTAAGAATTCTTATTTTGTCTCTCCGCGAATTCAAAGTTGCGCAAATATTTGTAAAACTCGAAAATGGGACCCTTCCGCGAAAATTTCGCTCCGCGAAAATATCTACACATACAGTAATCGACAACACGCTCATGATAACCGTTCAACCAATCAAACGTGATCTTTAAATAGTAACCTGATATTAGAAATTTACCAATATTATAGGTATGAAGATTTATCGATAAAATGCCCACGATAATATTTCGGCCAATGAATGCCTTCTTTTTATAACAACCAATTAAACCAGTGAACGTTTATTGAGTTGTGTGAATGTTTTATGAGGGTTTTGAGTGTTTTTGTGATCGGAATGAATGAACGCTGGAGTGGAATGATTTTGATCGGAATGGAATGGTATAAATGTCAATTTCATGATGTTCTCAACTGTACAAGACTCTTGCTCATTCCATCTTGATTCAGGTAATCTATTTAGGACCATCATGGTCCTCTTGTTAAAAATTCCATACATTTTTCCCTTCATTTTGTTTTCTATAAGTATATCTTCTTTCTTTTGGACTTGTCAAAAAGATTTTCATTTGGAAAAAATGTTATAATTCTGCAGCACTATGAATATGGCCCAGTATGATAATAATCAATGGTAGTCGTAGCTAGCCAAAAATAAAGTGTATGCAGAACATATGCCTAATGCATCATGGGAGGCTGGGAGGTGGGTATCCCCATACTGCTGGGGTGGGATTTGAGGGCATTTCTTGAGAATTTTTTTGAAATGTAGAATGCATATAAAATACTTACCAAATACCCACATGGAGCCATGAATGACTATGGTCATTCATGGCTCCCAGTGGGTATTTGGTATGCATTTTAATGGGGATTCAGGTGTTAATTTCAAGGCAAACAAAAACATAAATCCACATTTCAAAAGAAACAAATGCCATTTGTACGCATTTGGTTTTCACGTACAGGTTGTGACGCCTATGATAATGTAGCCTGTTGAGATGATGTGAATAACTTGACTTTTGAAAAAAGACGAGAGAAGGCCACAAGGATGTCATATTACAGTGCAGAACCATGACATTGTGTTTGCATATTATGCTTGTCATGGAATAATATGCAGTACAAGATATTTGGTTGATTAGAGTGAAATAGCTGATTTCGGTTTTCCCAGGGTCACTGAAGATGACCCTTAACTGGTGCATGTCAAATGTTATTGTTAGTTAACACAGGATTTTATTTGAGAAATTACAGAAATCCATGGTTAGATTCTTCAGCCTCTGTGATATGTCGACCATAGCAGTTGAAAGAGGCTTTAAACCCCAATCAATCATTTTTCATTTGGGAAACTTCTGAAAGTGTTATTTAAGATTGCAGCACTATCAATATGGGCCAGTATGATAATGTTGCCTGTTGAAATGTGAATAACTTGACATTTGAACAAAAACGAGAGAAGGATAACATCCTATAGGAATATTGATCCGTGTGACGGCAGAGCTTTAGAGACATTTCTGTGATTCAGGGACGGAATGAGTCATTCGGACCATTATTTGGAAAATATTTGATTATGCTGCTATTTTATTGGTATTTTGTGATCTGAATTAGTGCAGATTGGGCGATATTTTGCTCTGGTACATTTAATGGGAATATTTGATGCAGGATTTGGATATAATGTGATTTATGTGGGCTACAAGTTTCTATGTTGTAAGTTATCTCTAACAATATGTTTGACCACTGGCCTGGTTTTGGTGCCCTTATTTGAAAAGTTTGGATAAAGATTGAGGCAAAAGAATAAAATGCTGATTACCAGCATTTTATCCTTTTGCCTCAATATTTTGTTTGTTAGATCAATTTGCACAGAGTGTTATCTTTATCCTCATCATTCTATTTTGTCGTCTGCAGAAACTAAAAAGTAAAAGTAGATCTGCATTTATGTCTCAAAGTTTGTGATTACACAATAACCCATGATTACCACACATTGATGCCTTTTAACACCCCACAAGATTTATAAAGGCTTTGGAAAACCTTGTGGAAAATGGAGAAATTGCTTGTGACGAGCAATTTCTTCATTTTCCACAATGTTTTCTAAACAAAAACACTAAAGCAATGTAAAATTCCATTCACTTGATATTGTTGTCTGCAACACCTTTTGAATTTTGACTATAAATGGACATCGAGTCGTGAGCCGTGACGAAAGGTTACGGTATATTCCAATACATGTAAATAGGGAGGAGTGCCCTTTTTCCACCGAATAAAAGCGAACAATGACAGGTATTACGTGCTGTCCGCGATGCTGTGTGAGTTCAGTAGCTGTATTCAGATAGTACTTCGTCGATTTATTACAGGGAGACGGGTTCGAGTCACATATTTTTATAATTCGAAATCCGTCTTCACCCGTCAATTTAGACTCGCTGATCTTTGATCATTCACAGGTCGTTGTCTATCTATAGTCCAAAATTTGTTGTTTGGTAATGGGATAAGACAATGACATTTGGTTGTCTGGGGCAGCTTTTAATATTCAGAAGTCTATGTTTGCCGTTTAGGAAAGAATGAATAGAGAATGGCCCGGAGTCAAAACTGGAGTTGAATGTAATATATAGATTAATATGTGGCATGTGTGAAACTATACTAAGTACAAATATTTCTGAGTGCAGTTACTGTAATTTGTCACAAATCCATCATTGGTTGACTGACATTTGTGAAAGTATATCTCACGATAAATGACCTGGCAGAGCATCCCTAGCTATTAGCTAGGGATGCTCTGCCTGGTCATTTATCGTGAACTATACAACAGAGTAAGATGTCATAGTAACTTTTCATATGAAGTATTGTGAATAAATACCAGCCATATGTTGCCAGGTGACCTGGATAAAAATGCCAATTAATTGCAGGTTATTTTTATGGAGCATAATACCATAATGTAAATGGCAACCTTCAATAGTGGAGTAATTAAGACCAACACTTTTTCTTTTTCGGTTAGATAATCAGTATTTTCTCTTTTTAACTCTTTCCCAAACAGCAAAATTTCACTGCAATTCAATTTAAATGCTACTGCAAATGACATGATGGATGTATTAAAGAAACTTATGAATGAAATATATTGCTATGAGTCCACTAATCAACAGGTCAGACGGGTCTGCTGCTCAGATTATCAGCAAGTCTGACCAAAAGTTATTGTGGTAGTACTGGTATAAGAAACAACAGGAATCCATGGTTAGGTGCTCCAGCCGCCACAATATGACCATCACAGTTGAAAATGGCGTTAAATCCAAATGAACTACACTAAACTGACCAAAAGTTAAGTGGTCTTGGACTGTCAGACTCGAGTAAATCTTGATCCCTGGTAGTCTACATCATCATTACAAATTGGACCAAACCAAAAATTTGCTGTTTGGTAATTATGGGAAAATTTTGGACTTTGGTACAATAATTATACCGCGATGATACACATTCAGGGTTTCCAAAAAAAACCCATATGGGGGTTTTGCACTCCCAAAATTGAATCTTGTACCCCCAATTTTTGCAAGCAGCCTCCTATGTTTCATCTAGAGGGGGTGCAAGTATGCTGTAATATAACTGTTTTCACTCCCAGATCTATTTAAAAGTCAGTGGGAACCCTGACATCCCATATCAGTTCTGGAAATCAAGATGTAAGCAGTTTTAGGTCAGTCAGGATTGACCGTAGCTACAGATGACAAAATGGACCTAAATGAGAGAGGATTTTGTGGATAATATGGCACAGAAAATATTGAGGCCAAAGAAGAAAATGCTGATTATCAGCATTTTCTTCTTTTGCCTCAATGTTTTCCCACGCCTATTCTATGAGGGACATCAAAACCAGGCCCTGGTTTCTGGTAAATACTTAGTATGTTCTTAGGCTCAAATCTGACCATCGTACTCAAATTACACCTGCACTTCAATCGAATACCCTTCAATGTTGGAGAGTATTCCATTGAAGTTTAGCATTTACTCATGAGTATGTACTTAAGTGTTTTCGAGAAACCAGGACCAGATCTTGTTCCAGATAGGGTGAAGTGGGCCAGGACTTATTGTCTGGGTAGCTCATAGCACAGCCAGTTGTTGGCTCATTTTTGCTTACGTCGTCTTAGCTTAGATGAATGATTTAGGACCATCATGGTCCTCTTGTTCTACAATGATACACATTTCATTTCAGTACCCAGGGCCGGATTTGGTGCACAGGTGCAGTGGTAATGCGCCAGACTTGTAACACAGGGGTTGCAGGTTGGATCCTTTGCCTTTCCAGACTTTAGGAGGAGACTTTAAAACAAGGTCCCGTCTCCATATGACCTTAAGTAGCAGTTGATTTGGACGTAACACTCCATTAAATCCAAATCCATTTCAGTACTGGTAATCAAGATGTGAGCGGTTCTAGGTCAGTCAGGATGGACCGCATGCTCAGTCGGCTGCGCTCCATGAGTGGTAGCAAGCTGAACAAGAGTCCCACATCAGCAACGGCTCAACCCATCACCACACCAAGCAAGGAAGACATTCTTACCACTCTCGATGGGTTTGGGGAGAAAATTCCAGGTAAAACTTTCGGCTATTTAACCCTTTCCCAACCAAAAAGCTGGATTTGACTGTCAAATTGAAAATGCTTGGGAAAACATTGAGACAAAAGAAGAAAATGCTGATAATGAGCATTTTCTCCTTTTGCCTCAATATTTTCTGTGCTATGTTATACACAAATTCAACTGTTATCAACCCTCGATTTGTCATCTTTAGCAGCTTTGGAAATGGACACCCATCGTAATTTGTTGGGAAATGAGTAGTAGCAAGCTGAACAAGAGTCCCACATCAGCAACGGCTCAACCCATCACCACACCAAGCAAGGAGGACATTCTTACAACGCTTGATGGGTTTGGGGAGAAAATTCCAGGTAAAACTTTCTGCTATTTAACCCTTTCCCAACCAAAAACCTGGATTTGACTGTCAAACTGAAAATGCTTGGGAAAACATTGAGACAAAAGAAGAAAATGCTGATAATCAGCATTTTCTCCTTTTGCCTCAATATTTTCTGTGCTATGTTATACACAAATTCAACTGTTATCAACCCTCGATTTGTCATCTTTAGCAGCTTTGGAAATGGACAACCATCGTAATTTGTTGGGAAATGAGCGGTAGCAAGCTGAACAAGAGTCCCACATCAGCAACGGCTCAACCCGTCACTGTCACCACGCCAAGCAAGGAAGACATTCTTACAACGCTTGATGGATTTGGGGAGAAAATTCCAGGTAAAATCAGATGCTGTTCTTTTAAAGTTTTTAGGCTATTTAACCTTTTCCCAAACAAGACCTGGATTTGACTGTCATATTGAAAATGTGACCCATTACGCTAAATGGGACCTTATCGAAAAGGGGCCTTATCGGATGTGTGAAAAATATCGACCCTAGTCAGTCTGCGCAGTCCGCGCAGCCGCACTAGGGCAGACACTTTTCGCTTGTATGTAATTTTCTAAATCTAGAATGTTTTCCCTATCTTACTATAATTATGTTCATTTTTTGCATAAGGGATCTGAATGACCTGTGCTGGGTCTGACAAGTCGGTCAAAATTTAGATTTTTGGAGTTCGGATAAGGTCCCTTTTAGCATGACAGGTCACAAATGCTTGGGAAAACATTGAAGCAGAAGGAGAAAATGCTGATAATCAGCATTTTCTCCTTTTGCCTCAATATTTTCTGTTCTATATTATACACAAATCCAACTGTTACAGAACCTCAATTTGTCATCTTAAAAGCAGCTTTTGAATTAGACAACTATGGAAATTTGTTTGGAAATGAGTGGTAGCAAGCTGAACAAGAGTTCCACATCAGCGACGGCTCAACCCATCACCACGCCAAGCAAGGAAGACATTCTTACCACGCTTGATGGGTTTGGGGAGAAAATTCCAGGTAAAGTCTAATGTCATTCTTTTAAAATGTTCAGCTATTTAACTCTTTCCCAATCAAGACCTGAATTTGCAGGTCAAATGAAAAAATGCTTGGGAAAATATTGAGACAAAAGAAGAAAATGCTGATAATCAGCATTTTCTCCTTTTGCCTCAATATTTTCTGTGCTATGTTATACACAAATCCAACTGTTATCAACCCTCGATTTGTCATCTTTAGCAGCTTTGGAAATGGACACCCATCGTAATTTGTTGGGAAATGAGAGTTAGCAAGCTGAACAAGAGTCCCACATCAGCAACGGCTCAACCCGTCACTGTCACCACGCCAAGCAAGGAGGACATTCTTACCACGCTTGATGGGTTTGGGGAGAAAATTCCAGGTAAAACTTTCGGCTATTTAACCCTTTCCCAACCAATCCCAACCAAAAACCTGGATTTGACTGTCAAATTGAAAATGCTTGGGAAAACATTGAGACAAAAGAAGAAAATGCTGATGATCAGCAATTTTTTCTGAGCTATATTATACACAAATCCAACTGTTATCGACTCTTGATTTGTCATCTGCAGCAGTATTTGAAATGGACAACCATGGAAATTTGTTGGGAAATGAGCGGTAGCAAGCTAAACAAGAGTCCCACATCAGCAACGGCTCAACCAGTCACCACGCCAAGCAAGGAAGACATTCTTACAACGCTTGATGGGTTTGGGGAGAAAATTCCAGGTAAAATCAGATGCTGTTCTTTTCAAATTTTCGGCTTTTTAGCCCTTTCCTAATTAAGACTTGGATTTAACTGTCAAATTAAAAATGCTTGGGAAAACATTGAGACAAAAGAAGAAAATGCTGATGATCAGCATTTTCTCCTTTTGCCTCAATATTTTCTGAGCTATATTACACACAAATCCAACTGTTATCGACTCTTGAATTGTCATCTGCAGCAGTATTTGAAATGGACAATCATCGTAATTTGTTGGGAAATGAGTGGTAGCAAGCTGAACAAGAGTCCCACGTCAGCAACGGCTCAACCCATCACCACACCAAGCAAGGAGGACATTCTTACAACGCTTGATGGGTTTGGGGAGAAAATTCCAGGTAAAACTTTCGGCTATTTAACCCTTTCCCAACCAAAGAGCTGGATTTGACTGTCAAATTGAAAATGCTTGGGAAAACATTGAGACAAAAGAAGAAAATGCTGATAATCAGCATTTTCTCCTTTTGCCTCAATATTTTCTGTGCTATGTTATACACAAATTCGACTGTTATCAACCCTCGATTTGTCATCTTTAGCAGCTTTGGAAATGGACACCCATCGTAATTTGTTGGGAAATGAGCGGTAGCAAGCTGAACAAGAGTCCCACATCAGCAACGGCTCAACCAGTCACTGTCACCACACCAAGCAAGGAAGACATTCTTACAACGCTTGATGGGTTTGGGGAGAAAATTCCAGGTAAAATCTGATGTCGTTCTTTTAAGATTTTCTGCTACTTTTAAAAGCAAATTTTGTTGTAGAGATTTCTTGATAACATGTTTGTAAGATGTTCATACAAAATTCTAGAGTGCATGTTTTGCCCATGACTAAAGGGTTTAAAAATACATAGTTATTATAGGTCAATTTTGCTTCTCATAAGTGGCAGAGTTTGTGGGTTTTTAGTCAGGGATCATTTTTGGGCCAGATTTGTGCAAATTCTCTCATTTTTCTGCCAGAAATCTCATTCTCAGGCTAAATGAGAGAACAATCTCACAGCAAAATATATTTTTGACAAAGGATTTGTTACAATTTGCTGTTGAAAACTTAGTATTTCTAGGGTGAATGAGACTTTTCTCTCGTGAAAGTCTGAGCCAGAATTATCCCTGATCAGTGCACACTGAAGCTGGTGTTGTTACTTTCAGCAGCTTGTATATTCAAATTCTAAGTGAAAGTAATGGTCAAATATTACTACATGTATAACCAATAAACCAATAAAACTGTTGATAGATGTCACCTGAACAGTTCAACACATTCGCACATATTGACGCCTTTTGATGCCCCATGCAATGAAGGCTTGCAAAAACCTTGTGGAAAATGAAGAAATTGCTTGTGACAAGCAATTTCTTCATTTCCCACAATGTTTTTTAATGACAAAAGAACAAAAAAATGTAAAATTTCAATTACTTGAAATGTTTGTCTGCTTCATCTTTAAATTTGGACTAGTATAAAATCTTGCTGTCTGATAATTGGTTAAAGGGCAGAAATACACATATTTTACAGAATCATCAGCATTACACAGAGAGGACAACAACAACATTCATGAAGTACGTCGAGGCAGTCAAGTCAGCGTGGAGAGTGAATCATGGACAACTCTAGAATCTACAGACTCTGAACCGACCATTACTAGCATTACACACTCGTATAGGTGGGTAGTTGTGAACAGTCTTTCTTTTAGAGGGGAAGAAAAGATTTCTCCATTTCCCACAATGTTTTTGAATCTTTGACAACTGGGCTGTCTATTGACTTTGAACCAATCATTACTTGCATTACACACTCGTATAGGTGGGTTGTGGCTGTGAACAGTCTTTGAAATATGAAACTCACGTAAATTATTTAAAGTGCACCAACATTTACACAGAACAAGTTAATCTTGGTCTTCAAATTTTGTTAGTTGAATGTCTTAACCCTTTCCCAAACAAGACCTGGTTTTGACGCCCCTAAGAGAATAGGCTTTGGAAAACATTGAAACAAAAGAAGAAACTGCTGATAACCAGCAGTTTCTCCTTTTGTCTCAATATTTTCTGTGTCATATTTTACACAAATCATTTCTTTATTATCATCAATTTTGTCGTCTGATGCAGCTGTCAAATTTGATCACCCTAAAATTTTGTCGTTTGGGAAAGGGTTAAGAAAGCATTGTGTCATTACTTAATAAACATGATACAGATGTCCTGGGTTAATGTTACAGCATTATACCTTTGTTTATCAGGGATGTTCAGGTCACATAAGCATCACCATCAGTGTAATTCTTTGGTTATTTTTTTTCTTGCAAGTTTCCTTCCATTTCTTAAACAACTTTTATATTCATCTCATGTGATGAAACATTGAGTCAATAAAAGAAAATGCTGATAAACAATTTCTCCTTTTGTCTCAATATTTTCTTTGCTTCTTTGTATACAAATACTATTTCATCAAAGAAGAGCTTTCATAATTTTATACCCCAAAATGTTGATATTTGGAAAAGGGTTAAATCTTTTGATGCCCCCACAGGATAAAGGCCTTTAATTACTTTGTGGAATATGAATCATTTCTCACAATGTTTTCTTCCAAGAAAATTTGAAATTTCGTCTGCAAAATTTTTGAATTTGGACCAGCAAAAAGTTTTATGGTTTAATAATAGGTTGAACCTATTTTTCAGTGTTGAGTGGGAGAAACTATTCACCAAACCAAATTACCTTCGACATTTACGTAACTACTCATTAAAAGGAAATCTTAGAAGCAGTAGATTTAGAAGTATAGCCTGGAAGGTAGGGAAATTGACTTGAGCCTATCTATTTACATTTAACTTTAACTCTTAGCCAAACAAGACCTGGTTTTGATGTCCCTAATAGAATAGGTTTGGGAAACATTGAGGCAAAAGAAGAAAATGCTGATAATCAGCATTCTCTCCTTTTGCCTCAATATTATCTTGACTATATTATATACACAAATCCAATCTTTATCAACATTCATTTTGTCGTCCTTATTATTCAAAGAAAATTTGATAGTTCCCTTTCATATACTTCAGATATCTGAGAAAAAAATGGAAGTTCCTTCAATATACATGTAGATCCATTTCATTCAGTAAATAATAAAGAAGACTTTGTATCAGTCTTTGTTGAGAAATGTTCTCCAAATTTTGTGAAAATGGCACATTTTTATTATTATACGCCGTTGGAGGAGGTCATATATTGGCATCATCTTCTCCGTCTGTGTCTGTCTGTCCATCTGTCTGTATGTATGTCCACTTTTCTTATGACTGCAACTCTTCTTATGTTTCTGCCTGGATCTTTTTATACCCCCGCAAACGAAGTTTGGAGGGGTATACTGGAATCAGCCTGTCAGTCCAGTGGTTGGTTGGATGGTCTGATGGTTGGATGGTAGGTTGGTTGGTTGGTCTGTCTCCAAAACTTTGTCTGGACAACTCCTCCTTCACTTGTGGACAGATTTAGTTCATACAAGTGTTCATTGTGACCTGTAGATTTGCAAGACGCAAATTTCACAGAAATCGGACCGATACTTTTTGAGTTATGGCCCCTGATTTGACCCAAAAATGCTTGTCCGGCCAACTTCTCCTACAGTTATTGTCCGATTTGCTTCATACTTGGCACAGGTGTGCATTAGGACCTGTAGATGTGCATGACACAAATGTCACGAAAATCTGACCATTACTTTCTCAGTTATGGCCCTTGATTTTGCCAAAAAATGTTTGTCTGGACAACTCCTCCTTTAGTTACAGTCCGATTTGCTTCATACTTGGCACAGGTGTGCATTAACTTCTGTAGATGTGCAAGATGCACATTTCATGAAAATCAGACTGACACTTTCTGAGTTATGGCCCCTGATTTGACAAAAATGCTTGTCCGGACAATTCCTCCTACAGTTACTGAACGATTTGCTTCATACTTGGCACAGGTATGCATTAGGACCTATATATATGCAAGATGCAAAATTCATGGAAATCAGACCGATACTTTCTGAGTTATGGCCCTTGATTGGACCAAATTTCAATAAGATCGGATTGACAATTTCTGAGTATGGCTCCTGAATCAACAAAATCGCTTGTCCGAACAAAGGTGGTGGCGGGGGTATTTTTATCACCTTCAGTGATAGATTTCTAGTTGAAACTTGGTTAATGTTATCACCTCAATTGGTAGATGTGCATGAAAGAAGGATTTTTTGGTTCATGGATTTATGCCCCCTTAAAACTTAGTCTCTGGGGTGACATATATTGTGACCATGGCACTCTTGTTTCCCAATATACCTGGTTTCGGACCAGTTCCAAAAAGTATTGAGAAAAATGGTGATGTTTATTTCAGTTATTTTTAGAGGTGCTACCTGAAGACTCCTCCCACTGGGTTACCAAGACAACCAAACAGAGGCATAAATATACAGAACTTAAACAGAAGGTGAATAGGATAAATTTTGTCTAGTTAAATCTGATAAATGTCGTCTAGTTTACCAGTTCCCACTAAATTCTTTCCCATACAAGAAAGAGTTTTGAGGTTTGTACTTTATAAGGCTTGGGAAAACATTGAGGCAAAATAAGAAAATGCTGATAATCAGCATTTTCTTCTTTTGCCTCAAAATTTTCTTTGCTATACTGTACATAAATGTCACATGACATCAAGTTCGTTTCCTGCAGCAACTTAAAAATTGGAACAATCTCAGTTTTGGCAAATAGAGAATGGGTTATGCCAGGCTATTTGTTTATCCTCAGTCATTCTTGATTTCTCAGACTTGTAATTGAACAGGGAAAATTAGCCTTGTTTATGAATATTTAATGAGACAAAATGCTGTGAAAATGACTCTCACAGGAAATCACTGACAACGGTGGGAAAACAATCAGCTGAGCTGGTAATTAGTTCTGTCAATTAGTAATTAGTTTCTTCTTTTCCCTTAACTAATTTTTGTAGCTCCAGAGTTTTCCATGATGCACAAATTGGGTGTCATTGTTGCAATTTCAAAACAAAATTAAGGATATCTTAGAAATACATGTATATCTGAGGGCATTAATGAAGCAAGTTGTAAAAATCCAAATTTTTGTGTGCTACTTCGTCTCGAGTCCCTAGGCAAATTGTTCCACAAAATTGGAGAATGACACCCCAAACTTTGAAGGAAATGGGTCACAATGACCCTCAAATTCTGCCCAGTGGAAAACTCTGTAACTTTTTACCAGTAAGAGCATTGTTAATTGGCAATAGTTTTTATGCCCCCATATCGAGAGATCGAGGCATATTGTTTTACTCGTGTCTGTCTGTCTGTCCGTCTGTCCGAAAACTTAACCTTTGCCTTTTCTCCAAAAGTATTTGATATAGAAAGCTCAAATTTGGTATTTAACATCCTTTTAATGATATCTATCTGTTCCATGCAATTGGACCTTCCTCAAGGACATCCGTTAACCCTTATCAACCCTTTACTCTACGAAAACTTAACCTTTTACTCTGAAAACTTAACCTTTGCCGTTTCTCCAAAAGTATTTGATTTACTAAGCTCTGGTATGCAACTTCTTTTCAATGATATCTATCTGTTCCATGTACTTTGACCTTCCTCTATGTCATACCTTAATCCTTATCAACCCTTTACTCTACAAAAACTTAACATATAACCAAAATGGCCATTTCTGGGGCATTTGTGTTTCACAAACACATCTTGTAATTTTTATGATAAATCTGTGCTCTATTTACAGTTGATAGTCAACCCGCGTACTGCTGTAGACAGTGTGGACATCTCTGTCAACAATCCACTATCACAAGAAGAAGAGGTAAATAGAGCTTCATATAGGAGGACGGGGTGAAGGCATTTCAAAATACAATATTTGAACTTATACTTCATCAAACCCTATGTTGTCGGTACTCATTAGAATTGTCTCCAATGAGTGCCCACAACATATCAAACCCTATGTTTTGGGTACTCTTTGGAATCGTCTCGTCAAGACGATTCAAGTGAGTACCCAAAACATAGGATTTTGATTTGAAAAAACAAATTTAGAGTGTCTTTATCCCATCTTATCTATTGCTCTGGTAGATTTTGCTTAAATTATGCTGAATAAGATTCTTCACCAAACTATTGCAATGCTCTTCCATATTCAAGATTTCCTAACTGGTCAAATGAAAGCTGCTGTTGGTGAGCAAATAATTTTTAATCAAACAACCAATAGTACTTGACTTACTGATAGCGGTTTTAATTTTACCCTTTACAAACCAGCAAAAGTTTAGACTCTTTCCATTTGAAAGCTGCTACAGAAAACAAAATTGATGTTAATGAAGCATATGTTGTGTGCAATACAGAAAAGGATATACTTAGGCAAAGGGAAAAAAAATTATGCTTTTGTGAACATGATATCAGTCTCTAGGCAAAGCTTCATTACTATCTTTCAACAGCTTTTTTATGCTAGTTTCGGTAGCTAATTTCTGTTTTAAAGAATTAAGAATAATAATTTAGCAATGAAGCCTTTCTAAAATGGAAAAGCTGCAGCAGACAACAAAATTGATATTTATAAACGCAGAATTTGCATACTGTAGACCTCAAAAAATATCAAGGCTAAAGGATGAAATGCTGATTATCAGCATTTTCTTCTTTGGCGCAACTTTTTCAAAGCCCTTTTTACGTGGGACGTCAAAATCATGTCTTGTTTGGGAAAGGGTTAACACAATATTTCTAACCTTTCAGAGTCCTTGGAACAGATTTTTCCTGGACAATGAGTTGAGATTGACTATAAAACAAGATGTCATCAGAACGTGAGTATACTGTATCAGAACAACAACAAATAACAGGGGGCAAAAACATTCTAACTTTGTTATTTCAAATCCAAATCCTATGTTGTTGGCACTCATTTGAATCGTCTCGATGAGACAATTCCAATAAGTACCACACCTTATGGTTTGATCAACAATTAATGAAACATTGCATGTAGAAAACCCATTAGCTCTTCTTATCTGGAGCTCTGTGTATGTGTCATTTGATGAGAGATTCTGAACACTTTTATATGTTTATTTACCTTTTTCCAAACAAGACTTTGATCTCCAGAACAGAATTAGCCAGGTAAAATATTGAGACTAAAGAAGAATATACTGATAATCAAGGATTTCTCCATAATTTTGCCTCAATATTATTTCTCTTTCAAGACCAACATTATTCTTTTGTCAGAAGCAGGACCAGTTTAATTATTGTCCATTTGGTACAGTACAATATAAATTTAGATATGGATTTTCCGTGTATAACAGTTACGCAGCTTATATGATAAAAGAATTACTTTTAATGTTTGTGTGACTCCCTCACAAGAAAAGGCTTTGAAAAACATTGTGGAAAATGAAGAAATTGCTTGTGACAAGCAATTTCTTCATTTACCACAGTGTTTTCTAACCCAAAATGGAAATATATTTAAAATTTCATCAACTTGAAATTGCCATCTACAACATCTCCCAATTTGGACAAGCTTTGTTGTTTTGTGATGGGTAAACTGTATCTCTGGTTGAATCATTGCCAGGTATCCCAGAATAGAGTTCTTCCAGTCTAACCAGTTGCGGAACCTAATGGTGGACATCTTGTTTATTTATGCCAAACTAAATCCCGAAGTTTCTTACAGACAGGTGCAACATTATGGTTGTTGTTGATGTTTTGTTGTTGTTGTAGTGATGCCTGCCTGTAGCTTGAGTCTATGATAGTCATGGTGGATAATTATGTGATAAAACATTATCAGAAAATCTTCAATAATTTTGTTGATAAAGTACCGATTTAAATTTGGTTTGGAGCAGAGCAGGTGGACAGACATCACACATTAGATTTGTGAAAAATACACTGATAAAAAAGTTAAGTCTTGGTTGATCTTCAACAACTTTTTTATCAATTTGTTTTACAAAACTCTACCACAACCAGCTTATTCCTGACATCTTCCTACCTTCTCTGTTTCAAACCAAATTCAAATTGGTCAAGTACTGAAAAAATATTGATGATTTTCTGAAATTTTGAGTCACATGATTAACCACCTTGATAGTATTGTAGCTGCATCTATTATCTTATTTTCTTAATGTGATTGATGCATATTATATTTTGTTCATCACTTGAATCCTATGTTTTATGGTAGTCCACCCCTAATGAGATTCACATGATGTTCGGATTATTTAGATTATGTCATGAAAATTTGGCGGTGGAACGTTCCATGGTTTTATGATGTTGTCCGAATAAGTTTGGTTACATAACAAATTGTAATGACATCACACTAAAAAATCAGATGTTGCAAGAATCTCGTTAGAGGTGGTCAACATTAATTAAATACTTTCCTTATGAATTCTAATAAATGGAAAATGAATTACCAGGTAGCCTGTTTTAACTAAAGACATCTCATTTTGGCCATAAATATTATGTATAACACTTTGCGACTTTATTTCTTCGACTGTATCTCACGGCCACCAATCCCTCTCATTCATTGCAAAATGCTATGAGCGAAATCTCAGAAGAGGGACTTCCGGTTATGAAGAAACGGGACCCATTTTGAGTAAGTAAACACACGTTGTTACTTTAAATCGGTTATTTTGCTATTTATGGGTTGAATCTCAAAAATCGCGGAATGCTATTCGATGGGGTAATGAATGATGTGTTATATTGCCAAAGCCCTTTGTTCTAGCTTACAGAGTAAACTTGCAATTACTTTCGAAGTGAGTGCACACACTTATGTTTACAAACCAAACGACACATAAACGACACATAAACGACTCCTACGGCGCTATCATATGCGTTTTTCGAATGAGACATGTTCAGTTTACTATTTTATGGTCTCTTTTAGTATTCCACACGTACGATTTTGAAAACCTTTGTTTATTTATGAGAAAAACAAGTACGCAATGAAGAAGAGCAGTAAGCTATGAAGAAGCGAGAGTAGCTATGAATAAAAGGGATCAAGCTATGAAGAAGCGCGGACTTCATAATTCTTTCTTGGCACTCACATATACTGAATGGTTATGCGTTTAGGAAGAATTGAAGAAAGACATTCCAATATTTTTTACAAATTTCCATTTGAAAAATCAAATATAGACGATAGAACGATATTTATTATTATGCAGCTTCAACATGTACTTAATGTCGACCGGTAACTTACAGGCGCGTAGGACTGGAAACATTTTTAATGGGGGGGGGGCTAAAGCCCCTGTTCTGGCTATTGCCGGAATCTTGGAGGAACTGAATTGGATTTCCCCAAAAGTTTTCAGTGCAAAATAATGACAATTCACCATTTTGGGCAGACCTTTTTGGGGATGGGGGTCTTAGCCCCTCCATGCCCCCACTTGTTACTACAAGCCTGACTTATCATCACGTGGAAATGCATTTTTTGAACATACATGAGAATTGTTACTAAAAATAGTAACAAATCGACATTATCAAAACGAGGCTTCCAAAACATGCGGAGAAAACAATGACGTCGCACGCGCATTCAATCAATATACAGCGATAAAGCACACGTGCATTCAATATACAGTAATAAAGCGAAGTTTTAAGTGGAACAAAAATAATAAAATTGAATTAATTCGTTAATAGCCGGTAAGATGGTTATTTTATTTGATTTACAGCCAACCGTTCCCCGTTTAAAAATTTCGACTTTTGCCTCTAAGGACGACTTCCGGAGGCTGTCGTGTGTGTTTGTGTGTGCGGGGGTCTCAGAGGAAATAACCTAATTCTGACCAACTTTCAGATTGATCAGACAAAAATGTGGCCTCCAGAGTGCATACAAGAAAAAAAAATAACAGACGGACGCATGTCGGACACAACGCAATGACAAAAGCTCGACTGGCCGCTAAAAAATATAAATAAGACCTGTTTTCATTCAAAATACATTCAATGTATCTTGCGTAGGCTTAAAATTATTAAAATGTTAGGGTTCTTATACGGTTTGCCAAGTTTTGCCTAAATAGTTTACAATGACATTGGCGTCCGCATGTGCAGGCCTATGTTATTTACATAACTATATCATCATTCCAAATATAACCACATTGTATACTGAAAAGTCTTGAAGTATGCTAACTTGGAAATTAGATTGATCTTAAATCCATAATGTGAAATAGTATTAACAATAAATTCGTATCACTTTCAGAGCGAAAATTATAGCGAAGAGGCAATATTAAGTCAAAACCCGACGCTTTGAATATCCGAGCTCTTATTCATAGCGTATTATATCTTCTTCATATCTAGTCCCCTTTATTCATAGCTGATCCCTCTTCTTCATAGCGTATTACTTTTTTAGCTTTTTCTCTCTATCAGAAAACCAGTCATTGGATTTTAATGGATGTATATATAAGATAAAGCATTCGAAGCTTATGGGACCTGTATAGAAGGGAATTATAGTAGTATTTAAACCATAATTTTTCGATCAATTTTGACATGTCTTCAAAACACAGCACTGTGATCGCATGACAAAGCAGTTTGAAGCAAACACGATGAGACCATGCCGAGGAGACATACTCCAAAAGAAGTTTAAATACACTCACCATCGAATAGCATTCCCCGATTTTTGAGAATCAGCCAAAAACTGGCAAAATCACCGATTTAAAGTAACAACGTGTGTTTACATTCACAAAATGGGTCCCGTTTCTTCATAGCCGGAAGTCCCTCTTCTGAGATTTCGCTCATAGCATTTTGCAATGAATGAGAGGGATTGGTGGCCGTGTATCTGTGTATTTTCCTGCAAATGCAAAGCAGTCTGATCTAAATATGATTACCAGAAATGCCAAGATTGCAGTTTCATGCAAATTTCATTCTTCAGGGCTCGAATTTCCACTAGCATACTAGCAATTTGCTAGTTAAAATTAAGAATTGCTAGTGATTCTATCTGACACTAGATTTTTTTGGCTAGTGGAAAAATAATCCCCACCCACAAGTTTAATCAATGCAGCCTGAAACGGCATACAAAACAACTTCCAAATATTTACTAACTGTACCAGCTTTCAGGCATTTCCTTTGAAAGAACAACTATATGCACCATATTTAACTTTATTTTCTAAAATAAAAACAAAATTGCGAGTTAATTTGCCTTTTTGCTAGTGATTTCAAAAGTCACAAGCAAAATATTGCTAGTCATTTTTTTAAGGTAATTCTAGCCCTGTTCTTTGCCTCTAAGTCCATTAATTAATGTCTTTTTAAATTAATTTTGTCTAACTGCCAGGTGTATTCAGGCTTTATGCCTAATTATATAAGTTTTGATTTGATTCTTTGTAAGGCCTAGTTTGTATATAGCAAGCATGGACTCATTATAACAAATACAAGAGAGTGATCAAAAACTATTTGGCCCAAAGTGCTGCCCATTACAATGAAAAGAAACTGTTTCTTTTCTTTTAATTGTATTCTCCCTTCAAGGCAATGCTTTTAGTAAATCTGTTGGATTTAGTCTATCTGTTAGACCTTGCTTATACTTTCCAAATAATATTTCGTAGGTGTTATTCTAAATCCTTGATTGAAGCTGTAGTTACGAGATTTTATAACAACACCAATGCTTTATCAATATACAAACCCAGTCTATTTCTAGCACAAAATTCATCACTGTTTGCCTTGAAGTGTATCAGACAGAGAACTTTTTGATCAAATCTCGTACGATATTGTTGTAGCATGTAGATATTTCTATTTTGTTTTATTTACTTGTATATTTGTAGTTTCCCTGAGATCCAATTTTACCATGTTGAAGAAGTTCGAGAGACCATGATAAACATTTTGTTTTGTTATGCTCGTGACAACCCTCATATCTGTTACAAACAGGTCTGTGATTATCTTTTTTGCATTTCTTTTCAGTTTTTGGCTTTTCCCAATAGACAAATTTTAAGAGTGGTGAATATGAAAGATGCTATAGACGACAAATTTGACGTTTTAAAACTTGAAATTTGTGCTCAAAATAGTAAACAGCATATTGAGGTAGGAGAAAATGCTGATCATCACCATTTTATTCTTTTGTCTCAATATCTTTCCTAGTGACATCAAAAGCAGGTCTTGTTTGGGAGAGTTCAATAATAACATTTAATGTTAGAGGTGTTTAATTGATTATATTTGTTTTCAATTCATAGGACAACATGCTAAATATCCATAAAATTAAAATTGAAATTTCTCAATTTTGTTATGCTTGACAGATTTTTAATCCTTGCCCAAATTGCAAAACATAAGACTTGCTGCAGATGACAAAACAGATGTGAATAAGTAGTGATATCAATGTTTACCATAGCATAGAAAAGATTGAAAGAAAAGAGGATGCTAATTTTCTTCTCCTTCAGATGGGACATCAAAACCTGATCTTGTTTGGGAAAGAGTTTAAAAAAAGAAATTCAGCATTTTATCTTTTAATTTGCTTGCATGATGAATATTGTACAGTACTTGATGTTTTAGCTTTGTGTTTTATTTTCCGCTCTTATTTCTATGGATTCTTCCTCACTCGGTTTGGTAGCATGTCAGACTCTCACTCATGAGGTCGCGGGTTCGATCCGCGGCTGCAGCTTATACCTTTTCTGACAAAATTGTCACCAACCAATGGTTTGATTATGATGAACCTCTGTGGCCAAGCAGTTTGAGGCTTAGTAAGGATGTTGTGGTAGTACTTGTATGAGAAACAACATGATTCCATGTTAAACCCTTTCCCACACATTGATGCATTTGGACGCACCACAAAATAAAGGCTTTGGAAAACATTGTGGAAAATGAAGAAATTGCTTGTGACAAGCAATTTCTTCATTTCCCTCAATGTTTTCTACCAAGAAAGACCAAAAAATGTTAAATTTTGTTCAATGGAAATTGTCGTCTTTAACACCTATGAGTTTGGACTAGACTAAAATTTTGTTGTTGCTCGAGGGGCCACAATATGACCATAGAAGTTGAAAGAGGTGTTAAACTCTAATCACTCAAATCCTCCTTACCCAGCATGAGAATTTAGAGAGAGGCATATTCAGTGAATAATAATGACCTTATTATATTTAACCCATTACCAGGGTGCAAAATTTTGTACTGATCTAAATTCAAAGATGTTGCGGTTGACAGTTTCAAGTGAATGACATATTACATTTTTGGGCTTTCCTGGTTGAAAACATTGTAGGAAATGAAGAAATTGCTTAACACAAGCGATTTCTTCATTTGCCACAATGTTTTCCAATGGGAATGGGTTGATTATATGTCTAATGAAATTTAAAAAAAAAATGCATCATATTCATTAACATTCAATTATTTGGTAGAAATGATATGCCAGTTATTTAGATAAAAACTTTTACATGGTCTATGTCTGGTGAACTTTATGATATAGAACCTTAATATTTTTCACATGGATACCTCATGCCAATTATAAAACGAACCCAGCTATTTGTATGTTCAAACCCCATTCACAGAAATCCTGGATCAGCCACTGGAAATTATCATGGTTAATGAAGAAATTGCTTGTAATTCCTTAACATTTTCTAACTCAAAGTGGAAAGATTTTTAAAATTTAATCAACTTTAAATTGTTGTCTGTAACACGTTTCAATTTAGAACAGTCTAAAAGTTTGCTTTCTACTTATGAATTAATTAGCTCACCTGAGCACAAAGTGCTCAAGGTGAGCTATTGTGATCGCTTTTTGTCCGTCGTCCGTCTGTCCGTCCGTCTGTCCGTCTGTCCGTCTGTCTGTCCGTCCACAATTTGGTGTTTACGCTCTAGCATCCACAAATATTAATCAATCTTGATCAAACTTAGTCAAAACAAGTATGGTCATAAGTTCTCGGATGAGTTCGATTATGGGCCAGATCGGACCAGAATGTGCTGAGTTATCTGCCCTTGAATGTCCAAAAAAGCCGTTTTTGACTTTGTTTACATTCTAGCATCTACAATTATTGATCAATCAAAACAAAACTTGGAGACAATGTTGGAGACCATAAGATCTCGGATGAGTTTGGTTTTCAGTATGATCTGATCAGAAAGTCCAGAGTTATGTGCCCTTGAATTTGACAAAATTGCCATATTCGGCTGGTTTTGACCTTGTTAACACTATAGAATCTACAATTATTGATCAATCAAGACAAAACTAAGACATAATGTTTGGGACCATAAGATCTTGGATGAGTTTGATTTTCAGTCTGATCTGATCAGAAAGTCTAGAGTTACGTGCCCTTGAATTTGACAAAATTGTCATTTTCGGCTGTTTTCGACCTTGTTTACACTCTAGAATCTACAATTATATATCAATCAATACAAAACTTCGACACAATGTTGGGGACCATAACATTTCGGATGAGTTCGATTTTCTATTTGATCTGATGAGAAAGTCAAGAGTTACGTGCCCTTGAAAATTGCCATTTTCGGCTGTTTTCGACCTTGTTTACACTCTAGAATCTACAATTATCAATCAATGAAAACAAAACTTGGACAAAATGTTGGGGACCATAAGATCTCGGATGAGCTTGATTTTCAGTTTGATCTGATCAGAAAGTCCAGAGTTATGTGCCCCTGAATTTGACGATATTGCCATTTTCGGCTGTTTTCGACCTTGTTTACACTCTAGAATCTACAATTATCAATCAATCAAGACAAAGCTTGGACACAATGTTTGGGACCATAAGATCTCTGTTCAGGATGATTTCCAGTCTGATCTGATCAGAAAATCGAGAGTTGCGTGCCCTTGAATTTGACAAAATTGCTGTTTTTGGCTGTTTTCAACCTTGTTTACACTCTAGAATCTACAATTATTGACCAATCAAGACAAATCTTGGACACATTCTTGGGGACCATAAGATCTTGGATGAGTTGGATTTTTAGCTCACCTGAGCACAAAGTGCTCAAGGTGAGCTATTGTGGTTGCTCACCGTCCGTCGTTCGTCCGTCCGTCTGTCCGTCCGTCCGTCCGTCTGTCCGTCCGTCTGTCCGTCCGTTCACAATTTCTTTAAACATCTTCTCCTCCTGAACCATTGGGCCAATTTTGACCAAACTTGGCTGGAATGTTCCTTGGGTGCCCCTTTTCAAAACTTGTTCATTAATTTTTGATTTTTCAAAAAATGTGGGCGTGGCAGGGCAGGGCTTAAGAATCCTAAGAAAATTATTTAAAAATCAACCATTGGGTCAATTTGAACCAAACTTGGCAGGAATGTTCCTTGAGTGACTCTCTTCAAAATTTGTTTTCAAATGTTAAGATTAGTCAAAAAATGTGGGCGTGGCAGGGTGGGGTTATCAGACTTACTAAGGAAGATAACCAATCAGCGCAGCCCTAAGACTTTTAGTGTTCATGTTACCTCCCTTGGTCCATTCTGATAAACTTAGATTTTATCTGATCAATGATCTATACTTTCCCCAGCTTAAATAAACAAATGAGGATTTAATCTAACTGTTATCAGTGTTCTGTTATCTTTTCTTTGGATTTATAATTAGACTTGCTTCTATTTTGCAACTTTTATTCTCTTTAGCTCTTTACTAAATTATTTTAAAAATTGATTATTTTGCAATGAAAAAAGGGCCCTATGTTGTTGATTCTTGGGGTTTATATAGGGGTTAAGAGTTCTATCTCTAACATTTTGATCTTTGACTTGGAAAAACTTTTCATCTCAAAACATTTAGCTATGTATTGTGCAAGATACAGTAACAGTATTTTTTCATAGGGCCCTATGTTATTGATTCTTGGGGTTTATATGGGGTGAACCCTGTTGAAAATTGGAACCTTCTCATCGATATCATGAGAAAAGGGGCCTTAATGACAAAATCCTTGTTAGCACTCGAGAGACAACAATTTTGGTCTAATCTTCAAGAAACTTGTGTTTGTCTAGTCACAATGATGAACTCAGAGGAAAATAAAAATGTTCCATGGGATGCCATGGGAAAAGGGGCCTTGATGACAAAATCCTTGTTAGTGCTATAGAGACAATAATTTTGGCTCAATATTCATGAAATTTAGTCAGATTATTTGTCTAGTCACAAGGATGAAGCCTAATGACAATGTGAATGTTCTGTTGGATATCGTGGGAAAAGGGGCCTTAAAGACAAAATCTTTGTTAGCAATGTAGATGATATAATTTTTGTCCAATCTTTATGAAACATGTTCAGAAGGTATGTCTAGTCACAAGGATGAAGACTATTGAGAATTAGAATGTTCTTTTGGATATCATGAGACAAGGTGCAATAATTTCTCACCTTGTAAATCTCAGTTCAGGTGAGCGATTAAGGACCATCATGGTCCTCTTGTCAAATGGATCTGATCAGAAAGTCGAGAGTTATGTGCCCTTGAATTTGATAAAATGCTGTTTTCGGCGGTTATCGACCTTGTTTATACTCTAGAATCTACAATTATTTATCATTCAAAGGAAAACTTTGACACAATGTTGGGCACCGTTACATCTCGGATGAGTTTGATTTTCACAATGTTATTGATCATAAGTTCGTTTTCAGTCTTAACCCTTTCCCAAACGATAAAATTTTAGGTCGGTCCACTTCAAAGGTGCCACAAAAGACAAAATGGATGACATTTAAGATAGGATTTGTGCAGAATAAGGCATAGAAAATATTGAGACAAAAGGAGAAACTGCTGGTTATCAGCAGTTTCTTCTTTTGTTTCAATGTTTTCCCAAGCCTTTTCTTTTAGGGACGTCAAAACCAGGTCTTGTTTGGGAAAGGGTTAAAGTCATAAATATCAATTGAATTGAACAAAAATGTTGCTCATATCATTTTGGTTCAGGTGAGCGATATAGGACCATCATGGTCCTCTTGTATTAATAAAGCCTGCAAATAAATGACTTGTGAGACCTATAGTTTCTATTATCTATCTACAGGGTATGCACGAGTTACTGGCTCCGATGATATTTGTTCTCCACTGTGACCATCAGGCCTTCCTCCATGCGTCAGAAATGGAATCTCTAGAGTAAGTCAAATTGTCAAGGCCTTGCCGCATACAGTGCTTTATCCACATCACTTCCTCATCGCTTCCAAAACTGCTGGTGGTGAACTAAAACCATTTTCGCTACAACAAGGTATAGATATATTGCGTTTAAATGCGAGTTTATAGATCTAGATTTTTTTCTAACGACAATGAACTTGTTTAAAAAAAACAGACCGGTTTTACGGTATTATATTGACAAACTGTCGGTGTTGTTATAAAATCTCGTAACTACGGCTTCGATAAAGCCGTAGTTACGATATTTTATAACAACTCCGATGGAATGCATTGATCGCGAAGAAACGTCCCTCGCTTTGGCCGAGTTCACCACCAGTGAAAACTTTGCTGTAGAACTGACCCTCTTTGGACGTGCCAAGGTCGTGATGTGGACGTGGAATGGTGTATGTGACCAGGCTTACAGCTCTTCTCTATGTAGTACTGTAACTTATCTCCCTAGAGTAAAAGTATTGTTTCGTGATTATAGTTTAACCCATTTACAGATAGCACAATTTTTTACGGGTCCAAATACAAAGATGATGCAGACAACAATTGTAAGTGAATGAAATTTTACCTATTTTTAATCTGTCTGGATATAAATCATTGAAAGCAATTTCTCCATTTTCCACAAAGTTTTATCCAAAGTCATTACCTTATGGGGTATCAAAAGGTGTAATTGTGTTTGGTTCTAGGTTAAATAGTTCCCAAACAAGACCTGATTTTGATTCCCTTCCAGAAAACAAATGGGGAAAAGATTGAGGCAATAGAAGAATAATTATGCTGATAACCTTTGATGTGAAAATGGACCTTATTGTGAAGTGGTATGAAAAGCGTTGAACTGCTTCCGTTACTTTTAGTTTAACCCATTCCTACTTCAATGCCTTTTGATGCCCTACATGAAAATGGTTAGAGAAAACATTGTGCGATATGAAGAAATTGCTTGCGGCAAGAGATTTCTTCATTTCCCACAATATTTTCTACCCATAAACCCCAAAAATGTTATCCTAAATTCACTTGAAATTCTTGTTAGCAACATCTTTAAATTTGGTACTGTCAAAAATTGTGTCCTCTGATAATGGGTTAAAGAAGGAAATTCTTAATCAGAATGTGAGTTTAGATTTATCCTTTTTTGACCTTGACTTATAATCATGACCTATATAACAAAAATACTAACCAGGCTTCCGTTGTAGCTTCTTTGTAGCTTCTCCCACTTTTGTTCTAGTATTCACCCATTCCCAAATGGCAAATTTCTAGAGTGGTCCAGTGTTTTCAAGAAAATGTAATAATCACTATGACAATGCAAAATTGTAATGTACAAGGGTATGGCATTTTGTCTCTAAACATAGATATATGCAATTGAATTAACCCTTTCCCAAACGGCAAAATTTTGGGGTGGTCAAATTAAAAAAACTGCCACAAATGACAAAATGGAAGGTATTAATGATAGAATTTGTGTAAATTATGGCAAAGAAAATATTGAGACAAAAGGAGAAACTGCTGGTTATCAGCAGTTTCTTCTTTTGTTTCAATTTTTTTCCCAAGCCTTTTCTATTAGGGGGCGTCAAAACCAGGTCTTGTTTGGGAAAGGGTTAAGACACTTTGGACAAAAATCAAAGGCTTTGAACTGATATTTTACTTATTTTAGGTATCAAAATGTATTATACTTTGACCATAGTATCAATGTATACTGTATGTATACTGTAATGTAAAATAAGACATTTTAACAAAACCTTTCATTCTTGGCCCATTACTACATAATGATGCTTTTTGACACTCTACAAGTTAAAAGCTTTGGAAAACATGTGGAAAATGAAGAAATTGCTTGTCTCACAAAGGCAAAAAAATTGTCTTTTACAACATCATTTGAATTTCAACAGTCTAAAATTATGTTGTCTTGTAATAGGTTTAACATTTTTTTCATAGCAATGGTTATCTCCCTTTGACATACCATTTCCATTATGATATATCATTTCATGTAGATTGTGCTATTAGCATAAAATACATGTGCTACTGAAATGATTTATATGTAGATTTGCTAGTGATATCATGATTTATGTAGATGTGCTATTAACATTACATTTTCAGTTATGTGTCTCCTGAAGCCAGGTTTAGTTGTTTATCAATTAGTTTTCTTTCATTTTCTTACTTTTTTTTTATTTATCGTTACTATTTACTTAGTATTAGTCAGAGAACTCATAAAACAGTGTATAGATGTGAATTTGGAAAGAGCTTTTTCATGAAGTGCAAAAATTTTGTTAATTTACTTTCAATGTTTTTCAGTATTAAAGATACCGATTTTCCATTTTTATGCTCCCCGAAAAAATTTCAGGGGAGCATATAGTCGCCACGCTGTCCTTCCGTTCGTCCATCCGTCCGTCTATCCTTCCGTCCTTCCATCCGTCCGTCCACAGCCAGATCTCAGCAACCCTTGGACCAAATTCAATGAAACTTCACATGTGAACTCGTGGGGTCAATATCTAGAGACCTTTTTTTCCCGTTTCTTAATTTAAGGCTGCGTCATGGAAAAAGGGGCCTTAATGTAAAAATTAGTTTTTCTCCAATTTCTCTTTATCTAAAGGGCAGAATTGAATGAAATTTTCTTCTTATGTGAGGAATGAGATGTTCTAGTCTATATTCTATAAATAATGCGTGTACAAAAAATCCGTCATGTGAAAAGGGGGCTTAATGTATGACAGTTTTTTTTCTGTGACAAACACTTATTCAGGGAGCATTATCCGTCTATGACGGCTCTTGTATAATCATACAACAGGGTTTTCCAAGACAAAAATTGCATGTCATTGTTGCAATTTTAAAACGAATGTCGCCTCAAAAAATTACCCTAGCTTCATTAAAGACGCAAGTTTTAAAATCAAGTTTTTAAAAAAAAATCTGCTATACTTGATAATTTTCCTTATTTGTTGGTAAGGTAACCACCCAGAAAGAAATGAATAGCATTTTTTTGTGTTTTTTTTCTGGTGCCTAAACACAGCCTGATCAAGATCTGTGCTGATATCTGATAGATTCTCCACTGTAGCAACTATTGGACAACAGCATCAATACTTACCGAACTGCTCATAATCATTTGCTGCCTTGTATCATTGTTATCTCAAATGTCATTCAAATATAAATGAGTCAGGATTTGGAAAAACGGCCCTTATAGCATTTATAAAAATTGAGTTTCAAGATCAGCCTGTTCTCAAATGCAGTCCAATATGCATCCAATGGCATTCTGCTCTGTTTAAGTTGTTACAGGTCACAAAGACGCTGTTAGAGAACAACATGGATCCTGATCAGACTGTGCATATGCACAGGCTGATCTGGATCTATGTTGGGCTCAAAAGCCTGAAGGGATGTTTTTCCAGATCCTGGCTCAATTATAGATTTCATTTAGGCATATTAGTTTCCCTCCCCTCTTATTCATATTGGTATATCATACTGTAAGGAGTTTGAGAAATAAAGTCATGTTTCTTTTCAATTTTAGCTTCTATGTTGCTTTGTGAAAATTCTCTTAACAACATAACATTTTAAACTATAGTCTACATACAATATTGAACAAAATGCACTAGATAGTAGAATTATCATTTATTTTTCCTCATACAACTCTTTCATGGTGGTAGGTCTACTTTCCAAGTCTGCTTTGGTGTCGGGAAAACCTTTGCCCTGCTTTACTTGTATGTCATTCCAAACTTGCTTTATTGTCTGTCTATAATTTTGAAAATTCACCAAAGTCGAGAGGAACATGTTGAATTTACCAAATATTCTGTTCTTTCTAATTAGAAAACAGTAAACAGTAATATTATTTATGTAAACAAATTGCTTTGCAAATGTTTATGTCTTTGATTTGATAAGAAAATTCACATAACCCTAACAAAATATCTTTTGTATGTATGCCTTCCTTGTAAGTTTTAACCCTTTCCGAAATGGCTAATATAAGCATGCTCAGATTTGAATTCAGCAACAGAGGATGTAAAAAATAGAGGATTTGTGTACAATATTATATGGCACAGAAAATATTGAGGCAAAAGGAGAAAATGCTGGTCATCAGCATGGTTTTCTTTTGTCACAATGTTTTCCCACACCTTTCTTACCAGGGGCATCAAAACCAGCTCATCTTGTTTTGGAAAGGGTTAAGGATTAAATCTTCATTAATTTTGTCATAATGATGTGTACATGTAATTCATTGGTGATAATCATACAGCCTGATCACATGGAAAAGTATTTTGGTTTCTCGGCCACTATCTGTCTGTCCATCTGTTTGCAATGAGTTCTGCATGACCATATTACCAAATTATATAAAACTTCCTGAAACCCTTATGAGACTGCAATGATGCATCTTGCCAGTTTTTTTTGTGTGTTTTTTTTTCATCTTGGAAAAAGGGGACTTCATGTAAAAACCTTATGACAAACACTTATTCTGGGAAAATAACCCATCTTTGACCTCTCTTGTAATTTGAAAACAAACAGAAATGTTATACAGCACTTTAATTACAAGATGTCTATAATGAGATGCAAAATTATAGACTCTAATTGTCTTGTTGTTTGTTTACAGTGAAAGAATCAAGCATGTGATGGACCCTAAATACCTTGAACATGATGCATAGTAAGTAATGTTTTCCAGTACTTACCTGACATTGACCTTTTGACTGGTAAGTTGTCAAAAAAAATCTGGATTTTCGCACTCAGCTATGTAAGTGCTTTTTCAATGTTTACCATTACAATTCACTGAATAGGGAAGTTATTTCCATTCACTAAGAATACCTTAGAGAGTGTTGTCTTGGAAATAAGGGCTGGCTTGAAAAGTTTTTGATATTTATTTTCAGCTCTATGTTTGCTAAAGTAATGGAGACCATGGAACCATGGTATGTGTCAAAGGAGGTGTACCCAACTAAGGTAACTATGCGCTAAATATTTTCTTTCGATATTTTCCTAATGGGTTAAGGTGGTGTAATTCCCTCAATGCAAAATTTGCAATTTCCTCAGAATTGCATGATATTTTGGTGAATGCTACTCCACAATATATTCTTTCATGCTGCAGTTTTAAAACTTGTATCAGTCTTATGATTGTGACATCATAACATTGGTTGTGCACCCACACTATTTTGTCGGGGTTTTGCTGTCATGGACCTTTACTTCCGAAATGAATGTCGATCTAAAATGCCATAAGGGCTGTTTGTCCATCTCCAGACTCATTTATATTTCAGAGTCAAGATCCGACCAGCACCCAACCATTCGCTCGCCCACAGGATATGAACCCGTCTAATGTGATTGTGACCAAACTTACTCGTATACAGGACTACCTATTGAAGAAGTCTGATCATGAGCTACACCTTCATCTAGAGAAACAAGAGATCGCTCCACAAATATATGGCATGTAAGGAGAAAAGTAAAGTTTAAATCTTTCCCAACCTACCAGACCACAATTATAATACAGTCGTTAAATTTAGATTAGAGAGATAAGAGATTGCTTGACAAACATATTGTGTGTAAAGACAAATTAACGGCAAAATTTTATGGTGATCCAATTCCAAAACTGCTACAAAGGATAAAATGAATGTTATTAAAGGGACATTTCATTCCAATTTCATTTTTTTAAAGTATGTCTTGATGCAAAGATTGGTTATTCTAACGAGTATAAATACTATTAGTTTTTAGCTCACCTGAGCACGAATGTGCTCATGGTGAGCTATTGTGATACCGCTGTGTCCGGCGTCCGGCGTCCAGTGTCCGTCGTCCGTCGTCCGTCGTCCGTCAAACTTTGCCTTGTGTGCACTCTAGAGGCCACATTTTTTGCCCAATCAACCTGAAATTTGCTCAGAATGATTGTCTTGATGAAATCTCGGACAAGTTCGAAATTGGGTCATCTGGGGTCAAAAACTAGGTCACGGGGTCAAATCTTAGAAAAACCTTGTGTGCACTCTAGAGGCCACATTTTTTGCCCAATCAACCTGAAATTTGCTCAGAATGATTGTCTTGATAAAATCTCGGACAAGTTTGAAATTGGGTCATCTGGGGTCAAAAACTAGGTCACGGGGTCAAATCTTAGAAAAACCTTGTGTGCACTATAGAGGTCACATTTTTTGCCCAATCAACCTGAAATTTGCTCAGAATGATTGTCTTGATGAAATCTCGGACAAGTTCGAAATTGGGTCATCTGGGGTCAAAAACTAGGTCATGGGGTCAAATCTTAGAAAAACCTTGTGTGCACTCTAGAGGCCACATTTTTTGCCCAATCAACTTAAAATTTGCTCAGAATAATTGTCTTGATAAAATCTCGGACAAGTTTGAAATTGGGTCATCTGGGGTCAAAAACTAGGTCACTGGGTCAAATCTTAGAAAAACCTTGTGTGCACTATAGAGGTCACATTTTTTGCCCAATCAACCTGAAATTTGCTCAGAATGATTGTTTTGGTGAAATCTTGTACAAGTTTGAAATTGGGTCATCTGGGGTCAAAAACTAGGTCACCGGGTTAAATCTTAGAAAAACCTTGTGTGCACTCTAGAGGCCCCATCTTTTGCCCAATCAACCTAAAATTTGCTCAGAATGATTATCTTGATGAAAGCTCGGACAAGTTTGAAATTGGGTCATCTGGGGTCAAAAACTAGGTCACGGGGTCAAATCTTAGAAAAACCTTGTGTGCACTCTAGAGGCCACATTTTTTGCCCAATCAACCTGAAAATTGCTCAGAATGATTGACTTGATAAAATCTCGCACAAGTTTGATATAGGGTCATCTGGGGTCTAAAACTAGATCACAGGGTCAAATCTTAGAAAAACCTTGTGTGCACTCTAGAGGCCACATTTTTTGCCCAATCAACCTGAAAATTGCTCAGAATGATTGGCTTGATAAAATCTCGCACAATTTTGAAATTGGGTCATACGGGGTCAAAAACTAGGTCATGGGGTCAAATCTTAGAAAAACCTTGTGTGCACTCTAGAGGCCACATTTGTTGCCCAATCAACCTGAAAATTGATCAGAATGATTGTCTTGGTGAAAGCTCGGACAAGTTTGAAATTGGGTCATCTGGAGTCAAAAACTAGGTCACGGGGTCAAATCTTAGAAAAACCTTGTGTGCACTATAGAGGCCACATTTTTTACCCAATCACCCTGAAAAATTGATCAGAATGATTGTCTTGATCAATTTTCAGACAAGATTGAAATTGGGTCATCTGGGGTCATAAACTAGGTCATGAGGTAAAATCTTTGTAAAACCTTGTGTGCACTCTAGAGGCCACATTTTTTGCCCAATCAACCTGAAAATTGATCAGAATGATTGTCTTGATCAATTCTAGGTCACGAGGTCAAATCTTAGATAAACCTTGTGTGCACCCTAGAGGTCACATTCTTTGTCCAATCAACCTGAAAATTGGTTTACAAAAAAAAGTTATTATATCAGGTGAGCGCTTCAGGGCCAATGGCCCTCTTGTTTGAAGTTGTTGCCAATAAGCGAGAAACACGCATTTAAAGTTGAGACATAATCGATAAATTGCATATAAATCCGAACTGTTGTCCACAACAATTTGTTCAATTTTAACACAAAAATATAAATTTCTCATAAACGGCGCAATATTTTGGCTTGAAATTTTCAGAATTTTCATAAGAAAATATGCTCTTTCAGATAAAAATAAAAGTAAAATTTATGACAAAAAATTATGAAATGTCACTTTAAAGATAGGAATTGTGTAAAATATGGCATAGAAAATATTGAGACAAAAGGAGAAACTGTTGGTTATCAGCAGTTTCTTCTTTTGTTTCAATGTTTTCCCAAGCCATTTCGATTAGGGACGTCAAAACCAGGTATTGTTTGGGAAAAGGTTAAGTTTGCAACAATTTGCTATAGATCTACAACAAAACTTTTTGACTTGTCCAATGAAAGCTGTTGGTTCATTTCTAACTAGCTTTTAGATATTTTCAAAGAATTTGGCAACTATTTGAGTAACCAAAACATCAAAATATTGTTATGTTCGAAGAACTATTCTCTATTGTAATGATTTCTATCCTTTTCCACAGACGTTGGATACGACTGCTGTTTGGTCGTGAGTTCCCGATGCAGGACCTGCTGGTGTTATGGGATGCCATCTTTGCTGACGGTATTGGGTTTGATCTGGTTGACTACATATTTGTGGCCATGTTGCTCTATCTAAGGGACCATTGTAAGTAACTTTTTGATATCAAAATACATAATTGAGCCAGGATCTGGAAAAAGGTCCCTTAAGGCTTTTAAGCCCACCTTTAGGCTTTTGAGCCCACCATAGATCCAAATCAGCCTGTGCATACGAACAGTCTGATCAGGATCAATATTGTTCTCCAACAGCTTCTTCGTGACCTGCAGTAAGCAGCATTAATGCATATTGGACTCCATTTGACAACAGACCGATCTTGAAACTCAATTTTGAAAAATGCTATAAGGGACCTTTTTCCAGATCCGGGCTCAATTATTATAAATTCTTATGATGTTGGCAGGGAAGTTCCCTAAACCCAAAAATATGACATACATAGTGACTGTGGCACATTTGAATGTCTACATTAAAACGTTTTACCACAAAAGTCCTGAAAAACAATTGGAAAATAAACAATTAGTATGGTAAGATAGAAAAACAATATAGATTCTGAAAATTACCTTAAACATAAATTTCGATCCTTCACACTTTCTGGAAGGTACCTTTTAACATGATCATATATCAAGGATTACAACCCACTATTAAATTCCAAACACTTTTTGTATCTTAGGGCATTATCCATGACAATGGAAATTAACAAGAGATACCCTTGTTAATTTCCAGGTGTCATCCATGACTATTGAAATTGACAAGGGATTCTCTCGTAAATTTCCATTGCTATGGATGATGCCCAAAGATGCATGAAATGTTTTGTAGTTAACCCATTACCACACAGTGACACCTTTTGACTCCCCACGAGATAAAGGCTGTAGAAAACATTGTGGAAAATGAAGAAATTGCTTGTGACAAGCAATTTCTTCATTTCCCACAATGTTTTCTATACAAAATGACAAAAAATGTAAAATTTTATTCACTTGAAGTTGTCGTCTGCAACATGTTTGAATTTGGACTAGTTTGAAATTTCGTCGTCTGGTAATGGGTTAATGTTTGGTTGTAATCCTTCATGTGTTTTGTTTTCAGTATTATCTAGTGATTACCCGTCCTGCCTTATAACCTTGATGAGATATCCACCTGTAGGAGATATTCATTACTTTATAGAGAAGGCCAGATTCCTGCGAGATCCTCATGTAAGTTATCATGATACAAAGCCTTCACTGTCTGTCTGTCTGTCTGTCTTTCTGTTTAATTATACCCCCCACAACGAAGTTATGGGGGGGTATACTGGAATCAGGTTGTCCGTCCGTCTGTCCGTCCGTCCGTCCGTGGACATAATCTTGTGTCCTCTTCTCCTCCCACAGTTTTTGACCAATTTTTCTGAAATTTTATCAGGATGTTTCCTTTCATATGAAGTTGTGCACCTTTGAACTTTTTAATGGGGGGGGGGGGGGGGGGGGGGAATAGTCAAAATTTACAATTTGGTTTCTGTGTTCTAACTCAAGAACCGTTTGACCTAGGATCAAGAAACTTTACACAGTTGTTGCCTATGACCCAAGGAGGTGCCCTATTGTTTTGGGGTCACCAAGGTCAAAGGTCAAGGTCACAGTTGGACTTTGTTTAAAATCCGTTTCCATGCTCTAAGTCAAGAACCTTTTGACCTTTAGCACTTTTTCAGTGACAAGGCCCTAGTGGGGGGTATTCGTCCGCTTTGCGACAGTTCTAGTATTAGTATTGTCATATACAACAGTTTTCCAATTGGATTACCCTAAGATTCGTTGTTTGGGAAAGGTTTTAATTACACTTAAGATTCTTTATATTTTCAGCAATTTCCACGACCTCCCAACTACACATACCAAACTGTACAAACTGCTGATAAAACTAGTGTCCCAAAACCACAAAAACCAGGTAGGATTAAACCTCGTCCTGATTACTGAAAAGTTCTTGTTACGAACAAAAAGCCAGTTTAAAAAGACATTTTGATAAGTTTATTTACTGTAATGTTTTTGCCACAGTAAGATAGAAGAAAGTAGGCAGTGTAGGCTAAGATTAGACTGCACATCTGTGCAGTCTGATCTTAGTCTATATTGTATGCCAAAGCTATGCTCACAATAGGAGTGAGACACAAACAGCATGGTAAGGGTTAAGATCTAATTTTCACAATTTAGATGAAATCTTTTGATGAAAGAAATTCCAAACCAAACTCTTTTTCAGGCTAGAATTAGAAAAAAAAACATATAAGGAGAAAAAAAAACAACATCTTTTTGACAAACTTTTTTTATAATTTAGAACATAAAGTCATGAAAGGAAATTAAAGAATTGGAGAATTTCTATCAAAGATGATTGTTTTGTATTTATTACTGTTGCATAGCTTGTTTAACACATCTTCTTTGGGAAAATGCTGGTAGTCAAAAGATGGAAAAGAATTTCATTTTGAATGTAGGTCACAATCCCCTTTGGATAAAGTCCATTTTGGCAAAGACAGACATTTCTTTAACTCTTTCGCTGCCAAATTTCCTTAGAAAACAGACTCCTTAGTGCCAATTAAATTCCAGGAAATTCCAAAAATTATACTGTATATAAAGAAATTACTCTAAAATATTCATTTGTTGTTAGATTTTAATGAAACTTTCAGGAAATTAAGTTTATATGTTATGCTTAATAAATATGCTTTCAAATATGTGATTGTATGACCTTGACCTTGACCGTGACATTGACTGACCTTGAAAAATAGAAAATATGGTGTTTTTATGCAAAAAAAGTTATTTGGTATGGACAAATCTACTAAAAAAATCAGTTTTAAGGAATATATACCTAATACATTACCAAACTAATACTTATGAGTAAAACTAAACACTTTTTATACATTTATTACTCTCCAAGGGCTGCCAGATTATTAGCTCACCTGAGCACGAAGTGCTCAAGGTGAGCTATTGTGATCACTTTTTGTCCGTCGTCCGTCTGTCTGTCTGTCCGTCCGTCTGTCTGTCCGTCCACAATTTCGTGTTTACACTCTAGCATCTACAAATATAAGCCAATCTTGACCAAACCTGGTAAAAACATGTATGACCATAAGATCTCGGATGAGTTTGATTATGGGTCAGATCGAACCAGAAAGTCCGGAGTTATCTGCCCTTGAATGCGAAAAATAGCTAGTTTTGACATTGTTTACACTCTAGTACCTACAATTATTGATCAATCAAGACAAAACTTTGACACAATGTTGTTGACTATAACATCTCGGATGAGTTCAATTTGCAGTCTGATCGTACGAGAAGGTCTTGAGTTATGTGCCCTTGAAATTGACAAAATTGCCATTTTCGACCATTTTCGACTTTGTTTACACTCTAGCATCTACAAATATTGACCAATCAAGACAAAACTTTGACACAATGTTGGTGACCATAAGATCTCGGATGAGTTCGATTTTCAGTCTGATCGGATCAGAAGGTCTTGAGTTATATACCCTTGAAATTAACAAAAATTGCCATTTTCGACTGTTTTCAACTTTGTTTACACTCTAGCATCTACAAATATTGACCAATCAAGACAAAACTTTGAGACAATATTAGGGACTATAAGATTTTGTATTAGTGTGATTTTCAGATTGATCGGATCATAAAGTCTCGAGTTATATGCCCTTGAATTTGACAAAATTGCCGTTTTTGACTGTTTTTGACTTTGTTTACACTCTAGCATCTACAATTATTGACCAATCTAGACAAAACTTTGAGGCAATGTTAGGGACCATAAGATCTTGTATAAGTTTGATTTTCAGATTGATCGGATCATAAAATTAAGAGTTATACGCCCTTGAATTTGACAAAATTGCCGTTTTCGACTGTTTTTGACTTTGTTTACACTATAGCGTCTACAATTATTGACCAATCAAGACAAAACTTGGTCACAATGTTATGGACTATATGATCATGTATGAGGTTGATTTTCAGATTGATCGGATCATAAAGTCATGAGTTATACACCCTTGAATTTGACAAAATTGATGTTTTCGATTGTTTCGGACCTTGTTTACACTTTAGCATCTACAATTGTTGTCCAATCAAGACGAAATTTGGACACAATGTTGCTGAACATAAGATCTTGCACCAGTTTGAATTTCAGCTTAATCATAGTAGAATTTGCTGAGTTTGCTGAGCCCTTCAAATTGACAAATTTGCTGTTTTCGACTGTTTTTACTCTAACAACGACAAATAGCGACAAAACGAGACAAAATTTGGACACAATGTTGTTGACCATAAGTTTGTTTTCAGTGTTAAAGTCACAAAACTGAACAAAACTGGCTCATATCATCTTGGTTCAGGTGAGCGATATAGGACCATCATGGTCCTCTTGTATAAAAAAAATACTGACAAAAATCCTCTGAAATCACTTTGTGTAGACAGTACACACCTTCAACCAGATAAAAGTATGGTTAAAATTTTGTACAAACATCTAATCTAGTATTTAGAGAAGAAAAACAAAGTAGGAGAATATCTAGACTATTATATAAAATAGACGAGACGGTCATGTTTTTCATCATAGGTAGGTAAAGGGTTTTAGCTTAACACATTACGTACAGGTGAGAACAGGTGAGAATAGAATAAAAGACGGTATTTTACAAAATAAACACAAAGAATGTACAAATAAGTCAGTAAAAATTGTAAACATACGTTTTCTATCAATTTTAACTCCGATCTTGAGTCTAAATCGTTTGCAATCAATGTCAGAACTTCATCCACAGTGAGGCGAGTCACCATTTTGTTGGTCCTCACTGATCTGAGAATTTGTCGTCTAGAAACAGCTTAAAAATCCTCCAAAATCCAGAAAATAATCTAATTTCCTGGTTGAATGCCGTAAACAAACTTATTTGCGTAAATGAGTCAAATGTCGTAAATAAACGATGCCGTAAAACATATTAAAAACATGTGTAAAGAAATGTGATCGTCAGGTCGCCGAAAGGCGACATTGGCAGTCTCCTAGTATGTCGCCAAAAGGCGACATTGGCAGCGAAAGAGTTAAACTCTATTGAGGGGATTATGTCCGCTGCTGCTGCTTAAAACCCATTCCCACGCAGTGACGCTTATTGAAACTCCTCAAGAAAAATGCTTGGAACACTATTGTGGAAAATCAAGAAATTGCTTGTGACAAGCAATTTCTTCATTATCTGCAATGTTTTCTAACACAAAATGGATAGATTTTAAATTTCATAAATTTGATATTGTTGTCTGCGAAATCTTTCAAACCTTGAAAGAGAAAAAATTTGCTATCTGGTAATGGGTTAAATGAAATAAATACTATGGTCAAGTGCATATTGTATATTCCTTCAAATGTTTTTACTCTCCTCTAATATTACAATACTAATATAAGATCTACTGTTATCAAAGGTTTCACTTGAACTTTTTACACAGCTCCGTCTTCCACAAAGGGTAATAACTTAATATCCATGACCCGCAAAATTTACTCCTCATCTCGGCCCAAAACCCTGCACGTGTCGGTGCGACAAAAAATGTCAAAATCTTCAAGTGAACCCATGAACCTACAAACTGATGTTTCTCCAGGTATATCAATGTTGTTCGCATGAAACTTGGTATAAATGTTGTGAATTATTCTTTAAAACGTCAGCTGCATGGTAAAAATTGATCATTAGAAAAGTAGTATTGTTGAACTGTGTGAAATCTTTGTTTGCATGATATTTTTATTTTGATATTTGATATGTTTATGACCCCATATCTAAAAATTGGGGCATATTGTTTTACACATGTCTTCCTGTCAGTCTGTCTGTATGTCTGTACAAAAACGCAACATTAGCCATTTCAAGGGCATTCATGTTTGACAAACATTTTGTTTTCATCAATTTTCAAGTTTATGTACTTCACATCAAAGAAAAATCTGCACATCTTGTTATCCTTTCACTTCCATAATGATACTTCATGTTTTGAAATGACGGCCATCTCATTTCTTCCCTAAACTTACCCTTTTTAGCTCGACTCTTCGAAGAAAATGAGAGCTTATACCGTCACCTGGGCGTCGGCGTTGGCGTTGCAACAAAGGTTAAAGTTTTTTCAAACATCAATAACTTCCATACTATCGAAGGGATTCAACCCAAACTTGGAATACTTATTCACCATCACACCCTCTACCTTACTATTAGGGCCCATGACCCTGGCTTCACTATATTTGGAGTTATGCCCCTTTTATACTAAGCAACTTAGAAAGTCGAGCGCGCTGTCTTCGGACAGCTCTTGTTCTTACAAAAAACTGGTTTTAATGCTTCTGAAATAGTGAGATAGAAAACATTGAGGCTAAAGAAAAGGCGCTGATAAATAGCAATTCCTCTTCTGCCTAAGTATTTTCTGTACTATGTTGTACAAAAATCATAAAGTCTTCATAAACATTGATTTTATCATCTGAAGGAGCTTTTTAATTAAAAATTTGTCATTTGGGATAGGACTTAGCATCTTATTTTAAAGGGTTGCATTTTAGTCTTATTAAACCCTTTCCCAAACAAGACCTGGCCTTGGTTTCTCGAAAAAACTTAAGTACGTTCTCATGCTCAAATCTGAGCAATGTACTCAAATCACACGAAATCCACGTGAACTTCAATCGAATACCCTTCAACGGTGGAGAGTATTCCTTTGAAGTTGTGGTAAATTTGAGCATGGACTCATGAGTTTGTGCTAAAGTTTTTTCGAGAAATCGGGGCCTGGTTTTGACGTCCCAGATAGAAATGACTCGGGAAAACATTTTAGACAAAAGAAGAAAATGCTGGTGACCAGCATTTTCCTCTTTTGTCTCAATGTTTTCTTCGCTATATTATTCACAAATTGCACCTTTAGTAACATCCATTTAGTCGTCTGCAACAGCTTTCAAATTGGAACACCCTAAAAAGTTGGTGTTTGGGAAAGGATTAAATTGAAAACTGTTATACATAATCTTTAAACAACAATTTTAAATGTTATTGAGTAACGAAAGTGAGACATCTTGACGAAATTAATGCTGGTTTTGAATAATTTTAAAAGACATGTGCTATGGTTCCTTTCATTTAATGATTTTGTTTCTTAGCCTACCGTATAGCATTTTATTTCTGCGGGGACTTTATTTCTGCTATTTCTGCGGTCATGGACGTCACCGCAGAAATAAAATCCGCAGAATATTAATCCGGAATGTACATGTTATTGTCATTCTGTAAGTTTAGTCAGTACATGGACAGGTTATACTTTTACCTCCGGATGGAAAGAACAATATCATAACAATGGAGTGCTTTCCTATTCAAAAATGGTGTAACTACGGCTTTAACTTAGGTGTAGATAAGACATTTTAGTTCATCAATAAACAATGATTTAACAAGTTTGACTGATTGGTAACAGTTTGACACGTCTTTCTTTTCACACCTATTTGTATACGGCATTGTTTAAGCCTTTATAGATACTGGTAAATGAGTGGGATTATCCCTTTACCCTAACGGAGTAATTAGAATATTTAGTAAGCATCGTCTTTCAAACTATGTCAGAAACTGACTAAAACTGTTTTGATAGCGCAGAAATAAAATCTTTGATTTTGCAAAATGAGAGACCGCAGAAATATGTTCCGCAGAAATTTAACCCACCTGATTTCTTGAAAAACCGCAGAATTTGGACCCCGCAGAAATAAAGTGCTATACGGTATTTAAGTATTGACAAGCTGCATGTTTATTTTCTCAAAGCTGGATGTTTGGGGTAAATAGAAAAAAGGTCATTTTCAATTTTTGTGTTCCTGTGTTTTAAGAATCAATAACACTTTGTTAGTTTCCAATTTTCCATTTAGATAACAATTCCAACAAGCCTTTTTTAGGTTGAAAGGAGTTACAGACAACAAGATTAGTATAGTATGCCTTGATGTGCAGCATTTATTTATCATAGCATTGAAGGAATATAGAGAAAATTCTAGTTTTCAGCAGCAGCCTTTTCTGTCAAAGATTTCCAATGTCTTTTTGAGTGTTGACATCAAAACTAAGGCTTGTTTGGAAAGATACTTTAAAAGTACATTTTCCTAAAATTCTTAGAAATACAAGCTTCATTTTATTTATCTGGACATCTACTGAATTTATTTATTTGAAACTTTTCACATACCGGTAAATGTTTGACCATAACACTTGATAGAAGATTTTCTATAACTCTTACAGTACAGCTCATGCGTTTTTTGCTTAAAACACTCAACCACCGCGAACAAAAAAAATTCTGGGTGGAAAATTGTGTTGATTTGCCATCGGGACCATGGCATTTTTCCACTGGAAATTTACAAACATCACCACCAATCGTGGCGATAGGTGTAAAATCCCGGTGACCTTGGCAATTTGCCATGTTTGGATGGAAATGCCAGTTAGGGCAATATTACCTGTCCAGGCAAATCACAGTTGTGGTGGAGTGGATAGTGGTGGTGATTGCCGCAGATTCGGGTGGAAAAACGTGCTTGCCGTGGCCATCTCGTTTTTGCACCCGAATTCACCCGAAATCCAAGTGCGGCCATGCATGGAAATAGGCAAAAAACATGCGAGCTGTACTGTACATACATTTTAATTTCAGGACGTCCAGGCCTTTGATTTTTATCCCCCGCCGAAAAAAATTTTCGGGGGGGATATTGTTTTTGCCATGTCCGTCCGTCCGTCCGTCCGACATTCGTTTCCACGCTATTTCTTGGAAACTATAGACCGGATTTCGATGAAACTTGGCACACAGCTTCACTACAAAGAGGACATGCGCATATCGTCGGGGTTACTTGGTTCGACCATTGAATTCAGAGTTACTGCCCCTGACTGTTTAAGCCATATACATACAGAGTGATATTCATTTCCGCGCTATTTCTTGAAAACTGTAGACCAGATTTTGATAAAACTTGGCACACAGCTTTACTACATAATGGACATGCGCATATTATCGGGGTTACCCGGTTCGACCGCCGAATTTAGAGTTACTGCCCCTGACTGTTTTAGCCATATACATACAGTGATATTCGTTTCCGCGCTATTTCTTGAAAACTGTAGACCGGATTTAGATGAAACTTGGCACACAGCTTCACTACAAAGTGGACATGCGCATATCGTCGGGGTACCCGGTTCGACCGCCGAATTTAGAGTTACTGCCCCTGACTGTCTAAGCCATATACATACAGAGTGATATTCGTTTCCGCGCTATTTCTTCAAAACTATAGACCGAATTTCAATGGAACTTGGCACACAGCTTTACTACAATGAGGACATGCGCATATCGTCGGGGTTACCCGGTTCGACCGTCGAATTTAGAGTTACTGCCCCTGACTGTTTAAGCCATATACATACAGAGTGATATTCGTTTCCGCGCTATTTCTTGAAAACTGTAGACTGGTTTTCGATGAAATTTGGCACACAGCTTCACTACAAAGTGGACATGCGCATATCGTCGGGGTTACCCGGTTCGACCGCCGAATTTAGAGTTACTGCCCCTGACTGTTTTAGCCATATACATACAGAGTGATATTCGTTTCCGCGCTATTTCTTGAAAACTGTAGACCGGATTTAGATGAAACTTGGCACACAGCTTCACTACAAAGTGGACATGCGCATATCGTCGGGGTTACCCGGTTTGACCGCCGAATTTAGAGTTACTGCCCCTGACTCTTTAAGCCATATACATACAGAGTGATATTCGTTTCCGCGCTATTTCTTGAAAATTATAGATCGGATTTCAATGAAACTTGGCACACAGCTTTACTACAATGAGGACATGCGCATATCGTCAAGGTTTCCCGGTTCGACCGCCGAATTTAGAGTTACTGCCCCTGACTGTTTTAGCCATATACATACAGTGATATTCGTTTCCGCGCTATTTCTTGAAAACTATAGATCGGATTTCAATGAAACTTGGCACACAGCTTTACTACAATGAGGACATGCGCATATCGTCAAGGTTTCCCGGTTCGACCGCCGAATTTAGAGTTACTGCCCCTGACTGTTTTAGCCATATACATACAGAGTGATATTCGTTCTGTTGAAGCCATATACATACAGAGTGATATTCGTTCTGTTGAAGCCATATAGAAAAATTCGTTTCCGCGCTACTTTATTGACAATGAAGATATGTTCGGCGGGGGATATCAATTCAACGAATTTGCTTGTTCTTCCATATTTAAGCTTTTAATGTTAATTACAGTAAGTCCCCCTCCTGGACAAGTACCCCAACACAAGCGAGCATCATCAGCCAGTTTGTCACAGGTAGAGGACACAATGTTTAGGAGCACTGGCTCCACGGCCAGCCTGCCCAACCCTAGTTCAGCAAGATCGGCTGTGTCTACGCCTGGATATGTGTCCAGTAACGGTAGTCCTGTCAAACATTCCACATTACCTAACAATAACAGACAGAGAAACAAGAAATATGAAGTTGTGGTGAGTAGCAAGTCTTTGTCTGTCTTTTTTTAGCCATTCTGCATTACTTAACATTTTCTAAAATGATACAAGTCTAGACAGGTTTAATGGAGTCTACCCCTAATGAAATTTTGTTCTTCGGTACAAATACCTGGTGAACGCAACTCCTCCCAAAGCTTTGATGAAACTTTACATGAAAGATCAGCATGACATGGGCAATTGAAGCAATATCTTTGCTCTCTGAGGTCAACATATGATAAGAGGTTTTTAACTGTTTAAAATGAAATCATTCTTTAATAATATATCAAACCCTATGTTGTTTGCACCCATTTAAGTTGAGATGATTAAAATGAGAACCACGCAACAGGTTTATGTAACACAAATTGATAGTTTCAATGTATATTATGGTATTTTGTATTCAACATTTCAGGACCCTTCAACAGAAGCTGAACTCGCAGCTTATAGAGGACTCCTCAATGATAAAGAGGCCATGTGTCAATATTGTGCTAATAAACTAGACGAGCATGTTGTTTAACCCTATCCCAAACAATTTTCGGCTTATCAAGTTTAAAAGCTGTAGGTAAAATATGTGAATGAAAAAGCTAACAAAAATATTGAGGCAAAAGGAAAAAAATGCTGATTATCAGCATTTTCTTCTTTTGTCTCAATGTTTTCCCAAATCAACCTTATTAGGGATGTAAAAACCAGGGGCCCGTATTACTAACGATGGTACGTTTGATTTTTGCATAATTACTTGTAACAACAGCCCTGATTGGCTCAGTCGGATTTCTCGTGCAATCAGATGTCTTGTTACACAGTTTACACAAAAACTTGATCGTAAGATGTTTAGTAATACGGGGCCCTGGTCTTATTTGTGAAAGTGTTTATTGAATGTAAATAATGGTATTGTGTAATGTTTCAGGACCCTTCAACAGAAGCTGAACTCGCAGCCTATAGAGGACTCCTCAATGATAAAGAGGCCATGTGTCAATATTGTGCTAATAAACTAGACCATCATATAGGTAAGCAATTTGATTTATTGGGTTTTAACGCCATTTTGAACTGCTATGGTCATATTGTGGTGGCTGGAGCGCCTCATTGTGGATTTCTGAAATTGTTCTCACCAGTACTACCACAATATCCAAACCATGTCTCTAGCTGCTCTCTCACATAGATGATTCACACCCATTGGTCATCAGACATGATGCTAAGTGACTGATCAATATATATAGGCTTCACCATTGCCATCATGATTTCTCCACATTTGAAAATCTGATTTGTACCAATAAATCTTTTGCAAATTTTAATTTCATACTTATTCAAATCAATGATTTTTCATAGTGTAAGGGCGTTTAAGGGAATTTTTGTGTTTGGCAAGGCGTTTTGTGACGATCTGATCACTTTTGTTGAAAAGTCTCACTCTTATTTCAGGCTCTATTGTGCATTGCTACTTACAAAATATCTGTATTTTTCAGAGAAACTACAAGCTGAGTTATTGAGGCAGTCTTTAGAAAATGAAGATGAGATGCTGGTCTCTATAGCTGGCATCAAACAGGTCTGTTTCTGGGGAAATTTACATTATACTATAGGGTTAATTCACGTTTTTGAGGTCGTTAACATTCTCAGAGGCCCAAAAAATACGTTATCGTCTGAGACCGAAGGTCGAGGGCGATAACCCATTTTGTGGGCCTCTGAGAATGTTAACGACGGAAAAAAACGTGAATTGACGCTATTATTGCATAAAATATGAAGAATTTGCAAAGAAATGTAATAAAATAAGACAAATAATTAAAAAACTTTGAGAAAATTTAGCCACATTTACACAGACAGACACTAGAGTTTTCCAGCATTCGACTCGACATATATCGAGTAAGTACGATATCCACTAGACGGGCCGTTAGATTTCCATCGTGTAGCTATGTAGTCAAGTTTCATCGCATTTTTACTGACATAATCTTCATTTGGGTTGGCGAAATCGTAACAATATTCGACTAAGTTTTCTTTTGGAAACATACTCTGGATATTCTAACGTTCATTTCAGTGCGAGTAATAAAACAAAAGGTCGGAACTTCCGAGGTAGATCTCTGGTTCGTTTCAGACATTCGTTCATTTTGATAAAAAACAAAGTTGTAAAGGAAAAATTGCAGTAACTAAAAGAAGAACAAGAAACACATACTTGTAGGCTTACCATCACATTTGACCTAGACCACAACCACTCAATTCTAATTTATATTCTTCCATGTCCACGAAATCCACTTTTAGTTCAAAATCTGTCAGCTGCCCGTTTGTTTACCTTTTGATTCCAAGAATTAAACCTACGTCACTATATTACGTCATCAGATATGGTTACACTGGGAGACCTAGTTTACTAATTGGGGTGTAAACTGGAAATGGGATCTTATAAGAATTTACATCGCGGAAAGGGGAAATGACAAAATTTTGGCTTTATTTTCAATTTTCTGAAGCACTCACAACAAATCCCCGATCGAGGATATGTGAATGCAAAACCAGTCCGATAATGCACGTGAATTTACTGAATAACAACCGTTTTTGACGATATCAGACTGATTTTTGCTCGTTATCCAATGCAAATAACAGACTGAAAACACACATTTTAGGCAATAATATACTGTAAACATTGGTCTCGGCTTCGCCATCAATAGAAAAAAATAGGGTAAATAGGAGATGTTAACTTTGCCACAAATAGAATAAATAGGGTAAATAGGAAATGTTAACATCTTAGGAAATAGTAAGTCAGAAGAAAATGCTTTCTAAGGGAAACTAATTCTAAGAATTTCCTCAATCTGGTCTAGTTCAATTCTTCTCAAGGTAAGAAGGTTTGCAAAAGATCATATAGATATAATCAACCCATTCCAAAGAAAAACATTTTAGACCAGTTAAATTTGAAAGCTGTTGCTTTGTCGTTCTAGTTAGTCAACATACGTCATTATTCTATAAAAGCTAAATGACTTCCTTTATATGTTGGTGTTTCAGGTCCGAGATGTACTAAAGGGCACTCTACGATTTACCAGAAATCTATTTAATGAAGAAGAAATCAACATCAATTACTACAAAATGGAGGTCTCTTCTACCTTGCCCGAGTCCGATATGTCACCAGATAGTGTCTATGGGCTGAAATTTTAAATTTCTCTGTGTAGAAAAAATTGCAGAAAATGAAGAAATTGCTTGTCACAAGCAATTTCTTCATTTTTATGCTCCCCGAAAAAAATTCGGGGGAGCATATAGTCGCCATGCTGTCCGTCCGTCCGTTCGGCTGTCCGTCCGTCCGTCCGTCCGTCCGTGTGTCCGTCCGTCCGTCCGTCCACAGCCATATCTCAGCAACCCTTGGACCAAATTCAATGAAACTTCACATGTGAACTCCCTGGGTCAATACCTAGGAACCTTTTTCTCCGTTTGTAAATTTAAGGCTGCGTCATGGAAAAAGGGGCCTTAGTGTAAAAATTAGTTTTTCTCTTATTTCTCTTCATCTAATAGGCAGAATTTAATGAAATTTTGTGCTCATGTAATAAATAGGATGTTCTAGACCATATTCTATAAATCATGTGTGTACAAAAAAAGCTGTCATGGGAAAAGGGGGCTTAATGTATGATAGTTTTTATTTTGTGACAAACACTTATTCGGGGAGCATAATCCGTCTGTGACGGCTCTTGTCTACTTTGTTTTCCAAAGCCATTATCTTTAAGGATGTCAAAAGGCATCACTCTATGATAATGGGTTATTCTATGAAAACATCCCTTCTATTGGTTTTTCAGGTCCGAGATGTACTAAAGGGCACTTTAAGATTCTCCAGAAATCTGTTTAACGAAGAAAAAGAAATCAACATCAATTATAACCATTACAAAATGGAGGTGTCGTCTACCTCACCCGAGTCTGATATGTCACCAGAGAGTGTCTATGGGCTGAAATTTTAAATTTCTCTGTGTCTCTGGGTAGAAAAAAATGCAGAAAATGAAGAAATTGCTTGTCAAAAGCAATTTCTTCATTTTCTGCTTTGTTTTCCAAAGCCATTATCTTTAAGGATGTCAAAAGGCATCACTCTATGATAATGGGTTATTCTATGAAAACATCCCTTCTGTTTGTTTTTCAGGTCCGAGATGTACTAAAGGGCACTCTACGATTCTTCCAGGAATCTATTTAACGAAGAAGAAGAAATCAACATCAATAACAACCACTACAAAATGGAGGTGTCGTCTACCTCACCCGAGTCTGATATGTCACCAGAGAGTGTCTACGGGCTGAAATTTTAAATTTCTCTGTGTCTCTGGGTAGAAAAAAATGTAGTAAATGAAGAAATTGCTTGTCACAAGCAATTTCTTCATTTTCTGCTTTGTTTTCCAAAGCCATTATCTTTAAGGATGTCAAAAGGCATCACTCTATGATAATGGGTTATTCTATGAAAACATCCCTTCTGTTTGTTTTTCAGGTCCGAGATGTACTAAAGGGCACTCTACGATTCTTCCAGGAATCTATTTAACGAAGAAGAAGAAATCAACATCAATAACAACCACTACAAAATGGAGGTGTCGTCTACCTCACCCGAGTCTGATATGTCACCAGAGAGTGTCTACGGGCTGAAATTTTAAATTTCTCTGTGTCTCTGGGTAGAAAAAAATGTAGTAAATGAAGAAATTGCTTGTCACAAGCAATTTCTTCATTTTCTACATTGTTTTCCAAAGCCATTATCTTTAGTAGGGATGTCAAAAGGCATCCATCTATGATAATGGGTTATTCTATGTAAACATCCCTTCTGTTGGTTTTTCAGGTCCGTGACGTCCTAAAGGGCACTTTAAGATTCTCCAGAAATCTGTTTAACGAAGAAGAAGAAATCAACATTAATTATAACCATTACAAAATGGAGGTGTCGTCTACCTCTCCCGAGTCTGATATGTCACCAGAGAGTGTTAACGGGCACGTTGCAAAACCTGGCAATATCAAATCTGAGCGAGGGGCACAGAAGAGGATATTTTACGTCAGTAGCGAGGAAAATTCTGAGGCGATAGACTCCCCAAGTGATCCTCTTGCATCGGGTGAAGATAACTCTAACATTAACTTCAAACTTCATTTACCATTAAAAAGTGATTTTGAGTTAGAGGATTTTAAGACTGAGGGTAGAAGTTGATCTTCTGCCAAGAGGGGGAAGGTTTTACGCAATGGCGGGCCAGATGAGATTGAATCGGAGTTTTCTAAATCGTGGAGTCCGGAGAGCACTAATACAGATATCAGCATGGACTCCGACTCGGAAGAAAGTCCAAACCCCCTTTATAGAATGAGACATAGTTCTTTTAATACTTAATACTTTTTTGTGCAATAAAATTATAAACTGGTATGTTGCTGTCAAAATAAAATAAGGTTTTGAAATTAGAAAAATTTAAAGGAAAAAGAGAAAATGCTGTTCATCAGCATTTTCTTCTTTACCTTTGAGGTTTTCTTCATCAGTATCCCAAGAGGTCAAATCAGTCATTATTAAATTGTTTAATTAAATTGTTAACCAGACAGCAAAATGTTAGACCGGTCAAAATTGAAAGATCATGCAGATGATAATTTCATGTGAATGAAATTTTACATGTTAGGTCTTTTGTTATATAAAACATTGTGGGAAATAAGGAAATTGCTCGTCACAAGCAATTTCTTCATTTTCCACAATGTATTTCAAAGCCATAATCTTGAAGGAAGTCAAAAAGACCCTTAGTGTGGGAATTGGCTAATTGAAAGTCATCAGAATCGAGCATTTATTTATGAAAGGAAAGATAATTTTATAAACTTTCAGATAAATTTTATGAGTCAGTGTCACACTTAGCCAATAAATTGATAGATATGTTTGACATTTAACCCTTTCTCAAACAGCAATATTTGAGGGCAGTATGTAACACAAATCAAAATCTGATGTGCATGACAAAATGTATTTTAAAAAAAGATTGTATTGGTGTACATTATAGCCTAGAAAATAGTGAGGCACAAGGAGAAAATTGTTGGTGTAAATGCAAAACCTCGTATGTCGATTCTTGCGATTTTCAAAGTATAAACTTGTGTGCCCAGTTTAGACAATTCTGGCATGTTTTGAGATATCTTTACTGGTCAATATTAATGACACATTATTTGTGAACAATATGTCAAAATTTGAAAAAAAAAATTTTTTAGTCTGGGAAAAAGTATTACACTTTTTTCCCTCCCCTTCAAAATTTTCCAAAACTGAGATACGAGGTTTTGCATTTACAGCGAACGAAATGCTGATGATCAGCATTTTCTTCAGAATTTCTTCTTTTGCCTCAATCTCTTCTTAACCCATTACCACACAGTGACTCTTTTGACTCCCCTCAAGAGAGATACTTGGGAAAACATTGTGGAAAAAGAAGAAATTGCTTGTGACAAGCAATTTATTCATTTTCCACAATGTTTTCTAAATCAAAATGGAAAGATTTTTAAAATTTTATCAACTTGAAATTGACATCTGCAGCCTCTTTCAAGTAGGAGCAGTCTAAAATTTTGTCGTTTGGGAAAGGGTTAAGCCTTTTCTGTTAGTGTGAGGACATCAAAACAGGTCTTGTTTGGTAACAGGTTAAATGACAGGTACAATGTACTTAATTTCTTTGCACAAATTTATTACTTCTAAGATTTTTCAAAGTTTATACAAACAATGGCTAAATTTATCAAAAAAATAATATCTTCACATAACCCAGTAATGGCAATTTATCAAAATTTATGCTAACAGAGAAAATCATTCAAGCATTTTTAGCTCGACTTTTCGAAGAAAATGAGAGCTTATACTGTCACCCGGGCGTCGGCGTTGGCATTGCAACAAAGGTTAAAGTTTTTTCAAACATCAATGACTTCCATACTGTCAAAGGGATTCAACCCAAACTTGGAATACTTATTCACCATCACACCCTCTACCTTACTACCAGGGTCCATGACCCTGGCTCCACTATATTTGGAATTATGCCCCCTTTATACTAAGCAACTTAGAAAGTCGAGCATGCTGTCTTCGGACAGCTCGTTTTTCTTTGTGAAGCCCACTTTGGAAAGTGAAATTTTGGGCATTAAAATATTGGATTCATATTTGCTAATAGTTTCATGCTTACTTTATATTGCCAATAATGTAAACATTTTTTGTGAAAACAGAAAAGATGATTCAAATAAACATCTTAGGGCTTTTAGTGCTAGTGTTTAATTCACATGATAAATTTGTTTATGAGATTGTTACGCAATTGTGCAATGTTGTAACATATATATGTAATAATGAGAAGAATATTAGAATATGATCTGGGTTCTGGAAAAAAAGGGTCACCATGTTTCAAAATGATAATGCGCCAAATTGCAGTCTCAAAACATGATCCACTCTGTACTTTAGTAGTTGGAACAAGTCTAAAAGGAAATAAATGAGAACAACATGGACCTTGATCAGACTGTGCAACATGCACAGTCTGATCTGGATCCACGTTGGTCTCAAGTGCCATAAGGAGTAAATTAAGGCTCATGGGTTATTTTTCCATATTCCTGCTTATTTATAGATGGCTGAATAGGTGCTGAATTTATGTTTTCCTATATGTGTTCATTATATGCGTTTATCGTCGGTGCTATGACAAAATGGCGTAACAAATTAGTTACGCAATTTTGTCAATTTTTTTTATAAATGCTTTATACGTAGTTTGTAGGAGCACATATCCTGTCAAAATGGCGTTTCTCTACGCCTATTAGAACCCTTTCAATTATCGTGTGACAAAATTGCGTAACTCGATTTAGCTGACAAAAATGCGTCATACATAGAAAAATTATTTACACGAGAGTAATAAAAGGCTGAGAAATGGCATTCTCCTCTGTTTTTCTTCTACTTTGACCAATAAATGAACCGTAAGTTATGTTCAATTACCTTATTTTACCTTAAAGAAGCTGAATTGTTCATGTAGTTATTGAGTTACGCAATTTTGTCGGCACATTTTTTAAAGCGGTAAAAACGTTTTTGGCTCTCCTGAAAAAAATGGTTTTCGAGCAAAATTTTTATTACGCCATTTTGTCATAGCACCGACGATATGTACATGTATGTAGCTGTCCACTAAATAAATATCAATGACGTTTCTTGTGACTTTCAGCTCTCGTGCAACACATGCCAACATGTATGTTTCAAGATAATTTTGCAAATATGAACCATTATATCCATACGTAACCCATCACGCTAAAATAAACCATCTTGGAAGCCTGTAATACCATTATGTTAGAAATGGATCAGACTTAGCATAGGTTAACTGGATTTCACATATGGGAAATGGATATAAAAGTTAGATAGAAAAACTAACTATATAAAAAAGTTTTCACATTTCCAATGTGATCCTTTTTGTCTGATGGATTACATTAATGATTAGTGTTTATTGGTTGTAAGTAGGTTGAAAAGCTTCTTTAATATTCCTCAAAAAGTAGAACTTATATGGATAGATGTATTTCTTGAAAGGGCTGGTGCAGTACCACTTTGATAAATATTTAATTTATGTACATTATAGCATAGGAAAGGGCTAAAAGAAGATACATGTAGTATTGCATGTGCGACTTTTCTGCTGTAAAGCTATGTACATTTTAAACATTCCATTTGCTTTCTTTGCCATGACATCTAGAAAGGAATTCTCTAGAGTTTATTTGTGCAATATTAAGTCTCAGCAGCAGACTACATTTTCGTGTAACCCCATGTTTTGTTTGTTTGTCTGTCCGAATAATCCATTTGCCAAGCTTGTTATAAGGTAATATCCGAACATATTGTCGCTTTCCAACCAAAACCATGTAAATGCAGATTAAAGGAAGCTGCAGTTACAAGGTTTTGGTTGAAGAGAGGCAATATAGCGATAAGTGTTGGATATTGTCATGTCAACCCTGGAATATTCTGTTTGTCATTTTGGCAGTATTTGAACAGGAACAGCACGCACATTTCGTGCTTTCCAAGTTTATTTTCGTCCCTTTACCACACAGTGATGTCTTTTGATGCCCATCAAGATAAAGGCATTGGATACCATTGTGGAAAAATGAAGAAACATTCATCGTGAGAATTGCTTTGACAAGCAATGTCTTCATTTGCCACAATACTTTTCAAGAGCCTTTATCTTGTGCCCACAAAGCTTGATTATCTGGAAACGTGATTAATCCTTTCCCACACAGCCAAGATTTTACGGCGAACCACTTCAAAAACTGCCACAAATGACAAAATGGAAGTTATAAAAGATAGAATTTGTGTAAAATCTGACATAGAAAATATTGAGACAAAAGGAGAAACTGCTGGTTATCAGCAGTTTCTTCTTTTGTCTCAATGTTATCCCAAGCCTTTTCTATTAGGGATGTCAAAACCAGGTCTTGTTTGGGAAAGGGTTAAGGAATAACCTTGTTCAAGTTTGTCATGCTGACCACAGAATATTTCACCTACTTTGGTAGGCAGTTTAGAATATGATCAGCCTGCACATCAGTGAAGTCTGATTTTATCCTATGTTGCCTGCATATTTTATCAAGCATGTCATGGATTTAGCGTTTTGTGTTATTTCTTCCAAGAATTTTAGGTAGTGGTTAACATATGAGTAGGGATGTAGAAAAGGCGCCCTTATGGCATTTTGAGACCAACATGGACCTAGATCGGTTTTGGCCTAAGTGAAGTTTGGTTTAGATCCATATTGTTCTCTCAATGATTTTAACCCTTTCCCAAACAGCAATCATTTAGGGTAGTCCAATATGAAAGGTGCTGATGACAAAATGTGTTCAGAAAGATATAATTTGTCTACAATGTAGCACAGAAAATATTGAGACAAAAGGAGAAAATGCTGTTTATCAGCATTTTCTTCTTTTGTCTCAATTTTTTTCCAAAGTCTTACCTTTAAAAGCCATCAAAACCAGATCTTGTTTGAGAAAGGGTTAATATTACCACAAGAGTCCTGATCAGACTTCACTATAAAGCAAATTGATCTAGAACCATGTAGGTCTCACATGGTATAAGATTGCTTTTATAAATCCTTGCGCATTATGTATTGTGTTGTTAATTTATGTGATTTCCGATCATGTTGATGCAAACTTTTAATTATGTTACCTCTCTTTTTGTTTTATTTTTGTTATATTATCTACTAGATCTATATGATTAAACAAAATAGAATCTACAATAAATTCTTTAATCTAATTTAGACTTTGTCTTTATTTACATCCTTCCTCCGGTTAAGATTTCAAATTTTATCTGTTTCAAACATTCATAATTTTCAAAACAAAGGAGGGGTTTCCATAAGGCCATTTTCCTGGGACCTAAATTTTCCAATGAAATTTTTACCACAAATAGATACATAAAGGGGACGTGTTTTGCTTAAAAGTATGAATCGAACGGACCATTGGTTTGGTGTATATTGTATATTGAAAGTGGGTGGGGTAATTCTTTTCAGGCGCTACCCAAGGTTCTTATTAATAAATTTTCTATCTAAATGTAAATAATTGGCGAATTTTTTTTAAACATTATGTTTTGTATATGAGCCCATGTTAAGATGACATTAAATCCATTGGCTTGCTTATTATAAATATTAAAATATTTGGAATTTTATGTAATTTTCCAATTTTTTGTATATTTTCATCTCCCAACTTTGGGCAAAACATCAACACGTTTTTATAAAGCGACATAATGGAGTAATATTTTAGATGATAACTTGTTAATAAATCGTCATTGCAAAATTATGAGGAATTTTTGATAGCTAGTCGGGTAAATGAGTTACGGGCCCTTGAATGCACGAAAACCCATGACAAATTGTGGAATAAATAACAAAATATATTTTTTCTGTCTTTCTTTCGTACAGAAAGGCAGAAATGTTTAATTTGCTTAAATTATAGCTGGCCTCAGCAAAAAGTACTACAAATAAGCTATTACAGACAGTTTCGTCTGTTATCCGTCCGTCTGTCTGTCTGCCCGTCCATAATATCAGGTTTACACTCTAGAATCCACAAATATTATCCGATCTTCACCAAACTTTGTCAAAATGTGTATGGTCATCAGCCCTTGTGTTGGATTAATTTTGGACGGAATTGCTGCAGAAAGTGCTGAGTTATGTGCCCTTGAATGTCAAAAAATGTTATTTTTGACATTTTTTGCATTCAAAAATTTTTCAAATATTACCCAATCAAATGCAAAACCAAGTTAAAATCTTTGCATTTATAATATCTTGGGTGAGTGTGATTTTCATCCAGATTGTAAACGTACATTTTGAGTTATCTGCCCTTGAATTTGACAAAATTGCATTTTTCGGCTTTATTTTCCCTTTAGCATCCACAAACATGGAGCAATTAAAACCGATAGAGGACAAATTATTTCTGTCTATAATATATAAAATGTGTAAGAATTTCAGTCAGATTGAAATTGCTTATCCTGAGTAATCCGCCCTTGAAATTAACAAAATTGCCGTATAAGCCCTAGATTTGCACGAAAACCCACAAATTTGCCTAATTCAAGGGCAGATAACTTGGGAAAACCATTTCAAATGATGCAAAAACTTAAACCTATAAAAGATTTAATGAACATCAACAATTTGTCCAAGTTTTAATTTCATGTTTTACATATTCGTGGATGCTAAAGAGAAAATGAAGTCAAAAATAGCAATTTTGCCAAATTCAAGGGCAGATAACTCAAAATTTGCGTTTTCGATCTGGATGAAAATCACACTCACCCAAGATATTACAAATGCAAACATTTTCAATTGGTTTTGCATTTGATTGGGTAATATTTGAAAAATTTTTGAATGCAAAAATTGTCAAAAATAGCATTTTTTGACATTCAAGGGCACATAACTCAGCACTTTCTGCAGCAATTCCGTCCAAAATTAATCCAACACAAGGGCTTATAACCATACCCATTTTGACAAAGTTTGGTGAAGATCGGATAATATTTGTGGATTCTAGAGTGTAAACCTGATATTATGGACGGGCAGACAGACAGACGGACGGATAACAGACGAAACTGTCTGTAATAGCTTATTTGTAGTACTTTTTGCTGAGGCCAGCTATGATTTAAGCAAATTAAACATTTCTGCCTTTCTGTACGAAAGAAAGGCAGAAAAAATATTTTTTGTTATTTATTCCACAATTTGTCATGGGTTTTCGTGCATTCAAGGGCCCGAAACTCATTTACCCGACTAGCTATCAAAAATTCCTCATAATTTTGCAATGACGATTTATTAACAAGTTCTCAACTTAAATATTATTCCATTATGTCGCTTTATAAAAACGTGTTGATGTTTTGCCCAAAGTTGGGAGATGAAAATATACAAAAAATTGGAAAATTACATAAAATTCCAAATATTTCAATATTTATAATAAGCAAGCCAATGGATTTAATGTCATCTTAACATGGGCTCATATACAAAACATAATGTTTAAAAAAAATTCGCCAATTATTTACATTTAGATAGAAAATTTATAAATAAGAACCTTGGGTAGCGCCTGAAAAGAATTACCCCACCCACTTTCAATATACAATATACACCAAACCAAAGGTCCGTTCGATTCATACTTTTCGGCAAAACACGTCTCCTTTATGTATCTATTTGTGGTAAAAATTTCATTGGAAAATTTAGGTCCCAGGAAAATGGCCTTATGGAAACCCCTCCTTTGCATGCAGTGGTTAGAATAGGGAACTATTTCATCCAGTTAATTGTGACATAATTTTGGACATTCAATAGTATTTACATGGGTGTTGCTATAAAATCTCATAACTACGGCTTGATTCAAGCCGCAGTCATGAGATTTTATAACAACACTGATGGTTTATCAAAACATAGCAGTAACTTAGTCTATTTTTAGCACAAAATCTATCGACAGATGTGAGACGGTCTTCCACCTGCGTATTAAATTGGACTGTTCCAATTTGAAATATGAATTACACTTGACAATTATTGCAGTTGTTGCCTCGAAATACTCCATTTCAATGCGCATGCAGTTCCTTTGTTCCTAAAATGCAAAAGTCTCTTAGATCACATGACGAGACTTACAAACTCCATTGTCTAATGCTGTCAAAATTTTAGACTTGTCCAAATTAAGAGGTTTTGCAAACGACAATTTTAAGTGCAAAAGTTTAACTCTTGCTGCCAAATTTTCTGGAATTGTCCTATTTCCAGTGCCAAATTTTGGAAACTTCATAAGAGGGCTTATCAGTTTATAGAATAGTAAAAAATTGTTGTTTGATAATATTAAGCTGAAACTTTTAGGAATCATTGCATACAAATTGTTTTGCCTAATAGCATACTTTTTATCAGGCAGTTTGATCAGATGTCCTTGACCTTGAATGACCTCTTTAAGCTATTGTTTGTAAGTGGCCGATCGGCGACATTGGCAGTCTTCCTATGGGTCGCTTTTCGGCGACATTGGCAGCGAAAGAGTTAAATCTTTTGGTCTTTCTGGGTAGAAAACATTGTTGGAAATAAAGAAATTGCTTGTCACAAGCAATTTCTTCATTTCCCACGATGTTTTCCAAAGCATTTATCTTGCTGAGCGTCAAAAGCTGTTCCTTGTAATGAGCTTCCACTATTTGGGACTATAATCCTTTCCCAAACAAGACCTTGTTTCAACATCCTGAGAAAAGGCTTAGACTATATTGAAACAAAAGAAGACAAGAGCCGTCACAGACGGATTATGCTCCCCGAAAAGGTGTTTGTCACAAAATAAAAACTATCATATATTAAGCCCCCTTTTCCCATGACAGGTTTTTTGTACACACATTATTTATAGAATATGGTCTAGAACATCTCATTTATCACATAAGTACAAAATTTCATTAAATTCTGCCCATTAGATGAAGAGAAATTATAGAGAAAAAACTAATTTTTACATTAAGGCCCCTTTTTCCATGACGCAGCCTCAAGTCAAGAAACGGAGAAAAAGGTCTCTAGGGATTATCCAAGGGAGTTCACATGTGAAGTTTCATTGAATTTGGTCCAAGGGTTGCAGAGATCTGGCTGTGGACGGACGGACAGTGTGGCGACTATATGCTCCCCCCAAATTTTTTCGGGGAGCATAGAAATACATAGTTAGAAGATTTACTCCCTTTGCTTTAATATTTTCTTTGCTATGATATACACAATTCCTTACTTTGTAGACATCCATTTTGTTGTCTGCAGCACCTTCCAGTTTGGCCCAGTCCAAATCTTTACCGTTTAGGATCGTTAAACAACAAGTTTTCAAATTATTGCTCTTGAAGTTTGGTGAAGGGTTGCAGATTTCAAATTCAAATTATTTTTCAATATGCCTTTCATCTGTGCAAGCTGACAAAATCAATAGATTTCAAACTTTATCCCTTTATGTATATTTGAAAGAATTTCTTGAAAAAAGCCTGCACTTTACTGCTTCTGCATGTATCAAATGAATACTTTCATAAACTATCTCTGAATATTATATCATGGCACATGGAAAAAGAACAAATTTTTACTCTTTTCATTTATAAACACTTTAATATAAAGATAGATCTATATGCATCATTATACAAAAGAAACAATTGCAAAAATAATTGCAAATTAATAAAGAACACTTCAATGCAAATATATATCATATGTAATGTCTCATGAAAATATGTCCCAAATGACAAAATTTACCAATGGCTCTATTCAAAATCTGTTGCTAACAACAAAATGAATGCTCATAAAAATTTGATTTGTATAAAATGTAGCTAAGAAAATATTGAGGCAAAAGGAGACAAGAGATGTTTGTAAAACATATATGCCCCCTCAAGGGCCTACATTTGATGTAGGTCAAAGTCCAAGGTCAAGTTAACAAGGTCCAAGGTCATGGTCAAATATGAAAGGTCTTGGTAGGAGGTGTCTATGTGTGAAATATCAAAGCTGTATATGTAAAAGTAAAATGAAACATAGGCCAGGTTAAAGTTTTTAAAAGTAGGCCAAATGCCAAGGTCAAGGTCATGGTCAAATGTGAAAGGTCTTGGTTGGAGGTGTCCATGTGTGAAATATCAAGGCTGTAGGTGTAAAAGGACATGATATATATGCCTTGTTTCAGTCTTTTTAAAAGTAGGTCAAACTCCAAGGTCAAGGTTGCAATATTCAAGGTCATGGTCAAATGTGAAAGGTCTTGGTAGGAGGTGTCTATGTGTGAAATATCAAGGCTGTAGGTGTAATAGGACATAAGATAAAGGCTAGGTTATAGATTTCTAAAAGTATGTAAAAATCAAGGGTCAAGGTCACACAGGCCAAGGTCATGGTCCAATGTGAAAGGTCTTGATAGGAGGTGTCCATGTGTAAAATATTGAGACTGTACAGGTAACAGGACATGAGATATAGGCCTAGTTTAAGTTTTTTAAAAGTAGGTCAAACTCCAAGGTCAAGGTCATGGTCAAAAGTGAAATATCTTAATTGGAAGTGACAATGTGTGAAATATCAAGGCTGTATATGTAAAATGACATGAAATATAGGCCAGGTTAATGTATTATTAAAGTAGGTCAAACACCAAGGTCACAAGGTCCAAGGTCATGGTCAAATGTGAAAGGTCTTGGTCAAAGGTGTCAAATATCAAGGCTGTATGTGTAAAAGGAATTGATATATCGGCTAGGTTAAAGTTTTTTTTAAAAGTAGGTCAAAGTCAAAGGTCAAGGTCACAAGGTCCAAGGTCATGGTCAAATGTGAAAGGTCTTGGTAAGATGTGTCCATGTATGAAATACCAAGGCTGTATGTGTAAAACCAATAAGATATAGGCCCAGTTTATTTTTTTTAAAAGTAGGTCAAACTCCAAGGTCAAGGCCACATGGTCCAAGGTCATAGTCGTATGTGATAGGTATTGGTCGGAGAATTCCATGTGTCAAATATCAAGGCTGTATGTGTAAAAGGACATGATATATCGGCCAGGTTAAAGTTTTTAAATGTAGGTCAAACTCCAAGGTCAAGGTCACAAAGTCCAAGGTCATGATCAATTGTGAAAGGTCTTGGTAAGATGTGTCCATGTGTGAAATATCAAGGCTGTATTTGTAAAAGGTCATGAGATATATGCCGGGTTAAATTTTTTTTTCTAAAGTAGGTCAAACTCCAAGGTCAAGGTCACAGGTCATGGTTTAATGTGAACGATGTTGATAGGAGGTATCTATGTGTGAGATATCAAGGCTGTATGTGTAAAAGGACATGAGCTATAGGCAAGGTTAAGAATTAAGTGTAAAAATCAACAAAGGGCAATAACTCCAAAAATTTGATTGGCAAAGTTACGGTTCTTGTGCACTGCACCTCTCCATAATGAGATCTATCCACCTGTAAAGTTTCATGATTCTACCTTGCATATTTTTTGAGTTGTGCTCCGGACAAGAATCAAGTTATAAAATCAACAAAGGGCAATAACTCAGAAATTTGATCGACAGAGTTACGGTTCTTGTGCACTGCACCTCTACATAATGAGATCTATCCACCTGTAAAGTTTCATGATTCTACCTTACATACTTTTTGAGTTATGCTCCGGACAATAATCAAATTTTAAAATAAACAAAGGGCAATAACTCCAAAAATATGATTGGCAGAGTTACGGTTCTTGTGCACTGCACCTCTCCATAATCAGATCTATTCACCTGTAAGAATTTATGATTCTACCTTACATAATTTTTGAGTTATGCTCCGGACAAGAATCAAGTTTGAAAATCAACAAAGGGCAATAACTCAAAAAATTGGATCAGCAGAGTTACGGTTCTTGTGCACTGCACCTCTCCATAGTGAGATCTATCCACCTGTAAAGTTTCATGATTCTACCTTACATACTTTTTGAGTTATGCTCTGGACGAGAATCAAGTTTTAAAATCAACAAAGGGCAATAACTCAAAAAATTTGATCTGCAGAGTTACGGTTCTTGTGCACTGCACCTCTCCATAATCAGATCTATCCACCTATGAAGTTTCATGATTCTACCTTTAATACTTTTCGAGTTATGCTCCGGACAAGGTTTGGTCTACGGACAGACCGACCGACCTACGGACCGACCTACGGACCGACCGACCGACCGACACTTGCTAAACAATATACCCCCATTTTCTTCGAAAGGGGGCATAAAAATGCTGATTGTCAGCATTTTCTTCTTTAGCCTCAATGTTTTCACAAGCCTTCTCTTTTAGACATCAAAACCAGGACTTGTTTTGGAAAAGTCTATCGTCGGTGCTATGACAAAATGGCGTAATAGAAATTTTGCTCGAAAACCATTTTTTTCAGGAGAGCCAAAAACGTTTTTGCCGTTTTAAAAAAAGTTAAAAAATATGCCGACAAAATTGCGTAACTCACTATTACTCTCATGTAAATTTGTCTACGTATAACGCATTTTTGTCAGCTAAATCGAGTTACGCAATTTTGTCACATGATAATTGAAAGGGTTCTAATAGGTGTAGAAAAACGCCTTTTTGACAGGATATGCGCTCCTACATTTTAAGTAGAAAGCATTTATAAAAAAAAATTGACAAAATGGCGTAACTAATTTGTTACGCCATTTTGTCATAGCACCGACGCTATATAACTCTTACAATTCCTACATTTTGGATCCTTATGAGGGTGCACAGGCTGATATCAATCCCTGTTTTATTTGTCAAAAAAGACTGCTGTTTTTGTTTCTTCAAAAGCTAGCCTTAGACGGCATCTCTTGCTTTATAATATCACTGGTGGTGAACTAAAACAATTTTCGCTACAACAAGGTATAGATATTTTGCGTTTAAATGTGAGTCTATAGATTTTTCTCTAATGACAATGAACTTGTTCTAAAAACAGACCGGGTTTACCGTTTTGTATTGACAAACTGTAGGTGTTGATATAAAATCTCGTAACTATGGCTTCGATAAGCCGTAGTTACGAGATTTTATAACAACACCGAGGGAATACATTGATCGCGAAAAAACGTCCCTCACTTTGGCCAAATTCACCACCAGTGAATATTTCATGTACAAATATTATCACAAATTCCTTTTTTTTTAATATAGGCCTTTTTTCATGAGACAGAACACATATTCATACACAAGCTGATATAACAAAAATAGCACAATAGATTACAGAGAATATTTTGTATCAATAACAGAAAAAACATTGTAACAAAAGTAAAAAGGTGTTTTCTGGATGGATTACAGATAACATGTACTTAAAGTCCTGTTACAATATTATGGTGCATGGTTACAAAATTTACATATGATAACATTGCAATATCAAACTCACTACAAGTTCAATTTTGCATGCTATGGTTTGAAACTTGCAGGTGATTTGAACCAAAGCATGCAAAATTGTATTCATTTTTTTTCCAAGTTATTAATCATGTTTATGTACCAGTATATAACGTTTGTGAACATGTGCCTTAAAATTGTAACTAGACTAAAGGTATCAAGGCAGCTTTATTACATTGCATATAACAACAATATACAACATGTATAAAATGTAGCTTAACCCTTTCCCAAATAAGACCTGATTTTGACTTTCCTAATAGAATAGGCTTGTGAAAACATTGAGACAAAAGAAGAAACTGCTGATAACCAGCAGTTTCTCCTTTTGCCTCAATATTTTCTTGGCTATATCACTCACAATTCCAATCTTTATTAACATCCATCTTGTCGTCTGCAGCAGCTTTCAAATTGGACCACACTAAAATTTTGTCGTTTGGGAAAGGGTTAACTCTTCTAAAACAGCAAAATTTGGGCCTGTCTTAATTCAGAAGCATTAAAGATGACAAAATCAATCTGGCCATAAGTACTAGAACTTTCTATGTAGAGAAAGAAGTGTTGAAGAAAAGTGAAAAAATGATGATGATGATCAGCATTTCTTTCTTTTCTTTTATCTTTTCCTAAGCTTTACCACTTCCGAACATCAAAAGGTGTGACTGTTTGGAAATGTTTAACAAGGCAGCTTTGTTTCATTGCATATGACAACAACATACAGCAAGAATGTCACTCAGGCAAACCATGGCCGTATAAAAAAAGTTAAATGTTATAGAATCTTCAACAAAAAATGTTTAACCCTTTCCAAAAAAATACCCGCTTTTGACATCCTTACTAGAAAAAGGCTTATGAAAACTTTGAGACACTCAGCTGTGTCAAAAAGCATCATTGTTTGGGAATGGTTTAACATGATAAACTTAAGTAGGAAATGCCAATATCAGGTGTTTAATTAATTCCTTTATGTATTGATTTAACCATTTTCTAAACAACAAATTGATAGGCTGATTCAAATACAACGTGTAACAGATGACAGAATAAATTTTACAAAGAGCAGATAGTTTGTACCATCTTACATAAAAAATATTGATAGAAAAGGAGAAAATGCAGATTATCAGCATTTTCTTCTTTTCTCTCAATGTTTTTTATCCTCCAGCTTCCTTAATTCCAGGCTTTAAAACAATGACTTATTTGGGAAAGGATTAATTAAAACAGTAACCATAGTCTGTACATTTATAACTCAACCCTTCCCAAACAGTGACTTTTCAACCCATTGCCCATTGATTTAGAAAATCTTTAAGGGAAAGATGAAATTGCTGATAATCAACATTTTCTCCCTTTCCTTCAATGTTTGGATGCTTTTACATGGATATTTTATACATGAATAATCATCCTTTTTGTCCTCTGCAAAATCTTTTCATATTGATCTACCCTAAAATATTGCTGTTTTGGAAAAGGTTTAATATTCAGCAACGGTATTGAATAACAATATCACTCATAAAATATTTATATCAACAATAACCTGGACCAATGCCTTCACCAACAATTGTTAAATTAGATCTATAATGTACCATAAAACAAACGATTAAGCAAGGATCTTGTAAAAGGACCCTTATCCCCCAAGATGGTGAAATTTCAGACAGGTCCAAATTCAAAGATGTTGCAGACCACAATTTTCAACAATTTCACCAATCTTCAAGTCAATAAAATTTGCCATCTTTTTATCGGAGGATGGGGGGAGGTGGGGGGGGGGGGCTTGGAGGGTAGAAAACATTGTGAGAAATGAAGAAATTCTTGTCACGAGCAGTTTCTTCATTTTCCACAATGTTTTCCGAAGACTTCATCATGAAGCGTGTTAAAATGCACCTCTGTATAGGAATGGGATAGAATTTTTTAGTATACAAAAGAATCATAATCAAAGATACAATATCTTTCCTTAATGAATGCAGTCTGACCAGATCGAGGGCTTGGTGCAAAACTATTGTAACTACATTTTGTAAAATTTTACAGGAGAGGGGAAAAGGTTATTGACTTTCTCAGAGTTAAAGAGGAAAAATGTTTTCAAAATTGTAAATATCTTTTTAAGTATACAGAATTGAAACCTAATATTAGAACACATGGTGTATAGCTTCCTTAAGATTCAGAAAATGCGAAAAAGTGAATTTCTGAAAAATATGTAGTTACAATAGTTTAGCACTGATCCCTCGAGATACAATTCTTCTTCATTTTAGTTGCTATAACTAGAACAGAATGGATCTAGATCAGACTATATGCACCCACTGGCTGATCTGGATCCATGCAGGTCAACAATAACTTTAATGTCCCTTTTACCTGATCCTAGCTCAAAACATCAAACAAAAGAGTACAGATGTGTGGTAAAAAAGACTGTATTTCATTTGAGAACACCAAAGGTCCAGATTGGTCTTGTGTGTATATGTATGGCTTGATCTGAATAAATATTGCGTAGTTCCAGTTTCAGCAATTTCTCATTTTCTCATAATATATTCTATTCTATAACATACATTATTTTTCAGTAAATTCCACCTTTGACTGAACATGTTTTGTCATCTGCAATGCCTTTCAATTAGACAATCATTCAGTTTCATGAGATAGATTAACCCATTCCTGCACAGTGTCCCTTTTGGACACCCTCAAGAAAAATTTTGGGAAAACATTGTGGAAAATGAAGGAATTGCTTGTATTAAGCAATTTCTGCATTTTGCACAATATTTACTAAACCAAAATTGAAAGACTTGAATCAAAAGAATTGTCGTCTGCAACACTTCAAATTGGAACAGTCCAAAACTTTGCGGTATGGTAATGGGTTCACAAATAATTACGACCACAATTTTTATTCATGATATTTTTGAATAATAATCAAACACTTTGAAATTTGCAAAAAAATGTAAGAAATAATTAGTACAAAACATAACAGATCCAATAGCACATAGAATTCAGTATTATGCATAAACATCTACAATCATTGTTCTTGAAACATAATGACGACACAGCATTTTGGCCAAAATATATCAAGTCAAAACAATGCAACAACAAATACAATAACAATAGTTGTGACCCCTAGGTTTGGCTCTTTACTTTTACAAAATACATTCTGTGATACAAATATAAATGAGTTAGGCTCTAGAAGAAGGACTCCTATAGAATAGTGAAACTATCATACTTTCAGTTTCAAATTAGCTTTTGTCTAAATAAAATCTGATCTGAATTCGATCATCAAGCAATTTTATTACAGTTATTATAGATCCTGAAAAAGCTGTAAGAGAACACTATGGGTTAAGATCAGACTGCACATTTTGTGCTCGTGGGTCTCAAAATTAATGCCTTAACCCATTCTCACACAGTGACTATTTTTGATTCCTAACAAGATAATGACTTTGGAAAACATTGTAGAAAATGAAGAAATCGCTTGTCAAAAGCAATTTCTTCATTTCCCAAAATGTTTTCTATCCCAAAAGAATAAAGAATTTTAAATTTCATTCAAACAGAATTGTCGTCTGCAACATCTCTAAATTTGTACCAGACTCAAATTTTGTCGTTTGGTAATGGGTGCATGCTAGTCTCAAATGCCTTATGAGCCCTTCTTCTATATCCCTCCTCAAGTTTATAACAAATGCACAATATATACAGATCTATGAGTTAGCACATGTATGAACAACTTCAATAAATATTCAATATATAAAATTAATCTATACAAAAATAAAATATTTTGACAATCACAGGGTTGAAGTAGTAAGAAACTGAACAGGTGTACTTGTAATTGATTAAAATACTCTCACTTTTATATTTCAGCCAATTTGCTTTTTTCCAGAAGATATCTATCAAAAACCTTTTTCGCCCATCATGATTTTTTCGTTAACTCTTGCTCATTTAACTCTTGCTCATGAACATGTGTAGCTTAGAAGAAAGAGAAGTTGTTACTCTTTCTTAAGACGAGTCTCGGTTATGTGAAAATAGGTTAAATTCCTCCAATTTGTCATATTTTGTGATACATATTTACATTGGCAAATATTTGTGGACATTTTAGCAATATTTTAGCCCTGTATAAATAAACTAAAATTAACTTGATATAGCAAATTAGAGTAAGAACCTGGCAAAGGGGGTCTTGTGACTTTTAAGATCAACATAGATCCAGATGAGGCTGATAAATATCCATGCTGGTCTCTTATGACTTTTTCATAACATGAAGCAACTTCATGAGGGAAGCATGGATCCAGATAAGACTACACTTAGGTGCAGACTGATCTGGAAACATTCTAATCTAAATTGCTACATGCATAGCCCCCTTCCCCTTTTCAGATCTGGCCGTTTTGAATGTTCAACATAAATATTATACATAATACAGTACAGCTCGCGCGTTTTTTGCCTATTTCCGCACATCGCCGCAATTGAATTTCGGGTGGTTTCGGGTGGAAAAACGCGGTGGCCGCGGCGATCTTGTTTTACCACCCGAAATCGCGGGAATCGCCGGGATTTTTTCGCCGCGATTCCCGGTGATTTGCGCGGACAGGTAAGCCTGTATTTTCTGGCTGATTTATCGTAATTATTGGGTTTTATATAATTATATATTAGGTTTTGATAAGATAAGAATGCCTTTGCAGATTTGATTTTTGTTAATTTTGAATGGGTTTGTGGATTCTTCGATTCTTCTTCTACTTCAACAGAAAAATGACCCTTTTGCCTTCTTTTCAACGTATTCGAAGTTATTTTTCTTTTATCTTTGCTACACGGCCTTCATGCATATAGATTACAAAATAATTGCAGATTCTTTGTGCAGTGATGATTGCACAAAATTAGTTTTTTTGGAAGCACATGTAATTATAGAATAACACATACATACACAAGGCTTGAGAACAAATTGAGACAAAAGAAGAAATACTGATGATCAGCATTTCCCCTGCTACCGCAATATTTTCTATGCTACCTGTATATTGTAGACAATTTTTATCGATATTTTCTGATCTGTTTTCTGCAGTGCTCAGCTTTCTTATTGGATCCCCGGATATTCTTCCGCTCGAAAGAGAGTGAAAGGCTATCGTCGAAATGATTTGAGAATATTAAGATAAAAGAAGAACATACTGATTACTACCCTGGTCTTCTTGTGTCTCATTATCTAGTTCCTATTGTTGTAATATATCCTGTTTTCAGCAACATCCAACTTATCGTATGAGTAGATTTTTAATAGGACGTACCAAATCGTAGCAATTTTGGAAATGGCATAACTAAGAATGTAGCGTCATGCATAAAACATCGGCGTTTCTTTCAACATGCATGCAAGTTCCAACATGGTAAAAATAAACCTTAAATGCCAGTCGCAGGTTTACTGGTTTATTTTGTAAACTGAAAAGTAGTCAAATTATACGCATTACTTTTATATGTAATTCAAACAGAGAAACTTCGTATTTATGACCGGGAAGCCAACATGCAGTTTACGATTTCACGTACATGTATCTGCAAAAAAACAGAATAAATTTTATATAAAAAGTTAATTGGATTAAATCAAGCATAACAAAGCATAATATACATGTAATGTACAAAGAAGCGGAAATAACCTGTTCTATATTATTATAACAACCTATAACTATATATTTTAACTTACAAAAACAATGTGTTATTACCAGACTTCATAGAACTTTATAGAAAACGTTTGTATTTAATATAACATTCTCTTTATTTCTGAAATAGTTCTGTAAATCAATTTAAAAACACACTCAGGATGAAATAATATAAACTTAACAAAAACGCATTTAATACTGAGCGCTGTAGGATAATATTGGCCTTACCTGGCATTTCCACCCGAACGCGGCGATCACCACGATCGCCGCGATCGCCGCAATTTCCCCCTCATCGCGGCGAATCGCGGTGATGCAAGAAAATTTCGAGTGGAAAAACGCTGTGGCCGCGATGGCAAATCGCCGCGATTTTCCACCCAAATTTTTTTTTGACCGTGGTGGGCGAGCGTTTTAGGCAAAAAACGCGCGAGCTGTACTGTATCACATCAAACCACAAAACCTTAGCCCTTTTCCAAACAAGATCTGTCATCAGTAATTGGAAAGAATTGGGAAAACATTGGGGTAAAAGAAGAAAATGCTGATGATCAGCATTTTCTCCTTTTGCTTCAATTCTTTCCTAGCTAAATTGTACACAGATACTCATTTTATGTCATCTTCAGTAGCTTTTGAATAGGAACACCTTAAAATGTTGCAGTTTGGGAAAGGATCAACCCTATCTCAAACAACAAGATAGACTGGTGCAATTTAAAAGTTCTTGCAGATGACAAAATTGATGCTCACAAAAATTGCAATTTTGTACATTTTAGTATGGAAACTGGAAAGTATTGAGGAAAAAGCAGAAAAATTTAATGTTGTTTATCAGCATTTTCTTTTTTCTGTCAATATTTTCTGAGGTAAAAGCAAGCCTCTCTTGTTTGGGATAGGAATAAATTCAGAACATTGCATTTTTATACAATAATGGTTTCATCAAGTCACGAATTACAAGTCAATAGTATGAATAGAATTTGGTTTCTTGCGACAAAATACCCAATAAAAATACAACATGTACGGTAACATACTAAATTTCTTTTTAGCAAACTAATGTGTAACTTGTTACCTTTTCCCCCAAACAACAACCCCTCTATTTGTATGCTCGAATCCCCTTACAGATATCCTGGATCCACCAAATATTGACGCTTTTTGTCGCCTCACAAGATAAAGGCTATGGAACATGAAGACAAGCAATTTCTTCATTTACCACAATGTTTTCTTCAAAGACAGACAAAAAATGTAAAATGCTGTTCACTTAAGTAAGCCGTCTGACAAATTGTTGAATTTTTGGATCGGTCTAAAATTTTGCTGTCTGATAAAGGGATAAAAAGGTTATCCAGATAATAATTCTATAACAAAGGTCAAACTTAAATGTCAGATATAACATTAACTTATCAAATAACAACTTCTCAAACAGGAAAAGTCAATTTAACCCTTTCCAAAATGCAACATTTTGAGCCTCTATTACAACCTGTCGTGCATCTTTTTAAATTGTATGTTTTAAAACTCTGCAAAATTGCATGATTTATAAAGACGCACGACGGGTTGTAAGAGCGCCTCAAAATATTCTCCAGTCAATTCTTTGCTGCGTGCAGTCTGCGTTGTGGTTGCATCCACCAAAATCGTATGTTGCATGTGCGTGCATCGCATGACTAAACATGTTTTAGACGCAGACCGCACGCAGGAGCACGTACAACCGGTTGTAAGAGAGGCTTTAGGGTGGTCCATTTTGAAGGGAGTTGCAAATGACAAAATATTTCATATCACAAGTAGAATATATGTGTGTGTTATAGGGCAAAGAAGAAATTGCTGATTTTCTTCTTTTCTCTGAGTGTTTTCCAAAACTGTTTCTACAAGGTTAAAATCAGGCCTTTTTTTTTTTTGGGGGGGGGGGGGGGGGGGGGTCTAAATTCTAAGTCTTGTCTAAGTAATACAGCATAACATAGTAGCGCTTCAAAAACATGATATGTATGCAAAATTGAACATTTGGGAAAGAAAATAGAAAAGGAAACACAAAGTTTATAGTCCTGAGAAAATGTTTGGTACATTGTATGGTCAAAAACCCCGTGATTGTTGGAGAATGGACAAACATACAGAAACACAGTCAAAAGCTCAGTGTATCACTACTCTTCATCGAAAACCATGTAACTGCAGCTTAATCCTTTCGATGCCAGAGAAATATTGGAAAATTGGTTCGTATTTGCCAGGCCATTTTCGTAGAAATAAGGAAAATGACGGAAGTGTAATAAATCAACTAATAACTAAAAGAATTTTCAATAAAACTTATAAAACCTTATATTTTCCTAAAGATAATTAAAAATGCTATTCTGTGACTATATTTTAGTCGATTTTGAGTCACACAATGTTACGTTTTGCTATCTTGAATTTTGACAACTGAAAAAATGACGAAATTCCGAAAAGCTTACCACCAGCTCGAACATTGTTTTCACTTTCCTCGTCTAACTCCAACAATCATTCCCTTTCAAAGTTAGTAGAATAATCAGCTAGTACATTGTCTTGTTATATTAATACAACCTCATTCATCGTATATAATTTGAGCTTTCAAGACGCATTTTTCACTTTTTTGCACCACATGTGTTTTGCCGTCCGCCATCTTGTTTGACTTTCAATTTCCAAAGTCAAAATCCCAAGATTTATGCTATTTTTATGTTATTCTATGACGATTTTTCTATTTTTAGGTAAAATAGATCGAAGATAAATTATCATTGGTCAAATTTTCAGTCACGTTACGACTCGGTCTAAAGATAGAACAAAATATCGAGGGGTTTTCTCAGCCACGCGAGCGAACGGCATATGCCGTACCCTGGCACTATAGAGACATTTATGCTGGACGGCATATGCCGTACCCTGGCAGCGAAGGGGTTAAAACATGCTGCAGTTACAAGGTTTTCGATAAAAAGCTACCATATTCTCAAACTGTTCAGTATGATCATGATGATACTTTTTCTCCTTTTCACCAAAAACAAACATCATTATAACACAGAATTACAGAAAGTAACATAATATGGTGAAAGGTTTAAAACCATCTATGAAAGTAAAGAGTCAGTCGATTAGCCCATAATTACAAGATAGAGAATAAAGCATCAACAAAGGTAAAAGAGTAAGGCCATAATTACTAAAGAGAAAATGCTGATAGTATCAAAAATAATATTCATCAAAGCATATTATCAGGGCAACAGGTAACAGTGAATTCAGACATTTTCCATTTATCTCAAATCTAAACTCTATTTTGTGGGTACTCATTAGAATTGTCTCATAGAGACAATTCTAATGAGTATCAACAAGATAGAGTTTGTTATAGATTAATAAACGATCAAAGATATTTTGCAACTTGAAGCTCAATTTCCTCTAATATCTGTTGCATGGTATTAATGAATAGAAGTTTTTCTCTTTGATGTGTTTTCATCCACTTATCTCGCCCAGACAATGACCCTTTTCCAAACTATCCAAGATAAATAGTCAATAGTGCATCATGGCAACAGTTCTTATCAAAAATACCGGTTGCCATAGACATCTACAAAATGTAATAACCTTGCATAATGTCTCTTTGTTAGGAAATGTCATAACTGCAGCTTGAATCAATTCTAGTTACAGCGTTTTCAAACGTAGCTGATGATATCTGTTGCTAAGCTAATTTAACTATTCTCCAAATATGTTACAGGTTTTGATGTCACTAATCAAAACAGCTTTGGAAAGCATTAGAATGACCGAAATTTCTCCTTTATCTCAACATTTTCTGTGCTAAAATGTACAAAATCCTAGATCATCAATAATCAACATGTACTTTGTCGTTTTACCAATTTAAACATCTAAATATTTCACTGGGCATATAACTATTATAAAAGCAAATAAATATATATGGGCTTACAATATTTTTTCCCTATGCTTTTTGGTTGTGTTATGAGGTTTTAACTTTTTGCGAGCTATATAATCTATAAACAAATATAAGAACAATAACAGTATTCATCAACAAAACAAGCCCGACCAGACCGACGCTGGACATGACAGAGTTGAACTCCCATCCATGTTTGAGCTCCGCCTTCCGCTCCTGCATATCTTGTAGAAATCCCTGCATTTGTTCCATGGACCCTAAAATAGTGCTGACATGAAACAGCTGATGGCTGTGTCCAACTATGTCAAAGCTTCCTGGAAAAAGCCGTTCTGGAAAATGAAGGCCATAAAACAGTCCTGATAGGTACATTAGAATGATCCCAAGTTTGTGGTGATATGTTGATCGTAGTTCGAGCTCCACGGGTGATCCGCACACGAAGCGATACATCACAGGTATTGTAACAAATATACATGGCAGGCCTAGAGCTGATATTCTGATAAATTTACGGAACGGAATGGAACGCATAAATCTGGACTGACAGGCTACGACTATAGTCAGGAATGGTGCTATAAGAATAGCAGTAAAATATAAATCTGAGAACACAGTGAAACGTAAATCAGCTGGAAATGAGTATGCTCTATATGCGATTCCTGAACTTAGCACAGTCCCGGCTATAGCACTATAATCCAGGAAGAAACATATATGCCTCGCCGAGTCCGACATTGTGTTGAAGGTGTGAGCGGTGGAGCTTGCGAGTGGATATATACACGTCATAACCATGTACGCGAGGAGAGGCCATGTGTAACAGTCATTCCTGAAGTCGAGCGTATCTGAAAGACCTTTGAGCACCCAGATAAAGTACCACGACGGCAGAAAGTGTGTCCAGAAATTGAGCGTCTCGTTGGTGGCATCAAACAAGCTGAGGACACACTGGAACGGAGAGCTGCGTGGACATCGGTAACCTTTGTGGATGAAACTCTCATGGAAATGTTCGGGTACTTCATGTTTGTGGTATAGTCGACCACTGATCCCATTTAGGCCCCATACAAACATTGTGAACCTGGGTCTCCACCACACCTACTGCTATCTATATCCTGTATCGAACCTGAAAATAGACATGTATATGTATGAAAACTTATTAAAACTTTCTGAAACCAGAAAAGTTTAGGGTGATCCAATTGAAAAGGAGCTGCAGATGACAAAATGGTATTTGATGATGTCAGAATTTGCATACAATGTGGCCAGGAAAATATTCAGACAAAAGTAGAAAATGCTGATGACCAGCATTTTCTCCTTTTGCCTATATGTTTTCCATCTCATATTGTACGTCAATCTTATTTCCTGTATCCATTTCGCTGTTTGCAAGAGTTTTCAAATCAGAAGACTGAATATTTTTTTACATTTGAGAAAGGGCTAAAATATGTTAAGAAATTTATAAAGGTACATGTCAAATGTCTGACCTGACTTATTAGTCAAAGCAAACACTTGTGACTTTTGCCTATGCTTGAATGACGGAAAACTGTTACAATATTCTTTGAGTTATAGTTCAGCCATAATTTTTCTTTTCCAAATCAGGCAAACACTCAGAAAATTACATTATTACATATTTAAAGTGACATAAACCAGTATCCTTTAGATTTCATTTATAAATGAAATCATCATAATGTAAAAGTATGAATATGTTAAATGATCTTACCGCAAAAGTCAAGAGTTAGCAAATAACTTTTACAATATATCCTGTTTTCGAACCAAATATGTTATGCTTCAATAGGTTGTATAGGCCATATTATTATTATTCAAAGCTTTTAAGGAGTATAATTTCATTTTCAATAACACGGGCAAAATTTATACATGTACATGTAGTAACATCTATATATGATTAATGAGGTGGAAATATTTTACCAATGCAATGCACGAACTAACGAAGGAAAAGCTATTGATTTTCCAAAAAATAAAGTTATATACCATAATCAATCACATTGAATTTCAGAAATTAAAGTTAAGGTGCTTTGAGCTGATCTTTAATTTAAATTAATTCATTTAAGGAATGAATACAATTTTATTTTTTCATGCAGGTATGAAAAAGACAAAAGGGCCAAGATGGCCCTGCATCGCTCACCTGAGAGGATTTTGAGACAAACAACTTGCAAACTTCAAACTCGCATGACCCACTTTTTACATGACCTAGATATCATCAAGATTAACATTCTGAACAATTTTACAATAGTAAATATTTAGGTTCTTAAATCAAAAACAAGATTTGACCGTTTGACCTAGTTTATGACCTTGCATTAGCCACTTTCTACATGACCCATTTATCATCAAGATAAGCAATTCTGAACTATTTTCACAATGATGAATGCAAATTTTGATTTTTTTAGAGCAAAAACAAAATTTGACCTAAGTTTTGACCTCCCATGACCCATTTTATATGTGCCCCAGATCAGGGCTCCGGAAAACCGATAAAATACCGGTCTGGACCGGATTTTGATCTCTGAGACTGATTGAAATCATCAAACTAACTGAAACAAGAGTGCCATCGTCACAATATACGCCGCCACTTATAAAACTTGAGACAAAAAAATGACATTGACAAGGATTTATAAATATTCACTGAAAAACCTTTAAAAAATTGTGTTCACAAAAAGGTTTTTATAAATATCCAGTGAAAAACCTGGAAGGAATCGCATTCACGAGGCTGAAATATCATTAAGCCCCAGAGACTAAGATTGAAGGGGGCATAATTCTGGCAAAAATCAATGAACCATGAAATCCTTCCTTCATGCACATCTACCAATTGAGGTGATAACATCCACCAAGTTTCATTAAGATCCAGCCAGAAACTTAGGAGGAGTTGTGTTGACAAGGCTGCAATTTCAATAAGCCCCAGAGACTAAGTTTTTAAGGGGCATAACTCAGGCAAAAATCAACGAACCATAAAATCCTTCCTTCATGCACATCTACCAATTGAGGTGATAACATTGACCAAGTTTCATTAAGATCCAGTCAGAAACTTAGGAGGAGTTGTGTTGACAAGCCTGCAATTTCAATAAGCCCCAGAGACTAAGTTTTTAAGGGGCGTAACTCAGGCAAAAATCAACGAACCATAAAATCCTTCCTTCATGCACATCTACCAATTGAGGTGATAACATTGACCAAGTTTCAAGAAGATCCAGCCAGAAACTTAGGAGGAGTTGCGTTGACAAGACTGCAATTTCAATAAGCCCCAGAGACTAAGTTTTTAAGGGGCGTAACTCAGGCAAAAATCGACGAACCATAAAATCCTTCCTTCATGCACATCTACCAATTGAGGTGATAACATTGACCAAGTTTCAAGAAGATCCAGCCAGAAACTTAGGAGGAGTTGCGTTGACAAGAAAAGTGGACGTACGTACGGACGGACGGACGGATGGACGGATGGACGGATGGACGGATGGACGGATGGACGGACGGACGGACGGACGGACAGACGGAGAAGATGACGCCAATATACGTCCGCCTCCGGCGGCGTATAAAAATCGGTCCAAAATATTTCCACAATTCATAATAATCAACATGAAAATTAACAAAATCAAGGGTTTTACACTTTACCCTGAGATAAGGAGGTATACCCTTGTATATCAAAATGATATTATATGATTTTTATCAAAATGTTTGTATTTTTATTTCATTTGTGAATATATTGACTTAATTTATTTTCTGAAATCAAAAATAATGTTGTTTATTGATGATTTGACATGAAAGTAGACGAGTTGGGACAGTAGACGAATTGGGACTCAATACACTTGAAAAACAGTAGACGAAATGGGAGTAGACCAATTGGGATGTTACCGTGACAGAAACCGATAATTGACCCGCAGGCATGCTTACAGTTACCTGCAGTTTCACGGATGAATGATCGCGGATTTAGCTCTTGCCAAACACTAGACTGGTTCCCGTCTCTGATGCCACTATGTTGTATACATAGTCATACGACGGGTACCAGTTAAGCCAATCCGTCCTTTGAAATTTCTATTCTCCCAACCACAGATTTTGGTTTCGAATTGATCACGTGAGCTTACCCCTTTTTCCAAATAAGGCAACGATTACGATGGTATGTTTACAAACTGTGCGCGAGACACCAAGCAGGTGCGTGATTACGAGAGATGACGTATCAAGGCATCAGTTGAAGTCTGCAAATATTTAAACCTTTCCGCATTCCCAAATACATAAAGAAAAAGAAAGATATGAAACACATCCATATAGTAGATCTATCTAGGCCTACTTTAGTTGCAATAATGTAACGGCCTCTTTTTCATCGTGTCAGGAGTCATGAACACCACAAAACCATCAAAGTTCATGGAGTACGATATCGCAGCTAGGCCTACTTGAGCGTGTTACTAGCGAGGTTTCTGGCGATCGTAGCAGACGTAAATTACCTACTTGGTTTATTCCTTCGTTTCTTGCCCAATTAATATTTTTTCTTCATTAGAACATAAAAATCCACATTCGAACTACAAAATAGCATGACGTAAATTTATACGATCTATGACGTAAATACGATTTACACGAGGGAGGTAGTTGGATCCGTTTGACCTATATCGGATCACGTGATGGGGAACATCTGGGGAACATCTCAAACACTCCGCGTGTTTAAAAAACGGAATAGGAAAAAACATTCAGATGTCGCCTAACAGCGGTTTCATTATTTCAGGTAAGAGTGATTAAATCATTTGTCATTCCCAACATAACATAGATGAAACTGTCCAAAGTGCCTAATGCAGTCAGGGCGTTTTAACAAAGTGAAAGTAGAATTTTGTCATTAGTTTTCGTGTATCTTTCACTCGAGCTACAGATCACAATTTAGTTTGATCATCGGGAATTGAAACATGGAAGAGCTGGTAGCCCGAACTGTTGTATAAACGGGAAAGATATGAAAAATGATGTGTGTGTTTGGGGTGTCCAATTTTGGTACAAGTGCATGGGTGGGGGGGGGGGGGGGGGGTGGTGAAAGAAGAGGGGGGGGGGGGGGGGGGGGGGTAAACGTGGACCGATTCAGATTTCGAAATTTCCGGAGCCCTGCCCAAGATATTGTCAAAATAAACATTCTGAACAATTTTCACAATGATTCAGATATCATTATGGTTCTAAATGCAGAAACAAGATTTGACCCTGTGACCTAGTTTTTGACCTCACAAACCCCCCTTTTTACATTGACCAGATATCATCAAGATAAACATTCTGAACACTTTTCACAACCATAAATGATAAAGTAAATATTTTGGTTCCTAGAGCAAAAACAGGATTTGACCTAGTGACCTAGTTTTAGACCTCGCATGACCCACTTTTCACACCACCAAGATATAATCAAGATAAACATTCTGAACAATTTTCACAATGATAAAGTAAATATTTTGGTTCTTAGAGCAAAAACTTTGACCTAGTGACCTAGTTTTTAACCTTGAATGACCTGCTATTCATGTCACTAAGATATCATCAAGATAAACATTCTGAATTTTCACAATGATTAAGTAAATATTTAGGTTCTTAGAGGAAAAACAAGATTTGACCTAGTGACCTAGTTTCTGACCTCACATGGCCCCCTTTTTACATTGACCAGATAACATCAAGATAAATATTCAGAACATTTTTCACAACCATAAAGTAAATATTTTGGTTCCTAGAGCAAAAACAAGATTTGACCTAGTGACCTAGTTTTAGACCTCGCATCACCCACTTTTCACATCACCAAGATATCATCAAGATAAACATTCTGAACAATTATTGTCTCAATGATAAAGTAAATATTTTAGTTCTTAGCGCAAAAACAAGATTTGACCTAGTGACCTACTTTTTAACCTCGAAAGACATGCTATTCATATCACCAAAATATCATCAAGATAACCATTCTGATATTTTCAGAATGATTTCAAGTGAATATTTTGGTTCTTAAAAGAAAAACAAGATTTGACCTAGTGACCTAGTTTCTGACCTCACATGACTCAATTTTAAAATGACCCAGATTTCATCAGACAAATATTCTGAACAATTTTCACAATGTTTGAGTATATATTTCCGTTCTTAAAGCAAAACCAAGATTTGACCCAATGACCTAGTTTTTGACCTTACATGACCCACACTTTCTACATTTCAAAGATATCAAGATAAGTATTTAGGACAGTTTTGACAAAGTTTTGGAGCAAAAATGGCATCTCTAGAGCAAAAGGAAGGATTCTGTAATATTTGAGCTTGTGACCTAGTTTTTGACCTTGCATGACCCACCTTTGAGCGTGACCAAGATATCATCAAGATAAACATTTATGACAAATTTTACAAAGTTTGGACCAAAATTGGCACTTCCAGGGCAAAAGGAAGGATTTTACAAGATTTGGCCTCATGACCTAGTTTACGACCTGGCATGATCCACTTCTTGACCTGACCTAGATATCATCAAGATAAACATTCAGGACAATTTTTAGAAAGTTTGGGCAAGAACTGGCATGTCCAGAGCAAAATGAAGGATTTTAAAAGATTTGACCTTGTGACCTAGTTTTTGACCTTGTTTGACCCACTTCAAATCATTTCATAGATATAATCAAGATAAATATTGATGACAATTTTGACAAAGTTTGGACAAGAATTGGCACTTCCAGAGCAAAAGAAAGGATTTTGTAAGATTTGACCTCTTGACATAGTTAATGACCTATCATGACCCACTTCTTGACTTGACCTTGATATCATCAAAACCAACATTCATAACAATTTCTACAAAGTTTGGACAAAAATTGGCACTTCCAGTGTAAAAAAAAATGGATTTTACAATAATTGACCTAGTGACCTAGTTTTTGACCTGGCTTGACCTAATTTTTTTTTCATGACCTTAATATCATCAAGACAAATATTCTGACCAATTTTCACAACGATTGGGCACCAAATGTGGCCCCTAGAGCAGAAAGAAGATTTGACCTAGTGACCTACTTTTTGACCCCATTATGGCCCCGATTCAAATTCTTTGAAGTATCTTGAAAAAGCATGACCCATAGATCATATGTGTGAAATATGATTGAATTCTGCCCAGTACTTTAGGAGGAGAAGATTTTTTTTGTGAAAAGTTGACGGATGGACAGATAGACAGATGGACAGTTAGACAGATAGACAGACGCCGGACAACAGACCGATCACAATACCTCACCTCGAGCACTTTGTGCTCAGGTGAGCTAAAAATCGAATCACACTGTATGAATCCGCGAAGTGGATGAAGAATTAAGGTGTTACAACTTACAAAAAATCTGAGTCATAGGTATGACATTCTACCTTAAAGGCTAATTGTATATAACTAACATCCATATGCTTGTATAATTGTAATCATTTACAATTTCAAAGTATAATTATAACCCCTTACCAGTCAAAAATTTTGTTTCATAGGAAAAGGTTAACCATCTTGCATCAATGACAAAATTATGGACTTTTCAAGATTTAAAACAAGAGCTGTCACTGTAAGATGACAATGCCCCCGACACCGCTTTGATTTTAAATTATGGCCAATCTATGTTCAAGGTCAAGGTCATCCAGGGGTCAAGGTCACCAAAGTATGTGCCTACAGAAAGGTAATGTACCAAGGAATGTTGTGGTAAAGTATGAAGCGAATATGTTAAGTAATAAGGAAGTTATGGCCAATGTTAAAGTTTTTGGACGGAATGACGGACGGACAGACAGACGGACAGACAGACGGACAGACGGACGGACGGGCGGACAGACGGACGGACGGACGGACAAGTCAAATTTATGATGCCTCCCTATCAGGGGCATAAAAAGATACAGATGACAAAGAAGAGCTTCTTCATTTTCCAAAATGTTTTCCTAAGCAATTCCTTGTGAAGGAGTCAAAAGGTATTGTGCACTGCGCAGTAATGGGTTAAGAAAATATTAACTAACGCTACAAGGCCATCATAAACCTTACGTTTTATGTGTCTGGAAATGGATTAACCCACTCCAACACAGTGACCCTTTGTGATGCCCTTTCAGTGCTTCTAAAATATTTTGAAAAGACTACTCGTCCACGGACAAGACAGTGTTGGTCTAAAATTGATATGTCCGTATCAAAAATCAACTTGTCCATACTAAACCCTTAGTTTTTTTTATTTCTTCATTTGTAATATTGCATATCACTATGACTCTCTAACTAGTGTCCACAACAAAATCCCTACAATTAACTACCTGAAATTTCATTGTATAAAAATATTTTGAGGAATAGAAAAAAAACTTTTTAATTACAGTCGACACTCGTTGTATCGAAGTCGGAGGGGCCGTCAAAATACCTCGACATATCTAGAGTTCAACTCATCCGATTTTGTTCGCCTTCGATAAAGTTGATAATTGACCGTTTGTGAAACTAATCGAATACGATTATTATTGAAATATAGTAGGAAAATGAAAGAAATTGCAATTTCTATCCTTTTCCCACTATATTGCAATGGCTATATTCGGTTCGAAATTATTTTGTTTGATAAAAAGTTATGTCCATTGATGAGGACAGGACCAGATTTGAACTTCGACTTAAGCGAAAATTCGACTAATCCGATGTCGACATAACGAGTGTCGACTGTACAACCAAATTTTTCACTTGTCCACGGACAACCCAGCTTTCAAAACCTGTTTGTCCGAAAAGGTATCTGGACAACTGGGACAACTGGGACAGCTTATTTCAGAATCACTGCCCTTCGGAAAAACGCTTGGAAATACATGCTTGCACAATGCAATTTCTTCATTTTCAGAAAAGTTTTCTAACAACAAATGGAAAGATTTTTCAAAATTTTATCAACTTGAAGTTGTTGCCTGCAAGACTTCTTAAATTGGAACAGTCCAAAATTTTGCCGTCTGGTGATGGTAACCCATTACTGCACAATGACACATTTTGACTCCCTCACAAGAAAAAGCTTGGGAAAACATTGGGAAAAATAAAGGAATTGCTTGTGACAAGCAATTTCTTCATTTTCCACAATGTTTCTTACCCAAAATGGAAGGATTTTTAAATTTTCCTCAACTTGAATTTGTTATCTGCAACATCTTTCAAATTGGATCAGTCCAAAATTTTGCCATCTGGTAATGGTTTAAGAAACATTTCTCTGGAAATATAATCTCTCTTTTATACAAGCATAACAATTTTTTCTGTCTGGGAAAGGATTAACGAGTTACAAGAAACATTTCTCTGGTTACAAAAACCACAATAGCTAATTGACAATAATTATCATGTCTTTGTGATTATGTCTAATCACGCTCTCTAGTCTCCAGGCATTTATGAGTCAGGATTTCTGCTAGCATGGCTTTCCGAGTATTTCTGGTTTTGAGCTCATTAAATTAAACAATTTTGGAAAGCTGTTTGATGGAGGGACAATAACAGCTGTCTGAGGACAGCAAAGCGACTAACAATTGTGCTGAATACTGGGTAGTCAAAAATTTCAAGTCCAAAAAGGTTCACTTTAAAAGCCGCTACAAACAACAAAATGGACATTGAAAAATATTGAATTTGTGTAAAATTTAGCATAGAAAATATTGAGGTAAAACAAGAAAATGCTGTTTTTTTCTTCTTTTGCATCAATGCTTTCCCAAGCCTGTTCTGTTTGGGAAAGGAATAAGGCTTTACTACTAGAACAGCTTTCTGAGTATTCCAGGTTTTGATTTCACTAAAAGAAACTGCTCTGGAGAGCTGTTTAATTGAGAGGTAACAGAATGACCAGCATTCTTTTGCTCTTTGCTTTTAATTTCTTTCTATGTTGTTAAATAAACTTTTAACATAAAAATTTTACTTTTTATATTTATTATATTACGGTAGTTTTGTCTTTTGCAACTCCTTTTAATGTTGGCCAGTCTCAATTTGTGGCCTGCTTTGGCATCCAGAGCCCTATATTATTCAACTCTCATGATTGTGTACCCATTCTTACACCTGAATGACGGAAAGCAGCTAGCATGCAACATGAAGTAACTTTACTTTTCTTTGGATTTTGGAAAAATCAAAATGGCTTTGGTGGCAGTTGAAACCATCATTTAGTAGGGTTATCATCGACAAACAGTCATTTGAAGTATTTTAGTTGTCTCCATCTTTTAACATGTCATTAAAACAAACCAGCATTCCAAAATTAATGCGAAAAATTTCCTTTCAAATGTTGAACTGAAAATACTCCCAGAAGACGCGGAATTTCCTTCAATATACTTGGTATACTGTAGTTGATTATACACAGGACTTTAATCTTTGTAGCAATTGTGGTGTAACTTCCCAATTTTTGAGAAAAACAACACATTTTCCATAATTTGACTGCTTTCCAACCCGTTCCAAAAACTATGAGAAAAAAAGCTGCAATGTGTATGATTGGGAAAAAGTTTACTTCATTTCCACAGTCTAGTCCTGTTGCTTTTTGTATAATTATAGGTAAAGGATTTTCGTAATTGATCATGTGTCTATAAAGTTCACCTTTACCAATAATTATTGAGAGAACTACAGTTTATAGCTGATTTCCAACAAAAACCTTGTAACTGCAGCTTGATTTAAGCTGCAGTTACGAGGTTTTGTTGAAAAGCCATGTTACATTCCCTGATTGTGAAGATCAATAGATTGATTGAGCTATCTTAACTAGCAGTTAACACTTGTGACCCTTTACCAGACATGTCTGGTATATATCTATTTAGATACAAAGAGCAACAAGTTCTCTATATTTATGTGAACACATTCTTTGATCAGGAACATGGCTAGATGAATTTTAACCTTTCCCCTGCTTTCTTAACAAATATTTTATCTGGACATTCCTACAACATAAAAGCTTAGAAACCATTGGTCCCTTGGACTCCTGCAGTGGATTACTGATTTATGTGCAGAGGGTACGAAATTACAGTAAGAGGGGTTCGTTTTCCTAGTATTACACAATATTATCCAAACTTCTATATCAAAATGAAATAATCAGGCTTAAAGAGGCTTTAACCCTTTCCCAAACAAGACCTGGTTTTGAAGTCCCTTATAGAAAAGGCTTGGGAAAACATTGAAACAAAAGAAGAAACTGCTGATAACCAGCAGTTTCTCCTTTTGTCTCAATATTTTCTGTGCCATATTTTACACAAATTTCATCTTTAATAACTTGAATTTTGTCATTTGTGGCAGTTTTTGAAGTGGTTCACCCGAAAAATTTGTCGTTTGGTAAAGGGTTAAAGAGGGTTTGTTTGAACCCCTGGAAGATCCCCTCTGGATCAGATAGTCATACTGAACCAAAACAATGTTTACTAAAGGATTACTTTGCAGACTACAATACATTTGCAAAGAGCATCAAATACGTGGGTTGTCCCAGAAAAAGTGAGACTTTTGAACTATTTCCTAAATGTGACGTCCGATTGAGTTCAAATTTACACAGTATGTAATTTAAACATTTTAACACTGTTTGATATACAACCAATACCAAAACAATGATATTTCTACAAAATATTGAACGAAAAAGAGTGTGCGGTAAGTGTACCCGGAGCACGTCACATTTTGATATGACAAACGTTCGCAAACTCGATAGATGATCTGGTTTTCGCAGTTATAATGACATCAAAGTTACACCTTCCTGTAGTACATGATAATGTGATAATTTGCTGACATGTTCATGTAGATGACATCATTAATGTTGATGCTTTGTAAAAATGTGTGACTACACCTTCGTTTAAAATTGCGACTTCGGCGAAATCCGCGGAGCAAAAATATTGCGTCGAGCGAGGAATGGCACCTTCATAAACGAAAATAAGAGGTGACATATGCAGAATAGTGGTATAGATTAACTCCTACACTTATGTTCAAGCGACACAAGCACTAATTTTGCGGGCTGCTACTTACAACAATGGAAATAAGAACATGAACTAGGAAGAGTAAATTTACAGATACTAGTTATTAAAACGTTCTCGACGTCGGCCGACGTCAAACAGTATTTGAGCTTTCCGAATAACCGGGAATCAGTATATAAGGCTGCTTAGCATTCAGTTGTCGAAAATCTGCAGAACAAAAAAAAATGTGCTTATCCAGGTTGGGGACCCGTGAACGTAATCTCCCCGGAAATTTAGCCAAAAAGATAGTTACAAAATGGTTTTGTTTCATTATTTAATGCGCATACCTTAGTCGTATACCCCCATTCCCAGGAAAACTGCCTTTTCGGAGCACCTTGCCCCTTTTCGAAAATGGATGGGATCGCCCTTGAATAAGTATGTGTAAGCAGTGACTTGACTTTTGAATGAAGACGATATTAAAACGCCTAATTTGGCTTAAAGTCCTGATATTTCGCATTTTCTTGCTTCAAATTCGAATTTACATTGGACTATATTTAAAATTGTGGATTGAATTAGAGTTTCGTTTAGAAATTTTGAAATAAGATTAGAAAAATTAATCAGCGTTAGTTGAAGAACTTATATAAAAAGAAGATTGAGGGTCGCAGAAAGTATACTTAACGCAAAGGACGGTTCTTTGAAAAGAGTGACGTTATGAACATGACGTTATATACATGACGTTACGTTATCGTGCGCCGCCACACCTTCACTAACAACATAATTTTCCGCATATTTTTGTTGATTTTAGAGATATTCACTCAAAAATTCACACACAAGCCACAAACATCTTGTATAAAACGATGATAAATTTATATCAATGTATGTTGACTATTGTATTAACCCATTACCACACAGTGACTCCTTTTGACTCCCCAAAAGATAATGGCTTTGGAAAACATTGTTGAAAATGAAGAAATTGCTTGTGACAAGCAATTTCTTCATTTCCCACAATGTTTTCTACCCAAAGAGACAAAAAAATTCAAAATTTCATTCACTTGAAATTGTCATCCTCACCATCTTTGAATTTGGAGTAGTCTAAAAATTCGCCATTTGGTAATGGGTTAATTACAAACATTGTCCCACTTTTTCTGGGACAACCCTCGTATATACAGAGCTCATAAGAGGAAAGAAGAGAAAATGGTTTTATCTTTTTCCTCTATTTTCCATCATACACAATTCTTATGCTTATTGTAAAAGTCAATCTCTTGTCCCTTGTAAAACCTTAAATTTTGACGAGCTTAAATGTTTATGGTTAAGAAAAGGGATAAAGCAGTTGTAAATGCACTTTATCCCTTTCCCAAATGACAAACTTTTAAGCTGATTAAGTTTGAAAGCTGCAGTGGGAGACAAAATGGTTGTAGAAAAATAAAGGATTTGAGTTTAATAAAGCACAGAAAATATTGAGGCTAAAGGACATAATACTAATGATCAGCATTTTCTTCTTTCATCTCAATATTATCAGCATTTTCTTCTTTCGTCTCAATGTTTTCCCAAGCCTATTATTTTAGGGACATCAAAACCAGGTCCTGTTTGGAAAAGGGATAATGCAGACGACAGGAAATTAATATAATGACATCCTTCAAGGGCTTGCATCAATATCAATACAATGAGTAGATAGTTATGAATGCTTAAATGAGAAGTTTTTTAATCCTTTCCTTGAAACAGCTAGAATTTGGACTGTTTGACTTTGTAAGCTGCTGCAGACAATATAATTGATGTTAATGAAGATATATGTTTTCTTTTTAAATATATGATAAAGTAAATATTGAGGCAAAGGTAGAAAATGTTGATATATCAGCATTTGCAAGGGACGTTCATAGAAGATTTCTCCTGACCTACTTCCAATGAGCCGAGAGAATTGAAACTTGGCACAAATATTAGTCTTTCTCTACATGGGCTCCAGCCAGAAAGACACACTTCTCCCATTGCTTTATGCAGTTTTGGAGACCCCTTCTGTAGAACATTGCAGAGTGTGCAAGAAACCATGCATTGACTTGATTGTGGCATCGTCAACAGTGTTCTGCCAAGGCCGCGTATTTGCAATTTTCTCGCAAAAAAAATGAAAATGTCGCCAAAAAAAATGTCCATAGCGATTTCTGTCGCACAGTAAAAAAATCTTAAATTACGGGGGCAATCGAGTGAATTTTATGATTTAAAGTGATTTTCACGCCGACACCGTTATATTTTACTCGATTCTGATTGGATGCCGGACCATCATGTGCGTGATATCTGGCCAATTGATTATCGAGAAAAATCTAGTCATTCGTTCCTCTTTCTGTCGACCGCATTTGCGTAAACAAAATGTCAGAACCTTCCGTTAAAAAGCCTCAAACAATTCTAAGTTATTTCGGAAAAGGAAGGACTGATTCCTCCATCGCCGATCACACAGTAACTGAGCCTGAAACCTCTACATCTACAGATATGGCGGCCCCGATAGGGCTACCGAAACACGGAAAACTGCCTTCATCCGACATTTTCAAGAGAAATGGTTACGGGAGTATTCTTGGTTAGAATATGACAAGGAAAAATGTTTTATGACATGAAAAGACGAAGATTAATACATCCATTGTAATGGGTTTAGGGAGTCAAAGTAATGTCAGACCAGCTCTGGTAAAGGTGTAACAGGATATATGCTCAGGGACAATCTGATGCTCATAAACTACCACTTTCTTGCTCATAAGCTAGCTTTAGTAAACTCTAGGTTCATTTTATATCTTTTTTTCCTTTTCCATTGATGGTAATTTTATGAAAGTCCCCTTATTTTCAGAAATGTCTCAAACTTTTTAGGGTCAGTGAGACATTTGTCTCATCCTATCAAAATCTTTGGCAGAACAATGGTCAATGACAGACTGTGGGCGCCCAGGAATTGAGACTGTTTCAACAGAGTTATGTGACTTATGTCCACACTTGAACTGAGTATGACATTGTTTGGAAACGTCATAGGATGTGGCATCATTCACCCCAACAAACTTCTTTTATCACATCAAATACCTCCTTGGGAATGCAACCTTTCAAATACAGGAATCTAATGACTGCTAAATGCATCAAGCTACCTTCCTTAACTTCAGCACTCGGAAATGAGAAAGCAGTCATATTTCAGATCTGCAAATTTTCATGCATGTGACCTATTGAAGTATATGGTAATGTTTGTGTACAGTTTCATCTTCATATCTCAACCGAAAGTAGGTCGGGGGAAATCTTTAATGAATGTCCCTCATACTTCTTTTCTCAAATAAATATTTTCCCAAGTCTTTTCTTTAGAAACAGAACTTAAACCATTTCCCAAATGGCAAAATTTTAGGGTGATCCACTTCAAAAAATACAAAATGGAAGTTATTAAAGATAGAAAGATTTGTGTAAAATATGCCATAGAAAATATTGAGACAAAAGGAAAAACTGCTGGTTATCAGCAGTTTCTTCTTTTGTCTCAATGTTTTCTCAAAACTTTTTTATCAGGGACGTCAAAACCAGGTCTTGTTTTGTAAAGGGTTAAAACCAATTCTTGTAATAGAAACTGAAAGGGCTGTAACTTAAATAACATTTTCATTACCACTCTTTCCTAAACAAAAAAATCCAGACTGCTCTAATTTGAAAGCTGCTGCAGATGATAAAATGGTTGTTGATAATTCGTGTGGTGTCCATAGTCAAGAGGTAGAGGGTCGGCCTTGCGACTAAGAGGTTCCGAGTTCGATCCCCAGTAGCGGAGGTTGTTCTTGGCTTCTCATTGGTCCACACATTCGGCGCGAGTACTAGTGAATTTCCAGGAAGCTCAATCGAGAGGGATTAAAATAAGTTGAAGAAACTTGCTTCCTAATCGATACAAGAGCCGTCAGAGACGGACAATGCTCCCCGATTAAGGCATTGTCACAATAAATATATGCCATGCAGAGCTAATATAAAGCTAACAAAATGTTAAGCCCCCTTTTTGCATGACATATTTTGTATACGCAAATTTTAAATAGTTTATTGTCAAGGGCATCTGATTTGCTACTCAAATATGAAATTTCATCAAATTCTGACCATTAGACTAGGAGAAATTAGAGAAAAACTGTATTTAACCTTAAGTCCCCTTTTCCCATGACGAGGCCTCAAATCCAAAAACCGGGAAAAGTACATCGGCATTTTGTCATAGGAAGTTCACATGGTAAGTTTCATTTGATTTGGCCCAAGGGTTATGGAGAAATCGCTTCGGACGGACGGACGGACGGACGGACGGACGGACGGACGGAATGACGGACGGACAGGACGGACGGACGGACGGACAGACAAAGCGGCGACTATATGCTCTCCCTTCGGGGAGCATAATAAAATAAATGCAGGGGTCTCGTTTGCCAAAATTTGGGGCTGTTATTGGGCCCCATTCCCAATTCCAAAAAGTATCTTTTTTTTCCCAATTCTCTGGTGAAAATTCCCAATGAGGACCAAGAATGCACCATGTTAAGACTTCATCTTCATTTACAAACATTTTGAAGACAGTTTTAGAGTAGATTCTTAAACAAGAGTATGTACAAATGCATTTTACACCACTACAGTCTAATTTGCAGCTGAAACTGAGTGACGGTATGAATACAAACTTGTTTTAGTTTTTCCCAATTTAGGTAAAAACATCGCTATTTTCCCCAATTTCACTGGCCCCTGGCCCAAACAAAAATTGGTAGCAAGACCATTGAAATGTGTTCAAAAGAATGTCTGACAGGGGGTCTCGTTTCCCAAAATTTGGGGCTGTTATTGGGCCCCATACCCAATGGCAAAAAGTATCTTTTTTCCCAATTCTCTGGAGAAAATTCCAAATGAGGGCCCAGAATGCCCCATGTTAAGACTCCATCTTCATTTACAAACATTTTGAAAACAGTTTTAGGGTAGATTCTTAAACAAGAGTATGTACAAATGCATTTTACATCACTACAATCTAATTTGCAGCTGAAACTGAGTGACAGTATGAATACAAACTTGTTTTAGTTTTTTCCAATTTAGGTAAAAACGTCGCTATTTTTCCCAATTTCACTGGCCCCTTGCCCCAAACAAATATTGGTAGCAAGACCCTTGTCTGAAGATAAGATAAATTTAAAAATTAGGATAGCTCAAAAATAATTTTAACAAAAAGGGAGAATTCTTTCGCTGCAACCATTTACTCATTTTCATATATGTGAGCCCTATCCAAAGCTCCTCAATTTTCCTTTGATAGGACAGAAATCCAATATCTTCATATAAGCAAGGGTAGCTTAAATATCAACATTTCTACTTTTGTCATGTGAGTTTCTTTTTGGTAAAGGGTTAACTTTGTCTGAATAGATCTAGATCTAGAGTAAACTTGTCAATGACTGAATGAGACTAAAAATGTAATTCACGATATTTTTCCATAAAAACTAAATCATTTTTTAAATTTTAAGTCTGTGTCAGTCATTCACTTATTTTGACACCAATATACGAGAAAGCATTAGAAAATATTGAAGGAAACGTCTGAAGCCTTAGAAAATATTGACGGAAAAGAAGAACAACTCTCATTCTGTGTCACCAGCATTTACCAGGACGATACCTGGACGATGATTTTTGGGTTATAATAATAATAATTTTATTTCGGCATAAGTCACATATAATGGTTCATGAGGTAAAAAAAGGTCATATTCATATACACAGTTTAAAGATTAGATATTATAGATTACTTAAAAGAACCATGACATGCTCCATACACCAAGGATGACACAATAAAGAGCAAGCTCTTATTTCCATTGCGGTCCTTGCTGCAGGTGGCATGAACCAGAGAGGCAATTACAGTTTAATCAAATTTAAGTAACCTATAACAATAAATATCACAGTACAGCACATAATTTAACAGACACAATGTTATGTATTATCACAGATTGCTTGCTGAAAGACGAACTATCACATTAGAATCACAATAATAATTGAAAGACAGTCTTTACCATGTTATAGTTAGTAAAATGAACGTACATGTTCTAATCTCCTACTATCATCTATGCTATATTTATTAAAACAAATTTAAGGAAGATGCCACAAATTGTAATTCATTATGTTACTAAACCTATGCCTAATAAAGAATCAGCAAATGATTTAAACAAACATAAAAAAAATATGTTTAAGAGGATATACTGCTAAGAAAATGGCCTTTGATGGCAACCTTGAAAGACTGATACTTGGTGATATTAGTAAGGCTAGCGGGCAAATCGTTCCATAACTTAGCACCTATAAAACTAAAGGACTTACTTCCAGCCCCTTTGACCTTGGGAAGACTAAAACCACCTTTCCGGCTAAGCCTTGTGTTGTATGAGTGTACAGTGATTTGTGGAGTAAGAAAATAGTCCATATAATCCGGGGCAAGGTTATGCTTAACCTTAAAGACATGACACAGCATAATTTGTTCAACTCTTTTGTTAACAGGTAGCCAATTAAGGGTTACAAACTGTTGTTTACCAACATGAGCTCTTGGATCAAGGTTCAGTATAAATCTGACCAACTTGTTCTGAGTGACCTGCAATTTGTGTTTTAAAGACTGGGTAAGACCACTGTACCAAACGGAGCATGCATAGTCATAATGACATTGGATAAGGGACATAACAAGTAATTTCTTAGTATGCTGAGTAAGGTAATCTTTCTTGCGATACAAAAATTTTAGCCTTGCATTGGCTTTCTTAATAATTGACTCAGCCATACAGTTAAAAGACAAAAATTGGTCGATGGTTACACCAAGGTACTTGACTGAAGATGCGGGTGTGATTTGAGTATCATTACAGGATATATTAAGACTGGAATGTGACCTTAGCTTATGCTTTGACCCAAACACTATGGATTCAGTCTTTCCTAAATGAAGGGAGAGCTTGTTGTCTACAAGCCAGTGACTAACAGTTTGAAGATCATCTGACAAGGACTTTTCGACAGTAACAATATCTTTGCCAGAGACTAATATGGCTGAATCATCAGCATATAAAAGTAACTTATTGTGTACTACACCTGACATGTCATTAACATATGCTAAAAAAAGCAACGGACCGAGACTTCATATGGAAGGAGACTGAACTCCTTTTTAAACCCCACTAGTACTGCACTTCTACGGTACTGACTAATCGCCTCAAAATTGGTATTGAAATAAAATCTTCTTTGTTTGATTACACATTTGTATGATGTGGTTAATATGGTTGTCATGTTAGGATGATGACAACTAATGATATTGTTCTAAAACTGGTAAATGCTATCTCCTCGCCAGTGGTTATCCAGTCTGGACTTGAATTGGTTCACAGTCTTTGAATCAACAACTTCTTGTGGTAGAGCATTCCATTCATTGATGACTCTCCTTGAAAACGACCTCAGGCCAAATGATGTGGTACTCCTTGGTTTAGTTATCTTTAAAGAATGTCCACGGGTAACAGTAGAAGAAGCAAAAGTGAAGAACTTTTCAGCTGGAACATCTTCAAAACCTTTCACAATCTTGAATGTTTGAATTACATCCCCTCTTTTTCGTCGATGCGCCAGTGAAGGTAGATTTAAAAATTTCAGTCTCTCGAAGTATGTGAGATGCGTTATGTTCGGCACTAATTTCGTTGCTCTTCTTTGAACGTTCTCGACACTCTCTATATCTTTCCTCAGATGTGGATACCAGATGATGTTCCCATATTCCATATTTCTGTCTTCGATGGTGGCTATGCCATAAATACAAATTGTAAACAATACTGCCGTGTAAAAAGGGGTTAATTTGGAGAAATCAAATGTCCCTTACCTGTCGATCATTCCTGTCACAAGTGTTGTTGCAACTTGTTTGTTCACACACACACCTACGCGTTCTGAATCCAGGAAATAAACCACGAACGAACAAGGGACGTCACTCTGAACTTCTAAAGGGTGCCACTAAAATACGAAAAGACCCTATTTTTGCGAAAAGGACCGAAAAGACCCGATTTTTTGCGAAAAGGACCGAAAAGACCTTTGGCTTTGCGAAAAGGACCTTAGAAAGCCATAATTTTACATTTTTAAAACAAAAATTGCTTTTCATTTTTGTCTATCTTTGCTCTAAATGAATCCCTCACTTTATCTATCCATCAATCAATTAATTGTAATTTATTTTGATTTTTTTTTCAAGAAATTAAAGTAAACTTAAAACTGTATTATAGTTTGTCGTTTTAGGGCTGACATTAAAGAATATCCTCTTTAAATTTACTTATTTTTAATGGAAAAAAATATTAAAATGATTAAATTTTAATTTAAATTTCACATGGCATCTTTTCATGTTAATTAGATCAGCAAAAATGAAAGAAATATTGATAGCCATATTGATTGGACGATTGATCGATTGATCAATTGATTTGATTTGATTGATTGATTGATTGATTAATTAATTAATTGATTAATTGATTGATTGGGCGATTGATTGAACGATTGATTGAACGATTTGTTTTGATTGATTGATTGAATGGTTAGTTAAGATTTAAGTTCTTGAATGATTGAGTTATTGATTGATTGGTTCAATTTGGTTACCTTTTGATTGATTTTGTTCTAGTGGATTGATTGATCTATCAACTAATTGATTGATTCCTTTATTTGTTTATCTATTAATACATGACACTAAACAGGCAATTTATTTACTTGTTAAAGAATGTGTATTTGTTAATCAATTAATGTAATGTTATTATTCTGATGACTTGATTGATTGATTGATCTATAGATTGATCAATAAATTGATTGGATGATCGATCGATTGATTGATTGATTGCTCGATTGATCGAATAATTGTTAAATTGGTTATTTGAATGATTATAAAATTGATCGCTCGATTAGTGGTTCAATTTATTTATTCATTGGTTAATTCGTATTTTAGTGGCATCATGATTTAAATCATTGACTCATCCACCCAATATTTCGTTCGTTCATTCCTTCCTTCATTTGGTCATTCATTTTTTCCCTCTTTCGCTCATCTATTAATTCATTCATATGTTTCCCCTCTCGCTCATCTTTCCATTCATTGATTTGTTTCCTCTCGTGCTCAATTCATTCATTCAGACATTCATTTGTTCCTTTCCTCGCTCATCCATATATTCATTCATTCGTTTGTTCCATCTCTGATCCGTTCACTGATTCATTCATGCATTTGTTCCGTCTCTCATTCATTCATTCATTCATTCATTCATTCATTCATTCATTCAGACATTTATCCATTCCCTCTCTTATGCATTCATTCATTTGTGCCTTCTCTCATTCATTCATTCATTCTTCCTCTCTCATTCATTCATTCATTTGTTCCATCTCGCGCCTGCTTCCATTCATTCATTTGTTCCCTCTCTAATTCATCCATTCATTCATTTGTTCCTTCTCGTGCTCATTCATTCGTTCATTTGTTACCTCTCTCAATCAATCATTCATTGATTCATTCGTTCATTCATTTTTTACCTCTCGCGCTCAATTATTCATTCATCCAATCATTTGTTCCGTCTTTTATTCATTTATTCATACGTTCCCCCTCTCGCCCATCTTTCCATTCATTATATTGTTTCCTCTCGTGCTCAGTTCATTCATTCAGTCATTCATTTGTTCCTTCTCTCGCTCATCCATATATTCATTCATTCATTACTTCCATCTCTGATTCATTCATTCATTTGTTCCATCTCTCGCGCTCATTCATTCATGCATTTGTTCCGTCTCTCATTCATTCATTCATTCAGACATTTATTCGTTCCCTCATTCGCGCATTCATTCATTTGTGCCTTCTCTCATCCATTCATTCATTCTTCATCTCTCATTCATTCATTCATTCATTTGTTCGCTCGCGCACATTCATTCATTTGTTCGCTCCCGCTCCCATTCATACATTTGTTCCCTCTCGCGCTTATTCATTCGTTCATTTGTTACCTCTCTCTCAATCATTGATTCATTCGTTCATTCATTTTTTTACCTCTCGCGCTCAATCATTCATTCATCCATTCATTTGTTCCGTCTTTTATTCAATAATTCATTTGTTCCCTCTATTCTTCATTTATTCATGTTTGTTCTTCCCTCATTAATTTATTCATTCAATTTTTCCCCCCGCGCCATTAATTTCCCCATTTTCCTGTCTCTTATTCATTCATTCATTCATTTGTTCCATCTCGCGCTTATTCATTATTCATTTTTCCCCCTCTCATTCATTCATTCATTCATTCATTCATTCATTTATTCATTCATTTGTCCCCTCGGGCTCATTCATTCATTCAATCAGTTGTTCACTCTCTCATTCTTTCATTTGTTCCCTCTTGCGCCCATTCATTCATTCATTCATTCATTCATTTGTTCCCTACCGCGCTCATTCATTCTTTGATCAGACCAGATGGTAATGAGTAACATGGCCTTGAATTGGACAAAATTTCCGTTTCGACTATTTCGACGTTATGTACACTCTAGCATTGATAATTATTGACTAATCAAGATGAAATGTTGGAAAACATAAGATCTGGAGACGAATTTCAAGTTTTGGTGTGATCTGATAAAAAAAATTCATGAGTTATGTGCCCTTTAATCTGACAAAATTGCTGTTTTCGACTTTGTTTTAAGTCTAACAAACACAAATATTGACCAATAAAGACTAAACTTAGACATTATGTTCCATGTTGGTCAGCATAAGATCCTGGATGATCTACAAATTCAGTGTAGTTGAGCAAGAAGTTGCTGAATTATCTGCCCTTGAATTTGATGAAAATGCTGTTTCTGACCTTTTATTTTACTCTAACATCCACAAATAGTATGCGACCAATCAAGACTAAACTTGGATACAATATTGGTAACCATAAGTTTGTTTTCAGTCTAAGTCACAAATATTGATTAAGGTAAACCACCCCTAATGAGATTCATGCGACGTCGGAATTATTCGGGCGACGTCGGAATCATTCGGCGGTGGCAACTTTCCATCGCCGAATGTTTACGAGCGCGCACGAATAGGATCGAATACATAACAACAACGCTCGAAAAAGCCGATGTTTTATGAATCTCAAATGGCCACATTACGGGTATTCTACCTTAAAATGATTATTGAATATTTTCTACAGTCGTTGTGTCACGTGATTCTCCGCCGTGATATAGCTCAATGGAGATTGTTTGGATGGGGGTTTAAGGTAGAATACCCCTAATGTGACAATTTTGAGATTTATAAAACATCGGGGTTTTTTTTTGGAGCGGCGTCGTTACATATCCGAACCTATTTGGGCGCGGCCGTAAACATTTGGCGATGGAAAGTTCCACCGCCGAGTGATTTCGACGCCGCTCGAATATTTACGATATCGCCCGAATCTCATTAGGGGTGGACTACCTTAACTCGAACAAGATTGTGTCGCAGGCTTGGGTCAGGTGAGCGATTTAGGACCATCATGGTCCTCTTGTTATATATCTTTACTGAAATTAACCGTAACAATTTACAATATATGATTGATCAATTAATCCACTAGTGAAAAGTCATTTAAAATGCATCCAATCAATCAATAACTCAATCAATCTAAACAAACTATTCAATCAATCAATCAACAAAAATCGTTCAATTGTTCAATCGTCCAAACAATCAATCAATCAAAATCAAATCAAATCATCAAATCAAATCAACTTATCGATCGATCAATCAACCAATCGTCGAATCAATCAATCAAGTCATCAGAACAATTACATTACATCAATTAAACAACAAATGTTGTTTAGTGTCATTTATAAATAAATGAATAAACGAAGGAATCAATCGGTTGATAGATCAATCAATCCACCAGTGAAAAGTCATTTTAAAGGCAACCAATCAATCAATAACTCAATCAATCTAAACAAACCATTCAATCAAATAATCAAAACAAACCGTTTAATTGTCCAATAGTCCAATCAGCCAATCAATCAATCAAAATAAAATCAAAATCAAAATAAAATAAAATAAAATAAAATAAAATAAGATAAAATAAAATAAAATAAAATAAAATAAAATAAACTCAACTCAACTCAAATCAAATCGAATCAAATCAACTTATCGATCGATCAATCAATCAATCGACTAATAAATCAATCAATCAATCAATCGAGCCATCAGAACAATTACATTACAACAATCAATCTAAACAAACCATTCAATCAATTAATCAAAACAAACCGTTTAATTGTCCAATTGTCCAATCAATCAATCAATCAAAATTAAATCAAAATCAAAATCGAATCAAATCAACTCAACTCATCTCAAATCAACTCAAATCAAATCAAATCGAATCAACTTATCGATCGATCAATCAATCAATCAATCGACTAATCAATCAACCAATCAATCAATCAATCAATCAATCAACTTTTCGATCGATAAATCAACCAATCGACGAATCAATCAATCAATCAATGAAGTCATCAGAACAATTACATTACATCAATTAATCAACAAATCGTCGTTGTAAATGCAAAATCTCGTTTTTGGAAAATTTTAAAGAGGAGGGGAAAAAAGTGAAATAACTTTTCCCAAACTGAAATGTTTTGCTTAAAATTTGGGCACATTCTTTCATAAATAATGTATAATTGATACTGATCGGTAAAAATATCTCAAAACCCTCGAGAATTGTCTAAACTGGACACCAAAGTTTGTACTTTGAAAATCGCAAGAATCGACATACGAGGTTTTGCATTTACACAGACGAAATATTCTTTCTTTTTTTAAACAAGTAAGAAATACTGATCAGTGTTGTATGAAAAATAAATGAAGGAATCGATCAATTAATCAGTAGATTGACTAATCAATCCACCAATTGATTCGGTCGGCACAATCCCTTCAGCCAATCAAAAACGTCGTCAGTCGACCTGCATTCATTCGGTGGAGGTGAAAGCTTCGGTTTTTTTCCTTAAAGCATTACCAACTTTCAGCATTAATATCTCGACGACTACGCCAAATTATTAAAAATGCGTTGGTTGTTAGAAAGTTTAAATCACATTCTTTAGAGAAAGAGTTTTGTTTGTGAATTTTAGCAATGGATTTTGGAGATATTCTGCCTCAAAAATGGTATCCCGTAACGATAAAGACCGAGGTTGTACCCTCGATGAAAAAATGAAAGTGAGGCTATGACGTCATGCCGACTGATTCTATAAAAAGTTTAAAAAATGACGATCATCACGGCTATCAATATTTCTTTTATTTTTGCTGATCTAGTAGAAATGAATACACGATCTGTAAAATTTTAATCTATTAAATTTTAATCGTTTTAGTTTTTTCCATTAAAGATATATAAAGATGTATTAAGTAAATTAAAAGATATTCTTTTATCTCAAGCTTAAAACGGCAAATTATAGCTTTCAAAGGTCCTTTTCGCAAAGCCAGAGGTCTTTTCGGTCCTTTTCGCAAAATATTTGTGCCTTTTCGGTCCTTTTCGCAAAAAATCGGGTCTTTTCGGTCCTTTTCGCAAAAAATCGGGTCTTTTCGTATTTTAGTGGCACCGCTTCTAAATAGGGGACGTAACTTTATTGCGAAAAGTAAAAGTGGTTGCAAGATTTGTCTACCTTATTGTACAACGACAGATATATAGACCCAGAATCACTGGCACCAGAACTGCAGAAAATAGTATGTTTTTATCTATTATTAGGTCCTAAAAATAGATAATAGATAAAAAAAAAACACATTTTTGCAGTTCTGGTGCAAGTGACTAAGTGCCCAAAATGCACACAAAAAGTTAACATACAAAATAGATTCTAATATAGTTTTCACGCATCTTTATAACAGATTCTTGACAGCTCGTTACTGAAGATCGCACTTCTCTCTCTGACCCCCGAGGTGTCAACATCGCGCGTCTTATCTAAAGATAAAATTAATCCTTTACCTATATAGAGGATTATTGCCTTTATGATATTCTTGTATTTCTCTTATGGTTAATTACTTCAAAGTGAAATTTTTTAAGCTTATAAAGTGATTTAATTTGTTTCTAGTCGAAATTCTGATTTAGAAATAGTGTGTATTTGAAATTTGTGTTTAGTGCCAACATAAACTGGATTTAATCTTCTGGAGAATATCAGGTGTTGAAGTTCTACAGACTGGTTTGACTTTGTTTTAACCCAAAACTAATACACCAATAACTCAACCTTTGTTAACCTTTTATCTTAATATCACTTCTAGATAACATTTTCTCAATTTTATTATTTTCATTAATTCATTTTCAAATAAGTTAAATCAGGGGGTAACAAGATGAGTATAGAACTATTCAACACCTTTACCCCTATAACCCCTAACCAAAGAAAGGAAAAAAGGCCACACTCAGAAGTGGCCAACTGCTCATCTTCCTCGTGCGGATCGCCTGATGCGAAGCTGGCAAATATGGCTGATACCTCCGTCGGATCTATAGATTCTGTAGAATCTGTGGACTCGCTGGTAGGGTATCTATCTGGCAGTGCAAAGACTGTCACTAGTACTCCGGTACCTACGACTCAGGGCGATCCGACCGAGGATATGGTTGGTTGGTCAACAGTCGAGAACAAGAGAAATAGGTCCAATGAGTTATCAAATAAATCACCTATCTGGCTAACACTAACAATAATTCTCATAGGATCTGTAGGATCTAATGTAAGCAAAATGGGAGATCTCATTGCTGCCCTTTTAAAAGAGTTTGGACCAAACTATATCAAAATTTTGAGTAACATCAACCAAATCAAGAATGGTCTAAAAATCAAAATTAGAGAAGACAAAATAACAGAACTCAAAAACTTTAAATTTGGACAATTTGACTTAAAGATTAAAGATGATAAACCAACTCAGGCTAGGGGAGTTGTTGAAATTAAGGACGCAAACGAAATTCAAAACATTGAAAAACTTGTATTGAAATCACAGGGAGTTTCCAAAGTAACAAAGGGTCGCACTGATAAGACTCTACTCGTAACTTTTGATACACCAAATTGTCCAGTCAATGTTGCAGGACACCAGGTTACACCCGCTTTAAAGTCAGTATTTCGATGTAATAACTGTCAAGGATTTGGGCACAATAAAAATGTATGCTATAACGCAACACAGTGTCCCCATTGTGCTGGTAACCATACACATGACCAGTGTAAATCTGAAATAAGAAAATGTGCTAACTGTTCTGGTCAACATAGTGCTGCTTACAAAGGTTGTCCAGCTTTTTTCAAATACTCAAACAAAATAAAAAGTTTTAACTCGAATACAGTCACCAAATATGTCAACAAATGTAAGTCGGTTGGAGTTGATCCACCAAAATTTATGCAAATGTCAACAACAATAAAAGACATAAATAATGAAGATCTTAAACAGCTGGCAGGCTTATTAGTGGGTAAATCAGAAACAGAAATTTTCGAAGTTCTACAAGAAAAACTATTAAAATATGAAGCTGTCCAAATACCACACAATAATTCAAAAGAAAGCTCTAAATTTAACAAAGCCCCAAATCACGAAATACAGATGGAACAACAATCTGCTTCCGAAGCGAGCGAAACTCAAAAAAGGGCTCAAAAACATGATCGACACATCAGTGATAAAAGAAACCAGACCCCTCACTACAGGGGTTATAGTCCTCGTTTCAACCCACACTACAGGGGTTATGGTCCTCCACCAAACTTCACTGGAAGGTGGCAACATATGGCAAACGGACCATTCTTCCCTAATCACGGGGGGAGATTTATGGTTTATGATAACAGAAGAGGACACAACCCTCACCGCCGAACAAATAACCGTTCATAAATTAATGTAAAATTAATAAAAAAAAAATAATACCATTGACTTAGCACAATAAGAAGTAATCATGGCGGTGAACAATGAAAATAATGTAATGTACAAAAAACAAGAACTCGCCGTCATGTCATGGAATGCTAGGTCAATTAAAGGTAAAACAAGTGTAAAAATGAATGAGCTCCAAAATTTTATCAACAATTCAAATGAGCAAATTGATGTAATTTGTATCCAGGAAACCTGGTATAAAGAAAATGACCGGCATTTCAACCTCAAAGGCTACCAAAATCCCGTGTGCAAAACAAGAAAAAATAAAACTGGGGGAGGTCTATGTATTTATGTAAAGAATGACATTCAATTCACCGAAAAATACACATATTTTACGCCAGAAATAGAATTGTCTGCTATCACAGTATATGGGAAAACGCAGGAAATTGATGTCTATAATATTCATGTAATAGATAAAAGAGTAATTTCCCAACAAAATCTACCAATTATTTTCAAAAACATAAGGCATAACAGCATCATTGTAGGAGATTTCAATCTTAAACATACAAGCTGGAATCCTACCGATGACCATAGACATGACGGCGAGGCGGAAGCCTTGTTAGAGTTCCTTTCCGAAAAGCGAATTAACAATTTAAATGACGGCCAAATAACTAGAATTGCAAATGATGGGAACAAAGAAAGTGCTCTTGACTTGGGGTTTGTTTCTGCAAAATTGCAACCTAGCAGCGAATTTAGTGTACTTGACAATTCTTTTGGCAGTGATCATCTTCCAATAATAGTTCATGTCACATTCAACAAGCAATTGTACTCTAAACCAAAAGATATTAAATGGAACTACAAGAAGGCTTCCAAAACTGATTGGGATAATTTCAAACAAAAATGTAATTTAGAATTTGAAGAGGACACATTTGATGAAAACATTGAAACTCACTTTGAAAAATATTATGAAAAGCTAGTAGGAATCTTAGACCAAACTATTCCATTAACAAAACCTCACCATAATAAACAAAATCAGGCACCCTGGTGGACAGATGAATGTAATGAAGCTATTAAAAAAAGAGAAAACCTTAGGAAAAAAATTCGGTTTAACAAAAGCCAAACTATGAAAGAGTTATTCAGTCGGGCCAGGAGGAATGCAGAATACACTTTACGTCATGCAAAACGAAAGGGTTGGCAAGATTTCTGCTCAAAAATAAATGATAGAACAAATTCTAAAGAGATATGGGATTTCATTAAGAGAATTACGGGTGTAACACCGCGCTCCAATCCTCCCTTCAAAATAAATGGAGAAGTTATAACAGATCCTGCAGAAAAAGCATCGAAGTTGGTTCATCATTATGAAAAAATTAGTAGTGACCAAGGATTCGACCCTAGTTTTCTGCAACGAAAAGCGGACGCAGACTCGATTCTGCAAAATTACGACCCTATCACAGAAGCAAGGGAAGGACAAAATTTGTCATTCAACAATGACTTCACTATGCATGAATTGGATCAGGCCTTAAGTAACTGTCGAAACGGTGCTCCAGGTGATGATGGAATTCATTATTCAGTGTTCAGAAATTTGTCAAATAATGCCAAAATCAAACTTCTAAATCTTTTCAACGAATCTTGGGCGACAGGTAAAACACCAGACTCGTGGCACGAAGCTACGATTATACCCTTACTAAAGCCAAATAAACCAAACACTGACCCAGCATCGTATAGGCCTATTTCATTAACTAGCACATTCACAAAACTTATGCAAAAAATGATCAAACCTAGGCTTTGTAATTATTTAGAGAAAAATAACTTGATTTCTAAATATCAGTCAGGCTGTAGGTCAGGTCACTCATGCGATGATAATTTAACAAGACTGGAATCTGATATTCGGCGTGCACAGAAAAATAAACATTTTCTTCTTGGGGTATTCCTAGATTTAACTGCAGCCTTTGACAAACTATGGAACTCCGGGGCCATTCTTTACCTCAAGAAAATTGGAATAAAGGGTAAACTGCTCAACTGGATTAAAGACTTTCTAGAAGGCAGAAAGATTAAGGTTAAATATCAGGGTTGCGTATCGGAAACTGTCGAAACTATAAATGGGTGTCCACAAGGCAGTGTTTTGTCACCTATTATTTTTTCTCTCATAATGAACTCATTAAAGGATACAATAGACCATCATAATGCTGAGGAAAATAATATCCTGGACAACATACAATTATCTCAATTTGTTGATGATAGTGCAACTTGGACAGAGTCAAAATGTCCCAAGTTAGCCGTTAAAAAGACTCAAAAAGCTCTCGATTCCATTAACAAATGGAGTAAAGATAATGGTTTTCAGATAAATCCCGTGAAAACACAAGTTGTAATGTTTCAACTTAAATCCCGTAAATCCGCACCAGAGCAAGATCCCAACTTTCCGAAACTAAAATTGGATGACACAGTTCTCGAATATAATAAATCTGCTACATTTCTCGGACTCACTTTTGATAAATACCTGACATGGCAGGAACATGTAAACAATGTCATAAAAAGGACAGAAAAAGACATCAATCTTTTAAGGTCAATCAAAGGTTATAGCTGGGGGTCTGATAAAAAATCCCTCTACAATGTTTACCAAAGTTTGATTAAGTCAAAAATCAACTATGGTTCAATTGTTTACCACTCCGCCAACAACAGTGTTCTTGATAAGTTACAGAAGGTTCAAAATAAGGCCCTAAGGATCATTACGAATTGTCCGAAATACACACCTGTTACACCTCTCATAGCAGAATGCGGTGACTTACCCCTTCAACTTCAAAGGGAGATGAATATGTTGAAGTATTGGGCAAGTTCAATTGGCCATGGGGAAAACTTACCTATTAACGAAAAAATTGATATAGATCCAGTATTTGTATTAAATTCGAAAAAAGTACGCTCAGTTAAAAATCCTTACTCTCAAGAAATCCAAAATCTTACAGCAAAACACAACTTGAACAAATCAGACATAGTTAAACCCTATCACAAAGATTTGCTTGAAATATGTAAACCAATTGTAGATATTGAGCTAACAAATCAAATTTCAAAAAAGGAGGAAGAAACAGATATTCTCTTTCGCAAAGCAAAAGAATACATTTCAAAGTTCAATAACTCCACGAAGGTTTACACAGATGGAAGCAAAGACCCAGAAAAAGAACAAGCAGGGGCTGGTATAGTCATGTTCGATGAAAATAACTCTGTATTACTGAATAAAGGGATTAAAATTGATCACAGAGTGTCGATATATACATGCGAGATAATAGCAATTGATTATGCCATTGATTGGCTCTCAAAAAGAGAAAGGAATGAGTTTAAAACAGCCAAAATCACAATTTTCACGGATTCATTGAGTACATTACAATCAATTCAATCTGGCAGATCACAAACAAGACCTGAAATTTTGTACAATATTCTGCGAAATACTAAGCTACTAAGCGATATTGGTTTAGACGTCATGCTAGTTTGGATCCCTAGTCACGTGGGTATAATTGGAAATGAGATAGCAGATCACACAGCTAAGAAAGGGTCAATCTCTGGGGAATATGTCGAAATCAAAATGAGCGTAAAAGAAACATATGGAATAATAGAACAGAAAATCAAAAATGAATTTAGGGCGAAAGACCTCGCTAGATATAAATATTATGAAAATCCCTCTAAAATCTCAGTATACAGTAATATAAAGGTTCAAGACACAGTATATACAAAATTAAGATTAGGGGTTAGCCGGCTTGGAGCTGAAAGGTTTCCCCAAACGTGCTGTGAACATTGTACTGTTGTGCAAACTTTCGAGCATGTTTTCTTTGATTGTCCACTGTACAAACAAGAAAGGCAATGTTTTAAGAATGAAGTAATGCAGTTGGATATTCCAGTGATAAACCGAAAAACTTTACTCTTCCCAGACAGCAAAACAGCCCAACGTACTAGAGACGCAATCTTCAAATTTCTTACAAAAACTAAAATGATGAATAAGCTATAATACATTCCCACGCTGTAATGCTTTTTAAGCAAGCAGTTGCATTTCCTAGGGTGTTGTTGGAGAATCTCGTAACTACGACTTGGTTCAAGGCATGGTTGCGAGTTTTTATAACAACACCAATGGTTTATCAAAGTATGGTTATCCATCTTGTCTATTTTTAGCACAAAATTCATTGCTATTGCAGGTCAAATAAGCAACGGTCTTTTTTCCATATTCTGCAGTGTTTTCTGCTATATACGCAGTAACCAGGTATTTTGGATTCAATCATCTTGAAACAAATACCTAAATTCTTATAATTTGGCCAGTCTGAAACGCTGTCGTTTAGTAATGGATTGAAATATTGGCACCACTTCTCTCTTTCATTTCCTCACCTATTAACCTGTTCTCGCATGACAAATCTAAAGAATCATACTCAATGTGATTAAGTCATCACCGGGCGGCAGCATTTAAAACTTATCAAATAAAAAAAAAATAATAATAATAATAAAAAAATAAAGAAAATATAGACAACAAATTTAACCATTTTGAAACAGCGACTAAATAGCTATTTTGGTTCCGGGAAGATATGGCAATGGAAACATTGGGGCAAGAATAGGAATCAACATTTTCTCCTTTTGCCTCAATGTTTCCTTAAATTAATTTTATACCGGAAGCCAAAACTTGACATTTTTCTGAAAATGATTAAGTAAATTTATTCTTATTTCTCGTTACGGTGAATTGGGGGAATTGTTTAAATAATTTCTTCATTCCATGCACTTTTTCTCTAAAAACAAAAGTCCCGGGGCCTTGTCATGCGGGAGTAGGTTAATAACTCTCACCCAGGTAAAGGTCTGAATCAGATCTGTCAAGTCAAATCACCAATCAATGTGTTGGGGGATGCATAATCACACTGTTTTAGGCGGGTGATGAATGTTTCACGCAATGATAAAGTCAGCATTAGGTTGCTTCTTCATATAACAATTGAAAAATAAACTAGGCCTACGCATTGGCATTCTTGCAAGTAAATAAAGCCATATAATGTAAAGAAGGTCAGAATTTGTCTGCTTCTTTTTCTTAAATACATCCAGTAGTTAAAATCAGATAGAAAAAATGGCAAAATCTATGCTATAAAGAATGCAATTCCAAAATAAATCCATAACCCCTTCCCAAATGGTAAAATCATAGGATGGACCAAACCAATTTGAAAACTTCTGCATGCAGACGACAAAATGGATATTGATCAAGGTAGAATTTAGGAATAATATAGCACAGAAAATATGGAGGCAAAAGCAGAAAAGGCTGATTATTAATACCTTGCGCTCTTGTCTTAATGTTTTCAAAAGCCCATTAAAATTGGGACGTCAAAACCATATCTTGTTTGGGAAAGGGTTAAAATAAATGTCTTCTAATACTATTTGACCATACTGACAGGGGCGGTTGGTCTTGTAAAATAGGGTATTGCTAAAGGACTGATTCTTTTGTTAAAATAAACGCATTAATACCGATAAGTGAAATGCTCTAAAACATATCCACACTGACTAAAGCAGGTGGAAACTAGAAAAGAAGGCCAGTAAAAGACTGCTTCTTAGAACTGAATTTAATTGTGCATTGAATGAATAAATATATGTTTACCACACTGACTAAAGCAGGTGGCTAAAAGGGTTTAACTTGGGGACCAGGGTGCCTGATAATATTACCCATTTAAATTGTATTGGAATGTTAAACATCTGTGTTTAATTGACCAGACAAGCCCGATAAAGATCAATGGCAAATAAAGTGATGTGAATAATAACTTTCTTATCAAATCCTCTTAATAACATCAGGGCGTAGATAAAAGGTAACAAAAAGGTGATTAATTTGTATATTTGCTTTCCTTCTCAACAGATTGAGAAATAAAAGCATATGCCTTAATCTCTGCTTGGTATATCCTTTCTTAAAATCATTAGTATACAAAGAAACAGGAAAATCTTAAACAACCAACACTTTTAGCAGGATCTTGTTTTGAAATTCTTAACCCTTTTCAGTTCAGAAAAAAGACAAATGACAGATTCTGTAGCTGCTGCAAACGACAGAGTACATGTCGGTACACGTGTATAAAGAACATGTGTATGAAATAGTACAAAGAATGTTGAGGCAAAGGGAGAGAGTGCTGATACCAATTACCTTCCTTTGCCTCAATAATTCCCAAACTTCATCCAATGATGGATATCGGCATCAGGTCTTATTTTGAAAATGCCTAATAGAGTGAGAATTTAAAGGCATAAGTGGAAAAGATGAGATATTTTTAAACCGTTTTATCCTTGTTATGTCATAACACTTTCTTGGCTAGTTCATATTTCAAAAACTCTGTCATCCAAAACGGCTGACAAAATTTTACTAGACTGTTATAGGCGGCTAGTAAAACTGTAAATAATAATGATAGAAAAACTTATGTAAATAGAACCTTTATTGTGGATAATGGGGCAAAATGAAGTAATAAAAATAACAAAACGAGTAGTAATAAAAAAAAAAGGTTAAAAATGAAAAAAATAAAAAAAAAAAATAAAAAAAAAAATATATATATATATATATATAAATATATAAAAAGGTGAATAAAAACAATGATATCTAAATGATAAAAAGAAACATAAATACATAAATTGATTAAAAAAAACGTATTGTAAATAAAAAGATATAGCCTAAGTATGTTCTATATAACATATTTGTACAAATAATGTGTTGGAAAATTTGGCAATGTAGCAATGTAATCAAACAGCATACACGTTCACATAATCATGATGATCCGATAAAAAAGAACTATCATTAATTTTCTATTTTCACCACACCAAAGGCTTATCAGAGAGAGATAGAAACAAACACCATGAAAAAGACCAATACAGGCAATAAGCAAAACGGAATAAGGACAAACTCCGACTTCTGTAACAAAACAAACTGCGATGATGGGTACAAAGCGAGGCTGAATTAGCATAATGTGCCCGTCTATTTGGCTTAAAAATTTAACTATTTTGGGTAAAAGAAGAAGAAAGATCAATCTCCGGAAAAAAATCAAACCTTTTGGAAAAAAAAAATAATAAAATTTAACGGAATGTAGGGTTGCATTCTGGGGTCCGCACGATATCTGCTTTGAGCAGGGAGGGACCTTATAATACTAAAAATACACACACACACACTCGTTACTGAAGATGCCTACACCCAGGCCCGTAGGAAGCAATTTGAGCCGCTACGCGAGAAAATCGGTCTTCGAGAGTTTTGACCAGATCCGACACAAATGAGGCTGTACAGCCACAGAAAGTGATTAGAGTCACGAAATTTCGTACATGGGAAGAAGAACTAAACATTCTCACCAGCGAAAACACAGACGCTGATCAGATTCGCGGTTACCGCGAAGCTGATCTGCGTCTTTGTTTTCGCTTATGCTAAATTCCAATTTTCTCGCGTCGCGGCTCATTTCATATTGGGTGGGCTTAAGCCCCTCTGTCTGAACAAAAACCAAGAACTTGTCAGTTATATAAAAAGGCAGATTGGACAGGTTTTAAAGTCTTTGTCAGGGCCCGCTCTGAAGAGATCATTCCAGGTCTTAATTTACTCTCTGTAGAGGATATTTGGTCCAAACTGAAAAATATCCTTGAAACTGGGATTCAAAAATTTGTTCCCACCAAGAAAATTAGCTCCAGGAAGTCCCTGCCCTGGGTTAATCGGGAAATCCAGAAATTAATTGGCAAACGTGACCGCTTCTATAAAAAAGCTAAAGCTAACAAAAACAACCATGAAGCCTGGGAAAAATTCAAACACCTAAAGGCACAAATTAAATCAAAAATTAAGGTCTCCTATAATGCATACCTTGAGGAAATCTTGGATATTTCAGATAAAAAGGATGCAGATGACAAAACCAAATTCTCATGTAAACAACTGTACACATTGCTTAAAAACTCAAAGCAGGATGCCCAAAATGTTTCTCCCCTAAAAGACCAAATATCCGGAAATCTCAAGTCAGATAATGGAGCCAAAGCGAACATTCTTAACAGACAGTTCCAGTCGGTTTTCTCTGGAATTTCGCCCTTATCCCTAGGCCAGTCATGCATACAGAAGTTGAGACAATTAAACCCCCTCCATCACTGTATGTACCCACAAATGAATGACATCTCAGTTGACCAAGGTGGTGTGCTAAAGCTCTTAGCCAACTTGAAGACAGGAAAGGCTGCAGGCCCCGACCAGATCAGACCAGTGGTGCTGAAGGAGCTGAGACATGAACTAGTAGAAACTATTACTATTCTTTTTCAGAGGTCCCTCTCTACCGGCACCATTCCCCGTGACTGGACCAGAGCAAATGTATGCCCAATCTACAAGAAAGGAGACACTAGTGATCCGGCAAACTACCGGCCAATCTCCCTGACTTGCATCCTCTGCAAAACCTTGGAGCACATTGTAGCCTCTAACCTCTCTGCCCATCTCTCCTCTCACAACATTCTCTATGAACTACAGCATGGCTTTCGGGAGAGACGCTCATGTGAGACACAACTTATTGAGCTCACTGAGTGTCTCTTCAGAAATGTCTCTGCTGGTAAGCAGACTGATCTAATACTCTTGGACTTCAGTAAGGCCTTTGATAAGGTCAACCATCAAAAGTTACTCTATATTCTCCAAGAGTATGGAGTCTCTCCACAGGTTATATCATGGAGTCGCTCTTTTCTGATTGGTAGAAGTCAAACAGTTGTTCTTGATGGAGACAAGTCGGATGAAGTACCAGTTACCTCAGGCGTCCCCCAAGGGTCAGTCCTGGGCCCACTATTCTTCCTTGTCTATATCAACCAACTGCCTCAATCTGTCTCTAAATCTCAAGTCCGCCTTTTTGCAGATGACACTGCTATCTATCTTACTATCAACTCTCCTTCTGACCCTGAAGCTCTTCAAAGAGATCTAGATGCGCTGCAGGTATGGGAACAAGCCTGGGACATGGAGTTTAATCCTTCCAAATGCCAAGTGCTGCATGTCACAAGAAGCAAAAATCCAATCATGCACAAGTATTATCTCCATGACCAGGCTTTAGAAGCTGTTCCACATGCAAGATACCTGGGCCTTGATCTATCTTCTGACCTGAACTTCTCGGCCCATATCACAAGAATAACTGCAGCTGCAAATAGGTCTCTTTGCTTCCTCAAACGAAATATCACCACTAAGACAGAGAGAGTCAGAGAATTGGCATACATGTCTCTGGTCCGGCCACAGCTGGAATATGCTTCCACTGTGTGGAGCCCCCACACCAAGACCAATATTAAAAAGGTGGAACAGATCCAAAGAAGAGCCATCAGGTGGGTCAAGCATGATTATTCCCCTCTCTCAAGTGTTACAGACATGCAGTATGATCTGGGGTGGAGGTCTCTTGAGCATCGCAGGATTGACGCCAGACTCATCATGTTTTACCGCATATACCACAATATTGTTGCAATTAATCTTCCATCATATATCTGTGCACCAACCAGATTCACTAGACATATGCACCCTCTTTCTCTACGACAAATCCAGGTCAACTCTGATTACATCAAGTATTCTTTCTACCCTCACTCTATTAGCCTTTGGAATCAGTTACCCTGTCATATTGCCACACTCTCTGAGTTGGATCAGTTTAAGAGAGCTGTGGCAGGTATTCAATATTAGTCTGGAGGTGATTGTTTTTATCTAGATCTTTTACTCCACTCTCACTTTCTAACATTTTAAACCAATACTTTTACTTTTATCTATTTTCACTTGTCTGCATGTCAGATCTTTACTTTTACTTCTTTCACTTCTTTCACTTTACTAACACTCCAACGTGCACAGTTTTCCTGTCTGTAATACTCGAGAGAGGGGTGGACAGTACACAGAGATAGATAGATAGATAGATATTGGCAGAGAGAGCTTAAATTTGATTTTCCCTACATTTTCAGTATAAGATAATGAAAATTCGGCATTTTTGGCCAACATTGGGGCCCCTAACCCCCCTGTTCCTTCGGGCCTGACACCATTATATAAAAACCTATTTCACGGTGGATAATCACGTGATAGAGTCTACACAAATTTCAGACAATCTTCAGTAATGGACTATAATTCTATCAATACGCGACCGATTTATATTCGATTTGAAGGAGAGAATGTGTTCAGACGTCACGCATTATTAGATGGATGTGGTGGATTTTTGAAAAATCATCTGATAACAAAAGTTATTTAAGACCAACCAAAATTTTGGTTGATCTTCAATAATTTTTTTACCACTTGATTTTTCCAAATATCCACCACGTCCAGCTTATTCCTGGCGTTCTCCAACCTTCTCTGCTTCAAAACGAAATCAAATTGGCCAAGCATTATCAGAAATATTGAAGATTTCCAGAAATTCTGAGTCACGTGATTAACCGCCGTGTATTTTGTCGTCTGTTATCAGCTTTCAAATCAGAATGTACAACGCATTTCTTGCCGTTTAACCCTTTCCCAAACGGCGAAATCTTTGGGTTATCCACTTCAAAAACTGATAAAAATGACAAAATGAAAGGTAGTAGGCTAAAGATAGAATTTGTGTAAAATATGGCATAGAAAATATTGAGACAAAAGGAGAAACTGCTGGTTATCAGCAGTTTCTTCTTTTGTTTCAATGTTTTCCCAAGCCTTTTCTATTAGGGACGTCAAAACCAGGTCTTGTTTGGAAAAGGGTTAAAAAGGGTCCAAGCCAAGGTCCAAGGCCTTTTATTTTTCTGTCTTATTTATTATTAATTTTATGCTATAGAAAATAGAGAAATGTAGGCTATTCTTCTTTTCACCGCAATATTTTTCCAACCATGTAAACTCAACGTAAATCAATCCGTGGCAAGCAAAAGGCATTCTGTTTGCCTGTCTGTCTGTATTTATTATTAATATTGTGCTATAGAAAATAGAGAAATAAATTCTCCTTTCCACAGCATTATTTCAAACAATGCAAACTAAATGTAAATCAATTCCGTCTCAAGTAACTTCGCGCTTACATTAGGGATGAGATACATTTGGTAGGGCTATTTAGAAACATCAGCATATAAGCCCATTACCGCATATAGGTGCATTTCGATTCCCCGCAAGAGAAATTCTTCGTAAAAAGGCGGGAAATTCTTTGTAAAAACTGTGGGGAAACTGAAGAAACTGCTTTTGACAAGCAATATAGGCCTATTCGACCAATTCCAACACCAAAAATGTTTACTTTCATTCACCTAAAATTGTCTGCAAGATCTTTGAATTTAGACCAGTCTAAAAGATTGCCGACAAATGGGTTAAATGTAACTCGTCCTGCACTTTTTGGAAGGTACATGTATACATGTACTCACCTGAAATCGCTAGCTTTTAAGATCATGATAGATCTGTTTCTTTTATTTCTCGGTTTCTCACAGGATTTTGCTGAGATAAAGTGTCCCGCCCACCTCACTAGATAGGCTACACCAAACACTATGGGCTCTTCAAACTTTTCTCTGTCCAAAAATGCAGGAAATGTACAAAAATGTTGTCGAACCGAGTATTTTCGACAATGTCAGTCAGGAAGGCTTTTGGAAAATTATGGCAATGTTTGGATTCCTTAAGCCTTTTTTGTGAGTGCGCCAAAGGCACCATTTTTAGGAAAAAGTTTGAAATATAAGGTAGTCCATCCCTAATGAGATTAGCGCGACGTCGAAATTATTCGGAAGAAGTCAATTTTAACATTCGGCGGTGGAACTTTCCATTGCCGAATGTTTACAACTGTGCCCGAATAGGTTAGAATACGTAACTACGACGCCCGGAAAATTCCGATGTTTTATGAATCTCAAAATTGCCGTATTACGAGTATTCTACCGCAAGCCATTCCCAAACACTGACGCCGTGTCCAGATAGCTGAGTTGGTAACGTCGGGGCCTGTCCAACTAGGGGTCGTTAGTTCGAACCCCGGCTCGGCCAATTTCACAAAACAGTTGACAAAAGTCAGCATCGCGTTGGCATATGCTGGTTTTGATTTGGGTCTCGAAAATTGGTTTCATCTACTTCACATAAGGTCCCTTTTAACGTGACCGGTCATATATTTACCAAATGTGTGAAACGTGTGGTTAGCAGTCAGGGAAAAGGAGAAAATCGTCAGTGTTATTGCAAGATATCGTAACTCCAGCTGGAGTTACTGGAGTTACGACGTATTTCAATTCCACCGACGTGGTGCTATTTTCCAGTCGCGATATTATATCACATGTTTACAAAATTTACCGATGTAAACAATGGAAAAGGGGTTCATAACTACTTATTCGCATGCGTTGGTTTCCCTTCTTGTAGTTGCAAGACACCTGTAAGAATCGAGTTTGAGTTTATTGGGGTTTTACGCCGTTTTCAACTACCAGGGTCATATCGCGGCGGCTGGAGCACCTACCCATGGATTCCTGTTGTTTCTCAAACCAGTACTACCACAACACACTTACCGAGCCTCCAGCTGCTCGGCCACTTAGGTTAACGATTTCAAACCCATTGGTGGGTGACAATTTTGTCAGAAAGGGTATTAGCCGCGGCCGGGTATCGAACCCGGGACCTCTCGAATGAGGGTCAGATGCGCTACCAACTGCGCTAAGGCCGCGGCCCCTGTAAGATTCGAGCAATCTCATGAAAAATGTTAGTGGTTTGGATATTGTCTTGTTTACATAGATGAAATTTGTGAACATGTGCCATATTGTAGTCTAATACCGTAACAGCACTATATTATTTTTTTGTTTTTTAGGTAGTCCACCCCTTAATGAGATTCGCACGACGTCGGAATTATTCGGGCGCGACCGAAAACATTCGGCGGTGGAACTCTCCACCGACGTATGTTTACGATCGTGCCCGAATAGGTTCGGATACGTAAAGACGCCGCTCGAAAAAAGCCGATGTTTTATGAATCTCAAAATGGCGACATTACGGGTATATTACCTAAACATCGTTTTCCAAATCGTCGGTTTTAATGCAAAACTTCGTAAGCCTATCCCAATTTATGGAAGAGTACAATTTAATAATTTTCCCAAAACTAGTAGGTTTTACTTGGAATTCGGCCACATTGTTAACAATATAAGGTGCCATTTAAATATCATATCGATAGTTACCACGGTGGGGATTGTGCATGATGGGATGGATAACGAATACGGACAAATTTGCCTCGCTTCAGGTAAGAAATTGTGCAATAACTTTCTTATTTCTGCGTAAATTTTCAAGCGGTTTGTTGCATGTACCCGCATTACTGAGTTCTTTCCTCAGATATATGACTCGTTTGTAGAATCTTTGTACTTTGTCCAAAAATTGATCCCAATCGACCAGAAAAACGACAAAAAAATCAGGCCCTTTTTCTAGTCGGTTGGGATCGGTTTTTTTTTGAGAAAAGTACAAGGAGTTCCCAGATAAGTAATACATCTAAGAAAATGGCTCAGGAAGACGGAGTACATGCAACAAACCGCATGAAAATTGACGCAGAAATAAGAAAGCTATTGCACAAATTCTTACCTGAAGCGTGGTTAATTTGGCCGTAGTCGTTACCATTTCGCTTTCTTGTCGGTTGGGACAATATTTCGGAAAAAGTACCATGAGTTATCTAATATGTCATACATCCGATGAAAGAGCTCGGTAAGGCGGGGTACACGCAACAAACCTTTTGAAGATTGACACACAAATAAGGAAGTTATTGCAAAATATCTTACCAGAATCGAGATTATTTTATCCGTATTCGTTATCCATCCCATCATGCACAATCTCCACCGTGGTTACAGTATCCATAAACCCGCAAAAGTGTCTAATGCGTATATAAACTGAACATAATTACAAGGTTTTACTTTAAAAAAACGCAAAAGTCAGCATACAACATTTTGCATCTACACCGACGAGATGCTAGATATCAAACACGTCAAAACTAGACGCGTATTTGGGATAGGATTCTTTATTGTTCTATTGAAAACATTTCGTTGTTAAGCAAATGTATTCAAGCTTTTCAAAGCAGTTGATATATTGAATTTGAGATGAGGACAGAAACCAGTCGATTCGTAGAGTTCTAGAATCATTTGACTTAATTAATGATGGGTTTGAAAATATCGCATACTTCTCTTGTGGGGTTAATTATTTTTCCTATTTCTTGTTGTACGTTTAAGAACGAAATCTTCGGCAAAGTTCATTCCGATTCATTAAATTTAGATGGACTTGGATGTGCATTTGCTAAATTACATACAGCAAGGGGTGTGAAGTTCGATACCCAGACTGAGATGTGTACTGAGCTAGCCGATGTTTGGTTCAGCAATCCGAACTACGATAGCCAGTCAAACTACTTCAAGATAACATCGATGAGAACACTGCTTCCTAAGGTATGTGATCACACAACTTTTTTATTCGTCAATAATTGATTAATTAATTGGATCCAGATTGGCCAATAAATGGCTTTAAGATTAATTGAGTAGGGATCAGCTTCCAGTCTAATTGATTATTCCAAATCGTATTTTAAGTTACAGAACAATCCATCCTATTGGCCGACCAGATTGCTTGTATTGTAATAGGGAATGATATCATCAAATAAACAAATGCTATTTCGTGGTTGTTGTTATAAAAACTCGTAACTACGGCTTGATTCAAGCCGTAGTTGCGAGATTTTATAAAAAAACACCGACGGGTTATCAAAACATAACGGTAAACTGAATTTATTTTTAGCACAAAATTCATTGCTATTCTGCTTTAGACAATCGATTTAGACCAATCTATACTCTAATAGGCCTAACTGATTTATTAGAGAGCATGGCTCTCTTATTTTATCATGCTTTAATGTACTTTAGATGTACTTTACAAACCGCACAACAAAAATAGTTCCTCCCAAACAAGACAAAAAGATCTAAATGACAACTAGAATAGTCTACGTGTCAAATGTGTCATAATATAAAATAGATGGCATGTATGATCTAAGCAAAAAATCAAGTATTAAACAAGTCTTAAATAAAATAGAGATCTGAGTAGTAATTTGCCATTCACAATTGGGTCATACAGGTCATGCGGTCAAGTCATGTAGCCTAAATTTTGGACAGTGCAAATGGTCCAAAAATAGAATCACATTCCGCAGACAGAAATTCTTCTAGTGGGTGTCTATCTGAGTGTATTTATTGTAAAGCTTGTGCTGTTTGGTGATAGTATGTTGTGTCATGGATAAAGGGGGCATTAGAGTAAATTTCCTATTAACTCATCTTCTCACACATTTATGAATGAATTGATGTGAACTTATCCTTTCCCAAACAAAACTTTGTTTTAATGTATCTATAAGAGCAAGCTTTGGAAAATATTGAGGTAAAAGAAGAAAATGGTGATATGTTTGGTGATACAATATTGCATCACAGAAAAAGAGGCTTCACTTTATTGTCAATACATTTTAACACATTCCTCCATTTATGGTTGAATTTGTAAGAAACTATGATGGACAGTTCCTCATTATGCAGCCTTTTGAATGAAGTCATGTTTTGGTGACGTTTTGGTCGGCTTTCTTTCAACCCATTACCACACAGTGACTCTTTTTGACACCCACAGGAAAATAGCCTCAGAAAATAATGTGGAAAATGAAGAAACTGCTTATGACAAGCAAATTCTTCATTTCCCACAATGTTTTCTATATAGAAAGACAGAAACATGTAAAATTTCATTCAGTTAAAATTGTCGTCTGCAACATCTTTGGATTCGGGACAGTCTAAAATTTTGCCGTTGGATTAAAATGTTTTGTTAATACAGCTCCACCTATATTCATGGATTGTTTTGCATGAATTATGTTACCATGCAATATTGTCACAAGATTTCATGTTGTGTCAAACATGCTCTCTAACAGTACTTTCAGTACTTTGATTACTTGTAACATCTCTCGAACAGCTGCAGGGAAGTGGTACAGAGTGAGACTGCTCTCAAATAAAAGTGATATGGAATCATGGAGAATGGCCGTTTAAGCGCGACCATTCCTAGAATGGGCGAGGTGCATTCCAATCAGTGATGTTATTGCTCTGAAACTTTGCTCATGGTTCGGTACCAATAATACAGGTCTCTCTATGCAAAGATTCGTTGCTCTGATTTAGTGGATTTTTTTTTCATTTTCGGACTTAGAAGCTTTTGTTTAAAGTGACATTTCAGAATTATTTCTACATAAAGTTTACTTTTATTCTATCTGAAAGAGCATCTATTCTTATGAAAATTTCAAGCCAAAATATTGAACCGTTTACGAGAAATATATATTTTTGTGCTAAAATTAAACAAATTGTTGTGGACAACAGTTCAGATTTATATAGAATTTGTCATTTTTGTCTCAACTTTAAAGGCGTATTTTTCGCTTATAAATAACAACTTCTAAAAACTGATAGCATTTCTAAGCATTAGAATAAACAATCTTTGCATCAAGGCATACTTTTAAAAAATGAAATAAATGTGAAATGTCACTTTAAATTTTACGTGCAACTATTATATATCTGTGTTATTTCTGTTTCTACTGATGCTATTGTCCTGAAATTCGCACATGTATGCCTCTGTGACAATTATTTCAGCTTCTAGACAAAGCTTCGGGACTCTGACAATGAATTGGTAAATTGTTTTACCCCTTTCGGATTTAGTAAATTTTTGGTTAAGTTTTTGCGTGGAACCCTCATATATATCTGTGATATTCATCTTTATATCAATATGCACTTTTCCCTTTACTCTTTACTCCATTTCTTTGTCGTCTGCAATTCGTACTAAATTGCACCATACAAATACTCTGCCATGTAGGAAAGGGCTAACATGTATGTACGGGCCTTATGAATTCACCAACATTTATAGATATAGAGTCTTATGCAAAATTACGTTAACAAGCCATCTGATTGGGAGAGACGTATTTCTCGGCCAATCGGATGCGTTGTTGTGTAATTTTGACGGTAAGATTGAAATTAGCCTGGTTGGTGAATACAATCCTAGATCAACCTGTTGTAAATGTTGAGTCCGACATTTAGCACTGTCACATAGAAATTCAGTACATAATGTTTTGTCAGAAAGATGCATTATTCTGGCCAACCATGGGCTCGAACCCACGATTTCAAGATAGCGGATATCGTGTTCGTTAGGTAACGAGAGTGATTGCTCTTGTATTTTGGGGGAGACGCATCACAGACCTAGAAGTTAGAAAATACACGTCATAAAAAAAGAGATTACATCTGTCTATTTTTCTCTATTTTCCAGCTCGATAATTTTGAACTAGCGTTCCCGTCTAATTTTATCGTGGATGGGTCGGTCATCATGTCTATGGAGATGGGCACGGTCGATTCCACAAGCGGGTAATGTCTTTACACATTTTTTAAGTGTTCGTCCTAGTTTTTGGACAAATGAAATTGCAGTATATTTGAAAATTTCGGCGCTATATTTCATATAAACGCACTGCCGGTCATGGATATACATAGCCACACCCCTGTTTCCTGTGCAGTTATGAAAATGATGTAATTTTTGGGAAAATGATGTAATTCCAATATGATCCGCTCGATAGTAGCTCCGGTCGGAGGCGTGGTTTGAAGAATGACAGTAGAAGCGTATGTTTTCATTGGTTGACGAACACTAAGTCAGATAGAGTCGAAAGATTCTTCGCGACATAAACGTTCAAATGCTGCGCCTTTTGAACTTTTATATCGCGTAGAATCTACTATACAGCCTCTATCTAATACGTGATGCTTATATGGGCTGGGTTAGTGTAGTATGGACAGAAATTAACGAACAAAGTATGTTACAACAACGTTAAGAAATAGCAATATTATTTTGAAAAGAAATCGAGTGATGTAATTGTATTCAGGGCTTTCGTCGTCTGTCTTGTGGCATCCAGACCAATCAGATACTCTGTTCAAACGAGAATACACAACAGCTTTTGTATTTCAGATTCGCGATCATGTTCAAGAACACAGCGCAAACAATAGAAGGTTTCTACATGAATATGAGACAAAATGAGAACGCTATTATATACAATACACAAATTAACGGGGTATGGGGAGGCGAGGAGAGAAAAACAAACCCGTTTACAATATCTTACAATGTCTATAAGCTGGAATTCGTAGTAACAACGTCCCAAGTTAAGGTGGGTTATCAACTTTTAGAGAAACGTAGGGCTTCGGGTTATTACATATAAGTTTTAAAGCCTCCAATATGTAGTTTGTAGTATGGAATGAAATTAACGAACAAATTATGTTACAACAACGTTAAGAAATAGCAAAATTATTTAGAAAAAAATCAAGTGACGTAATTGGCGTAATTGAAAAAAAAATTGGTCCGCGGGGGTCTCCGAAATTTTTTGAAAAATACTACAACCACGGTGGAGATTATGCATGATGACATGGGAAAATATATGGACAAATTTGCCTCGCTTTTGGTAACACATTTCGCAATACGTATTTTTCTTATTTCTGCAAAAATTGATCGCAACCGACTAGAAAAAATCGACAAAACTTCAGATCGTTTTTCTTGTGGCTTGGTATCGATTTTTGGTAAAAGTATGAAGAATTTTCAAATAAGTCATACGAGGGGCATTCATTAAAGATTTCCCCTGACCTACTTCCAATAAGTATAGAGAATGGAAACTTGGCACAAATACGAGGGGCGTTCAATTAAAAGTGGTACTAATGGTCCACCATACCTCACGGTTCTATGGAACTAGTGGTGCTTATGGCTATCTGACGGGAAAATTACTGTCTATACTTGGTCAAAATTTGAGACAAATCCGTTGACTCTTTCAAAAGTTATTGAACTTTTAAGTTGGTTCAGTAATATACACTGGCTATTTCGCTATGCGCAAAATGGAAAACGAACTGAAGTAGGATGAACGGGTCTACATTAAAGGTCGCATATGCTGTGAAATATCTGCTTCACATGTATATAATGAACTATATCAGATTCATGGACATTCGAACGTTGAATATACGTCAGTTTTTAGGAAGATAATAAAAATTAGAATTGGTAAAATTGGCCTGAATGATGCCCCCCTCTAAGGCAACCCGGGTAGACCAAGTACCAAAGCAAATGTTGCTGTAGATTCCGACAAGACCGAACAAGACGCATAGTTCAATGTGCAAGAAATAGCAGATAAAGTTGGTTTTTGATCGGGGACATGTTATACGATTTTGACGAAAGGGTTGAAACACAGAAAGGTTTATTCCCATTGGGTCCCCACCTGATGCCTAAGTGACAGACAGCCACCCGTGCAAAAAATATTTTGATATAATGCAATAAATGTAACAAATGTGGACTTTTTGAGCTTTATGCATATGATTGAACAATAATCTACAATTATGAGCACCAATGACGTGTCATTAGCAAGCAATGGTTGCGAAAAGATCAGGCAAGGTCCGTAATAGCCAAAAAATTAAAAGCGCGGCAAAAGTTTTGTACGCGGTAATTTTCAAATGTAATGGGTGTATTGTTCAAATTACTGTTTCAAATAGTACAACTATCGCTTGTCATTCATACAACAAATGTATGTCGGCGAAAATAAAGAAATACCACGAAAAGAGCAGGTCTAGGACCGGCTAAAGAGGCATGTACCAAATCCATGACAACGGAGCTGTCCACAGGTGTCATCTTGTCCAAGACATCCCGAAAGAGACACATGCTGCACAGCGTCTTCATCCACCCTTATAGCCGGGCTTAAACACTTGTGGCTTTTTTGTGTTCCTATGATGACGGAAAAAGCCTCTGGTCGTCGTTATAGGCCTTCATGTTCCATATGCAGTGCAATTTACCAGTGTCTGTGGGGTGTTTCAAAAGAGGCCCATTTATTGGCATATAAGTAATGGATATCAAAACTTCAGAAGTGTGTAGGTGTCAAAGAGGATTACTTCGAAGGGTTGAAGAAACTTAAAATTGAATTGCGACATAACTATGGCTTATAGAACCTCAGTTCCAAAATTAATTGAACGTCTCTCGTATATATCTTTCTCTACATGGCCTTTAGCCAGAGGGACATACTTCTGCCATCGTTTAATGCAGTTTTGGAGACCTGTTCTGTAGACCACCATAGATTATGCCCGAAACCTTGCATTTACTTTATGGTGGCATCATCAATGACAGACTGTGCGCGCCCAGGATTCAGGCTGTTTCCACAGACTTACGTTCACACTTGAACTGAGTATACCAGTGTTTGACAAAGTCATATGACGGGACATCATCACCACAAACCTCTTTCATGTCATCGAATTCCTCCTTTAGAGTTGGACCTTTCATTAAAAAATCAAATACAGGAATATGATGACTGCTTGCTCCATCACGCTACATTACTTAACTTCAGCACACGGAAATGAGGAACAAATTACATTTCAGAGCTGCATTTTTTCATGTGACCTATAAAGGTATACGGTAATGTATGTGTGCAATTTCAACTTCCTACCTCAACTGAAAGTAGGTCAGGGGAAATCTTCAATGAACGCCCCTCGTACATCCGAGGAAAACGCGCAATAAGGGAGGGGTGATCCAGAAATAGCGGTACTGGCTTTATAACTTCAATATGAATCCATCTTAGTCAATCACATTTTTACAGCATGAACCGTAATTTATCAATGATCAGTCCACCAAATACCATCTAAATCGGACCAAAAACAAAGAAGTTACGATAAAGCTCGTACATGCAACAAACCGCTCGACAATTGACGCAGCATTAAGAAAGTTATTGCAAAAAATCTTACCTGGGGCTACTTTGGCGGTAGTTGTTATTTTTTCGCTTTCCGGTCGGTTGGGACAAATTCAATGTTTTGGGAAAAGTACTTAGAATCTTCTTGTAAGTCATACATCCTATGAAAGAGTTGAATAACGCGGGTTACATGCACAGACCTTTTGAACAATTGATACAGAAATAAGAAAGTTATTGCAAAATACCGTACCAGAACCGACATTATTTTGTCCGTAGTCGTTATCCATCCCATGATGCACAATCTCTATTTCGGGCGTAATTTATTAATATTTATGATACTGGTATACCTTATTTCAATTTGTCAGGTTTCAGCAGTAAAGGGGTAGGTTTGGCATATCGACTGCACCAAACGACCCTTAGTGTTTGACTTACTTTTTGGACCAATGAAATTGCAGTATATTTCGAAATTTTGCCGTCATATTTCGCATAAACGATATTGCCGGCTAATTTATGTGACGTCTATACATAGCCACGCCCCAATGAACTGCTAGCGAAAATTAAGTCAGATTGAGTCTGTATAGTAAATTCTATGCGATATAAACATTCAATGCGTAGAATCTACTATACAGCATCTATCTTATACATATACTTCTTAGATCTCATATTGTTTTTGATGTTTCAGACTTACATTGACAATGTCCTGTTCTATAGTTACAATCATAGGACGGCATACAGCAACTACCAACGTCTCTACGTTGTAAGCGATGTCAGCACATGTGATCAAGTACAGTTCACCTACCCATGATAAATACAGGACAACACTTGACCATTGTTATTCCATCTGTATTATTTTTATTTCAACTTTGTGTAGCTTACTATAAATGACCTCGCAGACCATCTCTAGTCATTAGCTAAAGGTGCTCTGCCGGGCCATTTATTGTCAGCTATACGTCTCCCAAACGACACTCATTTAGATTGTGTCAATTGGAAGCTGTCACAGACGACAAAATAGATGTCGATACATACTGTGTATAAATAAAATATAAAAAAAGGAGTAAATGCTGGTTATCGTCATTTTCTTCTTTTTTTCTCGTTCTTTTCAAAGCCTTTAAGTAGGAACGTCAAATCAAGGTCTTGTTTGTGAAAGAATTAGATTCTAAATATACCAGAAGGCCCATAGGAAGCAATTTCATATTGGGTGGGCTCAAGCCCCTTTGTCTGAATATTGGGTGGCCGTGGGCTTTATTGGATTATCCCTAATTTTTCAGTGTAAAATATGGAAAATTCGGTATTTTTTGCCAATTTTATGGGATGCATCACCCCCTAGTCCAATGTTCCTAAGTGCCTGACCATTGCTAGACATTTCAGACATAGAACAACGTGAGCATATCGTCAGATTTTACATACTGGTTATGTGTGCCTATAAATCCCTTTCCATGCCTTTTCATGTAGGGAACTTTAACCAGTTGTAGGGAATTTCAACACAATGACTCACAAGGTGGTGATCGACTTTTGAAATAATCCTGAGAAATAATCAAAGTGCTGAGAGCACTGTAATTGGACGTCTCTGATTGATTGAGCGGGATTGTACATGAACGAAAGATATTTTATTCATTCTTCTGTGTTTAATTCTATAAGATCGGTTTCCGACATACGAAATCGGCTTTAATACCAGAAAACCCTTCTCAGGCTTCAAATTGATTTGATTGCCGTTTCAAGACAACTGATTTGTCGCTATGAATAATCACTATTGATTTGATTACCAAATTCAATTAAGGCCATGCGATTAGCACTTTTGTCTTCTTGTTTCGGTTTACTATGAGTATTGTCGTCAGTTATACTTTTCATTGATTTTATAAAGTACGCTACAAAGCAATTCAAAATGTAAGCCAACGCGCTACATAAATGAAAGCCGCGATAGCTCACTTAGCAGAGCACTCACCTTGTACTCTTTACACATGTCATATCCGGAAGGCCCTGGGTTCGAATTATACTCAGACATTGTTCTTTTTAATCATCTTTTTTATACGCCGCCGGAGGCGGACGTATATTGGCGTCATCTTCTCCGTCTGTCCGTCCGTCCATCCGTCCGTCCGTCCGTCCGTCCATCCGTCCGTCCGTACATCCGTCCACTTTTCTTGTCAACGCAACTCCTCCTAAGTTTCTGGCTGGATCTTCTTGAAACTTGGTCAATGTTATCACTTCAATTGGTAGATGTGCATGAAGGAAGGATTTTATGGTTCGTTGGTTTTTGCCAGAGTTATGCCCCTTAAAAACTTAGTCTCTGGGGCTTATTGAAATTGCAGCCTTGTCAACGCAACTCCTCCTAAGTTTCTAGCTGGATCTTAATGAAACTTGGTCAATGTTATCACCTCAATTGGTAGATGTGCATGAAGGAAAGATTTTATGGTTCGTTGATTTTAGCCTGAGTTATGCCCCTTAAAAACTTAGTCTCTGGGGCTTATTGAAATTGCAGCCTTGTCAACACAACTCCTCCTAAGTTTCTGGCTAGATCTTAATGAAACTTAGTCAATGTTATCACCTCAATTGGTAGATGTGCATGAAGGAAGAATTTTATGGTTCATTGATTTTTGAGTTATGCCCCCTTAAAACTTAGTCTGTGGGGCTTATTGAAATTGCAGCCTTGTCAACGCAACTCCTCCTACGTTTATGGCTGGATATTAATGACACTTGGTCAATCACCTCAATTGGTAGATTTGTATGAAGGAAGGATTTTATGGTTCATTGATTTTTTTCTAGAGTTATGCCCCCTTAAAACTTAGTCTCTGGGGCTGATTGAAATTGCAGCCTTGTCAACACAACTTCTTCTAAGATTCTGACTGGATCCTTATGAAACTTGGTGGATGTTATTACCTTAATTGGTAGATGTGCATGAAGTAAGAATTTTATGGTGCATTGATTTTTGCCTGAGTTATGCCCCCTTCAATCTTAGTCTCTAGGGCTTAATGATATCTCAGTCTTGTGAACGCAATTCCTTCCAGGTTTTTGACTGGATATTTATAAAAAAAACCTTTTTGTGAACACAACTTTTTACAGGTTTTTGTGTGAATATTTATAAATCCTTGTCAATGTCATTTTTTGTCTCAAGTTTTATAAGTGGCGGCGTATATTGTGACCATGGCACTCTTGTTCGACTTCTATCTCCACCATCGTTGGCGAAAAAACGACCGCAGTGATTTAGAATCGATCTTAACACAAATTCAACGAAATAAAGTAATGAAACGCCGATCATTTACATACAATTCCGCTCAATCAATGAGAGGCGTCTAAATATAGTGCTCCAAGCACTTTGATTTTTATTCCTGTTTAGAGTTAAAAAAAAAAAGAAAAAAAACACGGTAGCAGTTTTCCCTGGTTGTGGTTACAAAACAAATTCAATACATACTTTTCCTGAAACAAAATACCAGATGAATTGGAGCACCTAACCATGGATTCCTCATACAAGTACTACCGCAGCATCCTTACATCTACAGATGTGCATAAAAAGAAGAAATTGGGAACGTGCCGTCGGGGAAATGGCAGTGGAGTACAATAAGCAATTTAAATCTTCATAACATTATCAACGAAAATTTGAGAATAGCAATGTCCCTATCTGTAAACATATTCATACGATCATCCAGGTACCATCTGTTGCAGACCCATTGCTTCATCTTCTTAGCACAATACACGTAAACGGGTCTCTTTTTACCGAAATAAATACAGATCGCTGTCACTTAGTCTTATACTAGTAATAATCATTGTTGTCATGATCATCGATCAGTATGTAAATAGGTCATGATACTGTCGAATATCAGTGATACAGATGCTGGAGAAAAAAACTCGTAAGAGCAACTATTTTTCTGAATAGGTGGATTTCACTAGTGTCTCATCTGAGGCTGTTCAGATGGAACCGCAATTTGTCATCGAGTCGAACCCGAGTTGCGAAATGAACTCACTCCCCGATAATCAATTTCAAAACCCTGGTTCCAAAGTACGTCTCGTGGAAACCCCGTTCCTTTAAATATGTCAAAGACTTAAACAACAATGATCAAAGAAAAGGAACCTATCATACACAATACGTGCATTAAATTGGGTAATCATTCTAAAATGTGTGTTTTCAGTAAACACATCAAGAAAAACAAACGTTTTACAGAAGAAATAATCCGAACTGGTTTTGAACCAACGGCGTTCCAAATTTCAATCTGAAAAAAGGTTGCGAGGTTAATCCTTTCCCGTTTGAGCTTTCGCTGCTGCTGATGATATAGGGTGTCTGTTTACATTATAACCATAGTGTATGCATGTATCGCTTTCTAAAGATCTTACCCTTTACACAATAAATATTTACGAAAGTCAAAAAACTACAAGAAAATGATTAAATCGAAAAAAGATCGTAAAGTTGGTTAAGACGTGGCATGAATTGAATCGGCCAATGAATCTTATAGTATTTGTAAGAGAACACATAGAAAGTAGGAAAAGATACGACAGTTTTCCTGTATGGTCGCAAAATCTATTTTGAATTTTGGTCAACTGGCAATTGAGTCTGAGAAAGGGTTTTTTGGTAATGAAAACCCATTTCGCCTGTCCAAAAGTGGTTATAAGAATTGTACGTCCTTTCTGACGTCCAATTAAAAAAAGAGTTTGTGACAATCAATTTTCTCACGATGTTTTACTACCAGGAAAGACCCTAAAATAATCTTTTCATTCACACATGACTTTTAAACTTAGTCACTACAAGATAATGGTTTTGGAAAACATTACGAGTAATGAAGACATTGCTTGTGATAAGCAATTTCTTCATTTTCCACAATGTGTTTCTACCCCCCCCCCCCCCCCCCCCCCACACGCACACACACACACACTTGAAATTATAGTATATAACATTTTTGATTTTTTATCAGCCAACGATGTTGCTGTCTTGTAATGTGCTTATGCAGATATTGTTCGGGAAAGGGTTTATTAATGATTTATAATCGAAGTTGACAATGTGGGACTTTCGTACATTCACTCAAAAGATAACGTAGACAAATAAGCCTAAACTCGGGTATTTGGCTTGTTGCCTTATTTTAGGTTGTTAAGAGCAATTTTTAACCCTTTCCCAAAATAACAAGTGCTACAATCTAGACTCTACAATTTTTAGAAGTGGGATAAACAATTGAAATTGAAAGAATTCCAAATATCGGCCAATATAAATATATATACTCAGCAAAAGAGCTAACGCATCACTTTTTAAAATCGCATAACTTCTTTATTGTTAAAGATTTAAATTAATGATTTAGCATATATATGTATATCCTACAAGATTCTGCACTCATCCATAAAACTACTTCTAAGTTTTCCCTCTTATGTGACCGCGTCATACGAAAAGGGAACAAAAACAGTTTTTCGGCTCGTGTAACTTGTGATATTTTTCAATCATTTTTGTTTAATTCATTTTGAAAGCTGGTTTATTGTGAAATTGAAGTCTGAAAAAATTAATTCCTTATCTAACGTAACAAGGGCTGTTCACGGACAACGTAGCTCGCATAGACGCACATTTTTAAAAGAAAAGGTCAATTTTTCAAGGTCAAGGTCACAAGGTCAAATTTTATGGTCTCATGTGAAAGGTCCTGGTGGGACCTGTCTATGTCTGAAATATCAAGACAGCATCTTATACAGTTCATAAGATAAAGACCGATACGCCGTCGACGCCAACAATGACACCAACGACGCTAGTATAGTGATGTAACATTACCTCTGCGGGAATAAATTACTCGCCCACAAAAGTGTTAAAGCCGTCGGTTTGTTTAAGGAAGTGAAACATTACTACAACGGGACTTTTTCAGCCAATACAAAAGGTTTGAAAGCTACGCGCGAATTTCCCATTTTAATCAAATATCAGACTTTATGAATTTAACAATTAAGGGTGCCCTTATTAAAACTTCAATTTTTCAGAACAGGCTGTAGCATTTACTTTGAAATTTCATAGGCTTCTTATCAAATGGTGGTAGTCGGCATGTGCAAAATTTGAACGTATTCTGTACATCCTTTAAAAAATATTAACAAAGATCTGATTGATGCGTTAGCAGTTTTGCCGAGTATATAATGAGGGTTGATCGTGGTTTTACATAATGCTAGGCAAGGTTCGTCAAAACATGAATTTGTTTTGGAAAGACTTATAAATAGGCAGATACGAGGGGTTATAGTGTACTTTCCGGATATATTTTGCCATTTTCACAATTCATAATAGAATACATTGCCTTTTACATACTTTCTTCAAGAATATAATTATTTTGTATTAAATCTACAATTCCAAGAAAATGTTGCGAGGCGTGTCTTATAGTAGTCATGGTAACGCCACGTTCGAAATAGCGGCCCATACAGTATTACTAGATCATACCATTAGTTTGGTTATTTGTTCGCCATAATTTTTTAAAGCATATGCTTCTCAATTATTTTTCGTTTTTTTCATGCCTAGAGACGAGCATTTATTTTGAACATTACAATGAAAAATATTAATAAATGAAAACATAAATTTAAATGCTTTGGAAGATTTATTTCGTGATAATCGTATGCACAACGAAAATGTCATCTACGCAATTTGGAGATTGCGAACAAAGCGACTGACGACAGTAATATGAAGTTAACAGCTAACATGCAAACCATATTCGTTTGCCTGTATTTTATTTTGTAGGAAAATCATCTTTAATGGATATGTAGATGGGTAAACAGATATTCCCTATACATGGGAAGCAATCAGGTCATAATGGTCACAAGGACGATGTTATATATGGACACAGAATGACATTGGGCCGTATATCGACGAACGACGTTACTAACACAACCATCTTTTGATATCTCCAGCTTGATTAAAGCTTGAGTTACGAGGTTTTGTAATAGCACCAACGATATGCTGTTTAGATATCGCAACGCAATATTATTGACAAATTACAGAATATGATATTCTGCATCATTTTTAAATATGCCTAGCTGTCGTGTCAGACAAATGTAAATTACATCGTCTCCAAAGCTAGGGTTGTGTTAAGAAAAATACTATTTGGTTTAAAAAACAACAACAACAACAACAACAACAACAACAACAACGACTTCGAAGACAACAACAACAACAACAACAACAACAACAACAACAACAGTTACAGCAACATTAACAACGACGACGACGAAAAGGACATCTACACCACCACCACCAACAACAACAACAGAAGCAGCATAGAAGGGTCACAAATGACGGTACACTGCAGAGACAAAATGTATTTATATTTTGAAAACAACCTGGATCCCAAGCCTGGGCATACTCACAACCTTATCAAGATCAGCGCTGTTCTCTTATATAACTACTTCATGACCCGAAAAAGCTGTATAATGGAACACCACTGAAGTTGTTCAGATAACACCTAATATAAACTCAAGATGATCTGGAAACATGGTTATTCAAAATGTTAAAATGGCCCCCTTTTCATTAATTCACTCGTCACCCTGAAGTGTTGATCGCAATGGCGTTAATTTAACGATAGTTCTGTGAAAATTACCAACATCTCTAAAAAAATATCATATCTGATAATTAATTTTCACAGATTTTCTTCCGTTGTTCGTTGTATGCTTTACCGATTCAATGGCTTCCCACAGAGATGTGCCTAGGAGTAGCTTTGAACAAAGCGCATAATCATTATAGCTATTTGAATAAAGTGTATTAAGAAAAAACACTCCCAAAACAAAAATTTTTGACCTCCAACTGCTGGGAACCTTTCAAAATTATTACGAGGAAAAACGAACGCTGATAACAAACACATTTTTTTCTTTTCCCTACAGTTTTAACAGAAAATAAATGCTGAAATTTTATATAATTTTGTCTGCAATTGCTTTGACTAGTTTGAATTTTTGTTGTTCGGGAAACCGCCACAAGACTAATTCAGGTCTCGATAAATGTCATGCAAGAGCTTCGGGAGCTATAACGCTGATTGCGGAATTCTGCATCCAATTCGTCTGAATAAACTATAAGTTCAGTTCTAATATCTAATCAACTTTGATTGTACATTCAATTTACCCATTACCAGACGACACAATTTTAGACTTTCCCAAATTCAGACGATAATTAAAAGTAATGAAAATTTACATTTTTGGTCATTTTGTGTAGAATTCATTGCGGGAAATGAAGAAATTGCTTGTAACAAGCAATTACTTTATTTTCCACAATGTTTTCGAAAGACATTATCTTGTAGGGAGTCAAAAAGATTTACTGCGTGGTAATTGATTCAGTCATTTTGAACTCTATACTTTAAGACAAGTTTCTTGGTAACATCAGCAAAAGATAATCATGCTTGAATTCCTTGTATTTACCTTTCCCTGGCAGAATGTCAAATTGGAATGAGCACGATGGATAACCCACGTGACTTTTGGGAAGCGTTAACACCGCTAACACCGGTATGTTTTGTTTTGTTTCTCAGGTTAAACTCTATTGATTTTGACGAGATAAAGTGCACGGAACGCGCATTTGAGAGGGTTATCCCCGTTTGTAACTCACTCTGCTTCGATTCCCCTGGTTTCTTCAAACATTCAAGCGAAAGTTTTTTCGGTGCATGTGAACGCTTCCCACTTTCGTTTTGCACTTACAAATACTTTGGCTCGAATGTTTGAACAAACCACTGGATTTGGAACAGAGTGAGTTAGAGCCGGGAATAGCCCTCTCAAAGGCGCGTTCCGTGCACTTTATCCCATCAAAATCAAAAGAGTATAAGCTGAGAAATTAAACAAAACATACCTTGAAGCGGACGATTTTTTCGTGTGGACGCTTTCCAAAAGTCACGTGGGTTACCCACCGTGATGAGCCAGGATCTGAAAAATGACCCATAAATGTCATTTGACACGGCAATGTTTCCATATCAACCTCTAAATGCAGTCTGATCAGGGTCGAACGCGTTGTCCTGTAGTTGCCTAAAGATAGGTCATGGGGCAGACATTAGAGAAAATCATGGGTCTTGATCAGATTGTGCGGAAGCACGTGATTGTCTCGTATATAGCCGCGATTTTATCCTTTTTAATCAATGATAATAAAAAAACGTATATTGACTTAGTAGCCTACATATTATATAATTCAAAACTGGTCTAATGCCATTTTAATTGGAACTTAACTTAATGGGAGGAGTCGAAGTCCGGATATGTCGAGACGTTTCAACGGCCCCTCCGACTTCGACACAACGGGTGTCGACTGTAGTATAAAACCATGGCATTATCACGGTAGTTAATTACGTGACTCAGAATTACAGAAAAATCATTAATATTTTCTTAATATTTGACCAATTTGAATTCGGTTTGAAGCGGAGAAGGTAGAAAAATACCAGGAGTAAGATGTAGACGCTCAAAGTGAGATGTCCGTATTACCCACCTGTCCGTATTTACCCGAACTGACCCTACGTTTTGGATTTTTGAAAATTATACTTATGAAAAGTTATTGAAGATCAACCAAAATTTCTGCTGATCTTCAATAACTTTTTTTTCTGTGGACTCTTCTAAAATCCACCGAATCTATCTAATGCGTGACGTCTATCCACTTTGTCTGCTTCGAACCGAATTCAAATCGGTTCCTTATCAACTCAATTATTGTAGATTTTCTGAAATCGTTGTATCACGTGATCATCCGCCGTGATTATAGAACTGACGATTGCACTGCGACAAAGTTGGTTCACACTGGCACGATAAAAATTAGGTCACTCACACGTGATAAAGATACAATCAATATTGAATTACTTTATCTTGGGTCTGTTTAAATTCGGTCTTTGGGCCAATTAATTAACCTTAACCCTTTCCCAAGCGACAAAAATTAATGTGGCTTCATTAGAAAGCTGTTGTACACTACAAATTAGGGGTGATAATGTTAGAATTGTTTACATTATAGCACAGAAAATATTGATACAAGAGAGAAAAAGCTGATTATCAGCATATTCTTCCTTTGCCTCAATGTTTTCCCAAGCATTATCAATGAGGGACATCAAAACCAGGTCTTGTTTGTGAAAGGGTCAAACTTTATATAGAGTTAAATATTTTGAACCTGTTTCAACTTTGTTACATAGTCATAAAGTCAATAAGACGATAGGATGTCTCCCCTTGACATATCAAACAGTCTCACATGACGCAGCACTTTATCGAGATTCGGTTAAAATTACTGTGCTTTACATAGATGATGGTATACTGAAATGTTTCTCGAAGTAATAATACTCATAATGCACAAATTAGATGGATCGGTATTTGCAATGTCAGCTTTCGTAAGATGACGTCATAATTATGATCATTTGAATATCTAAATTTAAGCGGTAACCAATGAATACTACTACCAAATGTGTCAAAAGTCTATCTTTGGTGTACACCTATACAAATAATAAGTACAGTATTATTTTTATAATTAGTTCTTGTATTTTTATACGACCATACTGAAATGTGTTGGTTTGGTTTATTGGGGTAGTACGCGGTTTTCAGTTTGCACGTGTACATTTACAATTTCAATCGTATTTTGTATACTAGATCTATCATGCGATATATATCGACTTTTTGCAATACGAGGCAGTCCAACCGGAAAGGCGTTTATAATTCTTCATTGAAAACGAGAAAATAATAGATGAAACGTAACTTCAGATTGGATAATAATACATGTATATGTAATACACGTGCACAAGTATTTTTATAAAGTCAGATTAAACTTTGCACATTCACTTATAAAATTTACACGCGCACCAATAAATTCTAGGATGATTTTAGATTTTACAAGACTTAGTGTATTTATAACACGGTGGGTAACCCACGTGACTTTTGGGAAGCGTTCACACCGAAAAAGTTGCCCGCTTCAAGGTATGTTTTGTTTAATTTCTCAGCTTATACGCTACGGATTTTGACGAAATAAAGTGCACCGTACGCGCATTTGAGAGGGTCATTCCCGTTTGTAACTCACTCTGCTCCGAATCCCGTGGTTTCTTCAAACATTCAAGCGAAAGTTTTATTCGGTGCACGTGAACTCTTCCTACTTTCGTTTTGTACCGAAGAAAACTTTCGCTTGAATGTTTGAAGAAACCACTGGATTGTGAGCAGAGTGTGTTACAAGCGGGAATGTCCCACTCAATTGCGCGTTCGGTGCATTTTATGTTACCACAATCCGGAGAGTAACAAAACATATCTGAAAGCGGACGATTCTTGCAGTGTGAACGCTTCCCAAAAGTCACGTGGGTTACCCACCGTGTATAAGAGATGAAAGTGTACTAGTAAATTTTTTAACATCACTTCAAAATTGCACTGGTATTTTTATACGTGCGCGCTAGATATATAGTTTTAGCCCATATGGTACGCCGTACAATCTACGCTTGAAGCAATCACGCTCTACGTCATCTGCATTTAATATAATTTTGCGTGTACAAGTTTTTATCATACTTCCCGTTTGTTGGGCAATTACGTTACTTACGTAATGCAGTTGGAAAATAAATCTTGCATATCATTTTAGCAAGAATAGCTGAGAATTAACATTAAATATAGACAAAAGGAGGTTACGTGGTAAACGGTGTGTGCATGATGGAGGGGGCGTAACATTTGTGTAACATTTACGATAAAATGAATTTATTTTTAGATGTTCATTTCTTTTGTTTGACAGTCTTGCTCAACTATTGTTGTGGATGGTATGATGATGTCTGGGAAAATGGGATTTTACATAACTTAACCCTTTCCCAAACAAGACCTGCCTTTGACGCCCCTGATAGAATAGTCTTGAGAAAACATTGAGGCAAAAGTCCTTTTCTCTCAATATTTTCTTGGCTACATTTCACACAATTTCAATCTTTATGAACATCCATTTTGTCATTTGTAGCAGTTTTTGAACTGGATCACCCTAAAAATTTGTCATTTGGGAATGGGTTGATATAGAGCCAAAGTGCTAAAAAGGCTATTATATAGAGGCTTAAGTGATACACTTTAAACATTGAAGGGAAATTTGGAAAAAAAACAACATCAGTAGCCTACTCTTTTGCTCTCTCATTTTAATAATTTCATTATTATATAGATCTACCATACATTGAAACGAAATATTCTCAAACAAATATCTCAAAACAATGGTGGCAAATTTATAATTGTCCGAAGGACAATGGTATAAGACAGCAAACATTGAGTGAAAGTTAGACATGATTGATTCTCCTTTTCTATCAATATTTCCACATTTTCTACTACAATTCTCAAAACTACGGGTAAGAGCAAATAGATTGACCTGAATACGTATGGTGATAAGATTAGCATTTGTATTTATAATGAGCCTAACTGTGTCATGACGCGAAATGTAGATTATGCATTCCAATTAATATGCCTCTGTCACACCATCAGATGATAAACGCTTGAATGGTGCTCGTACATATGAATTCAGAGAAACAGAATGATATGAGAGATTTTAATCGAATGATATTTTACAATGTGCAAAGACATAATCACCACTTATATTGAACTATAACTTGGGAGGTACTGTGCATTTAGAAAAAAAGTGTCTCATAAGCCAGAACTGGTTAGCCCTTTACATAGTAGTGATAATATCATAAGCAAGCCTTTAAAACCTTAGAACTTACAGTAAACCATTAACCCATTGCCAGACAACAAAATTTTGGACTGAATCAAATTCAAAGATGTTGCAGACGACATTTTAAAATCAATAAAATCTAAAAAAAAAATTTGGCAGTGGAAAACATTGTGGGAAGTGAAGAAATTGCTTGTCACAAGCAATTTCTTCACTTTCCACAATGTTTTCCAAAGTCATTGTGTTATAGAGTGTCAATAGGCGTCACTGCGTTGTGATAGGTTAATGGGTTTTTACCAAGGATTATTGAAATGGGGATACAGGATATTATGTGGCGATATCTGGGCGATTTCTCAGAGAAAGAAATATCTCTTTGTACGACGAAGCCGATCACTGGGTGCGCTCTTGACTGATTTCTAGATTGTCGGGCCCACATTTTAAGGTTTTCGTAAGTCGACATTAAGAATGACAGTGTGACCGAGGTATAATGAAGGAGAAATAATCCCGGAAATAACAATTAGAATAATCCGGTTACCAATCATGACTGCGTTCCACCAACGATAAAGTATACAGGGAAAAAATGCGTTAGCTAACAACTATCGTATGTGAACTGAATGCTGTATTTGCTAACAACAGTTTTGCGCTAACTCAACATGCTACTTTTCTTTTTATTCAGTGTTTTTAAGTCTACAATTTGACATTGACGGCGCGCCAAAAAGATAAAACGGCTGGGATTTGGAGAAAGGGGCACACACATGCATGTCATTTTGATAAAAAATAAACACATCCCGATCATGATCTATGCTGTTATTTCATAATTTCTCGAGATAGTAGCAACAGTGAGAAAATAACATGGATCCTGACCAGTGTGCTTGCATATAAGAATGCATAAGAAGGAAACATTGTAAAAAAATCGTTATTTCAAATCCAAGCCCGATGCTGTTGACACCAATGAGACGATATCAATGAGTACCCACAGCATAGGATATATATGAACAATAAATATGATAAAAAGAAAACAGTGTATTCTAAAAAGCTATTACCCCCTGTTATCTGTAGCTCTGGCGTAAGATGTGGGTCTAAATACATGTGAGTCGCCGCCACAACACAAGGCGCCGCTTATCCCTTTCCCGAACACCAAAATGTTATGGTGTTCCAATTTGAAAGCTTCCAAAGTCGACAAAATTAAGGTATAAAAGAACAGCTTTTGTGTATAACATAGCACAGAAAATATTGAGGCAAAAGAAGAAAATGCTGGTCTCCAGCATTTTCTTCTTTTGTCTCAATATTTTCCCAAACCTAAATACTAACAGGGACGTCAAAATCCGGTCTTGTTTTGGGAAAGGGGCGTATAATCGATATCTAGAAAACCAGGCCCATATATTGACCGTATGAGCGGCTGACTCGCACTATTGTGCTGTTAGATATCTTATGATGCTAGCTGGATAACGTCTTACACAAGGTACTGTGCTTTTGTTATTTTCGCTTTGTAAATTGAAACATCTTGTCTTATTGTGTAATGCTTGATGCGTGTAGCTGCAGCCGACAAAATACACAGTTAAATGGGAACACGAAAAGGCCATTAAAACATTACAATTTACATTTAGATCTATCTACTTTTTGATTGACTTAGAACATTCAATTGATGATGTTTTATAATGCACCAGTAGGCTTATTGTTTTTTTGGTTCTCTTTTTTCAAAATAGTTTTGTTCATTATGTAATTTGTAAGCAGAAGCAGACGATAAAATACACGAACTATGCAGAAGGTATTACATGTACGATTAACATTTTGAGAAAATAGAAACTACTCAAAATATTGTTTGTGCTCTTCAGACCAATTTTAAAGTAGCCGGACTTCTTCCAAAATGACGGTCCACAAATATATGACAATTTGAAAAAAATATTGCAGACAAAGAAGAAATTCGTGTTACGCACGCTTTCAGAATGTCTGCTCTTTTTGTTGTCTGAATTATTATTATTATTACAAAAGGATCAGCCTAAATTCTTTATTTATTGAGAAAGTGTTCACATGTATAGTGGTCCCACGATAAACTGATTTCCGCCAAATAATGAAGACCGTACCCATTTTACTTATTATTGGTTATACTGGCCAAAACGAAATCATATCGAAAATAATCAGTATTTTTGTATTATTGACGAGATCATTTACACATGCGTCTCTATGTGTCCTTTCGAAACAATGTTTTCTTTCAAATTCATTTAGAGAAAACGGTAATTACGTCAAAACACACGCCTTCATTTTTATTTTAGATAAAGTGGTCCCAAGATAATTTGATGTTTATAAACAAACTTTTAACCAATGAAAACTGTTAGACTGCGGTTATCAGTACATTGTATTTCTCCTTTTGAGTCAATAAGTATGAATGAAACATTTTCTATCACGGACGTGGAAAAACTTTGCTTATTGGGGGAAAGTATTAAAACTATCGTACGTAAAATTAACATATTTCCTCATATTTACTCTTATTGACGCACCTGAAGACAAATTGGTACTGAAAGCATTGTTGGGAATAATTATATTGTCTGTGTCATTTTACACAACGTTTCCTTCCCGGGAAAGTGTAAAACCTTACAATTCCATCGACTTAAAAATGTTGTCGGCGACTTCTTTTAAATTGGAACAGTTTTTTTACCTTTTTGGAAAGGGTTAAGAGAGGTGTAGCCAGGAATTTTACAATGTTGAAGCCCTAGGCACATTGTCGAGTCCACGTGACGCATTTCACGCTCCAAAACAGGGAGGCTCTGGAAAATATTGTTGAAAATGAAGAAATTGCTTGTGACAAGCAATTTCTTCATCCCCACAATGTTTTCTACCATGAGAGACCAAAAGTGTGAAAACATTCACTTGAAATTGTCGTCTTTTACATAGATCTTTTCAATTTGAAGAGTAAGAAATGTCATAGGTTATTGGTTGTGAGGTTTTGGAGCATACAGGGGTGTGTTTTTCTCTATGTTGAAGCCCGGGCCTCCAGGCCTTCGCCCAAATATGCTCGTGGTTAAGAAGTGTGACTTGAACTAGATAACAGACAAGCGACCTTAATTAATTGTAATTTGGTCTTTCATTAATAAAAATATCACGGTAACCCTTACCAAAAACAAGACGTGGTTTTAACGTAAATGTAATTTCCGCCTCAACTTTAAAGGCGTTTCTTTGGCTAAACATTTCAAAAAAAAAAAAAAAAAAAAAAAAAAAAAAAAAAAAAAAAAAAAAAAAAAAAACTAGCTGCATTTACACGCATTAGATTAACAAATTTTGCCTTCAAGGTATTTACAAAAATGAAATTGGAAAGTTATGTCTCTTTAAGGCAAAACAAGAAAATACTGATAAACTGCATTTTCTCCTTTTGCTCCAATATACTCTGTGATAAATTGTACACGAATCCAATCTCTTTTAATGTCAGTTTTGTCATCTGCAACAACCTTAAAATCGGACTGCTCACAATTTTGTTAAATGGGGGTAAGCCGTATATGCCTATATCATGACACAGTATAATAGGGATCGATTTTATCAAGTAAATAGTGACGTAATTTCGGACAAACATAGTATTTCGATGGTGTTCCTATAAAATCTCGTAACTACGGCTTGATTCAAGCCGTAGTTACGATATTTGATAACAACACCAACGTTTTATCAAATCATAACAGTAAACCCAGTCTAGTTTTTAGCTCACCTGAGCATGAAGTGTTTGGAAGTTAGCTATTGTGATCGGTCAATGTCCGTCGCCCGTCTGTCTGTCCGTCCGTCCGTCTGTCCGTCCGTCTAGGTCTAGAGTTTTGAAAATTTTGTATGCAGCATTGTCTCAATGCCCTCTACCAAAATACTTCAAATAATTGTCTCATAATTTCCAAACCTTAGGTTCTATGGTTTCAAAATATTATAGCCTAATGACCTCTTCCCAAATGCTTGGATTTGTCTATGTGCAATAGGAATTCAGCAATATGTTGTGGGGTTTCTGATTTGAAATACAGATATAGTGAAGAAAAAAGACAATTTTCCCCAAATTGTGCTTTGAAATTAAGTGTGTACAATGTCATATGACTCCTTTTCAAAATCCTTTTTTCAAAATCCTTGGAGATTTAAAATGTTTGCTTAAAGTGACATTTCAGAATTTTTTGTCATAAATTTTACCTTTATTTTTATCTGAAAGAGCATATTTCCTTATGAAAATTCTGAAAATTTCAAGCCAAAATATTGTGCCGTTTACGAAAAATTCATATTTTTGTGTTGAAATTGAACAAAATGTTGTGGACAACAGTTCGGATTTATATGCAATTTATCGATTATGTCTCAACTTTAAATGCGTGTTTCTCGCTTATTGGCAACAACTTCAAAAACTAATAACATTTATACTCATTAGAATAACCAATCTTTGCATCAAGACATACTTTAAAAAATTGAAATTGGAATGAAATGTCCCTTTAAAGTATGTCTCAGGGCTCTCTCAGGTGAGCGATATAGGACCATCTTGGTCCTCTTGTTTAACAAAATTTATTGCTATTATTTCGTTCTCGTTTACCACCACAAGTCAGTCAGTTCACTTTCTATATCCCATGTCAGTATCTTACATGACTGATCAGTGATAAGGGCTTCAGATCAAAAACTGGGTTACAATATTTTTGTTATTATTTTTATTTACAGTTTTGGTGATGATTTCGGGTACACATTGTGCAGCACTGGTTTTGTAAGGTAGGCAAGCATAAAACAACATTACGCTGCTTTTCAACGAAAACCTCGTAACTGCAGCATAAAACAAGCTGCATTTCCGAGGTTTTCGCTCAAAAGCGACAATAATGTCTCTTTTGATCAATTCTTGTTTTGATCTTTTCCCAAACAAAGGCTGGTTTTGTGTGTCGAATGAAAAATGATTTGGAAGAAATTGGAAACCAGACGGCATAATTTCGGATTGTTCCAATTTGAAAGGTATTGCAGACGACAATTTCAAAATTACGAAATTTTACTTTTTATCCATTTTGGGTTAGAAAACATTGTTACAAGCAATTTCTTCATTTTCAACAATGCTTTCTAAAACCTTTTCTTCTGCGGAAGTCAAAATGCGTCACTGTGCAGTAATGGATTAATATTTATATTTGTTAACTTGCTTACCGGTATATTTGTACACGGCGTAGAATTAGAATCAGCTGACGCATCAACAACAACAATTGCAGAAGTTTTCAATTTTATTTGTTAAAAGGAAGCCGATTTAAATTTGGTTTGAAGCAGAGAAGGTGTAAAAATGTCGGGGGAAAAATCTGTTTGGATAGAATAGATCTTGAACAAAAATTTTATATTCTCGACAAAACCTTTTCATCAGGCGCTGTCTACATCAGACCATTTTATATAGTCGGTCAAAGTATGACTTTTCAAATATTATTGAGGATTATTGTTGTTGAATCACATAATTCTCTACCGTGTATATGACAAGCCATACTTTTTAACCCTAGCATACTATCAAGTAAACTATTCAATGTTCTTTTATTGAACTTGAGCCCATGACAAAGTTTTACACTGACCCTTATACAACGCATAGTACAAACCACAAACACATAAAACGTTAGGGTAGTCCTAATAAGATTCGCACGACGTCGGAATTATTCGGGTTCGATCGAAAACATTCGGCGGTGGAACTTTCCATCGCCGAATGTTTAC